>CM037586.1:126459778-128859778 GCA_021018995.1 Chloranthus sessilifolius
CAAATTTTTGGTTTCGGTCATGCCTGAAACCGAAATTTTGCCCAATATTTTGATCCTTGCGCTAAAATATTAAAATATCTTTATCCGCACCACTGGATGGATGTTAATTCATTAAGTTGTATTGGGAAGAAATGGTGTCATGTAACATCCTTTAATAAGGATAATTTAATTTTTTTATTAATTAATATATAAACATTAAAGGTTAATGTTCTTTAAGGAATTTTATTAGGGAGCCATTACTTGCATACACTTTTCAAGTCATTGCCCTGGATTTAAAAGAAAGACCTGCAAGTTTGGCTGCCACTACTATGCGAAAACATCATCTAAGCCATTTGATTTGAAAGTCATGATTTAAAGATATTAATTGCAAAAGATTAGAACAAAATATAATTTTTATCATTTGATTAAATGGAGTCAAAGGATATTTTATAATTCAACAATTAACTACAATAGATCATATGACAAAGATCGTGTTTTGCTCCAATTTTATGTTCCAGAGATCTATTGATCATGAACTTCAAATCAGACGACCCATATTACATTTATGCATATCGCATGTCCCTAAAATACCAAGTCTTTCTTTAAATTCGGTGCAATCACTTGAAAAATGTGTGCAAGTAATGGCTCCCAATTTATTATTCGAAAATATTTTCTAAAACATGTAGCGTGCATAGGAATGCAGGTTAGGTGTACCAAACCGAGCCGAACCCGATTTTTTCGGTGTTCAGTTTTGTACACCCCAACCCGAAACCGAACCAAAACCTATTCGGTTTGGTTCGGTTTAATTTTTCTTCCCTGAAACCGAAACTGAAACCGATTCGGTTTGGTTCAGTTTAGATAAAATACCTATTTTAGGGTATTTTTTCTGTTCCGTTCGGTTCCAGAGCTGCTCTGTTTGTAATATTCGTAGCATCCATCTCTTATGTTTATTTATATGTGATACAAAATTTCTATTAATAAGATAACACCTGTGAATATATTTGATGCAAACAATGATTGACCATCTAACTTGGATATATTTTCAAATATATAAGATCACTGCAACATTTTAGTTCATAACTTCAAAGAAACAAGAATACTTAGAAAAGGTATGTTGGACCATTTCTTGAAGGCTACTTCATATCAGATTAAATTACTCTTATCACATTTTTTAATTTGCTTCTTGTTATCTTATTTAATATTTAATGTTTATTTAAATAAAAGCAAGAGAAAATATATTTTTTCATCAAAAAGTCATTGGTCCCTGGGGAATTCATATAAATCACTTGGGAATGCCATGAATCAATAATAGTGTAATATGCTTTAGAATATTTATCCTTCTTTGTAGTTGTTTATTTACTTTATTGAACAAATTATAGAACCTTTAATCATGTTTGCCAAAAAAAAATAATGCCAAGGGCTAAATTGCCAAATACATTTTAAATCATGCAAAAGCGTTGATTTCTTGATCAGTCACGCCCCATTTGACAAGAGTAATTTTAAAAGGTAAAATATTGAATGAGGAGCATTTTCCTCATCAAGACTTAGCCACCTCTTGCTAAAAATGGAGAAGCATTCTCAGCTCCAAACACACGCCATTTTCAGCTTGGTGGCCATGTCATTAATTACTTTGAATGAGAGGATGGAGATCGTTTTCGCCCCAATCTTACGCACAATGAATCTTGAGACCATTAGCGTTACATCGGATAGTTAGTTTTTTATTCCACGAGGCATAGATCCAACAAAGTGCCCCTAAAATCACATCACATCCAAACATGAGTTTAGGGTCCCTTTTTTGGGAAATGTGTCGTGTGAAAAATAAAAAACTAATCTTGTCTGTTTTTTGGCTCATAGTTTCAAGATCCATCGTGTGAAAGATTTGGGGCAAAATATAATCTTTATCGTCTGATTCAATGCAATCAATAGTTTCTTAGATAGGTACCCTCCAAGATTCTATGGGATAAATAAAGCTATGGTTACTAATAATGTGTACTGAAATCCTACTTACATCCAAAATTGCTCATGTTTCTCATGTCTTAGCGTAGAGCTTGAATGGGAATTAGACTTTTCTCACCACAAGAAGAGAGAGAGAGACTCCCAACATCCGAATTTCAATCCACAATAGAGGAGTCATATCATTCCATCCATAGTGACAAAAATTCACAAATAATTTGCGCCTTTTTGGAAAATCAAATACTTTTTGAAGTTAAAAAATTATTTTAAATTTAAAGAAACATTCCCAAATTTTTCTTAAATTTTTTATTTTGCAAATATATTTTTAAAATTTGTATTGTTTCTAATTTAATACATTTTTATAATTTATTTATTTTTTCCAAATTTTGACCCTTTTTTTTTTACTAATTTTGACAAATTTTACCAAATTTTTTCCAACCCAATTTACTCCGAACCCCGACTAGGTTACTTTGCTTCCAACATGGCGCTTTAATATAAACCTTCCGATACATCATTAACTGAAGCGTTCAGCTCATATAAGATGAATTAGACTTGGAAAGTTGGTCTGCGGTTGATAACCACATTGAAAACTATTTTAATTTTTTCTATACAAACTTTTAACAGTTTAAAAACTTGTAGTTACTTGTTATTAAAGTTGTTTGGTGCTTTCAATATCGATTTGGAAATGAATATTCTCTCTTTGTATGAGATTATATGTCACGATCCGAAATTCTACCCCATCCCGAGGGCCTAGAATTCCGAGTTATGACCCGCACATATCCCGGATATGCTAAGCGGATATACACCTAATCAGAGTTCTCACGCAATAATGGTTCCACGAAATCCGTGAAAGCCAAATGCTATTAATCCACAGGTAACATGTAAGTCAAATAGGAGACAAATCCGATAAAAATGAAAGCATAGAGTCAATGATAATGATATAAGGCAAAATCCAATACCGAGTCTACTAAATCAATATCCGGTGCTCGGATCAAAATCAACGCTGTAGTCCTCCTGATAACTGGTAATGTCACCCTCCAAAGGCTCTTGGTAATCAATGTCCACTGGGTCGACGTTCTCAGCACTAATCAGATTAGAGAAACCCACGTCCACACCGTCGGTATAGTCACCTGCAGCTGTTAAATTATCGTGGGATGAGTTTACTCAGTCACGTAAACTCAGTGGGATACACTACCAATCCACCCCATACTACTCAGGTGCATTGTGGGTGCATCTTGTAAGTGATAAACATAATATCTCAAAGCAGATAGCAAAAGAATGACAAAATCACATGCATATCGTAAAGCTCATATCATAAATGCAAGACCATGATCTAGACACTCATATCCTAACGTACCTTACCATATCTCATAACATATCCTACCATGTCTTACTATTATTCTCTCACCTACGACTGGACATCGCATCAGCATAACTAACATACTCGAGAAATCCTAAACGACATGCGGTCATTTGCTCGCCGACTACTATGGGAGGGTCAACATAGTATCATACCACCATATTATAACGCCCTCGTGTCGTACTTATACTCCACCATCCAGCCAATGGGGAGACATAATGGCCAAACTCACTCATAACATACTCATACTCATAATCTCTCCCAGAGATCCGTCTTGACTGAAAGACGTTGTTGTCCTTACGGTGGCTACGCAAGAAACGCGTCTGAGAGATTCTTTATCTTTTGCTGGCCTACACAGCGATGTCTTATTATCGTACTCGTATCATAACTTATCTTATCTCATACTCATATCTTATCATATTTTTATACTTAATCCTAGGACAAACTATAGTGAGGCAACTTTCCTAATTCACGCTTTCCAAGAAAAAGTTTCGTAGTAACCTGGATGTACTTCGTGTGATAGTTTATACTACCATAGAGGTGTTGCATCTGTACATAGATACCAATATTTCGAGTTTCACGTAACCGTAGAAGAAACTCACCACAGCTAATGCCTATGGTCGAACCTCATAACTTAACTCATAATTTATACTATCATCTTTGGACTCGGGGTGATCGGGTCGCCGTATATGCCACCGTATACGAGATTACACTGAATTTACACTCACCCGACTCGTCATGGGTCCCATTCCACCATGAGTTGTAAGGCATGTGAATACGGTGTATTTCTCGCTTCAATACTATCTCAGCGAATCACCACGCCCAAGCGTAGGCATGATCTCATACACTCTCGTACTCATGATCTAACATATCCCTAACTCATATAAATTGATTAAGTTGCAAATACAAAAACATCACACATACAGAACGGTTTACACTTAGATTTGGATTATGTTTATATTTATATTTATTTACATAATACACTAATATAATTATATAATAGGGTTATAAGTGTAATTTCGATAATCGTAAAGGTCAGAGTTCGATTTCATAGAGGCATCGAAGTTCTAACACTTTGTGTTATCGAAGTGGTCGCATTGAAGCGATAAAATTATATATATATATATATATATATATATATATATATATAGTATACTATAATTAAATGCTCAAATAAAAAGGGGCAGTGCAATTTAAAGTGGAGCACGTCACGACCATCGATCGAAAATGCAAGTGATTTCAGTGCACTTAGTTTTGGTCGTGCAAAGGTGGAATTATAAATAAGGTCATCTGTTCGGACGAGAATCAATTGATTGATTTTGAAATCAATCGATCAGTATATTATTTGAATTATTTAATTCGGGTCAGAATCAATTTAAAGTGAACAATGGTTCAATTTTGTTTAGGATCAACAAATCAATTTGATGTGTCAATGGATCGATAAAAGTACAACACAATGAATCAATTTCTTTGTCACAAGAAGAAATTTCTCAAATAAATAATAATACTATATAGGTATAGTGTGAGGCGGGTTATTATAGGTTAAAATATTACAGAATCTAAACTATATAATACAGTATACTAATTATAATAATATTATAATTAAAAAAAAATGGCACAGGAAGGATTCGAAATAATGAAATCTAGGCAATTTGAGTTATTAAGTAAGGTGTGGTACTTGTTTTAAAGCATGGGTCTCACTAGTCCATGTGGAATCGGTTTCAATTTGGGTACATGCATAGGTTTGTGTGTTGGCTTTATGGCCTTATTTATTCACGTAATTTCTCTCTCCAAAAATAAACCTTCTTTAATAGCAACAAGTCTACAACATGTGTAGAAGGTTTCAATATTGGGTGCCGAGCCATATTTATCAATTGGTGGTGAATGAGTATTTTAGAATCGCCCAACCTTGCTTTCACCCGGTTGATATTTATATAATATTTTATATAAGTAAAGTTATACATATTACTTTACTTGATATATATATAGGTAAAGATAATATATAAATGATATAATTATAATATTTTTTTAAGTAGCATTTCATATATAACAATCATTACTTTACATGTACAATATAGTATGTTTAAGCCAATTCCTATCAAACCATATAAATATAAAACATTCTAATTTAATAATTATTTTATTAGTTCCCAAAATAATATATTAGAAACCCACATAGCAGCCTCAAAAGTGGTCACGTGCTATGCAGATGAAGTGCCATAATGTATACTTTTACCTGATGCTAATGGCAATAAACGAATGTACATGAATTTGTACTTGTCTTAGTTATTTTAATTCGACTGAGGTCTGATCTCCAAGTTCTAGAAAATCAACCGTTCAGTTGCTTTAGGAACAATATGCCAAGCAGATCATTAATCTGATTTTCTACTTACAAAACGAACATGATAATTATTTCAATACATTAACCAATTGTTTTAAAGGTGGAATTTGAATGCGCAGTTTTTAGGCACTCGTTATCTTTTGTTTCCTTGCAATTGATTCTTAACATTTTTTAAACAAATCTCATCTTAATCGTTTTTCATCTATTTTGGATCGACTTTCGGGTCTTATTAATATTATACTTGGAGCATATAATGACTATGCATCCAATGAACCGAGCGGCTATATATTAATTTATTGGGTATAAGGCAAAACTAAAAGTAGGAAAGATATTCGATGATAAATCTCAATATATAACAAAATAATTAAATAATATAAAAATGAGGATTAGTCATATTTTCAATCCTAAAGTGATATTGCATAGAAAACAAATATATGATTCATTTTATAGTCCGTCGACACGATCGATCAATCGTATCCTCTGACGAATTTGAGTAGAATGAGATGGATGGATGGGTACCCACCTCTTGAAGCGTGCTCGGCGAATCGACGGCGGTTAGGGCGATAGAGATCGGCGTCCACACAATGGGCCGTTCACGATTACGCCGTCTTCACCTCGATTTGACGATAGAAAAATACCACAGTGTGTTGCAAAGTCTTTCAACCACTAGGCCACAACACAACTTGTGTCAAATAAGGATAATTTTAAATATAAAACCTTTTTGAAAAACCAAAATGTGTACTTTTTCAATTAGGATAGGTTCCGGTATGGAGCACTAACACCACGCTCTGTGCAAAATAAATCTAACACCACAAATTCAGTTTTAAATTTTTAGGGTCGTTACATTATATTATCTTTTACAGTTCTATGCTAGTAAAAAGCATACGTAGATTTACAAAAGTAACAAATAATTATAATTTTTTTTAATGATACATGGAAGGAACAACTCTTCCTTACAGTCATTTAAACACCAACATGGTGTTTAAATTATCATAAACCATGTGGTTAATCTGCACCATCAAACTGATTGATCATGAGTAGAAGGACAATGGGCCCAAAAATCACATTTTTTTGAAGGTTTGAATCATCAGGTCTATGAACTCTAATATTAAAGATTATTCTCATGTTTTAATGGCTGATATTAAAGTTCGTCAATCAGATGGTTCACGTTCACTTATGGGCATGATATTTTTGTATAAAACATGTTTTAATGATGGATTGTCACTCGGACAATTTAAATTGATCACAAATGTGTGCCACATGGCATATAATGTTAAATCACACTTCAAGGGTATAACATGAAAGGCTCAAATTAGTGGTATAAAATTATTTAAACACATGTTTAGCTTTTACGTGCATGTCGGCCAAGAGCAATTATTCCTACATGGATACGTCAAATATTTTAATTTTTTTTTTAGTACAATGGCATCTGCATTAGACGTGCTTGCGGTTACTACTATGTGATTAAGAGCCTTAAAAGAGCACATAAAATAAAGATTTCTTTATTTGAGAGGGTCTCGAACTACATATTTAACCTGACAAAGTCCATCATTTCAGTTAACAAACAAAAAACTAATCAAACAAGATCGAAATATTTGACAGAAAAAAATAGTTGAGATGAAAATGCTCTTAGATTCCAATAAGACCAAACAATTGGTCCCATGCTAGACCGATCGATCTGTCCCATATGAGACTGATCAGTCCAATCGATTTCATGTGAGATTAAATCCTAATCAATCTATATAAGATCGATCGTCTCATATGAGACCATAAAACTCATCAGTCTTATACAAGACTGACTGATTGGAGTCATAGTGGGCTGATCGGTCTATAATTTTTTATTGGGAAGTGTTACTGCCACGCTCATTTTGTTATAGCCATCTCACTTAAAAATCCTTCCCTCCCTTAAACTTTTGAACATTAACTTTTGTTGTTTCTACCAAACACACCAACTTCTTATTTGTGTTTGACGAACTGCCACACTCATTCCAATGAGACCCTAAACTATTTTATTGATTTCTCATGAGTGAAAATGATGGTATGATGGTGGCATGACATAGCTGCGTATAGAAGTCTATTTGTCTTACAGTCTCTTAAACTGAAAGTCACTTTTCTCTCCGTCCACACTCACAATTTCTCTCCTCTCTTTCACTCTAGAAATATGGCACACTGGCATGTCCAAATATTTGACAAGTGTTAAAATTCAGTTTAACTGAAAAATAAGTTAAATTAATGAAATGACCTTAGGTCCCATATGAGACCGATCGATCGGTCCCTTATGAGACTGATCGATTGGTCCCATATAAACCCAATCGATCGACTATGAGACCGATCGGTTTCATCACTACACAAAATAAGATTATTAGTGACAGTTTTTGGTTATAAAAAACTGTCGCTATTAATAAAAAAACTATTAAAAGCTATTAAGATTATTAGTGACAGTTTTTTTTTAATAGCGGTAATTTTTTGCTGCCGCTAATAATGTTATTTTTTGCAGTGCATGTGGGATTAAATCCTATTGGTATGAGGCCGATCCACCAAAAGACTATAATTCCTATACAAGACAAATGATCAGTCTATAGTTTTTTAGTGAGAAGTGTTACTCTCATTTCCTTTTTGTTATAAATATCTCACTTAAGGAAATCCTTCTCTCCCATTAAAATTCTGAACGCCAACTTTTTCTTGTTTATTTTAACACACAAACTTCATATTCTCACTATAAAATATGAGACTTTTAGCGTCAGCCGCTAAAGCCTTTTCAACCGCTATTAAAACATTCGGTAGCAGTCACCCAAATCGCCATGCTTGGAGCCGTCAGGAAAATTTTTACTGGCAGTTCTACTCCAACCACTACTAAAAGAGCACCTTTTTAGTGGCGATTTTTAACCGTCGCTATTTATTTTTACTGGCGATAGGAAATTTGACAGTTTTACCGGCGGTTTGTAACTGCTAGTAAAGATGATGTTTTATCCATAATAAAGAAGGTCATTACGCCCCCCAATGCCCAAAAAAGGAAAAAAGTGCTAAAAACATTATTAAATATTTAGCCGAACAAAATTTCGAAGTCTCTTTTGGAGAAGAATTATCAGACGATGATACAACTATCATCTATGAATTAGAATCAGAAACAGATACAGATTCTGATGAAGAAGACGTAATTTTCATGATGAACATCCTTGAAACACCAGATGAAGAACATCAAACAATTACATTTAAAGAGGTAATTGGAAAAGAAATAACTTTCTCTGAGCAACAACTGAATGAATTAGAAAAAAGAAGAAATAAGATAAGTAAGGAAGATATATATAAACTTTCTTCTTTCAGTAAGATATTTTCTAAAAGAATCTTTGAAATATTCATTGGTAACACAACTGCTAAAAGTATTTCAGATTTAACAATATAAATAACTCTATTTAATAAAAAAAAAATTCTAAGATGGAAAAAAGAAAACCAAAAATCAGATTCATCCATATAGGATTAATCCATATTTGTATTACTGGATTATTCCTACATGGAATAGACACTCCTATCCTTGCAGTAGTCTTAGACAAAAGATCGATGAACCCCTTTCAATCACTAATAGGAGGAATTCGATCAAACTTAGTTCATGGAATTGTTTGGTTTAATATCAGACAAAATTATTTCAGTTCTATAGATGATTGTAATATGTAAGATATTGTAAAAATAAAAATTCAAACCAAAGGATTAGAGATGAAACATGACTCATAATTTAATCATTCAATGGAATACAGAACATGAATTAACTTCTAAACCGACAACAAAATTCATCATAATTTAAATAAAAATCTCATTGAAAATTTTGAACCCGGACCATATGACCTTGAAATACAACCCAGACTGATAAACTGGACAAATTTACAAATACCAAAATAATGGTTATTTGAGGAATTATTAGACCAAAAAATAAAATCTCAACCCCAGATTATGGAAATACAAGCCTCTGGAAATAATCTATATTTCAAAGATAAACGATTTACATCTTTTAGCTCTAGTAACTTTAATCACAATGAATGGGATACAGTAAGAAAAAGTATACGTACCCCACCTCCTCTCGAAAAAGGAGAATCAAGAAATAATACCAAAGTTGGCCAATGGAGGCTTGAGGCCCCAAAAAATTGCAGTTCATGGATTCATGATGTTGTGCAGCCCTCAAACTTTCGATGACCATAACATTTGATAGAAAAATCCGATTGACTATTATAATATATCGTTTTGGGGTAGCTCGAGATGATACATCCAATAGGCACACAAAATATTTTATGAAAAATTTACACATGCGTGCATAGTATGAACGCAAAGTCAAATTAGCTCTTCTCCAGCGCCGACCCGAGCTTCTCTATTCCGAAAATGAGTTTTTTACTTAAAAAGAATAGATTTCAGATTTGGGGGTTTGACTTGTGGACCATTCCCAATTTTGGGATGTGTTTCCTTTAAGACTATTATACCCCTCCCAACCTTATATACGACCCTTATGCCATTCAAACCATCACCCTATCATCTACCATTAAAACCCAATTCACACTTCTTTAAGCTCCCAAAAGCCTAGAAAACCTTAGATGACCCATTACTTAATTGCTAAGCCAATTAGAACCTTAAGTACCCCCCTAATCGCCTCTCCTTCTATAAATAGAGACCCACCCTCCCTTGTTTAAACACACTTTGAAAATCCTAAAGAGCAAATTCTACAAAAATCCCTCCTCACCCCTAAGCTCAAACTTTCCAAAACCTTTGGAATCCTAGCCCATCTCATACCAATACGCCCTCCATCATCAATCCATCCAAGCTTTAGCAAGAAAAATGCCTTAGCTCATCACCCCTAAGCTTACATCTTCTCAGCTTTAGCTAGTTAAGACCCTTTCCTTAACCCATTTGTGCTATCAGAAGCTCACTGGAGTTAACATCGACGCAATGATCCGACAATGGTGCTATAAGGGCTCGAGAACTCCAACTCTCCCCTCTTTTTCTCTACCTTCTTTTTTCTTTTCCTCTATCCTAGGATTTGGGCCACTATGCTGCTAAAATTTCAGTATTTGAGGAGAGCCCAATAGGATCGAAGTGCCTTCGGGTAAGGGGAAGTGCCGCTCATTTTCTTTCTCTTTATATATATATATATATATATATATATATATATATATATACATTTCGCCATAGTAGAAACCGCTTACGAGCGGGTCGATCGGGTGCCTAACTCCTTTCCAATTGATAACTGAAGTCCTTACCCTAGAGGCTTTGGTGTTGACCGGTGTCCCGATAGTGATTTTGGGTATCCCGAGACACCAAAAGTTTCGGGTGGCGACTCCATTTTTGCACACATCATCGCGATGGACTCTCAAAGTCTACGGTTGCATAGATGGCGACTCCACTAGGGATATTTGTGTAGAGCTTCTACTTGAAGTTTTGGCCCATTTGCATGTGTTTTTTACTTTGGCTCACTTTTTACTTACTTACCCCTACGATTCTGCATCTTATATTTGTTTTTTTACTCACCCCTACGATTCCGTACCTTTTTTCCTAGTCATTTGATTGGCCACGGCTTTACTACCTGAGCCGTTTGGCGGGCCTACTTGATAAATTAGGTTTAAAATTTCCGTCATTTATATATTACCTAAGCCATTTAGCGGGCTTACTTGATAATTAGATTTAATTTTCCATCATTTACATTTTGACACTTTATGATTTTCGCCTAGTTTCTTGATTGGCCCCGTCCTTTTTTTTACTACTTATATTTCACCCTTGAATGCTGGCCCGTAGTGGCGGCACGAGACTCTCACAGCCCGAATTGAGAACAGCGGTGAAGGCTCAATTTTGGACTTAAGCAAACTTCCCTTAAGTAAATTTAAAAATGAACTAAGAGGGACTTAATAAATTCGTTTCTCGCAGGTAGCTTTTATAAAAGGGGGGGGGGGGGGGGGGGAGAATTGGCAATGACACACCCGACCCTGTCCCAAGTAGAGCTGCAACCTTAGTGGTGATGATCTTGGAAAAGACACACCCGACCCTGTCCCAAGTAGAGCTGCAACCTTAGTGGTGATGATCTTGGAAAAGACCACCCCATCTAGTATCTGAGAAGGTGCTTGCGCTGGAGGTATATCGGGTGGGTGATTGAACTTGTTACGAAGCCTAAAACCTTGGAGAGCGCATTAGTAGAATTGAATCGGCCTTGTATCCATAGGTAAGGAAAGGAGAGACCCGAAAAAGCAAAGAAAAGATCTCGGGAAGTATTTCCCCAATAGCTAAACAGTTAAGACTCGGCTAGAACAGTAGACTGGAATATATATATATATATATATATATATATATATATATATATATATATATAAGCCTTGCGTGCATAGTATGCACGCATAGCTAACAAATCGAGTTTTTTGTACATGCATGCATAGTATGCACGCATAGCTTATTTATTGTGCCCAGAATTTGAGGCTTTTTTTTTTCACAGTTCCCCAAACCCCTCGTAAGTTGGTTTTAAGATTCTCGACACTTCCTACATTCCAAGTGCCTAAACGCTCTCGCCGATCAAGAGAGGTCACCCTCTCATTGGCTCTTTCGAGAGATCGGGATATCGCGTGAAAATCTGTGCCCTTAAAGATCAAGAGATTTTCTCTTTAATTCTTAAGAGGGCATCTGAGTCCTGCCATAGGAAGTTTTGGGGGTGTTAACACCATTTGAAAAGGGAGTTCTAAGGCCCCAAAAAACACCGTAAAGGAAGGAAAAAAACCAAGGAAAAAGAAAGAGAAAGAAATTTAAAAATTTGTGCATAAGATTCAAAAAAAAAAAGAGAGGGGAGGAGATCATTGCAAAATCAAAATCACAAAAAAATAAAAAAAAACCAAAGGAGAACTTGTGGCACCGTAACAATGGCATCGTCGTACCCACCATCCCGTAGGGGAAGGAAAAAGAAAGTCTTTGGGCCTTACCCAAAAAATTGATACCGTACCCGCTATCAAACCATGGTGTGGCCGGCTGTAACATCCGCCACCAATACCGAAGCGTCCCCACCATACCCCGATTCGGAGGAGATCCCTATCTTCGTCCCATTAACCTAACCCCCATTCACCGTCATTGGACTATACGGTGAGCCCATCTTTCCCTCCACATCAACTCAAAATACACCCAATTTCTCTCCAACATCAATTCAAAGTGCATCCACTTTTCTCTCCACTTCAAACCAAGATGCACCCACTTTTCCCTCCACCTCAAATCAAGCCCCACCACCACCCTATACATTCCCCCCATCAAGGGAACACTCCGCGTCCCCTCCCATGTTCGATCCCATGGCTATGATGGAGGGAGATGATAAAGACTTTCACAGCATGGAAGGCTTCACAAAGCTTTCCTAATCCATCCCAAGCACCATTAAATTCATAACAAACCCTCCTAAATCTTCACACCCTATCCACCCAAAACACCAATCCCAATCAACCACTCATAATCCACACCACCCAAGGATCCCACCATCAACCATGGAGCCATCCAAGTGGACCTCAAAGGCCCCATGGTTGACCACATTGCCAAACCCTCCACAATTCCCCTAATTTCCCCCATATCCCCCCAAATAGCAAACCCATCTCACCCCGTTCACTCATCCAACCTGAACCCCATTCACCCACACCCATCATACCCAACCACATTTGTATACCCATCTCAAGCCTCCAATCCCCTGCAATTAACACACCCTTTCACCATCCAACCAAATTACCAAAATTTCCACCAACCTCAATGGCCCCATCAGCCTCCCATTCAACCCCTCTAACATCCTCAATTCACACACCCTCTTACCCCCTAGCCAAATCACCCAGGTTCCCATCAACCGTAATGGCCTCACCAGATACCCACTCAACCCATTCAAAACCTGCTCTATAATCTCACCCATCCTCCACTATTTGTTGATGCAGGTCATCAATATGAAGAGGATGAGGCCAGAAACAGTGGGGCCTATTAACCAGTCATAAAATATATAATTTTATCACCCTTAACTTAGTGATGCTAGACCTTAGTTTGCTACTAATGAGATACTATGTGCAGATATTTAGGACAGATAGGGGAATAAAGCGAAAGTGTTAATCTTTACTAAAATGAACTCAAAATGCAGTAAGAAAGATGATCGTTCACAAAAACGATCCTAATCGTCTTTAGAAGTCAGTCAAAAGCGAAATCGTACTCACGATGGTACGAAATAGAAAAAGAAAAGAAGAGAAATCGTCTTTACGATTCCTCAGAAGCTTGAAGACTGGAGGACATGAAACGAAGACATGATTGAACAGAAAGAACGAGCGATCGTTATTACGATTGTATATCAATGGAAGATCCTGCTGATCACGTGAAAGCCATACAAAAATAGAAAGATCTCTTAAATTAAAAGTCTGCTATTCCACAGATCTGAGAAGATTGTTGAAAGAATCCTAAAGATCTCTGCTACTGAACATAAGGAGGAAACTCCTGTGCGTATCTGCCATCTAAAGCAAGGAATAACTAGGATTAGAAGTTTAGTTATTATAGGAATCAAGGATAAAAATTTTGGGTAAAATTTTAGTTTTGGGCATGACCGAAACCGAAAATTTGGACTGAAATTTCGGCCGAAAACTGAAAATTTGGCCGAAATTTCAGCCAAAATTTTGAGTCCCATACAAAATATGACCGAAATTTTGATCCAAATTATTGTTTCGGTGAGGACCGAAATCGATAATTTAGGTCATTTCGGCTGAAATTTTGATCCTTGATAGGAATCTTTTGTTTAGTTGTTTACTTTTATTAGAACTCGAATAATGTCAACTGACCACTTATGATCTATAAATAAGAGGGCTCGACATAGAGGAATACTTTATCGAAGGAACTCTTACCATCAATTGACGATTGAGGTTGGGTTTTATAACATCCCGACCTTTCACTAACGTTGAACTATTGACTTTCGATGATGATGCGATTCACTTTGACTGGTTTGACCTTAGTCAAACTTTTCACGTTTGTGACATGGACTTTGACCTACTTATCTCAATTGGGTGAGTACACTCAAACTCAAATCTGGGACCAACTCTTGACGCGAACTAATGTCTAAAACTCGAACCCCAAGATTGGGCTAAGTTCAATCTCAATGACCCAAACTAGTGCTGGTTTATACGTAAAGACATACAACATGGATAGCCTAACACTAACACACCGACTATATGGGCGAGCCTAGCAAGACATGTTAGTCACCGTTTTTTACCATTTTATACCCCTTAAACCTGGATTTTGCTAAACCTTAGAGTATCTAATAATTGTTTTTAAATATGTTTTACAGTTTAGGAATAAATATGTAGCTATCCATATTTATGTGCTAAGAGGAGGAGATTAGAAGCAACCAAGAGCTTCCATCTACATTAGCAGTTGCATACAAATCATATGGTTCAGCATGTTCTCAAGCTGTGCATTCAAGCAATTGTAGATGCTTCAAATACACCAGAGCAATGCACCTTAGAGCCACTGACCACCTTCACCAGCTACAGTAAAAGCACATCAGCTGCCCCATTCAGTTGTGTGCACACTTATGAAGGTCACTATGCTGTAGCAGAGAAACAAATTAGCACTGCACTTGCTACTATAGAAGTCAGCTCAAGAACCTCAAACTTGCAGTGTTGACCTTTCACTTGAGTTGCAGCTCCATACAGACCTGTAGTGGAAGAGCTCGAACAGACCTTGCACTCATCAACTCAAGATACAGGCTTGCTACCATTAAAACTCATGAGCTGCACCTTGATGCACTAAGAGCCAACTGAAACTAAAAGCATTGTTGCAATATATTAAAGAAAATGTTGAAGCAATATCTCGAGTGGACCTTACAGCTGCAGCCATCTTATCAAGTGAAGTGCTGAATCCACATTGCACCTATCGAATAGAAGGGATGGACAGCTGCACCTATCGAAGGGTGCTTCAGACCATCAAGCATCCTATCAGGCAGATGAAGGACTTACTAGCACAACCTGTCGAGTACTCCAACTCCCATCCTCTCGAGCAGATCCATCACAGTTTCAGAACCTATCAAGCTCTTCATTGCATTCCCTAGCCAACCTCTCGAATGGTTTGACATTGAGTGTAGCTATCCTGTCGACTTCACAACAACTTGCCACCTCTCAAAGTGAAGAGTCTTTATCCTCTCGACATTTAAGATTGTAGTCTTCAAACCAACTGAACCTGTCGGCATTTAAGCTGTCCCAACCTCCCATAACCTATCGACATTTGAGCTGCCCCATCCATCCTATCGACTTCAGCAAGCCTAGCTTCAGTACCTGTCGACCTACCTTCAGCAAACTCCCACATCCTCACGAAAGGATCTCTTAAACCATTAGCCATCCTCTCGAAATCCTGCCGCAACCTACAACCAACCTCCCATAACTTGTCGAATGGATACCCTGCAACTTCAGTACCTCACGACTTGTAGCCCTACCTTCACTAACCTGTTAATAGCAGCCCATCAGCAGCCCTCTATCCTCTCGAGTTTTAGGTTGCAAAGCACCCAACCTGTTGACCAGCAGTTCACACCCGCAACCATCTTTTTGAATGGATCTATTTTCCCATCAGTTATAAACTCTATCCTCTCGAGCTTGCATCAGATTTTCAGTTATCTTATCAAATGAAAATCTGCAGCAACTTTGGCTCCATAAAGTCTAAAGTGTGAGGGTTATAACAGTAGCATGGATCCAAATTATTTGCAAAAAGTTTATGAAAGCTATAGCAGGAAATGCCAATGGTCGGTAGGGGTATTTTTGGGAACTCACAAGTACAAAATAAGTCTACACATGGGCATAAACTGATTTTCAAATCTTTGGCGGGAAGCAAACTACTTTAGTTGAACACAACAGAACTGAATCTCTCTCTCTTCTCTCTGATTGGTTGGAATGTTAAAACATGGATTAACATAAACTGAATTTGAAATTCTCTCCTTTGATTGCTGCAATCCAAAGTACATGGATCACTGCATTTGTATAAATAAGGCTCCTTGCTGCTGTAATTCTTCAACAAGGAAATCATAGAATAGCTTTAGTTATCCTTGACTCATTTAGGTTTAATTTTAGCTTTTATTTTTTCTTTTTCTCTTCCTTCTTCTCTCCCTAATCCAGCATGTTGGATTAGATCTAGGTAGCAGTTCAGATCTGGTTTTTGATTATAATTTTTGTATGAAGATGCGTGGATTGATACACAGAATACAGATTTGAGAGCAAGGCCATTGTAAGTAATTTTGATTCAATGAATTATTGATTTTAATGTCTAATTAAATATAAAGATCTTATGGTTTCATTAGCTGTCTATAGGATCCATGTATTTGGGAATAACCCATTCAGTTTTTAGTAGATCTATTGATTACCATCTAATTTCCCTTGGTTTAATATCCCTGTGGATGTCTGAGCTTGTAGCCTTGCATCCACAACATTTGTAGTGATTTGAATATTTCAATTTGAACCTTTGGATTAGATGAAGTCTATAGGATGATCTGTGACCATTCAAGTGGACAGATCATACCCTTAAGATCAGTTCAAGCCTTTGGTTTGGGTTGAATTCTTCTACCTTACACTTGAGCTTGTAGCTAAGTGAAGGACAACTGCAAATTCACAAGTCTTGATCTATTTTACAATGAGAACCATGCCCTAAGCTATCTATTTCCCCCCATTTTATACTTTATTTTACCATCCATCTTCTTCAATCTTGTAGATTTAGTTTTATATTTCTGTAAATTAGATCTAGTGACACCCGAAAAGCTCTCTTTCTTCTTAAACTAAGCTAGAATTGTCAGATCTGTAGCAGATCTAGAGGTCTACTATATTGCCTTTTAGATTTTAGATCACTACTCCTTGTGGGACAACTCTTACTTTTAAAACTTGCTACAAAAGGACCCTGTATCTTGCAGGTTTAGATATTTTAGGTTTGCTATTTTCATCTCTTCTATCTCATCTTTTTCTGATTTTATGTTGTCTTCATCACCACTTACACAATAATCAACACATGAAATATCATAACAAGTTTTTGGCGCCGTTGTCGGGGAGTTTTGATCTAATTACTAGATCTGGGTTTTTCATTTTTTATAGATATGATTTTTCTTTAGTTTTTATTGCTGTTTTATTTTAGATTTTTATATTGCATTCAAACTGTTTGAATAAATGTTTGCTGCAGTTTTTGTATAGAAAATCTATTTTACTGTAGCAGTATTTCTTAATTTTATAAGTTTTTTTACGTTGCCTTCTAGCTGTTTGAATAAATTACTGCTGCAGTTTTTGAATTTTTGCAGATCTGGAGCAGTAGCCACAAGAGGAGCTTATGGATCGCAGCTGGAGCAGATTTTCCTGAGTTTGCATTCCCTTCTCCTTTGTGTTCATTTTTGATTTTTAAATCTTTAAAACCAGCAAACTATTGTGTCTCTTTCTATTGTTGTTTTTAATTTTACTGTAAATTTTATCTCAGTTTTTCCTGTTTGCTGAAATCTGTACTGCTATATAATTGTTAGCCATTTGTGATGGGTGAGCAACTAAAGACCTTGAAGGAATTTAATGCACCAGAGGCATATACATCTCCCTTTTGCATTCAATTCCCTACTGTTCAAGGAATTTAATGCACCAGGGAATTAAATGCTGCCTTCATACCATGGACTGAGTAAAGAGGACCAATATAAGCACATTGATGAATTTCTAGGACTGTGCACCACTTTCAATATTGTAGGTTTGGGAGAGGAAGCCACCAGGCTGAGGCTCTTTCCTTTTTCACTAAAGGATAGAGCCCGAACCTAGCTTTCTATGCTCCCAACCAACAATATACAGTCATGAAAAGATTTTCAATACCAATTTTTAGCCAAAATTTTCCCCATGTCCAAAACAAGCTAGTTGAGGAACAACATAATCTCCTTTGCTCAGTCCCCAACTGAGGAATTTTATCTAGCCTGGGAAAGATTTAAAGAGCTTTTGAAGCAATGTCCCCATCACCAAATTCCTAAATGACAACTTGTTTAAAGTTTCTACTAAGGAATTGATCCCAAGAACATGGACATGGTGGATGCTCATGTGGTGGTACATACCTCCACAAGATAGCTGATGAGGCATGAGAACTTTTTGAGGTCATAAGTGAGAATTCAATGCAGCAGGAGACTTTGTCCCGAGAAATTGAGACCCACCTGCTAAAACAGTAAAAGAGCACTCCTAGGAGTAGGATATATGAAATCAATGTGTGTATTGATCTGGAGAGAAAGGTAAACAGTTTGGCACTTCAGTTTGATAAATTGATGAGTATAATGCAACCCCCAATAGCTGCACAAGTGCAGGAGGCATGTCTGATATGCCAATTACCTGTACACTCCATACAGGACTGTCCATCTGCTGGTCTTTATCCTGCATTGGTCATTGAGAATGCCAATGCAACCCAGACCTATGGGTAGCAACAACAACAATCTGCTGGGTATCCATGGAGGAACCACCCCAATCTGAGGTGAAACCAAGAGAATCACTCTCAAACCCAACAACATTAGGCTTTACCCTATAAATTCTAACAGTACCCACATAATTTTTCCTCAAATCATCAGTCCCAACAGCCAGCACCCCAATCTAGAACACCCTCCTTTGAGGAGCAAGTTCTATCCTCATTACAGAACCTCAACTCTTTAGCACAGACTGTGCAGTCTCACAGCTAGAGCATTAAAAAGATTGAAGACTAGCTTGGTCATCTCTCCGATGCTTTGACTAAAAGGGAAGAGGGTAAACTCCCCAGCCAACCAATAAATAATCCTAGGGGATTACACATGATGGGTGAATCTTCTTCCACAGAAGATGGCAGACCACAAGGCTGTTTTTGAACCAAAAAGAGGTGCAGAAGGACAAGGCAACAAGGCTCCTTTCTGTAGCTTTCAAATTTAGGCATGCTGATTTTTTTTAAAATAATAAAAATAAATAAAAAAATAAAAGACAATGAACACACAAATAAAAATTTCAGAATTGTTTTTCCTCATTTGTATTTTTCAGCAGTAGTAAATAAGGGCTCTTGTTAAGTCCCGGTTGATCAAAAACATAAAAATAAAAAAAATATAAAACAAAAAAAATAAATTTTCCAGATGGGCAGTTTTCTTTTGCTGTCATTCATATACCCCCATCTGGATTTGCTAAGATCATGGTTCTTGAATCATGAAAGTTATTGAGCAGAGGATCATATTTTTGCTTTAAAAATTCAATGGAACCTCTGTATTCATTCACTTTCAAGATTTTTCACCATTTATGGGTCTCAGCTGTGTATGAATCCTGTTTTTCACTATGTGCATCCGTGCTGGCATTACTTCAAAATTTATATTGATTCATACAGATCATAAACATAAGACTCAGTCTTATGAATCTTGCTTTTCACTGTTGTTGGTGCGTGCTTTTTCTGGGTTCCTCTTGGTCCCCATTGAATCAGTGGCTCGCCAGCTGCAGATATTTAACGGCGCTGTAATACATCAATGATCATGCATTAGAGCGGGTGTGGGTTACTTCTTTACTGAATTATCCGCCTGTGAATGTCAGCAGCTATGTCTCTTTTTATAATTTAGATAGTTTAATTTTCCTTTTTCTTTCCCTGTTATTGTTGTAGCTCTGATCGGTTTAGATTTCCCAATTCTGTTGTGATTTTAGTTATGTGGATTTATTATAGTGAGTTAAACTAGTATTCTAATACTATCAGGCGTCTAATTAATCTTAGTTTCCTAATCTTATTAGAAGTCTAATTAATATTAGTGTCCTAGTATTATTAAAAGTCAAATTGATATCAATCTCCTAATTGTACTAGGAATGCGAGTATATTAGTTCCAATAAAATTCTAATTAAATCAAGCATGCTAATTCTACTGAGATTCTAACTTAAGAAAGTATACTAACTGTACTGCAATTCTGATTGGAATAAATATAATGATTTGACTAAAATTCTTATCGGAGTAATCATAATAGTCTTACTAGAATTCTAATTAGAATAGAGAACTAATTTTACTAAAATTATGATTTAAGCAATGAATCAACTTTATTAAAGTCCAATTAAGATAAAGGAACTGATTTCTTTAAAATTATAATCAAAGCAATGAATTCTAAGAATTTAATAAAAATAAAGTATGTAAATTAATTATACTGAAAATTTAAGAAGTAATAGAACTGATTTTCTAATCCTACTTAAAGCGGCAAAATTATTCTAAAAAAAGGGTTTTGGGCCAGCTAGGCTAAGGAGATTGGCCTCGTTCCCGAGTACCCTTCGTAAGCTCCCTTGAGCAAATCGGGTGGCTGAGATTAAAGATAAATTGGATTTTGGACTATAAAATAGTATTTGTGGGCTTTTCAGAGTCGATTTCGGGATTATAATTGTGGATTAAATTGAGAAACTAGAATTATAGAAACTAAAATTAATATTTAGGATTTTTAAAAGTATTAAACTAAGGAGTTAAAACTATAATTTAAGATTCTAGGACTGAATTCGGGTCCGAAATCAGAAAATCAGACCGTATGATTAAGGACTGGTTTTAGAACCTAAGACCTAGAACCAAAGATTAATAATAGGACTAAAAATTAAGATTTTAGAATGGAATTAGAACCTAGGGTCGGTAAATTAGGCCGTCGGGTTAAGGACTGGTTTTAGAAACGGAGAACTAGAACCAGATAAAAAAAAAATACGGTTTAAAGAGGGTGCTACGGTCTAAAACTGAAAATTAGAACTAATAAAATTCCTAAATCTAGAGACTAAGAATTACGGTCGGAAATTAAAACTAAATTCTTACCTAAGGTTGGGGCTGCAGGGAAGGATCTTGGAATTCGGTGTTTGAAGTCATTGCTCGGTCTCTCTCTCTGTGTTCGTTCTATTCTCTGAATTTTTCAAGTGCTCAAATTTCTAGAACTCCAAAAAAATCCTGCCCCCTTAGGCCGAATTAAGAAAAAGCTTTTATAGGTTTTTTTCTAATTAAACGCCCTGTTCTAAGAATTAAATGAATTGCGCGCCGAATTTCCTGTGGTTAATCGCTTTGAGTCGGCCACCGACTCAATGAGCGACTGGCTGACTTGCTCAACGGGTTTCCTAGTTCTAATAATATTAGGACTAATTGAGGGCCTGATGGGGCATGCGCAATCCGTTTAAGTGTCTCTTTCAAAGTGCTCAATCAAGGAAACTTGGGGGTCAAGGACTGTAAGATTAGGTCGGGCGTAGGCCAATTGCGTGCCTGTGGTGGGGCGCTCAATCCGATCGCGCGATTCATATGAAGCGCATGACCGAGTCTTGAGATGATCTTAGAAAGGAAATCTGATCTGGAAGGGGGACTCATTGCATGCGGGTGATTTGGCATGCAATCAAATTATGTGCGTGGTTTTCGACACGTGATTCGGGGTTGTCTGGGTCTGGGTCGGGTCTAAATGTCAGACTATTATTTCAGCCTGCACTTTGACTATATACTATTATTTTAGTATATAGTCTCATACGTCGGGATCTGAGCCACAGAGCTATGGTTTTAGCTTGCGTTCAGCCATGTACTATTGTTTCAGTGCATGGTTCCCGATTTAGGGTTACGGGGCCTAAGCCATAGAGCTATTATTTCAGCCTATGTCTAGCCATATACTATTGTTTCAGTATATGGTCCCCATATTAGGGCTAAAGGGTTTGAAATGCGAGACTATTGTTTCAGTCTGCATTTCGACTATATACTATTATTTCAGTATATAGTCTCCCTACATTGGGATCTGAGCCATAGAGCTATTATTTCAGCTTGTGCTCAACCATGTACTATTATTTCAGTTCATGGTTTTCAGTTTAGGGTTACGGGGCCTGATCCACATAGCTATTGTTTCAGCTTCTGTCCAGCCATATACTATTATTTCAGTATATAGCCCCATATTAGGGTTGAGGTCAAAGGTTGACCGAACAACTTTATATATTCTGAGAGAGAAAAATGAGGGTGTCTACAGATGCCCCTCTTCGGTGCGCTCTTACAAAGTAAGAACTCGTCGAAGAAGTAGACACCCCTCATTCGAGGTGTCTTCTCATTTTTCTTGAGAATTCATAAATGTGAACTAGGGATGCTGACATGACATGCTTGGCTTTCTTATCTATCAGCACAGGCTAAAATAGAGCATTCGAGGGCCCAGTGTAGCTGTCGAAAGGCGTGTTCCATGCCGTGGATGCCTAGGGGCGATCCCGTCGCGTATCGCGACTTGCTGTCATAGAAGTTGACTGGGGAAGTCAACGTATCCTATTCTATGGGTGTAAGGGGCATCCCGTTGCGTGGTGCGACCTGCTGCGAGTGACAGTCAAACGAAAAGGAGAATCACCATATCCTATTCTGTGGGTACAAGGGGCATCCCGCCGCATGTCGCAACCTGCTACAAGGGGTAATCAAACAGAGGGATATGACGCAGTCGAGGTACTGGGAGGTGCCATACAAATTTCCATAAATAAGGTCTAGGGATCGATAATAATACAGTGCAATATAATGTCGAACGCTTTCGCAAGTCATTTCAGATCGGGCGTGTCATTGCTCACACCAATGCACATCAGGCGCTCCTTTTCCAATAGGCGTTTGTAAGTTCTTAGATTAAATATACTCATTATTCAATTTCCCAGGGGAATGGCCAGTTTGTACTGGTAATTAGGGTGGGGGTCTTGTGAGGTGTGCTAAATTGAATTATGTGCAGTGGCGTGTGCGCTTGATCCTAATGCATCTGGAGTCGGCCTCTAAGTTGGGAGTTCTAATCCTAATGCATCTGAACAAACGATTATGCCTAGTGGCGTGTGTGCTTGATCCAATTATGTGTAGTGGGATATGCGCTTGATTGCGAGTTTAGGTGGTCTTAGGAGTTAAAGGTCAGGTCTAAGTATAAATTGTTGCGCGCGGGTAATGGGGCGCTTAATCGGGTTCTATAGTATTTAAAGAAAAGTGAGTTGGGTCTATTTATCTTGTTGCTTTATTATTCTTTTCTTCTCTCTTTTATTTATTTATTTATTTTTTTTGAAGTAAGGGGATTTTGAAAATTCGGGATTTTTTTTTTAACTTAGATCAATTCGGTGGTAAATCGGTGGAAAACGTGACTTCCGAGATATCGCTGAGCAGATCCACTGGTTCGGGATTTGTAGACTCGACCGTTTGTGTGATTGTCAAGATGACACTTGGCATGTCGGATACTCCGTCTAACCTTCTTAACGAATATTGATGATTATCTCTTATGGGAGGACTACAGTCATTCGCGAGTTGAGGGAGACAGGTTTTGAAAACATCTTGACTTAATCATAGCTAGCTATATTTATAAGCAATATCGAGTAATTGAAAAGTGGGTAGTACTTACCTAGGGGTGATACTTACTTGAATTACGTGCAGCTTGTGTGGTCCGCGGTGGGACTGGTGGGTTTTTGGGGGTGGTATCGCGATGGGACTTAGAGATTTCTTATTTTTTTTCATGTCCGATGTGGGAGGGCCTGGCAGTCGTCGGTGTGACATAATGTCTTGGAGAGGTGACGTCGTGATGGGGCTTTGGAGGTTTCTTCCTTTTACGGGCTGGGAGAGTCCTGGTGGGACGTGGAGATTCTGGCAGGGTGTTCGTGCTGGGACTTGGCTTTGGTTGGATATGATGGGGCATGGGAGGAGTCCCGAATCTTCATACATTTTTGCAGTGGCAGTGGTGTCTGGTGACTATTTCATAGTGAGTAATTCGGGAAGAGGGCTCTTTTCTTTAGTGATGGGATATTGGTCGAGCTTTCTCCCCTTTTTCATATGGCGTGGCAGGTGTTGTTTGAGCTTTTTGAGTAGTGATGTTTATGATGGGATGTTAGCTGAGTGTAGTTAGTGGTGGGATGCTGGTAGGGTATTCACGCGATAGGTGTGTCTTGTTCTTTCTTTGGCAGATCTTGGGTTATGAAAGATCATATTATTGTTGCGCTGTGATTGGCTTTTTTTTTGGCGGCATGCCTGTATTTTTAGGAGATTTACTTTTTTTTTTTTTCCGATAGGATGTGAGGGCATGACTAATTTATTGCGATGGGGCTGGATATTGGAGTGGTATCATATGTATATGTTATCATGGTGGGACGTGTGTGATGGGGTTACGCGATCGGATAGGGGTAAGTGGAAAGTGACTCTGATCGTGAGGAGCGGAGTAGTGTGCTGGTCGCTTTCACAGTGTCATGATAGGGAGTGTCATTTGTGTCTGTGATATGTGTATCCTGTCGCAATGGGATAGGGGGTGCTATCAATGCTCCCTTCTCATGTGAGGGTACATGATGGGATAGGTGAATTTTGGCCACGATATGATAAAAGGTGCGAGGGTGTAGATTTTGTCCAAAGTCAGGTATTACGTGCTTGTTTTAGGTCGCTCAGTACGATTACGCGCTCATTTTCGGGCGTGCCATCTCAGGCTTTAGGGGCTATTTACGTGTATGTGAGTGCGTGTGTGATCGTATTATGCACTATAATAGAAGCGCATGATCGAAGTGTCACCAAGTCAATGTACGGGTGACCTTTCATATTGCACGGTGTGAGTCGGTCATTTGATCGGATTGAGCGGTCTATAGCCTGCGCGTGGTCGGAGTGTCACTAGGTCGTTGTGCTGGTGACCTTTCATATTGCGCGGTGTGAGTTGGTCGTTTGATCGGATTGAGCGGTTTATAGCCTGCGCGTGATCGGAGCATCACACCGTTGGTGCGGGCGATGGTTTCATTGAGAGCTTGGGTCTTCGCGCGTGTATTGGATTGTGCGCTGCGTGCGTGGCGCGTGATCGAGTTAAATGCATGTGATTGGGTCCATACTCTATATAAGCGAGGGAGCCTTCTGTTAAGACCTGAAAAGTACCACTTTTCACCCCTTAACTTAACCTTTGATTAGACCCTTAGCCATCTAATAAGTTCTTGTTAAGTGTTTTATGTAGGTAATAATCAGCAGTGAAATAGGGCCAGGAATCCTGCTAAGGAGCCTATTTTGGCACCAGAAGTCCCTCAGAAGGATGAACTCTGAATCTAGACCTGAAATGAGCCTCGCGCAGCTAACCCAAGCTTTAGAGGATTCAGGAGAAATATGCCTCGCGCAGTCCAACTGAGCTTCCCAAGACTTTATAATAACTTCTCGCGCAGTTGAGTGACTGAAGAGCTTCAGAAGCACAAACTCGCGCAGCTCTCGCGAAGCTCAAGAGTAGAACACATCACGCAGTCTCGAGTAGTTCAAAGCAGACCTCTCTCAACCTTGTGCATTTTGCTCAGAATGGCTGAGGAGAGAGAGCTTCAAAAGACGCTTCGCGCAGTAGCCGCGGGATGCAAATATCAGAAGAGAACTCCTTGCACAATTCTCACGCTATTCAAGAAGAAAGCATCCTCACGAAGACAGAGCCATCCTCACGAAGATCAATTAAGACATAGAACCTCGCGCAGTTCAGAACTCATTAGAGCCTCACGAGGAAACTCGCGAAGTCCATTGAAGAGAAGTGCTCGCGCTATTAAAATCAATCCTCGCGAAGATCAACCCAGCAAATGCACAGCTACCTCATGACTGTGTGAACTCCAACCCCACGACATCTGAGGCTTTGATGTCTACTCAACCTCGCGAAGCCCAATCCAACGAGAGCACAATTCTCTACCGCGCGACTGCCTCAAGAGCAAACCAAGGAAACCTTGCGACGGTTGAAGCTTCAATGTCAAACCATCCTCGCGAAGAGCAAGAGCTATCACGAGACAAGTCTGAGAAACAATAGCTACCTAGCGAAGCTTTGAACTTCAACTTCCATCTCTTCAGCAGAGGACCTTCTGAGAATTTCCAGCGATTAGGGCACGCACTCTTGCATTTAAATCTTTGTGCACGCGCGCCGAGGCATTCAAAGATCACTATTAGGCCATGTGGAATCGTTAATATTAGGGTTTCCTAACCCTAATGCGCCGCCACACCACTACTATATAAACCCATACTTAGCTTAGGTTTAGACATGCTGGAAAATCTTAGAAATCTTGGAACAAATCTGGGAACATGTCTCATCTCTTGGAGATTTGATCTGAGATCATTTTTCTTTTCTTTTATAGCTGTAAGTAGTTTTCTTTTTCTTTTTCCTTCTCTCCATAGTCCAGCACTTGCTGGCTATGTCTTTGTATGCATTTTGAACTAGTTAATTGGAAGTTTTGTAATAGGATTTGTACTTTGTGGGATTTGTGTTTGAATGTGATCTGCTCTGTGCAAGGCTGCTGCCTTGTGATCCGCCATTGCTTTGGCTGTGATTCAAAGCAATAGAAGACTGATTCTAAGGGCCACTCAGATCCAAGTGACCTGTGTGTCTGGGCTATCATGGTCATATACAGCCTTAGCCCCACCACAGGACCCAGTAGATCTGAAATCCCTATGGGAGCTTGAGCTGGTAACCTTGTGACCATGGTGGTGGCAGCGATATTCTTGTTTTGTCTTGGGCTCCGTGAGGAGGATAGCCTCTGGGATAGTCTGTGACCATTCAAGTGGATAGGTTATAGCCTTAGGGTGATTCTAATCCACCGATCCAAGATGGATCCTTCTTCTCTGCACCTGAGCTTGTATTAGCTTGGTGGGAGATTGTACAGAGGCAGACTCCCCTATATTTGTATAGATCTGCTATCAGATGTTAGATCTGATTTGGTTATAGAGATTGTAGGCTTGTGACTGGACCATTGTAGCCTCACTCAAGCAATCGATAGCTAGATCGAAGGTTGTACTCAATCTCTTGCTGGTTCTATGTGTCTGGGCTATCATGGTCCTATACAGCCTTAGCCCCATACATAGAGCTTTAGAGGTTGATATTCCCTATGGATTCTTGAGCTGGTAGCCTGGATGAAATTGTGCCTACAATGATTAACTTGTTTTGGCCCATCCCTGGATTGTGGTTCCCCTATGGGATAGTCTGTGACCATTTGAGTGGACAGGTTATAACCTTAAGGGATTGAATCATGACAGAGAGATGGGTTAGATTCTTTCTCCTCAGTGGTGATAACGTAGCCATTAGACAGAATTTCTATAACATCAGATCTGAATCTGATTTACAAAACTCCTCTGATCTAGGCTCAATAACATACTTCTCACCCTGTTATATTTATTTTCCACACTCCATCCATCCTCTCAACCCTTTCTGTAGTTCAGACATTAGGCTACCTTAGGATCTGTAAACTAAGTGACCTTAAACTCCCTTCCTTATGACCGCCAGATTAGAATCGATCCGAGGGACTACTAGAGATGGCTCCCTTGGAGCTGTAGATCATCTTTCCCTGTGTGACAAACTCTTACTTATTAAAACTTGCCACAATGGACCCTGTATCTTGCAGGTCTAGGACTCCCCAGTTGTGCTGATTTCATCCCCTGTTTTATTTTGATTTCTTTTACCACAAACAAATAAAGAAAGCACAGCTGGGTAGCAACAAGTTTTTTGCGCCGTTGCTGGGGAGAGTTGATCTATTAGTAGACCCTAAGTTTTTGTAGTTTTATTATTCTTTGGTAGTGAAGAATAATTAATACTGCTGATGTATTTGTGAATTTTTTTTTTTGCAGATCTAGACAGCAACAGTGAAGGACAGTTGGACTGCAATTGGAGCTTAGCTACCTCTGTTTGTAAACTCTCTAACTTTTAAAACTCTGTCTATCTTTCTTGAAAATTCTCTAGCAGTATCTAGGATAGTTGTAAATGTATTCTTTGAATAGCTGTAAATTAGTTAGATAAATTTGTTAATTGTAAAATTATTCATTTGCAATGTGCCTGCAAGAAGCTCTCCTTGCTGTTGGTGTGCTTGTATGCTAGGGAGGATATCTCTTAGCCCTACTTTAGAGCCTCTTAACTCTGCGTTAGAAAGGGGAAGGAGACTTAGAAGAGACAGGCACATCACAGGAGAGCCCCCAAGTGAATCTGTGACAGCAAATATGGGTGAAGAATAATCCAGAACTCTCAAGGAGTTGAATGCTTCGGATGACTATAACTCTCCTTTTAGCATTCAATTCCCTGATGTTCAGGGGAATTATGAAATAAAAACTTCAATCATCCAGATGCTGCCCTCTTTCCATGGGCTTAGCAAGGAGGACCCGTACAAGCATATTGACCAGTTCTTGGCCTTGTGCACCACTTTTAATATCATTGGTTTGGACCAAAGGCTACTAGGCTCAGACTCTTTCCCTTCTCTCTGAAGGATAGGGCCAGTACCTGGTTGACCACTCTTCCCAACAATAGCATTGCTTCATGGAAAGACCTACAGACCAAGTTCCTGACCAAGTTCTTCCCTGAGACCAAAACTAGCCAGTTGAGGAAGGCAATTCTTGCTTTTGCCCAAGCCCCAACTGAGGATTTTAATCAAGCTTGGGATAGGTTTAAGGAAATGCTCAAACAATGCCCCACCACAAGATCCCAGACTGGCAGCTTGTTCAAAGCTTCTACAATGAGATTGATGAAAAAAGTAGAGATATGGTTGATGCCTCTTGTGGTGGCACTTACATGCACAAAACTGCTGATGAGGCATGGGAATTGTTTGAGGTGATTAGTGAAAATGCTTTTCAAAAGCTATCCTTGGAAAGAACTAGTCAGGAGTCTGAGTCAAAAGTGGGGCCTGCTGCATTGACAAGAGGAAAAGTTTGTGAGGTGTCTGGGAACAATGACCTGCAGCTGCAGATGGCAAACCTCTCTATGAAGTTTGACAAATTACTGACTGTGATGCAACCCAGAAGGGTTACTCATGTGGCGGAGGCATGTCTGATATGCCAGTCCCCACAGCACACAGTGGAGGAATGTCCATCTGCAGGGCAATATCCTGAATTAGTGTTAGAACATGCTGCTGCTGCTCAATCTTATGGCCAGCAACAATCTGGGAGCTACAATAGACAACCATATGGATACCAACACCAAAATGCTGGTTACCAATGGAGAGACCACCCAAATCTGAGGTGGAGGCAAGACAATTATATGCAGTCCCAGCAGATGTTGGCTGTACCTCAAAGGCCACAGCAGTAGTTCAATCAAGGGAATGTCCCTAGGTCTAACTTCCAGCACCATCAGCAACAAAATCAATTGGTCTTACCCCCACTCAACCCAGAAATACTTCTTTCGAGGACCAGGTCTTGACCTCACTGCAAAACTTGGGTTCCTTGGCTCAGACTGTGAATTCTCATGGTCAGAGCATCAAGAAGATGGAAGAACAGATTGGCCAACTAGCGAATACCTTAGCCAAAAGAGAAGAGGGAAGGTTGCCCAGTCAACCAGTGGTTAATCCCAAGGGCCAATTTTTGATTGGTGAAGAATCCTCAAACCCTGAAGGGGATCTTTCATTGAATTGATGCTAAGAACGGTGCACTTTGTATGTTATGTACTTTACTATTTATAGGAATTTTTAGTGATCTTGTTGGAGTCTGAGTTTAGTGCTTTATGCCTACTTTTATTCCTGTTCCCTTTGTTTGATAATTTCAAGTGATTGAATGATGATGGTATTGTTTGAATGCTTTTCATGATGTGTGAATTTAATGCTTTGAGAGTATGAGAATTTTTTAATGTTTTATAATGCTTATGGGTGTCCCTGAAAGAGAGCCTGTGAGAGAATCCACCCATAAAACAAAGGTCAAAAGGCTGACTAGTGGGTGTGTGAATTCTGACTCTGTTAAGCCATCGCGAGGTTCTGAAAATTTGGTTTGGTTTTCTCTCGTGCAGTTCATAAAGAATTACTTTACTTTGCTGTCGCGAGTTTTAGATATAGTTGTGTGGGCTTCCTCGCGTAGTTTAAATGAACATCCAATCTCGCGACCCATTCATGCCTATCCAGCGAGCAGATATTTTTAAAGCACGCCAAGCCTCGCGATATTTAAAATCCCACCCCGCGCTGCTTTTCCTTACTACTTTCTCTTTCCTCTCCTGCCAGCGAAACCCTAGCTCCCACTCCTCTCAATCTCTCTCCCCCAGCATCCTGTCTACAGTTCATCGCTCACTTTGAAATTTTGGATTATTGTTCTTAAAGCGTCCATCCATAGTTGCCCCCTGCTAGGAGCTCCTGCGGTCTATCGTGCATCAAATTGAACAGAACCCTAACTTTTAGGGTAAGACTCAGCTCTTAATTTTTTCTTTCAAAATTTCAACTGCACACTCACCAAGGAGAATCTTAATGGCTCCTAAAAGTACACCTGTGAAGAGAGCCAGAGACCAGGCCACCGTGGAGCCTGCCCCTAAGAAAGCCAAGTCCTCTACGGCACAACAAAAAGGGAAGGAGGTGGTTCCTGAGGTGGCTGAACAAACACCTGATTACTCTACACCCTCTGAGCTCCTCATTTCCATTCCCTTAGAGCCTGAAGCCATTTTTGATATATCTTTCTTTGAAACTGAGCCGTTGTCAGCACCTGTCATTGAGTTCTTGCGCAAGGCTGGTTTGATCCCCTTGATGAAAATGATTCCTGCACTAGCCTACCTTAGGTTAGTGTAACTCTTTTACCAGCACCTTAGGGTCAGACCAGACACTCATGGGCAGCCAGGCCTCCTTGTGTTTGTTGACAATTTTGAGATGCTACTCAGCCTAGCGTTGATTGCTGAAGTCATGGGCATCCCTGCCATTTTTGATCCCAACTGTGGTTATGGTTCCCCTGTGAGTGCCCCCATTGACACCATTGCACAGGCCTTTAATAGAGGTTTGAAGGCCACAGGGGACTCCATCAGAAGAAGATATTTGGATCCCAAATTGCTGTTCATTGATCAAGTGCTGAGGAAGAATATTTATTGCTCCGGCCATCAGCAAGAGAGGAGGACACCAATTGCTGATGCTCTCTATTCCTTCTCTCTGGGCCATGAATTTAATGCTACATGATTAATTTTTGAGGCCATGAAGGATATGATGGTGAGGCTCGGGCTGCAAAAGAAGATCCACACTCTCCCCTATGAAAGACTCATCACTAAATTACTTTTGAGGGGAGGGTACAAGATTCTAGTGGGGGAGTTATCTGCTGACCCCACTCCCATCACTGTTGCCAAAAGACAATGGGGGATCAGCAGGAGTCTGATGGATCCCCAGAAGAAGAAGAAGAAGGCTGAAGCTCAGGTTGTTTCTGAGCAAGGAGAGAGAACTGCTGTGGCAAAGGCCACCCCTGCCCCCAAAAAGAAGGCTAAAGCCCCTGCTCCAAAGAAGGTGGTGCAAGCTTCTGTCACCTCTGCTTCTGCAGCAATACCTCCATCCACCACACTTGCCCCTCCATCAGTTTCTTTGCCTATTCCATCTTTCCCTTTCCCTCTCTTATCTCTCTTTTCCATTCCACCTCCCCCTGTGATTCGTTCCTGGGTGGAAAGTGTTGAACCCCATGACAACACTCCCCCTTCACCCACCTTACCTCAATACACAGCCCCAGTATCTCCAACATCATCTGACCTAAACCCTGACAGCCCTCCCCTGATATCCTATATTAAAAAGAAGACCTCTCATACAACCCCAGCCAGATCCTTACCTAAACCAACCACCCCTATCATTCCCACAGATACCCCACATATTGACCCAGCCACCATCCCAGCCATCCCTACCTCACCTCCACTCCTAGACCTTGACTTTAACCTAGCCACTACTTCCGGATATCAGGCCTTCATGACTACCTTGCTTGATACCCTGCCAACCCATGATATCCCTCTCCCAGATTCCCCACTCCCTTCACCACATCACTCACCAGACCTTTCATTTTCTCCCTCTACAACTTTCCATCATGCCCCCACTTCCCCCTTCCAACCTGTTCCCTCCTCTTCTCATACTCCACCCCAACCAACCTCAGATACCCTTACCCATATCCTTTTCTTAATACATGACATCCAGACCCAGCTATCCACCATAACACAAACCTAAGACTAAATGCAAACTGACATCACCAACATAAAATCCACCCTTCAAACATTGACAAACCCACCCATCTCTACATAACCTCCTACCACCCCACTCATCCAGCCCCCTTCCACCTCTGACTCCACAGTGCATCCAGACCTCACCCCAATTGACTTACCTACACCCTTCACCCTCCAAGACACCATACCCCACCACTCCTTCCCCACTCTACCTATCCTTCCCCCACTCATATTACCTACACCACAATTTACCAACACTTCTACCCAAACAGACCCCATTCCTTTCCCATCCACCTTTCCCATTCAACCCCACATATTTGTAACCCCACCACTTCCATTTCGACCCTTTACCATTCCATTTTTCCCTTACCCAGAACCATCCACCTCCAATGACCATCCTTCATTTACTTTTCCACCCATGCTTTCCATTCCACCCCTTATCCTACCCCCTCCTCAATTCACTGACCATTCAACACAGACTGCCCCAGCCACTTCCACCCCTCCTCTAGACTTCATCACTACAACCCCCACTTTACCCCCCCAGGATCAATCCCCTTCTACTTCTTTCACTCTATTTCTATCAATCTTACCCAGACACTCCTATTACACCGCTCCCACTTCACCCTCCTCTATGCCATGAGGGACAATGCCTATATCAAGAGGGATGTCCTGAGGGGCATGACACAACTTTGCCAATCCATTGAATCCCCTTGACGGCAGAAGCTGAGTGACTTGAAGCTTGCTCACAGCGAGCAGCTAAGAGATATTTCCAAGGGATGGGAGGCAATTTTGGAGACACTCAATGCGAACAAGGCTGCGGCAACTTACTACAGAATGACTATAGAGATGGAAAAAGCCAATGCCGAAATGGCGAAAAAGAGAGCCAGGTTGTTAGAAAGGAAACTGAACAATGCTCAGGAGATCAATAAACTCAGTAAGGAGCTTTCAGATACCAATCTCCTGTATGCTACCAAGAAAATTGAGATTTTGGAACAGAGGGTTGCCTTCCTACTATCCCAACCAATTCAGGCCACCCCTCTCGCCACAGCACCCCCTGAGGCCCCATCTTTTTCCACACAACCAGGCCCATCTTCTTCCACTCCCCCTGCCCCTACACCTACACAACCTGTTGTCCCACCTCCTCTGACCCCCAACTCCGTGCCTCCTCCCGCCTCCTACTCAAGGCTAAAGTCCCTACTCCAGCTCCTGCTCCTGTCTTAGTGCCTCCCCCTGTTCAATCTCCTGCCCCCAAAAGAAAATGGACTCCTTCCAAGAAATCTCTCACCTCCAAAAGAGCCACTGCAGCCCAAAAAGGAAAGAGGCCAGCCCCTCCATCCCCACCTCCAAAGGTCACCAGAGCTTCTGCTCAGGATGATCCCCATGGTCGCTTACTTTCCAAAGAGGAATGCGCATACGTCCGCCGCCTTGGATTGGATCCCATCGAGCTTTTTCCTTCCGACTCGACTCGATTTTGCACCACCTATCGATCCCAAAGTGCCAAAAGATTCGCCGCTTCCTTCATCAAGCCCCACAATAAACCTATCCTCAGAGAAGGAAAGTTACGCTAAAGAACTTCTCACACCGCTTCTCTAAAATTGGAAAAGAAACATACCCCGAGGAGGCACCACCAATGAGCCAGTCAGTGAAGGGGAAGAGCCCTGCCATTCCTGCAACAAAAGAACAAGAAAAGTCTTCTGTGGCTCCCCTTAAGCTTGACAAAGGGAAAAGTCCTCTCCTACCTCAGGTGAAAGAAAAAGATAAATCCCCTGTTGTCCCTCCTGAGCCAGAACAAGCCCAATCCCCTCTCATTCCCCCACAACCTCAGCCAGGGAAGGGCTCAAAAGGGAAGAGTCCCAAAGGAAAAAGTCCTATCAAATCCCCTGAGCCAACCACAGATAAATCTTCAGAGATCCCTCCTCAACCAAAGACCAGAAAAATGAGGGTCAGGACGCCAACCATACCCAAAACTACGACCCAAAGAAAGGAAGAGAGGGAACGAAAGAAAAAAGAGGAAGATGCTTACCTTCAAGAGCATGCCAAGAAGATAGGTTGGGACAAGTTTTGATCCAGACTCTGATTAGATTGTACCTAGGATTTTTTTTGTTTCTGCACTCTTTTGCTTATGTTTTCTTTTAGTTTGTACATTTCTCATTTTTAATAGATTTTCCTCTTTTGTCATTACTATTTTGCTTTGTCTGTTGTGTATTTTGTTCCATGTTATTTTCATTTCTTTTTACCCTCAATAAATCTGCTGCACAGACACCTTTGAACCAGTGAGGACACTGCTCCTCATAGGTTTGGGGGTGTGGCAGGCAGACCCTGCCAATGGAATAGTTAACCTAAGTGCAGCAGAGTCATCTGAGTAATATGAAAATGGATCTATGTTCATCTAAGAATCATGAAAAATAAGAAATTTAAAATTTCTGCAAACTTTAGACATTATAAACTTTTAATATTTCACATTTACATGATGATAGCACCAAGGAAACTTACTTGTATCAGCACTGAGTGAATCATTAGAGAGAGAAAAAGGTGAGGACATACTTAAAAGTTCAAAGGAAGACCATAACCAGTGAGAATTGGGCCTATAAAATTTTTTTTCCATCCTTTGAGGAGTAACTAAGGTAATTTCTTCTAGTTCTAAGGATTGGCTGAGTCACTGTGCTCACTAGAAGTTAGGCAACTCCAAGTTGAAACAACTGACAGCACTCATGAGACTTAGGAAAGGATCAAGGCCTTCTCTTGGACAGTTTGAGCCTAAAAAGATCAACCCTAAAGCAACTGCCCTTGTCCATACCCCCTTTGAGCTTTAAATCCTGAATTTCTTCAAAATACACCCGAGTACTTATACCTGAACCTATGAACTTGATTCAGTCTACCCTCACTCTGAGAATTCAGAAGGTAAAGGAGAAAAAGTTGAAGATGGACTAGCTATGGTCAACATTAGGTGAATGGAGAAGAAGTATCTCAAAATTTTGGCAGTATGGTAATTGAGAACATGGTGGCATTTCAGAAAAGCAAAAATAAAAATAAAAAGAAGAAAATTCAATAAAAAAGAAACAAAAATAATAATGAAGAGGAGTATGAGAGGAGTCAAGAGGATCTTTCTTTTGGAAAATCAAAATCAAGAAGAGAAACTGATCACTTCAAATCTGAAAATCTCAAAGAAGAAGAAAGGAGTTAAAATCAAGAAGGTGAAGTCATGAATCACCTCTTCCACCTACTGATTTCTCAATTTTGAACCCCTTTTCAACCTTCCATTCTTTTTAACCCCACTCCATAAGCCACATTCCAGCCCAGTTAAAAGCCCTTGTGATCCAAAGTTGAGTGAGCTGTCATGTGGAGATAAAGAGCTACCCAATCTATGGTGAGGATCTGTCAATGATGTCAGCACTTAAGAACTCTGCCTATGCTCATGCTTACAGACCCATTTGGGGGATGTAACTGCTCTTGAGCCTGAAAGAAAATGAACCCCTCAACAAGACCCTGATGAGAATATGCCCTGAAAAGTTTTTGGATCTGATCTTGAATGCATTGTGTATGACCTATAACCTAATTTTTGATCTGATGATGAGCTCAGTGTTGGCACACACTTGTGCAGTTTTCTGTGGTTGTAAACTGATTGGAAATGCTATGCATTCATGAGAAGTTTATGCTGTTTAAATTACTGTGCAACCAATGGATTAAATTTCTTTTATGTTTACTGATTCAAGAGTAAGCTAAGTCTGCTCCTTGACTACTCACTTGATGATATTACACTTTTGTTAACTGTTTCTTTGAGAAGTTTGTCGGTATCTTCACTGAAAACCCTCAGGAGACTTCACTCCTCCACTAGGGATCACCTAGGGGTTTAAAAGGCTTGATACATATGCTAAATGTATCCGTGCTCCCTACGAAAGTGGCATTTAATTTTTATAGTAGATTTAATGTAGCTTTGCAAAGGGACTACCAAAGATTAGGTTTGGGGGTGTGTTAAGACCTGAAAAGTACCACTTTTCACCCCTTAACTTAACCTTTGATTAGACCCTTAGCCATCTAATAAGTTCTTGTTAAGTGTTTTATATAGGTAATAATCAGTAGTGAAATAAGGCCAGGAATCTTGCTAAGGAGCCTGTTTTGGCACCAGAAGTCCCTCAGAAGGATGAACTCTGAATCCAGACCTGAAATGAGCCTCGCGCAGTTGACCCAAGCTTTAGAGGATTCTGGAGAAATATGCCTCGCACAGTCCAACTGAGCTTCCTAAGACTTTACAATAACTTCTCGCGCAGTTGAGTGACTGAAGAGCTTCACAAGCACAAACTCGCGCAGCTCTCGTGAAGCTCAAGAGTAGAATACATCGTGCTGTCTCACGTAGTTTAAAGCAGAACTCTCTCAACCTCGTGTAGTTTTCTCAGAACGGCTGAGGAGAGAGAGCTTCAGAAGACGCTTCGCGCAGTTGTCGCGCAGTAGCCATGGGATGCAAATATCAAAAGAGAACTCCTCGCGTAGTTCTTGCGCTATTTAAGAAGAAAGCATCCTCGCGAAGACAGAGCCATCCTCACGAAGATCAATTAAGACATGGAACCTCGCGCAGTTCATAACTCATTAGAGCCTCGCGAGGAAACTCGCGAAGTCCATTGAAGAGAAGTGCTCACGAAGTTCTCGCGCTATTCAAATCCATCCTCGCAAAGATCAACCCAGCGAATGCACAGCTACCTTGTGACTGTGTGAACTCCAACCCCGCGATATCTGAGGCTTTGAAGTCTACTCAACCTTGCAAAGCCTAATCCAGCGAGAGCGTAATTCTCAATCGCGCGATTGCCTGAAGAGCAAACCAAGGCAACCTCGCGACGGTTGAAGCTTCAATGTCAAACCATCCTCGCGAAGAGCAAGAGCTACCACGCGACAAGTTTGAGAAACAATAGCTACCTAGCAAAGCTCTGAACTTCAACTTTCATCTCTCCAGCAGAGGACCTTCTGGGAATTTCTAGCGATTAGGGCACGCACTCCCATGCTTAAATCTTCGTGCATGTACCCCGAGGCATCCAAGGATCACTATTAGGCCACGTGGCATCGTTAAAATTAGGGTTTCCTAACCCTAATGCGCCGCCATACCACTGCTATATAAACCCATACTTAGCTTAGGTTTAGACATGCTGAAAAATCTTAGAAATCTTGGAACAAATCTGGGAACACGTCTCATCTCTTGGAGATTTGATCTGAGATCATTTTTCTTTTCTTTTGTAGCTGTAAGTAGTTTTCTTTTTCTTTTTCCTTCTCTCCATAGTCCATCACTTGCTGGCTATGTCTTTGTATGCATTTTGAACTAGTTAATTGGAAGTTTTGTAATAGGATTTGTACTTTGTGGGATTTGTGTTTGAATGTGATCTGCTCTGTGCAAGGCTGCTGCCTTATGATCCGCCATTGCTTTGGCTGTGATTCAAAGCAATGGAGGACTGATTCTAAGGGCCACTCAGATCCAAGTGACCTATGTGTCTGGGCTATCATGGTCATATACAGCCTTAGCCCCACCACAGGACCCACTAGATCTGAAATCCCCATGGGAGCTTGAGCTGGTAGCCTTGTGACCATGGTGGTGGCAGTGATATTCTTATTTTGTCTTGGACTCCGTGAGGAGGATAGCCTCTGGGATAGTCTGTGACCATTCAAGTGGACATGTTATAGCCTTAGGGTGATTCTAATCCATCGATCCAAGATGGATCCTTCTTCTCTGCACCTGAGCTTGTATTAGCCTGGTGGGAGATTGTACAGAGGCAGACTCCCCTATTTTTGTATAGATCCACTATCAGATGTTAGATCTGATCTGGTTATAGAGATTGTAGGCTTGTGACTAGACCATTGTAGCCTCACTCAAGCAATGGACAGCTAGATCGAAGGTTGTACTCAATCTCTTGCTGGTTCTATGTGTCTGGGCTATCATGGTCCTATACAGCCTTAGCCCCACACATAGAGCTTTAGAGGTTGAGGTTCCCTATGGATTCTTGAGCTGATAGCGTGGATGAAATAGTGCCTACAATGATTAACTTGTTTATACCCATCCCTGGATTGTGGTTCCCCTATGGGATAGTCTGTGACTATTTGAGTGGATAGGTTATAACCTTAAGGGATTGAATCATGGCAGAGAGATAGGTTGGATTCTTTCTCCTCAGTGGTGATAACGTAGCCATTGGACAAGATTTCTATAACATCAAATCTGAATTTGATTTACAAAACTACTCTGATCTAGGCTCAATAACATACTTCTCACCCTTTTATATTTCTTTTCCTCACTCCATCCATCCTCTCAACCCTTTCTGTAGTTCAGACATTAGGCTACCTTAGGATCTGTAAACTAAGTGACCTTAAACTCCCTTCCCTTAAGGACTGCCAAATCTGTAGTCAGATCTGGAGTGACTACTAGAGATGGCTCCCTTGGAGCTGTAGATCATCTTTCCCTGTGGGACAAACTCTTACTTATCAAAACTTGCCATAATGGACCCTGTATCTTGCAGGTCTAGGACTTCTCAGTTGTGTTGATTTCATCCCCTGCTTTATTTTGATTTCTTTTACCACAAACAAATAAAGAAAGCACAGCTGGGTAGCAACACTTTCATTTATTTTTCATTCTTTGGTTTAGTCTCGAGTTTTGACCTTTCTGAATATCTTGTGTTATAAAATTCATGTTTTAGCGATATTGTATGATCCAACCGTCCAATTGGGATGCCGTTTCTTCTTATGTTCGTTATTTCACATGATCTTAGCCCTGAGGTGACGCTCAGGGATGTTGTTATTCTGGGAATAGACGGTATTGGGAATGATGGCGCTAGTCTTCACATCGATCACTTTTAGGGAGTAGTGAAGGCAGTGTTGAGGAGGTGGCGGCGGAGGAGGTGAAGATGGCGAAAGAGGGAGTAAAAAGTAGAGGGATGTATTCCCCAACCAATCCTCCATCTCTCCCTCTAAAGCCTTCGATTGGACGCTCCAAGTCTGGTGGTAATATTTCTGACGCCTCCGATTGGGCGCTCTGCTCCTCGATTTGTGTCGATTTTGGGTCTCCAGTTTTCGTTTTAGATTGTAAGTTTGGTTTTAGGTTTTGGTTTTGGGTTGTAAGTTCAGGAGGTATGCCTCTAGTGATACTTGTACAATTTTAAATTATAAATAAAGGGGCATTTATTTTATTTTATTGTTCTTGTTTATTGATTTAAACTTATTAATGGATTAGTTTGAGTTATTTGATTTGTTTTAGTTTAGGATTTAATTCGGCTTAGTGTTTTTTTTTTAGATTAGTTTTTCTTTTTATGGAATGGGTTTAGAGGCTTTACTTGGTTCTGACGGGTTTGTCGGAAGCATTTCTTTTGTCCCTCACAAGTCAAGATCTCATTTTAGAGAGTTTTTAAGTAGGAATTTTGGCATTTGTTTTGTTTAAAGTTTAAGGTGTTTTTTTTAGTCTTTTTATTTAATTTAGCATGGTGCTTGTTAGAAATGTGTGAATTTAGGGTTTAATTTAAAGTTTCTAGATGGGTGTTTATGTGTTAGAATCCTATTGGTTTGTTTACTTGCTTTGTGTTTTTTTTGTGGGTGAGTGTTGCATGATTATTGATTTATCTAGGTTGTCATGGATTGTGGTCTTTCAAGGGGGTATATGTTCGGTTTTAGATTTAATTAAATTGGAAGGGGTTTTCAAAATGTGACACTTGTCTTTTTGGTAATTTAGGAGGTATAGCTTATAAATGTGTGAGCCAAAGGGCTTTGGGTTCTTGTTGTTTTGAATATTATTATTTCAAGCTTAGGATTAAAAGTTTTGGGACATTTTTGTTTGATTTGTGATTTTGGGCGTTTTTACTCATTAATGTCATTTCTTCCTTTCTATTTTGTATCTTGGGTATTGAAACCGAAGAGTTGTGATTGTTGAATGGATTATTGAGAATGGACGGGATTGGGAATGCAAGGTAGCGGTCGAATTGCTACCATGCTAAGGAAAAAGGTGGAGGAGAAGAAGGTGGTAGAAAGCAAATCCAAGGCTAAGGCACTGTCAGAGTTCTCATGACCGATGCCTATTTTTCCTCGGTAGGCTTTGCGGATTTAGTGTTAGTTGCTCCTCCTTTTTAGGGTTTCCAAGGTGAGCTTCCAACAGTGGATCCCGCGAGTCCTGGGTGGCTTTCTGTGGGCCACTCTTTCTTTTCTGCAGGCTCGGGGCTAGGAAATGTTGTTATTGTCAGAATTCATTCAGGGTGCGTTCCTCCTCTGGGCTTCTCTGAGGTTTCTAGTTTCCCGAATAAATTCGGATTTGAGCATTGCCTGAATGTGCTAATTTTAAATTTCTTATTTTAAGTTGTATATTCAGAGGGTATGCCCTTGGTGCATATTATAATTATTTTATTTATTTATGAAGAGATTATGATTTTACTTTATTTTGTGGTTTTTTTTTGTTGATTTCAGTTTGATTTACTTTGTAACCTATTCGACTTATTGTGAATGCGATGTTTATTTGTTTAAGTTTGGTTTGATTTTATTTATTTTGATTTAGGGTGTGTTAGGGGCAGTTTTTTTTTTATTTAGTTTAGTTTAGTTCGTGTATAGACAATGGGGGGCATTTTTTTTATAGTTTAGTTTGGTATTAATTGGGGTGTGTATAATGTCGGGGCATTTTTTTTAGTTTAGTTTGGTCTTAGTTTGGAACATTTTCTTTTAGCTTTCGGGGTGCGTATTTCTTTAAGTCTGGAGTGTTTTTGATTGGGCTTAACAAGGGCGTGGTTTAGGCTCGGTAATTAGTGTCGGAGATCTCCTAATTTAGGCCTGTGAAAGTGCTGTTTTGGGCATATATTTTTTTATTTTCAGGGAATTGCGTGCTTTTCTCCGGGTGCAGAAACAAATTGCGTGCTCGAATAGGTGCGCGTGTTTCAGAGGGTTGGAAGGTCATTATGCGCCGGTGTTCGATCATTTAATCGAGTAAGTGCACGGTACCTAGCACGGGATTAGGGCGGTGCCTGGCCACTATACGGGTGATCGTTGGCATTCGCGAGCGCCGGTTCAGGTGCTTAAGGTGATTACTCGCTTAATAGGCTGCGCGTAACTAATTTGTTGGGTTAGTATGAGCGGGCGATGATTCATTCGCGCGCTTGAACATGGGTGTTTAATCCGAATTATACGCAGGGACGGTGGTGCGTAATTAGATCGAGCGTCTTAAATTACATGCGCGATTTAGCTATTCCCTATAAATAGTTCAAAACTTTTCATTTTTGTTTCGCGATCCATTTTGGTCTTTGATTCTCTAGTTTCCTTGTTTCTTTGCGCTCTAATCTTCATATTTTCATGATATTTTACGATTCGATCGTCCGTTTCAGGCGTTGTTTCTTTCATTCTCTTCAGTTTTTCAAGATCTTTATTCTAGGATGGAGTTTGAGGGTGGTGGTGGACACGATATGACTGCTTTTGAGTTGGAGAGGATGTTAGGGACGGAGATAGGTGAGACTTTCGAGGCTCGGACTGACGTAGCCGTCGAGGAGGTGGATGTCAGGGAGATGGTTAGAGGGAAGGTACCGGAGGTTGACCAGTCAGCTTGGTGGATCAGAGTCGAGGGCTACGGGTTCCTCGACTGGGCAGTCTTGTCACACGCCTCGTGATCGTGTCAGGGGTGATGCTCGTGAGGATTCTGTCGTTCGTGAGATTCTTGTTGGGTATCCTCCTTATTCCTGATCGAGGTGATTGGTTATCTAGATGAGCAAGGGAGGTTCTATAGCGAGGCCTCATCGTTTAGAGGTTCTGAGGACTCTGGGTGTCGGGATTGTATTTTCAGAGGACCAGCCTACGAACCTCCGAGCTGATGATACTGGGGACAACAGTGATTGACCGTCCCAGCAACAACATAGGTAGTAGGGGGTGTGTGTGTATTATATATATATATATATATATATATATATATATATATATATATATATATATATAGGGGGATGCCCTTAGTGACAAGTGTAAAAAGAAAAAATTCTGACATATATATATGGAGATTTTTTGGTTTAGATGTATCTGATTGGCTCCTTTTTTTTTAATTACCTCTTGCGTCTACTTTTGCTTTTAGTGCTGTCAGCCGTCATCGGGACTTGGATGCTTTCTGAGCTGGCCTGGTGGTGGTTGAAGGTTACTTTGTACCTGCACATGTAGAGGGAAGGCTATCAGTAGCTTTTATTCTCCCCCTTACTAGTTGTCAAGGGGGGTGAGTATCTCAGACCGAGGTCTGAAAATAAAGGTGGATATGTGCCTTTTTTTCTGTTCTTATTTTTTTTCTTTTATTTTTTTGAAAGTAATGCAATAGGGAAAGCAAATAACTAGAATGATAATAATAAAAAATAAAAATGCCCCATTGTAGGAGCGTGGTGGAATTGGCAGTATAATATCTTCGGTAGCACTTTTTAGATGGTAACTTCATCATTCCTCATCTTTTTTTGTGGACAAGCCGACATTTCTACTGTGATTCTCTTTTTGATCCAAAAAAATGCCCCAGTCTGTAGATGCAATGGAGCTTTTTTCGGCTGCGAGACGAGCACTTTGGGTCTATAAGCAGTCATGGGTATTTGGTGAGTTAGTTTTGAAGAAAAGTTCATCAGCACTGTCTTCAAACTGGGGGGAGGCCATTTTGATTAGGCCAGTTGGATACCGGGGTCTATCTTGGGGTGTTGGTCATCCTATCCTGTGACTATTAGGGAGAAGTATGGTAGGTATAGTAGGTGATTGCATCAGTCATCATTCATCAGTTTTCAGTTTCATTCCTAGGAGTATCCTGTAGGGCTTCTGATTTATCATTCAAAATAAAAATAGAAGAGGGGGGGTAAGACTCAGTGATATGGGGAATAGTTTGTATCTAATGCTTTCCAAATGGGATGAGTAACAATCTTTTTCTCAAAGGGATACGGGGTGCCATGATCGAACTCTTCATCATGTGTCGATACCATCAAAATCTCACATTCTATGGTTAGCAGGAGTTTGTCCTCCTCCCGCCACCTTACGACGACATCTAGTAGTATAGGGGCATCAGGGATGCCCTCGCGGCTTGCTTATACACTTCTAGTGAAGTTACCAGAGATGTCCTCACGGTCTATTTATGCTTCCTTGAGCTCATTGACTTGTTCATTTGTCGTAATGCTCTCACTCAAATTTTTTTTGATGTATGTACTCTTTGAAAGCATCTTGTTAGTGCAAGAATAATGAGTTTTGATTTAACCCAACATCTTTATTTTTTTTTGCTCTAACGTCTCCTCTAATGGCAGGGAAAGGGAAATGAGAATCGGGTGTTACTTATGCTTTTGAAGGAGGTTAGGTAGGTCGCTGGTCCTTTAATCAGATTGCCCGAGTGAGAAAAGGTGGGCGATAAATCAGAGGTCTTGAGGATATTCTGCGAATTTATGATGTACGACCAAGGAATGGGTCGTGACAACTACGGGGGTGGTAAGTATAAGTATTTAATCATAGAATATGATGATCATAAGGCTAAGGATAGTATTTCCTAAGGTATATGGCGTTCCAAGGGCTAGGGATTTCTTTCCCGTCTTGGTTCACCAATTTATATGCATTTTCAGGGTATGCAGCTGTTTTAACATAAGGGCCTTCCAGTTCGATTTCAGCTTTCCTTTTGGATGGGCATGTTTGGAAGGCATGATTTTCTTTAAGACTAATTCTCCAATTTTAAAGGTTCGTTCAAGGACTTTCTTATCGTAAGCCCTGACCTCTCTCCTCTGATATACCTTAGCATGATCAGCTGCCCTTAGACGTGTTTCATCGAGCTGCTCTAGCTACTTGAGTAGGGCAATTCTCCTCTCATCTAAGGATAGCTCATCATCGAGTTAAATTCATAAGGATGATGCTTGTATCTCATATGGTAGGACTGTCTCCATCCGGTAGGTAAGGAGGTAGGGAGTTTGGCCAGTGGTCGTACGAATAGAAGTTCTATAGGCCCAGAGTGCTTCTGGTAGCCATTCGGGCCAGTTGGCTCCATTACTTATTTCTACTGTGCATTTCAGGATTTGAATCAGCATTTTATTGTAGCTTCTGCTTGTCCATTTCCTTGAGGGTAGAACGACGATGAGTGGCATAGATCAATGCCGTACTTCTTGCATAACTTCTTCATCTTCTCTGCGATGAACTGTGGTCCGTTGTCGGTGACAAACATCCTGTGTACTCTAAACCTGGTGATGATATTTTGAATGATAAACTTTACGAGTGTTGAAGCGGTGATTCTGATATAGGATTCAGCTTCTGCCCATTTGGTGTAGTATTCGGTCGCTGTAAGTATGAACACATGCTTGTGAGTGTTCCCAACTGTCTCTATGAAGGGTCCGATGACATCGAGGGCCCACATAAAAAATGGCTATGGCGAGGTTATAGTGTTCAATACAACTGATGGAGCTTTGATGAGTGCGGCATGTTCTTGGTATTGTTTACAGTATTGAACGTAGAGGTGGCAATCTCTTTTCATTATCAGCCAGAAGTAGCCTTATCGTGTAACTTGATTGGTGAGTCTTTGTCTACTGAGTGGGTGTCGTAGGCACTGATGTGTGCTTCTCGGATGATGTATTGTCCTTCGGCGGTCATGACGCATCGTAGCAGTACTCCTTTGGTGAAGGTTTCTTTGTATAACGTTTCACCGAGTATATAGAATCGGGCGCATCGGTTCCTTATAGTCTTCCGTTCAATCTTTGTGGCGTATAGAGGGATGCATTGATGCTTTAAGAAGTTTCAAATGTCGAAATACCATGGCTGTCCATCGTCGGTTGGTGATTTTTCAAATCTGAACATAGCGACTTCGATTTCTGACTTGACGTGGTTTTCCAGGGTGATTGCTTCTTTTGGTACTGTACTTGTGGGGGGGATTGGTAATTCTCTCTTAATGGTTCATGCAATCTCGTGGGCGGGTATTATTAATTTTTTAATGAAGAAGGTCTTGGTACTTTGGCCGATGGGTATTTGAATGACTGAGGCTAAGGTGGATAAGGAATCTATTAGCTCGTTTTCCAATCTAGGGATGTGCGTGAAAGAGATTCTTTTAAATTTCCTTACCAAATATTGAGTAGTTTCTAGATACTCCATTAGCATCATTTCCTTAGTTTTCCATTCTCCTATAACTTGTGAGATTACTAGCTGGAATTATTGATGGTTTTTAGCTATTTAATGCTAATTGTAGTGCTGCTCGTAGTGCAGCTATGAAAGCTTTGTATTCTGCGATATTGTTAGTGACAGGGAAGTCTAGTTGAAAAGCTTTAGGTATGACAACTCCTTTCAAGCTTAGGAAGACTATCCCAATGCCTTTTCCTTTGTGATTTAGAGTACCGTCGAAATAAAGGGTCCATGAGGTCTTATCGGGCTCTTCGTGATGAATCGTGAGTAAGTCTTCATCAGAGAAATATGCATGTATAGGCTCATCATTCGGGAGTGGGAGATCTGCGAGGTAATCGGTGATTGTCTGTCCCTTGATCGACTTCTGCGTGACGTAAGTGATATCAAATTCTTGCAATAGCATATGCCAGCGAGCGATCTTTCCTGATGTTGTGGGCTTTTTAAATATGTACTTCAGAGGGTCTACTCGGGCTAGTACTAGTATCTTATGTGCTCCGAAGTAGTGTCGTATTTTGGTTGAAGCCCATACCAATGTGAGGAAGGTCTTCTCCGTGGGAGTGTATTTTTGTTCATACTCGACCATCGTTCTACTAAGGTAGTAAATAGTTTTCTCTCTCTTACCATCTTTTTCATATTTTTCCAGAATTACTCCCATTGCTTTATCGTTCGCTGAGAGGAATAGGATAAGAGGTCTTCCGAGAACTGGTGGCGATAGTATTGGAGAGTTAAGGAGGTACTTCTTGATGTTGTCGAAGGCTTGCTGACATTGGTCATCCCATTTGTACTAAGTTCCTCCTTTAAGTAGTCTATAGAAAGGATCGCATCGGTCTGAATGCTGGGAGATAAATCTCTTGATGAATTATAATCTTCCTATCAGGCCTCATAATTCTTTGATATTACTAGGAGGTGACATCTCAAGGTTGGCTCTGACTTTTGCAGGGTTGACTTCGATCCCTCGCTTACTGACTATGAAATCGAGTAATTTTCCGGAAGTGACTCGAAGACACATTTCTTTGGGTTCATTTTCAATTGATATTTCTTAGCTCTTTGTAACACTAGTCGAAGTGTCTCAACATGCCCTGCTCGTGTTTGGGACTTCACTAATATGTCATAGATGTAGACTTCTACACACTTATGTATCATATCGTAAAAAATAGCCATCATGGTGCATTGGTATGCGGATCCTGCATTCTTGAGCCCAAAAGGCATGACGACGTAGCAGTAAGACCCCCATGGTGTGGTGAAGGAAGTTTTCTCTTGGTCAGACTCTGCTAATTTGATCTGATTATATCCAGAGAAACCATCCATGAAGGATAGCATCTCATTTCCAGCGGTATTGTTGACTAGAGTGTCACTGTGTGGAAGTGGGAAGTTGTCTTTTGGGCATGCCTGGTTGAGGTTTTGAAAGTCAATGCAAACCCGCACTCTGCCATTTTTCTTAGCGACAGGTACTATGTTGGCGACCCACTTAGGGTGGAGGACGACTCGGATGAATTTGGCTTTGTGCAATTTGTCGATTTCCTCTTTAACTTGAAGGGCTGTTAGTGGGTGCATCCTATCGAGTTTTTGCTTAACGGGTTTTGCATTGGGTTCTAAAACAAGATGATGCTCTACTAAACTTGGGTCTAAACTAGACATATCCTCATAGGACTATGCAAAAGTGTCAAGGTACTCTTGTAGGACTTGGGCAATTTATTGCCGTTCCTTGGAGTTGAGCGTCGCACTAATTAATAGCTTCTTGGGTTTCTCTTCAGTGCCGAAATTGATTTCTTCTGTGGGTTTCGTGACAGCTTGGGTTTGCTTATCAAAATGTTTGATAACCCGTTGAAAGTCCTACGCCTCCTCAGCGATTGATGTTCCTTCTTCATCCTCGGTAAGCTCATATACTGCGAAATTACTATACTGGGGATTCGATTTTGTGAAAGGTAACTCTTCATCGGCATAATTTATGACTGAGAGATCTTTAGTAAGGTAAAGGTCAAGGCTATTGATTCTTCTCTCAAAGTCATGAAGTTTCTCATATAGTATGATCACTGGCTTGTCATTTAGCCTGGATGCTTTGCGTCCTCATGCGGGAGATGGGATAGAAGTCTTAAGAGAAAAGTCTCCTTGTTCGCCGCAAACTTAATTCGGGATGAAGGGTTCCCTTTCTTTTATAAAGTTTTCTGATTTTTTTGAATTTTTTGTTTCTAAATTTTAAAGGTTTTCTATTTTTTCTATTTTTTTAATTTTTGATAATAAATATGATACATGGCCGGTCGCCTCAAGGGGCGTCGGGAGAGTTGCTTCCTCTAGCTGTGGGAGCGAGACGACTGCTGGAGCCGTTCGGGCGATCCTTCGGGGAACGTGGACTTGTTGTAAATTTGGCATTTTTTTTGGAGTCCTCATCTGATGAGATTTTTTGAATAAGAGATGCTGGTGACAGTCGCACATTCATGGCCTCTTCCTCGAAAAAATTCTGGAGATTGTAGTCGAGTGAACTATCATCCTCTGAGTTATAATACAATTTCTCTTCCTGCCGAGAGTGATCTCCTAGGCGTCCTCAGGGGCAGTGAGCTCTTTCCCTTAAACTTCATAGTATGCTAGGATGAGCACACATGCTCAACAACGAGGCTGATAATAGTGAGAAATGCAGGGAGATCCCCAAAGACATTCCCATCTTTCTAAGTTAGAGTCAAAGACAGTATCAAATTCATCTTCTTGATCTGACAGTGCTTGAAGCCCTAGGTTAGATTGCTTGGCTAACTCGAGTGTAGGGAGGTCTATCCAGTAGTCTTTGTCATCACTCGGGGGAGGTTGCCTCTCTTCTTCTAGGGATTTCCAGAATATTTGGAGTTGTGGCGCATTTGGGGATGAAGAAGCGTCTAGTTCAAATTCTTCTTCAAACTCTATGAGGGCGATGTGAGTGTTTCCCCCTAGGTCAACAAAATCTGTTGGAATTTTCTGCTCCTCGTGCTAGTGGCCGAGCTAGTAGGTCGTTACTTGTTTCTGTTGACACGAGGTTGGAGTGATTCGATTCTTCCATTATGGAATGTCGGGTCTAATTAGCAAAGTGTTCTAATATACTAGTGCATGCCCTACAGTGGGGTTGGTAAGGGTGAACGATACAAGGAGAATTTCACGGGCATTCCCATCCTTCAAGGCCAAGGTCGAGGCGGATGCTATACGAGTTAAGATTCTCTTATGGGGTGTCGTCTTCTTTCCATGTTGAATGTAAGTGTTCTTCACCATCTTGTAAGGCAGCTATGTGAAAATTCTCGTCGTCAGTGGATTCCCAATCTTTTACTCGTAACTCGATTTCTAGAGGTTCTTTCTTCCTCTCTTCTATAGACTCTTTAGTATCAAACAAGGGTTTGACTCCTTCGAGCGATTTATCAATATCGTCATTTAGATTCGTCAAATTGTTAAATGCTTTGGCCATTCATTCGATTTCCACTTCCTGAGATTTGGTGAAGGACAATCCTTTCTGCCTTGATACATTTGCTCTCTCAATGGTCCCATAGACGAAGTGGTCATATAGAGACCATTTTGGTGAGGTAGGGAGCAAGTCAGCTTGTGGGCCATCTGATTGATAACCTAATCCTATGTGTTTGCATATTTTTATTGGGACGACAGGTCCTACACAACCTTGCTTATTCTTATCGAGTCCGGTGTGGCGAGGTCTAGGCCAACCTCTCTCCTCATTAATTTTTATTGACACATTGGGGTAGAACTAGGAAGAGCAGGGGGGCGGACTTCCGTAACGGTTGCCTCATCAGGGATTCAAGTCTTTTGAATATGGCCTATGTTTAATATGGAATCATGGGCTGTCAGAATACTTGTTGTGTAATTAGTATCCATTTTCCGGAGGGGTGCATCAGCGTATATACGGATGATGAAATCCTCGTATGAGAATTTGACACATTGATGGTATGTGGATGTGACAGCCTTCATCGACTCTAATCATTTTCTTCCTAAGATAAGATTGTATGTACTAGCAGAATCAGAAGCATGGAAGGTAACATCTTTTGTCACAGGTCCAAGGAGAAGCTAGAGTTTAATAGTTTCTTTAACGAAACGAGGCGAGCCGTCATAAGCTATGAGTGACAGTGCCGAGGGCCTGATGTCTTGCTCCGTGTATTCGAGCATCTTTAATATTGTGAGAGGATAAATATTGAGTCCCGCTCCCGTATCAACCAACGCATGGGGTACGGAGAACCCTCTAATTATGACTGTAAGATATATGAGAGCTGTACTTCTACGGAGTGACTCTTTAGGCATGTCTGTGTCTGTGAACGTAAACACTGAAGGTTGTGCCATGACCGAGGTGATTTGATGAAGCTCATCTAGGGTCGTGCCCTCATGCACTTGTGTGTCTTCAAGTGTCCTTATCAACAGTCGATGATGGTCGAACAATTTCTTGATGAGTTCTAGTATGGATATCTGGGCTAAGATCTTTTAGAGATGTCGCAAAAGATCATATTATTGTCCTGGCTTGAGTGTCATTTCTTTGCCTAGCCAATGAGCCTTAGGTGTAGGTGGTTGGAGTGGTTGAAGTACAGAAATTGGTGGAGGGATGATGTGAGGTAGGGGTGGCAAGTTAACCTCTCTTTCCCTCATGTTCCCCTCTGGTGATTGTGCGTTCGTGAAATCCTTATTTTGAGGGAAAGGCGGAGGTAGATAATTGGTTCTTGACTTGAGAATTGGGTACGTCGGTTGTTGGTCAAACCCGCCGTGGCTCGACGTTGATGTATTTGTGAAGTAAGTGAAATTAGAGGTTGGAGCGCATGCCTGCACGGTGCTGCTCCAAGGAGAGAGGTACTGTGTGTAATCCTCCTCCTCTAGGAAAGCAGAGACCAGTGTCTCACATAAGTCGAGATGTTTGTCTCGCTCACTTTCTTCTATATTTAATAAACACTCAGTCTTTGTTTCATTCTCTCGACTTGGAATCTTCTTAGTGACACTTTCTACCCATGCAACAATTTGGGTTGTAGTTTGAAGAACGTGATCTCCTTAGTCGAGTTCAGAATCGAACGAAGGGAGTGGTAATGGGGTTGGTTCAGGATTTGGAGGGGTTGAAGGTTTTGGTGGGTGATTATGGAAGAATGGTCTTCTGGCCCTAAAATAATGGACTCGTATCTGAGTGAATTTTGGATAGGGAGGTGGGCTTGGCGGGACAATGCGAGTGATCAAGGCCGAGGGTTGCGGGGGTGAAGAAGCTCTCACGGGGGTGGAAAAAGTGTTGGAAGGTTGAACGCGAGTGATTAAAGTAGAGGGCTGGAAGGAAGGTTGACTGGGAAGATTCGCGGTAGTGACCTAGGCCAGTGTTCCTTGGTTGTGGTTGGGCATAGGGTTATTGATGACCCCTAAATTTTATTGGGGTTGATTATTATTAGGGTTAGGATTCCTAAGCATTTCTCAATCGATTTGATTTTGGTCATTCATGTCAGAGTACATCCCTAAGGACCCCACAGTCTTCTAGGTTGTGCCCCTTATATCGATGGAAGATATAGTAATTACTATAGTCTAGATTTGTAGGCCATGATCGGGGTATTTCTTGTGAGAATCGGAGGAGATTCTGAGTGTTAAGGAGATGAAAGATGTTAGGGATCGTATCAGGTAGAGGGGGGTAGTGTTTCCGCCTCGGCTGGTAGGGGCCTCTAGTTGGATTAAAGTTTTGTGGTGGGGGTACGTTATTATAATTCAGCGCATGGGCTGTTCGATTTTGTGTCGTGTTCTGGTTCAGATAGGTGTTAGGGTATTGGCTTATGTTCTGATACTGACCCTGATTCTGGTTCTGGCCTTGGTTTTGGTTTGCATATCTTTATTGATTAGCGTCTTGGTTTTGGTTGGTGTACTATTGTTGACTTTGATTTTGCCCAAAATTCCATGGTTGGAAGTTCCCGTTACTAGAGTTTTATCCTTGGTTGACAATGGTATTAACTTGCTTAGTTCCTGAGGCTTTCTTATTATTTTTTGATCTTGATTCGCTAGAAGAGTCTACTTTCGACGTGACTATGGATAGTGCGAGATCTCCGCCCTTAATGTGTCATGCTAGTCGGGATGCCCGGGAGTGGAGTGCAGTGAAGTCGGGGCAATCACTTATGACAAGTGCGCTTTTTAGCGGCTCCCTAGTATTGTCGATAATAATGTCAACCAAGTCCTTCTCTTCATTGAAGTCCCGATCCTGGCAGTGAGTTTTCTCCACCTAGCGACGAAGTCGGTAAATTCTTCATTAGGTACTTGCTTGGCCGCCATCAGATAGCTGAGACTAACTATCTCTTGGATCAAGTGTTTGTATTGATCCATGAATTGACCGACCAAATGATCAAAAGTTTCTATCTTATAAAGCAGGAGTCTCGCAAACCAATCTAAAGCTTCTCCTTTTAATGAGCGTTGGAAATAGTGAATGAGAAGTCCTTGATTGTCACGTATGGGTCGACAATTGTTGCAAAAGAGGGCTAAGTGGTGGTTCGGATTTTCGGTGTCGTTATATTTGGTAAATTTTGGCGGTTTGAATCTTATGGGTAAGTTAAATTCAACGTCCCGACAAAATTTATCGAATCCGAATGAGTGATCAGGGCTCTCTCTCTTAGCCATGTACTCATCGAGCATTTTTGGAAGATCTTCGATTTTGATAGTGCTGTCTTTTGGAGCGACCTGTGAGCCAATCTTGTTTAGAGAGTCATCGTTAAAGAATGTGTGAGCATGTTGTCTCAACGGTGTGATGCAGGCTGACACCATGCTCGGGGTAGGAGGTGGCCTCTCCTGTCGCTCTTGTTCTTCTAAAAATTGTCATGACCTGATGGTGTCATATGTAGCGACCAATCCTCGAAGTAATTTCTCGGAGTCATTGTCTCCTCTTTATATTATTTGAATACTGAGCTCTACGATTTATTGAAAAGTAAGGTTTTGTCTCGTGCTACCATCTCTCTCGTTAGGGCTATTACCGATGTGTGGGGTAGAGAAGGGGTTTTCTTGTTTGCCAGCCATATTAATCTCAGGTTATTGTGGGCTGAAATTGTAAGGTGGCTCTTCTTCGTATGCGGGGTTGTTATGATACTCCCACAATGGTGGGTCTCCTAAGCTTACTCTTCGTATGCCAGATATCTCGAGTCTTTGACAAAGACTCATATTTTTAAAAGGGAATCTAAATGACACGATGGAAAGGAAAATAAGGAAATAAAATAAAAACTAACTATCTAAAAAAAAGTTTACAAAAGTGTCCCATCGCGATCGTAAGTCTATTGGTGCGCGCTTTTTTTGGGTTCCTCTCGGTCCCCGTTGAATCAGTGGCTCAATTCTGTCTAAGTGGACTCTAGCGATGCGACGTTTAGAATGGTGGAGGTAAAATAAAATAGATAAAAAAGGGTTTTCTAGGAAGGTTCCTAATTTGTTGCGATCGCCAGCTGCAGATATTTAACGACGTTGCAACACGTCAATGATCACGCTTTAGAGCGGGTGTGGGTTACTTCTTTACTAAATCATCCGCCTGCGAACATTAGCAGCTATGTCTCTTTTTATAATTTAGATAGTTGAATTTTCCTTTTTCTTTCCCTGTTATTGTTGTAGCTCTGATCGGTTTAGATTTCCCAATTCTGTTGTGATTTTAGCTATGTGGATTTATTATAGTGAGGTAAACTAATATTCTAATACTATCAGGAGTCTAATTAATCTTAGTCTCCTAATCTTATTAGAAGTCTAATTAATATTAGTGTCCTAATATTATTAAAAGTCCAATTGATATCAGTCTCCTAATTGTACTAGGAATGCGAGTATATTAGTTCCAATAAAACTCTAATTAAATCAAGCATGCTAATTGCAATGGGATTCTAAGTAAGCAAGTATACTAATTGTACTGCAATTATGATTGGAATAAATATAATGATTTGACTAAAATTCTTATTGGAGTAATCATAATAGTCCTACTAGAATTCTAATTAGAATAGATAATTAATTTTACTAAAATTCTGATTTAAGCAATGAATCAACTTTATTAAAGTCCAATTAAAATAAAGGAACTGATTTCTTTAGAATTATAATCAAAGCAATGAATTCTAAGAATTTAATAAAAATAAAGCATGTAAATTAATTATACTGAAACGACAAAATTATTCTAAAAAAAAGGGTTTTGGGCCCGCTATGCTAAGGAGGATTGGCCTCGTTCCCGAGTACCCTCCGTAAGCTCCCTTGGGCAATTCGGGTGGCTGAGATTAAAGATAAATTAGATTTTGGACTATAAAATAGTATTTGTGGGCTTTTCAGAGTCGATTTTGGAATTATAGTGGATTAAATTGAGAAACTAGAATTATAGAAACTAAAAGTAATATTTAGGATTTTTAAAAGTATTAAACTAAGGAGTTAAAACTATAATTTAAGATTCTAGGACTGAAATTAAAAATTCAGACCGTATGATTAAGGATTGGTTTTAGAACCTAAGACCTAGACCAAGAGATTAATGATAGGACTCAAAATTAAGATTTTAGAACGGAATTAAAACCTATGGTCGGTAAATTAGGCCGTCAGATTAAGGACTGGTTCTAGAAATGGAGAACTAGAACCAGATAAAAAAAAAAATGATCTAAAAAGGGTGCTACGTTCTAAAACTGAAAATTAGAACTAATAAAATTCCTAAATCTAGAGACTAAGAATTACAGTCGGAAGTTAAAACTAAATTCTTACCCAAGGTTGGGGCTGCAGGGAAGGATCTTGGAATTCGGTGTTTGAAGTCATTGCTCGGTCTCTCTCTGTGTTCGTTCTATTCTCTAAAATTTTCAATTGCTCGAATTTTTGGAACTCCAAAAAAATCCAGCCCCCTTGGCCCAAATTAAGAAAAAGCTTTTATAGGTTTTTTTTCTAATTAAACGCCCTATTTCAGGCATTTAACTGAATTGCGCGCCGGTTTCCCAGTGCTTAATCTCTTTGGGTTGGTTACTGAGTCAGTGAGCGACCGGCTGACTTGCTCAGCGAGTTTCCTAGTTCTAATAATGTTAGGACTAATTGCGCACCTGATGGGGCGTGCACAATCCGATTAAGCGTCTCTTTCGAAGCGCTCAATCAAGGAAACTTGGGGGTCAAGGACTGTAAGACTAGGTCGGGTGTAGGCCAATTGCGCGCCGGGGGTGGGGTGCTCAATCCAATTGCGCATTTATATGAAGCACGTGATCGAGTCTTGAGATGGTCTGGGAAAGAAAGTTTGGTCTGAAATGGGGACTGATTGCACGTGGGTGATTTGGTGTGTAATCGAATTATGCACGTGGTTTTAGGCACGTGATTCAGGTTGTTCGGGTCTGGGTCGAGTCTAAAATGTCAGACTATTTTTTCAACCTGCATTTTGACTATATACTATTGTTTCAGTATATAGTTTCCTACGTTGAGATCTGAGCCACAGAGCTATTGTTTCAGCTTGCTTTCAGCCATGTACTATTGGTTCAGTGCATGGTTCCTGATTTAGGGTTACGGGGCCTGAGCCATAGAGCTATTGTTCCAGCCTGTGTCTAGCCATATACTATTATTTCAGTATATGGTCCCCATATTAGGGCTAAAGGGTCTGAAATGCGAGACTATTGTTTCAGTTCGCATTCCGACTATATACTATTATTTCAGTATATAGTCTTCCTATGTTGAGATTTGAGCCACATAGCTATTGTTTTAGTTTGTGTTCAACCATGTACTATTATTTCAGTAAATGGTTCTCGATTTAGAGTTATGAGGCCTGAGCCACAGAGCTATTGTTTCAGCTGTGTCCAGCCATATACTATTGTTTTAGTATATGGTCCTCATATTAGGGTTGAGGTCAAAGGTTGACCGAACAACTTTGTATATTCCGAGAGGGAAAATTAGGGGTGTTTACAATAGTGTGCTATTCCTGCTTATCATTTTTCAAATTCCCTTAAATTCATAAGTTGGTTCATCTTTTTGTATCACAACTTTTTCTTACCTTATCACTGATGACTGTTGGTTATTGTCTTAGGATTTTCTGTTTTTAGAATATTATTTTTAGTCTAAATGTTGTTATTAGATTGCTGATTTTTTTTAGGATAATGTGTATACTATTTTTGCTGATTTTCTTCATTTTTGGAGGTTTGTATTCAGTTTTTTATTTTGTTTTATTATTTTTGTATCTGAATTTTTGTTTTTGCAGGAATTTTCCTGCATTTGTATACCATTTTTTCTATTTTTCTGTCCATATATTCAGTTTTGATTTCTTCTCTTTTGCTGCATGTAGCCGTTTGTTTCCTGCTTATTTTTCCTTCTTGTTTTGTCCTGTTGCCCCTGGTTACTCAATGTGTAAACATTGAGGACAATGTTTATCTTAGGTTTGGGGGTATGGCAGGGTGTGCCAATGGAATAGTTAATGCTAGTGCAGCAGTGTTCGATAAATTTTTTGAAAATAAAGTGATTTCCCACCTGATTTTTGAAAAAGAGGAAATTAAAAAACTTTTTAAAACTGAAATTTGTTGTAACTCTAACACTTTCATGAAGCAAATGTCAAGAATTTTTAAAAATTAGTGCGTAGTAAACTTGAAAAGAGAGAAAATTGTGAGGATATACCCCAAGAATTTGATGGAAGACCATACCCAGTGAGATTTGGGCCTAAAAAATTTTCTTTGAAGAGTGTTTTGGCAATTTTTCTGCTTTAAGGACTGATTGAATCTACTCTTGCTCACTAGAAGTTAGGCAAATCCAAGTTAAAACAGCTTGATAGCATTCATGACATCGAAGAAATGATATAAGGGCATCCTTTGGATAGTTTGAGCTTAAAATCCTTATCTTTGAACTGCCCTTGATACACACCATTTGAGCCTTAAAAATTTAAGTTTTTCTTTGATAAAGACCAAAAAATTTGAACCCAAAACTCAATGACCTGATGCAGCCTGACCCTTATCCTGAGATTTCAAAAGGTAAGGGTGAAGGAGTTGAAAAAGGTAGAGCTGGTTTGACAATTCGTGGAAGGAGATGAAAGCCCACTTGATGGCAACTGCGTATCAGATGTATAGATGTGGCATTCCAGCCCATAAAAAGAAAAATGGAGAAAAATACAAAAAGGCATATAAAAAGAAAGAGAAAAATAGAAAATACAAAAAATGAAAGAGAAGTCACTTCATTGGATACATTGAAATGAAGATTATAAATTGATCACTTCAAATCTAAAAATTTAAAGAAGATGAAGATTGTGCTGAAATGAAGAAGGTGTTGTCATGACCACCCCCTTACCTTACTGATTTCTCAAATTTTAATCCTTCCTTACCCTTTTATTCTTTATAAATTTCACCCATAAGCCACATTACAGCCAAATAAAAAGACCCTACTAATCTGAACTTGATTGAGCTGTCATGTGGAGATGAGGAATTGTGTAATCTATGGTGAAAAGAGTTAGAAAATTTCAGGAATTAGAGCATTGCCAATGCTCATGCTTGCAGTCCTATTTGAGGACTGTAACTGCTCTTGAGCTATGTGAAATGATGCACCGTTCTATTTTTATCTTGAGTGATAGCCCTGGTGAGACTTGGGTCTGAAATTAAATTTGTTGGGGGCATTATCAAAACAGAATTCTCAAATTAAAGGTGAGCTCTGCATTAATTTTCATGTACAATGCCTTGACATAAGTTGATTGATGGTTACAATAGAATTTCTGAATTAAATTTTTGTTTTTACTGCTAAGAATCCTCTAAAAAAATGAATGAGTAAGGTGTGGAATGAATTTTATTTTATTTGAACTTTTTTCTCACATGTTACATTAATAGTAACTTCACTGAAAACCCTCAGGAGACTCCACTCCACCACTAGGGATCACCTAGGGGTTTAAAAGGGTTGGTGCATATGCTAAATGCATATGTGTTCCCTATGAAAGTGGCATTTATTTTTGTAGGGTAAGTGTTTTAAATTTCACTTTGCTCGAGGACTAGCAAAGGTTAGGTTTGGGGGTGTGTTAGTCACTGATTTTTACCATGTTATACCCCTTAAACCTGACTTTTGCTAAGCCTTAGAGTATCTAATAATTGTTTTTAAATATGTTTTAAAGTTTAAAAATAAATATGCAGCTATCCATATTTTTGTGCTAAGAGGCGATTAGAAGCAACCAAGAGCTTCGATCTACATCAGTAGCTGCATACAAATCATACGGTTTAGCACGTTCTCGAGCTGTGCACTCAAGCAATTGTAGATGCTTCAAATACACCAGAGCAGTGCACCTTAGAGCCACTGACCACCTTCACAATCTACAGCAAAAGCACATCAGCTTTCCATTCAGCTGTGTGCACACTTATGAGGGTCACTATGTTGCAACAGAGAAACAAATCAGCACTGCACTTGCTGATATAGAAGTTAGCTCAAGAACCTCAAACTTGCAGTGTTGACCTTCCACTCAAGTTGCAGCTCCATACAGACCTGTAGTGGAAGAGACCGAGCAGACCTTGCACTCATCAACTCAAGATACAGGCTTGCTACCATTAAAACTCATGAGCTGCACCTTGATGCACTAAGAGCCAGCTGAAACTAAAAGCATTGCTGCAATATATTGAAGAAAATGCTAAAGCAATATCTCGAGTGGACCTTGCAGCTACAGCCATCTTATCGAGTGAAGTGTTGAATCCACATTGCACCTATTGAATGGAAGGGATGGACAGCTGGACCTATCGAAGGGTGCTTCAGACCATCAGCCACCCTATCAAGCAGATGAAGGACTTACCAGCACAACATGTCGAGCATTCCAACTCCCATCCTCTCGAGCAGATCCATCACAGTTTCAGAACCTATCGAGCTCTTCATTGCACTCCCCAGCCAACCTCTCGAATGGTTTGACATTGAGTGTAGCCAACCTGTCGACTTCACAGCAGCCTGCAACCTCTCAAAGTGAAGAGCCTTTATCCTCTCGACATTTAAGATTACAGTCTTCAAACCAACTGAACTTGTCGACGTTTAAGTTGTCCCAACCTCCCATAACCTTTCGACATTTAAGCTGCCCCATCCATCCTATCGACTTCAGCAAGCCTAGCTTCAGTACCTATCGACCTACCTTCATCAAACTCCCACATCCTCATGAAAGGATCTCTTAAACCATCAGCCATCTTCTCGAAATCCTGCAACAACCTACAGCCAACCTCCCATAACTTGTTGAATGGATACCCTGTAGCCTCAGTACCTCACAACTTGTAGCCCTACCTTCACTAACTTGTCAACAACAACCCATCACCAGCCCTCTATCCTCTCGAGTTTTAGGTTGCAAAGCACCCAATCTGTTGACCAGCAGTTCACACCCGCAGCCATCTTTTCGAATGGTGCTATTTTCCCATCAACTACAAACTCTATCATCTCGAACTTGCATCAAATTTTTAGTTATCTTATCAAATGAAAATCTGCAGCAACTTGGGCTCCATAAAGTCTAAAGTGTGAGTGTTATAACAGTAGTGTGGATCCAAATTATTTGCAAAAAGTTTATGAAAGCTACAACAGGAAATGCCAATGGTCGGCAGGCATTTTTGGGAACTCCCAAGTACAAAAGAAGTCTGCACATGGGCATGGACTGATTTTCAAATCTTTGGCAGGAAGCAAACTACTTCAGTTGAACACAACAGAACTGGATCTCTCTCTCTTCTCTCTGATTGGTTGGAATGTTAAAACATGGATTAGCATAAACTGAATTGGAAATTCTCTCCTTTGATTGGCTGCAATCCAAAGCACATGGATCACTGCATTTGTATAAATAAGGCTCCTTGCTACTGTAATTCTTTAGTAAGGAAATCATAGAATAGCTTTAGTTATCCTTGACTCATTTAGGTTTAATTTTAGCTTTTATTTTTCCTTTTTCTCTTCCCCTTCTCTCCCTAATCCAGCCTGTTGGGTTAGATCTAGGTAGCTGTTCAGATCTGGTTTTTAATTGTAATTTCTGCATGAAGATGTGTAGATTGATGCAAAGACTACAGATCTGAGACCAAGGTCATTGTAAGTAATTTTGAGTCAATGAATTGTTGATTTTAATGTCCAATTAAATCTAAAGATCTTGCGGTTTCATTAGATGTCTATAAGATCCATGTATTTGGGAATAATCCATTCAGTTTCTAGTAGATCTATTGATTACCATCTGATTTCCCTTGGTTTAATATCCCTGTAGATGCCTGAGCTTGTAGCCTTGCATCCACAACATTTGAAGTAATTTTAATGTTTCAATTTGAACCTTTGGATTTGATGAAGTCTATAGGATGATCTGTGACCATTTAAGTGGATAGATCATACCCTTAAGATCAGTTCAAGCCTTTGGTTTGGGTTGAATTCTTCTACCTTGCACTTGAGCTTGTAGCCAAGTGAAGGACAGCTGCAAATTCACAAGTCTTGATCTGCTTTGCAATGAGAACCAGGCCTTAAGCTGTCTATTTCCCCCCATTTTATACTTTATTTTACCATCCATCTTCCACAATCTTGTAGATTTAGTTTTATATTTCTGTAAATTAGATTTAGAGACACCCTAAAAACTCTCTTTCTTCTTAAACTAAGCTAGAATTGCCAGATCAGTAGCAGATCTGGAGGTCTACTATACTGCCTTTAAGGTTTTAGATCACTACTCCCTGTGGGACAAACGCTTACTTTTAAAATTTGCTACAAAAGGACCCTGTATCTTGCAGGTCTTAGATATTTTAGGTTTGCTATTTTCATCTCTTCTATCTCATCTTTTTCTGATTTTATTTTGTCTTCATCACCACTTACACAATAATCAACACCTGAAATATCATAACAAGGCATACACCTTAATTTTTAGAATATTATAATTAAAGATGAACATTTTAATAGAAATGATTCCTGTATATAATGGCGTGAATAGATACGCAAGCTCTATGAGAGCACCCCCCTGTGTGCTTTATTTTGATTATGTCTTAAGGACTAGTACGCTGAAAGTGTTGTATTGTCAATGCACTGCATCGGGACCCATCAGTTAACAACCCAAGTCATCAAGACCCATTGGGGAACCCAGCCCATGATTGGAACCTACTAGTGAAAGCCTTGAGATAGACCCGTTAGTTAACAACCCATGACCAGATCCATTAATTAGTCTGGGCCAGGGATGTAGACCAATAGTTGAGGCCCTATGGTAGACCCGCACAGCGGGCTGTGCGTGTTGATTTCACACCCAGTTTTATATAACCCAAAGCTCCCATGCATAATTGCATGGGATTCAAAAGTTGGGAATTGGAAGTGGACTGTGGAGAGTTTTCTCTTCCCTTGTCTTCCTCTTGAAGAAGCTCTCCAAGCCATACGAAATCTCCAAACAAATCGTTGGATCACTACCTTGATTTGTCATCGATCTCGGAGAATCACCGCAACCCAAATCATCACAGTGATCTTTCACATCTTGAAGCTCCTACGATCGAGAATCCTGACGATAGAGCTCGTAAAGTGCGAGACACCTCATCATGGAACACTGAAACCTCCATATGCAAAGAATCCGCTGAGGTGAGTGTATATGCTGCCATATTAATCTCGAATTCCCTAGAATTAGGGTCGATTTGCTCGTGTCTAGGCCGCATGGACAGAAATCCCCCAAAGATCGAAAACATGAAAGGCCTTGTTGTCGAAATCCCTTGATCACGATCTTATCGAGCTTTGCATGCGCACGATAGTTCGATAGGAAGCCTTATTCGTGCTCCATATCATGTAAATTTGGTTAGATTCTATTGAGGATAGCTGTTAGGCCTGGGGATTTGGAATTTTGAATGAGGAAGAAAAGAACCTAAAAATAGGCGAGCTGATCAGGCTAGCCGCGGCGAGTGCTGCTTGTTTTTACAGGCTATTGTAGTACTGTGAAAACTCACCACGACGAGGCCTTTGGTGCCACATGATTTCTGAACACCTCGCTGCGGCGCCCCTGTAGCTCGCTGTAGCGAGGTACTTTGCTCTGTGACCTTGGTTTTTGAGTTCTTTCATGTGATTCGAGGTCGTGTGTGTGACCAGTATGATTTATTAACTTATAGGGTATGTGCGACTTGTGATTTAGGATGAGAACGAGGAGTCTTTGAGAAGGAATTCGCTCCGATTCATGCAATCTTGTGAGCAAGATTACGAGTTTGAGGTAGGGAAATTCAACACTCAAGTTCGTCATGATGCTGATTCATAGATTTGGTTAGGTTTTGAACTTGAATCTTACATAGCTTTGAAATCCTTGAAATTGTCAACTTATGCTTGGATGATTCGAACTTTCAGTTTAGCGTACGATTTTGAAACATGCCTTGATTTGAATTCCGTATATGAAATGCAATTTTGACATATGAATTATATATCTGAAACCAGAAGTGAGCCTTGTCTTTGAATTTGATTTCCAATAAGAATATGAGAGTGTATATCTGCATAATGAATCTGAATTGAAACATGACCTTCGAACCTAAAGATCTAATTAAAACTCTGAAATTGAACTTGAAATCCGAAGCATGTCCTGTATATATGAAACCTCGAGCAATGAACTGTGAATAAGAATGTGAACCTGAACTGGAACATGAATCATATGAATATTGGACACTGGATACTGGACACTGAGCATGCTGCATATACTGAGCATATTGCATACTGGACACTGCAAGCTACCTACTAGACCGGCTCGACGAGTTAAACCGTGCATCATGTACTACATACTAGACCGTCTCGATGGGTTAAACCGTGCATCATGTACTGCATTACTGTATTGACTGACATTGCATTCGACATTGGAAATCGACACTGGACCGACACATGGGTTTTCACTGTATATGTAATATCCTGAAAAATTGACCGTTTGACTTAGACCTCGGGATCCGTGCCCAATTGATCATATGTTTGATCAAGTGATGGTCAAACATTGAGTTCATGAAGTTAGGTATTAATGTGAGATTAGTGTGACCTAAATGTAGAGCATTGTGCTAACTTACAGTCACATACACCTATCTCTAGTGTATGTGTTTAACACACAAGCGGGAGAGCAAATATAAGCGTTTAATAACCCTATTTTCCTTTTGTTTGGTTGTTGAAATTAAGAGGAGAGAGAGAGAGAGAGGAGTAAAGAGGAGTTATCGAGGAGGAAGTGAATGCAAGTTGAAGGATTAATTAGAGCATTCATTGACGGATTCAAGGCGATTTGGGATCGCTGAAGCAAGTGATGGAACCCTAGCCATCAAACCCAACAAATCAATCCCTTGAAGGGAGTATTGAGGTGAGTTTTAAATTGAGGTTAATGCATTGATTATAAATCATTAAATTCTGTCAAGAAGGGTTTCAAGGATAGATTAAAGGCTTAGAAAAGAAAGGGAAAAGATTTGGAAGAACAACCAGAAAGGGGGCTGAATCGGACCAAATCGATTAATCAAAATTTGGGTTCGATTAATCGATTTTGGTCTGGAAGTTGAAAAGTCAATTAAGCCCGATTTCGATTAATCGAATTTAATTTCGATTAATTGATTTGGATTTCAATTAATCGATTTGGAAATCGACTAATTGACTGGGTACCTCCAGTGATTGGAGAAAAGAGACCTGGAGAAATCGACTAATCGGGTTTGGAAATCGATTAATCAATTTTGGATTTTGATTAATTGATTTGGGATCGACTGATCGATTTCAGACTTCGACTACTCGATTTGAGAATCGACTTCATTTTGTTAGAAACTTCGATTAATCGATTTGGGATTGATTAATCGAATTTGAATTTCGATTAATCGACTTTGAGAATCGATTAATCGATTTGGGTTTCGATTAATCGATTTTGGGAATCGATTAATCGACTTTGATAGTTTTGCTTAACCTTCTGAGTTTTCTTTGAGATTCATTGAGGGTCCATGACCTTCTTCATTACATCTTTAGTGATGTATTGTACCATAGGAGGTACCATAGGAGGTACGTGTGAAAGCGAGCACAAGGAGCCGCGTGGGACCTTGATGCTTGGACCATCAGGAACTTGAGGTAGGGAACACCTTGAACATGTACTTTAATTCCAAGAGCATGTATGTAGTGATATAATTATCAAATTTGAAGTTGTTTTAAATTGTGAAAAGCTTTGTGAAAATGGGTGCGTGTGTGACACCAAGAATGTGATAAAGGCATCAGTGTGATGCAAGTAATTAAGAACAAGTAATCTAATGAGATTGAGACATCCCCAGGGGATGAGAAAGTAATAAAGGCATCAGGTGTGATGCGGGTATGTATACATCCCAGGGATGTATACATATGATTGAATAATTATTGTTGAGGCCTAACTGATATAAAATAGCACACTTATACGGTGAACAACTATATGTAAAGCACATGTTATTTTTGTTATTTGATGTTTGACAGGATACCCCACCGACGTGGCGGGATACCCACGACTGATGTGGCAGGATATCCGTGACCGGTGCGGCGGCCAATCCATACACCAGTGCGGAGGTTTATCCGTAACAGTAAGCACATCCCAGGGATGTTGAGATGAGTTTTAACCCCGCCACCTAGTGAAAAGGGGCTTGGGTCGTATTCCCAAGGAATACTTTATAACAACTGTCTATTTAGACGACGATAAAGGGTATCTCATCGGGGCTCGATGCTATATTGCTCGGGGATTACTTAAGTTGAAGATTTAAGTTTTTGCTTTAGGCCTGTTCAATGTCATTCATGATAAATCAACAGTAATGTAAGACATGCTAATTACCAGTAAACTTGAATGAAATTACCATCTTTTAAACTGTTTTCTAGCTAAGGCATAGACACATAATGCTTAGAATATCATGGAATATATGTGAGTCTTAATTTATATGTTCATCGTGCATGTTCCCTATTGAGCTAGGATGTAGCTCACCCTTTAGACTATACGTCGAAGGTCCTCTGATAGCAGCAGCTGAGGCTTCGGGAGATGTAGATCCGGGTGATTTGGATTACGTACCTGGAGATGAGTTGGAGCCTCCACCCGAGGACTTCTTCTAGGAGACTCTGCTGTGCACTTTGACAAAGAGTAGTTTTGAGAGCACAGTTATACGGCTTGGTATGTCAGGCCTTCTTTTTGTTAAACATGTAATTAAATTGGATTGAACTATTCTTTTAGTGAACCATTTGGGGTGATCTGTTTATCACCAATGGTTCGGGCCGGTTCTCTGTTCATGCAGTGGCATGAAAGTAGAATTGTCTTTTGAATGTGCCAGTGGGTATATTAACTACTTCCGTTTTATGAGATTAATTGCTTTATCATTTTATTATTGCTTGTTATACTAATGTTCCGTGTATAGCTTTGGGGCACGGTCTGGAGGATCGTGCTGATGGCATGGGTTTCGGAGTGCCGAAATCCGGGCTGTCACAGTTGGAATCAGAGCCATTTCTTTTAGAAACTCTGACAATCATTCTTTTGTCAGAACATAGGGACTTCTGCTAATGAAAACTTTGTTTTCATGTGCAAATCGTTATGTTTCCTAGAGGAAGGGGCCGACCCAGGGGCAGCCATAGTAGAAGTTTACGTAGTCGAGGTGACTTTATCTCGGACGTAAATAGAGAACCTATAGGAGATGGAGGGATTTCTGGCAGTGGTGCCCAAGGGAGCCAAGATCAGGCAGAGGCTCAGGATCGAGATCGACAGGATCAAGATCAGAGAGAGCAAGAGAGAGTTAGAGAAAGAAATGAGGACAGAGAGGAGCGTCAGAGGATGATGTACACCATGGGCTATGGCTCAGCAGTGACATCTTTGGCGTCACACACTCAATGCTCATCGATCACCACCGACTCCTCCAAGGCTCTCCACGCCAAAGATCTTCAAGATTCTTGAGTTTAGGAGGATGAGGCCTCCTAGTTTTTCTGGGCAGGCAGAGCCCATAGTGGCAGAGCATTGGTTGAGTGAGATAGAGAATGGTTTTAGTGTACTCACTTGTACAGAGGACAAGAGCATCCGTTGGGCAGCCTACATGCTAGACGGAGAGGCTGGACCTTGGTGGAAATGGACTAAGGCTCAGGAGACTCTTGATATGCCCTGGACTTGGGATGAGTTTGTTGAGGAATTCAATAAACAGTACTTCCCTGAGGTGGTGAGGAACCAAATGGAAATCCAATTTCTATAGCTTACTCAAGGGAAGATGAGTGTGAGAGAATATGGAGTGGAGTTCATGCGACTCGCTCGCTTTGCGCCCGACTACGTCATCACTGAGATGATGAAAGCAAGGATTGAAGCCGGACGTGAGGGGAGGAGTAGCACCATTCCAGTTGAGGACCTATGGGGAGGTCATGAGTAAAGCCTTGGTGGTAGATGAAGAAAATACCAATAAGTACCGCTAGAGGGAGCAACAGGGAAGGTGGAACATTGACCAAAGTAGAACAGGGAATTATGAACCGGTGAACAAAAAGTCGAGATTCATATAAAATAATCAGAAACCACCGTTTTAAGGAGGCTATGGAAGACCGGCGCAGTAGAGCAACCAGCAGAGATTTCCTTTGCTCGCGTCAGGGAGACCGATACGCTACGGGAGCCCTGCTATTACTACCGGCGCTACAGTTACACAGGGTGCTTCTCGAGCAGCTTTGTCCACACTTCGTGAAACTTGTGCCAAGTGTTGCAAGCCTCACAAGACAGTGGACTGTAGGGTAGGCACTCGGGGTTGCTTTCGATGTGGCAAGGTGGGCCACTTGATCAGGGAGTGCCCTGAGATGAACAAAGGGAAGATGACTTCAGCACCTATTCCACGATCTATACAAGCAAGGAAGCCGATCGTCCAAGGGAGAGCCTACGCAGTCACAACTCAAGAGGCTCAGAACACCAATGACGTGATTCAAGGTGATCTTTCTTTTAAATAAAGAATTTCAATTCTTGGAATTTTTAGATAAAGAAAGTGCATCTGCATATAGAAAATATAAGAGGAACTTGTATGTGATAAATTTTGGTATAATGATAAACAATGTATATATGTGTATGTATGATTAGGTGGATTACACATTTATAAGAAGGGAAGCGACGTGTCATACGAAGCTCGAGTATTGATAGACCCGGGGTCTACCCACTCATTTGTTACCCCTCGCTTCACGAAGAAGATGAAAGTCGACCCGGAGGAGTTAGACTTCGTTTTAACCGTGACGGTTCCTACTGGGAAAGCGGTTGATACCGAGAAGGGTTGCAACTCCATGATCGTGAGGGTTATGGATGAAGGCGATTTTGAGCTACCCACAAACCTAATTCTGTTAGACATGTAAGGATTCGATGTGATCCTTGGCATGGATTGGCTATCGACTGATTGTGCGATGGTAGATTGCAAGAACAAAGTCGTCACTTTTAGACCAAATACGAGGAGATCATTCTAATTTCGAGGAGAAAGGTCGACACACCTACCACTTATCTCGGCAGTTAGGGCCGAGCGACTGATCAGAAAAGGGTGTGGTGGATACTTGGCATTTTTGAAGGAGCATAAAGAGGAGAAGAATGTGATCTCTGAGATAGCAGTTGTGCGAGACTTCGCCGATGTATTTCCGGACGAGTTACCCTGATTACCTCCAGAGAGAGAAGTAGAATTCGCCATCGACTTAGCACCAGGAACGGAGCCTGTGTCTAAAGCACCATACAGAATGGCTCCTGCTGAGTTGAAGGAGTTGAAAGAGCAGCTACAAGAGTTAATGGACAAAGGGTTTGTTAGACCGAGCGTGTCTCCATGGGGAGCACCAGTCTTATTTGTGAAGAAGAAAGATGGGTCAATGCGTCTGTGCATTGACTATCGACAATTGAATAAACTTACTATTAAAAATCGATACCCTTTGCCTAGGATAGATGACTTATTCGATCAACTGTAAGGAGCGAAATATTTCTCCAAGATCGATTTGAGATCTAGAAGACTGCATTCAGGACTCGATACGGACACTATGAGTTCCTAGTGATGCTGTTTGGGTTGACAAATGCCCCGACGTCATTCATGGATCTGATGAATAGGGTGTTTAAATCACACCTAGACTCTTGTGTCATAGTGTTTGTTGACGACATCCTGATCTATTCAAAAATAGAAGAGGAACATGAAAGGCATTTGAGAATAGCCCTACAGACTCTATGTGAACACCAGTTGTACGCCAAGCTCAGCAAATGTGAGTTTTGGTTAGAAGAAGTTAGCTTTTTGGGACATGTCGTCTCAAAGGTTGGTGTCACTGTAGATTCAGCAAAGATTGAAGCAGTAGTGAATTGGGAGCAACCAAAAACCGTGACCGACATCTGCAGTTTCCTTGGATTGGCGGGTTACTATCGACGTTTCGTTGAGAGTTTTTCAAAAATGTCAGGGCCACTCATGAGACTTACACGGAAAGATGCAAGGTTTGAATGGAGTGACGCATGCGAGAAGAGTTTTTAAGAACTTAAGAAGAGACTCACTTCAGCTCCAGTGTTAGCTATACCTTCAGGCGGTGGTGGGTTTGTAGTGTATTGCGATGCTTCGTATACTGGTTTGGGCTGTGTGCTTAATTAACACAAAAAGGTGATAGCGTATGGGTCGAGACAGTTGAAAGAGAATGAAAAGAATTACCCGACACATGACCTGGAATTAACAGCGGTCATTTTTGCACTGAAGATTTGGAGACATTACTTGTACGGTGAGACGTTTGAGAGTTTCACCAATCATAAGAGCCTCAGATATCTGTTCACACAAAAGGAGCTAAATATGAGGCAGCGCAGATGGATGGAGTTCCTTAAGGACTATGACTGTTCTATATAGTACCACCTAGGCAAGGCTAATGTAGTGGCTGACGCCTTGAGTCGAAAGAGTTTAGCTCAATTGGCTAGTTTAATTTTGGGTATGCACAGATGGAAACTGTTTGAAGATCTAGCCCTATATGATGCAAACATTGAGTCACAAGCTACAGGAGCCTTCTTGGCTAATATCTCAGTGAGACCGATGATATTTGAGCATATCCATGAACTACAGATGAAAGACCCGGCGCTAACAAAGATTCGTCAAGATGTAACTGAAGGCATTGCATCTGAGTTTTCAATCAAGGAGGATGGTTCCTTATTGTTCAAGGGCCATCTTTGTATTCCGGACAATGCCGATCTGCGACGAACAATTCAGGATGAATCACACAAATCAAGCTATGCTATTCACTCGAGAAGCACAAAAATGTATCAAGATTTGAAAAATAACTACTGGTGGAGAGGCTTGAAACAAGATGTGGCAGAGTACGTGTCGCGGTGTTTGACGTGCCAACAAGTCAAGATCGATCATAGACACCCCGCAAGACTATTGCAACCTCTACCTATAGTGGAATGGAAGTGCGAATCGATCTCTATGGATTTCATCGTTGGACTCCCGTGTACTGCGAAGAAGTACAATGCCATCTAGGTAGTGGTCGATCGATTGACCAAGTCAACGCACTTCTTGCCTTACAACACGATATACATGGCGGGAAGACTGGCAGAGCTGTATATGAAGGAGATTGTCCGTTTGCATGGGATTCCGAGTAGCATTGTTTTAGATCGTGACCCATTGTATACATCAAAAGTTTGGAAGAAATTTGAAGAAGGAATGGGAACGCGACTAGATTTTAGTACGGCGTTTCATCTGCGAACTGATGGACAGACTGAGAGGGTCAATCAGATCATTGAGGACATGCTTAGGGCGTGTATGTTAGAATCGCAAGGATCATGGGATCAGCACCTACCCTTGATTGAGTTTGCATATAACAACAGCTTTCAGACGAGCATTGGGATGGCACCATATGAAGCACTTTACGGACGGCGATGTAGATCGCCCATCAATTGGGAAGAAACTGGGGAGAAATTTGTTTTGAGACCCGAAATACTTGAAGATAATGCCACCTATGTTCATATGATAAGGGCAAAACTCAAAGCGGCTCAGAGTAGATAGAAAAGCTACGCCGATATTAAGCGGACAAGTGTAGACTTCAAGGTGCATGAATACGTGTTCATGAAAGTATCACCTATGAAGGGGGTGATGAGGTTTGGAAAGAGAGGGAAGCTAATTCCCCGCTATCTTAGACCGTTTGAAGTTTTGGGTCGAGTAGGGGAAGTTGCTTACCGCATTGGATTGCTACCGTTATTCGATTCAGTACACAATGTCTTCCATGTGTCTATGCTCAGGAAGTACCTTAACGACCCTGACCACATGTTGAGCGGTCAATCATTCGAAATGCATGAGGACATGACTATGATCGAAGAGCCGGTGGAGATTTTGGATCGAAAAGAGCAAGTGTTGCGAACAAAAGTGATTCCATTAGTACATGTCCTATGGAAGCATCATTCGGCCGAGGAAGCTATATGGGAATGAGAGGCCGACGTGAAAGAACAATATCTGGCCTTGTTTGCAACAAATTGAGAGCTAAAATTATATCACCGCAAGCATGTTTGTGGATTTAAATCATGTGTTGTAATTTAATATCGATCTTATGATCAATTTATTGCCAAGGACAATATTATCCACATGGAGTCTCGAATACAGTGTTGGACACGATATTGGAAATTCAACATGGCCGTAATGATGTATTTTGTAGATTCCACGACCAATTGGTATCATAGTTTACCAAGAAAAAAAAATAAATCAAACAGACATGAAAACTTTTAAATCTGGAAAATCTGATCAAAACCGATTAATCGATTTGGAAATTCGATTAATCGATTTGGAAATTCGATTAATCGATTTTGGCCGATTAGTCGACTGGCATGTGTCAGTGACTGGAAATTTGATGAGGATTTAGGAAATGAAAGAAGGAAAATTTCGATTAATCGATTTGCATTTCGATTAATCGATTTTGGATTTCGATTAATCGATCTGGAGGTTCGATTAATCGAATAACTTAGGAAATTTTTAAGAATTTGAAGAAATTTATGTGATTTTGATTAATCGAAGAACAATTCGATTAATCGATTTGAGATTTTGATTAATCGAACTGAGGGTTCGACTAATCGAGTAACTTAAGGATTTTTGAAAAATTTGGAAGGACTGCACGATTTCGATTAATCGAAGTGAATCTTGATTAATCGATTTTGGGATTTTGATTAATCAAAATGAATTTCGATTAATCGACTGGCTCACGCCAGTGAGCTTCAAAACTTAAAAATTTAAACGGATACGATTTTGATTAATCGAAATGGTTTCGATTAATCGATTTTGAGTTTCGACTAATCGATTTTGGAAATCGATTAATCGATTTCGAGCGGCTTAACCTAGTTTTGAATCTCGATTAATCGACTCTGGAAATAGATTAATCGAGCCAGAGCTTATATATAAATCGAGGGGTTTTCACCCCATTCGAAATCATTTGGACCTTTCATTTTGCGGGCCTTCTTCTTCCTCTTCTCCAACCGACCGTGGTACCTAGGGTTTTGGTCATTCTTCGTCGATTTCGGACCAAGATCGCCTTCTTTTGTATCGACATTTAAGGTAAATCCTAGAGTTCTACTTCTTTTTCGAATTTAACCTAGTAAACCCTAGATTTTTGGGCATTTTAGTTGAAATGCCGCCCAAAACCCGTTTGTCTTCGAAGAAGGCGACCTTTAAACTCCCGATCCGACGTAAAAATGCCGCACCGCCACCACCTACCCCATCACCGGTGAGGACTCCATCACCGTCGGCATCGGAGACCACCTCCGGTTCGACGAGCGCGTCTTCGTGTGAGTCTTCGCCTATGCCACCACCACCCACTATTGTAGAGCAACCCAATGAGTGGTGGGCGGCTAAGACCTTTGAGATCGAGTACATTATCGATCAAACACTCTTCACAAACCCCGATGTACCGGGCGAGATCCAATGGGCTCGTAATTACCTCCAAAATTTTGGTCTCGACAACATTTTAAAACCCATCTGTGGGTTCTACTACCCACGATTGGTCCGTTTATTCTACCAAGGGCTAACGAACGGCCCTACCGACGACACTATTTTAACCAAAATAGAGGAACGCGACTACACATTCACTCGTCGCCACGTCCATGAGGTACTTGAGTGTTACCTCGACTTTACACCCGAGACCACCCTCTTTCCACCCTTCGAGGAAGAGGTTAGATTCGAGGAGATCATGACCCGCATGACCAACGGGAAGAAGGGGTCGGGATCCTCCATTAAGAGGGTCGACCTTCCCCACTACATGTGGATGCTTGATTCAATAATCAAGTGCAACCTATACCCACTACGCCACGACACAGAGCATGTAGAGAAAGTGCAACAGGCACTTTATGTAGCCTTTTGTGGCCGTTGGTTTGACGCCACAATGCTCATCCTAGAGGGGATGAGATACATTAAGGGCAAGTTGATGAAGGGCAACTTGAGGCCCAAGGAGAAGATGCCCTACGCTCGGCTCATCTCGAGAATGTTAGAGTGTTACTCCAACGCTCCCGAGTATGCGATATCGCCCCACAAGGAGCGGGCGATGGACCGAGTGAAGACGTTTTTAAACTCTTCATGGAGCCGTAGCTACAACCTACTCAAATGGACCCTACCGGTTTCGGGTCCAGTTCTAGCAGCAGCAGTGGCACCACCACCACCCCCACCACCACATCAGGACCCACCCGTGGGTGGGGCACACCCGATTGAGCCACCAGCGGAGGGGGCACCCTCCCATGCCACCGCTTTGCCTACGCCGCCAGCGCAGTCCGCGGCAGCTACACCTACTTCTTCCTACCGTCAGCGAGCGATTTATCCAGGCTCCGACGATCGAGGACGTGTTGGCCAGGATGGAGGCCAACAACGAGCGAATGAACCGGCAGATGGATTTCCTGATGTATCACACCATGTGGTACATCTATTCGTTGGACTACCACCAGCGCCAGAGGAGTGGTTCATGGGACGGACCACGCTTTCACACTGCATCGTGTTTCACGCCACTACGCTCTACCGATGCATCCGCTCGACACCACAAAGAAATGAGCAGCCTCCCGAGATGACCCGGCCCAAAGAGCCACCAGCCTAGTCGAGCCCACCGCACTGCATCACCAGAGAGGGGATTTACGTGAGCATCTGACGATGGTTTCATTTTGTCATTTTTGGATATTCTAGTACAGTTGTATTTACATTCCCAAGTATAATTATGTAGCAACGTTACAGAGCATTGTAAAATTTGAAAAATTAATCAAATACAGAAAAATTTTGTGGATGTGTTTGAATTCATTGTGTTTACTCGCACTGTGTGAGGTATTCGACAACTTTCCTGTGTGTGGGTACGTGTTACCCAGTGTGTGGGGTACCCAAGCGAGCACCTTTAGGTGATTTTCGAGGATGAAAATTCCCAAGGTGGGGAGAATGTAATATCTCGAAAAATTAACCGTTTGACTTTAACCTCGAGATCCGTGCCCGATTGATCGTAGGTTTGACCAAGTGATGGTTAAACATTGAGTTCATGAAGTTAGGTATTAATGTGAGATTAGTGTGACTTAAATGTAGAACATTGTGCTAAGTTTCAGTCACATACACCTATCTCTGGTGTATGTGTTTAACACACAAGCGGAAGAGCAAATATAAGGGTTTAATAACCCTATTTCCCTTTTATTTGGTTGTTGAAATTAAGAGGAGAGAGAGAGAGAGGAGTAAAGAGGAGTTATTGAGGAGGAAGTGAATGCAAGTTGAAGGATTAATTAGAGCATTCATTGACGGATTCAAGGCGATTTGGAATCGTTGAAGCAAGTGATGGAACCCTGGCCATCAAACCCAACAAATCAATCCCTTGAAGGGAGTATTGAGGTGAGTTTTAAATTAAGGTTAATGCATAGATTGTAAATCATTAAATTCAGTCAAGAAGGGTTTAAAGGATAGATTAAAGGCTTAGAAAAGAAAGGGAAAAGGTTTGGAAGAACAGCCAGAAAGGGGGCTGAATCGGACCAAATCGATTAATCGAAATTTGGGTTCGCTTAATAGATTTTGGTCTGGAAGTTGAAAAGTCAATTAAGCCCGATTTCGATTAATCGAATTGGATTTCGATTAATCGATTTGGATTTTGATTAATCGATTTGGAAATCGACTAATCGACTGGGTACCTCCAGTGACTGGAGAAAAGAGACCTGGAGAAATCGACTAATCGAGTTTGGAAATTGATTAACTGATTTTGGATTTCGATTAATCGATTTGGGATCGACTGATCGATTTCAGACTTCAACTACTCGATTTGAGAATCGACTTCATTTTGTTAGAAACTTCGATTAATCGATTTGAGATCGATTAATCGAATTTGAATTTCGATTAATCAATTTTGAGAATCGATTAATCGATTTGGGTTTTGATTAATCAATTTTGGGAATCGATTAATCGACTTTGACAGTTTTGCTTAACCTTCTGAGTTTTCTTTGAGATTCATTGAGGGTCCAGGACCTTCTTCATTACATCTTTAGTGATGTATTGCATGTGTTATGATGTATCATAGGTGGTACGTGTGAAAGCGAGTACAAGAAGCCGCGTGGGACCTTGATGCTTGGACCATCAGGAGCTTGAGGTAGGGAACACCTTGAACATGTACTTTAATTTTAAGAGCATGTATGTAGTGATATAATTATCAAATTTGAAGTTGTTTTAAATTGTGAAAAACTTTATGAAAATGGGTGCGTGTGTGACACCAAGAATGTGATAAAGGCATCAGTGTGATGCAAGTAATTAAGAACAAGTAATCTAATGAGATTGAGACATCCCCAGGGGATGAGAAGTAATAAAGGCATCAGGTGTGATGCAGGTATGTATACATCCCAGGGATGTATACATATAATTGAAGAATTACTGTTGAGGCCTAACTGATATAAGATAGCACACTTACACGATGAACAACTATATGTAAAGCACATGTTATTTTTGTTATTTGAGGTTTGATAGGTTACCCCACATACGTGGTGGGATACCCACGACTGACGCGACAGGATATCCGTGACCGGTACGGCGGCCAATCAGTACACCAGTGCGAAGGTTTATCCGTAACAGTAAGCACATTCCAGGGATGTTGAGATGAGTTTTAACCCTGTCGCCTAGTGAAAAGGGGCTTGGGTCGTATTCCCAGGGAATACTTTATAACAACTGTCTATTTAGACGACGATGAAGGGTATCTCATTGGGGCTTGATGCTATATTGCTCGGGGATTACTTAAGTTGAAGATTTAAGTTTTTGCTTTAGGCCTGTTCAGTGTCATTCGTGATAAATCAACAGTAATGTAAGACATGCTAATTACCAGTAAACTTGAATAAAATTACCATCTTTTAAACTATTTTCTAGCTAAGGCATAGACACATCATGCTTAGAATATCATGGAATATATGTGAGTCTTAATTTATATGTTCATCGTGCATGTTCCCTATTGAGCTAGGATGTAGCTCACCCTTTAGACTATATGTCAAGTCTGATAGCAAATGAGGCTTGAGGACGAGATCCGTGATTCGGATTACGTACCTGGAGACGAGTTGGAGCCTCCACCCGAGGACTTCTTCTAGGAGACTCTGCTGTGCACTTTGACAGAGAGTAGTTTTGAGAGCAGAGTTGTACGGCTTGGTATGTCAAGCCTTCCTTTTGTTAAACATGTAATTAAATTGGATTGAACTATTCTTTTGGCGAACCATTTGGGGTGATCTGTTTATAACCAATGGTTTAGGCCGGTTCTCTGTTCATGCAGTGGCATGAAAGTAGAACTGTCTTTTGAATGTGCCAGTGGACATATTAACTACTTTCGCTTTATGAGATTAATTGCTTTATCATTTTATTATTGCTTGTTATACCAATGTTTCGTGCATAGCTTTGGGGCACGGTCTGGAGGATCGTGCTGATGGCATAAGTTTCGGGGTGCCAAAATCCGGGCTGTCACAGTATACAAAAGATACTAAATGAAATTGAAATGGAATGAATACTGACCAAATCCGCACAAGTGAACTAGAAACTGAGAATTCCACTTGCACACTCTAATTTTGAAGTACATGATGATGCTTTTTCTCGAATTTGATTTTGTCTTAACCTGAAAAATGCAATTGAAGTTTGATTTCACCGATTGAATTTCAATCAATCAACTCTGTGCTTTTATCTGAAAAAATGTATATTGGTATTGCTTTTCTCTACTGAGCTTAGACTGTTAGCTCATCCCTCGACTATACGTCACAGGTATAAGCTGTGAGCAGGACCTGGAGATTTCATTCAATCCTACTGAGAAGCTTCCGCGTTGACCTCCAATTTTGGTATAATTATGGAGCTTTGTAGACATTAGAGTTATATTTTCTCTTCTTGTATACCACTGTTTAGGTGATGGTCGATCATCATCGGTGGTTTTAGATTGTTGGACTATGTTTTGTATATGGATAAAATCTCTATTCCGGCCATGTGTATTAATTTTCGTAGAGTTTCATTTTGCCATATAAGCTGCCTGTTTATTTTTTGCTCTTGTAATATGCCATTTCTGTAATGGAACGTGATCTACGATCCAACGACATTGGCTTTTGTGATAGGAAAAATCTGGGTTGTCACAGGTTTTCTTTCGATCAACCTAGAGTAGAGTAGTTTAGATATCCAAGGTTTTTTTAGAGCAATTGACACCTATGATTAGAGATTGGAAGATTAGAGTAGAGTATCAGTAATTTGTCAGAAGCAATTGGCGCCTGTGACTGAGGGATGAAAGATTTTTTTATTTGCTTTCTAGTTTAGATTTACTGCTTTGTAAACAACTAAAAGTTCTTGACTTTAATTGGCGACTAAGACTGAGAATTTACAGATTACTGTAACGATTTTTATTTTCCATCTTCAATTTTCTAGTATTTGATTGACGCCCATATTTCTAGAAGATTGTTGATTGGTATAAATCTATATTGAGGAGTTCTAGTTTTTTATTGACGCTCAAATTCTGAAAGGCTTAGATATAGTGTAACGATATTTTAATTTTGTAAATATTTGAGAACTGAAGGATTGTGATTGACAACCATAATCTAGAAGTAGGAGGATTTAGATTTATTTTCTTGTATAGTAGTTTAGTAAAAACAAACATTTTTTATTCTGTAAAGAGCAATAAAAGCATTTAGAATCTCGACCTTCCACGTGGGAATGACCTTATACTAGTACTACAATTTTCGTTGTGCGCTTGCAATAGGTTAAGATTGAGTACAATTCATAGAGCTACCAAGGTTTTGGCGCCACTGTCGGGGAAGCGGTAGAAGGCTGAAAGCTATTACTTATCTTTCAAACCTCTTTCCTTTTCTATTTTTATTTTCTTTTATCGTTTCTATACCTTTTGCAGGTTTTATTTCGGAGCAGCGAATCAAAGGTTTCAACACTTCTTCTGACAATCGAAGCTAGAGGTCCAGATATATTTTCTCTCTTTGCTTTCTAAAATAAGAATCATATAAAATTAAAGGCACCAAAATAATTTTTCTGGTGTATGCATCACACTCGATCTAGAAATCTTAAATTTTCTGAGTGTGATCCCAAAATCAAAAGGGCTCTCTTGCGTAACTTAGCTTCGAGCCAATTTTCCGGAAGAGAATCCTAAAAAATGGCTGATGATCGCTCTATTCAGGCACATTTCAACCCTGTTACTCTGACCACGCCCTCCTGTATAGTTGTGTCGGAGGTAGTGTCTGGCCAAACTTATGAGATCAAGCTCAATACACTTCAGGCTTTTCCTACTTTTCATGGGCTTGATCGAGAGGATCCCTATCAACACCTAAGGGATTTCATAGAACTTTGCACTATATTACAATTGTCAGCAACTAATGACGAGGTCATTAAATTATGATTGTTTCTCTTTTCTCTCGAAGATAGAGCGAAAGTGTGACTAATCTCATAACTCGCTAGAATTATTACCACTTGGGAAGGACTGCAGTCCAAGTTCTTGGGCGAGTACTTTTCGATTGGTAAGACTAATCAGATTCGTCAGATAATTCAAGACTTCAGGCAATTGTCTAGAGAATTATTTCATGAGAGTTGAGAATGCATGAAGGATTTACTGAGAAAATGTCCTCATCATGACGTGCCAAATTATTCTATTGCACAAAGTTTTTACCAAGGATTGACCGAGACCAACCATTCTATGGTTGATGCCTGAGTAGAGGAGCCTTCATGGCTTAGAATGGACAACAATCCTAGAATTTATTTGAGATGTTGGCTAATAATTCAAAGCAGAAACATCCTTTGCTTAGATCTGACCCTGATGTGATCTGCCACACCCTGCTTGCGAGGGGTGGTCTTTACGATGTCAGCAAAGACAATGTAAAGAAGGAGGATGACATTGATGCAAAGGTTGCAACCCTTGAGTAGAAAATAGCAACATTAATGACTGTCAAACCTAGCATCCTGGAAAGACCTGTGTAGCCTATGCAATTTGCCAGAGCTTAACCCACGCTATAGCCGAGTGCCCAGCTGCACCATTATACCAATAGGTGGTGGAAAAGGAGCAAGTAATGGCATTCAAAAGGTGAGATTATGGGAATATATATAACCCATCGTGGAAGGGCCACCTAGGCTTTAATTATGGTTCCACAAGTGGGGCACAACCAACACCATCAGTTGTGTAGACATGATTTCCCCTTGCCCAAGTTTCCAACCAAAGACCTCAAATGTCGACGATGCAGCCACAATTTGGACCACAAAGCAGTGGACCTGATACCACGGTTGTTCAAATCCTTCGGGAGTTGCAGCAACAATTGTATCAACATTCAAAATATTTATCCCAACTTGCTCAGTTCTCTCTAGTACTACACTCACATACCCAATCCATCACGAAGTTGGAGGGCCAGATTGGCCAGCTAGCTTCACAGATGACTAAGAGAGAAAGTGGCCAACTACCGGTGCAGCTAGTTAGCAACCCGAGAGGACAAGTATTCCGGAGGGAGACATCCGCCCCCCATATTCCAAATTGAATCCTCGAGGACCTGTCGAGTTATCGGCTCATCCGTAGCAAAACTTTGTAATATATGTAAAGTGTTTCTTTTCAGTAGGGATTTTGTTAAAGAGAGACAGTACGATCGCAGTATAACGTGACAGATCCTAACGCATTCCTTAATATACACCGTTGTGAGCAATCCTAGTGATTACGAGCGTTCACGATTCTTGTTAAATCCATTGGTTATGTCGTAGTGATTACGAGCTAACTAATACGAGAGTTCGACATTACGATAGCTAAAAAGCTAGAGTCGATCAAAAACTCTAGGTTACATACACTCATGAAGACCAGTTCAGCGAGTCATCACTGAAATTGGGGCCTTCATATTCACTAGAAGAGACGTTGGCCCCATTTTCGAACTCTCTAGTATCTACCCCTTTCTCTTCCCCCTCCAATTTTCAAATCCCCTGTAGACATCTTAACCGTTTTCTTCCCCTACCAAGGCTTGCTCTCTTCTCATCCGAAACCCTACCCAAGATTAACTATCTGATTTTTAAAAATTAGGGTTTCGAAAGGCGACGATTCTGACTCTTAATCGATTCTTTTTTTTTTTTGAAAATCTTTTTGATTCGGCATGTATTTTTGAAATGTTGATTGATTTTTTAAATTATTGCCAAAAAAAAGATTGCATCATGCCAAGAGCGAAGACCAAGAGGCAAAGGGAATAAGAAGGAGAAGATGAAGGTAATATCTTTGATCATTCTCCACTCCAAAAGTATATTACAAGAGCTGTTGCAGCAGTCCCAGCCAAAAAGAGATTAAAGTCTTCTAGGGTAGTTATTAGAGAATTACCTGAAGAGAGAATAGAGATTGAGACGGAAACTGTGTCTGCCCCTGAAAAGGGCACACAACTAGATAAAGGCGAAAAGTTGATATCCACCGACATAATATTGGATCGGCCCCTAACCTCAATGAAACATCATTTTGTGGGAGCCGAAGTTGCAGTGGATATCGCTTTTTGGGAGAAATTGAACTTTAGTGAAGCTGCCATTAAATACTTCAAAGATGCAGGGCTTAATTATTTCCTAGAGCCTCGAACGACACCAGTCTACCCTAGACTGGTGAAGTTATTTTACAAAAGAATGATCAATAGCAGCAAGGGTCCATCTCCAATTCTCTCCACATTCATTGATGGATTTTCAATTTAAATAACAAAGAAAATGATTGCTTGTATTCTGAATGCACCACTAGAGAGACCAAAATTGTTCCTTGGTAATTCGAAAGCCAATATGTTAAGAATCCCACCCCATAACCTTCCAAAATTTGTCCCAATAGCACCCCATCTAGTATCTAAGAAGGCGCTTACATCGGAGGTATATCGGGTGGGTGCCTGAGCTTAAGAAAAGTCTTAAAACCCTTGGGGAAGGCGTTAGAATATCCCGAAACAGCCTTGTATCCATGGGCACGGAAAGGAGGCACCCAAAAAGTGAAGAAAAAGTCCTAAGGGGCATTGCCCCGACCCTCGCTTAGTAGTTTTTTAGACTCCCGATAAATCCCACACCCTTGACACCAAAAACACCCTTGCCGGTCAAGAGAGGTCACCCTCTTATTGACTCTTCTGAGGGATCGGGTTATCGCGAGGATTTTCATGCCCTTACATAGATCAAAGGATTTCCTTTAATTCTTTAAAGGTGCATCCGGATCCCACGGTGGGATGCATTAGGGGTGTGAACGCCATCTAAAAAAGGGGTTATCACCATCATCATCCAAAAATCACCAAAGAAAATCAATAAAAAAAGTTAAAAAGCCAAAAAAAATAAAAAAAGAGAGCTTGTGGTGCTGTAACAACGGCATCGCCAAACCCTCCATCATTTCGTAGGGAAAGGAGAAGACAGGCATTTAGTCCTCACCCGAGGAACCCGTATCCAACCCGCCAACAAACCATGTCATGGGTGGTTGATCCAACCTACGTTGATGTCAACTCATCCCCACCACATTCTCCAACTCATTCCCACATGGAGGAAATCCCCATTTCTGATTCTCCCACCCAATCCCGTTTCAATGTCATCGGACCATTCGGTGCACCCATTTTCCCATCCATACCCATTCAAAATTTTCCCATTTTTCCATCAACATCCACCCAAAATCCATCCCATTTTTCCTTCACATCCTTACCCCATTTTTCATCAACATCTACCCAAAATTTATCCCATTCTCCCTCTGCATTAATCCAACATACACCACATTTTCCCTCATCTCCCATGCCCAATTTTCCCTACACATCCACCCAAACTATGTCCCATTTTCCCTCCACTTCAAATCCAACCATACGCCATTTTTCTCCCCCCATTCCCCACATTTACCCAACACACACCCACTTTTCCATCCACCCAAACCATGCCTAATTTTCTCCCATCCACTCCACATACCTCCCATTTTCCTCATCCACATCCAATCCAAATCCACCACACTCCCCTCCATATACCTAGGTCATGCCCAAATTTACCCAGGTCATGCTCAATTTTCCTCACCCTTTTTTCGAGGTCATGCCCACATCTCTCCATACATTCGAGGGCCATCTCCACTCACCCCCATAACCAATCCAATGGCCATGATGAAAGACATGATTAAGGCCTACACCACATGGAAGGTTTCCCAAAGCCTTCCTCATCCATCCCATATACCCAACCCTCAACATATTCTCCAAAACGTCCATGTCTCACTCCCCCAAGATACCAACCCCAATCAATCTCCCATAATTCACACCACACAAGGCCCCTCTCATCAACCATGGGGTCATCCGAATACCCCAAGCCCATCAAGCCCAATACCCTAGGCCTAAGCCCATAAAGGCCCAATACCCCAAGCCAAAGCCCATCAAGGCCTTATACCCTAGGCTCATGCCCATCAAGGCCCAAGGCGATTAAGGCCTAATAGCCCAAGCCCATCAAGGCCCAATAGCCTAGGCTTAAGCCCATTAAGGCCCAATACCCCCAAGCCCATTAAGGCCCAATAGCCCAGGCCCAAGATCATCAAGGCTGAATACCCTAGGCCCAAGCCCGTCAAGGCCCAATGCCCAATGCCCAAGCTCATCAAGGCCTAAACCTGGGAGCCCCATTTGCAAACCCTTCATCATTCCCCCAATATCCCACATTCACCTACACCCAACATGCTTCCATTCCCCCTCAAATAGTACACCCATCTCACCCACTCCCTCAAAACAATATGAGCCCTGTTCAAGCACATCCCTCACACTCGCACCCTTCTCAATATGGGAACCCATCTCATACCGTCAACATCCCCAATTCACCCATCTTAATCAACCCAATCCCCAGAATATCCTCCAAGCACAATGGCCTCACTAGGCCCCAACTCAAAATCGACAATTCACTCCACCCATTATCCCACAAATCACTCGGCAAAGCTTCCCCCACTTACAATGGCCTCACCAGGAACCTGCCCAAAAATTTTAAAATCCAATCAGTATCATTCCCCCTCCAGTTATTAATACTAGCAATTAATATGAGGAGGATGAAGCTCGAAATAGTGGGGCATACATGGGAGCATTTACCAATTTTATCCCCTCACATCCCGTATTGACCAACCCACAAGTAGTCCAAAGTGAATGGAGGCAGCTTGTTGAGGGGCCAACCCCACCATTCAGGGAGTCAGAGACGTTAAAAGAAGAAATGGACAAAATCTAAAAATAGCTGATGAAGATGGGTGGAGCTGAAATCCATGCCACATATTTTTTCGACCTATGCCTATTTGCCGAAGTCCCTTTGCCCTAAAATTTAAGATGCCAACCTTTGATAAATATAATGGCATGAGTAACCCCATCACACACCTCAAATCCTACTGTGGGGATATGTGCCAATATGACAGAGACTAACGGTTCCTCATCAAAGTGTTCCAGAAGAGCCACACGGGCCTGACTTTGAGATGGTTTACTTCCCTTGAACCATCTATGATTAAAACCTGGAAAGATCTGACCCACCTGTTCTAGGAACAGTATGTCTATAATATAAACATCGAGCCCCAAAAATCTGATCTGGCTAGGCTAAATCAGAAGCCCGACGAAGCATTCAGAGATTACCTTGGGCGATGGAGAGCATTGGCAGCTCAAGTGAAAAACTGGATACCCGATGATGAACAAATTGAGATAATTTCAAAAAATACTCTTCTAGTCATCTCCAACTTTTTGGTCTACTAGCAGCAAGCTAGTTTTGCTGACCTGGTAAGAAATGCCAACCGTTGCGAAGATGCGTTGAGAGAAGGACAACTGAACAAAAATTCGACCAGCGGGGCTAGTGGGGTATGAAAATTTGCTGAGCAAAGAAGAACTGAGGCAAATGTCCAGACAATAGTAAACACACAGCCCAACACCACCATGGTACTTTTTAGGTTCGCGGTAGCATAGCAAGTCCCAACGCCAACCAATCTGGCTCTAAGGCAGAACAATATCCCCTAGGGGCAGCAGACCCCCGAGCAGAGAAGGGCCTGCCTTAACCGAGTGTTCACCCCATTGGGGCAGTCCTTGAGTATCTTATTGCACTTACTAATCAAAAAAGGCTTAGTCATTCGGCTTCAACCGTGACCCCGCCAAACCTGTTGTTAGACTTTGTGATGTCAGAATTTTATTAAAAAATGGATGATTAAATAGAAAATAAAAGGTGAATGTATCAAATCACAAAGAATAGTCCTGCAAGAATCCAGGGCCTGTTGCAACAAGTTCTAAAGGGAAGTAAGGGTTGTCCACAGGGAAAAGTGACCTAAATGTTGGTAAATCCCCAGATCTATTACAGATATGGATTTTCCTATCTATCTAAAAGCAAAGAAAAATGGGAAAAGAGGTTTTGGTTGTCACTTTAACTAAAAAAATAGCAAAAAATCAGATCTAATTATAAACAAATTTATAAAATGAACCAGAGATGAGTAAGAGAGAAATTTGAATGAGAGATCAAAATTTTTGGTGAAAATAAAAAATATGGGGAATTAATAGCCTGGGAATAGTCTCACTGATAAATTGATTGGTTAAACAGCAGTGCAGAGGATGGTTCTGCAGCCATCCTTCATTTAGCTACAAGCTCAAATGTAAGGTAGAATAATCTAACTTAAACCAAAGGCTTGAATTGATCTTAAGTCTATGATATGTCCACTTCAATGGTCACAGATCATCCTAGGGATTTCATTCAGTCCAAAGGCCCAAATTGAAACAAGAACCCACTACAGATACCATGGATGCAAGGCTACAAGCTCAAGCATCCACAGGGGCATACAATCTATGGAAATTTGATGGAACTCAATAGATCTACAGATTACATGAACTTTAAAACCAATAATTCATTGATTTAATACAGCTTACAACAAATTACTCTCGGATCTATAGTCTCTGCATGATCCAATCCTCACACAAAGCTATCTCACCACTTAATTTACAGATATGACCTCACCCTAGCTGTTAGAAGAATTTAGCCAACCATGGTTGGGCTAAAGAGAGAATAGAAAAGAGAGAAGAAGACTAGAATTTTGGAGGGAAACTAATTCAAATTTTTGCTCAAACTTTGGATGATTTCTTTGTTGTGTTTCTCCCCTATTAATACACTTCCCCCAACTGTCTTAGATCTATTTTAGCCAATCAGATCAAAAGGGAATCAAAACTGTTATCAGGCTTGCTGAGGTGGTTGCATTCCCTCCAAGAATCTCCTATGAATTTGTTAGAATTTGTTAAGCACGCGTGAGGCAATTAGGGAGGTTCTCATTTGTGCCTATGAAGTTCCAAAAATACCCTCCAAGCACTCTCACAGCTTCTGAACATGTGCATCAAGGCATTGAATATTTGCACTCTCAGTCAACAAGTGGAAAGTTCAGCATTCACATGTCGAGAGGTTCAAAGTATCTCTCGATAGGTTCTTTATATCATTTCGATAGGTTCAGTCTTTACTTTGATAGGTTGCTTTGAACTGCTCGACTTCTCTACTTGCTTCAACCAACCTCTCGACAAGTTTAACCACCTACTCGAGATTCATTACAGCTTCAGGTATGTAACCGATAGGTTGGCTGTACTTTTTGACAGGATCAACCATTAAGTGTAGTACCACTCGACAGGTTCTCTGATCTGCTCGAATTCATCAGTGCAACTTCAAGTATCTTCTCAAGGGGTTCTTTTCTTCAGCAATGAAGCATTCGACAGGTTCAATACCAGCATCCAAACCTCTCGAAAGGTTGGAGTATAGCCTGAGAACCATTCGTGAGGTTCTTCTCTTCATCAAGTGTAGCTGCTCTTTGCTCTGCTGCTAATTTCATCACTTGGACTGCTAGAAATATTGCACTGCAACAGCTCTCCAAGGCTTTGACTTCATCTTTCATCTTTCATCTTCAACAGTTCTTCAAGGATACCAATGCATGATTCTCAATAGTACATTCAATGTAAACTCATCAGCTCCTTAGTGTAACACACAATTCTTTCTCTTTGGCTTAAAATTTAGAGATTGCAGCATTAAATTATTATTTTCCTGCTATCTACAAAACATACTTAAAAGTCATTATTAACTAGCTCAAAGGTTCATCAAAGGTCAGGTTAGGAGCTGAAAAGTGGTACTTTTCAGAGAATAACACACCCTAAACCTAATCTTTGCTAGTCCCTGAGCAAAGGAGAAATTAAAAACAATTATCAAAAGAAATAAATGCCACTTTTGTAGGGAGCACAAATGCATTTAGCATATGTATTAAGCCTTTTAAACCCCTAGGTGATCCTTAGTAGAGGAGTGAAGTCTCCTGAGGGTTTCTAGTGAAGGTACCCATAAACTTCCTTATGGATATAGTTAAATCAAGTGCAATAGTGGCAAGTTAGATTTCAACAAACTCAACTTCATTCCATACCTTGCTTTTTCAAATTCAAAAGTTTTAAAACTGTAATTGTAAAACAATTTAATACCTAAATCCTTCTACAACCCATCACAACCAATCTGAAATCATCAAGAGAATAATATGTGTAAGACAGTATATAGTTCACCATTAATTTGAGAATCAGGTTCAAACAGCGCCCCAATAAATCCAATTTCAGACCCAATTCTCTCAAAGGCCTACTCTCACAAATGAATTTGAAGGGGTTCAATTTCACTCCAGCTTAAGAGCAGTTACAGCCCTCAAATAGGACTACAAGCATGAGTATAGGCATTGCTACTAAATCTTGAAATCTTCTATCTCTTTTCACCATAGATCATATAGCTCCTCATCTCCACATGAGAGCTCAATCATCTTTAGATCAGTAAGGTCTTTTTATTGGGTTGTAATGTGGCTTATGGTTTGAGGTTTAAAAGAATAAAGGGGAATAAAGGGATTCAAAAAATGAGAAATCAACAAGGAGAAGAGGTGGTCATGACATCACCTTCTTCATTTCAACATTGCTTCATTTTCTTTGATATTTTTTAGATTTGAAGTGATCAGCTTCTAATCTTCTTTTCAAATTTACCAATGAATTACTTCTTTGACTTCTCATTCTCTTTTTATTTTTTCTATTTTTTCTCTCTTTTTTATTTTTATTATTTTTTATTTTTTATGAACTGGAATGCCACAACTATACAACTGACACACAACTGTCATTAAATGTGCTTTCTTCTTTCATCAAATGTTAAACCAACTCCACCTTCTTCAGCTTCTTCTCCTTTACCTTTTGAGATCTCAGAGTGAGGATTTGGCTGCATCAAGTCATTGAGGTTTGGGTTCAAATTCTCTAGTTTTTATCAAAGAAAACTTAGATTTTTAAAGCTCAAATGGTGTGTATCAAGGGCAGTTCAAAGATAGAAAATTTTAAGCTCAAACTGTCCAAAGAGTGGCCTTACATCATCTCTTCAGTGTCATGAGTTCTGTCAAGATGTTTTAACTTGGAGTGCACAACTTCTAGTGACACAGAATAGGTTCAATCAATCATTAGAGCAGAAAAAATTGCCAAAACACTCTTCAAAGGAAAAAAATTTTACAGGCCCAAATCTCACTGGGTATGGTCTTCCTTTTGAACTCATAAGGCATGTTCTTACCTTTCTCTCTCCTTCCTGGTTCACTATATACTGATTATGACAAAATTTCTTGATGATCGCCTTCATAGAAGTGCTGAATTTAATAAAAGATCCTAACATTAAACAGTCTACTATACAATTTAAATCTCCCTTTTTCAAAGTTGCTTAGTTGAAATTTTACTAAATTTGTTTTAATCCTACTAACACCACTGCACTTGACTTAACTATCTCATAACATTACCCTGCCATACCCCTAAACCTATGAGGAACAGTGTCCTCAATGTTTCAAAGTTACATGTAGATGGGCAGCAAGGTATGAAAACAGAAAAAAATAAGTCCCCTAAGCAATTACAAACAAAATAAGAAATGCAAAACAATTGTAAAAAGGTACACAAATAGATAATTCCATTAACAAGAAATATGTACAAGGTACTACAAGTGCAAAAGACTGAAAATAGACAATAAATGACAAACACACCTAGAAATTAAAATCTAATTACAGACTGGTTGAACTACATCCTCGAGCTAATCTGAATTTGAATCAGAGCTTGACAAAGTAAAGGGCCCCATCCATATTTTTCTGCCATTTTCTCATACTCCTTGAAATTTGCCTTCTTCAAATTTTCAGTTTTGGCAGCACCAGCCTTTGATCTCTTGGCAGCTGGCTTCTGAGGCTTGGTGCTAGCCTTTTGCATGGAAAGCTCATTAATGGATACCCTAGCTGATGAGGGTGTCTTCTGGCCTAAGATGGTTGCTTGAAGAGTGTCTTCCAGTTTGGCCAACATCTCAGCCTTCTGCTTCTCCTCTTCATATAATTTTAGGGTATGCCTGCACAATTGTTCCCACTGCAGTTTCTCCACTCTATGATCCAACTTCATCTGGTCAATTTCAGCTACTAATGGTAGCTTCATTAAAGTTTTAATCTCAGCCATCCCTCTTATGACATCTCTATGGATATAAGGGTAGGCAGCCATGGCATTCTTCAGGGTGGCAAATGGGGGCACATGGTTTCAGGATGCCAGGACTATGGGTGAGGATGAAGAGCCAACTAAAGGATGTGAAAGGATTGTTGGCAGCTCCCCTACTAAAGGCTCAGTTTGGGGAGAGGTAGAAGTCAGGGTGGGTGGAATAATGGATACCTCCTCCTCAAAATCTATCTGGGTGGAGGAGGAGGCATAGGTAGGGGGGGCAGGAATCAACTCTACAGACTGAGGCTCAAGGTCTGTCTATGTAGCAGTAGGAGTAGTAACAACTACTAGGGAAAATTGAGAGGATGGAGATACATGAATGGGTACATGACTGTGTATAGGGGTAGAAGGTTGGGTGGTTAAGGTAGTTGGGATTAAATTGAACTGAATGGAATTAAGGCAAGTTGCCATATCAAACTGGTTTTCAGTGTTGGTCTGAAGCTGGGCTTGGATGGAGGTGAGAAGGGAAAGAATTTGAGCAACTGAATCAGGCAAGGTTTGTGCTTGGGTAACTGGTTGAATGGATGGAATTGGCTGAAAAGGTGAAGTGGAAACATGTTGGAAAGGGGTAGGTTGTGGATAGTCAGGGAGTGGGGTATATTCATGCTCAATATCCTCCATAATGGAGTCAATCAAGGATGAATACCCCTCAGAAGTAAACTGCTCCAAATCCTGGGTATGGATAGGAGAAATGGAGGTAACAGGGACAATATCAAAGGGTATATCAGTGGGTGGTGAAGGTGGGTCATGGATTGGAATTTCTAAGATTGGGATGGAAGGGCTAGATATATTGGTTGTTGGATGAGGTAATTTGGATTTTCTTTCGTAGGTGGTCTTAATGGTAGGTGTGAGCAAGGACAATGGGTCCATGGTAGGAGGAGCTGACACAGGTGAGGTTGTGGTGATTATAGAAGGTGTGGTTGTGGAAGTGAGAGGCATAGGTGCAGGTATGGAAGGCAGGGCAATCAATGAGGTGATAATGGCTGGTAACACACTGATAGCAGATGTAGCTGAAGAGGCTATGGATACAGGTGTTGACATGGACAAAGGAGCAGTAAGTGCTGTGGTGACCACTGTGGCTTCTGGCAGGGGGCTCTCAACTTGCTTCTTCCTCTTTCCAATCAAGGTCATACTGGTTGACCATGCTTTCTTTCCAAAAGCTTTAGGAGGTGTTAAGACCTGAAAAGTACCACTTTTCACCCCTTAACTTAGCCTTTGATTAGACCCTTAACCATCTAATAAATGCTTGTTAAGTGTTTTCTGTAGGTAATAAACAGCAGGGCAATAAGGCCATGAATCCTGCTAAGGAGCCTGTTTTGGCACCAGAAATCCCTCAGAAGAATGAACCATGAATCCAGACTATAGAAGAGCTTCGCGCAGCTGACAAAGCTCTAGAGGATTCAGAAAAATACACTTTGCACAGTCCTCGCGAAGTCCCAAGACTTCACAAACAAGGTCTCGCGCAATAGAGTGACAAAAGAGCTTCAGAAGCCTTGAGTCACGCAGCTCTCGCGAAGTTTGGAAGTTAAAGGTCGCACAACTCCCGCGTAGTTCATGAAGACCCCTCTCACCTCGCGCGCTTCGAATACAGAGGAGAGAGAGTCAGAATCCGCCTCCACAATCGTCAGCAAAGAGAGTCATGGATGCAAATATCAAGAGAACCTGTCGCACAGTTCAGAAAAGCCTCAATGCCTCGCGAGGATCCTCGCAAAGATCTATTAAGAAGTGAACTTCTCACGCAGTCCTCATGCTGTTCAGAAAGAAAGCAGTCTCGTGAAAGCCAGAATTAGCCTCGCGAAGTGAAGTGGAAAGCTCGCGCAGTTCTCGTGCTATTCACAAGTAATAATCCCACCGCGCGAAGCCCAATCCAGTGGGAGCTTAACTATCTACCTCGCGACTGCTCAAGGCATTAAGAAGCTGCAACCCTGCTACGCCTGAAGCTTTAATGTTAAACTCAACCATGCGAAGACTAAAGCTACCACGCGACAAGTCTGGGAATCGACTGCAACCTGGCGAAGCTCGAAACTCCAACTTCCAACATTCTGCAGAGGACTTTCTAGGGATTTCCAAGGATTAGGGCATGCACTCCCACGCTCAAATCTTTGTGCACGCACCTCAAGGCATCGAAGGATCATTATTCGGCCACGTGGCATCGCTAAAATTAAGGTTTCCTAACCCTAATGTGCCGCCACCCCACTGCTATATAAACCTAGGCCTGGTTTAGGTTTAGGGGGGCGGAAGAGTTCAGTTTTTGCTTTGTTTTATTTTTAGCATTGTAGTCTTGTCTTTCTGTAGCCGTAAGTAGTTTTATTTTTCTTCTTTTTCTTCTCTCCATGGCTCAGCACTTGCTGGCCATGCCTTTGTATGTCTATTGAGAATAGATTAATGGAGTTTTTGTAATAAGATTTGTACTCTTATGGGATTTGTGTATTTGTGAGCTATTCTGTGCAAGGCTGCTGCCTTGTGATCCGCCATTGCTTTGGCTGTGTTTCAAAGCAATGGAGGACTGATTCTAAGGATCCACTCAGATCCAAGTGATCTGTGTGTCTGGGCTATCACGGTCCTATACAGCCTTAGCCCCACCACAGGACCCACTAGATCTGAAATTCTCATGGGAGCCTGAGCTGGTAGCCTTGTGACCATGGTGGTAGCAGCATTTAACTTGTTTTGTCTTAGGCTTCGTGAGGAGGATAGCCTCTGGGATAGTCTGTGACCATTTAAGTGGACAGGCTATAGCCTTAGGGTGGATCCAATCCGTCGATCCAAGATGGATCCTTCTCCCCCGAGCCTGAGCTGTTAAGCCTGGTAGGAGATTGTGCAGAGGCAGACTCCCCATATATTTGTATAGATCCGCCATTAGATGTTAGATCTGATCTGGTTATGGAGATTGTAGGCTTGTGACTGGACCATTGCAGCCCCACTCAAGCAATGGACAGCTAGATCTAAGGTGGCACTCAATCTCTTGCTGGTTCTATGTGTCTGGGCTATAATGGTCCTACACAGCCTTAGCCCCACACATAGGGCTTTAGAGGTTGAGGTTCCCTATGGATTCCCTAAGCTTGTAGCCTGGATGAAGTAGTGCCTACAATGATTAAATTGTTTTGACCCATCTCTGGACTGTGGTTCCCCTATGGGATAGTCTGTGACCATTTAAGTGGACAGGTTATAACCTTAAGGGATTGGATCATGGCACAGGAATGCATTGAATTCTTTCTCCTCTTTAGTGATAATGTAGCCATTGGACAGGATTTCCATAACATCAGATCTGAATCTGAGTTACAAAACTCCTCTGATCTAGACTCAATAACCTACTTCTCACCCTTTTATATTTATTTTCCATATTCCATCCATCTTCTCAACCCTTTCTGTAGTTAACTCATTAGGCTATCTTAGAATACTTAGAATAAGTGACCTTAAACTCCCCTCCTTTTAGGACTGCCAGATCTGTAGTCAGATCTGGAGGGACTACTAGAGATGGCTCCTTTGGAGCTGTAGATCCCCTTTCCCTGTGGGACAAACTCTTACTTATCAAAACTTGCTACAAATGGACCCTGTATCTTGCAGGTCTAGGATTTCTCAGTTATGCTGATTCCATCCCCTGTTTTACTCTTTCTTTGATTTTAAATTATTTTTACCACCAACAAATAAATCAAGCACACTGAGATGTCGCAACAAGTTTTTGGCGCCATTGCCGGGGAGAGATGATCTATTAGTAGATCCTTAGTTTTTGTATTTTAGTATTCTTTGTAAATGTGAATAATTGATACTGCTAATATAATTTTGAATCTTTCATGCAGATTTAGACAACAACAGAGAAGGACATTGGACTGCATTTGGAGATTAGCTACCTCTGTTGCACTTCTCTAACCTTTAACACTCAGTCTAGTTTCTTTGAAAATTACATAGCAGTTGTTTAATATAGTTGTAAATGTATGTCTTCTTAAATTAGTTGTAACTTTGTTAAAAAAATTCTTTGAGTCAAGTGTAATGTGCCTGCAAGGAGTTGTCCCTGCTGGTGGTGTGTTTGTATGCTAGGTAGGAGATCTCTTAGTCCTACTTTAGAGCCTTTCAACCCTGAGCTAGAAAGGGGTAGAAGACTTAGAAGGAACAGGCACACCACAGTAGAGTCCCCAATTGAATCTAAGACAGTACTCATGGGTGAAGAATAACCCAAAACCCTCAAGGAGTTAAATGCTCTGGATGACTATAACTCTCCATTTAGCATTCAATTCCCTGATGTTCAAGGGAATTATGAAATTAAAACTTCCATCATCCAGATGCTGCCCTCTTTCTATGGGCTTAGCAAGGAGGACCCTTATAAGCATATTGACCAAATTTTGGCCTTGTGCACCACATTAAATATCGCTGGTTTGGGACTTGAGGCTACTAGGCTCAGGCTCTTTCCCTTCTCTCTGAAGGATAGGGCTAGTACCTGGTTGGCTACTCTTCCCAACAATGGCATCACTACATGGAAAGACCTGCAGACCAAGTTCCTGACAAAGTTCTTCCCTGAGACCAAAACTAGCCAGTTGAGGAAGGAGATTCTTGCTTTTGCCCAATCCCCAACTGAGGACTTTAATCAAGCCTGGGATAGGTTTAAGGAAATGCTCAAACAATGCCCCCACCACAAGATCCCAGACTGGCAGCTTGTACAAAGCTTCTACAATGGGATTGATGAGAAAAATAGAGATATGGTTGATGCTTCTTATGGTGGAACCTACATGCACAAGACTGCTGATGAGGTATGAGAATTATTTGAAGTAATCAGTGAAAATGCTTTTCAAAAACCATCCCTGGCAAGAACTAGTCAGGAGTCTGAGTCAAAAGTGGGGCCTGCTGCTTTGTCAAGAGGAAAGGTTTATGAGGTGTCTGGGAATAATGACCTGCAGCTGCAGATGGCTAACCTCTCAGAGAAGTTTGACAAATTACTGACTGTGATGCAACCTAGAAGGGCTGCCCAAGTGGTGGAGGCATGTCTAATATGCCAATCCCCACAGCACACAGTAGAGGAATGTCCATCTGCAGGACAGTATCCTGAATTAGTGTTGGAACATGCTGTTGCTGCACAATCTTACGACCAGCAACAATTTGGTGGCTACAACAGACAGCTATATGGATACCAGCACCAAAATGCTGGTTACCAATGGAGAGACCACCCAAATCTGAGGTGGAGGCAAGACAACTATGTGCAGCCCCAACAGATGTTGGCCTTACCTCAAAGGCCATAGCAACAGTTCAATCAAGGATATGCCCCTAGGTCCAACTTCCAGCACCAGCAGCAGCCCCATCAGCAACAAAATCAGTTGATCTTACCCCAACCTCAGCCAAGAAATGCTTCCTTCGAGGACCAGGTCTTGACTTCATTGCAAAACCTGGGGACCTTGGCTCAGACTATGAATTCTCATGGTCAGAGCATAAAAAAGTTGGAAGAGCAGCTAGGCCAACTATCGAATGCCTTAGCTAAAAGAGAAGAGGGGAGGTTACCCAGCCAGCCAGAGGTAAATCCCAAGGGCCAATTTTTGATTGGTGAAGGATCCTCAAACCCTAAGGGGTAGGGAAATCTTTCATTAAATTGATTCACAAATCTGTGCATGGTGTATGTTATGTATTTTAGTATGGTTTGTTCTTTTTACTATTTTTAGGAATTTTTAGTTATCTTGTCAGAGTTTGAATGTATATGACCTGAACAATTCGTCTGCCTGCTTTGCTTCTGGTCCCCATTGAATTGATGCTTGTGAAAGAATGAATGATGATTAGATTGTGTGATAATGAGAATGTTTTGGATATGAGGTTTTGATTAAATGCTTTTTGAGCAATTGCATGGTTAATTGTGGGGAAAGCATGGAGAGTCCTGTTGTGAATGAATAAGGGTGTCCCTGGACAAGAGCATGTGAGAGAATCCACCCACAAAGCAAAGGTTCAAGGCTGACTTGTGGGTGTGTGCATTTTTAACTCTGTTTAAGCCGTCGCGCGGTTCTAAAGATGTGGCTTGGCTCCCTCTCGCGTAGATCATAAGGAACTGCTATGCTATCGCGCAGTTCTAACGCTATTGTGTGAATTCCTCACACAGCTCGGATGAACATCCAACCGCGCGACCCACTCACTTCTATCCACCGAGCAGAGCATTTTAAAGCGCGCCAAGCCTCGTGATTTATATAATCCAACCCCGTGTTGCTTTCCTTTTATGTTTTCTCTTTCTTCTCCAGCCAGTGAAACCCTAGCTCTGACTCCCATTAATCTCTCTCCTCCAGCATCCAGTTTATAATCCATCATTCACCTTCTCATTCTGGGGATTTGTTCCTAAAGCCTCCTCCACCAGTTGCCCCCTGCTAAGAGCTCTCACAATCTTTTGTGCATCAGATTGAACAGAACCCTAACTTTTAGGGTAAGCCTTAGCTCTCAACTTTTACTTTTCATTTTCCAACTACACACACTCAGAGGAGAAGTTCCATGGCCCCTAAGAGCGCACTTGTGAAAAGAGCAAGGGATAAGGCTCCCATTGAGCCCACTCCCAAGAAAGCCAAGCCCTTTGAGGTGCCACAAAAAGGGAAGGAAACAATTCAGGATGTGGCTGCGCTAACACCTGACTACTCTACACCCTCTGAGCTCCTGACTCCCATTCCCTTGGAGCCTGAAGCCATTTTTGACCTTTGTTTCTTTGAAACGGAGCCTCTGTCAGCCCCTGCCATTGAGTTTACCCGTAAAGCTGGTTTGACCCCACTGTTGCAAGCTACCCCTGCACTAGCCTACCATAGACTAGTACAATTCTTTTACCAGCACATTAGGGCTAGACTAGACCATCGTGGGCAGCCAGGCCTCCTAGTGTTAGTTGACAATTTTGAAATGTTACTCAACCCTGAGTTGATTGCTGAAGTAATGGGTATCCCTGCTGTCTTTAACCCCAACTGCGGATATGGTCCCCCTCTGTGTGCCCCTATAGATACCATTGCACAAGCCCTTACCAGAGGGTTGAAGGCCACAGGGGATTCCATCAGGAGAAGAGATCTGGACCCCAAACTCTTGTTCCTTGATCAAGTTCTCCGAAAGAACATCTATTGTGCCGGCCATCAGCAGGAGAGGAGGACCCCAATTGCTGATGCTCTCTATTCCTTCTCTCGGGGCCACGGATTCCATGCTGCCGAGTTGATGTTTGAGGCCATGAAGGATATTATGGTAAAGATAGGGCACAAAAAGAAACTCCACACTCTCCCCTATGCAAAGCTCATCACCAAATTACTCTTGAGGGGAGGATACAAGATACCAGTGGGGGAGTTAACTGTTAACCTCCCCCCTACCACTTTCGCAAAGCGACAATGGGGGATCAGCAGGAGTCTGATGGATCCCAGTAAGAAGAAGAAAGCTCAGACTGCTTCTGAGAAAGGAGAGGGGACTGCGGCTGCGAAGACCACCCCTACTCCCAAAAAGGTGGCTAAAGCTCCTGCTCCCAAGAAGGTGGTGCAAGCTCCGGTCACCTCTGCTTCTGCAGCATTACCTCCATCCACCACACCTACCCCTCCATCCGTCTCTTTGCCTCTTCCATCTCTTCCTTTCCCTCTTTTATCTGCCTTTTCCATACCCACTCAATTCCTGATTGCTCCGGAGGAAAGTATTGACCCCCATGACATCCCCCTACCTTCTCCCACATTGCCTTAGTACACACCCCCAATTCCCCCACCATCTGAACTAAACCCTGACAGCCCTCCCCTGATATCCTACATTAAAAAGAAAACCTCTCACACAACCCCTGCCAGATCCTTACCTAAACCAACCACTCCTATCATTCCCACAGACACACCACATATTGACCAACCCTTAGTCCAACCCCTCCCAACTACATCTCCATTCACAGATCTTAACTTTAACCTCGCCACTACTTCAGGCTATCAAGCCTTCATGACTACCTTGCTTGATACCCTGCCAACACATGATATCCCTCTCCCAGACTCCCCACTTCCTTCCTCCCATCACTCACCAGAACCTCCATCTCCTCCTCCTACAACCTTCCACCATGCCCCTACTTCCCCTTTCCAACCTATTGCTTCTTCTTCTCACACTCCATCCCAACCAAACTCAGACACACTTACCCATATCCTTTCCCTCATACATGACATTCAGACCCAACTATCCAACACAACACATACCCAAGACCAAATGCAGACTGACATCACCAACATCCAATCCACCCTTCAAACACTGACAAAACCACCCATCTACTGCAAACACCTCTACCCCACAAATCCAAATTCCCCTTCCACCTCGCCTCCACAGTCCAACCAGACTTTCCCCCCATTGACTTAACTCCAACCCTCCCTTTCCAAGACATCATACTCCACCATTCCTTTCCCACTCTACCTATCCTTCCCCCACTCATATTACCTCCACCCCGATTTACCCACACCTCCACCCAAACAAACCCCATTCCCTTCCCATCCACCTTTCCCATTAACACCCCCATATTTTTCACCCCACCATTACCTTTCCGACCCTTCACCATTCCATTTTTCCCTTACCCAGAACCACCAACCTTCAGTGACCCCCCTTCATTTACTTTTCCACCCATGTCGTCCATCCCACCTCTTATCCTACCCCCTCCTCAATTCACTGACCAATCAGCACAAACTGATCCAGAACCTTCTACCCCTCCCCGTCAACTAGACTTCCTCACTGCAGTCTCCACTTTACCTCCCCAGGACCAATCACCTTCTACTTCTTCCACCCCATTTCTACCAATCTTACCACGATCTACTACACCCGTCCTTACTTCACCCTCCTCCATGCCATGAGGGACAATGCCTACATCAAGAGGGATGTTCTCAGGGGAATGGCCTAACTCAGACAATCCATTGAGTACCCTTTGCTGCAGAAGATGAGTGACCTAAAGCTTGCTCACAGGCAGAAGCTGCGAGATGTTTCAAAAGGGTGGGAGTCAATTTTGGAGACCCTCACTGCGACAAAGGCTGATGCAACTTACTATAAACTACAGGCGGAGATGGAGAAATCCAATGCCGAGCTTGAGCACAAGAGAGCCTGGATGTTTGAAAAGAGGCTGAATAATGCTGAGGAGATCCACAGGCTCACTAAGGGGCTTTCTAATGCCAACCTCCTTTATGCTCAAAAACAGATTGAAATTTTGCAAAAAAGGATTGCATCTCTAACAGGCCAACCAATTGAAGCCACCCCTCTTGCTACAGCACCCCCTGGGGCTCCACCTTCCACACACCCCGAACCATCTTCTTCCACACCCCTCTTGCTATAGCACCCCCTGAGGCTCCACCTTCCACACACCCCGGACCATCTTCTTCCACACCCCCTGCTCCTACATCTACATCTCCACCTCCTCCACCTCCTCCACCCCCTCCACCTCCTACTCAAGAACCTCCTCCACCTCCTGCTCCAGTGCCTCCCCCTGCCAAATCTCCTGCACCCAAGAGAAAGAGGACTCCTTCCAAGAAACCCACTCCCTCCAAAAGAGCCACTACTGCCCAAAAAGGAAAAAAGCCTGCTCTTCCATCCCCACCACCAAAGGCCACCAGAGCTTCTGCTCAGGATGACCCCCATGGTCGCTTGCTTTCTAAAGAAGAACTCATACAGGCTGCTGCAGCCCTTGGCTTGGACCCCACTGTTCTCTTTCCCTCTGATTCTGATTCTGACTCTGCCCCACCTGTGCATCCAAGTTCTAAAATTCCTATTGCTCCTCCTTCTTCTGACCCTGCTGAGCAAACTTATCCTCAGAGAAGGAAAGCTACAGCTAAGAGGACCACGCACATAGCTGCCTCTATCAAAATTGGAAAAGCACAATCTGCCCAGTCTGAGGAGGCACCACCACTGAAAGATAAAGGCAAGAGCCCGCTTGTCCCTCCTGAGCCAGAAAAAGCTAAATCTCCTCTTATTCCCCCTCAGACTCAGCAAGAGCCAACCTCCAAAGGGAAGGACCCCAAAGGGAAGAGTCCTCAAGGAAAAGGTCCTATCAAATCACCTGAGCAAACCAAAGACAAATCTTCAATGAACCCCCTGAACCAAAGACCCGAAAAATGAGGGTCCGGGCACCAACCTTGCCCAAAACTGATGCCCAACGGAAGGAAGAGCGGGCACGCAAGAAGCAAGAGGAAGAGGCTCTCCTTCAAGAGCATGCCAAGAAGATGGGTTGGGACCGGTTTTGATTCAGCCTCCGATTAGCTTGTACCTAGGATTTTTGCTGTTTCTGCATTTTCTTTTTTTTCTTTTGTTTTTCCTTTTGTACATTTCTCTCTTATATAATAGATCTTCTCCTTTTGTCATTGCTCTTCTTCTGTGTCTTGTGTCTGTTTTGCTCCAGGCTATTTTCTTTTCTCTTGCCATTAATAAATCTGCTGCACACACACCTTTGATCCAGTGAGGACACTGCTCCTCATAGGTTTGGGGGTGTGGCAGGCAGATCCTGCCAGTTAAATAGTTAACCTAAGTGCAGCAGAATCTTGTGAGTAATATGGAAATGGAACCATGTTCACTAGAGAATCATGAAAAATAATGAAATTTAAAATTGTTTCCAGACTTTAGGCATCATAAGCTTGTAATATTTCACATTTCCATGATGAGATCAACAAGGACACTCACTTGTATCAACACTTAGTGAATCACTAGAGAGAGAAAAAGGTAAGGACATACTTAATAATTCAAAGGAAGACCATAACCAGTGAGATTTGGGCCGCCTATACAAAATTTTTCCTTGAGGAGTGACTAAGGCAATTTCTTTTAGCTCTAAGGACTGGCTGAATCACTGTGCTCACTAGAAGTTAGGCAACTCCAAATTGAAACAACTGACAACACTCATGAGACTTAGGAAAGGATCAAGGCCTTCTCTTGGATAGTTTGAGCCTAAATGGACCAACCTTAAGTAACTGCCCTTGTCCATACCCCCTTTGAGCCTTAAATCCTAAATTTCTTCAAAAATACACCTAAGTACTTGCACCTGAACCTATGTATCTAATTTAACCCTACCCTCACTCTGAGAATTCAGAAGGTAAAGGAACAAGAGTTGAAGATGGACTAGCTATGGTCAACATTAGGTGAAGAAAGAAGAAGTACCTCAAAGTCTGGCAGTATGGTAACTGAGAAAATGGTGGCATTTCAGAAAAGCAAAAACAAAATAAAAAGAAGAAAAATGCATAAAAAAGAAATAAAAATAATAATGAAGAGGAGTAAGAGAGGAGTCAAGAGGGAACTTTCATTGGAAAAATTGAAATCAAGAAGAGAAACTGATCACTTCAAATCTGAAAACCTCAAAGAAGATGAAAGGAGCTGAATCAAAGAAGGTGAAGTCATGAATCACCTCCTTCGACTACTGATTTCTTAATTTTGAACCCCTCTTCAACCTTCCATTCTTTCAACCCCACTCCATAAGCCACATTACAGACCAATTAAAAGCCCTTGTGATCTAAAGTTGAGTGAGTTGTCATGTGAAGATTAAGAGTTATCTAATCTATGGTGAGGATTTGTCAATGATGCCAGAACTTCAGAGCTATGCTTATGCTCATGCTTACAGACCCATTTGGGGGATGTAACTGCTCTTAAGCTTGAGAGAAAATGAAACCCTCAACAGTTCTTTATGAGAGGATGCCCCGGAGAGTTTTGGGTCTAATATTGAATGCATTAAGCATGATCTACAACCAAATTTTGATCCAGTGATGAGCTCAATGTTGACACACATGTGCAGTGTCTTTGGTGTAAACTGATTGGAAATGTTGTGCTTTCATGAGAAGCTTATACTGTTTAAATTTCTGTGTAGCCAATGTGTTTGAATTTCTTATATTTTTAATGATTCAAATGTGAACTAACCCTGTTCCTTGACTGCTCATCTGATAGATTGCGCTTTTGTTAACTGCTTCATTGAGAAGTTTGTGGGTGTCTTCACTGAAAACCCTCAGGAGACTTCACTCCTCCACTAGGGATCACCTAGGGGTTTAAAAGGCTTGGTACATATGCTACATGTATCCGTGCTCCCTACGAAAATGGCATTGAAATTCTATAGTTGATTTAGTGTAGCTTTGCTGAGGGACTAGCAAAGATTAGGTTTGGGGGTGTGTTAAGACCTGAAAAGTTCCACTTTTCACCCCTTAACTTAGCCTTTGATTAGACCCTTAACCATCTAATAAATGCTTGTTAAGTGTTTTCTGTAGGTAATAAACAGCAGGGCAATAAGGCCATGAATCCTGCTAAGGAGCCTGTTTTGGCACCAGAAATCCCTCAAAAGAATGAACCATGAATCCAGACCATAGAAGAGCCTCGCGCAGCTGACAAAGCTCCAGAGGATTCAGAAAAATATACTTCGCGCAGTCCTCGCGAAGTCCCAAGACTTCACAAACAAGTTCTTTCGCAGTAGAGTGACAGAAGAGCTTCAGAAGCCTTGAGTCGCACAGCTCTCGCGAAGTTTGGAAGTTAAAGGTCGTGCAACTCCTGCGCAGTTCAAGAAGACCCCTCTCACCCTCGCGCGGTTCACTCAGAACAGCTGAGGAGAGAGAGCTTCAGAATCCTACCTCGCGCAGTAGCCGCGGGATGCAAATATCAAGAGAACCTATCGCGCAATTCAGAAAAGCCTCAACGCCTCACGAGGATCCTCGCAAAGATCCATTAAGAAGTGAACTTCTCGCTTAGTCCTCATGCTGTTTAAAAAGAAGCAGTCTCGCGAAAGCAAGAATTAGCCTCGCGAAGTGAAGTGAAAAGCTTGCGCAGTTCTTGTGCTATTCACAAGCAATAATCCAACCGCGCGAAGCCCAATCTAGCGAGAGCTTAACTATCTACCTCGCGACTGCTCAAGGCATTAAGAAGCTGCAACCCCGCGACGTCTGAAGCTTTAATGTTAAACTCAACCACGCGAAGACTATAGCTACCACGCGACAAGTCTGGGAATCGACTGGAACCTGGCGAAGCTCGGAACTGCAACTTCCAACATTCTGCATAGGACTTTTTGGGGATTTCCAAGGATTAGGGCATGCACTCCCACGCTCAAATCTCTGTGCATGCACCCCGAGGCATCGAAGGATCATTATTCGGCCACGTGGCATCGCTAAAATTAGGGGGTTTCCTAACCCTAATGCGCCGCCACCCCACTGCTATATAAACCTAAGCCTGGTTTAGGTTTAGAGGGCCGGAAGAGTTCAGTTTTTGCTCTGTTTTGTTTTTAACATTGTAGTCTTGTCTTTCTGTAGCCATAAGTAGTTTTCTTTTTCTTCTTTTTCTTCTCTCCCTGGCTCAGCACTTGCTGGCCATGCCTTTGTATGTCTATTGAGAATAGATTAATGGAGTTTTTATAATAGAATTTGTACTCTTATGGGATTTGTGTATTTGTGAGCTGTTCTGTGCAAAGCAGCCTTGTGATCCGCCATTGCTTTGGCTGTGTTTCAAAGCAATGGAGGACTGATTCTAAGGATCCACTCAGATCCAAGTGATCTGTGTGTCTGGGCTATCACGGTCCTATACAGCCTTAGCCCCACCACAGGACCCACTAGATCTGAAATTCTCATGGGAGCCTAAGCTGGTAGCCTTGTGACCATGGTGGTAGCAGCAATTAACTTGTTTTGTCTTGGGCTCTGCGAGGAGGATAGCCTCTGGGATAGTCTGTGACCATTTAAGTGGACAGGCTATAGCCTTAGGGTGAATCCAATCCGCCGATCTAAGATGGATCCTTCTTCCCCGAGCCTGAGCTGTTAATGTGTAGAGGTAGACTCCCCATATATTTGTATAGACCCGCCATCAGATGTTAGATCTGATCTGGTTATGGAGATTGTAGGCTTGTGACTGGACCATTGCAGCCCCACTCAAGTAATGGACAGCTAGATCTAAGGTGGTACTCAATCTCTTGCTGATTCTATGTGTCTGGGCTATCATGGTCCTACACAGCTTTAGCCCCACACATAGGGCTTTAGAGGTTGAGGTTCCCTATGGATTCCCTGAGCTTGTAGCCTGGATGAAGTAGTGCCTACAATGATTAAATTATTTTGACCCATCTCTGGACTGTGGTTCCCCTATGGGATAGTCTGTGACCATTTAAGTGGACAGGTTATAACCTTAAGGGATTGGATCATGGCACAGGAATGCATTGAATTCTTTCTCCTCTTTGGTGATAATGTAGCCATTGGACAGGATTTCCATAACATCAGATCTGAATCTGAGTTACAAAACTCCTCTGATCTAGACTTAATAACCTACTTCTCACCCTTTTATATTTATTTTCCACAATCCATCCATCTTCTCAACCCTTTCTGTAGTTAACTCATTAGGTTATCTTAGAATACTTAGAATAAGTGACCTTAAACTCCCCTCCTTTTAGGACTGCCAGATTTGTAGTCAGATCTGGAGGGACTACTAGAGATGGCTCCTTTGGAGTTGTAGATCACCTTTCCCTGTGGGACAAACTCTTACTTATCAAAACTTGCTACAAATGGACAAATGGACCCTGTATCTTGCAGGTCTAGGATTTCTCAGTTATGCTGATTCCATCCCCTGTTTTACTCTCTCTTTGATTTTAAATTATTTTTACCACCAACAAATAAATCAAGCACACTGAGATGTCTCAACAGGAGGCAAGGCCTCAGTTGGCTCTCTTTCTTTGAAAGCATACTTCCCTTGCTTCAACAGAGCAGTGATAATTCTGTTATATGGAAGACCTGACACAAGTTGTGCCTTCTTGATTTTGTCATGAATATCCACCATCCCTTCAAATATCAGCTGAGGGGCATTGAAAAATTAGCCGTTGGAATCAAAATAAAGGGCATCCACTATTGGGTGTCTTCTTTCTTACTGATGCCTAGTCACAAAGACAGTTCTCCTCAAAATGGTATCAATGAAAAGTAACCTAGGGTCCAAATCTCTTCTCATCAAGGACTCCCCAGATCAAACAATTCCTTGAGTCAATTGTTTAGCCATGACCTGAAATGACACTCTTCAAGGAGCTTCTAAACTGCTAGATGGGTCAAATTGAAATGGAATCCCCAACACCAAACCAATATCCTTGTAATCCACTACCATCTCCCAGTCATCAATCAGGCCACAAGCACAGGATCGATCAGTAGCCCCTAGCATCTTTTTCTTCCTTATGTTTTGATACCACAATTTGACTAATCTGGGATATACCTTCTCCTTTAATGGGGTCAAAATAGGTTTCAAAGAAGCCTTTTCCAAATAGGCTAAGGTTTCACTGCACTCCTCTACCTTGGTGAAATAGGGTAAATCAAAGGTAGTCTCAGTTATCAGACCTAAATTATCCACAAATTCATTCGGGGTTGTGAGAGGCACAGATAGAACAGGTAACTCCTCAGCAATGTCCTCACTAGTTTTGGCTTTCTTAGATCTCTGAGACTTCTTGGGTTTATCCATACTTAGCTTCCTCTTAGCAGGTGGATCCACTTGAGATTGTGAAGCAGCAATCCTACTGGATTTTCTAGTGGATTTGGAAGGAGAATGGAGCAAATCAGACAAGGTGCACTCTAATTCAGCCATTAAAAACACAGATTCTCTACAAATTCACAAAATACTTCCAATCCACACCATATGAATTTACTCAACTTGCCCCTTTAACACAACAAGTAATCTAGAAATGCAAACCAAAGGTTAAAAAAAAAACAAAGACAGAGACTGTGAAGAACTTACCCAAAACCTAGGGTTTCTCAGCCATTGACATATAGAGCACCAATCCAACAATAACTAGGTGCAAAATGACGACTTTGCATGGGCGATCCAACTAGCAAAAGTATAGAGCAATTGAAAAAGTAGCCTGTGAGCTGGAGAGGAAAGAAGTAAAGGAGATTTTGTGAAGAAGAGAAGGAGACTTCGAGTAGAAACAGAGACTGCCCAAAATAAACCTGTCGAAGGATTTTAAAACCCAAAAATATAACTTCGACAGGTTGCAAATACGATTTCGATAGGTTGAATCAACCTATCAAACAGTTGAAAGCACATGAGTATACCAATATTTTTATAAGAAGAATTCGAGAGGTTCCTCAGACCTCTCGACAGGTACTATTATTTTTAGACAACAAGATTCGAGAGGTTTCTCCAACCTCTTGATAGGTATTCAGAACCTATCAAATCCACTTAAAATACCTTTAGAACATATCAATTTAAACTTGCAACCTATCGACAGATCTCGGTACCTGTCGAATCCTCATGAAATACCTTCAGAAACTGTCGAAATCTCTTTTAAACCTATTGACAGGTCTCAGTTCTTCATTCATGCCTACTCCTCACCTGTATACTATCTATATTCAACAAAAATCAGAACTCCACCTTAGCACCAATTCATTTCTCAGTTATGCAAACATTACAGGACCTTTCTCAGCTCAAAAATTATGTAGAGTGGAAGACTAAACAAAAATTACAAGATCATCCAATTGAAAAGACAGAATTAAAAACGACTAAATCACACTAAATGACAGCTATTTTACAAAATGTACAGTATTGAAACTCACATAAAGTTAGGAGGTTCTTAAAGGTTAATGGTCTTAGTAGGCTCCACTATATTTTCAACACAAATTTTTGGCCTTTGACCATTCACTTTCATGATCCTTCCATCCTTGGGATCCATGATCTCAACAGCTCAAGATGGAGATACATGCAACACAGTGTAAGGTCCATCCCATCTGGATTTAACTTTCCAGAAAAAATTTTAGTTTTGAATTAAAAAGCCATACCTTATTACCTTCAACAAACTTCTTCCTAAGAAGATGTTTGCCATAGAAAGCTTTGGCCTTTTCCTTATAAATTCTGGCATTGGCATAGGCATCTAATCTCAATCCCTCTAATTGTGATAGTTGCAATTTCCTGTGAAAACTAGTAGTAGTTAGATCAAAATTCAATGCTTTGATGGCCTAGTAGGCCGTATGCTCTAACTCCATTGGTAAATGACAAGCCTTGCCATATATCAATCTAAAAGGAGACATCCCTATTGGGGTCTTATAGGAAGTCCTATAAGCCCAAAGAGCATCTTGCAACTTCAGAGACCAGTCCTTCCTGTCAGTCCTCACAATTTTCTCTAGGATGTGCTTAATCTCCCTATTAGAAATTTCAACTTGTCCACTGGTCTGTAGGTGGTAGGGAGTGGCTATCCTGTGTGTAACAGAGTACTTTTTAAGCAAGCTTGCAAAGTGTCTGTTGCAGAAATGACTCCCCCCATCACTAATGATAGCTCTGAGGGTGTCAAATCTAGAGAAAATATTATCCTTTAGAAATTTGAGGATAACTGTGTGATCATTGGTTCTTGTGGCAATTGGACACATAGTCCATAGCCATAAGAATAAAATTAAACTCAAAGGAAAGAGGAAAAGGACCCATGAAATCTATTCCCCAAACATCAAATAATTCTACCACAAGTATGGGATACAGAGGCATTGAGTCTCACTTGGATATACTCCCCATCTCTTGACATATCTCACTGGTTCTGCAATGCTCTACTGCATCCTTGAATAAGGATGGCCAGTAAAATCCAGATTTGAGCACTTTTGTAGCAGTTTTCTTTCCACTGAAATGATCTCCACAGGCTTGCTCATGGCACATTGTAAGAATGTTGTGGAACTCATTTTCAAGAACACATCTCCTCACCAGGCCACCTGGTCTGCACAACTCTTGTAAAGGTAAGGATCCTCCCACATAAAATATTTAATCTAAGAGAAAAATAGGTCTTTGTCCATCTTAGACCAATGTGGGAGAATCCTACCAACTACAAGATAATTCACAATGTTAGCAAGCCAAGGTACACTCACATTGATGGTAAAAAGTTGCTCATCAGGAAAGGAGTCATTCACAGGCAAATCAACAAAATCAACAGTCAAAATCCTAGATAAGTGGTCTGCTACCACATTCTCCACACCCTTTTTGTCCTTAATCTTAAGATCAAACTCCTATAGTAGGAGGATCCATCTGATTAATCTTAGTTTTACTTCTTTCTTAGACAAAAGGTACTTCAAGGCTGAGTGGTCTGTGAACACAACAATCTTAGATCCTAGCACATAAGATCTAAATTTCTCCAAAGCAAAGACAACTGCCAACAACTCTTTCTCAGTGGTGGTATAGTTCAGCTGAGCATCAGTCAGTGTCTTGCTTGCATAGGACACTACACTAGGTAGTTTATCCTTTCTCTGCCCCAAAACTGCACCAATTATAAAATCTGATGTATCACACATCAGCTCAAATGATAGAGAATAATCAGGAGTTTGTATGACAGGTGTAGAAGTCAAACAATTTTTTAACACCTCAAAATCAGTGAGACATTCATCAGTGAACACAAATGGTACCTCTTGACACAACATGTGGCATAGAGGTTTTAAAATTTTATTAAAATCCTTGATGAATCTCCTATAAAAACCAGCATGTCCAAAGAAGGATCTGACTTGTTTCACAGTTTTTGGAGGGAGCAAATGTGAAATCAGATCTATCTTTGCTTTATCCACCTCAATCCCCTTCTGAGAAACCACATGACCAAGAACAATTCCTTGGCTTACCATGAAATTGCTCTTTTCCCAGCTCAATACTAGGTTAGTTTCCTCACATCTCTGAAGTACAAGGGAGAGATGGTACAAACACTAATCAAAATCATCACCATACACAGAAAAATCATCCATAAAAATTTCTAAAAAAAACTTATCCAACATGTCAGAAAAAATGACATACATGCATCTCTGAAAAGTAGCAGGAGCATTACACGATCCAAATGACATCCTTCTGAAAGCAAAGGTGCCAAATGGATAGGTAAATATAGTCTTCTCTTGATCTTGTGGATACACAGGGATCTGGTTGTAACCAGAGTATCCATCACGAAAACAATAAAAAGCCTTGCCTGCTAACTTATCCAAAATCTGGTCAATAAAAGGTAATGGGAAGTGGTCCTTCCTAGTCTTGGAGTTCAATTTTCTGTAGTTTATGCAGATCCTCCAACCAGTGACCCCTCTAGTTGGCATTAATTCTCCAGATTCATTGGGTACAATAGTGATTCCAGACTTCTTAGGGACCACCAGAGTAGGTGCCACCCATTTAGAATTTGAAATTGGGTAAATTACCCCAGCATCTAATAATTTGACCATCTCCTTCATCACTACTTCCTGCATGCGAGAATTTAATTTCCTCTGAATCTCTCTAGAGGGTTTGGAACCCTCTTCTAAGTGAATCTTATGCATACACACAGCTGGACTGATTCCTCCTAAATCAGTAATAGACCATCCTATTGCTTTCCTATGCTTCTTGAGCACACCAATCAATTTCACCTCTTGTTCCATGGTGAGGGAAGAAGAAATGATCACATGCAACTTCTGATTCTACTCCAAAAATGCATATTTCAAAGATTTTAGGAGTTGTTTTAACTCTAAATCAGGTGGACTGATGAGTGAAGGCAGCAAAGGTGCCTTAGAAGGTGAAGGAAGAGGCAGCACAACAGGTTTCAAACGAGAATGCTTTGTTGGTCCCACTGCAGAATTCATGGTTTTCACCTCTTCAGTCACATGTGTGGGGGCCTTCCTTACAGCAGTCTCAGTCTAAATTTCTTCAAAAACATCAGCAACATCATCCTAATTCAACAACTTAGGCATGTTCTCCTCAACAAGCTCATCAAGCAAATCAATCATGAAACAGTCTTCACTCTCCAAGTGAGGTTGATTTGCTGCATTGTAAACATTAAACTTAACTTTCACATTCCCAAAAGATACCTCCATTTCCCCTGATATGCATTGGATACAGGCATTAGTAGTGGCAAAGAATGGCCTGCCAAAAATTATAGGGATAGAGGTAGTGCATTTACTAGGCTCCATGTCCAAAACTAGGAAATCTGCTAGATAAAAAAAGTTATCAACCCCAACCAGCACATCCTCAATAATGCCCAGAGGTCTCCTTTCAGTTCTATCAGCCCCCAGTTGTAAAATAACATGTCTGGGTTTTAACTCCCCCAAACCTAACTTCTCATATACAGAATATGGAAGTAGGTTAACACTGGCTCCCAGATCCAACAATACTTTCTCAATGGTATGATCCCCAATAATACAGGGAATAGTGGGAACTCCAGGATCTTAGAGTTTTGCTGGGGTTGCAATGGAAAAAACCTGGTTTACTTTTTTAACAGAAAAAAATTTCTTGGATAAATGAATCCTAGATTGTCTTTTATAGGTACACAAATCTTTCAAAATTTTTGCATAGGCTGGAACTTTCTTTATGGTATCAAGTAAAGGTAAGTTAATCTTTACTTATTTAAAAGTATCCATCATTTCCTGCACTTTAGCATTCCCCTTACCAAAAGGAGAAGGTGCTTGAAGGGCATGAGGAAATGACAGATGAGGGGCTGATCTCTCATCTGCAGCCTTAGTAATTTCATCATTTTTTTCTTTATTTTTATTTTCATTTTTCTGTTAGGACTCATTATCCCCTATATTTTTGACATGTTTCTCCTGCTACATATTGTCATTTGCTGATTTCTCGTCTTGCACTCCTAGTGGTATCAACATCAACTTTGTTATCCACCAGCCTACCACTTCTCAAAGTAGTAACAGCCTTTGCTTCTTCATGAATTGAAGAAGACTCACCCACCATATATTGACCTTTTGGATTGTTCAATGGCTGACTTGGCAGTCTGCCCTCTTCTCTCCTAGTCAAAGTATTGGATAGCTGGCCCAGATGGTCTTCTATTTTTTTAATACTTTAGCTATGGGAATTAACAGATTGGGACAAAGAACTCAGGTTCTGTAATGAGGACAAAACCTGCTCCTCAAATGAAGGTGCTCTAGTAGGTGGTGGGGCTGGTGAATTTTGATGACTAGGTTGTGCCATTAGCTGTTGATATTGAGGTCTTGGGAAAAAATTCTGCTGGTATGGCTGGGCAAGCCTATAAGGCATTGCCTGCTGCTGTTGTTGGGTTTGAAAACTGTCTTGCCTCCACCTCAAATTGGGGTGGTTTCTCCATGAATACCCAGCAGCTTGCTGCTGTCCAAATGACTAAGCAGCATTGGCATGCTCCATAACCAAATCAGGGTATTGACTAGCTGAGGGACATTCCAAAAGTGAGTGTGTGGGAGACTGGCATATCAGACATGTTTCTTCCACTTGTGCAACCATTTTAAGCTGCATCAGACTCATCAACTTATCAAATTTCATGCTCAAACTATCCACCTTCTTTCCCAGGTCATTTGACATATTGACCTCATACATTTTTCCTCTAGAGGTGACTTCCCTTACCATTTTAGCTAGAGTCTCAATATCATTGCAAGATAGAGACTCTTGTTGTATGGAATTCTCACTGCTTACATCAAAAAGATCCCAAGCCTCATCAGCAGTTTTGTGGAGAAAGTACCCCACATGAGGCATCCACCATTCGCCTGCTCTTGGGATCAATTATTTGGTAGAAGCTATAAACAAGCTGCCTCACAGGAATTTGGTGGTGGGGACATTGCTTTAATAGTTCCTTAAACCTCTCCCATGCCTGATGGAAATCCTCAGTTGGGGATTGAGAAAATGAAATTATGTTTTTCCTCAATTGATTGGTTCTAGACATGGAAAAGAATTTGGTCAAAAAATGGCATTAGAGATCATTCTAGGACTGGATACTGTTGGCTGAGAGCATGAGAAGCTAAATTCCGGCTCTGTCCTTTAGTGAAAAAGGAAAAAGCCTCAGTTTGGTGGCTTCTTCTCCCAAGCCAGTAATATTAAATGTGGTGCAAAGAACAAGGAATTCATCAATATTTTTATAGGGATCCTCTTTACTCAGTCCATGAAATGAGGGCAGCATTTGAATGATTAGTGATTTGATTTCATAATTACCTTGAACATCAGAGAATTGAATGCAAAAAGGGGATGTATATGCCCCTGGTGCATTAAATTCCTTCAAGGTCCTTTGCTACTCCCCATCACAAATGGCTCACAATTAACAACAGGTGTGTGTGGGGGGTGCTTAAGTCAAAGAAGCCTTTCAACTTCAAGGTCTAAAGGGACAAGCTCTGGGTTGAGGGATCTTCTACCAAGCATACAACACACACACTACAGATTGTAGCACACAATTTACAGCATAGGTTACAGCAATAAACACAAACACACAAACTACTGCTGCAGACTTGAAAACAAAATTTACAAAAGTAAAAATGTAATTCAAAGGGTAAGGAATGCAAACTCAAGCAAAGATTGCTTGAACTACAAATAAAATGCTTCTCTCCAAACTACAGTTCCAAATCTGTAAAATAAATTAGAAGACTACAAAAACTACAACAGTAATAATTCAAACACAATACAGACAAATAAAAAATCTACAACCTAACATAAGAAAAACTTAGATTTACCACTTCTAGATCTACAGATCCCCTGCAACGGCATCAAAAACTTGTTGTTAGACTTTGTGATGTCAAAATTTTATTGAAAAATGGCTGATTAAATAGAAAATAGAAGGTCAATGTATCAAATCACAAAGCACAATCTTGCCAGAATCTAGGGCTTGTTGCAGCAAGTTCTAAAGGGAAGTAAGGGTTATCCATAGGGAAAAGTGATCTAAATGTTGGTAAATCCCCAGATCTATTACAGATCTGGCTTTTCCTATCTATCTAAAAGCAAAGAAAAATAGGAAAAGAGGTTTTGGATGTCACTTTTAACTAAAAAAACAACAAAAAATCATATGTAATTGTAAACAAATTTATAAAATGAATCAGAGATGAGCAAGAGAGAAATTCGAATGAGAGATCAAAAGTTTTGGTGAAAATAAAAAATGTGGAGAATTAACAGACTAGAATTAGTCTCACTGATAAATTGATCGATTAAACAGCAGTGCAAAGGATGGATCTACAGCCATCCTTCATTTGACTACAAGCTCAAATGCAAGGTAGAATAATCCAACTTAAACCAAAGGCTTGAATTGATCTTAAGGCTATGATCTATCCACTTTAATGGTCACAGATCATCCTAGGGATTTCATTCAATCCAAAGGCCCAAATTGAAACAAGAAACCCACTACAGATACCATGGATGCAAGGCTACAAGCTCAGGCATCCACAGGGGCATATAATCTATGTAAATTTGATGGAAATCAACAGATCTACAGATTACATGAACATTAAAACCAACAATTCATTGATTTAATACAGCTTACAATAAATTACTCTCGGATCTGTAGTCTCTGCATGATCCAATTCTCACACAAAGATATCTCACCACTCAATTTACAGATCTGACCTCACCCTAGCTGTTAGAAGAATTTAGCCAACCATGGTTGGGCTAAAGAGAGAATAGAAAAGAGAGAAGAAGACTAGAATTTTGGAGGGAAACTAATTCGAATTTTTGCTCAAACTCTGGATGATTTCTTTGCTATGTTTCTCCCCTATTTATACACTTCCCCCAACTATCTCAGACCTGTTTTAGCCAATCAGATCAAAAGGGAATCAAATTTGTTATCGGGCTTGCTGAGGTGGCTGCATTCCCTCCAAGAATCTCTCACGAATTTGTTAGAATTGGTTAAGCACATGTGAGGCAGTTAGGGAGGTTCTCATTTGTTCCCATGAAGTTCTAAAAATACCCTCCTAGCACTCTGACAACTTCTGAACACGTGCATCAAGGCATTGAATGATTTTCACTCTCAGTCGACAAGTGGAAAGTTTAGCATTCGCATGTCAAGAGGTTCAAAGTATATCTCGACAGGTTCTATATATCATTTTGATAGGTTCAGTCTTTACTTCGATAGGTTGCTTTGAACTGTGAGACTTCTCTACTTGCTTCAACCAACCTCACGACAGGTTTAACCAACTACTTGAGATTCATTACATCTTCAGGTATGTAACCGATAGGTTGGCTATACTTTTTGACAGGATCAACCATTAAGTGCAGTACCACTCGACAAGTTCTCTGATCTGCTCAAATTCATCAGTGCAGCTTCAAGTATCTTCTTGAGGGGTTCTTTTCTTCAGCAATGAAGCATTCGACAGGTTCAATACCAGCATCCAAACCTTTCGACAGGTTGGAGTATAACCTGAAAACCATTTGTGAGATTCTTCTCTTCATCAAGTGCAACTGCTCTTTGCTCTGCTACTCATTTCATCACTTGGACTGCTAGAAATATTGCACTACAGCAGCTCTCCAAGGCTCTGACTTCATCTTTCATCTTCAACAGATCTTCAAGGATACCAATGCATGATTCTCTATAGTACATTCAATGTAAATTCATCAGCTCCTCAGTGTAACACACAATTCTTTCTCTTTGGCTTGAAATTTAGAGATTACAACATTAAATCATTATGTTCCTGCTATGTACAAAACATAGTAAAGGTCATTATTAACTGGCTCAAAGGTTCATCAAAGGTCAGGTTAGGAGCTGAAAAGTGGTACTTTTCAGAGAATAACATAACCAAATCCCAAGAAAGTATGACCCCAATATACACTGTAGTTTTCACTAGGAACCAGGGCATCTTACCAATCGGTGCTTTCCTTTGAAACACGTGGTAGAGGATTTGATAGAGGCAGGAAAGATTATTCCTTCAACACCTTCCCAAGCTAATCAACATACCAACATTCATCAGGCACCTTTTCCACTGCACCCACAGGGGAGGAATGGGCCTAAGGGCCACTATCAACATGCTAGAGGAATAAATGGAAGAGGTTGACCCCTCGAATTATATTAGCATGCGAGAGATCTTGAATCATTAGAGCAGTGGAATTAAAAAAGCACGACCATCGAGGTAGTTAAACCTTTGAACTTGGCCTACTATTTCCCAAGCCCAACACCTCCAGCAGCACTAGTGCAAATAGTAGCGCCTCTAGATCTGAGGTTGTACTTTCCCACGCCAGCTCCTGTTATTCAAGTCCAACCTAATTGGGCCTTCCCCCCAATATACCAATCATATCTAGCACCAACCCCCGTAAATTACATGGTGTTCAATTTTACCCCACCTTCTGAGTTAGCTCCCGTCAACCCCGCTTGGCCCAATCTCACCACACTATCATTAGCCCATCAACCTTCACCTGCAACACATATCTAATACAGTTAACCCAATTTTGCCACACCACCACCAGTGCCTTCAGTCCCGTCACCGGTCAACCAAATCGGGCTTAGCTTCACCATGCCAGCCTCGCCAATTCAAACATACACGACATCTCCATTTGTTCCCTTCCAGATCCCCGAACCAACATATAATACCCATCAGGTCCCACTCGACTACAGTTAAACAGATGCCAATACTGGCAACAACAACACAAAGGCAGTCGAGTTCATTACCTGATCAGGAAGGATCTCAAAGCAGCCTAAGGCATTGGTGCCCACCCAATCAGAAGAAAGAAGAGAACCTACAGTGGTGCACCCATTAGAAAAGATGAGCAAAGAGCACGCGTTAGAAACACAACTCAAAAGAATGCCGACTCACATCACCATCTGGGACTTATTGATGACATCCCGCTTTGCTTCCAAGCTTTAATGGGGGCACTAAAAGAAGCCCATGTATCAGCCAAAGTCTCCCCAGATGAAGTGGGACAAATGATTGGCCAAGTGTTGGCCCCCAATGCCATCTTTTTTTTACGTTAATCTTCCAGTAGGAGGGAACCATTCCAAACCCCTCAATATCATGGTTGAAACTGGGAACATAGTGATTTCGCTTGTATTAATAGACAATGGTTTAGTACTAAATGTATGCGCGCTACAGACTGCGACCAAGATCGGGGTCGACCCGTCAATGTTCCGACCAGCTAGGATGGGAACTCATGATTTTGATAATACGAGGAGAGAAGTGATAGGAGATGTCTCTCTTAAGCTCACCATTGGGCCAATGACCTTCTCAATTCCATTCCAAGTCATGGGCATCAAGTCCTCCTTCAACCTGTTGCTAGAGCGCCCGTGGCTGTATGAAATCAGGGTGGTGCCCTCCACCCTACACCAACAGCTTAAATTCATCTTTGAAGAGAAAGTTATTACCATCAGAGGTGAGGGACGAGAGGAAAGAGAGAAGATGGCTCAGAACATAAAAAATCTCAAGGTGCTGGATGTACCCCATACAGCTGAAGACACAGATCTCTACAGCTTCCAGTATGATGTGTCAACATTAGAGCCAGAACCAATCAGAGAGGTCACCACAAAAACTGGAGGTGGAATGACTGCAGCAGTGGCCATGCTCTAAAATTAGGACGATCGAAAAGGAAAAGGTTTGGGTCCTCGCCTGTAAGGAAGAAGAGACCCAGTCAAAGCCATGGACGGGCAACAAATCAGATTCGGCTTAGGCTACAAGCCTACCGAAGAAGAAGTCCAAGAGGCCAAGGAAAAGGCCCGAACCATTGCCATGGCCAAATCTCAGGGAATAGACCTGGAAGACACACCCCGATCGCGGCCTCACATCCGAAGTACGTTCGTGAGTGCATGGATCATAAAAATTTATCAGAATGGGGCAACACAGCTGACCCTACACAAACTAGTAGCCGTTATCCACCCAACCAATCCATAAATCATTCCCCCCAATATAGAAATAGACCTAGCATTCCTGTCCCTTTTTGGGGAAGAAGTTCCCCCGCCAATGCACCCCCTGCCATAAACCACCCCAAACCCATGTTGAAGTTTGAGGACCAGGTCCTGGACGAGTCCATGATAAGCATGATGGAGGCTGAATCCCAAAAGCCATCCCAAATCTCCTCCATCAGAGCAGGTAAAGGTGCGGCACCTTAGGTGAGGAATAGGGTTTCAATACCCCTGACTCTGAAAGTATCAAATGTCCATAAATATGGCATCGACTTTTAAAAAAAAAAAAACCTATAAAAAGTGAGATTAGCCCTTGGCGGGCAATACCATGTGCATATAGAGACTTGTCTTGTCAAGGGCCCATCTCTGAAGAAAATAAAAATCCTAAAAAAATAGAAAAAATATAAAATCCAAAAATATTATCTTTCATAATTTTTAATAAAATCAAAGAAATGATGCCTTAATTGAACAGCCCGCCCCACGTGAAATCGACCCCTTTCCTGTAGAAATACAAGAAGAGGTAGGAATCACGAGTCTGGATGAGGAGAACCCCTCTGAGGAGCTTGCCAATGAGCTCCTTGACCAGTTTGCCAATTTTGAGCATGGCCCTACCCCGATCATTAAAGAAACTGAGGACATCAACTTGGGTATAGAGGAGGTTCCTAAAATCACCAAGATCAGAACATCACTATCTCCCAAGGAAAGAAAAAACATGATTGATTTCCTTCGGTCAAACCAAGACATCTTCTCATGGTCATATGAGGATATGCCTGGTTTAGATGCCAATTTGGTCAAGTATGAGCTGCCGCTATATTCAGATGTTAAGCCAGTCAAGCAGAAGTTGAGATGTCTTAGGCCAGAATGGATGCTAAAAGTAAAGGATAAAGTCATAAAGCAGTATGATGCAAGGTTTATCATGGTCTCTAAATACCCATAGTGGCTGGCCAACATCGTCCCTGTATCAAAGAAAGATGAAAAAGTTCATATGTGCATCAACTTTAGAAATCTGAACAAGGCGAGCCCAAAGAACGACTTCCCGTTGCCACACATCTACATCTTGGTCGATAACACCGCAAGGAATGAGATGCTCTCATTCATGGATGGATTTTTTGGATACAACCAGATCAGGATGGTAGAAGCAGACCGAGAAAAAATGACGTTCATCACCCCAGGAGGAATGTTCTGCTACCGAGTGATGCAGTTCGGATTGAAAAATGCTGGGGCAATATATCAGAGAGCAATGACAACACTCTTCCATGACATGATGCACCGAGAAATCAAGGTATAAATTGACGACATGATAGCCAAGTCACCAGAAAGGAGTGGCCATCTGGTGAACCTTCAAAAGCTATTCGAAAGATTGAAAAAATACGGGCTATGTCTGAACCGTCAGAAATGTGCATTCGGCGTCATGTCAAGAAAACTATTGGGCTTCATCGTTAGCAAAAGAGGCATCAAGAAAGAGGCCAGAGGCTTCTTGGGCAGGATAAAGTATATTAGTCGATTCATTGCACAACTCACTCCTATCTGCACACCGATCTTCAAGTTACTGAGGAAAGATTCGCCTATTTAGTGGAATGATGACTGTCAAGTGGCATTTGATAAGATCAAGGGCTACCTTCTCAGCTTGCCAGTATTAGTACAACCTATACTAGGGAGACTACTCTTAATGTACTGATCAGTCACATAATTTACGAGTTTATCACCCTTAACTTAGTGATGCTAGGCCATAGTTTGGTACTAATAAGTTGATGATATGAAGATATTAAAGATAAACAATAAAATAGAGCCTAAGTGTTAATATTCATAAAAAAAAATCAAAAAGCAGTAAAGAATGACAACAGAATTGAAGGACGAAGCTCCGCATACTGAATAGAATGAAAAATCGCTATTTACAATTTTCCAAGAGTGAGAGACTATGAAAGCCAAAGAATCGTAATTTACGATTCTCCAAAAGAAGCTACTCAAAGGAGAAAAGTAAATAATTGCATTTTATGATTTTCCCTCTATGAACCCTACTAAAAGCAGAAAAGCGTGATTTACGATTTTCTAAGAAAGAGAAGAAAAAGATATTTGTGATTTGTGATTATCCAGAAAAGACACTTTCCTACTATTGTTGTTGTTGCTGATCATGTGAGAGCTATCACTGCGATAAACCAAATTAGAAGATCTCTAGAAGTCTGGTGAATCAAGGATCTTAGAAGATTGATGAAGATAAGCTTTAGGAAATCTCGGTTTCTGAGATAAAGGAGAACAATCCAGAAGCATATCTACCGTCTGAAGCAAGGACGAATAAAATAAGGAATTAGAGTTATATTAGAAATCTTTTATTTTTAGTAGTTTCTTTTATTAGAATTAGAACTCTTTGTAAACCGACTCCTTATGATCAATAAATAAGAGAGCTTGGTGTAGGAATAAGCATCGAAGAATTTCAACATCAATTGACGCCTGAGGTTAGATTTTCTTTCGATCAAAGTAGTGTAACATAGTTAGAGTAGATTAAATATCAGAGGTTTCTCAAGGGCAATTGATGACTGCAATTGAGTGCTTAAGATTAGTATGGATATCCTAGTTTCTGAGGAGCAATTGACAACTACGGCTGAGGGGTGAAAGATATATTTATTTACTTTCTAGTTTAGATTTTATTTGCTTTATTTACAGCTTTGTAAGCATCTGCAAGTTTTAATTTTAATTGATGACTCAGGTTAGAATTTGTAGATTAGTATAATGGTTTTTACTTTTCCATCTTCAGTTTTCTAAGGTTTGATTGACGCTCAGATTTTAGGAAGTTATTGATTAGATTAAATATGTATTGATAGGATCTTAGACCTGATTGACGGCCAATGCTAAGAGACTAGAGATATAGTGTAACGGTACTGTTTAAATTTATAAATATTTGATAGCTGAAGATTGGGATTGACAACCTCAATCAGAAGAAAAAGGATTTAGATTTATTTTATGCACTTTAGATTAAAACCATTCTTTTATTCACATTTCTCCAGTAGATTAGATCTTAAAGATAAATAAAAATTTTTAAAATAAGGATTTAAATAGAAGATATAAATAAGAAGTAATTAGATAAATAAACTTCCTCGTGGGAACGATCCTATGCTAGTACTATAATTTCCATTGTGCGCTTGCAATAGGTTAAAACTTAATTTAACATAATTCTAATATACACAAAAAGGCAAGATCAAGTTTTTGGCACTATTTCCAGGGAAGCATAATTTATCTGTATTTCTATTTTGTATCTAATATTTTTATTCTTTCAGAAACCAATATTTATCTTTCTCTTTTTATATTTCTTTATATATATTTTTTATCACTTCTTAAGCTTTTGCAGGTATACTCGAAGTAACGGATCAAAACTTCAACACTTTTTCTGGCCACAAAAACTAGAGGCTCAGATTTATTTCTCTTCCTACTTTATAAAAAATAAATATATATAATAATAAATATTTCTTTTTAATTTAGATATGCAAGGCCATAATTACCCCTCTTGGCCAAGCTACCAGTTACCTTATGTTCCACAAGAGTACTCTTACGCATATAAGCAATACCCCTATAATTCCCAGCCAATATATGCCACAAATTAAATTTTCTATCAACAGCCCGTTACAGACAATGATGCCACTATTGTTCAGATTCTTCAAGATCTGCAGCAACATGTGCATCAACGTTCTAAGGAATTATCTCAACTTTTCCAAATTTCTCAAAATTTATACTCATGTTCTCAGGCCTTTGCAAACTTAGGAACCAAAATTGAATAGATTGCTACAAAATGAGAGGAAACAAGGAATAATGAAGAATTGTCACTACCAGCAATCAAATTAGGAGGAAAGTTGAGTGAAGAGATTATGCTCAGTCCTACACCCCACATCCAAGCTATTCAAACTTTCTAAAGTGGTAAGGTTGTGGATAACAAGGCAGATATGCCTACACCAGTAGTCAACCCTAAGCCTCAGGAAAAGGAAAACGAACTCATAAAGGAAGCTCCACTACCAGAAAACCTTAAAAAATTAGAAAATAAAAAATTTAAGAATAATGGTACACCCACATCTGTAACTGAAGCACCCTATGTACCAAAGCTACCTTTCCCTAACGCTTTTAGTACACCATCGCCTTTTGATAAAAACCCCAAAAAACCAGAAGAACTCACATAAATCTTCAAAGAAGTGAAGATTAATTTAGCTCTGTTAGAAGCAATTAAACAAGTCCCTGCCTATGCACGATTCTTGAAAGAAATATATACGCAACAATGAAAACGGTGAAACAACATCTTGCAAAAAGTTTTCTTAACCGAGCAAGTAAGCTCAGTTTTGCAAGCTAAGACCCCTCCCAAGCTTAAAGATCCTGGAGTTCCTATGATTCCCTGCATCATAGGAAACCATGCTATAAACAAGGCACTTCTGGATCTGGGAGCGAGTGTGAATTTGCTACCATTCTATGTTTATAAAAAATTAGGACTTGGAGAAATGAGACCTACTTCGGAGACTCTTCAGTTAGCCGATAGATCAGAAAGAAGGCCAGTAGGAGTAATTGAAGATGTTATGGTTGGAGTCGATAAATTAGTTTTTCCAGTCGACTTCCTGGTGTTAGACATGGAACCAAGTTCAAAATCTCCAACACAAATTCCTGCTATACTCAGTAGACCATTCTTGGCTACGGCCAACGCTTGCATAAATTGTAAAATTGGGATAATGGAAGTTTCTTTTGGAGATATGCGAATCCAGTTGAATGTCTTCTTAGCAGCCAACCAAATGGATTCAATTGATGATGAGGAATGCTTCAGCATTAACGAAATTGAGGAATTGGTAGAAGAAGCATTGCCCCTCGTCTTATCTAAATATGTGCTTCAAACCGCGCTATGGTATACAGATTTGGAAGACTCAAACCTTCAACTAAAAGAGGTAACATCTGTGTTGGACACTGCTAAAACATGGAAACCATGGATAAAACCTCTACATACCACTTCCATTGAGCCGTCACAACCATCTATTGAAAAAGCACCGTCCTTAGACTTAAAACCACTTCCTAACGCCCTTAAGTATGCATTTTTTGGGCTTAATAAAACTCTCCCAGTAATCATTTCATCTGCTCTTAGCAAGGAACATGAGAGCAAGGTGCTGGCCATACTTATAAAATTTAAGCGTGCAGTAGGGTGGACTGTCGTTGACCTTAAAGGGCTTGATCCATTAATATATATGCACCAAATTCATTTGGAGGATAATGCCAAAATCTCATGAGAAAGTCAGCAACGGTTGAATCCAAACATGAGGGAAGTAGTACAAAAGGAAATCGTAAAATTGTTAGATGCAGGTATTATCTATCCGATTTTTGATAGCCAATGGGTGAGCCCCATTCAAGTAGTTCCAAAGAAATCAGGGATTATCATAAAAGAAAAGGTATCCGATAAGCTATTTCCATTACGTGAAATCACAGGATGGCGTGTATGTATTGACTACCAGAAACGTAACTCCATGACACGCAAGGATCACTTTCCATTGCCCTTCATTAACCAAATGTTAGAAAAACTTGCAGGTCAAGAATATTTTTACTTTCTTAATGGATATTCAGGGTACAATCAAGTACTGGTATATCCAGAGGACCAGGAAAAGACTACCTTCACGTGTCCTTTTGGAACGTTTGCATATCATCGCATGCCCTTCGGGCTATGTAATGCACCCGCAACATTCCAAAGATGCATGATGGCCATCTTTTCTGACATGATAGATATCTTTTTGGAAGTATTTACGGATGATTTTTTGGTATATGGCCGAACCTTTGATTCCTGTCTTGATCACCTGGCCCTTATGTTAGAAAGATGTGAAGAGACCAATCTGGTCTTAAGTTGGGAGAAGAGCCATTTTATGATTCAAGAAGGCATTATCTTAAGACATATTGTCTTCAAAAGAGGAATAGAAGTTGACAGAGCTAAAATCGATGTGATAGCTAATCTACCCCCACCAACCTCGGTGTGGCAGATTCGATCTTTCCTTGGCCACACGGACTTCTATCACCGCTTTATTAAAGATTTTTCAAAAATCTCGAGACCTTTATGTCACCTATTAGCGAATGATGTACCTTTCAATTTTGATGATGTCTGTCTTAATGCGTTCAATAAACTCAAAGACCTCTCATCTGCACCAATCATTCAATCTCCTAACTGTTCCCTACCTTTCGAAGTAATGTGCGATGCTTCCGACTACGCAGTAGGTGCCGTCCTAGGACAACAGAAAGATAAGATTCCTCATGTAATTTATTACGTGAGTCGTATCCTGATTGAAGCGCAAGTTAACTACACCACCACTAAGAAGGAGCTTCTCGCTATCGTATTTGCATTAGACAAATTCTGACCGTATCTATTGGGATAAAAAACTATTATTTTTTTCTGTTCTAAAATATCTATTGGCTAAAAAGGATGCCAAACCGAGACTAATTCGGTGGATCCTACTTTTGTAGAAATTTAACTTCGAGATAAATGATAAGAAAGGAGTTGAAAATATAGTAGCGGATCATTTGTCTAGAATCGAGATGCCTAAGACCATCAGTAAAGAACCTCTCCATGATACCTTTCCAGACGACCAACTTTTCGCCGTCTAAGTAACAGTTCCATGGTATGCTAATATCGTAAATTATTTGGCAACAGGTAAGATTCTCCCAAACTGATCCAATCAAGATAAATATATTTTCTTTACTAACATCAAATATTATATTTGAGAGGATCTAGACCTATTTAAAATATGCTCAGACCAAATAATAAAAAAATGTGTGCCCGACAGTGACACCCACAATATCCTATGGTTTTGTCACACATATGCTTGTGGGGGCCACTTCGATGATAAGAAAATGGATGCCAAGGTACTGCAATCAGGATTTTATTGGCCATCATTATTCAAGGATGCTCAGAATTTTTGTCAGGCATGCGATCGATGCCAGAAAGCAGGAGTCATGTCCTGAAGGAATATGATGCCCTTACAACCAATTTTGGTCGCAGAACCCTTTGATGTATGGGGCATAGACTTTATGGGCCCATTTCCACCATCGTACGGATATAAGTTTATCTTTGTAGCCATTGACTATGTATCCAAATGGATCAAAGCATCAGCCACAAGGACTAATGATCATAAGGTGGTAGTCTTTTTTTTTAAGGAAAACATATTTGCACGATTTGGAACCCCACGGGCTATTATAAGTGACGGGGCAGTAATTTTTATAATCGGTATTTTGAGAGTTTACTTAAGAAATATGGAGTTATATATAAAATCGCAACTCCCTATCACCCCTAGACCAATGGTCAAGTAGAAGTTTTTAACCGTGAAATAAAGAAAATATTAGAAAGAACTGTCAGACCTGATAGAAAAGACTAGTCCCTCAGATTGCATGATGCTCTATGGGCATATAGAACAGCTTATAAAACCCCTATTGGTATGTCTCCTTTCTTATTGGTATAAGGTAAGACTTGCCATTTACCTGTCTAATTAGAGCATAGAGCTTTCTGGCCGATTAAGACACTTAATTTCGAACTGACTGCATCTGGTGAACAACATAAACTCGAACTTAATGAGTTAGAGGAAATTTGGAATGATGCCTATCAGAATGCTCCAATTTATAAGGCCAAAACTAAAGCATTTCATGATAAATATGTTTTGAGAAAGAGTTTTGAGCCGGACCAACAAGTCTGGTTATATAATTCAAGGTTAAAACTGTTCCCTAGAAAACTATGAAGTCACTGGGACGGACCCTATAATGTCATAGAAGCATTCCCTCACAGGGCTGTCACTATTCAGGATCCCAGAGAAAATCATACTTTAAGGTTAATGGATAGAGACTTAAACTGATGGTGACTTTACAAGAAAAAGACACATTAAAGGACCCAGAGTATGTCTGTATGCTCTTGGTCGATTGTCGCACTACCGACTCATCCGTAGTAATTTTATATAGTATAATATGAAGTCTAGAAAACTTTAGAACTAGATGCACGAGCACGAGCAATCATATTAAGTACGATTTCTTGAACAATGCTCCCTCCAACGTATAGTTGTAGTGATTACGATTGCTAAGATATATCTACACATTTCTGAAAGGCGCGGCCTTCAATACAAAAGATGTCACTACAATTCACGCTGCACAGACACGTCCTTCACCATTAATGGGTATACCAATCGGTTGCATTCCTCAACACCAGCCATAAACCCCATAAATAGTGACTGTTCACATTCCGGATTCCTTATAAATAAGAACCTACATCTCCAGTACCTTTATTCCATTCTTTCTGCATCCTCTTCCATCACCAACCCTCTCACCATGACAAAACCACTAAGTTGGGCAGAAATTTATGAGGCATTTGATAAGCTCCTCCAACGGGAAGCCGAAGAGATCTTCGCCCTTATAGAGGAAAAGAGACGGTTGATCAACAAACTCATCTCTCTCATTTCTAAACTAGGAGACAATGAAGATACTCCATCTCCTAAGTGGCAGAAAGCTTCACCATCTACACCCCCACCATCTTCTTAAGTTTTTCTTTTCTATTAGATGCACCCACCCCTAAGTTGGGTCCCTACCTTTTTGTTATGGGCAGCAACCTTTTGAAAAAGTCAAGGACCATTCTTCAGTGAAGATTTTCGGACGTTGCTGGCAGTGTTTTAGTTTAGTGTGTGTCTAGATTTTCCTAGGAACTTTCGATGTAAGTAGTTTTCTTTCCATGTTTTTGTAATTAGTTCATGTATATATGAAAAGTTTTTTTCTTTCTTTGCTATTTTTTTCACTAATTTTTTAACAGTGCTACTAACATCTAACATTTTTTATTCCATAGAACCGGTAGTATTTTTCTCTTAAGTTTGGGGGAAGATTTTTTATTCTTTTAACAAATTATAAACCTGATAACTAACCTAGCAGTAGTACAGTAAGGTAATATTTTTCTTGTATGTCCCATGTTTTGCACAATGAGGACATTGTCCTAATTAAGCTGGGGGGATACATATCAATTTTGAAAAATATAATATATAGTTTTTTTCTTTCTTTAGAGTTTTTAAGTTAATCATTATATGAGAACTATAAATTTTTTTTTTTTAAATCCAAAATTCTTAGCAACCCATTATAATAGTAGTTCAAAAATCAAAATAGAAATAATTACAATTCACAGTAAAGCATCTCTAGAGCACTGTATCAGGAGAATGTTTGAAACTATATGATTGATCTGAACTGTAAATATTTTAGATTATAGTTTCAAAATCATATAACTAGTGAGCTATAGAGCCTATTTCCTCTTTTATTATGAGAAAGAGAGTGTTTTTATTCATGCTAAATTTTCCTTGAACTTCTCTTCTATTTGAAATCTTATATTGCTGAACTTAGAATCAAGATATTCTGAAAATATGATGATTTATTTATTTAGAACTGTCTATTAAATATATCAAAGCAATAAGACATCCATACTAGTAAATCGTGAAAATGACCGAAGGCCATCTTTTGTTAAAACAGAGCTAAAAATCTAAAAATTTCAGAATATTTTATCCTTTGAACACATATTAGAAGCCTAAAACCAAATTTTTTTGTACCAAAATTTTATAAACTATTAACTATATGTACTATCCAAAACTTTCTATCCTTGACTCTTATAATTTCTGAGAGTTTAGAATATAAAAGAAGGGGAGAAAAGGGAGTGAAAGGAGTATATGCATAACAGATAATGGATCTACTGAAAAGGGCACAAATAAGAAAAAATACAATTGTATAAAAATATGGGAAAAGAAATAGAATAAATCGTAAATGACGATTCTATGAAAAAGAGAGAAGAAAAAATTTTAAACTAGAAAAGAAAATGGAATTTATACTAGAAAAGAAATGGAAAGAAGTTATCCAAAATAAGGATACTTACTGAAGCTGAAAAAAATAGAAGAAGAAGAGAAGGAAGAGCTAAATTCTTATAAATAATTTTGAATCCTTTTTATCCTTTTCTTTGAAACTTTTTAAAAATCTAAAGCCCCATTACAAGCCGAATGAAAGACCTTTGTGATTTACGATTTACAAGAATATGAGTCCAATAGAGATATATAAAATAGATACTATGAATAAATGAAGAAGTTATATGAATAGAATTGATTATCCTTTTCATGAGATTTATCTTTTTAGTTAATTGTTCGATGAAATTTGCATATATATCTATAATATTATGAGAACCCGAAAAATTTTGATTATTTTTTAGAGTATGCCAATAAGTGAGAGTTTGGATGAAAATATTTTCTAAAAATTGCAGTTTAGAAAAATCTATGATGAATAAATTTTTTACTGATATGCACACACTTCACGCTATACCGAATTGAAATTATTGAGTTCTGATAAAGGAAAATGACGATGATGGAAAGCTAAGGATAAAAAATTTGAAATTTTTTGAAATAATGAGCATATAATGATTGACTGAGTAATTAGTATATAAAAAATTTTAGTTTTGAAAAACTCAAAAATATTAGAAGTTTGTAGATAACTTCACTGCAAACCTTCAGGAGATTACAACTCCTCCACTAGGGATCACCTAGGGGTTTAAAGGCTTGTTGCATCCGCTAAATGCAATCGTGCTTCCTACGAAAGTGACATTTAAATTCATAGTTTAGATATTTTATATTTTCTTGTTTGCTAGGGACTAGCAAAACTTAAATTTGGGGGTGTGATCAGTCTCATAATTTACTATTTTATCACCCTTAACTTAGTGATGTTAGGCTATAGTTTGCTAGTAATAAGTTGATGATATGCAGATATTAAAGATAAACAGTAAAATAGAGCCTAATTGTTAATATTTATCAAAAAGAAGTCAAAAAATAGTAAAGAATGACAACATAACTGAAGGACAAAGCTCCGCATATTGAATAGAATGAAAAATCTCTATGTACGATTTTTCAAGAGTGAGAGACTATGAAAGCCAAAAAATCGTAATTTATGATTCTCCAAAAGAAGCCACTCAAAGGTGAAAAGTATATAATTGCATTTTATGATTTTCCCTCTATGAACCCTACTAAAAGCAGAAAAGCATGATTTACTATTTTCTAAGAAAGAGAAGAAAAAGATAATTGTGATTTGCGATTATTCAGAAAAGACGCTTTCCTACTATTATTACTGTTGTTGATCACATGAGAACTATCACCGCCATGAACCAAATTAGAAGATCTCTAGAAGTCTGATGAATCACGGATCTTAGAAGATTGATGAAGATAAGCTTTAGGAAATCTTGGTTTCTGAGATAGAGGAGAATAACCAAGAAGCATATCTACCGTTTGAAGCAAGGAAGAATAAAATTAGGAATTAGAGTTATATTAGGAATCTTTTATTTTAGTAGTTTCTTTTATTAGAATTAGAAGTCTTTGTAAACCGACATCTTATGATCTATAAATAAGAGAGCTTGGTGTAGGAATAAGCATCGAAGAATTTTAGCATCAATTGACGCCTGAGGTTAGATTTTCTTTCGATCAAAGTAGTGTAACATAGTTAGAGTAGATTAGATATCAAAGGTTTCTCAAGTGTAATTGACGATTGCAATTGAGTGCTGAAGATTAATGTAGATATCCTAGTTTCTCAGGAGCAATTGATGACTGCGGCTGAGAGATGAAAGATATATTTATTTGCTTTCTAGTTTAGATTTTATTTGCTTTATTTACAGCTTTGTAAGCATCTCCAAGTTTTAATTTGAATTGATGACTCAGGTTATAATTTGCAGATTAGTGTAACGGCTTTTACTTTTTCATCTTCAGTTTTCTAAGGTTTGATTGACGCCCAAATTTTAGGAAGTTATTGATTATATTAAATCTGTATTGATAGGATCTTAAACCTGATTGACGACCAATGCTAAGAAACTAGAGATATAGTGTGACGATACTGTTTAAATTTATAAATATCCGATAGCTGAAGATTGGGATTGAAGACCTCAATCAGAAGGAGGATTTAGATTTATTTTATGTACTTTATTAAAACCATTCTTTTATTCATATATCTCCAGTAGATTAGATCTTAAAGATAAATAAAAGTTTTTAAAATAAGGATTTAAATAGAAGATATAAATAAGAAGTAATTAGATAAATAAACTTCCTCGTGGGAACGATCCTATGCTAGTACTATAATTTCCATTGTGCGCATACAATAGATTAAGACTTGAATTTAACATAATTTTAATATACACAAAAAGACAAGATCATGTACCTCTCCACAACGGAGATTTCGATGGGATGCATCCTAGGGCAGCATGACAAGATCGGAAGAAGAGAACATGCATTCTACTATTTATGCAAGAAATTTACTGATTACGAGACACGCTATTCTCGTATGGAGAAAGCATGCCTAGCTCTAGTTTGGACAACATAGAGGCTCCATCACTACTTGCTATCTCAAGCCGTTCTCCTTCTAGCATAAATGGATCAGTTGAAATACTTATTTGAAAAGCCGGCTCTCACTGGCCGGACCACGCACTAGCAGCTGCTTCTATCAAATTTGACATCACGTATGTCACTTAGAAGTCAATCAAGGGGCAAGCACTAACTGATTATCTAGCCGAGAATCCCTTACCTGATTATGAGCCTTTGAGAACTGAATTCTTGGATGAGGACATCTTGTTTATGATAGAGGATGCCACAAAACTGGCAGAAGAATCCTGGGTAATGCACTTCGACAGGATAATAAATGCAGTAGGTCAAGGAGTTGTCGATATTCTAATCTTGCCAAAAGGGTCACACGTACCAGTCTCCATCAAGCTCAATTTCTCCTGCACTAATAATATGGCCGAATATGAAGCCTGTGCAGTTGGCTTACAAGCAACTCTCGACCTGAACATAACCCATCTTAGGGTCTTTAGCGACTCACAGTTGATCATATGCCAGGCCAATAGAGATTGGAAGAGAAAGGATGAGAAGTTAATCCCATACCATGAACACCTCAAAGATTTGATAGCGTGCTTCGACGATGTTACCTTCTCCTATGTCCCGTGAGCAAGAAATTGATTTACCGATGCATTGGCGACTTTGGCATCAATGGTAGAAATCTCCTATGGTGTCGACATGAAGCCTATCATGATTTAGCAGAGAAACGAGGCAACCTTTTACCTCCAGATTGACGGATCCATAAAGGTAGATGATGAGACTATGGTTCTCATATATCAAGAATTTCCTCGAAACTCGAGCTTTCCATGAAGGTACATTCAAGACGGACAGGCGGACCACCCAACATTTATCGATGAACTATGTCATCTGCGGTGAGTGCCTCTATAAGCGATCATATAATAACATCTTGCTCAGATGTCTTACTGAGGGCGAGGCAGCCAACATCATGAAAGAAATCCATGGAGTATGTGGGGCCCACCTCAATGGACACATGCTCGCCAAAAAGATCCTACGGCAAGGATATTTCTGGACTACCATGGAAGCTGACTGTTGCAAGCATGTTCAGAAGTGCTACAAATGCCAAGAACACTCTACTCTAATACATGCTCCTGCCATTGATCTACACAACATGACCACTCCTTAGCCATTTACAATATGGGGACTCGACGTCGTCGGAAAGGTCAACCCAAAAGCATCTAATGAGCATCAGTTCATCCTCGTCGCCATTGAATACTTCACCAAATGGGTAGAGGCAGCATTATATATGAACATCACGACCAATCATGTCGAGAAATTCATCAAGAATAATATAGTTTGTCGATTTGGTGTACCCAAGGACATTATCATGGATAACGGCACCAACTTCGCAAACAAGCACATAAGAATCTTCTGCAAGTAGTACAAAATAAAACATCATCTCTCATCACCATATCAACCACAAACCAATGATGCCATAGAAGCTGCTAACAAGATTGTCTTCCGCATCCTTGAGAAGATGGTCATTAGGTACTACGACTGGAGTGAAATGTTACCATTTGCACTATGGGCATATAGAACGTCGATTCGTCCTGCTACAGGGGCAACACTATTTTCCCTTGTGTATGGAACCGAAGCAGTGCTGCCAGTTAAGGTTGAAGTACCTTCACTTCGCATACTCATCGAATCTGATCTACCGGAACCCGAAAGAGAGGTCCCGCTTTGAGCAACTGAACCTGCTAGATGAGAAAAGGCTCCTAGCCTTGTGTCACACCCAAACCTATTAGAGAAGGATCGTACATGCTTACAACAAGCTTGTTCGCATCCGAGATTTAAAGGTGGGTGACACAGTACTCAAGAAAAACTTTTCTTCTCTCTACGTCGATCAAAGAGGGAAATTCAAGACCTACTAGGAAGGACCTTATCCAAGGTACTCTCAGGATACGCGATTCGTCTCGCCACCTTGGACAGAGATCACTTTCCTGTGCCCATCAACGCTGAATACGTACGTTGATTCTACTCCTTGTCTTCACGGCAAGGTAAGTATTGATAAGATGGATACGTGACTACTTAAGGACCCCATAAAAGATGCTATTATTTCAAAGTCAAGTAGCTAAAAAAGTGTCCTTAAACACTTATACCCTTGCTACACCCGTTGAGCCATTGACCTTTCTTTCGTTAAGCCCCTCCCCAGAAAAGATGGAAAAAGTGTATATACCAAACAAAAAAAAGAGAAAAAGAGTTACCATCAATTCCAAAAAAAATTAGAAAAGTAAAATCCCAAAAAGAGGATGTCTGAAAAAAATAAAAAGAATAAAAAAAATAGAAAGGAAAAAGTGGGGCATGTACAGTCAATATTCTCCAAGGAAGAAGTGTATTAGGACAACTAGAACCCTATCGAGGAAACCTTCTTAACTCAAGAATACCTTCAAAATTCCTAACCTATCCCATGGTCAAGAGACATCCTGAAAAAAAGCCTTCTTTAAGGTCTACGAGCAGTCACAATATCCATTGAGTCAGCACAAGCCAAGCTGAGAGACGACAAAAGACCTCCATCCAGCCAGCTATGACGGAGTCGACGTCCATGTCGTGGCCTTTGAGAAACTAAAGAAGAAAAGAAAAAGAAAAATAATTCAAGCTCAAAGCAAATATGACGTGAAAATCCAAAAGGGCGCCATGGGTAAAAATAGCGAGTTTGTGCAGCCCAGGTGAATCAACCTTCGATCCAAAGGGATGGATATTTCGACCTTGGTCAAATTTTTGAACCGCACTTAGGTTCGACCACATGAACGAGTTCGACTATGCTCCAAAATGGGACCCGTTACTTCGCCTCATTGTTAAGGTATCAAACAAAAAAAGAAGAAAAGCAAAAAAGAGAACAGAAAAAATCAAGAAAAATCCAAATACAAAAAATGTATATATTTCTACTCTTGTCCATGTACATATTTATGACATCGTACTTCCTCTCAAAATAAAGAAAAAGAACAAGAAATCTAAAAGCAAAAAAAAAAAAAAATATATATATATATATATATATATCTTGAAAAAATGAAAAAAAAATTGTAGGTAAAGGTTTGCTTCTTCTTTTGTTAATTAGGATGTATATTGTTCCCTATATAAATAAAAAAGGGACTGACGTTTTCTCAAGAATGTGCAGAAATATCAAATGGTCCAAAACCTCGAAGCCGACGACCTCTCGGCGATGAACAAATCAGATGAAGCATCTCACCACCGACGTTCGGTCTATTCCAAAAAAAGAGAAAATAAAATTATTTTGAAAAAGAAAAAAAGATAGCTATATTTTCGTGGTACTTTAATCACACACAACTATGCACATGCGTGTTTCAATACAGTAACATGTTAATATTTTATTGGCAACGTAGCTGTACTATATTAATGTCCTAAGTCTAAGGATCGCCTTCAATCTTTGGATCCTACATTAAAGTAGAAGCAACGGTGACAATCCCGATCAAGCGGTCAATGTTTCGATCGAGTTGATTCCACTACCAAATTTTCAAGCTAAGTGCTCCGTCTTTGGATTCATGTGAACTTTAGTGTCTTAAGCTTCAGATTCCTCAGAAAAAGATCAATCGTTGGCTGAGACCAACCTGTTGAAAATGAAACTACATATTGATCAACTATGTGCAAACATGCATGCGGAAGGGTTCATTTCTCTTATTTTTTTGTAGGCTTAAAAAACTTACATTGGTGTGATATCCCTTAGATAGGCCCCACGCATCTGGATATCTATAGGATGGTCATTTATTCTTGTAAATTGTATCCGGACGGGATCTAGGTCGGGACTTCCATCGCCTTCATTGCTTATCGCCTCTAATGGTTGCATGTTTATGCATAGTTAAATAGTTTGTAAGATCATTATTGGCAGAGACCAGGATTGGGTGTCTCCTTTGGTAGGCACCCAATTTTTGTCGAATTTGTTTAATATTATTTAAAGTTGGGTGCTCTAGGTCATGTTGATCCAGGGTAGATTTTTAAAAAAGTGGCACACACTCCTAAAAAGCGTTGCGACATCAATATTCACTCCGCTCGGGTAGTTATGCTAAATTATAATCAAAATTGTTGGGTTCACCCAAAAGTCTCGAACCCTACCTCGCATAGGGCCACTCGTGACAGATCAAACAGGACAATCAATGTCTCATGCGATTGGACATAAACGATCTTCGCGTCATTGCTTTATGCCAATTTTTAAGTATGGGTCGATCACCCCTGCTCACGGGACAGCCTTGTTAAAAATAAATTTCAAACATCGTACATCTTCAATTACATCATCTCGGTTATGCCCAATAATGTCGCTAAGTGTTCGGAGACCGATAGCCTTGAGGAACGGACGTTTTTCCTAAATGTTGGGGCTTCCGCTACTCTCGAGTGATGCACATTTTCCCTAATGTTGCGCTTATGTCACTCTCCATTTAGTTATTTTCCCTTTACTTTTTATTGTTTGAGGTTCTCTTTAAATATAGCAGACCCGCTAGCGTGCCTTGAGCCTCTTCGGATGTCTCTTTCTTTGGCATGTGATCATTAGTGATTGAATACCAAAGAGGGGCATTTGTAGACACTGAAATTTGTCTCAAGGCTCGATCAAAACATACTTCAAGAGAGGCGTACCCCCAAGATTTCGAAAGTATTTTTCAAACCCTTAGGAATCATCCTAAAACCCTTAGGAATCATCCTGAACCCTTAGGAATCAACCTTAGTCTTCCCAGACCCTTTAGAACCCTTTCTCGGACTAGTTTCGAATCCACCAGAGTAGTGGATGGAAAGAGGAGTTCCAAAGTTTGCATAAATAGTTACCTAATCTGAGACTATTCCATTGGAAAGTAGAGGCTCCCAGCTTTCCAATGAGCTAAGAATTACCTTATTCGGAGTTGTACATCAAAAGTTATGGCGAAATGAAGATCACGAATTTGTGCAGGAAATTGCAAAACCGGGCCGAGCCCCTGTGGGTCTTCAACTTCCAACAGTTTGAGCCTGATTTTCTTTCAAAAATTATCAAAATTGACATTGGGGGTTTGACTTGTGGACCATCCCAAAGTCTTGGGCGTGTTTCTTTAGGACCCTAGTGACCCTATTAGCTTAAGTTATCACCCTTTTGCCATTCAAGTCACCACCCTATCATCTACCATTAAACACAAGTTCTCTCTTCTCTAAAACCTTAAAAACCCAAAAAACCTTAGATTAAAGATTACCTAATTGCTAAACCCATTAAACCATAAGCATCCCTCTAATCTACCCTCTCTCTACAAATAGAGAGCCACCCCCACCCCACCCCCCCCCCTCCTCTTGTAGAGGGCTTGAAAAAAATTCCAAAGAAAGAAAAAATATTAGAGGGTTCCTTCTCCATTTCCAACATAGATCCCTAAAATTCTAGCACCCCTTTTGGCTCTTTAGATCCCATTTTCTATCATCAATCCCTTAGCTTAGGTAAGAACTATTTCCTAGCATCCCTCCCCTTCCTCCTAGCTCCTAAACCTTAGAGTTTAAGACTTATCCTTCAACCCATTTGCTTTCGGAGGCTCATCCAAGACGCTCTCGCGCGAACATCCAATCGGTGCTACAAGGGCCCGAGAGCTGTGGCTCTCCCCTCTATTCCTCTACCTTCTTTGTTTTTCCTCTATCCTAGAATTGAGCCATTACGCTGCCCAAAATTTGGCAAGCGGGAAGGGCTCAATAAGATCGGTGTGCCTTCGGGCAAGGGGAAGTGCCTCTTATTTTGTTTCTCTTATATATATATATATATATAATAGCCAACACATAGTCCCGACCATAGTAGAGACCGCTGAAGAGCGGGTCAATCGGGTGTCAAACACCTTCCCGATTGATAATCGAAGCCTCTACCTAAGAGCCTTTGGCGTAGACCGGATCGAAGTCATATTTTTGCACTTTGGTGCTCATAATATCGATTTAAGGTATCTTGGGTCACCAAAAGCTCCGGGTAGCGACTCCATCATGTTTAGAGAGCGCATCGTCGCGACGGACCCGCAAAACCATGATTGGACAAAGATAAATATGAGAAGAATAAGTTGAGCCTTCCCTTCAGAGGCCTAATTACCAACTTACTGATAACTGTGGGATACAAATTTGAACCCAAGGAGAAAGCTCTAGACAGACCAGAGGAGGGCCTAACAGCGACGACCTATAAAACTCTGAACTTCGAAAATAAAAGGAGATACTTTATTCTATTCCGCCAGAGGGTGAATCTTTTATGCCAGAAACCACACAGGCCCCAGAGGCAATTACTGAAATCCAGGAAAAGCCTGGTGTTGAAATAATAACAAAAAACACAACTCCTAGGGAGGCAGTTGTGACAGAGGGAGTGAGTACTTCTACTCCACCCCAAGAGAGACTGGAGCAGAGCTCCCTAATACTGGAGAGACCGGTTGAGCCGAGAATGAAGGTTGTATCATTACCAGCCAAAGAACAAACTAGTCATTATGATCCAGCTCTGGACTCACCAACAGGGCCTGCCTGTCCTTCCTCAACTATGACAGAGACACTGCCAGTTATTCCTGAGGCAAAACAAGGAAACCCAATGGTGTTTGAAGCAGAGGAAATATTTACTCCATCAGAGGAGCATTAGATTCTTGAAATGGATACTTCTAGCCATATTCTTGCACTTGTTGAGTCCTTTACTCCACCAATGAGCACATCAATTGTAAAGCAGACTTTGATTTTTTATACCACAGAAGCAGCACGTACGGCTAGAACTTCACGAGGAGGCTTCACAGAGCTATTAAATGCAGAATCATCTCCTAGAAGGATCACCAATGACCCATGAGTTCTCACTTCATTAGGAATTCAGACTGAATGGAAAAGGAGATTGATAGAAGTAGAAAAATGGCAACCGACACATGCTCCACAACTTATGCCAGTACCAGAGATGGTTAGATGAATGATTGATGAGCTTAATAGGGTGAAAAATAGAGTCTTTGAAGCCCTACCTACAATCAAGGAAAGGGCAGAAATAGTAGATAACCTTAGGCATATAGCCGTAAGGGATCATCATGAACATTGGCAAGCCGAGACAATTAAGAAGGTCCAAGAAGCAATTGTTTCCCACCAGGACCAAATTGTGTAACTGCAAGAGCAGAATAGAGTATCAGAGGTAGGAAAGCAAGCATGGGAACAAGAGAAGAAAAATTATGAAGAGAGAATCACTGATCTAAAAGAAAGAGTCGGATCTTTACTCGCAGACCCTAATGAGAGGGAACATGCTCACCTTGAATACCAACATACTGTGCAATCGTGGGACGCGACGATGCACTCTCTAACAAAAAAAATAAAGTCGCCACCCGGAGCTTTTGGTGTCCCGAAAACCTATATCATTTTTATAAGCACTAAAGTACCACAAATATAACTTTGAATCCGGTCCACACCAAAGTTTCTTGGGTAGGGGCTTCGGTTATCGATTGGGAAGGTGTTAGGCACCCAATCAACTAGCTTCACGCGGTCTCTATTAATGGCCAAAATAAAAATAATATAAAAGAAAAGAAAATGATTTCCTTTTGCCCAAATGAGTCTTAAATCCTATTTGTGCCCCTCTGTTCCTACCAAAAATTCGGTGGCATAACGGCACAAATGGGAGGATGGAGGAATGACCAAGAAGGTAGAGGAATAGAGGAGAGAGCCGGAGCTCTTGGGCCCTTGTTGCACCGTTGAGGAGCCTTGCATTGGCTTGCTTTAATGAGCTTTTGAAGGCTTGTATGGTATGGAATGGGGTTCTAACTCCTAAGGCTTGAAGCTAAGAGGTAGAGAAGGAAGGCTAGGGGATCACACACACCTAACCTAGAGGCTTTTAGTGAAATACTAAAGTCTAAAGGGTTTTTTTGAATTCTGGAATTTGTGTGGGGATGGTGCACCAAAGGGAGAAAGATCTTCTCACTTAAGATCTTTCTCTCTTAGGCAAAAATTCTCAACCCTTAATCGAAGGGGAGGGGGGTTCTATTTATAGGAAAAGGGTGGGTTACGAGGCTACTTAGATACTAATTGGAGTTAGCAATTAGGTAATCTCTAATCTAAGGTTTTCTAGCATTTTGAGAGCTTGGAAAGGTGTGAAGATGGTTTTAATGCTGGATGATAGGTTAGTGTTTTACATCACTTAAGGGTTGTAAATAGGTAGTGAATGGGTGCAACAGAACTATCAAAACATATCCCAAAGGTTGAGGTGGTCAACAAGTCAAACCCCAATCTCGAATTTTGAGAAGAAAACCCATAGGCACTGTTCATATGCCTGGCGCAACTATTAGTTACGCCAGGCATGTGCACAGTAAAATAGTGCATGAACAATGCCTGGAAGTTGGCTCCTCGAGGGGTGGGGTCCACTTTAGAATTGCGCAACTATTAGTTGCGCCAAGCAAAAAACATGCATTTCTGTCCGATATTCGAATCACCGTGACTTTTGATATATAACTTCGATTGAAGCGATTCTTAGCTCATTGGAAAGCTGGAGAGTTCCTCTTTCTAATGGTATATGATTTAATAGTAGTAGAAGACCTCAACTAGTCCCAATGCACCACTCTTTATCCATTGCCTTGGAAGGTTAGGTTTAGGGTTCGGAAGGGGTTATAAAGGTTGGGATTGGTTTCTAAAGGTTCGGGGTAGGTTCCTAAGGGATCTAGGGTGATTTATAAAGGTTTGGGGTGATTCCTAAGGGTTCCATACATGCCATCAAAAGCTCTGAGGCGTGCCTTTCTCAAAGTATGTTCTGATCGGGCCTTGGGCCAAATTTGAGTGTCTACAGATGCCCCTCTTTGGTATCCAATCACTAATGATCGAATACCAAAGAAAAGAAACATTCGAAGAGGACCAAGGCATTACTGATGGGTCCTCTATATTTAGAACGAACTTCAAACATCAGATGAGTAATATGGTGAGAAAATGAAAGCTCTGGATGCCTGGTTAAACATTTGTTTCTCAAGGTAATCGGTCCCCAAGCGCTTAGCAACATTACTAGGCATAACCGAGGTGGAATGAGTTGTGAAAGCCTGTAAGCTAGGCCAAACATTCACTTCTCGAAATGATTTGAAGGGATTTAATATTTATGATTCATTCTGAATATAACAGCTTCGCAAGTAAGAGGGGTGATCGACCCACACTTTTAAAGATAGGCGCTAAGCAAAATTACACAAGGCTCTGTGTCCAACCATATGAGGCATTAACCATCTCATCCGATTGGTCACGAGTGCCCCGACCTGAAGCAGGGTTCGAGGTCTTTGGGCAAACTCATCAATCCCAAAGTTTATTTAGCATGACTACCCGAGCAGAGCGAATAGACGTCGCAACGCTTTTTGGGAGTATGTGCCATTTTCAAAAACCTGCCCCATATCCACATGACCTACAGTATCAAATTTTAATTAATCCTGAACAAATCCAGTCAAAATTGGGTGCCTACCAAAAGAGGCATCCAGTTTTGGTCTCTACCAACAATGATCTTACACCTTATTTAACTATGCATAAACATGCACCCATTAGGGGCGATAAGCAATAAAGGCGATGGAAGCCCCGACCTGGACCTATCTGGGTATAATTTACGGGAATAAATGACCATCATACAGATACCCAGATGCATAGCATACACTTTGCAGGGATACCGCTGCCAATACAAGTTTTAAGCCTACAGAAAATAAAGGAGAAATGAACCCTTCTGGATGCATGGTTGCACATAGTTTGATTGATACATAATCTCATTCTCAACAGATTGGTCTCAACCAGCGATTGACCTTTTCTAACGGAGAATCTGAAGCTTAAGACACTTAAGTTCATATGAGTCCAAAACAGAGCGCTCATTGCAATGATTTAGCAGTGGAGTCGACTCGATCGAAATATTGACTGTTTGATCGGGATTGACACCGTTGCTCGTACTTTGAAGTAGGATCCAGAATCCAAGGCATACCTTAGACTTAGGATGTTACTATAGCACAATGGTGTTGCTAATAAAATATTGACATTTTATCGCATCAGAACACGCATGTGCGTAGCTCTGTGGGGAAACACAAACAGGTTATTATTTTATGTGTTTTTTTTTTTATCATTTTATGTGATTTTTTTTTTTTTTTCAAAGTTATTATTTTATGTGAATTTATTATTTTATGAATTTTTTGGTTTTTCAAAGCTATTATTTCTTGCTTTTTTAAAGTTATTATTTTATGGATTTTTTATTTTTCAAAGTTATTATTTTATGCGAATTACTCTAACATTTAATGTGAGTTATCTTTTTGGCCTTTCTGTGAGGATTTTTTTCATCATTTTTTGGACTTTTTTATATTTTTCTATGTAAGATATGGACGCCTATTGCTCTCGGTCCACTTTATTCTTAGCACGGCTTCTCGGGTAGGTCGAATGAGGATCGACACATCGTTTCGGAGCACGTGCATCTACCGAGAGTAAACAAAATGAAGAGAGGGGAGACCGGGTTACGCATTTGACCCGTACCTGGCCCAAGACCCGACCTATTGATGACTAGTGCAACTATTAGTTGCGCCAAGCCAGAAGGAGGCCAAAATTTCCCAGCGCAACTAATAGTTGCGCCAAGCCCGGCCGAGGAATCGATTTAAGCAGGTCAAGTTTGGGCTGCAAGGGCAAGATTTCAAAAAAAATTTCTCCCCCTCTCTTCAAAACTAAAAACCAGCCTCCTTAGGGTTCCTTTACATTGCATCCACGCGTGCTTCATGGCTGTTATTCACTTGCGTTAATCGATTGCAGTCTTGCGCTAAATCAAAGACCCTGAGTATCCATCTTCAAATAAAACTGAACAGATCCGGCCAAAATTGGGTGCCAATCGAAGGGGACACCTAATCCTGATCTCTATCAACGATGACCTTATTATCAAATAATTATGCAAAAACATGCACTCATTAGGGGTAGATAAAACAAAGGGGAATGGAAGTCCCGACCCAGAACCCGTCCGGGTATAATTTACAAGAACAAACGACCATCCAATGGATACCCAGACGTAAGGCATACACTTTACAGGGATACCGTACAAATGTAGGTTTTAAGCCTGCACCCTAAAATGAGCCCTTCAGAATGCATATTTGAACATAGTCATTCAACAGGTAATTTTCTTTTTGATAGGTTAGTTTTAACCAACAATTGACCTTCCTCAGAGAAATTTGAAGCTTAAGACACTTAAGTCCACATGAATCTAAAAACAGAGCACTTAGCTCGAAGATTTAGCAGTGGAGTTGTCCCAATCAAAATATTGATCGTTTGATCGGGATTGACACTATTTCTCCTACTTCAAAGTAGGATCCAAAGCTCCAAGGCGAACCTTAGACTCAGGATGTTAATGTAGCACAGCTGCATTACCGATAAAATATTGATATTTTACCCCATCGGAACACGCATGTGCGTAGTTGTGCATGGCGAAAGTTGGACAAAAATATGACTGTCTTTTTTCTTTTTCAAAATAATTTTCTTCTTCTTCTTCTTCTTTTGAATAGATTGGACGTCGGTTGGTGAGATGCTTCATCTGATCCATCCATCGCTGAGAGGTTGCCTGCTTCGTGGCTTCGGACCATTTGATGTTCCTGCACATCTCGAGAAAACATCAGTCTCTTTTTTGTTTATATAGGTAACAATATGAATCTTAATTAACAGAAGGAGAAACAAACTTTTACCTATATTTTTTTATTTTCAAGGTTTATATATATTTTTTGGATTTTTATTTTCAAAGAATTTTTTGTTCTTTTTCTTTATGTTTGACATGGAAGTACGATGCTGTAACTATGTACATGAGAAAGAGTAGAATTTTTTAGATTTTTCTTTTTCAGAGATTTTTTGTTATTTTTCTTCATTTTTGAGATGAAAATAACTATGTACATGAGAAAGAGCATAAATATATACATACATTTTTTGTATTTAGATTTTTCTTGATGATTTTTTTTTCTATTCTCTTTTTTTTTTGGCTTTTCTTCTTCTTTTTTTGATGATGCCTTATCAGTGAGGTGAAGTCTCGGGCCCCAATTTGATCATAGCCGAACCCTTTCATATGGTCGGGCCTGAGTGAGTTTCTGCAGTTTATCAAGGCCGAAACGTTAATCCCTTTGGATTGAGTCAAACTTTTCTCCTTACCTTGAGTCATACGTTTGACAAAGCAATTTTACAAAGACAATTCTGGTCGGGACCCGTCTTGAACTAACATGAGCGGCCCAGTCGAAAAAAGGGTATTAGAGAGAGTAACCAAGAGGGCTCCTCAAGCATCAATCTTCTCAATCAGTCCAAACCTTTCTTTTCTTTTTAATTCTTTAATCCTTTCTTACTCACAATGCCCAAGGTGGGTTCGTCATACCTATTTTTGGCCTCTTTTTACCCATGGCACCCTTTCGAGTTTTCACCACGTCCATGGGTTTAGCTCTCTTACCCCAGTCGCCCTTTTGAGTTTTCACTTGGTCCGTACAAACTCGTTGTTTTTACCCGTAGTGCCCTTTCGGGTTTTCACCATGTCCATCTTGCTTTGAGCATGTATTTTTATTTTCTTTTTTTCTTTTTATTTTTATTTTATCAATAGCCACGACATAGACGTCAATTCCGTCATAGCCGGCCGGATGGGGTTCAGGTGTCGTCTCACAACTCGGCTTGTGTTGACTTAACAGATACTATGACTGCTTGTGAACCTAAAAAGAGGGCTTTCTTCAGGGTGTAGCTTGGCTATGGGTCAGGTTAGGATTTGAAGGTATGCTGGGCTAAAAGGATTTCCTTAAAATGGCTTTAGTTTTCACAACATACTTTCTTCCTTGGGGGTTTTACTGTACATGCCCCATGATTCTTATATTTTTTCCTTTTTCTTTTCAGGCAATCTCTTTTTAAGGGTTTGCTTTTCCAATTTTTTTTAGATTTTGATGGTAACTTTACTTTTCTCTTCCTCTTTTTTTTTTTTGTATATGTACACGCACATTTTTTTTTCGGGGAAGGGGTTTATTTGAAAGAAAGGACCAGGCTCAAATGGGATAGCAAAGGATATCATTATTTTTAGGGATGCTTTTTTGGCTACTGTGCTTGGAATGATGGCCTCCTTTTGGGTGGTTCTTAAGCAGTCACACATCTGTTTCACCAATACTTACCTTATCACGATAGACTAAGAGTAGAACCGCCGGACGTATCCAGCATTGATGGGCTCAGGAAGATAATCTCTGTCCATGGTGGTGAGGTGGATGGCATATCCCGGTAGCACTTCTCGAACGACATAAGGCCCTTTCCAGTTTAGCTTGAACTTCCCTTTCGGATCGGTGTGGAGGGATGGGAAAATCTTTTTCAACATGGTGTCTCCTATCTTTAAATCTCGACCGTGGACACATTTATTGTAAGCATGTGCGATTCGCCCCTGGTAAACTTGAGTATGACACAAGGTGAAGAGTCTTTTTTCGTCTAGTAAGTTCAGCTGGTCAAAGTAGGATCTCTCTCTTTCTACTTCAGGTAAGCCTAATTCCATGAGGATTTGAAGTGAGGGTACTTCAACCTCCACCGGTAGGATGGCCTCAGTTCCATACACAAGGGAGAATGGTGTTGCCCCTGTAGCGGTACGGATCAACGTTCTGAAGGCCCACAAAGCAAATGGCAGCATTTCGCTCTAATCTCGGTAAGTGACAACCATCTTCTCTAGGATGCGGACGACCATCTTGTTCGCAGCTTCCACGGCTCCGTTGGTCTGAGGCTGATAAGGTGACGAGCTATGGTGCTTGATCTTCTATTGCTCACAGAAGGCTCGAATGCGCTTATTTGTAAAGTTTGTGCCGTTGTCCGTGATGATATTTTTAGGTACTCCAAATTGGCACCCAATATTATTCTTAGGAAACTTCTTGACGTGACTGACCGTGATGTTGACATATGATGTCGCTTCTACCCACTTGGTGAAGTATTCAATAGCGATGAGGATGAATCGATATATGTTTGATGCTTTCAGATTAATCATTCCGACGATGTCTAGGCCCCAAGTAGCAAATGGCCAAGGAGTGGTCATGAAGTATAGATCGATGGTAGGAGCGTGTATCAGACTGGAGTATTCCTGACACTTGTAGCATTTCTAAACATGTTTGCAGCAATCTAATTCCATAGTGGTCCAAAAGTATCCGTATCATAGAATTTTCTTAGTGAGCATGTGACCGCTGACGTGGGCTCTGCATACTCCCTCGTGGATCTCCTTCATAATACTGATTGCTTCACTTTCTGTAATGCACCTGAGCAAGATGTTATTATAGGATCGCTTGTAAAGGCATTCCCCGCAAATGATGTAGCCTGCTGCTAAATGTTGAATGGTTCGCCGATCTGTCTTAGATGTACCCTTAGGGAAGGTTAGTGTCTTAAGGAAATTCTTGGTATCTAAGAACCAAGGTGGTTCATCATCAGGCTTCATAGGTTCCTCAATCTGGAGGCAGAAGGCCGGCTCATTCCTTTGCTCGATCATGATCGACTTCATCTTAGCACCATACGAAATTTCTATCTTGGATGCCAATGTTGCTAGTGCGTCAGCAAAGCGATTCCTTATCTGAGAGATATATGAGAATGTCACGTCTTCAAAGCAAGCTATCTAATCCTCGAGGTGTTCATGGTAAGGGATCAGTTTCTTGTCTTTCGTCTTCCAGTCACTATTCATCTGGCATATAATTAACTGTGAATCGTCGAACACTCGAAGGTGAGTTACATTTAGATTGAGAGCCGCCTGTGAACCGGTGGTACAAGCTTCATATTCAGCCATGTTATTAGTACAAGGTAAGTTGAGTTTGATAGAGACGGGCAGTCCCGTCAAAGTGCATTACCCATGATTCTTTTGCTTCCTCGATATCGTCTTTCATCATGAACAGGATGTTCTCATCAGGGAATTCAGTTCTCAAAGGGTCATAATCTAGCAAAGGATTATCCGCAAGATGATCGGCGAGTGCCTACCCTTTAATCGATTTTTGAGTGACATAGGTGATGTCAAACTCAGATAATAAGAGTTGCTAGTGTGCAGTCTGCCCAGTGAGAGCCGACTTCTCGAATAGATACTTCAATGGGTCCATTCGTACCAAAAGTAGAACGGCTTGGGATAGCAAGTAATGGCGGAGCCTCTGAATAGCCCATACAAGTGCCAGGCATGCCTTCTCCAGATGACAATAGCGCGTCTCATAATCAGTAAATTTCTTGCTCATATAGTAAATGGCTTGCTCTTTTCTTCCCGTCTTGTCATGTTGTCCTAAGACACATCCCATCGAGACTTTCGTCATGGAGAGATACATAAAGAGCGGTCTCCCCGGCTCGGGTGGTACTAAAACAGGTGGATTAAGGAGGTAGCTTTTGATTTTATCGAACGCTGCCTGATAATCATCGTTCCATTTAACAGGTGAGTTCTTCCGAAGTAGCTTGAAGATCGGCGTGAGTTAGTTGTACAATAAACTGACTGATATACTATATTCTACCCAAGAACCCTTTAACTTCTTTCTCAGTAGATGGTGGCAGCATTTCGGTGATCGCTTTAAATTTGACTAGGTCAATCTCTATCCCTCTCCTACTAATGATGAACCCCAATAGTTTTTCAGACATAACACCAAACGCGCACTTTTGTGGATTCAGGCATAATCTATACTTCCTCAGCCTCTCAAACAGTTTCTGGAGGTTTACCAAGTGATCACCTCTCTCCGATGACTTGGCTATCATATCATCAACATACACTTCAATCTCTCGGTGCATCATGTCATGAAACAGTGCGATCATGGCTCTTTGGTACATTGCACCAGCATTCTTCAGCCCAAACAGCATGACTCTGTAGCAAAAGGTTCCCCAAGGAGTGATGAATGCAGTCTTCTCCTGATCTGCCTCTGCCATCTTTATCTAGTTGTATCCTGAAAATCCGTTCATAAAAGAAAGCATCCCGTGCTTAGCAGTATTATCGACCAAGATGTCGATGTGTGGCAATGGGAAGTCATCCTTCGGGGCTCGCTTTGTTCACATTGCAGAAATCGATACACATGCGGACCTTTTCGTCTTTCTTTAGCACAAACACAATATTGGCTAGCCACTGCGGGTATTTGGATACCATGAGAAACCTCGCGTCGTACTGCTTGATGACTTCGTCCTTGACTTTCAGCATCCATTCGGGTCGAAGGCATCTCAGGTTCTGCTTAATCGGCTTCATATCAAGGTAGAGAGGCAACTCGTGCTCGACCAAATCGATGTTTAGACTAGGCATGTCCTCGTACGACCAGGAAAAAATGTATTGGTATGACCGAAGGAAATCTATCATGCTTTTTCTTTCTTTGGGAGACAACGATGTTCCAATCTTGGTTATTCGGGGAATCTCCTCAGTTCCTAGATTAACGTCCTCAGTTTCTTCGACAATGGGGGTAGGGTCATGCTCAAATTCGACAAATTAGTCAAGGAGCTCATTGGGGAGCTCCTCCAAAGGGATATCCTCGTCCAGACTCGTAACTCCCACCTCTTCTTGTATTTCTACAGGAAAGGGGTTGATTATACATGGGACGAGTACTTCGATTAAGGCATCATTTTGTGAGATTTTATTTAGAATTCTAAATGATAATATTTTTGGACTTTATATTTTTTCAATGTTTTTTAGGTTTTATATTTCTTCAATGTTTTTAAGGTTTTGTATTTCTTTGGAGACAGACACTTGGCAGCGCTAGTCTATGTATATACAAGGTATTACCTACCAAGGGCTTATCTCACTTTTTATAGGTTGTTTTTTTTTTAGAAACATGTGCCAAATGTTAGGCCACTCCCCGCTTCCAAGGTTTAGGGTAAAGATGCCCAGTTGCGTACTTGAGAGGCCGCTCCTTTACCTTTTTGGATGGAGGGTGCTGACTGATATGACTCTTTGGAGTCAGTCTCCATCGTATTGATCCCCATTTCATCTGAGATGATATCCTCAAATGATAACACAGTTTTGTGGTGATTCACCACAGGGGGAGTTTGTTCAAGTACTGGCCGTCGTTCCTCAAAGAGGGTTAATGCGGCCAAATCTATTTTTAGGATGGGAAGGGAAATGTGGGGATTGGTGGGGTGAACCGGTGTTGTAGGCTTGTGTGGGGTTAATCGGGTCTCCCCATTCTGGTCAATCTTCACGACCCCGACACTTATGAATGAATTTCTTATATGAGGCCTGGGTCGAGTTTTCTCTTCTATGTCGATCCCCCTGGCTTTTGCAGCTACCGTCGTACGGACTTTCTCCTTAGCCTCGCGTACCTCTTCTTCCGTGGGCTTATAACCTAGCTTAAACCTGAGTTTCTGGCTCCCCTTAGCTGTGACAGACTCTTTTCTACCTTGCAATCTGGGCCCTAGCCCCCTTCCTTTCTGATAGCCCCACTTTTGGAGCATAGTCACTGCCGCTACCATTCCACCTCCAGTTTTAGGAATGATGCCCTCAATGAGTTTTGAGAGTATTGTCGATACTTCGTATTCAAACTTGTGGAGGTCGACGTCCTTAACGGTGTGTGGTGCATCTAGCATATTGGGCTTCTCCACGCTGTTGGTGGCCTTCTCTTTCTCATTGTACCCCTCACCGATAGTCGTGATGACCTTATGCCCAGAGGCAAATTTGAGTTTCTGGTGCAATGTGGAAGGTATGGCTCCGACTTCGTGTAGCCACGGGCACCCTAGCAGTAGATTAAACAAGGATTTAATGTCCATTACCTGAAACAATATGGAGAAGGTCATTAGCCCAATCAATAGCTCAAGGTCAACTTCTCCCATTATTTCTCTCTTAGTATTGTCAAAACCTCTGGCACTGATTCTCGAGGGCCTCAACATGCATGGATCTACCTCGATCTTTATGGCGGTTCTCAGTGGGCATATATTCAATGTGGACCCATTATCGATTAGAACCAAGGGATTACCATATTTTCGGACTCAACCGTTATATTCAAAGACTTTGAGTGGCTACCTCCTTCCTCTGGTAAGTCAGCATCAGAAAATGAAATGGCATTTAGAGCCATCACTTGGCCAATTATCTGCCCGACTTCATCTGGGCTAACTTGAAGTGACATATGCGTATTCTTTAATGCCCTCATTAATGCTTGGAAATAGAGTGGGAACGTCATCAACAGATCTCATACAGTAATATGGGCAAGCATTCTTCTCAGCTGAGTCTCCAGTATATGTTCTCGACTCATTTTCTCGAAGGGGTTCACTGCGCTATCTTTCTTTCCTTCGGGTTGGGCTTGTGCTGCTGTCAGTGCTTCCGGTTGCTTTAAGATCTGTGCTATTTTTTCTTTCCTTCGAGTTGGGCTTGTGCTACTGTTGGTGCTTTCAGCTTGTGCTGCTTCCTGTGCTTCCCGGATCGGGTCATAAAGTCCACTGCTCCCTCTCTGTGGCTGCCAACATTAATGTATGTTTGTTTATAACTCAGCGGGACCTGATGAGGATCATAGGTTGGTCCCGAGATCTGGAATGGTACAGCCGGTATCAGAGGCACTTGCACAGCGGGCTCAGGAGGTGTGGATAACACTTGGTTTATTTCGGTGATAGCTGGTTGGGTGGCAAAGTTGGCCCAGGTACGTGTGCTGAAGCTTGCAAATGGTTGTGTCGGGGGTAATGGGGTGGGTGTAGGCCATTGGTAGCTAATGGACGATGGAGGATCGGGGGTTTGATGGGCCATTAGGTAATTGATGGGGGTGGTGGAGTTTGCAAGTGGTTGAACCTGGGGTAATGGGGTGGGCGCAGCCATGGATAACTGACGGGTGCGGGTGGAGGATTAGGGGCCTGATGGTTTATTGGGTAGTTTAAGGGGGTGGTGGAATATGGTTGATACGCATTTATTTGTACATAGTTAATGGGGGTGGGTGGCGGAAAATAGTCTGCTAGATTTAAGGGTTCAATCAGCCCAACAATTCCTTCTCCTAGATTTCTCTACCTTGGTGCCATAAACATTTCTTGATTACAAATGAAGTCTGACGAATCAAACTCCAATTCTTCTTCAAATTCCTCTACCATCCCTATGGTGGGTCTGAGACTTGCTATTCTGGTAGGGTGTGGTGATAAAGGCACCTGATGGATATTCGCATGCTAGTTTGCTTAGGTGGGTGCAGGGGGAATGATCTTCCCAGCATTGATTAAATCTTAGATTGCGTGCTTTAATAAAAAGCAGCGATTAGTTGAGTGACTCGAACCCTGATGGAAATTGTAATGTGTATTGGGGTCAAAATTATATGGAATCAGATTGGGAGGAGGTCATGGTTGGAGCGTAGTTACTAATCCCTTTTCAATTAATAAAGGTAAAAGTACACTCAAAGATTGCCCCAAGGGTGTAAAAACTCACTCATAACGGGCTCTCCTCTCTTGGGTCATTTGCATCCCCTGCCCATTCCTCGCTCTTTGTACTGGCCCTGTCTTGACGGGGGCTGGTTGTGTTACTTTAAACTGGAAGGGGGCTACATTGTTATTATTGGGCTGGGTGTTTGCAACATTCTATACCTCTGCCCCTGTTCTTCTATCATTTCTCTGCTCAAAGAACTTCCTAACCCTGCTGGGCCCCCCGGATGCATTCTTGTTCAACCGCCGTTCTCTGATGGCGTCCTCGCAACGGTTGGCGTTTCTCACCAAGTCAGCAAAACTGGATTGCTGCTGGTACACAAGAAAATTTGAGATCATTGGAAGGGTATTCTTTGAGATCATTTCTATCTGCTCATCGTCAGATATCCTATTTCTGACTGGGTATTCTTTGAGATCATTTCTATCTGCTCGTCGTCAGATATCTTGTTTCTGACTTGAGCTGTCAGTGCTCTCCAACGCCTTAAGTAATCGCTGAAGGTTTCATTAGAATTCTGTTTTAATCAGGCTAGATCTAACTTGTGGGGCTCAATTTCTATGTTGTAGACATATTGCTCTTAGAATAGGTGGGTCAGATCTTTCCATGTCTTCATCATGGATGGTTCCAAAGATGTGAACCACCTCAGGGCCGGACCTGTCAGGCTCTTCTGAAAGACTTTTATTAGTAGTCTCTCGTCCCCCCCATATTGGCACATGTCCCCATAATAGGACTTGAGGTTTGCAATCGTGTTGCCTGTGCCATTGTACTTGTCGGACACCAGCATTTTGAAGTTTGAGGGTAGAGGGACCTCAGTAAATAGGCATAAATCCATGAAGTCTGTGGCTTGGATTTCAGCACCACCCATCTTCTATAATTGCTTCTGGATTTTATCCAACTGTTCTTTCAGTTGTTCTGACTCCTTGGACATGGGGGTCATCTTCTTAATTATTAGCCTAGACTCACTTTGGGCTGCCAGGGGTGGGGTAATTATAGGTGGAGGATTGGCATTGATCACTGCCCCGACATAGGCCCCACTGTTTCTGATCTTGTCCTCCTCATACTACTGGTCTACATAAGGTGCAGCGAGGACGAGACTTTCATGTTGATGTATAGGCTGGATGGGATTGGACTGGATGTGGGTTGGGTGAGCCCCTTGAATGTAAGGGAAGTGTTGTGGGGTGATGGGGTGAGTGGTAGTTTGGTTTAGGGGTGGGGCCTGATGAGGCCATTCGGCATGGGGGAAAGTTTGGAGATGGTCTTGGGGTATGGGGCAATGAGAAAATTGAGTTTGGAGTATGGCATGGGTTTGACCCGGGTGTGAAGGTTGGGGGTGGGTGGAATGTTGGGTATATTGTGGAAGGTATGGGTGTGGGGCCTCAAGGTTTGGGCCATGTTGGGTTTGGGTAAAGGGCCAGGGATTTGGAGGGTCTTGGCCTATTAGGCTTTGATGGGTATAGCCCATTGGGCTTTGGAGGGTTTGGGCCATGGGCCATTGGTGGGTTTGGGCCATAGGCCCTTGATGGGATTGGGTCATGGGCCCTTGATGGGTTTGGCCTACTGGGCCTTAGTGGGCCTGGCCCATTAGGCCTTGGTGGGTCTGGGCCATGGGCCATGGGCCCTTGATGGGTATGAGCTATGGGCTATGGGGTTTTGGGCCATGGAACCTTGAGACATGTGGGGAATGGAGGTTTGGGCCATGGGGCATGTGGGCTATGGGGTTTTGGGCCATGGGTCCTTGAGACATGTGGGGAATGGAGGTTTGGGCCATGGGGCATGTGGGAAATGGAGGTTTAGGCTATGGGGCCTCGGGGTATGGGGGTAATGGGGGTTTGAATGGTGTGGATTATGAGGGATTGATAGGGATCATGGGGGAATGAGGCATGGAGATTGTCTAGGGTATGGGATGGGTTCATGGATATGGGGTGTGGAGGAGAGGAGGCATTTTGGGAAGCCTTCCACATAGAGTAGGCTTGGAACATCTCCTCCATCATGGTCATGGAAGGAGGGTCGGATGGAGATGGTGGATTTAAGGGGTGATAGGGTATAGACGGGATGGATGTGGAGGATAAATTGGGCATGACCCGGGTAAGTGATGGAATATGGGGTGGATTGGAGGGATGAGGGGATGTATTGGGTATGTTTTTGGATGATGGGGGGTATGGTGTGGATGGGTGAGAAAAATCGGGCATGGCCCCAGTAAAAATGGGCATGACCAGAATAGATGGGGGGATTTTTGGGGAGTTGGATAAGGCGAAAGTGGTATATGTGAATGTGGGTGGATCGGGTCTATAGGGGGAAGACGGAAAATGGGTCATGGATGTAGATACGAGAAGTTGGGTTGGGCTTGGAATGGATGTGGGTGGAAGGTGGGGTTGATTTGGCATGAATGTGGATGGAAGGTGGGATGGGTTTGTAATGGATATGGGAGCTAAAATGGGCATGGTTTGGGTAAAAGATGGGGAATTGGGGAATGGACTTTGGATAATTTGGAAAGTGGTGGATGGAAAAATAAGGGCGCCAAAGGGGCCGGAGATGGCAAAGGGGGATTGGGTGAGGGGGATGGTGGTCAAGATTTCTCCCGAATGGGAATGGGTTGGAGAATGTGGTGGGGATAAGTTGAGATCGGCATAAGCCGGGTCCATGGCCCACGACATATCTCGGTATCGGGTTGGGTACGGGTGTCTTGGATGGGACCTGTAAATCTTCCTCCTTTTCCTACGAGATGAGAGAGGGTATGATGATGTCCTTGTTCTGACACCACAAAGACTATACTTTTAGGTTTGTTTTTTTATTTTAAAAATTTTTTGAATTTTTATAAGCAAAAATAAAGGTTCTGAGGCCTTGGAATTCCCTTCTCGGGTGGCTCTCGTATCCTAATTTAGGACCCGCGACAACGATTCTGAAGCACTTCAGAAAAATCAAAGGAAGACCTTCGATTTATTGAAGGCATGAAAATCGAGGCAAACTATGACAGCCCGGATTTCGGCACCCCGAAACCCGTGCCATCAGCACGATCCTCCAGACCGTGCCCCAAAGCTTAGCACGAAACATTGGTATAATAAGCACGACATAATAAATAAAGCAAATAACCTCATTAAATCGGAAAGCATTAATATGCCCAACTGGCATATTCAAAAGACAGTTCTACTCTCATGCCACTACATGAATAGAGAACCAACCCGAACCATCGATGATACACAGATCACCCCAGATGGTTCGCCAAAAGAATATCTAGTTTAATTACATTGTTTCAAAAATAAAGGCTTGACATACCAAGCCGCACTAAACTGCTCACAAAACTGACTTTCTATCAAAGTGCTCAGCAGAGTCACCTAGAAGAAGTCCTCGGGAGGAGGCTCCAACTCGTCTCCAGGTACGTAATCCGAATCACCCGGATCCACGTCCCCCGAAGCCTCTGCTGCTGCTATCAATGGGCCTGCAACGTATAGTCAAAAGGGTGAACTACATCCTAGCTCAATAGGGAACAACACAATGAACATATAAGTCAAAACTCACATATATTCCATGATATTCAAAGCATGATGAATCTATGCATTTGCTAGAAAACAATTAAAAACAGATGGTTTATACTCAATTTACTTGCTAAGTTGCATGTATTACTTTACTATTGATTTAATCATGAATGACACTGAACAGGCCTAAAGCAAAACTTAAATCTTCAACTTAAGTAATCCCCAAGTAATATAGCATCGAGCCCCGATGAGATACCCTTCATCATCATCTAATTAGACAGTTGTAAAAACATGTATTCCCTGGGAATACGACCCAAGCGCCTTTCTCACTAGGCGGCGGGGTTTAAAAATCACACAACATCCCTGGGATGTACTTACGGTCACGGATAAACCTCCGTCTTTGTGTCTGCATTAAATCGCCGTCGGTCATGGATATCTGCCGTGTCGGTGGGTCAGGTATCCCGCCACGTCGGTGGGGTATCCTCCAAACCTCAAATAACAAAAATATCATGTGCATTACATATAGTTGTTCACCGTGTAAGTGTGCTATCTTATATCAGTTAGGCCTCAACAGTAATTATTCACTCCCATGTATACATCCCTGGGATGTATACATACCCGCATCACACCTGATGCCTTATCACTTCTTCATCCCCTTAAGATGTCTCAATCTCATTAGATTACTTGTTCTTAATTACTTGCATCACACAGATGCCCTTATCACATTTTTGGTGTCACACATGCACCCATTTTCACAAAGCTTTTCACCATTTAAAAACAACTTCAATTTGATAATTATATCACTACATACATGCTCTTGAAATTAAAGTACATGTTCAAGGCGTTCCCTATCTCAATTCTCTAAAATTCTAAGCATCAAGCTCCCACGCGGCTCCTTGTGCTCATGCTCATACGTACCACCTATGGTACCACATAACACACGTAACTCATCACTAAAGATGTAACAAAGAAGGTCCAAGACCCTCCCTGAATCTCAAGGTCAACTATAAAGTTTAAGCCAAACTGTCAAAGTCGATTAATCGATTACCAAAATCGATTAATCGAAATGCAATTCAATTAATCGATTCCCAAAATCGATTAATCGAAACCAAAATCGATTAATCGATTCTCAAAATTGATTAATCGAGATTCAAATTCGATTAATCAATCCCAAATCGATTAATCGAGGTCTCCAACATAAGGCAGTTGATTCTTAAATCGAGTAATCGAGATCTCAAAATCGAAAAATCGATTAATCGATCCCAAATCGATTAATCAAAATCCCAATTCGATTAGTCGATTTCCCCAGGTTTCATTTCTCCAGTGGCTGGAGCTTTCCAGTCGATTAGTCAATTTCCAAATCGACTAATCGAAATCGGGCTTCCATGACTTTTCAACTTCTAGGCCAAAATCGATTAATCGAAATCCAATTTCGGTTAATCGATTTGGCCAGATTCAGCCCCCTTTCGGGCTGATCTTCCAAATCTCTATCCTTTCTTTCTTATGCCATTAATCTATCCTTCTAAGCATATTTGACAGAATTTAATCATCCTACATCTATGCATTAACTTCAATTTAAAACTTACCTCAAGAATCCCTTCAAGGGATAGATTTGTTGGGTTTGATGGCTAGGGTTCTACCACTTGTTTCACGATCCCAAACGCTTCTAATCTGTCGATGAATGCCCTTATCTACCCTTTGATTTGCATTCACCCCCCCAATAACTCCTCTTTACTCCTCTCTCTCTCTCCTCTTAACTCTCTCTTCATTAATCCAAGCAAAAAGGGAAATAGGGTTATTAAACCCTTATATTTGCTCTCCCGCTTGTGTGTTAAACACATACACCAGAGATAGGTGTATGTGACTGTAACATATCACAATTCTTCTACACTTAGGTCACACTAATCCCACATTAGTACCTAACTTTATGAATTCAATGTTTGACCATCACTTGGTCAAACCCATGACCAAACGGGCACGGATTCTGAGGTCAAAGTTAAACGATCAATTTTTCGGGATATTACATCCTCCCCACCTTAGGAATTTTCGTCCTGGAAAATAACCCAAAGATGGTCGCTTGGGTACCCCACATACTGGGGTGGCACGTACCCACACACATAAAAACGGACGGATACATTACATAGAGCGAGTAACCATAATTAAAGTCAAGTACAGTTTCAAAAATTTTCTGTATTTCATTTATATATCAAAATTTTTACAAGTCTCAATTTTCTGTAAATACAACGGTACTACAATGTCCAAAAAGATGACAAAGTGAAACCATCGTCAACTACTCACGCCGTCCCCTCTCCTGGCTGCTCTGATGTAGGTGCAGGCTGCTCCATCTGGATTGGCGGATGTGTGGGGGCTGACTGGGCTGCTAGAGCTGGCTGGCTGGTCTGAGGTAGCGGCGGCTGCGAAGTCTGGGCTGGCTGATCTGGTGGTGCCGAGCTTGCTGTGCCGGTAGCCGCGGTGGTGGGATGGAAGACTGGACCCCTATGGAAGGCGGTCCGTCCCGCAGTCCACTCCTCCTCCTGGGCAAGGCGCCGCTGGTAGTCCAACGGGTAGATGTAGCGGAGGGTATGGAACATCAGAAAGTCCATCCTCTGGTTCATCCTCTCGTTGTTGGCCTCCATGCGTGCCAACACGTCCTCGATGGTAGGACCGGAGTGAGGTGCTCGACGACGGTAGGATGACGTAGGTGTAGCTGCCGCGGACTGTGCTGGTGGCATAGGTGAAGCGGTGGTGTGGGAGGGTGCCCCCTCCGCTGGTGGCTCCACTGGGTGTGCCCCACCCACGGGTGGGTCTAGATGTGGTGGTGGGGATGGTGGTGGTACTGGAGCTGTTGCTGCTGAGATGGGACCCGTAGCCGGTAGGGTCCGCTTCAACAAATTATAACTACGGCTCCAGGAAGACTTTGAAAACATCTTCACTTGGTCCGTTGCCCTCACCTCATGGGACGATACCACATACTCGAGAGCATTGGAGTAACACTCCAACATGCTCAATATGAGCCGAGCATACGGCATCCTCTCCTTGGGCCTCAAGTTGCCCTTCATCAACTTACCTTTTATATATCTCATCCCCTCAAGGACGATCATGGTCGCATCAAACCATCGGCCACAAGAGGCCGCATAAAGTACCTGCTGCACCTTTTCTACGCGCTCTGTGTTGTGGCGTAGTGGGTATAGGTTGCACTTGATTATTGAATCAAGCATCCACATGTAGTGGGGAAGGTCGACCCTCCTAATGGAGGATCCCGATCCCGTCTTCTCGTTGGTCATACGGGCTTTGATCTCCTCAAATTTGGCCTCTTCTTCAAAGGGTGGAAAGAGGGTGGTCTCTGGAGTGAAATCGAGGTAACACTCGAGTACCTCGTGTATGTGGCGACGGGTGATCGTGTATTCCCGACCCTCAATCTTGGTTAAAACAACATCGTCGGTAGGGCCGTCCGTTAGCCCTTGGTAGAATAAACGAACTAATCGTGGGTAGTAGGACCCACGGATAGGTTTCAAAAGGTTGCCGAGACCGGCATTTCGGAGGTAATTACGAGCCCATTGGGTCTCGCCCGGTACATCGGGGTTCGTGAAGAGGTTTGGGTCGATGATGTACTCAACCTCAAAGGTCTTGGCTGCCCACCACTCGTTGGGTTGAATTACATTGGTGGGTGGTGGCGGCATGGGGGTGGATTTGCGTGAAGACTCGCGCCAAGACACGCTTGTCGAACCAGAGGTGGTCTCCGATGCCGACGGTGATGGAGTCCTCATCGGTGATGGGGTAGGTGGTGGCGGTGCGGCGTTCTTACGCCGAACCGGGAGCATAGAGGTTGCCTTCTTCGAAGATAACCGAGTTTTGGGTGGCATTTTGGTGAAAATTTATCAAAACTATTATTTAATAGCTTGAATTTGAAGAAAAAGAGTCGAACTACAGTCTACCGTAAGTTTCGTGGTGAAAATAAGCGATCTTGGTCTGAAATCGACGAAGGAAATCCAAAACCCTAGCTGTCTTGATTGGTTGGAGAAGAAGAAGAAATGGCGCCCAAGGTTTAAGAGTTTCGAATGGGCACCAAAACCCCAACTTATATATATATAGACTGGCTTCGATTAATCGAAATTCAAATTCGATTAATCGAATTTCAAAATTAAATTAAGCCACGCGAAATCGATTAATCAATTTCCAAAATCGATTAGTCGAAACTCAAAATCGATTAATCGAAACCATTTCGATTAATCGAAATCGTATCCGTTAAAATTTTTAAGTTTTGAAGCTCACTGGCGTGAGCCAGTCGATTAATCGAAATCCATTTTAATCAATTGAAATTACAAAATCGATTAATTGAGATTCACTTCGATTAATCGAAATCGTGCAGTCCTTCAAAATTTTTCCAATTTCAGTAAGTAACTCGATTCCAGTTCGATTAATCGAAAACTCAAATCGATTAATCGAATTGTTCTTCAATTAATCGAAATCACATAAAATACTTCAATTTCTTCAAAATTTCTTAAGTCACTCGATTAATCGAACATCTAGATCGACTAATCGAAATCAAGAATCGATTAATCGAAAACCCAAATCGATTAATCAAAATTTCCCTTCTTTCATTTCCTGAATCCTCATTGAATTTCCAGTCACTGGCACATGCCAGTCGACTAATCACCAAAATCGATTAATCGGAATTCCAAATCGATTAATCGATTTGAAAATCGATTAATCGATTTGAAAATCGATTAATTGATTTGAAAATTGATTAATCAGTTTTGATCAGATTCTTTAGCTTTTTAAAACTTTTTATTTCCTTGATTTATCTTGGTAATTCATGATACCAACTGATCCTTGGTTCTACAAAACACATCATCATGGCCATGTGCGTATAAAATTTATTTCTATTTCATACTTTGATCAAAATCTACATTGGATTACAAGTGTTGTTAAAATCCACAAACATGCTTGCGGGGGTACAATTGACTCTCAAGTGGTCTAAAATAAGGTTGCATATTGTTCTTTCACATCGGCCTCTCGTTCCCATGTAGCTTCCTCGGCCGGATAATACTTCCATCTGACAAGTACTAGTGGAATCACTTTCGTTCGCAACACTTGTTCCTTTCGATCCAAAATCTCCATCGGCTCTTCGATCATGGTCATGTCCTCATGCATCTCAAAAGCTTGACTGCTCAACCCGTGGTCAGGGTCGTTAAGGTACTTCCTGAGCATAGATACGTGGAAGACATTGTATACTGGATCGAATAACGGTGACAATCCAATGCAGTAAGCAACTTCCCCTACTCCTCCCAAAACTTCAAATGGTCCAAGATAGCGGGGACTTAGCTTCCCTCTCTTTTCAAATCACATCACCCCCTTCATAGGTGACACTTTCACAAACACGTGTTCACCCACTTTGAAGTCTACACTCGTCCGCTTGATATCGGCATAGCTTTTCTGTCTGCTCTGCGCCGCTTTGAGTTTTGCCCTTATCATACGAACATAGGTGGCATTGTCCTCAAGTATTTCGGGTCCCAAAACAAACTTCTCACCCGTTTCTTCCCAATTGATGGGCGATCTACATCGCCGTCCGTAAAGAGCTTCATACGGTGCCATCCCAATGCTCGTTTGGAAACTGTTGTTATATGCAAACTCAATTAAGGGTAGGTGCTGATCCCATGATCTTTGTAACTCTAACATACATGCCCTAAGCATGTCCTCGATGATCTAATTGACCCTCTCAGTCTGTCCGTCAGTCTGCGGATAGAATGCCGTACTGAAATCTAGTCACGTTCCCATTCCTTCTTGAAATTTCTTCCAGAACTTTGATGTATACAATGGGTCACGGTCCGAAACAATGCTACTCGGAATCCCATGCAAACGGACAATCTCTTTCATATAAAGTTCTGCCAGTCTTCCCGCCGTGTACATTGTGTTGTAAGGCAAGAAGTGCGCTGACTTGGTCAATCGATCGACCACTACCCAAATGGCATTGTATTTCTTTGCAGTTCGCGGTAATCCAATGATGAAATCCATAGAAATCGATTCCCATTTCCATTCCGGTATAGGTAGAGGCTGCAATAGACCTGCGGGATGTCTATGATCGATCTTCACTTGTTGGCACGTCAAACACCGCGACATGTACTCTGCCACATCCTGTTTCAAGCCTCTCCACCAATAGTTCTTTTTCAAATATTGATACATCTTGGTGCTTCCCGGGTGGATAGCATAGCTTGACTTATGTGATTCATCAAGAATTGTTCATCGTAGATCAGCGTTATTCGGAATATAGAGGCGGCCCTTGAACAATAAGGAACCATCCTCCTTGATTGAAAACTCAGATGTAATGCCTTCAGTTACATCTTGACGAATCTTTGTTAGTGTTGGGTCTTTCATCTGTAGCTCATGGATATGCTCAAATATCATCGGTCTCACTGAGATATTAGCCAAGAAGGCTCCTATAGCTTGAGACTCAATGTTTGCATTGTATAGGGCCAGATCTTCAAATAGCTTCCATCTGTGCATACCCAAAATTAGACTAGCCAATTGAGCTGAACTCTTCCGACTCAAGGCGTCGGCTACTACATTAGCCTTGCCTGGATGGTACTGTATGGAACAGTCATAGTCCTTGAGAAACTCCATCCATCTGCGCTACCTCATGTTTAGTTCCTTCTGTGTAAACAAATATCTGAGGCTCTTATGGTCAGTGAAAATCTCAAACATCTCACCGTATAAATAATGTCTCCAAATCTTAAGCGCAAATATGACCGCTGCTAATTCCAGGTCATGTGTCGGATAATTCTTCTCATGCTCTTTCAACTGTCTTGACCCATACGCTATCACCTGTTTGTATTGATTAAGCACACAGCCCAAACCAGTATATGAAGCATCACTATACACTGCAAATCCTCCACTGCCTGAAGGAATAGCTAACACTGGAGCTAAAGTGAGTCTCTTCTTGAGTTCTTGAAAACTCTTCTCGCATGCCTCACTCCATTCAAACCTTGCATCTTTCCGTGTAAGTCTCGTGAGTGGTCCTAATATCTTTGAAAAATCCTCAACGAAACGCCGGTAGTAACCTGCTAATCCTAGGAAACTACGGATGTCGGTCACTGTCTTTGGTTGCTCCCAATTCACTACTGCTTCGATCTTTGCTGGATCTACAGTGACACCAAGATTCGAGACTACATGTCCCAAAAAGCTAACTTCTTCTAACCAAAACTCACAGTTGCTGAGCTTGGCATATAACTGGTGTTCACGTAGAGTCTATAGGGCTAAGCTCAAGTGTTTCTCATGCTCTTCTTCTGACTTTGAATAGATCAGGATGTTGTCAACAAACACTACGACATAAGTATCTAGGTGTGGTTTAAACACCCTATTCATCAGATCCATGAATGACGCCGGGGCATTTGTTAACCCAAATGGCATCACTAGGAACTCATAGTGTCCGTATCGAGTCCTGAATGCAGTCTTATAAATATCCTTTGCCTTGACTCTCAACTGATGATATCCCGATCTCATATCGATCTTTGAGAAATACTTTGCTCCTTGCAGCTGATCAAACAAGTCATCTATCCTAGGCAAAGGGTATCGGTTCTTAATAGTGAGTTTGTTTAATTGTCGATAGTCAATGCACAGACGCAATGACCCATCTTTCTTCTTTACAAACAAGACCGGTGCTCCCCATGGAGACACGCTCGGTCTAACAAAACCCTTATCCATTAATTCTTGTAACTGCTCTTTCAACTCCTTCAACTCAGCAGGAGCCATTCTGTATGGTGCTTTAGAAACAGGCTCCGTTCCTGGTGCTTAGTCGATGGCAAATTCTATTTCTCTCTCTGGAGGTAGTCCAGGTAACTCTTCCGGAAATACGTCGGCGAAGTCTCGCACAATTGCTATCTCCGAGATCACATTCTTCTCCTCTTTGTGCTCCTTCAGAAATGCTAAGTATCCACTGCACCCCTTTCTAATCAATCGCTCGGCCCTGACTGTCGAGATAAGTGGTAGTAGCGTCGTCCTCTCTCCTCTAAATCAGAACAATCTCCTTGTATTCGGTCTAAAAGTGACGACTTTGTTCTTGCAATCGATCGTCGCACAGTGAGTCGATAGCCAATCCATGCCAAGGATCACGTCGAATCCTTGCATATCTAACAGAATTAGGTTCACGGGTAGCTCAAAATCGCCTCCATCCATGACCCTCATGATCACGGAGTTGCAAACCTTCTCGGTATCAACCGCTTTCCCAGTAGGAACCGTCACGGTTAAAACGAAGTCTAACTCCTCTGGGTCGACTTTCATCTTCTTCGTGAAGCGAGGGGTAACGAATGAGTAGGTAGACCCTGGGTCTATCAACACTCAAGCTTCGTATGACACGTCGCTTCCCTTCTTATGGATGTGTAATCCACCTAATTATACATACACATATATATTGTTTATTATCAATATACTAGATTTATCACATGCAAGTTCCTCTTATATGTTTTTTTCTAAATATAGATGCACCTTCTCTATCTAAAATTTCATGAATTGAAATTCTTTATTTAAAAGGAAATCTCACCTTGAATGACATCGTTTGTATTCTGAGCCTCTTGAGCTGTGACTGCATAGGCTCTTCCTTGGACGATTGGCTTCCTTGCTTGTATCTGTCGTGGAATGGGTACTGAAGTCGTCTTCCCTTTGTTCACCTCGGGGCATTCCCTGATCAAGTGGCCCACCTTGCCACATCGAAAGAAACCCCGAGTGCCTACCCTACAATCCGATGTCTTGTGAGGCTTGCCACACTTGGCACAAGTCTCACGTGGCGTGGAAGAAGCTGCTAGAGAAGGCCCCTGTGTGACTGTAGCGCCTGTAGTAATCACAGGGCTCTCGTAGCATATCGGTCTCCCCGATGGGAGCAATGGAAATCTCTGCTGGTTGCTCTGCTGCGTCGGTCTCCCATAGCCTCCTTGAAATGGTGGCTTCTGATTGTTCGGTATGAATCTCGGCTTTTTGTTCACTGGTTCATAATTCTCCGTTCTACTCTGATCAGAGTTCCACCTTCCCTATTGCTCCCTCTGGCGGTATTTGTTGTTGTTTTCTTCTTCTACCACCAAGGCCTTACTCATGACCTCTCCATAGGTCCTCAGCTAGAATGGTGCTACTCCTCCTCTCACGTCTGATCTCAACCCTTGGTGAAACCGTTTTGCTCTTATCATCTTTGTGATGACGTAGTCAGGCGCAAATCGAGCGAGTCGCATGAACTCCACTCCATAGTCTCTCACTGTCATCTTCCCCTGAGTAAGCTGTAGAAATTGAATTTCCATCTGGTTCCTCACTACCTCTAGAAAATATTGCTTGTTAAATTCCTCGACAAACTCATCCCATGTCCAGGGCATATCTGGAGTCTCTTGAGCCCTAGTCCGTGAAACGGACTTCCACCAAGGCCCAGTCTCTCCGTCCAACATATAGGCTGTCCAACGGACGCTCTCGTCCTCAGTACATGTGAGCACACTGAACACCTTCTCCATCTCACTCAACTAGTGCTGTGCTACTATGGGCTCTCCCTGTCCAGAAAAACTAGGAGGCCTCATCCTCCTAAACTCAGTGAATGTTGAAGATGCTGGCGGTGTAGGAGCTACTAGAGGTGTCGGTGGCTGATGCTGCTCATGAGCCGTGTGAGCTGCCAAAGATGCTGCCTATTGAGCCATAGCAGCTGCCATGGTCTCCATGGTGTGCATCATCCTCTGACGCTCTTCTTTATCCTCATTTCTTTCTCTAACCCTTTCTTGCTCTCTCTGATCTTGATCCTGTCGATCTCGATCGCGGTTCTCTTCCTGATCTTGGCTTCCTTGGCCACCACTGCCAGAAGCCCTTCCATCTCTTATAGGTACTCTATTTGTAGGAGAGATGTACCCATCTCCACTACGTAAACTCCTATTATGGCCGCCCCTGGGTCGGCCCCTTCCTCTAGGTAACATCACGGTCTGCACGTGAAAACAAAGTTTTCATTAGCAGAAGTCCCTATGCTCTGACAAAGAATGATTGTCAAAGTTTCTAAAAGAAAATGCTTTGATACCAACTATGACAGCCCGGATTTTGGCACCTCGAAACCCGTGTCATCAGCACGATCCTCCAGACCGTGCCCCAAAGCTTAGCACGAAACATTGGTATAACAAGCGCCACATAATAAATAAAGCAAATAATCTCATTAAAGCGGAAAGTATTAATATGCCCAACTGGCATATTCAAAAGACAGTTCTACTCTCATGCCACTACATGAATAGAGAACCGACCCAAACCATCGATGATACACAGGTCACCCCAGATGGTTCGCCAAAAGAATATCTAGTTTAATTACATTATTTCAAAAGTAAAGGCTTGACATACCAATCTGCACTAAACTACTCACAAAACTGACTTTCTATCAAAGTGCTCAGCAGAGTCACCTAGAAGAAGTCCTCGGGAGGAGGCTCCAACTCGTCTCTAGGTACGTAATCCGAATCACCTGGATCCACGTCCCCCGAAGCCTCCGTTGTTGCTATCAATGGACCTGCGACGTATAGTCAAAAGGGTGAGCTACATCCTAGCTCAATAGGGAACAACACAATGAACATATAAGTCAAAACTCACATATATTCCATGATATTCAAAGCATGATGAATCTATGCATTTGCTAGAAAACAATTAAAAACAGATGGTTTATACTCAATTTACTTGCTAAGTTGCATGTATTACTTTACTATTGATTTAATCATGAATGACACTGAACAGGCCTAAAGCAAAACTTAAATCTTCAACTTAAGTAATCCCCAAGTAATATAGCATCGAGCCCCGATGAGATACCCTTCATCATCATCTAATTAGACAGTTGTAAAAACATGTATTCCTTGGGAATACGACCCAAGCCCCTTTCTCACTAGGCGGCTGGGTTTAAAAATCACACAACATTCCTGGGATGTACTTACGGTCACGGATAAACCTCCGTGCTGGTGTACGGATTCGTCGCCGTACCGGTCACGAATATCCTGCCGCGTCAGTCGTGGGTATCCCGCCACGTCGGTGGGGTATCCTCCAAACCTCAAATAACAAAAATATCATGTGCATTACATATAGTTGTTCACCGTGTAAGTGTGCTATCTTATATCAGTTAGGCCACAACAGTAATTATTCACTCCTATGTATACATACCCGCATCACACCTGATGCCTTATCACTTCTTCATCCCCTGAGGATGTCTCAATCTCATTAGATTACTTGTTTTTAGTTACTTGCATCACACAGATGCCCTTATCACATTTTTGGTGTCACACACGCACCCATTTTCATAAAGTTTTTCACCATTTAAAAACAACTTCAATTTGATAATTATATCACTACATACATGCTCTTGAAATTAAAGTACATGTTCAAGGTGTTCCCTACCTCAATTCTCTGAAATTCCAAGCATCAAGGTCCCACGCGGCTCCTTGTGCTCATGCTCATACGTACCACCTATGGTACCATATAACACATGTAACTCATCACTAAAGATGTAACAAAGAAGGTCCAAGACCCTCCCTGAATCTCAAGGTCAACTAAAGTTTAAGCCAAACTGTCAAAGTCGATTAATCGATTCCCAAAATTGATTAATCGAAATGCAATTCGATTAATCGATTCCCAAAATCGATTAATCGAAACCAAAATCAATTAATCGATTCTCAAAATCGATTAATCAAGATTCAAATTCGATTAATTGATCCCAAATCGATTAATCGAGGTCTCCAACATAAGGCAGTCGATTCTTAAATCGAGTAATCGAGATCTCAAAATCAATTAATCGATCCCAAATCAATTAATCGAAATCCCAAATCGATTAATCGAAATCCCAATTTGATTAGTCGATTTCCCTAGGTTTCATTTCTCCAGTGGCTGGAGCTTCCCAGTCGATTAGTCGATTTCCAAATCGGCTAATCGAAATCCAAATCGATTAATCGAAATCAAGCTTTCATGACTTTTCAACTTCTGGGCCAAAATCGATTAATCGAAATTCAATTTTGATTAATCGATTTGGCCAGATTCAGCCCCCTTTCGGGCTGATCTTCTAAATCTCTATCCTTTCTTTCTTATGCCATTAATCTATCCTTCTAAGCATATTTGACAGAATTTAATCATCCTACATCTATGCATTAACTTTAATTTAAAACTTACCTCAAGAATCCCTTCAAGGGATAGATTTGTTGGGTTTGATGGCTAGGGTTCCACCACTTATTTCACGATCCCAAACGCTTTGAATCCGTCAATGAATGCCCTTATCTACCCTTTGATTTGCATTCACCCCCCCAATAACTCCTCTTTACTCCTCTCTCTCTCCTCTTAACTCTCTCTTCAATAATCCAAGCAAAAAGGGAAATAGGGTTATTAAACCCTTATATTTGCTCTCCCGCTTGTGTGTTAAACACATACACCAGAGATAGGTGTATGTGACTGTAACTTATCACAATTCTTCTACACTTAGGTCACACTAATCCCACATTAGTACCTAACTTTATGAATTCAATGTTTGACCATCACTTGGTCAAACCCATGACCAAATGGGCATGGATCCCGAGGTCAAAGTTAAACAGTCAATTTTTCGAGATATTACACAAACGATCTGATCCCCCAAAATGAGTCAAAAAGAAATTACCTTCTTGTGACCGGCGGGGGTGTATTAGGTGTTGGAGATGGCGAGGCCTAAACAGAGGCACTAAGACACTAATCGGGGGACTCGGGATGTGGAAAAAGGCCACAAAATCAGGCCGACTGTCGAATAATCATCAAGAACTAATACATGAGGCGAGCAAAGTTTCTAAATAAGGTCGAATTAATACTTGCGCCAGCAAAACTGGTTTCAATGCTTGACATGAGTTTCAAATGAATTGAGTCACTTTTTGGCTTTTTTGTGGAAGCTAGGCTTTCGAGAATTGACTGATTATATGATCGGATTCTCTCCTCACCGAACCTAAGGGTTTGAGTCCGGTATAACTCGCTAGCGCGCTCCCCAACGGGTTTTAAGCTTATAGGAATGGGAACTCACCCGATATACCTCCAGCGCAATTGCCTTCTCATATACTAGTTTGGCTAGGACTTTTTTGGATCATCACCACTAGGGGCTACCGCCATACTAAGACCCGAGTGGTTGTATGTGTGCCTAAACTCAACCCTTTAAAAATCTACCTCGTAAAACAAATTGATTTAGTTCCTTATCTTGGTTCAATTTTAATTTTTTTTTCAAAGCTTTTTTTTTTATGGGAGTTTTCTTTAGGTCAAAGATCGGGGGTGATGATCTCATGCCGCCACTACGGGCCGGCATCCACTGTTAGGATAATGCGCAAGTAGGCCCGCCAATCAGCTAAGGCACTAAAATAACAAAAAAATAAAGAAAATTAAAAGACAATGCGCAAGTAGGCCTGCCAAACGGCTAAGGCACGTAAACAACGTAAAAGTAGGGGTAAGTAAAATGACGTAATCAGAGGGGTGAGTAAAAAAAATAAAATAATAATAATAAAAAAGTTAATAAAATAAAAAATAAATGGGCCAAGTTCAAGGGAAAGCTCTACTAGCTAATCTCCAGCAGAGTCGCCATCTGTGCAACCGTGGGATTTTTGACGATCTTGTCGCGACGATGCACTCTCTAACGAAAAATATAGAGTCGCCACCCGGAGCTTTTGGTGTCCCGAAAAACTTATATCAATTTTATAAGCACTAAAGTGCCACAAATATGACTCTGAATCCGGTCCACACCAAAAGTTCTTGGGTAGGGACTTCGGTTATCGATTGGGAAGGTGTTAGGCACCCAATCAACCCACTTAATATGGTCTCTACTAATGACCAAAATAAAAATCATATAAAAAAACAAAAAGAAAAATGGCTTCCTCTTGCCCAAATGGGTCCTAAATCTTATTTGTGTCCCTCCGTTCCTACCGAAAATTCGGTGGCGTAACGACACAAATGGGAGGATGGAGGAATGACCGAGAAGGTAGAGGAATAGAGGGGAGAGCCGAAGCTCTCCGGCCCTTTTTGCACAGTTGAGGAGCCTTGTGTTGGCTTGCTTTGATGAGCTTTTGAAGGCTTGCATGGTATGGAATGGGGTTCTAACTCTTAAGGCTTGAAGCTAAGAGGTAGAGAAGGAAGGCTAGGGGATCACAGACACCTAACCTAGAGGCTTTTAGTGAAATACTAAGGTCTAAAGGGTTTTTTTGAATTTTGGAATTTGTATGGGGATGGTGCACCAAAGGGAGAAAGATCTTCTCACTTAAGCTCTTTCTCTCTTAGGTAAAAATTTTCAACCTTTAATTCAAGGGGAGGGGGGTTCTATTTATAGGAAAAGGGTGGGTTAAGAGGCTACTTAGATGCTAATTGGGGTTAGCAATTAGGTAATCTCTAATCTAAGGTTTTCTAGGATTTTGAGAGCTTGGAAAGGTGTGAAGGTGGTTTTAATGATGGATGATAGGTTGGTATTTTAAATCACTTAAGGGTTGCAAATAGGTAGTGAATGGGTGCAATAGAACTATCAAAACGCACTCTGAAGGTTGAGGTGGTCAACAAGTCAAACCCCAATCTCGAATTTCGAGAAAAAAACCTACAGTCACTGTTCATATGCCTGGCGCAACTATTAGTTGCACCAGGCATGTGCACAGTAAAATATTGCATGAACAGTGCCTAGAAGTTGGCTCCTCGAGGGGTGGGGTCCACTTTATAGTTACGCCAAGCCATTTCTGGGGAGAAAATAGCTTGGCGCAACTATTAGTTGCGCCAAGCAAAAAATAAATATTTTTGCCCGATATTCGAATCGTCGTAACTTTTGATATACAACTCCGATTGAGGCGATGTTTGGCTCGTTGGAAAACTAGAAAAGTCCTCTTTCCAATGGTATATGATTTGATAATAGTAGAAGACCTCAGCTAGTCCTAGTGCACCACTCTTCATTCATTGCTTGGGAAGGTTAGGTTTAGGGTTTAGAAGGGGTTCTAAGGGTTGGGATTGGTTTCTAATGGTTTGGAGTCGATTCCTAAGGGATCTAGGGTGATTCCTAAGGGTTTGGGGTAATTCCTAAGGGTTCCATATATGCCATCAAAAGCTCGGAGGCGTGCCTCTCTCAAAGTGTATTCCGATCGGGCCTTGGGCTAAATTTGGACGTCTACACATGCACTCAATGTTCAACTAAATGAGAAGACTCATCAACTTACATTGGCAGAAGGGAAAATATTGAAACTTCAAGGAGATAAAGATTTCCTAGTTCAAATCTGTGATGATCAAAAGAAACAGATACAGTCCATCACTAACAATAGCATCATCACAACTGACAGATTGAAGGCTATAACAAGATTTTTTTGACTTTTTCTAATGGTGTTAGATGATGTAACATACAATGAACTGTGCTAATGCTCCACACCGCAACCCACCATCTTGAAGAAAAATTCTAATGTTTCCTATATTAATATTAGACTCATTGCGAAGTGCTCGTCGATACGATTCCAACAATATATAATTTGATAATTTTTTATAAGAATATAAAAAGTTACGCCCATTTTAAGTGATGAAACAAATCAAAGGATATAACTGTAATTTCAGGAAAGAAACACCAATTACTTCGGTGCTTACACAAAGCGCTAGAACGAAACCTTTCTTAAGCTATTCAAGTCACGCACGAATTCTTCTTCCGTGAAAAAATTCCTATTTTATTAAATCCCTTCCAAAAAGTTTTAATTAGAATTAACCTAAAACTTTCTACCATTATAAATAAAACTTTAAAAGCACTCTACTCTCTATAATTAAAAAATTATTCTCTCCCAAAACTTAGATGAATCGATGCCTTGGGCATCAAGTTTTTCAACCCGAACCACCCTTGATCTATCGTTCATGCTTCAAGAGGTGGGTACCCATCAATCCATCTTATTCTTCTCAGATCCTATCGCGTAGGATGCGTTCAATCGCGCATCGACGGGTTTAAAAATTTTATTTAAATTCAAATATCTCATAAATTAATAGACCTATATGTTTAATATTTTACTTTCCCTTAAAGATATATATTTTGTAGGTCGATTTATATTTTGTTTCTCTTTTCTTTTCAAACAATCCCTTTGTTTGGCCATTAATATTTTACCTTTTATTAGGTTTGCATATTTAATATCTCATCTTCCTCTTAAATTTGCAAACTAATTAAATATGAATATCTTTAAAAATGATAAATCTGCATATTTAATATTTTATTTTTCTATTAAAGTTGTATGATTTGTAAGTCGGTTTATATTTTGTTTCTCTTTTCAAATAATCCTTTTGTTTGACTATTTAATATTGTACTTTCTATTAAGTCTTCATATTTAATATTTTATCTTTTTTTAAATCTGTAAAATTAATTAAACCCTAATATTTATAAATCTGATAGATTGACTTATTTGGAATTCCCTATTGATATTTTTTATTTCTAAACATATATAGTTAAAAATTTATTCTTTTATTAAAACTGTAATTTTATATTCTTATTTATCTAAAACTAATTAAGCACTAAAATTTAAATCATATTCTTGTTTATTTAACCGCATTAATGGCATCTTTAATATGAAAAAGAAAATAAGCAAAACTAATTAAGCCCTGAGATATTATAAATCTGATATATCTATATAATTAGTAATTTACCCTTCTACTAAAAACTATAATGATATATTATTATTGCAAGTCTATATTATTATTTATTTAAAATTAATTAAGTCCTAAAATTAAACTATATTCTTATTTTATTTAAAAGAATAATAGATTGCACTGTCTTGAAGTTTTGGGTCCGAACTTTACGGCTATGAACCCAAATTCGTGGCCACGAACCCGAGCTCGCGACCATCGATGTACTTGTGACAGCCTGAATATTTGAACTCGAAAACCCGTGCCGTCAGATCACACATAAGACGATCCCAGAACACACAAACAATTGGTACATCCACACAAAGAAGAATAAAGATAATATCTCTATCAATGCAGATCGAATCATCATATATGTATGACAAAAGATATTCTAATTAGACAAAACAATATAATGACGGTTCTGTCCTTATGTAAACCATAAGCCCTACAGAACCGAAATGAACCACTGGTAATGAACAATCATCACTCGAATCAGTGGTTCAAAATAAGTATTTACATATCATTCTAAATAAAATAAAAAGGTTGGACATACCAAGCCCTATACAAAATATTTATCCTCAAAAGAATCTCACAAGTCCCCCTAGGGGAAACAATCCTCTGGCAGAAGATTCGATTCCTCTTCTGGTATGTAATCGGAAAATTCATCTCAGCCAGAATCTTCAATGCTTGTATCTGCGTCCGTACTTGTGACGTATAGTCGAAGGGTGAGCTAATATCGAAGCTCAATAGGGGAATATCACTAGCATGTATAATATATTTCAAAGTGTAGATCTCATGACTGAATTCAAAGCACATTTCATGAGATTGAACTTTTAGATGCTTGAAATTTAAATAACTAAATTTGAAATACACACTCACGTGATTTGTCTCTTATTTCTCAAGTTGCTTACTAAATTCATTTTCATATGCTTCTCATGCTTCAAATGACTTAATACTTTAACTTAAATAATCTCCCAAGCGTATATAGCATTGGGAGCCACATTAATACTGATGGGAATCCCTAGACCACCGTCGTTCAATGAACAATTTACACCTTTGCCAAGCCTCAGAGCTAAGTTAACAGGATCACTTGAACCACAATGTCAAGCCCCTGAGCAGGGTCACTTGTGCCACAATGACCGTTGGCCGGTCCACCTATACAGATATCCTACCGTACCGAATACACGATGGGGATTCATTTTACGGAAACCTTAAAGTCAATGTGCGATTCTAACTTATAGTTATTCACTGTGTAGTTAATCAGTGTGATTAATTATAGCTAGGTTTCAAGTTTCACATGCTTGTTTATCACTTTCACGTACACGCTTATCACATTTACGTATGCTTGCTTATCACACTTATCACATTTAGCACATTGTTTATCATATTCACATATTTATCATGTTCACACCATCACACACATGCTCATCTTCATGGTCACTGGATGACAGAGCGGGATGTACGGGAGGATGCTTTACGTGTAGAGATTTGTGCCTTGAAGCGCGAGTTGGGTCGTTGACTCCATCCTGCACATACCTTTTTTGCATAGATCAAAACCATAGAAGGGGGCGTAAGAACCCCTGCCAGATATTTTTTTGGGTATATATAAACTTCTTTATGTTTTTGTTGCTTTTGCTTTTTGTAAAAAGAAAAGGGAGCTAGAAATCACACCGATTATGTTTTAGCGATGTGGTGTAAGCAAAGTACAGACTTGTAAATGGAAAAAGGGAAACCTATTATCTTACAAAGATTTTATCTTTTTTTTTTTGTTTTGTAAAATGGGAAATTGGGGTATTGTGCCTGTTACTCCTTTGGAGATGTGGCGCACACAGTGTCGACCTAAAATAGGAAAGAAAAATTTATTATCTTTTACAAAAGTGGCCTCCTCACCCTGTGGTGATGCACACAGTGTGGGTGTGAAAAATGGGAAAGGAAAATATATTATCTTTTGTAAAAGTGGCCTTTCCGGTCATCAATCCAATCATCTCGGAGTGGGGCGAGCACAGCGCTAGCCTGAACATAGGAAAGGAAAATTTATTATCTCTTTTTGTTGTTGCTCTTTTGCATTTTTGTTATTTTTTTCTTTGTGCCTTAAACGTAAGGGGAAGCAAACAGGTCTCAATTTTGAGCTTAGTCGAACCTCTTCACATGGTTGAATCCAAGTGAGGTTAGCAATTTTACGAAGGCCAGAACATCCATCCCTTTTGAATCGAATTGACCTTTTCTCTTTACCCTGGATCATACATTTAACAGTGCAACTATTTAAGACATTCTTGGTCGAGACCTGATTTGAGCTAACATGAGCGGCCCAGTCGAAAATTAGGTAGCACGGGAGGGTGACTGAAGGATTCCTCTCTCTTTCCTCTCCTTTTTTATGTTTCTTCTTCCTTTTCTTTTCTTCTTTCTCTTTTTTTTTTCTTTTTTACTCACAACGCCCAAGGAGGGTTTTCGTCGTGCCCGTTATTTCCCTCTTTTTTACCCGTAGCACCCTTTCAGATTTTCACTACGTCTATGGGTATGAATTTTTACCCCAGTCTCCTTTTTAGGTTTTCACCTAGTCCACACAAGCTCGCTACTTTTACTCATGGCATCCTTTCAGGTTTTCACCATGTCCATCTTGCTTTGAGCTTGTATTTTTATTTTATTTACTTTATCAAAGGCCATGACATGGACGTCGATTCCGTCATAGCCGGCTGGATGAAATTCTTTTGTTTATCTCACAACTTGGCTTATGTTGACTCAACAGTTATTATGACTGCCCGTAGACTTTAAAGAGGGCTTTATTCAGGGATGTATCTTGGCCATGGGTAAGGTTAGGAATTTTGAATGTATTCTGGGTTTAAAAGGTTTCCTTGATAGAGTTTTAGTTACCGTAATACACTTCTTCCTTGGGGAATTTTGACTGTGCATGCCCCACTTTTTCTTTTCTATTTTTTTGTAGACGTCCTCTTTTTGGGATTTTACTTTTCTGATTTTTTTTTTGGATTTGATGGTAACTCTTTTCTTCTTTTTTTTGATGGTGTATACACATTTTTTTCCTTTTTCTGGGAAGGGTTAATGAAGGAAAGGCCTTTAGCTCAATAGGGGTAGCAAAGGGTATAAACGTTCAGGGGCACTTTTTAGCTACTTGGCTTTGAACTGATGGCCTCTTTTTTGGGGTCTTTAAGCAGTCACGTATCCATCTTATCAATACTTACCTTGTTGCGGGAGACTTAGGAATAGAAACATCGGACTTATCCAGCCATGGATCAAAATGCCAGAAAATTGGTATGTACCGTTCGAGCCCAAATCGGTACGTATCAGACGATACGTATCGGTACCGGACAGTACCAGATGATACATTAAATGTATTGTTCGGTACTTTACATACAGTTGACCGATACTGTACATTCAATATACCGTATCAGTGACCTCCAATATCGATACATATCGTTCAATACGTATCGGTATCGAATGAAATTTTGATTCATGTATCTAGCGTTGATAGGCTTAAGAAATTTATCTCCGTCCATGGTGGCGAGACAGATGGCGTATCCCGGGAGTACTTCTCGTATGACATAAGGTCCTTCCCAGTTGGGCTTGAACTTCCCTCTCGAATCAGCGTGGAGGGAGGGAAAGATTTTTTGAGTACGGTGTCTCCCACCTTTAGATCTCGATCGCGGACACGTTTGTTATAAGCACGTGCGATTCGCCCTTGATAAACTTACGTATGGCATAAGGCTAGGAGTCTTTTCTCGTCTAGCAAGTTTAGCTGCTCAAAGCGGGACCTCTCCTTTTCAACCTTAGGTAGGCCTAATTCCATGAGAATGCGGAGTGAGGGTACTTCAACTTCAATTGGCAGAATTACCTCGGTTCCATACACAAGGAAAAATGGTGTCGCCCCTGTAGCAGTACGGATCGATGTTCGATAAGCCTATAATGAAAATGGTAACTTTGCACTCCAATCTCGTTAGGTGACGACCATTTTCTCAAGGATGCGGACGATTGTCTTGTTAGCGGCCTCCACGGCCCCATTAGTTTGCAGTCGATAAGGTGACGAGCGATGGTGCTTGATCTTGTATTATTCGCAGAAGGCCCTAATGCACTTGTTCACAAAGTTGGTGCCATTATTCGTGATAATGTCCTCGGGTACTCCAAACCGACAAATGATGTTATTCTTGATGAATTTTTCAATGTGACTGGCCGTGATGTTCGTATAAGATGTCGCCTCTACCCATTTGGTGAAGTACTCGATGGCGACGAGGATGAACTGATGCCCATTAGATGATTTTGGATTGACTTTTTCGACGATGTCAAGGCCCCATGTAGCAAATGGCCAAGGAGTGGTCATACTGTGTAGATCAATGGCAGGAGCATATATTAGACTGGAGTGTTCTTGGCATTTGTAGCACTTCTGAATGTGCTCACAGCATCAGTTTCAATGATGGTCCAGAAGTATCCCTATTGTAGAATCTTCTTTGCAAGCATGTGTCCGTTGACGTGGGCCCCGCATACTCCCTCATGGATCTCCCTCGTGGATCTCCTTTACAAGCAGGATGTTGTTGTATGATCACTTGTAGAGACACTTGCTAAAGATGACGTAATTGTTGGTGTGCACTTTTTCTGGGTCTCTCTCTGTCCCGGTTGAATCAGTGACCCAATTCTGTTCAGGTGGACTCTAGTGATGCGGCGTTTGAAATGGTGGAGGTAAAATAAAAATAAAAGGGAGGTTTCTAAGAAGATTCCTAGTTTGTTGCGATCGTCAGCTGCAGATATTTATCGACGCTACGACACGTCAATAATCACACTTTAGAGCGGGTGTGGGTTACTTCTATACTGAATCATCTGCCTGCGAACATCAGCAGCAATGTCTCTTTTATGATTTAGATAGTTTAATTTTTCTTTTATTTTCCTTTATAATTATAGTTTTGGTCAGTTTAGACTTCCTTGATTCTATTGTGAGTTTGGTTGTGTGTGGGAATTTATTGAAGTTTGTTAAACTTAATGTTCTAGTCTTATCAAGAGTCTAATTAATTTTCTACTATTCCTATCCTTATTGAAAGTTTAATTAATTAAGTATCCTAATGCTATTAAAGGTCCGATTAATCTTAGTCTCCTAATCCCATTAGAAGTCTAATTATGATCAAGTTTCTTAATTGTACTAGGAGTGCACATGTACTAGTTCTGATGAAACTTTGATCAAATCAAGCATGCTAGTTATATTGAAATTCTAAGCGGAGAAAGAAAACTAGTTGTATTGGAATTCTAATTAAATTGCGTATAACAGTCTTACTAGAATTTTAACTGAAATAGAGAACTAATTATACTGGAACTCTAATTCAAAGCACAAGAATTAATTTTAATAAAATCTAATTAAAAACAAACAAACTGATTTTTATTTATTAAAAGTCTAATAAATAAACTGATTTTATTCGAATTCTAATTAAAGCAATGAATTAACTATACTAAAAATCTAATCAAAGCAGTAAATTAATCATACTAAATTCTAATTAAAGTGAGAAATTAACCAATTAAAATCTGATTTAAAGAAATTAATCAATCATGCTAAAATCTAATTAACTTAATTAATTAATCATGTGGAAATAAAATAAATTTACTAATTAATTATACTAAAGAGCTAAGAAAAGGCAACTAATTAATTCTAGAATTTCTAAAAAAAGGGTTTTGGGCCCGTTATGTTAATGAGGATTGGCCTCGTACTCGAGTACCCTCCGTAAGCTCCCTTGGGCAAATCGGATGGCTGAGATTAAAGATAAATTAGATTTTTGGACCGTGAAATAATATTTTTAGGCTTTTCAGAGTTGATTTCGGAATAATAATTATGAATCAAATTATAAACTAGAATTATATAAACTAAAATCAATATTTATGATTTTTTAGAAGTATTAAATCAAAGAATTAAAATTAAAATTAAATTTTTTGGATTAAATTCTGGTCCGAAATCAGGAAATCAGGCCGTATGATTAAGGACTGGTTCTTGAATCCAAGGATTAGAACCAGAAATTGATGATAGGACTGTAGATTAAGATTTTAGAACGGAAATAGTCTTAAAAATTGGTGAATAGGACTGTGAGATTAAGGATTGGTTCTAGATTCAGAGATCTAGAACCATATATAAAATGTGCGATTTGTGCAACCGTGGGATTTGTGATGATCCCGTCGCGGCAATGCGCTCGCTTGCAAAAAATATAGAGTCGCCACCAGGAACTTTTGGTGTCCCGGGAAACCTATATCATTTTTATAAGCACCGAAGTGTCACAAATATGACTCTGAATCCGGTCCACACCAAAGGCTCTTGGGTAGGAGCTTCAGTTATCAATCGGGAAGGTGTTAGCACCCAATCAACCCGCTTAATGCGGTCTCTACTAATGGCCAAAATTAAAATGAAGTAAAAGAAAAGAAAATGATTCCCTCTTACCCAAATGGGCCTCCAATCCTATTTGTGCCCCTCCGTTCCTATCGAAAATTCGACGGTGTAACGGCACAAAATGAGAGGGTAGGGAGAGCAAAAGGAGATAGGAGAAGAAAGGGGAGAGCCGGAGCCCTCGAGCCCTTGTAGCACCGAAAGAGAGCCTTGCGTGGCTTGCTTTGATGAGCTCTTGAAGGCTTTGTATGGGGGAAAATGGGGTTCTAGGTCTTAAGGCTTGAGGCTAATAGGTAGGGAAGGAAGGCAAGGGGGTCACACACACCTAACCTAAGGGTTTTTTATGAAATGCTAAGGGTGGGAAGAGGTTTTGGAATTCTGGTTTTTGTATGGGAGGGGTGCATCAAAGGGAGAAAGATATTCTCACTTTAAGCTCTTTCTCTCTTAGGTAGAAATTCTCAACCCTTAAACCAAGGGGAGGGGGGCTCTATTTATAGGAAAAGGATAAGTTAGCAAGCTACTTAGATGCTAATTAGGTTTAGCAATTAGGTAATCTCTAATTTAAGGTTTCCTAGGATTTTGAGAGCTTGGAGAGGTGTGAAGGTGGTTTTAATGGTGAATGATAGGTTGGTGTTTCAAATCATTTAAGGGTTGCAAATAGGCATTAAAAGGGTGCAACAAAACTAGCAAAACACACCCCACAGATCAAGGTGGTCAAGAAGTCAAATCCCAAACACGAAATTCAGGGCAAAATCCCACAGTCACTGTTCATATGTCTGGTGCAACTAATAGTTGCGCTAGGCAAATGTACAGTAAAACAGTAATGAATAGTAGCCTGGAAGTTGGCTTCGCGAGGGGTGGGGGACCCATTTATACCTGGCGTAACTATTAGTTGCGCCATGCCATTTCTGGGGGAAAAAACCAAAAATTCTGGCCGATTTTTGAATCGCCGTAACTTTTAATATACAACTCCGATTGAGGCAATTATTGGCTTGTTGGAAAGCTGGAGAAGTCCTCTTTCCAATGGTATATGATTTGATATTAGTGAAAGACCTCAGATAGTCCTGGTGCACCATTCCTTATCCATTACTTGGGAAGGTTAGGTTTAGGGTTTGGAATGGGTTCTAAGGGTCGGGACTGATTTCTAAAGGTTCGGGATAGGTTCTTAAGGGATCTAGGGTGATTCCTAAGGGTTTGGGGTGATTTCTAAGGGTTCCATACATGCCATCAAAAGCTCAACAATGCGCCTCTCTCGAAATGTGTTTCGATCGGGCCTTGGGCCAAATTTGGGTGTCTACAGATGCCCCTCTTTGGTATCTTCTCACTAGTGATCGTATGCCAAAGAAAAGAGACATCCGAAAAGGCCCAAGGCATTATTGGCAGGTTCGCTATATTCAGAACGAACTTCAAATATCGGGTGAGTAACACGGTGAGAAAATGAAAGCCCTAGGGTGTCAGGCTAATCATTCGTTTCTCGAGGTATCAGTTCCCAAGCGCTTAGCGACATTACTAGACATAACCGAGGTGGAATGAGTTACAAAAGTCCAATAGCTGGGAAAAATGTTTACCTCTCGAGTTGCAAAAGCCCGTTAGTCGAGAAAAACATCCACCTCTCGAGATGATTTGAAGGTGATTGATGTTCGAGATTTATTCTAAATACAACAGTTTCGTAAGTAAGAGGGGTGATCGACCCACATTCAAAGATAGGCACGAAGTAAACATACGCAAGGCTCCACAGTTTGTGTCCAATCCTACAAGGTATTTGATGACCTCATTAGATTATTCGTGGGTGCCCCTGCTGAAAGCAGGGTTCGAGATCTTTGGGCAAACCCATCAATCCCAAAGTTTATTTAGCATGACCACCCAAGCGAAGTGAATAGATGTCACAACGCTTTTTGAGAGTACGTGCCATTTTTCTAAAAGCATGCCTCAGCTCAGCATGACCTAGAGTATCCAGTTTCGACTTCTTTGAACAGATCCATCCAAACATTGGGCACCTATCAAAAGGGGGCATCCAATCATGGTCTCTGTTGACAATGATCATAATCATCAATTAACTATGCATAATCATGCACCCATCGGGGGCAATAAGCAACAATAAAGGCGATGGAAGCCCCAACCCGGACCCGCCCGGGTATAATTTACAAGGACAAACGACCATCATACGGATACCCTGACGCATGGCGTACACTTTACAGGGATACCGCCGCCCATATAGATTTTAAGCCTACAGAAAATAAAAGGGAAATGAACCCTTCATAATGAATGATTGCACATAGTTTGATTGATATGTAATCTCATTCTTAACAGGTTGGTTTCAACCAACGATTGACCTTTTCCAATGAAGAACCTGAAGCTTAAGACACTTAAGCTCATATGAATCCAAAACAGAGCATTTTGCTCAAAAGATTTAGCAGTGGAATCAATCCGATCCACGCATTGGCTGTTTGATCGAAATTGACACTATCGCTCCTACTTTGAAGTAGGATCCATGAATCCAAGGCGAACCTTAGACCTAGGACATTAATTTTTCACAGCTGCATTGCCAATAAAATATTGACATTTTACCGCATTGAAAATACGCGAGTGCATAGCTGTGCGTAGACATGAAAACATAGATTTTTTCTTTTCAAAATAATTTTCATCATTTTTTTGTTAGCCCTGACGTCGGTGGGGAGATACTTTATCTGATTTGTCCATCACTGAGAAGTTGCCTGCTTTAAGGCTTTGGACCGTGTGATGTTCCTGCACATTCTTGAGAAAATGTCAGTCCCTTTTTTGTTTATACATATAAAGAAGGAAAAGTAGATTTCTACTTATACTCTTTTAGTTTCAAGATATTTTTTTAGATTTTTGTTTTTGGAGATTTTTTGTTATTTTTCTTCGATTTTGAGATTGAAATATGATGTTGGAAATATGTACATGGAAATGAGTAGAAATATATGCACACTTTTTTGGTATTTGGATTTTTCTCGATTGATTTTTTTGTTTTTTGGCTTTTCTTCTCCTTTTATTTTTTTATTTTTTTTTATGCCTTGACAGTGAGACGGAGTAACGGATCCCATTTTGAGCATAGTCGAACTCTTTCATGTAGTTGAACCTGAGCGAGTTTTCGGATTTTACCAAGGCCAGAACATCGATCTCTTTAGATTGAGTCAAACCTTTCTCCTTACCTCGGGTCATACGTTTGATGGTGCGGTTTCACAAAGACCATTCTTGTCGGGACCCGATTCGAACTAGCATGAGTAGCCTAGTCGGACAATGAGCAACAGGGAGAGTAACAAAAGGGTTCCTCAAACATCAATCAATCATTTCAAACCTTTCTTCTTTTCTTCTCTCTTTTTTTTTTTTATTATTTTTTTTTTTTACCTCCTTTTTTACCCGTGGCGCCCTTTCGGGTTTTCACCTCGTCCATGGGTTTAGCTCTCTTACCCCAAGCGCCCTTTCGAGTTTTCACCTGGTCCACACAAGCTCGCTGTTTTTACCTGTAATGCCCTTTTGGATTTTCACCACGTCCATCTTGCTTTGAGCTTGTATTTTTATTTTATTTTTTTATTCTTTTCATTTCCTTTTTTCAACAGCCACGACATGACGTTGATTCCATCATAGCCGACTAGATGGGGTTCAGGTGTCGTCTCACAACTCGGCTTGTGTTGACTTTAACAGATGCTGTGACTGCTTGTGAACCTAAAAAGAGGGCTACCTTCAGGGTGTATCTTGGTCATGGGTTAGGTTAGGATTTGAAGGTATGCTGGGCTAAAAGGGTTTCCTTGATACGACTTAAGTTTTCTCAACATACTTTTTTCTTTGAGGATTTTGTTGTACATGCCTCGTGATTCTTCTATATACATTTTTTTGTTATTCTTTTTGCTCCATTTCAGGCAATCTCTTTTTGAGGTTTTAATTTTTTAATTTTTTTAGATTTGATAGTAACTTTACACACATGCATCTTTTATCTCCTTTTTTTTTTTTGGTATATATACACGTATTTTTTTTAGGGGAAGGGGTTTATTGAAAGAAAGGCTCAGGCTCAAATGGGGTAGCAAAGGATATCATCATTTTTGGGGATGCTTTTGGGCTACTGTGCTTGGAATGATGGCCTCTTTCGGGTGATTCTTAAGCAGTCACATATCTGTTTCACCAACACTTACCTTATCGTGATGGACTAAGAGTAGAACCGTCGGACATATCCAACATTGATGGGCTCAGAAAGATGATCTCCGTCCATGGTGGCGAGGTGGATGGCATATCCCGATAGCACTTCTTGAATGACGTATGGTCCTTCCCAGTTCGGTTTAAACTTTCCTCTCGGATCGGCATGGAGGGATGGGAAGATCTTCTTCAGCACAGTGTCTCCTACCTTCAAATCTCGACTGCAGACACGTTTATTGTAAGTGTGTGCGATTCGCCCCTGGTACACTGGGGAATGGCATAAGGCTAGGAGCCTTTTCTCATCCAGTAAGTTCAGCTGATCAAAGCAATATCTTTCTTTCTCTGCTTCGGGTAAGCCTGAATCTATGAGGATTCGGAGCGAGGGTACTTTAACCTCTATCGGGAGGACGGCCTCGGTTCCATACACAAGGGAGAATGGTGTTGCCCCAGTAGCGGTACGGATCGACGTTCGGTAGGCTCACAAACAAAATGGCAGCATTTCGCTCCAATCTCGATAAGTGACAACCATTTTCTAAAGGATGCGGACGACTATCTTGTTTGCGGCTTCCACGGCTCCATTAGTTTAAGGCAGATAAGGGGATGAGCGATGGTGCTTGATCTTGTATTGCTCGCAGAAGTCTCGAATGTGCTTATTCGCAAAGTTTGTGCCGTTGTCTGTGATGATATCTTTGGGTACTCCAAATCGACACACAATATTATTCTTGAGAAACTTCTCAACGTGACTAGCCGTGATGTTGGCATATAATGCCGCTCCTACCCACTTGGTGAAGTATTCAATGGCGACGAGGATGAACCGATGTCCGTTTGATGCTTTCGGATTAATCATTCCGACATCGTCAAGGCCCCTAGTAGCAAATGGCCAATGAGTGGTCATGCAGTGAAGATCAATGGCAGGAGCGTGTATCAGACTGGAGTGTTCTTGACACTTATAGCATTTTTGAACATGTTTGCAACAATCCAATTCCATGGTGGTCTAAAAGTATCCCTGCCGTAGGATTTTCTTAGCGAGCATGTGACCGTTAACGTGGGCTCCGCATACTCCCTCATGGATTTCTTTTATAATATTGACCGCTTCACTTTCAGTGAGGCACCTAAGTAAGATGTTATTGTATGATCGCTTGTAGGCATTCCCCGCAAATGATGTAACCTGCTGCTAAATGTTGAATGGTTCGTCAATCTGTCTTGGATGTACCCTCTGGGAAAGTTAGGATCTCGAGAAAATTCTTGATATCTAAGAACCAAGGTGGCTCATCATCAGGCTTTGTAGGTTCCTCAATCTGGAGGCAGAAGGCCAGCTCATTCCTCTGCTCGATCATATTCGACTTCAACTCAACACCATAGGGGATTTCAATCATTGACGCCAAAGTTGCTAATGCGTCGGCAAAGCGATTCCTTATCCGGGAGACGTATGAGAAAGTCACATCTTGGAAGCAAGCTATCAGATCCTTGAGGTGTTCATGATAAGGGATCAGTTTCTCGTCTTTCGTCTTCCAGTCACCATTCGTCTGGCATATGATTAACTGTGAATCGCCAAATACTCGAAGGTGAGTTATATTCAGATCGAGAGCCGCCTGCAGACCAACGGCGCAAGCTTCGTACTCAGCCATATTGTTAGTGTAAGGGAAGTTGAGCTTGATAGAGACCGGTACATGGGATCCTTTCAGTGAAATCAAGATGGCGCCAACTCCTTGGCCCTCGACATTTGCTGCACCGTCAAAGTGTAATACTCATGATTCTTCTGCTTCTTCTGCATCATCTTCTGTCATGAATAGGATGTCCTCATCGGGGAACTCAGTTCTCAAAGGCTCATAATCAGGTAAAGGATTGTCGGCAAGATGATCAGAAAGCGCCTACCCCTTGATCGACTTCTGAGTGACGTACGTGATATCGAATTCAGATAATAAAAGTTGCCATCGTGAGATTCGTCTAGTAAGAGTTGGCTTTTCAAATAGGTATTTCAATGGGTCCATTCGGGCCAAGAGCAGAACCACCTGAGATAGCAAGTAGTGGCGGAGACTTTGAGTAGCCCATACAAGAGCCAGCCATGCTTTCTCCAGATGAGAGTAGCACGCTTCATAATCAGTAAATTTCTTGCTCAGATAGTAAATGGCCTGCTCTCTTGTTCCCGTTTCATCGTGCTGCCCCAAGACACATCGCATCGAAACTTCCGTCGTGGAGAGATACATCAAGAGTGGTCTCCCTGACTCAGGTGGTATCAAAACAGGTGGATTAAGGAGGTAACTTTTGATTTTTTTGAACGCTGCCTGACAATCGTCGTTCCATTCAACAGGTGAATTCTTCCTTAGTAACTTGAAGATCGGCGTGCAAATTGGAGTTAGCTATGCAATAAACCGACTGATATACTGTATTCTACCCAGAAACCCTCTAACCACTTTCTCAGTAGATAGTGATGGCATTTCAGTGATGGCTTTGACTTTGATTGGGTCGACCTCGATCCCCCTCCTGCTGACGATGAACCCTAGAAGTTTCCCTGACATAGCACCAAATGCGCACTTCTGTGGATTCAATCGTAGTTGATACTTCCTCAGCGTTTCAAACAGCTTCTGAAGGTTTACCAAATGGTCACTTCGCTCCGGTGATTTGGCTATCATGTCATTGACATACACTTCGATCTCTCGGTGCATCATGTCATGAAATAGTATAGTCATAGCTCTCTGGTACGTTGCACTGGCATTCTTCAGCCCGAATGGCATGACTCGATAGCAAAAGGTTCCCCAAGGGGTAATGAACGCTGTCTTCTCATGATCAACTTCTGCCATTTTGATCTGATTGTATCCTGAGAATCCATCCATAAAAGAAAGCATCCCGTGCTTAGTTGTGTTATCGACCAGGATGTCGATGTGTGGTAATGGGAAATTGTCCTTTGGGCTCGCTTTGTTCAAATTATGAAAATTGATACACATGCGAACCTTTCTGTCCTTCTTTAGCACAGGTATGATATTGGCTAGCCATTGCGGGTATTTGGATACCATGAGAAACCCCGCGTCATACTGCTTGATGACCTCGTCTTTGACTTTCAACATTCACTTGGGTCAGAGACGTCTCAGCTTCTGTTTGATTGGCTTCATATCAGGGTAGAGGGGCAACTCATGCTCATCCAAATCAGTATCCAGACCAGGCATGTCTTCGTATGACCAGGCAAAAATGTCTTGGTATGACCTAAGGAAGTTGATCATGCTTTTTCTTTACTCAGGAGACAGTGACGTTCCAATTTTGGTTATCCTGGGAACCTCCTTAGTTCCTAGATTGATGTCTTCTGTCTCTTCGACAATGTGGGTAGGGCCATACTCAAAGTCAGCAAATCGGTCAAGGAGCTCATTGGGGAGCTCCTCGAAGGGGACATCCTCGTCCAGACTCGTGATCCCTACCTCTTCTTGTATTTCTACTAGGAAGCGTGGGACAGGCATTTTGATTAAGGCATCCTTTTGTGGGACATTTTCTGGAATTTTAAATGACAATATTTTTAGACGTTGGATTTTTTCAATGTTTTTGGGATTTTGTGTTTTTTTCATGTTTTTGAGATTTTATATTTTTTTTCATGTTTTTGAGATTTTTGTATTTTTTCCATATTTTTAAGATTTTTGTTTTCTTCGGAGACGGACCCTTGGCAAGGCGGGTTGCTATATACACAAGGTATTGTTTGCCAAGAACTTCTCTCACTTTTTATAGGTTATTTTTTTTGGGGAAATGGGTGCCAAATATTAGGCCACTCCTCGCTTCCAGGGTATGGGGTAAAGATGCCCAGTTGCGTACCTGAGGTGCCACTTCTTTACCTGTTAGGATGGAGGGTGCTGACTGATATGGCTCATTAGAGTCAACCTCCATCATATGGATCCCTAATTCGTCTGAGATCATGTCCTCAAATGATAACTCGGTTTTGTGGTGATTCACCACAGGGGGGGTTTATTCAGGTATCGACCGTCGTTCCTCGAAAAGGGACAACACAACCAAATCTATCTCCAAGCTGGGAAGGGAGATCTGGGGATTAGTGGGATGGATTGGGGCTGTGGGTTTGTGTGGGGTCAAATGGGTTGCCCCATTTCAATCGATCTTTACGACCCTTGCGCTGACAAAGGAATCCCTGATGTGCGGCCTAGGGCGAGGTTTCTCTTCTATGTTGATTCCTCGAGTTCTTGCAGCCGCGGCGACCCTGGCTTTCTCTTTGGCCTCTCGGACCTCTTCTTTTATGGGCTTGTATCCTAACCCGAATCGGACTTTATGCACCTTGGCAACAATTGGCTCTTTTCTTTCTTGTAATCTGAGTCCCAGACCCCTTCCTTTCTGATAACCCCACTTTTGGAGCATTGCCACTGCCGCTACCATACCGCCTCCTATTTTAGGCATGATGCCCTCAATGGGTTCTAGGAGTATGGCTGATACCTCATATTCGAAACTGTGAAGGTTGACATCCTCAGCGATGTGCGGTATATCTAACATATTGCTTTCGATGCTATTGGCGGCCTTTTCTTTCTCACTGTGCCCCTCCCCGATGATCGTAACGATCTTGTGCCCAGACACAAACTTGAGTTTCTAGTGCAAGGTGTAAGGTATAGCTCCGACCTCGTGCAGCCATGGGCGCCCCAATAATAGATTAAATTAGGATTTGATATAAATGACTTGAAACAAGATGGAAAAGGTCATTGGCTCTATCAACAGCTCAAGATCAACTTCTCCCATTATTTCTCTCCTGGTATTGTCAAACCCTCTAGCGCTAATTCTGGTGGGCCTTAACATGCACGGATCAACCTCGATCTTGGTGGAGGTTCTTAACGGGCATATATTCACTGCAGACCCATTATTAATTAGTACCAAGGGGATTACCATGTTTTCAAACTCAACTGTTATATTTAAAGACTTCGAGTGGCTACCCCCTTCTTTCGACAAGTCAGCATCTAAAAATGAAATGGCATTCAGAGCCATCACTTGCCCAATTATCTGCCCGACTTCATCTAGGCTAACTTGGAGTGATACATGCGTATTTTTTAACGCCCCTATTAATGCTTGGAAATAGAGTGGGGATATCATCAACAGATCCCATATAGTGATATGGGCAGGCATTCTTCTCAACTGAGTCTCCAATATATATTCTCGACTCATCTTCTCGAAGGGGCTCACCGCGTTGTCTTTCTTTCCTTCGGGTTAGGCCTGTGCTGCTGTTGGTGCTTTTGGCTGCTTTGATATCCTCCCTGACCTGGTAACAAAATCTTCTGCCCCTTCTCTACTGCTGCTGCCGGCATTGACATTTGTTTGTTCGTAGCTTAGCAGGACCTGATGAGGATCATATGTGGGTCCCGAGAGCTGAAAAGGTATGGCTGTCGGTACTTGAGGTACTTGTACTGTCGGCTTAGGAGGTGTGGGCAATACTTGATTCACCTCGGTGGTAGTGGGTTGGGTGGAAAGATTAGGCCAAATGGGGATGGTGAAGCTTGAGGGTGGTGGCATTAGAAGGAAGGAGGTAAAAGTAGGCCATTGATAGCTGGTGGGTGCTGGCGGCAGATGGGGGGTCTGATGGGCCGTTGGGTGATTCACGGGGGGGGGTGGATTTTGCAGGCGGAACTTGGGGTGATGGGATAGGCGTAGGCCATTGGTAATTATCGGGTGCGAGTGTGGGATTAGGGGCCTGGTGGCTTGAAGGGTAATCATTGGGGGTTGTGGTGTATGGTGGTAGTTGAAATGGGGCGGGCGTAGGCCTTTGATAACTGGCAGGTGCTGGTGTAGGATTGGGGGCCTGGGGGCTTATAGGGTAATTGATGGGGGTTGTGGTGTATGATTGGTATGCATTGATATTTACATAATTGACGGGTGTGGGCGATGGAAAGTATGCCCTGAGATCCAAGGGTTCAATTTGTGGAGTCGGGTTGGGGAAATAATCAGACAAATTTAGGGGTTCAATTACCCCAACATTCCTTTCTTCATCATTCCTCGGCAATGGTGTCACATAATTCTCTCGATCACTGATGTAATCGGACGGATCGAATTCAAATTCCACCTCACTTTCTTCTACCATTCCGATGGTGGGTCTGGGACCTGCTCCTCCGGTAGGATGTGGGGGTAGTGGCACTTGATGAATATTAGCATGCTGAGAGGGTGCAGGGGAAATGATTTTCTCGACATCGATCAAATCCTGGATGGCGTGCTTCAATGGGAAGCAGCGATCAGTAGGGTGACCCGGACCCTGATGAAAATTGCAGTGGGTATTTGGGTCATAGTTCCTTGGGATCAGGTGAGGAGGAGGTTGTGGTTGGCAGATAGCCACTAATACCTTTTTTACTAACAGGGGCAAAAATACACTCATTGATTGCCCCAGAGGTGTGAAGACTCGATCGTAGCGGGCTCTTCTCTGTTCCGGGGTCATTTGTATTCCTTGCCCATTCCCCATTCTTTGCGTTTGCTCAGGCCTAACGGGTGCTGGTGGAGCAGCCTAAAATTAAAACAGGATTGTATTGTTATTGGGCTGGGTATTGACTATGTTCTGGACATCGCCCCCTATTTTCTTCTTGTTCCTTTACTCTGAAAATCTTCTAATCCCACTGGGTCCACTCGGCATATTCTTATTCAGACGCCCCTCCCTGATGGCGTCCTCTCATCGGTTAGCATTTCTCACCAGATCAGCAAAGTTGGTTTGCTGCTGATATAGCAAAAAGTCTGAAATCACTGGCAGAGTGTTCTTTGAAATCATCTCTATCTATTTATCATCAGGTATTCTGTTCTTGACCTGAGCTGCCAATGCTCTCCATCGCCCCAAGTAGTCGCTAAAGGTCTCGTTCTGGTTCTGCTTTAAACGTGTCAAGTCAGACTTACGCGGCTCGATATCTATATTGTAGACATACTGTTCTTGAAAGAGATGCGTTAAGTCCCTCCACGTTTTCATCATAGACGGTTCTAAAGAAGTAAACCATCTTAAAGTCGGCCCAGTCAGACTCTTTTGAAAGACTTTTATTAGCAATCTTTCGTCCTCCCCGTATTGGCACATGTCCCCACAATAGGACTTCAGGTGCGTAATAGGATTGCCAGTGCCATTATAATTATCGAAGGTTGGCATTTTAAATTTGGGGGGCAGGGGGACCTCAGCGAACAGACATAAGTCTGTGAAGTCCGTGGTGTGGATTTCAGCACCACTCATTTTCATCAGCTGCTTTTGTAGTTTGTCTAACTGTCTAACTATTCTTTCAGCTGTTTCGACTCTTTTGATACAGGGGTCACTTTCTCGGCCGTCGGTTGGACTTCACTCTGGGCCACCGGGGGGTGGGCAATTACTGGAGGAGGGTGAAGGCTGGTCAATGCCCCAGCATAGGCCCCGCTATTCCTAATCTCGTCCTCTTCATACTGCTGGTCGGCATAGTGTGCAGTGAGGGCGGGATTCTCCTGTTGTTATTGCATGGGTTGGATGGGAATGACATGAGTGGGGGTTGGGTGAGCCCATTGGGGGTGAGGAAAGATTTATTGGGTGATGGGAATTTTGTTTTGAGGTGGGGCTTGATAGGGCCATTGGGTATGGGGGAAGGTTTGGAGATGGCCTTGGGGTGTGGGGCCATGGGAGAATTGGGTTTGAGGTATGGCATGGGTTTGACCCGACTGTGAAGGTTGGGTTAAATGTTGGGGGTATTGTGGAAGGTATGAGTGTGGGGTTTGGGTTTGGGCCATGAACCCTTGGCCATTTTGGGCCATAGGCCATTGATAGGTTTGGGCCATGGACCCTTTGTAGGTTTGGGTCACTGGCCCTTGATAGGTGTGGGCCAAGGGCCCTTGAGGGGTTTGGCCTAATGGGCCTTGATGGGCCTGGGCCCTTGGTGGGTCTAGTCAAATGGGCCTTGATGGGTCTGGGCCATGTGCCCTTGGTGGGTCTAGCCCAATGGGCCTTGATGGGTCTGGGCCATGAGGCCCTAGATGGGTATGGTCGAGTGGGCCTTGGTGGGTTTGGGCTATGGGACCTTGATGGGTCTGGCCCATGGGCCCTGGATAGGTTTAGGTGGTGGGGTATTGGGCCATGGGCCCCTGAGATATATGAGAAAAGGGGGTTTGGGCCAATGGGCCTTGGGGTAAGTGGGTAATGGGGGTTTGGGTGGTGTGGATTATGGGGGGTTGATGGGGGTCATGGGGGAGTGAAGCATGGAGGTTGGCTAAGGTATGGGGTGGGTTCATGGATGTGGGCTGTGGATGATGGGAGGTGTTTTGGGAAGCCTTCCATAAGGAGTAGGCTTGGAACATCTCCTCCATCATAGTCGTGGAGGGAGGGTTGGATGGAGATGGGGGATTTAAGGGAAGATGGGGTATAGATGGGATGGAGGTGGCGGAAAAATTGGGCATGGCCCCAATATAATCGGGCATGACCATGGTAGGTGGGGGGGTGTGGGGTGGATGAGGGGATGTATTGGGTATGTTTTGGGATGGTGGGGGGCATGATGAGGAGGGATGAGGAAAGTTGGGCATGGCCCCGGTAAAAATGGGCATGACCCGGATGGATGGGGGATTTTGCGGGTTAGATAGGGCGGAAGTGGTGTATGTGAATGTGGGTGGATCGAGTCTATAGGGGGATGATGGGAATTGGGGCATGGATGTGGATTGGGAAAATGGGTTTGGGTTTGGCATGGGCATGGTTTGGGCAAAAGATGGAGAATGGGGGGTAGAACTTTGGATATTTTGGGGGGTAATGGTTGGGAATACGGGGCAAATGAATGTGAGGGGATGGTGGAAAAAACTTCTCCCGAATGGGAGTGGGTTGGAGAATGTGGCGGGGATGAGTCGGGATCGGCGTAAGTTGGGTCCACTACCCACGACATTCTACGGGAACGGGTTGGGTAAGGGTGCCTTGGATAAGGCCCAAAAATCCTCCTCCTTCTCCTACGAGACGGCGGACGGCAAGATTATGCCGTTGTGCCAGCACCACAAACTATATATTTTTTTTTGGGTTTTAATTATATATATATTTTTTAAATTTTTTTGAAAAAGTTTTGAAAAAAAAAAGGTTCCGAGGCCTTGGAATTCCCTTTTCGGGTGGCTCTCGTACCTTAATTCAAGACCCGTGGCGACGATTCTGATGCACTTCGAAATAATCAAAGGAAAACCTTCGATCTATTGAAGGCACAAAAATCGAGGCAAACAACCCGATCCCCCGGAATGAGCCAAAAAGAAGTTGCCCTCTTTTGATCGGCGGGGGAGTATTGGGTGTCAGAGATGGCGGGGCCTAAACAAGGCACTAAGCACACTAATCGGGGGACTCGAGAGGTGAAGAAGGCCACAGATTCGGGCTGGGGTGCTGTTAAACAGACATGGCGCAACTAATACATGCGCCTAGATTGCAGGACACTATTTTTACACTGACGCAAGTATTAGTTGCGCCAAGGTAAAAATGTGAAATTTAAAGCTAGCGCAACTATTAGTTACGCCAGCTATAAATTCCAGTTTTTGGCACTAGCGCAACTAATACTTGCGCCAGGCAAAAACTAATGCTCCAGAACTGATCACAGCAACCACCAACACCCGAAATGAGTCTCTTTTTTTGGTTTTTTGTGGAAGCTAGGCTTCCTAGAACTGAGCTATTTTTTGGTGATCGATTCTCTCCTCACCGCACCTAAAGGGTTTGAGTCCGATATAACTCACTAGCGCGCTCCCCAAGGGTTTTAAGTTTTTGGAATGGGAACCCACCCAATATACCTCTGGCGCGAGCACCTTCTCAGATACTAGGTAGGCTGAGACTTTTCTGGATCATCACCACTAGGGACTGCCGCCATACTAAGACCCGGATGTTTGTATGTGTGCCTGAACCCAACCCTTTGAAAATCTATCCCGTAAAAAAACAAATTGATTAAGCTCCCTAACTTGGTTTAATTTTATTTTTTTTCAAAGCTTTTCTCTTTTTTTTGAAAGTTTTCTTTAGTTCAAAGACCGGGGGTGATGATCTAGTGCCGCTACTACGGGCCGACGTCCACTGTTGGGATATGAGTGCGCAACCAATCGACTAAGGCACTTTAAATGACGAAAAATTAAATGAATTAAAAGACAATTTTCAAGTAGGCCCGCCGATCGGCTAAGGCACTTAAAATGATTAAAAAGTAAAGAAATTTAAAGACTATGCGCAAGTAGGCCAGCCAATCGGCTAAGGCTCGTAAATGACGTAAAAGTAGGGGTAAGTAAAGTGACTTAATCGGAGGGGTGAGTGAAAAAATAGCAAAAAATTAAAAAAAAAAAAACAATAAAATATTAGAAAAATAAAAAAAAAAGGCTTAGTTCAAGGGGAAGCTCTACTAGCTACTCCCCAGCAGAGTCGCCATATGTGCAACCATGAGATTTGTGACGATCCCGTCGCGGCGATGAGCTTGCTTGCAAAAAATATAGAGTCGCCACCCGGAGCTTTTGGTGTCCTGGGAAACCTATATCATTTTTATAAGCTCCGAAGTGCCACAAATATGACTCTGAATCCGGTCCACACCAAAGGCTCTTGGGTAGGGGCTTCGGTTATTAATCAGGAAGGTGTTAGGCACTCGATCAACCCGCTTAATGCGGTCTCTACTAATGGCCAAAATTAAAATGAAGTAAAAGAAAAGAAAATAGTTCCCTCTTGCCCAAATGGGCCTCCAATCCTATTTGTGCCCCTCCATCCCTACCGAAAATTCGGCGGCGTAACGGCACAAAATGAGAGGGTAGGGAGAGAAAAAGGAGATAGGAGAAGAAAGGGGAGAGCCGGAGCCCTCAGGCCCTTGTAGCACCGTAGGAGAGCCTTGCGTGACTTGCTTTGATGAGCTCTTGAAGGCTTTGTATGAGGGAAAATGGGGTTCTAGCTCTTAAGGCTTGAGGCTAATAGGTAAGGAAGGAAGGCAAGGGGGTCACACACACCTAACCTAAGGATTTTTTATGAAATGCTAAGGGTGGGAAGAGGTTTTAGAATTCTGGTTTTTGTATGAGAGGGGTGCACTAAAGGGAGAAAGATCTTCTCACTTTAAGCTCTTTCTCTCTTAGGTAGAAATTCTCAACCCTTAAACCAAGGGGAGGGGGGCTCTATTTATAGGAAAAGGATAGGTTAGGAGGCTACTTAGATGCTAATTAGGTTTAGCAATTAGGTAATCTCTAATCTAAGGTTTCCTAAGATTTTGAGAGCTTGGAGAGGTGTGAAGGTAGTTTTAATGGTAGATGATAGGTTGGTGTTTCAAATCACTTAAGGGTTGAAAATAAGCATTAAAAGGGTGCAACAGAACTAGCAAAACACACCCCACAGGTCAAGATGGTCAATAAGTTAAACCGCAAATACGAAATTCAGGGCAATATCCAACAGTCACTATTCATATGCCTGGCGCAACTAATAGTTGCGCTAGACAAATGTACAGTAAAATAGTAATGAACAATAGCCTGGATGTTGGCTTCGTGAGGGGTGGGGGGACCCATTTATACCTGGCACAACTATTAATTGCGCCAGGCCATTTCTGGGGGAAAAAGGCATAGCACAACTATTAGTTGCGCCAGGCAAATTAAGGGGGAAAATGGCTTGGCGCAACTATTAGTTGCGCCAAGCAAAAAACTTGAAATTCTACCCGATTTTCGAATCACCGTAACTTTTGATATACAACTCTGATTGAGGTGATTCTTGGCTCGTTCGAAATCTGGAGAAGTCATCTTTCCAATGGTATATGATTTGATATTAGTATAATACCTCAGCTAGTCCTGGTGCACTATTCTTTATTCATTGCTCGGGAAGGTTAGGTTTAGGGTTTGGAATGGGTTCTAAGGGTCGGGACTGGTTTCTAAAGGTTCGAGATAGGTTCCTAAGAGATCTAGGGTAATTCCTAAGGGTTTGGGGTGATTCCTAAGGGTTCCATACATGCCATCAAAAGCTCAAAAATGTGCCTCTCTCGAAATGTGTTTCAATCGGGCCTTGGGCCAAATTTGGGTGTCTACACGGTCTAAAAAGGGTGCTACGGTCTCAGACTGAAAATTAAAATTAATAGAATTCCTAAATCTAGAAATTAGAAGTTACCATCACGAATTAAAAGGATGAAATTCTTACCTAAGGGTCGGGGCTGTGGAGAAAAATCTCAAAGATTCGAAGCTTGAATCTCGAAACCATGACTAGGTTGCTCTATGGGTTTGTCCTCAGAGTTCTCTGATTTCGAAGTCCCAAAAAAAAATATGTTCTCTCTCAAAAATTGCTAGCCTCCTCCCAACCTCAAAGAAATTTTTTTTATAGGTTTTCTTCTAATTAAACACCCTGTTTCAGGCGTTTAATTAAATTGCGCGCCAGTTCTCCGCCGCTTAATCGCTTTGAGTCTGTCACCGACTCAATGAGTGATCGGCTAACTTGCTCAGCGAGTTTCCTAGTTCTAACAGCGTTAGGGCTAATTGCACACTTGTTAATGCATGCGCAATCCGATCAAGCATTTCTTCAGAAGCGCTCAATCGAGGAAACTTAGGGTCAAGGACTGAGGCTAGGTCGGGCGTAGGCCAATTACACGTTGGTGATGGAGCATTGAATCCGATCGCGCATATGAATTCAAGCGCTTGATCGAGTCTCAAGATGGTATGGGAAAGGGAGTTTGGTCTGAAAGGAGGACTAATTGTGCGTTTATGGTCTGACGTGCAATCGAATTATGTGCGAGGTTTTAGGCACAAAATTTGAGGTTGCCCGGGTCTGGTCTCTAGTCTGAAATACAAGACTATTGCTTTAGTCTATATTCCGACTATATACTATTGTTTCAGTATACAGTCTCCCTACATTGGGATCTGAGCCACAGAGATATTGTTTCAGTCTGTGTTCAGCTATGTACTATTATTTCAGTGCATGGTCCCACATTGAGAGTTAAGGTCAATGGCCGACCAAACGAATTCGTATACTCTGAGAGGGCAAAATGGGGGTGTCTACAGATGCCCCTCTTTGGCACACTCTTGCGAAGTAAGAACGCGTCAAAGAAGTAGACACCCCTCATTTGAGGTGCCTTCTAGTTTTTCTTAGGAATTTACAAATGTGAATTGGTGATGCTGACATGGAAGGCTTGGCTTTCTTATCTATCAGCAAAAGCTAAAATGGAGCATTTGAAGGGCAAATGATAGCTGTCGAAGGATACATTTTGGGTCTGTGGGTGCATGGCGCATCACACCGCATGGCACGGGCTAACAGAGGGATTTTATGCAATCAAGATACCGGAGCATCAATCAAATATCCAAAATAAGGTCCAGGAATCAATAATAAAAAGATGAAGTATTATATAATATCAAAAGCTTTTACAAGTCATGTCAGACCGGGCGCGTCATTGCTCACACCAATGAGCGTCAGGCGTTCCTTTTCCAATAGGCATTTGTAAGTTCTTAGATTGAATATACTCATTATTTTTGCTTCCCAGAGGAATGGTTGATTTGGGTGAGATTAGATGAGAGTCTTGTGAGGTGTGCTCGATTGTATTCCATGCAGTGGCATGTGCGCTTGATCCAGTTGGGTTGGCCTCTAAGTTGGGAGTTTTAGTCATAATGCATCTGAACAAATGATTCTGTGCAGTGGTGTGTGTGCTTGATCCAATTCTGCACAGTGGCGTGTGTGCTTGATCCAATTCTGCGCAGTGGGGTATGTGCTTGATTGTGAGTTCAGGAGTCTTAGGAGTTAAAGGTCAGGTTTAAGTGTAATTTATTGGGTGCGGGTGATGGGGCACTTAATCAGTTTTTTTTTTATATATTTAAAGAAAGGTGAGTCAGGTTTATTCATCCTATTGCTTTGTTATTCTTTTCTTCTCTTTTTTTTATCCTTTTTTTGTTTTATTTTTTTTATTTTGTTTTTAAAGCAAGGGGATTTTGAAAATTCAAGAGTTTTAAAATTTTTGGAATTTTATCTTAAGATCAATTCGGTGGTAAAACGGTAGAAAACGTGGCTTCCAAGACGTCATTGAGCAGGTCCACCAGTACGGGATTTGTGAACTAGACCATTATTCTGGTTGTCAAGACGACACAATGCATACCGGATACTCCATCTAACCTTCTCGACGAATACTGATAACTTTCTCTTATGGGAGGACTACAGTGATTCGAGAGTCGAGAGAGATGGGTTTTGAAAATATTTGACTTAATCATAGCTAACTATATTTATAAGGAATATTGAGTAAGATAAAAAAATGGGTAGTACATACCTGGGGGTGATACTTACCTAGATTGTGCGTAGCTTGTACGGCCTGTGATGGGACTGTAGTGTCGCGATGGGACTTCGGAGATTTCTTCTCCTCAGGCCTGCTGTGGTAGGGCTTGGCGGTTGTGATGTGATGTCCTGGAGAGGTGATGTCATGATGGGACTTGGGAATTCTCCCTTTCTTTCGCTGCGTGTTGGGTCGGTCCTAGTGGGACGTGGGGATCAATTCGGAAGAGAGAGAGAGAGCTCTTTACTTTAGCGATGGGACATGATCAAGCTTTCCCTCTTTTCGTCATACTGCGCTGCATGTGCTATCCGAGCTTTCTTTTTTTTTTTTCTTTTTTCATAGGTAGCGATGTTTGTTATGGGATGTTGACTGAACTTAGTTAGTGGTGGTGTGCTCATATTCTCTGGAGATTTGCTTTCGGTTACTCGCAATGGGACAGGTGAATAGGTCTTTCTTTTCTATCAGCACAGCCTATAGGGCTACGCAATGGGACAAAAGGGTATGACCGCGACGTAATAAAAGAATCATGACCATGATGGGACAAAGGGCATGAGGGTTTAGATTTGTCCGAAGTCAGGTATTGCGCGTTTGTTTTAGGTCGCTCAATACAATTGCGCGCCGTTTTACAAGCATTTGATCGTGGCTCTTGGAGGCTATTTACGTGTGCGTGATCGAGGTGTCACCAGGTCAGTGTACGGGTGACCATTCGTATTGCACGGTGGCAATGGGTCATTTGATTTGGTTGCGTGGTCTATTGTATGAGCGTGATCGGAGAGTCGCGCTGCTGGGGCGGATGATAGCTTCATTACGCGCTCATATAGTAGCGTGCATTGTGGATTGTGCTCCACGTGCATGGCGCGTGATCGAATTAAGCACACATGTCTGGGCGCGTGATTAAGTCCGTACTCTATATAAGCGAGGGGGGGTTCATTTGTTTTTCATTCTCCGGTTTAGTCTCGAGTTTGACCTGTCTTGTGTTCTAGAATTCGTGTTTTGGTGATATCGGATGTTCTAACCGTCAGATTGGGATGTCATTTCTTCCTATATTCATTATTTCGCGTGATCTCCGTCTTGAGGTGATGCTCGCGGACGGTATTATTCTGGAAATGGGCGGTATTGGGAATGAGGACGCTAGTCTTCACATCGGTCCTTTTTAAGGAGCAGTGAAGGCATCATTGAGGCGGCGGTGGTGGAGGAGGCGTAGATGGCAGAAGAGGAGGAGTAAAAAGTGGAGGGACGTGTTTCCGAACCAATCCTCCTTGAAGCCTCCGATTGAACGCTCCATGTCTGACGGTAATCTTTCTAATGCCTTCGATTGGGGCGTTCTGCTCCTCGCTTTATGTCCATTTTGGATTTTCAGTTTTTTTTTTTTTTGGGTCGTGAGTTAGGTTCTAGGTTTTCATTTTAGGTTGTACGTTCAGGAGGTATGCCTTCGGTGATACTTGTAAAGTTTTAAATTATAAATAAAGAGACATTTTTTTATTTCATTATGCTTGTTTATCAATTTAATTTATTAATGGATTTGTTAAGCTTATTTGACTTGTTTTAGTTTAGGATTTAATTCGGCTTAATATTTATATTATTATTTTTTTTGGATCCATTTTGGTTTTAATCCGGGTTTATCTCGAGATTAGTTTGCTTTGTTTAGAGGGTTTACCTGGTTCTATTGCGTTTGTTGGGGGCATTTTTTTTTTGTGGGGTCTCCAAACAAGTTAGAGTCCTATTTTAGAGAGTTTTTTTTTCTGTTTTTTGTTTTTGAATTTAAGGTTTAAGGTATTTTGTTTTGATCTTTTGTTTGGATTTGAGATGACATTTGTTGAAAGGTGTGTTTTTTTTTTCAAAAGTTTTAGATGGGTGTTAAGTGCTCGAATCTGATTGGTTTATCTAGGCTTATGGGATAGTGTTTCCTTTGAGCAAGTGTTGTATGATTATTGGTTCATCTAGATTGTCATGGATTGTGGTCTTTCAAGGGGGTATGTGTTTGGTCTTGGATTTAATTAAATTGGGAGGGTTTTCAAGATGTAACACTTGTCATTCTATGGCTCAGGGAGGTATAGTTTATAAATGCGTAAGCCAAGGCTTTGGGTTCTTGTTGTTTGTTTTGAACTTTATCTCAAGTTTAGGGTTAAAAGTTTTGGGGGTATTTTTTTGTTTGCTTTGTTTGGGATTTAGGGCATTTTTTATTCATTAATGTCTTTTCTTCCTCTTCCTTTTGTATCCCGGGTATTGAACCCGAGGTGTTGTGGTTATTAAGCGGATTATTGAGAATGGATGGGATTGGGAATGCAAGGTAGCGGTCAAGTTGTTACCATGCTAAGGGAAGAGGGAAAGATGGGATTTTTGTTTTCCTGAATAAATTCGGATTCGTGCATTGCCTGAATGTGCGGATTTTACATTTCCTATTTTAAATTGTATATTTAGAGGGTATGCCCCCGATGTATTTTATAATCATTTTATTTATTCATGAAGCAATTATGATTTCGATTTTTGAGGTTAATTTTTAATGAATCTTGGTTTAGTTAACTTTGTAGCTTACTTGACTTGTTTTTAGTGTGAGGTTTATTTGTTTAATTAATTTATTTTGGATCGGGGCATGTTAGGAGCACTTTTTTTATTTTGGTTTAGTTTGGACTTAGTTGGAGTGTATAAACGATGGGGACATTTTTTGTTTAGTTTTTAGTCTCAATGTATAGACAAGAAGGGGGGCATTTTCTTTTCTTTTTGTTGTTTAATTTAATATTAATTGGGGTCATGTGTGATATGGGGGCACTCTTTTTTAGTTTTAGATCGGTATTAGTTGAGGCAAAATTTTGTGTTTAGCTTTGGTCGTAGTTTGGGATAAGTTTTTTTTTTTTAGCTTTGGCTGGAGTGTGTAAACGGTGTCGGGGCATTTTTTTTTCATTTTCAGGGCGTATATTTCCTCAAGTTAGGGGTGTTCTTGGATCAGTCTTGACAAGTGCATGGTTTAGACCAATAATTGGTGTCAGGAATCTCCTAGTTTAGGTCTGTGAAAGTGCTGTTCTGGGCACATATTTTGTTCATAGAATTACGCGCGTCCCTCTGGGCGCATAAACGAATTGCGCGCTCGGATTGAGGTGCATGTTCCAGGGCGTCGAAAGGTTATTAAGCACCGGTGTCATGTCATTTAATCGAATTACACGCTAGGTTAGAGTGCAGAATCATCGATTGTGTGCTTGCTCGTGCATCATGACGACATCTAGATATAGGTCATGTTTCTGTTTATTATTCTCGTCGTGTTTTGTGCATTTGTTATAAGTTGTTATTGTGTTTGGGGCATATATTTTTTTTTCTTTTAGTTTTAAATTCGTTTATCTTTGTCATAGATATGTGTCAGTCTTATTGTCATTGTTTGTATTTAGTTAAATAGGAGCTCCCACAGCTGGCTATCAGTTCGACATGGGCCGAGTCTCATGGTTGGTACCGTGCCTTGTCGGAGTTTTAGCAAGCGCAGCCGGTATCTTTTGGAGAGGTGGAGGGAGGAGCATCAGATGATTCTCTTTTCAGTTGGTATGTTATTGCCGACCCCTGCGGACTGGGTCCGCATCACCGATCTTCGTTTTGAGGGTGAGCTGATCACAGGGCGGATGGCAGGGCATTATTTGGAGGTGTGTGAGGATATCTTGGGTGTGCCATATAGCTCGAGCGGATCGGGGCCAAGTATAGTTCAAGTCACTTGGTTCTTTGATACGTTTGTGGGTGGTTTCATCCCTCCGAGGCGCCATTCGGAGGCGACGGCATCTTATGAGGCGCATTGTGTGATAGTGCGAGTCGGGAGCCCGTGGTGGAGCCGGGGTTGGCTACATATAGGGTGCTCCAAGCGTTCTTGATGCACTTCCTTAGTGCGGTACTTTTCTCTTCTTCGACTCAGGGGTGCGTCACCGAGTTATTTTTTATGGTTCTCAGGGACTTGGATTGAGTCCTTACCTATGCGTGGGGTGCAGCTTTACCGTCGGGGACAAGGTGTAGCATTGATCGGAGGTTTCCTTCCGTTCATCCAGGTGAGTTTTAGTTAATTGGTGTCATGATGTCCTTTAGTTTGGTTAATTTTTTGTGGTAGTGATAATCTTAGTGTTTCTTCTGGCATATTGTTGTTGTTGTTATGCTTTCTTTTTAGTTGGGCGAACGATCACTTTACTTTTCTTCGTCCGAGGGTTCCGGTGGAGATTACGTTCACGTTCCCGAGGATGCGTGTGTGGAGGGAGGCGTTGAGGGGCTATCGTTAGTCTTCGGATCTTCAGACTACACGGGGCCTCTTCGAGGACATGCACGCGGGGCAGGTATACATCGTCATGTTTTCGTTTGGGTTTGTTTTGTTTCGGGGTTCTTAGGATCTAAGGTTTTGTTGATGGGTTGGCTTGCTTATTTGGATATAGGTGATCTGGAGGACCTATGAGGATCTCGGCGTGCCAGTTATTGAGTCTGGCCAGCCCTTCTTCGATGTAGACATATGGATCCATTGTTTTGAGAGGGTGGAGAGGATCCACACCTCTCGAGTGGTATGGCAGTTAGGGCTAGCTCAGGGAGTCACTCCAGAGATTCGCCACAGGGTGGTGAAGAGGATGACCGGTCCTCTTGGTAAGAATTTCACAGAGTGATGGCACTTCAGATAGCCGATTTTAGAGTCGGGGGACCCGAGTTACAGGGGTGCATGTTGAGGCGGACGTCTGAGAGTATGGGAGATGGTTTGCTACATTAGGTGGTGGGTGCCTCTTCACATGTCACTTCCATGGGAGTGGTTCTTTTGCGGTCGGCCGGCTTGAGTCAGCATCGGCATTGAGGGAGAGGTTGGCTGCACTAGAGCAGGGCCATCTCACTGCGAGCGTGCGAGGGGCGCTAGATGCCCTCCATAGGGCGATGGAGCAGATGGGGTGTGCTCCTCATACAGATTCAGAGATGTTGCACTCCTTAACCCTCTCTATTGCTCAGGCCAGGACAACGGAGGATGAGTTGGGAGCTCGACTAGCGGAGACCCGACAGCTACTGGTGAGTTAATTTATTAGTTTTAGTTGTATCGTGTTGACTTGGTCTTTCAGTTGTTCTGACATAGTGGTAGTGTCTCATTTTATTTTATTTTGGACAGTCTGAGAGGGAGGGTGGGATTGCTCGTCAGGAGGCCTTGCTGGATGTCCATCATAGTCAGCAGCTGGCTGACCGAGAGGTAGCGGCTAGTCTATATTCAAAGGTCGATCGATTGGTAAGTGTCTTTATAAATATGATTTTGTTAGCTGTTAGCATTGTGAGCTCGCCAACTGATGTGTTTATTGTTATTCTTAGAGAGCCGAGCTCGCCGCTGGAGGTCCCGTTCCGGCATTTGAACCATCTTCTGTTGCATCCTCTAATCGGGAGGATCCAGTGATGGCTCAGCTTCAGGCGGAGCTGGAGCACTGGGTAAGTCTCCTTAATCTTTCAACTCATTTGTTTAATTATAGCAGTTCATTGGGTATTATTATTTCGCTTTCTTAATAGTTTACTGACATCGTGTGATATTTCAGCGCCAGGTTGCCGAGGATCTTCAGACGAGAGAGGCGACTGCTACCTCTCTACATCCCGAGAGCCAGGTATAGTTTTTTTTTTGGTGTGACATAATCCTACTTAGGTTATTCCATCTTTATTTTTGTTCTGACATGTCTTGTGTTAGTTTATTTGGTTCTTTATGCAGGCTATTACGGACTCCGCTCCTGAGGCTCCCCCTCAGGAGTCTGTTCTTATCCCTACACAGGTGTGTTTTAGTTATTGTGTTCGTAGTTTATTTATCATTATAGTATTTTTCTGATATATTTGTTCATTCTCGTTGCAGCCATCTATGTTTGTTGTCCCTTCCATGCCTCCTGCTAATCCAGTGACTGTGGAGACGGTCAAGCGACTTCTGAAGGAGAGGTTGGATCTGGTATGGTCCTTTCTTATTAAAGTTTTTGGTTCATATATGTATATGTTATCTCTCTCTGGCTTGGTATGGTTATGTAGGTTCGTCAGCTTGAGGAGTCATGGCTAGAGGCAGCGCGAGCAATCGCCACTCCTGAGGTGAGACGGATCCTCGAGGAGGTGCAGAGTAGGGAGGACTTGGTTATTGAGATGATGGCCACGTAGAGGACTCATACCGAGGCATTAGAGGCGGCGCGTCGGACGACACGAGCCGAGATGCAGGTGACCCTAGATCGGCTGCCGTATCATCTGATGAGGAGTGAGCGGGAGATGCATAGGTCGGCCAGTCGGCTTGATGGGTCAGAGTCGAGGGCTACAGGTTCCTCAGCTGGGCAATCTCGTCACACCTCTCATGGTCGGGTCAGGAGTGATACTCATGAGGATTCGGTTGTTCGAGAGATTCATGCGAGGTATCCTCCTCATTCTCGCACGAGATGATCTATTAGCCAGACGAGTGAGGGGGGTTCTATGATGGGGCCACATCGTTTAGAGGTTTCGAGGACTCCGAGTGCCAGGATTGTGTTTTTGGATGATCGGTCTACGGACCTTCGAGCTGATGACACTGGCGACAACGGCACTCGTCCCCCCAATGGCAACGTAGGGAGTAGAGGCGTATGTGTGTGATTTATTTTTGTCCATGGCATGTGTTGTGTATGTATAGGGGGGATGCCCGCGGTGACAATTGTAAAAAGAAAAGAAAATTTTTGACAGATATGTATATGGATAGAGATTTTTTGGTTTAGATGTACCTGATTGGCTTCTTTTCTCTTAGTTACCTCTTGCATCTGCCTTTCACTTTCTAGTTCCTTTAGCGTCGTCACCCGTCATCAGGACTTGAATGCTTCCTGAGCTGGCCCGATAAAGGTTGCTTTGCATCTGCACATGTAAATGTAACGTCATCAATAATTTTTGTTCTCCCCCTTGCTAGTTGTCAAGGGGGGTGAGTGTCTCAGACCGGGGTCTGATAGTGAAAGATGGATATAGGCTTTCTTTTTTTCTTTTTTTTCTTTTTTTTTTTTTTCTTTTTTTCTTTTTCTGAAATAAAAATAATGCAATAGGAAAAGCAAATAGCTAAGATGGAAATAATAAAATAATAAAATAAAATAAATGCCCTAGTGTAGGAGCGTGGTAGTATCGACAGTACAGTATCTTCGGTAGCATTCTCCGAATGGTAACTTCGCTATTCCTCATCTTCTTTATGGACAAGTCGGTGCTTCTGACGTGACTCTCCTTCTGATCCAAAAAAATGCCCCAGCGTGTAGATGCAATGGAGCTTTTCTGGGCTTTAAATGAGCACTTTGGGTCTATAAGCAGTCATGGGTATTCGGTGAGTTAGTTTTAAAGAGAGGTTAATTAGTATTGTCATCGAATCAGGGGAGGTCTCTTTGATTAGGTCAGCAGTATACAGGGGTCTATCTTAGGGTATCGGTCATCCTATCCCGTGGTTATTAGGGAGAAGTATGGTAGGCATAGTAGGTGATTGTATCAGTCGTCATTCAACGGTTTTCAATTTCATTCCTAGGAGCATCCTATGAAGTTTCTGATTTATCGTCCGAAATTAAAACTAGAAAAGGGAGGCAAGGCTCAGTGACATGGGGGATAGTTTGTATCTAACACTTTCCAAAAGGGGTGAGTAACAATCCTCTTTCTCAGGGGGGTACGGGATGCCAAGATTGAGCTCTTCGTCATATTTTGGTACCATCAATATCTCACATTCTATGGTCAGCAAGGGTTTATCCTCCTCCCGCTACCTTACAACGACATCTAGTAGTATGGGGACATCAGGAGTGCCCTCTGTTGACTACTTCTGGTGTGCTTTGATTATTGGTTGGTGGTGAAAGTTATTTAAAAATCAAAGACAGAGTAAAACAGGGGGTGAATCTAGCACAACTCAGAAGTCCTAAACCTGCAAGATACAGGGTCCTTTGTAGCAAGTTTTGATAAGTAAGAGTTTGTCCCACAGGGAAAGGTGATCTAAAGCTCCAAGGGAGCCATCTCTAGTAGTCCCTCCAGATCTGTCTACAGATCTGGCAGTCCTAGAAAGAGGGGAGTTTAAGGTCACTTATTCTAAGTATTCTAATAACTACACTACAGAAAGTGTTGAGAGGATGGATAGAGTGTGGAAAATGAGTATAAAAAGGGTGAGAAGTATGTTATTGAGCCAAGGTCAGAGAAGTTTTGTAACTCAGATTTAGATCTGATGTTATAGAAATCCTGTCCAAAGGCTACATTATCACCTCTGAGGAGAAAGGATCCGACCCATCACTCTGCCATGATTCCACCCTTAAGGCTATAACCTGTCCACTTGAATGGTCACAAATTATCCCATAGGGGAGCCACTATCCAGGGATGGGTCAGAACATAACAAGTAAATCATTGCAGGCACTATTTCATCCAGGCTACCAGCTCAAGAATCTCTAGGGAACCTCAACCTCTAAAGTTCTATATGTGGGGCTAAGGCTGTAGGACCATGATAGCCCAGACACAGAATCAGCAAGAGATTGAGTACAACCTTCGATCTAGCTATCCATTGCTTGAGCGAGGCTACAATGGTCCAGTCACCAGCCTATAATCTCTATAATCAGATCAGATCCAACATTTGATGGCGGATCTATACAAATATGGGGGAGTCTGCCTCTGTACAATCTCTCACCAGGCTTCTACAAGCTCAAGTGTAAAGAAGAAGGATCCATCTTGGATCGGTGGATCAGAATCACCCTAAGGCTATAATCTGTCCACTTAAATGGTCACAGACTATCCCAGAGGTTATCCTCCTCACGGAGTCCAAAATAAAACAAGATTATCGCTGCTACCACCATGCTCACAAGGCTACCAGCTCAAGCTCCCATAGGGATTTCAGATCTAGTGGGTCCTGTGGTGGGGCTAAGGCTGTAGGACCATGATAGCCCAGACACACAGGTCACTTGGATCTGAGTGGCCCTTAGAATCAGTCCTCCATTGCTTTGAAACACAGCCAAAGCAATGGCGGATCACAAGGCAGCAGCCTTGCACAGAGCATCTCACACACAAACAATAATCCCACAAAGTACAGATCCTATTGCAAAACTTCCATTGATCTAATTCAAAAATACATACAAAGGCATAGCCAGCAAGTGCTGGACTATGGAGAGAAGGAAAGAAAAAGAAAACTACTTACTGCTAAAAAGAAAGAGAAAAGAAAAATGATCTGAGATGGGTTCCCAGATACCTAAACCTAAGCTCAGGTATGGGTTTATATAGCAGTGGGGTGGCGGCACATTAGGGTTAGGAAACCCTAATTTTAACGATGCCACGTGGCCTGATAATGATCCTTGGATGCCTCGAGATGCGTGCACAGAGATTTGAGCGTGGGAGTACGTGCCCTAATCGCTGGAAATACTTAGAAGGCCCTCTGCTAAAGAGATGGAAGTTTAGGGTCAAAGCTTCGCTAGGTAGCTGTAGTTTCCTAGACTTGTCGCGTGGTAGCTCTTTGCTCTTCGCTAGGATGATTTGACACTGAAGCTTCAGCCGTCGCGAGGTTGCCTTGGTTTACTCTTCAGGCAGTCACGCGGTAGAGAGTTGCGCTCTCGCTGGATTGGGCTTCGCGAGGTTGAATAGAAAACATAGTCTCAAGTGTCGCGGGGTTGAAATTCAAGCGATCAAGGCGATCGATCGGTCTTCATTGGCAGCGTAAGCGAGAACTTCGTGAGCACTTCTCTTTACTTGGACTTCATGAGTTACCTCGTGAGGCTCTTCCGAAGTTCGAGCATGTCTCACTTGATCTTTGCGAGATTGGCTTTGCCTTCGCCAGGATATTTTCTTTCTTGAATGGCGCGAGAACCGCGCGAGGCGTTCTTCTTCTGATAATTGCATCCACTGACGGTATGCGGCGATTCTTGAGGAATCTTCTGACTCTCTCTCTCAACCATTACGGCGAACTACGAGATTGAGAGGTCTTTGAAGCTATGCGACACTGCGGTCGTTCTACTCTTGAGCTTCATGAGAGCTGCGATTTGAGTTTCAAGCTCTTGATCATTCATCTCTAGAGGTTCTTTGTAAAGCCTTGGGAAGCTCGGTTGAAGCTGATGAGGCATATTTCTCCTGAATCCTCTAAAGCTTGGGTTAGGCTGTGAGGCTCATTTCAGTGTCCGGATTCGAGTTCATTCTTCCGAGGGATATCTCGTGCCAAAGCGGGCTCCTTGATTCTTGGCCTTATTTCACTGCTGATTATTACCTACACAAAACACTTAACAAGAACTTATTAGGTGGCTAAGGGTCTAATCAAAGGTTAAGTTAAGGGGTGAAAAGTGGTACTTTTCAGGGCTTAACACACCCCCAAACCTAATCTTTGCTAGTCCCTTAGTAAAGCTACATTAAATCTACTCTAAAAATTAAATGCCACTTTCGTAGGGAGCACGGATACATTTAGCATATGTACCAAGCCTTTTAAACCCCTAGGTGATCCCTAGTGAAGGAGTGAAGTCTCCTGAGGGTTTTCAGTGAAGACACCCACAAACTTCTCAAATAAAATAGTTAACAAAAGTGCAATGTCATCCAATGAGCAGTTAAGGAATCAGATTTAGTCTACTCTTAAATCAGTACACATAAAAGGAATTTAATTCATTGGTTGCACAGTAACTTAAACAGCATAAACTCTCATGATTGCACAGCATTTCCAGATAGTTTGTAATCACAGAAAACTGCACAAGTGTGTGTCAGCACTAAGCTTATCCTTATGTAAGAAAATTAGGTTAAGGTCATACATAATGCATTAAAGTTCAGACCCAAAAGAAAGCTTTGCAGGGTATACTCTCATAAAGGTTTGTTGAGGGGTTCAGTTTCTCACAGGCTCAAGAGCAATTACATCCCCCAACTGGGTTTGTAAGCATGAGCATAGGCAGAGTTCTTAAGTGCTGACATCATTGTCAGTTCCTCACCATAGATTGGATAATTCCTTATCTTCACATGACAGCTCACTCAACTTTGGATCACAAGGGCTTTTAACTGGGCTGTAATGTGGCTTATGGAGTAGGGTTAAAAAGAATGGAAGGTTGAAAAGGGGTTCCAATTTGAGAAATCAGTAGGTCACAGAGGTGGTTCATGACTTCACCTTCCATGATTCAGCTCCCTTCATCTTCTTTGAGATTTTTCGATTTGAAGTGATCAGTTTCTCTTCTTGATTTTGATTTTCCAATGAAAGTTCCTCTTGACTTCTCTCTTATTCCTCTTCATTATTATTTTTGTTTCTTTTTACTGGAGTTTTCTTCTTTTTATTTTGTTTTTGCTTTTCAGAAATGCCACCATGTTCTCAGTTACCATACTGCCAGATTTTTTTTTTGAGATCCTTCTTCTCCATTCGCCTAATGTTGACCATGGCTAGTCCATCTTCAACTCTGTCTCCTTTACCTTCTGAATTCTCAGAGTGAGGGTAGGTTGAATCAGGTTCATAGGTTCAGGTTCAAGTACTCAGGTGTATTTTGAAGAAATTTAGGATTTAAAGCTCAAAGGGGGTATGGACAAGGGCAGTTGCTTTAGGATTGGTCTTTTTAGGCTCAAACTGTCCAAGAGAAGGCCTTGATCCTTTCCTAGGTCTCATGAGTGCTGTCAGTTGTTTCAGCTTGGAGTTACCTAACTTCTAGTGAGCACAATGACTCAGCCAGCCCTTAGAACTTAAAAGAAATGCCTTAGTTACTCCTCAAAGAATAGAAAAATTTTGTTGGCCCAATTCTCACTGGTTATGGTCATCCTTTGAACTTTCAAGTATGTCCTCACCTTTTTCTCTCTCTAATGATTCACTAAGTGCAGATACAAGTAGGTTTCCTTGGTGATATTATCATGGAAATGTGGAATATTAGAAGTTTATAATGTCCAAGGTTTGCATAAATTTTAAACTTCTTAATTTCATGATTCTGAAGTGAACAGAGGTCCATTTCCATATTTCTCAGATGAGTCTGCTGCACTTATGTTAACTATTCCATTGGCAGGGTCTGCCTGCCATACCCCCAAACCTATGAGGAGCAGTGTCCTCACTGGTTCAAGGTGAATGTGCAACAGAGTTATTACAGCATAAAAGACAAGAACAAGAAATAAAGTAACCAATAATAGAAAATTGTACAACATATCAGAAAAGGAAGATATCATTAAGCTTAAAAGAAAATTACAAAAAAGGAGGAGGGAAAGGGAGAAAGATCAGGGGTGAGGGGGTTGAGAAGGAGGGGGAGGGGGAGGAGAAGGCGGGGGAGGGGGTGGAGTGGAGGGGGCAAGGGATGGCTCTGTCTTGCGCTTCTTCTTCTGCGGCTAGAGCTGTTCCTCCTCCTCCTTGGCAAGGGTTTACAAAACCTCCACGAATTCATCCCAGAGGGGTTGGAGGGGATCTGGCTCTTTAGGGGGCGGCGGGTCCAACCACATCGGGTAAAACTTGTTAGGCAGTGCGTTTGGCTTGTCATCTGCCATGATTAGGATTAGGGAAGGACCGCTAGGGTGAGAGGAGATATGATGCGATGAAGATGAACAGGGCCTCCCTGTGTATTTAAAGGCGAGGGATGGTGGAAGATAAAATGGTTGAATAACATCCAAGTCGCCGCCATTAAATGAGAGTGAGTTGGGAAATGTCAAGTCCCAGCAGTCAGCATGGGAAATGATAAATGTATTAGGCTCGCGCAGCTGGGTAAGGGAATCACGAGAAATTTGAATCGCGCGATTATGGGAGTTAGCGCTGGATGTACGCGAGAGATTCTGTAGCATTGAAACTCGCGACAGCGAAAGAAATGGTCCATGTGAATTGCGCGAGTCTTCCCAAATCACAATTTCGAATGCGTGAGGGCCAAATCAGCAATTCACAGAAGAAGAATAAGTCATACCGATCCCACATAAACTTTATCAAGCTCAACAATATCAAACTCCACATATCCCCTAAAATTTCCTAAAAATTAAGGTAGAAAAAGTAATATAGTACAACATGGACACAATTGTGGGTCAGGTAGATGTAGGGGTCCCATGAAAATGAATAGTGCACATAGGATCTGCAGGTCGTTCAATGCAAGGCTTCAGCCGCTGACCATTCACTTTGAAGGTCCTCCCAGATTTGGAGTCTTTGACTTCCGCAGCACCAGATGGGGAAACATTCACGACAACATAGGGACCATCCCATCTGGATTTTAATTTGCCAAGAAAGAATTTTAGTTTAGAGTTGAATAATCAAACCTTACCACCCGGTTCGAGGCTTTTTCTCAGGAAGCCTTTGTCGAAGAAAGCTTTAGCCCGTTCCTTGTAGATCCTAGCATTGGTGTAAGCATCCATCCTCAGCTCATCTAATTCCGATTATTGTAATGACCTGTGTTGACCAGCAGAAGTTAGGTCCATGTTCAAGTTCTTAATGGCCCAATAGGCCCTGTGTTCTAACTCTACTGGGAGATGGCAGGCCTTGCCATAGACTAGTCTGAATGGGGACATTCCAATAGGAGTCTTATAGGCCGTCCTATTGGCCCACAGTGCATCATCCAGTTTCTCAGCCCAATCTTTCATGTCAGTCCTAACTGTTTTCTCAAGGATGTGCTTAATCTCCCTATTGGAAATTTCAACTTGCCCACTTGTTTGTGGGTGGTAGGGAGTAGCAATCCTATGGGTCACAGAATATTTCTTGAGCAAGCTCTCGAGATTCCTGTTGTAGAAGTGGCTACCCCCATCACTGATAATAGCTCTAGGGGTTCCAAATCTTGAGAAAATGTTGTACTTTACGAATTTGAGGACCACCTGGTTATCATTGGTTCTTGTGGCAATGGCTTCTATCCATTTGGAAACATAGTCCACTGCCACTAAGATGAAGTGGTAACCATTGGAGGGGGGAAAGGGGCCCATGAAGTCTATTCCCCATACATCAAACAGTTCTACAACAAGGATGGGTTGTAATGGCATTGAATTTCTTTTGGACAACCCTCCTAATTTCTGACTCTCTCACATGCCTTACAGTGTGTGTATGCATCCTTGAATAAGGATGGCTAGTAAAAACCACACTGCAGGACCTTGTCAGCAGTTTTTCTCTCACTAAAGTGGCCTCCACAAGCATTTTCATGGCACATGGCCATAATACTGGGGATATCACTTTCGGAAACACATCTTCGGATGATCTGGTCGGCACAGTACTTGTATAGGCAAGGTTCCTCCCAGAAAAAATACTTGACCCTTGAGAATAACAGGTCTTTATCCATTTTGGTCCAGTGGGGAGGAATCTTTCCTATAACCAGATAATTGACAATGTGTGAAAACCAAGGGACTAAGGATTGGATGGCAAATAATTGCTCATCAGGGAAGGCATCATTTGTAGGGCCATCCAGGCATTTCTCCAAGATAATTCTGGACAAGTGGTCAGCCACCACATTCTCCACACCCTTTTTGTCCTTGATTTCAATGTCAAACTCCTATAACAGGAGTATCCATCTAATCAGCCTCGGCTTAGCATCTCTCTTGGACAATAGGTACTTCAATGTCGAATGGTCAGTGAAGATCACAGTTTTAAATCCTAGTAGGTAGGCTCTAAATTTGTCAACAGCGTAAACCACTGCTAGAAGCTCTTTCTCAGTTGTGGTATAGTTCAAATTGACAAGTGATTTGCTGCTATAAGCAATGACCACAGGCAGTTTATCTTTTCTTTGGCCCAACACAGCACCTATTACCAGGTCTGATGCATCACACATCAGCTCAAAAGGCAGGGTATAGTCCGGTGTTTGGAGTACAGGAGCAGAGGTGAGGCATATTTTCAATGTTTCAAAAGCCTTCAGACATTCAGCAGAAAAGTTGAAGGGGACATCCTGACAGAGCAGGTGGAACAATGGCTTAGCAATTTTACTGAAGTCCTTAATGAACCTCCTGTAAAATCCTGCATGCCCCAGGAAGGATCTGATTTGCTTGATTGTTTTAGGAAGGGCAAATTGGCAATGAGGTCCACTTTGGCCTTGTCTACCTCAAGCCCTTCTTTAGAGACTACATGGCCCAACACAATGCCTTGTGTTACCATGAAGTGGCTCTTTTCCCAGCTTAAAACCAAATTGGTTTCCTCACATCTTTGCAAAACTAGGCTGAGGTGCTGTAGACACTGGCCAAAGCTGTCCCCATAGACAGAAAAGTCATCCATAAAAATCTCCAAAAACTTGTCAATCATGTCAGAGAATATGGCATACATACACCTCTGGAAAGTGGCCGGTGCATTACAGAGTCCAAAAGGCATCCTTCTGTAAGCGAAAGTGCCAAAAGGACAGGTAAAGGTGGTTTTCTCTTGGTCTTGAGGATGCACAGGGATTTGGTTGTACCCTGAGTATCCATCAAGAAAACAGTAAAAAGCTTTTCCAGCCAATTTGTCCAGAAGTTGATCAATGAAGGGGAGAGGGAAATGGTCCTTTCTAATTTTAGAGTTGAGCTTCCTATAATCAATGCACACTCTCCGACCCGATTGCCACCTGGCCTCAACTCTCGATTTCGGTCTTAATCCATATGCATTTCTTGGGCCCCACTTGGATAGGTGCCACCCAATGAGAATCAGAGATGGGGTAAATCACCCCTGCATCTAGCAATTTAATGATTTCCTTAAGGACCACTTCCTGCATGTGAGGATTTAGCTTCCTCTGCATTTCCCTGGAGGGTAGTGCTCCCTCCTCAAGATGAATCCTATGCATGCAAATTGATGCATCAATTCCTCCCATATCGGCAATGGTCCAGCCAATTGCCTTCTTGTGCTTCCTCAAAACTGTGAGTAATTCCTCTTCCTGCTCATTGGTAAGGGAGGAAGAAATAATCACAGGAAGCTTATCACCTTTCTCAAGGAAAGCATATTTTAATGTTTCTAGAAGCTTCTTGAGTTCCAGATCAGGGGCATGTTGGGTGGATGGAAAAATTGGTGCATTGGAGGTTGGAGGAAGAGGTAGTATAGGTTTCCAACAGGAGTGCTGCACTGAGCCCACAGGAGACTTTGATATGGTCATGTCTTTTGATCTCCCATCTGGGCTCTCTTCCTCCACCATGTCCCAAATTTTAACTAAATTCCTGACAATGTTGCCCCACTCCAGCAGAGTGGGCAATTCTTCTTCCACAATTTCCTCTAGTACATCCACTGCAAAGCTCTCCTCATTGTCCATCTGAGGGTACTTTGCACTGTTGTACACATTCAGCTCAACTTTCATATGTCCAAAAGTTACCTCCATTACTCCAGACCTGCATTGGATGCAGGCATTGGCAGTGGCCAAGAAAGGCCTGCCCAGTATAACGGGTATGGGGTTTGGGCTAGTGCTGCAGCCCATATCCAAAACTAAGAAGTCAGCAGGGTAGAAAAACTTATCCACACCTACTAAGACATCCTCAACCATTCCCAGAGGTCTCCTCTCAGACCTGTCAGCCATCATCAGCACGATGGGGGTAGCCTTCAGCTCCCCCAAACCTAGTTGCAGATATACACTGTATGGCAACAGGTTAACACTGGCTCCAAGGTCTAAAAGGGCTTTTCCAATTGTATGGTCTCCAATTACACAGGGAATAGTGGGTATCCCTGGATCTTGTAACTTCTCAGGCATTGATATGTTAAATATAGAATTCACTGTATCAGTTGCAAAGACCTTCTTGGACACATGGCCTCTAGCCTTTCTCTTTTAGGTGCAGAGGTCTTTCAGGAACTTTGCATAGGCTAGGACTTGTTTAATTGCCTCAAGCAAGGGTAAATTGATTTTTACCTGCCTGAAGGTCTCTATCATTTCCTCCATCTGGGCATTCCCTTTATCAAAAGGGATAGGACCATCCAAAGCCTGAGGAAATGGCAGCTGAGGTTTTGCTGGTTCCTCAGTTGCTAGCCCATGACTAAACTTCTGTTTCTTTCTTTTTTCATGTTTTGCTCCCTGCTGCGGCTCAACTATAGCCTTATTATTTTTCTCCTGCTGCAAGGTGGCAGGCACTTCTTGGCTTTGTGGTCCCACAACTTCTCTATCATGATCATTTGCATCATCTGTGGAAATTGCCTCAGCTGGTCTGTTACCCACCTGGTTGTTTACCAGCCTGCCAGACCTTAGGGTAGTGACAGCATTGGTGTCCTCAAACTTTGAGGAAGCTTCCTCAATTAAAAACTGACCCTTGGGGTTAGCAATTGGCTGGCAGGGCAATCTGCCTTCATCTCTCCTAGCCAAGGTTTTTGACATTTGGCTCAGTTGCTCTTCCATTTTCTGGAGGCTCTGACCATGAGAGTCCACAGTCTGAGCCAAGGAACCCAAGTTTTGCAATGAAGTCAAGACTTGGTCCTCAAAAGAAACATTTCTAGGCTGAGAAGGGGGTAAGACCAACTGATTTTGCTGCTGATGGGGCTGCTGATGGTGCTGGAAGGTAGACCTAGGGGCATTCCCTTGATTGAACTGCTGCTGTGGCCTTTGTGGTAAGGCCAACATCTGCTGGGGCTGCATGTAGTTGTCTTGCTTCCACCTCAGATTTGGGTGGTCTCTCCATTGGTAACCAGCATTTTGGTGCTGGTATCCATATGGCTGCCTATTGTAGCCCCCAGATTGTTGCTGGCCATAAGATTGAGCAGCAGCAGCATGTTCCAACATCAATTCAGGAAATTGTCCTGCAGATGGACATTCCTCTACTGTGTGTTGTGGGGACTGGCATATCAGACATGCCTCTGCCACATGAGCAGCCCTTCTGGGTTGCATCACAGTCAATAATTTATCAAACTTCATAGACAGGTTTGCCATCTGCAATTGCAAGTCATTGTTCCCAGACACCTCATAAATTTTTCCTTTTGATCCAGCAGCAGGCCCCACCTTTGACTCAGATTCCTGACTAGTTCTTACCAGGGATGGCTTTTGAAAAGCATTCTCACTAATCACCTCAAACAATTCCCATGCCTCCTCAGCAGTCTTGTGCATGTAGGATCCACCACAAGAGGCATCAACCATATCTCTATTTTTCTCATCAATCCCATTGTAGAAGCTTTGTACAAGCTGCCACTCAGGGATCTTGTGGTGGGGGCATTGTTTGAGCATCTCTTTAAACCTATCCGGTGGTTAAAATCCTCGGTTGGGGATTGAGCAAATGCAAGAATCTCTTTCCTCAAGCGGCTAGTTTTGGTCTCGGGGAAGAACTTGGTTAGGAATGCAGTGCAGGTCTTTCCATGAAGCAATGCTATTATTGGGAAGAGTGGTACCAGTCGCCTATCCTTCAAAGAGAGGAAAGAGTAAAACTAGTAGCCTCGGGTCCCAAACCAGTGATATTAAAAGTGGTGCACAAGGCCAAGAAGCTGCTCAATATGCTGTAAGGGTCTTCTTTGCTAAGCCCATGGAAAAGACATCTGGATGATTGAAGTTTTATCTCATAGTTCCCACGAACATCGAGAATTGAATGCTAAAAGGGGAGTTATAGTCATCCGGAGCATTCAACTCCTTGAGGGTTCTGGGTTGTTCTTCACCCATAATTGCTGTCATAGATTCACCTGGGGGCTCTCCTGTGGTGTGCCTGTCTCTTCTAAGTCTCCTTCCCCTTTCTATCTCAGGGTTAAGAGGCTCTAAAGCAGGGCTGAGGGATCTCCTCCCTAGCATACAAGCACACCAACAGCAAGGAAAGCTTCTTGCAGGCACATTACAAAAGAATAATTGTACACTAACAAATTTATCTAACTAGTTTACAGTTATTCAAAGAATACATTTAAACTATCCTAGATACTGCTAAAAAAAATTGTTTAAGAAAGATAGACAGAGCTTTAAAAGTCAGAGAGTTTGCAAATAGAGGTAGCTAAGCTCCAATTACAGTCCAACTATCCTTCACTGCTGCTGTCTAGATCAGCAAGAAAGGTTCAAAATTATCTCAGCAGTATCAATTATTCGCATGTGCAAAGAATACTAAGAGTACAAAAACTAAGGGTCTACTAATAGATCATCTCATCAACAAGCGCCAAAAACTTGTTGACTACTTACGGTGTGCTTTGATTATTGGTTGGTGGTGAAAGTTATTTAAAAATCAAAGACAGAGTAAAAGCGGGTGAATCCAAAGACAACTTAGAAGTCCTAGACGCAAGATCTGAGGTCCTTTGTAGCAAGTTTTGATAAGTAAGAGTTTGTCCCACAGGGAAAGGTGATCTAAAGCTCCAAGGGAGCCATCTCTAGTAGTCCCTCCAGATCTGTCTATAGATCTGGCAGTCCTAGAAGGAGGGGAGTTTAAGGTCACTTATTCTAAGTATTCTAATAACTACACTACAGAAAGTGTTGAGAGGTTGGATAGAGTGTGGAAAATGAGTATAAAAAGGGTGAGAAGTATGTTATTGAGCCAAGGTTAGAGAGTTTTGTAACTCAGATTTAGATCTGATGTTATAGAAATCTTGTCCATAGGCTACATTATCACCTCTGAGGAGAAAGGATCCGACCCATCACTCTGCCATGATTCCACCCTTAAGGCTATAACCTGTCCACTTGAATGGTCACAAATTATCCCATAGGGGAGCCACTATCCAGAGATGGGTCAGAACATAACAAGTAAATCATTGCAGGCACTATTTCATCCAGGCTACCAGCTCAAGAATCCATAGGGAACCTCAACCTCTAAAGTTCTATATGTGGGGCTAAGGCTGTAGGACCATGATAGCCCAGACACATAGAACCAGCAAGAGATTGAGTACAACCTTTGATCTAGCTATCCATTGCTTGAGCGAGGCTACAATGGTCCAATCACTAGCCTACAATCTCTATAACCTGATCAGATCCAATATCTGATGGCGGATCTATACAAATATGGGGGAGTCTGCCTCTGTACAATCTCTCACCAGGCTTCTACAAGCTCGGGTGTAAAGAAGAAGGATCCATCTTGGATCGGTGGATCAGAATGACCCTAAGGCTATAATCTATCAACTTAAATGGTCACAAACTATCCCAGAGGTTATCCTCCTCACGGAGTCCAAAACAAAACAAGATTATCGCTGCTACCACCATGCTCACAAGGCTACCAGCTCAAGCTCCCATGGGGATTTCAGATCTAGTGGGTCCTGTGGTGGGGCTAAGGCTATAGGACCATGATAGCCCAGACACACAGGTCACTTGGATCTGAGTGGCCCTTAGAATCAGTCCTCCATTGCTTTGAAACGCAGCCAAAGCAATGGCGAATCACAAGGCAGCAGCCTTGCACAGAGCATCTCACACACAAACAATAATCCCACAAAGTACAGATCCTATTGCAAAACTTCCATTGGCCTAATTCAAAAATACATTCAAAGGCATAGCCAGCAAGTGCTGGACTATGGAGAGAAGGAAAGTAAAAGAAAACTACTTACTGCTAAAAAGAAAGAGAAAAGAAAAACAATCTGAGATGGGTTCCCAGATACCTAAACCTAAGCTCAGGTATGGGTTTATATAGCAGTGGGGTGGTGGTGCATTAGGGTTAGGAAACCCTAATTTTAACGATGCCACATGGCTTGATAATGATCCTTGGATGCCTCGGGGCGCGTGCACGGAGATTTGAGCATGGGAGTGCATGCCCTGATCGCTGGAAATACCCAAAAGGCCCTCTGCTGAAGAGATGGAAGTTTAGGGTCAGAGCTTCGCTAGGTAGCCGTAGTTTCCCAGACTTGTCGCGTGGTAGCTCTTTGCTCTTCGCTAGGATGATTTGACACTGAAGCTTCAGCCGTCGTGAGGTTGCCTTGGTTTGCTCTTCGAGCGATCAGCGGTGAGAGTTGCTCTCATTTGGATTGGGCTTGAGGTTGAATAAATCTGATCTCAAGTGTCGTGGGGTTGAAATTCAAGCAGTCGTGCAGTCGATCGGTCTTCACTGGGCAGCAGCGTGAGAACTTCGTGAGCACTTCTCTTTACTTGGACTTCGTGAGTTACCTCGCGAGGCTCTTCTGAGTTCTGAACTGCGCGAGGTTCTATGTCTCACTTGATCTTTGCGAGATTGGCTTTGCCTTCGCCAGGATGTTTTCTTTCTTGAATGGCGCGAGAACTGCGTAAGGCGTTCTTCTGATAATTGCATCCCGTGGTGACTGCGCAAGGAATCTTCTGAAGCTCTCTCTCTCCTCAGCCATTCTGAGTGGTCTGCCTTGAACTGCGCAACACTGTGTGGTGTGTTCTACTCTTGAGCTTCGCGAGAGCTGCGCGAGTTTGAGTTTCTAAAGCTCTTCAGTCATTCATCTACGCGAGAGGTTGCTGTAAAGCCTTGGGAAGCTCAGTTGAACTGCGCGAGGCATATTTCTCCTGAATCCTCTAGAGCTTGCGTCAGCTGTGCGAGGCTCATTTCAGGTATGGATTCAGAGTTCATTCTTCTGAGGGATATCTTGTGCCAAAGCAGGCTCCTTAACAAGATTCTTGGCCTTATTTCACTGCTGATTATTACCTACACAAAACACTTAACAAGAACTTATTAGGTGGCTAAGGGTCTAATCAAAGGTTAAGTTAAGGGGTAAAAAGTGGTACTTTTCAGGTCTTAACACCCTCGCAGCTTGCTTATATACTTCTAGTAAAGTTACCAGAGATGTCCTCACTGTCTGCTTATGCTTCCCTGAGTTCATTGACTTGTTCATTCGTTATAATGCTCTCATTCGATTTTTTTTTATATATGTATATTTTTGAAAGCATCCTGCTAGCGCAAAAATTATGAGTCTTGATTGAACCTAACATCTTCATTTTTTTCTGCTCTAATGTCTCCTCCAATGGCAGGGGAAGGGAATGAGAATCGGGTATTTCTTATACTTTTAAAAGAGGTTAGGTAGGTCACTAGTCCTTCAATCAAATTACCCGAATGAGAAAAGGCAGGTGATAATTCGGATATCTTGAGGATATTCTGAGGATTGAGGATGTACGACCAATGAATGGGTCATGACGACTACGGGGTGGTAAGTTTAAGTATTTAACCACGGGATGTGATGATCATAAGACTAAGGATAGTATTTTCTAAGGTACATGGCGTTTCAGGGGCTAGGGAGTTCTTCCCTGTCTTGGTTCACCAATTTGTATACATTCCTAGGGTATGCAACTGTTATAACATAAGGGCCTTCCCAGTTCGGCTTCCATTTTCCTTTTGGATGGGCGTGCTTGGAAGGCATGATTTTATTTAAAACTAATTCTCCAATATTGAAGGTTCGTTCAAGGACTTTCTTATTGTAGGCTCTAACCACTCTCCTCTGATACACCTGAGTGTGATCAACTGCCCTTAGACGTAGTTCATCTAGCTGTTCTAGCTGCGTGAGTAGGGTAATTCTCCTCTCGTCTAAGGATAGCTCACCATCGAGTTGGATCCATAAGGATGTTACTTGTATCTCATATGGTAGGACTGCCTCTATCCCGTAGGTAAGGAGGTAAGGAGTTTGGCCAATGGTCGTACGAATAGAGGTCCTATAGGCTCAGAGTGCTTTTGATAGTCGTTTGGGCCAGTCGGCTCCATTGCTTATTTCTACTGTATATTTTAGGATTCGAATCAAGGTTTTGTTTGTAGCTTCTGCTTATCCATTGCCTTGAGGGTAGAACGGCGATGAGTGGCATAGATCGATGTTGTATTTCTTGCATAACTTCTTCGTCTTCTCTGCAATGAACTATGGTCCATTATCGGTGATAAACTTTCTGGGTACTCCAAACCTGGTAATGACATTCCGAATGATAAATCTTATGAGTGTTGAAGCGGTGATTCTGACATAGGATTCAGCTTCTACCCATTTGGTATAGTATTCGGTCACTGTGAGTATGAACGCATGCTTGTGAGTGTTCCCAACTATATCTGTGAAAGGTCTGATGACATCGAAGGCCCACATCGAAAACGGCCATGGCGAGGTCATCGTGTTTAATGCAACTAATGGAGCTTTGATGAGTGTGACGTGTTCTTGGCATTATTTACAGGATTGGGTGTAGAGGCGGCAATCTCTTATCATTATCGACCAGAAGTAGCCCTGCCATGTAACTTGATCGGTGAGTCTCTGTCTACCGGAGTGGGCACCACAGGCGCTGATGTGTGCTTCTCGAATGATGTATTGTCCTTCGATGGTCATGACGCATCATAGTAGTACCCCTTTGGTGAAGGCTTCTTTGTATAATATTTCGTCGAGTATGTAGAATCGGGAGCATCAGTTCCTTATAGTCTTTTGCTCGATCTTCGTGGCACACGGGGGAATGTGTTGATACTTCAAGAAGTTCCAGATGTTAAAATACCATGACTGTCCATCGTCGATCGGTGATTTTTCAAATCTAAACATAGCGACTTCAATTTCTGCTTTAACATGATTTTCTGGAGTGATTACTTCTTTTGATCCTGTGCTTGTGGGGAGGATTGGTAATTCTTTCTTAACGGTCCATGCTACCTCATGGGCGGATACTGTTAATTTTTCGATGAAGAAGGTCTTGGTACTTTGGTCGAGGGGTATTTGGATGACAGAGGCCTATGTGGCTAGAGAGTCTGCTAGCTCATTTTCTAATCTAGGGATATGCGTGAAAGAGATTCTTTTAAATTTATTTACCAAATATTGAGTGGTTTTTAAGTATGCCATTAGTCTCATTTCCTTAGTTTTTCATTCTCCTATGACTTGCGAGATGACTAGCTTGGAATCACCGATGGTTTTTAGGTATTTAATACCTAATTGTAGTGTTGTTCGTAGTCCAGCTATAAAAGCTTCATACTTTGCGACATTATTAGTGATAGGGAAGTCGAGCTGAAGAGCTTTAGGTATGACCACTCCTTTCGGGCTTAGGAGGACTATCCCGATGCCTTTCCTTTTGTGATTTAGAGCACTATCAAAATAGAGAGTTCATGAAGTCTTGTCGGGCTCTTCATCATGAATTATGAGTAAGTCTTCATCAAGAGAATCTGCATGTATAGGTTCATCATTTGGGAGTGGGAGATCTGCGAAGTAATCAGCGATTGCTTGTCCTTTGATCGATTTCTGCGTGACATAAGTGATATCGAATTTTTGCAGGAGCATATGCTAGCGAGCGATCTTTCTTGATGTTGCGGGCTTTTCGAATACGTACTTCAGAGGGTCCATTCTGGCTAGTACTAGTATCTTATGTGCTCCGAAGTAGTGTCATAATTTGATTGAAGCCCATACCAATGTGAGGCAGGTCTTCTCCACGAAAGTGTATTTTCGTTCATACTCGACCATCGTCCTACTGAGGTAGTAGATAGCTTTTTCTCTCTTGCCATCTTCTTCACATTGTCCCAAAATTACTCTCATTGCTTGATCATTCGCTGAGAGATATGATTAGGGGTCTTTCAGAAACTGGTGGCGATAGCATGGGCGGATTGAGAAGGTACCTTTTGATGCTATCGAAGGCTTGCTGGCACTGGTCATCCCATTTGTACTCAGTTCCTCCTTTAAGTAGCCTGTAGAAAGGATCGCATCTGTCTGAATGCTGGGAGATGAATCTCCTGATGAATTACAATTTTCCTATCAAACCTCGTAATTATTTGATATTACTGGGAGGTGGCATATCAAGGATTGCCCTGACTTTCTTAGGGTCGACTTCGATCCCTCGCTTACTGATTATGAAATCGAGCAATTTTTCGGAGGTCACTCCGAAGACATATTTCTTTGGGTTTATTTTCAATTGATATTTCTTAGCTCTTTGTAACACCAGTCGGAGTGCTTCAACATGTCTTACTCACGTTTGGGACTTCACTAATATGTCATCGACGTAAACTTCTACACACTTATACATTATGTCGTGAAAAATAGCCATCATGACACATTGGTACGTGGCTCCTGCATTCTTAAGCCTAGGCATGACGACGTAGCAGTAAGTTCCCCCTGGTGTGGTGAAAGAAGTCTTCTCTTGGTCGAACTCTGCTAATTTGATTTGATTATACCCAGAGAAGCCGTCCATAAAGGATAACATCTCATGTCCAATGGTATTATCGACGAGAGTGTCAATATGTGGAAGTGGAAAGTCATCTTTTGGGCATGCCTGATTGAGGTTTCAAAAGTCAATACAAACCCGTACTCTGTCGTCTTTCTTGGTGACAGGTACTATGTTGGCAACCCACTTGGGGTAGAGGATGACTGGGATGAATTTGGCTTTGTGTAACTTGTCAACTTCCTCTTTGACTTAAAGGGCGGTTAGTGGGTGCATCCTACGGAGGACCATGCAAAAGAGTCAAGGTGCACTTATAAGACTTGTGTAATTTCTTGGCATTCCTTAGAGTTAAGCGTCGCACTAATTAATAGCTTCTTGGGTTTCTCGTCAGTGCCAAAATTGATTTCTTCCGTGGGTTCCAAGGCAGCTTGGGTTTGTTCGTCGAAACGTTTGATAACCCCTGGAAGTCCTGCGTCTCCTCAGCAACTAGTATTCCTTTTTCATCTTCGGTGAGCTCGTATACTATGAAATTACTATACTAAGGATTTGATTTTGTGAAAGGTAACTCTTCATTAATACAATTTACAATCGAGAGATCTTCGATAAGGTAAAGGTCAAGGCTATTGATTCTTCTCTCAAAGTCACGAAGTATCTCGTCTGGTATGATCACCGATTTGTTATTTAGCCTGGATTCTCTGCGCCCTTGTGCGCGGGACAAGATATAAGCCTTAGGAGAAAAGTATCCTTGTTGGCCGCAAACTTGAGCCAGAATGGAGGGTTTCCTTTTTTTTTTAGGTTTTTTTATTTTTTTGAATTTTGTATTTCTGAATTTATAGGGTTTTCTACTTTTCCTAATTTTTTTATTTTTGATAATAAATTTGGTACGGGGTCGATCGTCTCAAGGGGCGCTGGGAGAGTTGCTTCCTCTAGCTGAAGGAGCGAGACGGCTGCTTGAGCCGTTCGGACGGTCCCTCGAGAAACGTGGACCTATTATAAATTTGGCATTTTTTTTATCCTCAGCTAATGAGACCTTTTGAATGAGGGACACTGGTAACAGGGGCACTGACGCCCGAGTTTCCTCTATCATATTAATGGTCTCTTCTTCGAAGAAACTTTGGAGATCGTAGTCTATCGAGCTATCTGCTTTTAAGTCATAATAGGATTGCTTTTCTTGCCAAGGGGGATCTTCCAAGGGTCCCCAGGGGCAATGAGTCTTTTCCCTTGAACTTCGTAGTACGCTAGGATGAGCACGCATGCTTGGCAGCGAGGCTGATAATGGTGAGAAATGCAGGGAGACCACCATGGGCATTCCCATCCTTCTAAGTTAGAGTCGAAGACGGTATCAAATTCGTCTTCTTGATCGGACAGTGGTTGAAATCCTAAATTGGCTCGCTCTGCTAACTCGAATGCCGGGAGGTCTATCCAGTAGTCCTCGTCATCAGTCAGAGGGGGTTGCCATTCTTCCTCGAGAGATTTCTAAAATATTTAGAGTTGCGATGAATCTGGAGATGTAGAAGGGTCTAGTTTAAGTTCCTCTTCAAACTCCATGAGGACGATGTGAGTGTTTCCCCCTGGGTTAACCAAATGACTGTTAGGGTTTTCTATTTCTTGTGTTGGTAACTGAGCTGATAGGTCATTACTCGTGTTAGTGGTCACGAGATCGGAGAGATTTGATTCTTCCATTGTAACATGTTGGGTCCAATTAGCGAAGCATTCTAATATACTAGTACACGCCTTACAGCGAGGCTGGTAAGGGTGAACGATACAAGGGAAATCCCATGGGCATTCCCGTCCTCCAAGGCTAAGGCCGAGGCGGATGTTGTACGAGTTAAGATTCTCTTGCAGGGTATCATCCTCTTCCCACGTTGAGCACAGGGGCTCTTCGTCATCTTGCAAGGCTGCTATATGAAAGTCTTCGTCGTCAGTGAATTCCCAATCTTCTAATTGTGGCTCAGTTTTCAGAGGATCTTTCTTCTTCTCTTCTATGGGCTCGTTAGGATCAAACAAGGGTTTGACTCCTTCAAGGGATTTATCAATGTCGTCGTTTAGATTTGTTAAATCGTTGAATGCTTTGGTTATTCGTTCAATTTCTATTTCCTGGGATTTAGCGAAGGACACTTCCTTCGACCTCGGTACATTTGCTTTCTCCATGGTCCCATAGAGGAAGTGGTCATATAGAGACCATTTTGGTGAGGTAGGGAATGGGTCGGCTTGTGGGCCATCCAATTGATAACCTAACTCTATATGTTTGCGCATTTTCATTGGGATGACAGGTCCTACACGACCTTGCTTGTTCTTACCGAGTCCGGTGTGGGGGATGTATCCAAGATGGTACATAAGATCTCACCCTTTCGTTGTGGTGGGGTTGATGTCATAAAGCCTGGCGAGGTCTGGACTGACCTCTCTCATTAATTCTTATTGATGCGTCGGGGGGGAACTAGGACGTGCAGGGGGACGGACTTCCACCACGGTCACTTCATCAGGGATCTGAATCTTTTGAATATGGCATGTGTTCAATACATAATTGTGGGCGGTTGGTGTGCTTGCCGCGTAATCAGTATCTATTTCCTGAAGGGGTGCATCGGCGTATATACGAATGATGGAGTCCTCATATGGGAATTTGACGCATTGATGACCTGTGAACGTGACAGCCTTCATCGACTCTAGTCATTTCCTTCATAAGATAAGATTGTATGTACTAGCGAAATCAGAAATATGGAAGGTAACATTTTTCATCACAGGTCTAAGGCGAACCTGGAGTTTAATAGTTCCTTTCATGAAACGATGCAAGCCGTCGTACGTTATGAGTGACAGGGCCGAGGGCCTGACATCTTACTCTGTGTATTCGAGTGTTTTTAACATTGTGAGAGAGAAAATATTGAGTCCCGCTCCCATATCAATCAATACATGGAATACAGAGAATCCTCTAATTATGACTGTGAGATATATGGGAGTTGCACTTCTGCGGAGTGACTCTTTAGGCATGTTTGCGTTTGTGAACGTGAGCGCTGAAGGTTGCGCCATGACCGAGGTGATTTGATGAAGCTCATCTAGGGTTGTGTCCTCGTCTACTTGTATGTCCTCGAGTGTCCTTATCAACAGTCAGTGATGGTCGGGCGACTTCTTGATGAGTTCTAGTATGGATATTTGGGCTGGGATCTTTTAGAGATGCTGCAATAGATCGTATTCTTGTCCTGGCTTGAGTGCAACTTCTCTGTCTAGCCGATGAGCCTTAGGTGCGGGTGGCTGGAGCGGTTGAGGTACAGAAATTGGTGGAGGGATGATGTGAGGTGGGGGTAGCAAGTTAACCTCTCTTTCTCTCATGCTTCCCTCTAGTGGTTGTGTGCTTGTGAAATCCTTATTCCGAGGGAAAGGAGGTGGTAGATAATTGGTTCCTGACTTGAGAATCGAGCACGTCGACTGTTGGCCGAACCTAGCGTGACTCGACGTTGATGTATTTGCGAAGCGAGTGAAGTTAGAGGTCGGGGAGTGAGCCTACACGGCGTCGTTCCAAGGTGGGAGGTACTGCGTGTAATCCTCCTCTTCTAAGAAAGCAGAGACTAGTGTCTCGTGTTGGGATGTCCTTCTTGCTCACTCTCTCCTATGTTCAGTAAACACTCAGTGTTGGTTTCATTCTCTAGGCTCGGAGTCTTTCGGATGACACTTTCTACCCACGCGGCAACTTGGTTGCAGTCCGAAGAATGTGATCTCCATGCTTGGGTTCAGAATTAGACGAAGGGAGTGGTTGTGACATTGGTTCAGGATTTGGAGGGGTTGAAGGTTCTGGTAGGTGACAATGGAGGAATGGTCTCCTGGCCCTAAAGGAATGGACTAGTATCTGAGTGAATTTCGGGTATGGAGGGGGGCTCAACAGGACGATTCGAGTGATCAAGGCCAAGGGGTGTAGGGGTGAGAGAGCTCTCATGGGGGTGGAAAAAGTGGCGGAAGGTTGGACGCATGTGATTAAAGTAGAGGGCTGGAAAGAAGGTTGACTAGGGAGATCCACGGTAGTGACCTAGTCCGGTGTCCCTTGGTTGTGGTTAGGCATGGGGTTGTTTATGATCCCTAAATTTTGTTGGGGTTAGTTATTGCTAGGGTCGAGATTCCTAAGCGCTTCTCAATCGATTTGATTTTGATCATTCATGTCATAGATTATGTCCCTGAGGACCCAATAGTCTTCTAAATTGTGCCTCACGTACCGATAGAATGCACAGTATTTACTATAGTCTAGATTTGCAAGCCATGGGCGAGGTTTTTCTTGTGAGAATCAAAGGAGATTCTGAGTGTTGAGGAGGTGAAAGATGTTGGGGATCGTATCAGGCAGAGGGGGATAGTGTTCCCGCCTCGGTTGGTAGGGGCCTCTAGCTGGGTTAAAATTTTGCGGTGGGGGTACATTATTATAATTTGGCGCGTGGGCCGGTCGATTTTGTGTCGCATTTTGGTTATGACATGTGTTAGGGTATTGATTTCTATTTTGGTATTAGCCTTGATTTTGATTCTGACCTTGGTTTTGGTTCGCGTATCTTTGTTGACTAGCGCCTTGATTTTGGTTGGTATACCGTTGTTGGTTTTTATTTTGTCCAAAGTTTTCCGATTGGAAGTTCCCGTTATTAGAATTTTATCCTTAGTTGACAATGGTGTTAACTTGATCGGCTCATGAGGTTTTCTTATTATTTTTTTATTTTGATTCATTGGAAGAGCCTACTTTTGACGTGACTATGGATAATGCGAGATCTCCGCCTTTAATGTGTCGCGCTAATCGGGATGCTCGAGAGCGGAGCGCAGTGAAGTCGGGAAAATCGCTTATGACAAGTGCACTTTTTAGCGGCTCTCTAGTATTGTTGATAATAATGTCAACCGAGTCCTTCTCTTTCATTGAAGTGCCGGTCCTAGCAGCGAGTTTTCTCCACCTAGCGACGAAGTCGGTAAATCCTTCATCGAGTTCTTGCTTGGCCGCCATCAGATCGCTGGGACTGACTGTCTCTTGGATCAAGTGATTGTATTGGTCTAGGAATCGATCGACCGGATCATCGAAAGTTTCTATCCTATAAAGTGGGAGCCCCGCAAACCAATCTAAAGCTTCTCCTTCCAATGAGCGTTGGAAATAATGAATAAGTAGTCCTTGATTATCGCGTATGGGTCGACAATTATTATAAAAGATGGCCAAGTGATGGTTCGAATTTCCCACACTATTGTACTTGGTGAATTTAGGTGGCTTAAATCCTATAGGCGAGTTAAATTCGACATCCCGACAAAATTTGTCAAATCCGAATGAGTGACCAAGGCGCTCTCTCTTGGCCATGTACTCGTCGAGCATTTTTGGGAGATCTTCGATCTTGATAGTGTTGTCCTTTGGAGCAAGCCGTGAGCCAACCTTATTTAGAGCGTCATCGTCAAAGAATGTGTGAACATGCTACCTCAACGATGTGGCACGAGCTTACACCATGCTCGGGGTAGGAGGTGGCCTCTCTTATCGCCCTTATTCTTCTAAAAATTGTCGTGACCTGAGGGTTTCATATGTGACGGCCAATCCCCGAAGTAATTCCTCGGAGTCATCGTCTCCCCTTTGAATCCTTTGAATACTGAGCTCTACGATTTGCTGAGCAGTAAGGTTTTGTCCAATGCTATCCTCTCTTCCGTTATGACTACTACCGATGTGCGGGCTAGAGAAGGGATTTTCTTATTCACCAGCCATATTAACCTCAGGTTGTCATGGGCTGAAATTATAAGGCAGTTCTTCCTCGTATGCAGGGTTGCTATGATACCCCCACAAGGTGGGTCTCCTAAACTTACTCTTCGTATGCCAGACATCTCGAGTCTTTGACGAAGACTCATACACTAAAAAGGGAATCTAAAAGATATAAAGGGAAGGAAAATAAGGAAGTAAAATAAAACTAACTATCTAAAAAAAAGAGTTTGTGAAAGTGTCCCATCACGATCGACCTGTCTGTTGGAGCAAGCTTTTTCTGGGTCCCTCTCGGTCCTCGTTGAATTAGTAGCCCAATTCTATCCAGGTGGACTCTAGCAATGTGGCATTTGGAATGGTGGAGGTAAAATAAAAATAAAAGGGGAGTTTCTAGGAAGATTCATAGTTTATTGCGATCACCAGCTGCAGATATTTATCGACACTGCAACACGTCAATGATCACGCTTTAGAGCGGGTGTGGGTTACTTCTATACTGAGTCATCTGCCTGTGAACGTCAGCAGCAGTGTCTCTTTTATGATTTAGATAGTTTAATTTTCCTTTTATTTCCCTTTATAATTATAGTTTTTGTCGGTTTAGACTTCCCTGATTCTATTGTGAGTTTGGTTGTGTGGGAATTTATTGAAGTTTGTTAAATTTAATGTTCTAGTCTTATCAGGAGTCTAATTAATTTTCTACTATTCCTATCCTTATTGAAAGTTTAATTAATTATCCTAATGCTATTAAGGTCCGATTAATCTTAGTCTCCTAATCCCATTAGAAGTGTAATTATGATCAGGTTTCTTAATTATACTAGGAGTGCACATGTAGTAGTTCTGATGAAACTTTGATCAAATCAAGCATGCTAGTTATATTGAAATTCTAAGCGGAGCAAGCAAACTCGTTGTATTGGAATTCTAATTAAATTGCGTATAACAGTCTTACTAGAATTTTAACTGAAATAGAGAACTAATTATACTGGAACTCTAATTCAAAGCACATGAATTAATTTTATTAAAATCTAATTAAAAATAAACAAACTGATTTTTTATTATTAAAAGTCTAATAAATAAACTGATTTTATTCAAATTTTAATTAAAGCAATGAATTAACTATACTAAAAATCTAATTAAAGCAATGAATTAATCATACTAAATTCTAATTAAAGTGGGAAATTAACCAATTTAAATTTGATTTAAAGAAATTAATCAATCATGCAAATATTTAATTAACTTAATTAATTAATCATGCGAAAATAAAATAAATCTACTAATTAATTATACTAAAGAGATAAGAAAAGGCAATTAATTAATTCTAGAATTCCTAAAAAAGGGGTTTTGGGCCTGTTATGCTAAGGAGGATTGGCCTCATTCCCGAGTATCCTCCGTAAGCTCCCTTGGGCAAATAAGATGGCTCAGAATGAAGATAAATTACATTTTTTGACCGTGAAATAATATTTTTAGGCTTTTCAGAGTTGATTTCGGAATAATAATTATGAATCAAATTGTAAACTAGAATTATAGAAACTAAAATCAACATTTAGGATTTTTTAGAAGTATTAAATCAAGGAATTAAAATTAAAATTAAATTTTTAGGACTGAATTCGAGTCCGAAATCAGAAAATCAGATCGTATGATTAAGGACTGGTTCTAGAATCCAAGGATTAGAACCAAAAATTGATGATAGGACAGTAGATTAAGATTTTAAAACGGAATTAGTCTTAAAATTTGGTGAATAGGACCGTGAGATTAAGGATTGGTTATGGATTCGGAGATCTATAACTAGATATAAAATTTGCGGTCTAAAAAGGGTGCTACGGTCTCGGACTGAAAATTAATTCCTAAATCTAGAGATTAGAAGTTACGATTGCGAATTAAAAGGATGAAATTCTTACCTAAGGGTCGGGGCTGCGGAGAGAAATCTCAAAGATTCGAAGCTTGAATCTCGAAATCATGACTAGGTTGCTCTATGGGTGTCCTCGGAGTTCTCCAGTTTCAAAGTCCCAAAAAAAAATTCGTTCGCTCTCGAAAATTGCCAGCCTCCTCCCAACCTCGAAGAAAAAAATCTTTTATAAGTTTTTTTCTATTTAAACACCTTGTTTCGGGCATTTAATTGGATTGCGCGCCGGTTCTCCGACGCTTAATCGCTTTGAGTCGGTCACCGACTGAGTGAGCGACCGACTTACTTGCTCAACGAGTTTCCTAGTTCTAACAGCATTAGGGCTAATTGCGCTCTTGTTAATGTGTGTGCAATCCGATTAAGCATTTCTTCAAAAGTGCTCAGTCGAGGAAACTTAGGGGTCAAGGACTGTGAGGCTAGGTCGGGCGTAGGCCAATTGTGCGCTGGTGATAGAGTGCTCAATCTGATCCCGCATCTGAATTCAGGCGCGTGATCGAGTCTCGAGATGGTATGGGATAAGGAGTTTGGTTTGAAAGGAGGACTGATTGCGCGTTTGTGATTTGGCATGCAATCGAATTATACGTGGGGTTTCAGGTGCGAAATTCAGGGTTGTCTGGGTCTAGTCTTTAGTCTGAAATGTAAGACTATTGCTTCATTCTGCATTCTGACTATATACTACTGTTTTGGTATATAGTCTCCCTACATTGAGATCTGAGCCACAGAGCTATTGTTTCAGCCTGTGTTCAGCCATGTACTATTGTTTCAGTGCATGGTCCCACATTGAGGGTTAAGGTCAATGGCTGACCAAATGAATTCGTATACTTCGAGAGGGCAAAATGGTGGTGTCTACAGTAATTAGCCGCTAAACGTTGGATAGTCCGGCTATCTGTCTTGGATGTACTATCGGGGAAAGTGTGGGTTTTGAGGAAATTCTTGATGTCTGAGAACCATGGTAGTTCATCGTCTAACCTTGTAGGTTCCTCAATCTGGAGGCAGAAGGCTGGCTCATTTCTTTGTTCAATCATGATCGGCTTTATCTCGACTCCATAGGAGATTTCTACCATTGAGGCCAAAGTTGCTAATGCATTGGCAAAGCAATTTCTTACTCGTGGGACATAGGAAAAAGTAACATCCTCAAAGCATGTTATCAGATCTTCGAGGTGCTCATGGTATGGGATCAACTTCTCATCTTTTGTCTTTCAATCTCCGTTTGTCTGGCATATGATCAACTATGAGTCACCAAACACTCTAAGGTGAGTTACGTTCAGGTCCAAAGCTGCTTGTAGGCCAGCTGCGCGCCCTCATATTTGGCCATGTTGTTCGTGCATGGGAAGTTGAGCTTGATGGGGACTGGTACATGGGATCCTTTTGGCAAAATTAGAATAGTGCTGACTCTTGACCTTCGACATTTTCACCCTATCAAAGTGCATTACCCAAGATTTCTCTGTCTCTACGGTATCATCCTCTGTCATAAACAAGATATCCTTGTCCGAGAATTTGATTCTCAAAGGCTCATAATCTAGTAAGGGATTGTCGGCAAGATGACCAACTAGTGCCTGCCCCTTGATGGACTTCTAAGTGACGTACATGATGTCGAATTCTAATAACAGGAGCTGTCAGCGAGCAATTCGGCTAGTGAGAGCCGGCTTTTCGAAAAGGTACTTCAATAAATCCATTCGTGCTAAGAGTAGAACAGCCTGGGATAACAAGTAATGGCGGAGCCGTTGGGTAGCCTATACAAGAGTCGGGCATGCTTTCTCCAGATGAGAATAATGTGTCTCGTAGTCAGTAAATTTCTTACTCAGGTAGTAGATGGCTTGCTCTCTTCTTCCTGTCTCATCATGCTGCCCTAGGACACATCCTATCAATACTTTCGTTGTGGAGAGATACATTAAGAGTGGTCTCCCCTACTCAAGCGGCACCAAAACTGGCGGGTTGAGGAGGTAACCCTTGATCTTATCGAATGCTGCTTGACAGTCGTCATTCCACTCAATGGGTGAATCTTTTCGCAGTAGTTTGAAAATTGGTGTGCAGATAGGAGTGAGTTGTGCGATGAACCAACTGATGTATTGTATCTTGCCCAAGAACCCTTTGACCTCCTTCTCGGTAGATGGTGGTGGCATTTCCATGATGGCTTTCACCTTGACTGGATCGACCTCGATGCCTCTCCTGCTGATGATGAACCCTAACAACTTTCCTAGCATGGCGCCAAATGTGCAATTCTGAGGATTCAGAGGTAACCTATATTTTCTCAGTCTCTCAAATAGCTTTTAGAGGTTTATCAAATGGTCACTTCTCTCTGGCGACTTGGCGATCATGTCGTTAACGTATACCTCAATCTCTCGGTGCATCATGTCGTGAAATAGCGACGTCATGGCTCTTTGGTATGCTGCGTCGGTGTTCTTTAACCTGAACGGCATGACCCGATAGTAGAAAGTTCCCCAAGGAGTGATGAACAGTGTCTTCTCTCGGTCTGCTTCTACCATCCTGATCTGATTGTACCTGAAGAATTCATCCATAAATGTTAGCATCCCATGCCTGGCAGTGTTATTGACCAGGATGTCAATGTGTGGCAATGGGAAGTCATCTTTCGGGCTTGCTTTATTCAGGTTTCTGAAGTCAATGCACATGCGAACCTTTCCATCCTTCTTTAGTACTGGGACGATATTAGCTAACCACTGAGGGTACTTAAAGACCATGAGAAATCCTACATCATATTTCTTGATAGCCTCGTCCTTTACTTTCAGCATCCATTCTGGTCGGAGACGTCTCAACTTCAGCTTGACCGGCTTAACATCAGGGTAGAGTGGCAATATGCTCGAGCAAATCGGTGTTCAAACCTAGCATGCCCTCGTATGACCATGCGAAGACATCTTGGTATGACCGAAGAAAATAAATCATGCCTTTTCTTTCCTCGGGAGACAGCAACGTTTCGATCTTAGTGATTCTAGGAGTCTCCTCGGTCCCTAGATTAACGTCCTCCATTTCCTCTACGATAGGGGTAGGACCATGCTCAAAGTCGGTAAATCGTTTAAGGAGTTCATTCGGGAGCTCCTCAGTAGGGATTTTCTCCTCTAGACTCTTGACTCCTACCTCTTCTTGTACTTCTATAGGAAAGGGGTCAACTCACGTGAGATGGGATTTTTTATTAAGGCATCATTTTCTTCGATTTGCTTAGGGATTTTGAAAGATAATATTTTTGGATTTTGCATTTTTTCTACTTTTTTAGATTTTTCTTTTTATTCGAAGAGGGGCTCTTGGCAAAGCGAGTCCCTATATATACATGGTATTCCCTACCAAAGGCTTATTTCACTTTTTATAGTTTTTTCTTTTTTTTTGAAAAACGGGTGCCGAATTTCATGCCACTTGCTGCTTCCGGAGTTTGAGGCATAGACGCTCAATTTCGTACCTGTGGTGCTGCTCTTTTACCTGTTTGGATGGAGGGGGTTGACTGATATGGTTCTTTGGAGTCAGCTCCCATCATGTTGATCCTAGGTTCGTTTGCAACTATGTCCTCAAACGTCAGTAAGGTCCTATGGTGGTTTACCACAGGGGGAGATTGTGCAAGTATAGAAAACTCTTCCTCAAAGAGGGACAGAGTGGCTAGATCTACTTCCAGGTTGGGAGGGACAATTTGAGGATTGGTGGGGTGGACGGGGACTGCTGGCTTGTGTGGGGTTAACTATGTTGCCCCATTCTGATCGATCTTCACGATCCTGCGCTTACAAAGGTCTCTTTGATGTGAGTTCTAGGATGGGGTTCTTCTTCTAAGCTTATTCCCCTGACTTTCAGGCCTTCTGTTAAGACCTGAAAAGTACCACTTTTCACCCCTTAACTTAACCTTTGATTAGACTCTGAGCCATCTAATAAGTTCTTGTTAAGTGTTTTATGTAGGTAATAATCAGCAGTGAAACAAGGCCAGGAATCCTGCTAAGGAGCCTGTTTTGGCACCAGAAGTCCCACAGAAGGATGGACTCTGAATCCAGACCTGGAATGAGCCTCGCGCAGTCCAACTGAGCTTCCCAAGACTTTATAACAACTACTCGCGCAGCTCTCGCGAAGCTCAAGAGTAGAACACATCACGCAGTCTCGCGTAGTTCAAAGCAGACCTCTCTCAACCTCGTACAGTTCACTCATAACGGCTGAGGAGTGAGAGCTTCAGGAGACTCCTCGCACAGCTGTTACGCAGTGGCCACGGGATGTAATTATCAGAAGAGAACTCCTCGCGTAGTTCTCGCGCCATTCAAGAAGAAAGCATCCTCGTGAAGACGGAGCCATCCTCGCAAAGATCAATCAATACATGAAACCTCGCACAGTTTAGAACTCATTAAAGCCTCGCGAAGTCCATTGAAGAGAAGTGCTCGCAAAGTTCTCGCGCTATTCAAATCTGTCCTCGCGAAGATCAACCCAGCGATCGCGCAGCTACCTCGCGACTGCTTGAACTCCAACCCCGCGACATCTGAGGCTTTGATGTCTACTCAACCTCACGACTACCTGAAGAGAAAACCAAGGCAACCTCGTGACGATTGAAGCTTCAATATCAAATCATCCTCGCGAAGAGCAACAGCTACCACGCAACAAGTCTGGGAAACAAGGGGCTACCTAGCGAAGCTCTGAACTTCAACTTCCATCTCTTCAGTAGAGGACCTTCTGGGAATTTCCAGTGATTAGGGCACGCCCTCCCATGCTCAAATCTCTGTGCACGTGCTTCAAGGCATCCAAGGATCACTATTCGGCCACATGGCATCATTAAAATTAGGGTTTCCTAACCCTAATGCGCCGCCACACCACTGCTATATAAACCCATACTTAGCTTAGGTTTAGAGATCCTGGAATAGCTGGGAACACATCTCATTTCTTGGAGACTTGATCTGAGATCGTTTTTCTTTTCTTTTTGTAGCTGTAAGTAGTTTTCTTTTTCTGTTTCCTTCTCTCCATAGTCCAGCATTTGTTGGCTATGTCTTTGTATGCTTTTTTTTGAACTAGATCAATGGAAGTTCTGTAATAGGATTTTTTACATTATGGGATTTGTGTTTGAATGTGAGATGCTCTGTGCAAGGCTGCTGCCTTGTGATCTTCCATTGCTTTGGCTGTGATTCAAAGCAATGGAGGACTGATTCTAAGGGCCACTCAAATCCAAGTGACCTGTGTGTCTGGGCTATCATGGTCATATACAGCCTTAGCCCCACCACAAGACCCACTAGATCTGAAATCCCCATGGGAGCTTGAGCTGGTAGCCTTGTGACCATGGTGGTGGCAGCGATATTCTTGTTTTGTCTTGGGCTCCGTGAGGAGGATAGCCTCTGGGATAGTTTGTGACCATTCAAGTGGACAGGTTATAGCCTTAGGGTGATTCTAATCCACCGATCCAAGATGGATATTTCTTCTTTACACCTGAGCTTGTAGAAGCCTGGTGGGAGATTGTACAGAGGCAGACTCCCCTATATTTGTATAGATCCGCTATCAGATGTTAGATCTGATCTAGTTATAGAGATTGTAGGCTTATGACTGGACCATTGTAGCCCCACTCAAGCAATGAACAGCTAGATCGAAGGTTGTACTCAATCTCTTGTTGGTTCTATGTGTCTGGGCTATCATGGTCCTATACAGCCTTAGCCCCACACATAAAGCTTTAGAGGTTGAGGTTCCCTATGGATTCTTGAGCTGGTAGCCTGGATGAAATAGTGCCTACAATGATTAACTTGTTTTGACCCATCCCTGGATTGTGGTTCCCCTATGGGATAGTCTGTGACCATTTGAGTAGATAGGTTATAACCTTAAGGGATTGAATCATGGCAGAGAGATGGGTTGGATCCTTTCTCCTCAGTGGTGATAACGTAGCCATTGGACAGGATTGCTATAACATCATATCTGAATCTGAGTTACAAAGCTCCTCTGATCTAGGCTCAATAACATACTTCTCACCCTTTTATACTTATTTTCCACACTCCATCCATCCTCTCAACCCTTTCTGTAGTTTAGACATTAGGTTACCTTAGAATACCTAGAATAAGTGACCTTAAACTCCCCTCCTTTTTAGGACTGCCAGATCTGTAATCAGACTTGGAGGGACTACTAGAGATGGCTCCCTTGGAGCTGTAGATCACCTTTACCTGTGGGACAAACTCTTACTTATCAAAACTTGCCACAATGGACCCTGTATCTTGCAGGTCTAGGATTTCTTAGTTGTGCTGATTCCATCCCCTGTTTTACTCTTTCTTTGATTTTTAAATTTCTTTTACCACAACCAATAAAGCAAGCACACATTCAGATATCCGCCAACAAGTTTTTGGCACCGTTTTCGGGGAGAGATGATCTATTAGTAAACCCTTAGTTTTTATATTCTTAGTATTCTTTGCAATTGTAAATAATTGATACTGCTGATATAATTTTGAACCTTTCTTACAGATCTAGACAGCAGCAGTGAAAGACAGTTGGACTGCAATTGGAGCTTAGCTACCTCTGTTTGCAAACTCTCTAACTTTTAAAACTCTGTCTATCTTTCTTGAAAATTCTCTAGCAGTATCTAGGATAGTTGTAAATGTATTCTTTGAATAGTTGTACATTAGTTAGATAAATTTGTTAATTGTAAAGTTATTCATTTGCAATGTGCCTGCAAGAAGCTATCCTTGCTGTTGGTGTGCTTGTATGCTAGGGAGGAGATCTCTCAGCCCTAATTTAGAGCCTCTTAACCCTGAGTTAGAAAGGGGAAGGAGACTTAGAAGTGACAGGCACACCACAGGAGAGCCCCCAAGAGAATCTGTGACAGCAACTATGGGTGAAGAACAACCCAGAACTCTCAAGGAGTTGAATGCTCCGGATGACTATAACTCCCCTTTTAGCATTCAATTCCCTGATGTTCAGGGGAATTATGAAATAAAAACTTCAATCATCCAGATGGTGCCCTCTTTCCATGGGCTTAGCAAGGAGGACCCTTACAAGCATATTGACCAGTTCTTGGCCTTGTGCACCACTTTTAATATCACTGGTTTGGGCCTTGAGGCTACTAGGCTCAGACTCTTTCCCTTCTCTCTGAAGGATAGGGCCAGTACCTGGTTGACCACTCTTCCCAACAATAGCATTGCCTCATGGAAAGACCTGCAGACCAAGTTCCTAACCAAGTTCTTCCCTGAGACCAAAACTAGCCAATTGAGGAAAGAGATTCTTGCTTTTGCTCAATCCCCAACTGAGGATTTTAACCATGCCTGGGATAGGTTTAAAGAAATGCTCAAACAATGCCCCCACCACAAGATCCCAGAGTGGCAGCTTGTACAAAGCTTCTACAATGGGATTGATGAGAAAAATAGAGATATGGTCGATGCCTCTTGTGGTGGATCCTACATGCACAAGACTGTTGAGGAGGCATGGGAATTGTTTGAGGTGATTAGTGAGAATGCCTTTCAAAAGCCATCCTTGGCAAGAACTAGTCAGGAATCTGAGTCAAAGGTGGGGCCTGCTGCTGGATCAAGAGGAAAGTTTATGAGGTGTCTGGGAACAATGACCTGCAGCTGCAGATGGCAAACCTCTCTATGAAGTTTGACAAATTACTGACTGTGATGCAACCCAGAAGGGCTGCTCATGTGGCGGAGGCATGTCTGATATGCCAATCCCCATAGCACACAGTGGAGGAATGTCCATCTGCAGGGTAATTTCCTGAATTAGTTTTGGAACAAGCTACTGCTGCTCAATCTTATGGCCAACAACAATCTGGGGGCTACAACAGACAACCATATGGATACCAGCACCAAAATGTTGGTTACCAATGGAGAGACCACCCGAATCTGAGGTGGAGGCAAGACAACTACATGCAGCCCCAGCAGATGTTGGCCTTACCACAAAGGCCATAGCAGCAGTTCAACCAAGGATATGCCCCTAGGTCCCATCAGCAACAAAATCAGTTGGTTGTACCCCACTCTCAGCTAAGAAATGTTTCCTTTGAGGACCAGGTCTTAACTTCATTGCAAAGCCTGGGATCCTTGGCTCAAACTGTGGACTCTCATGGTCAGAGCCTCCAGATTATGGAAGAACAGATAAGCCAAATTTCAAATGCCTTGGCTAGGAGAGATGAATGGAGGTTGCCCTGCCAGCCCGTTGCTAACCCCAAGGGTCAATTCTTAATTGAAGATGCTTCCTCAAGTTTTGAGGGAACCAATGCTATGACTACCCTAAGGTCTGGCAGGCTGATAGACAACCAGGTGGGTAACAGACCAGCAGAGGTCATTCCCACAGATGATGCAAATAATCAGGGTAGAGATGTTGTTGGAATACAAAGCCAAGAATTGCCTGCCACCCTACAGCATGAGAAAAATAAAGAGGCTTTAGTTGAGCCTCAGCAGGGAGAAAAACATGAAAAAAGAAAGAAACAGAAGTTTAGTCATGGGTTAGCAACTGAGGAACCAGTAGAACCTCAGCTGCCATTTCCTCAAGCTTTGGATAGCCCTGTCCCTTTTAATAAAGGGAATGCCTAGATGGAGGAAATGATGGAGACCTTCAGGCAGGTAAAAATCAATTTGCCCCTGCTTGAGGCAATTAAACAAGTCCCAGCCTATGCAAAGTTCCTGAAAGACCTTTGCACCCAAAAGAGAAAAGCTAGAGGCCATGTGTCCAAAAAAGTATTTGCAACTGATACAGTGAATTCTGTATTTAATATATCAATGCCTGAAAAGTTGCAAGATCCAGGGATACCCACTATTCCCTGCGTAATTGGAGACCATACAATTGGAAAAGCCCTTTTAGACCTTAGAGCCAGTGTTAACCTGCTGCCATACAGTGTATATCTGCAGCTAGGTTTGGGGGAGCTGAAAGCTACTCCCATTATGCTAATGATGGCTGATAGGTCTGAGAGCAGACCTCTGGGAATGGTTGAGGATGTCTTTGTGGGGGTGGATAAGTTTTTCTACCCTGCTGACTTCTTAGTTTTGGACATGGGATGCAGCAATGGCCCAAATCCCATACCTGTTATATTGGGCAGGCCTTTCTTGGCCACTGCCAATGCATGCATTCAATGCAGGTCTGGGGTAATGGAGGTAACTTTCAAACATATGAAAGTTGAGCTGAATGTGTACAACAGTGCAAAGTACCCTCAGATGGACAATGAGGAGAGCTTTACAGTGGATGTACTAGAGGAAATTGTAGAAGAAGAATTGCCCACTCTGCTGGAGTGGGGTAACATTGTCAGGAATTTAGTTAAAATTTGGGACATGGTGGAGGAAGAGAGCCCAGATGTGATACAAAAAGACCTCACCACATTGAAGTCTTCTGTGGGCTCAGTGCAGCATTCCAGTTGGAAACCTACATTGCTGCCTCTTCCTCCATCCTCCAATGCACCAATTTTGCCATCCACCCTACAAGCCCCTGATCTGGAACTCAAGAAGCTTCCAGAAACATTAAATTATGCCTTCCTTGAGAAAGGTGATAAGCTTCCTGTGATTATCTCTTCCTCTCTTACCAGTGAGCAGGAAGAGGAATTACTAACAATTTTGAGGAAGCACAAGAAGGCAATTGGTTGGACCATTGCCGATCTGGGAGGAATAGATGCATCAATCTGCATGCACAAGATTCATCTTGAGGAGGGAGCACTACCCTCCAGGGAAATGCAGAGGAAGTTAAATCCTCACATGCAGGAAGTGGTCCTCAAGGAGATCATCAAATTGCTAGATGCAGGGGTGATTTACCCCATCTCTGATTCTAACTGGGTGGCACCTATCCAAGTGGTGCCCAAGAAATCTGGCATAACAGTGATTAAAACTGAAACTGGAGAGTTGAGACCAGCCAGGGAGACCATTGGTTGGAGAGTGTGCATTGATTATAGGAAGCTAAACTCTAAGACCAGAAAGGACCATTTCCCTCTCCCCTTCATTAATCAAATTTTGGACAAATTGGCTGAAAAAGTTTTTTACTGTTTTCTTGATGGGTACTCAGGGTACAACCAAATCCCTGTGCATCCTCAAGACCAAGAGAAAACCACCTTTACCTGTCCTTTTGGCACCTTTGCTTACAGAAGGATGCCTTTTGGGCTTTGTAATGCACCAGCCACCTTTCAGAGGTGTATGTATGCCATATTCTCTTATATGATTGACAAATTTTTGGAGATTTTTATGGATGATTTTTCTGTCTATGGGAACAGTTTTGGCCAGTGTCTACAACACCTCAGCCTAGTTTTGCAAAGATGTGAGGACACCAATCTGGTCTTAAGCTGGGAAAAGAGCCACTTCATGGTAACACAAGGCATTGTGTTGGGCCATGTAGTCTCTAAAGAAGGGCTTGAGGTAGACAAGGCCAAAGTTGACCTCATTGCCAATTACCCCCTCTAAAAACAGTCAAATAAATCAGATCTTTCCTTGGGCATGCAGGATTTTACAGGAGGTTCATTAAGGACTTAAGCAAAATTGCTAAGCCATTGTGCCACCTGCTCTGCCAGGATGTGCCCTTTGACTTTTCTGCTGAATGTCTTAAGGCTTTTGAAATATTGAAAATATGCCTCACCTCTGCCCCTGTACTTCAAACACCAGACTATACCCTGCCTTTTGAGCTGATGTGTGATGCATCAGACTTGGCAATAGGTGTTGTTTTGGGCCAAAGAAAAGATAAGCTGCCTGTGGTCATTGCTTATGTCAGCAAATCACTTGTTGAAGCTCAACTGAACTATACCACAACTGAGAAAGAGCTTCTGGCAGTGGTTTATGCTGTGGACAAATTTAAAGCCTATCTACTAGGATCTAAAACTGTAATCTTCACTGGCCATTCAGCATTGAAGTACCTATTGTCCAAGAAAGTTGCTAGGCCTAGGCTGATTAGATGGATACTCCTGTTGCAGGAGTTTGACATCGAAATCAAGGACAAAAAGGGTGTGGAGAATGTGGTGGCTGCCCACTTGTCCAGAATTGTCTTGGAGAAATGCCTTGATGGTCCTACAAATGATGCCTTCCCGGATGAGCAATTGTTTGCCATCCAATCCTTGGTCCCTTGGTTTGCACACATTGTCAATTATCTAGTTATAGGAAAGATTCCTGCCCACTGGACCAAAATGGACAAAGACCTGTTTTTCTCAAAGGTCAAATATTTTTTCTGGGAGGAACCTTGTCTATACAAGTACTGTGCAGACCAAATCATCCAAAGATGTGTTCCCGAAAGTGATGTCCCCAGTATTCTGGCCATGTGCCATGAAAATGTCTGTGGAGGACACTTTAGTGGGAGAAAAACAGCTGACAAGGTCCTGCAGTGTGGGTTTTACTGGCCTTCTTTATTCCAAGATGCATTTACACACTGCAAGGCCTGTGAGATATGCCAAAAATTAGGAGGGCTGTCCAAAAGAAATTCAATGCCTTTGCAACCCATCCTTGTTGTAGAATTGTTTGATGTATGGGGTATAGACTTCATGGGCCCCTTTCCTCCTTCTAATGGTTATCAGTTCATCTTAGTGGCAGTGGACTATGTTTCCAAATGGGTAGAAGCCATTGCCACAAGAACCAATGACAACCAGGTGGTCCTCAAATTTGTAAGGCAGCACATTTTCTCTAGATTTGGAACCCCTAGAGCTATTATCAGTGATGGGGGTAGCCATTTCTGCAACAGAAATTTTGAGAGCTTGCTCAAGAAATATTCTGTGACCCATAGGATTGCTACTCCCTACCACCCACAGACAAGTGGGCAAGTTGAAATTTCCAACAGGGAGATCAAGCACATCCCAAGAAGGACCGAGGAGAGATTGGGCCGATAAACTGAACGATGCACTGTGGGCTTATAGGACTGCCTATAAGACTCCCATTGGAATGTCCCCATTCAGACTGGTCTATGGCAAGGCTTGCCATCTCCCAGTAGAGTTAGAACACAAGGCCTATTGGGCCATTAAGAATTTAAATATGAACCTAACTTCTGCTGGTCTTCACAGGTCATTGCAGCTGTCTGAATTGGATGAGCTAAGGACGGATGCTTACTCCAATGCCAGGATCTACAAGGAACGGTTCAAAGCTTTCTTTGACAAGGGCTTGCTGAGAAAAAGCCTCATACCTGGTGGTAAGGTTTGGTTATTCAACTCCAAACTAAAATTCTTTCCTGGTAAATTAAAATTCAGATGGGAAGGTCCCTATATTGTCTTAAATGTTTACCCATCTGGTGCTGTGGAAGTCCAGGATCCCAAATCTGGGCGAACCTTCAAAGTGAATGGTCAGAGGCTTAAGCCTTGTATCGACAAACCTGCTGACCCTATGACCACTATTCATTTTCATGGGATCCCTACCTCTACCTAACCCACAGTTGTGTCCATGTTGTACTATACTACTTTTGTTTCTTCGATAATTGTTAGGAAATTGTAGTGTTTATGTGGAGTCTGAATATGTTGAGCTTGATCAAGTTTATGTGGGATTGGTATGATTTCTTCTTCTTCTGCTGCGAATTGCTAATTTTCAAATTGAATGCCTTTTGTTTGAATATTTTTGATGAGTATGCTGCACTACCTATATTGCCCCTGTTTTGTACTAAGCCCTCGCGCATTATAAATGAAGATTTGGGAACCTCTCGCGCACTTCAATCCCCAACATTTATAATCGCGAGATTCAGTTATCTCGTGATCCCCTTACCCAGCTGCACGAGTCAAATGCATTTGCCATTTCCCACGCTGATTGCTGGGACTTGACGTTTCCCAACTCCCTCTCAATTAATTGCGGCGACCTGGATGTTATTCCACCGCTTCATCTTCCACCATCCTCGTCTTTAAATACACAGGGAGCCCCTTTCATATTCATCGCATCCTTTCTCCTCTCACCCTAGCGGTCCTTCCCTACTCCTAACAATGGCAGATGACAAGCCTAATGCGCTGCCTAACAAGTTTTACCCGATGTGGTTGGACCCGCCACCACCTAAAGAGTCGGATCCCCTACAACCCCTCTGGGATGAGTACGAGGCGGTTCAGCAGCTCCTGGCTAAGGAGGAGGAGGAAAAGCTCCAGCCACAGCAGAAAAAGCAAAAGATAGAACCATCTCCTGCAACCTCCACTCCACCCCCTCCCCCACCTTCTCAACCCCCTCACCCTTGATCTCTCTCTCCCTTCTTCCCCCTTTTTGTAATTTCTTTTTTTTTTATTTTAATGAAATTTTCTTATCCTGTTATTCTGTACAGTTCTCTGTTTTTTATTGTTGTCTTTCTTGCTGTTTCCTTTTATTATGCACATAATGAAACTGCTGCACCCACCTTTGACTCAGTGAGGACACTGCTCCTCATAGGTTTGGGGGTGTGGCAGGTAGACCCTGCCAATGGAATAGTTAACCTAAGTGCAGCAGAGTCATCTGAGTAATATGGAAATGGATCTATGTTCACTTAAGAATCATGACAAATAAGAAATTTAAAATTTTTGTAAACTTTAGACATTATAAACTTTTAATATTTCACATTTCCATGATGATAGCACCAAAGAAACTCACTTGTATCAGCACTTAGTGCATCATTAGAGAGAGAAAAAGGTGAGGACATACTTAAAAGTTCAAAGGAAGACCATAACCAGTGAGAAGTGGGCCTACAAAATTTTTTTTTTCTTTGAGGAGTGACTAAGGAAATTTCTTCTAGTTCTAAGGACTGGCTGAGTCACTGTGCTCACTAGAAGTTAGGCAACTCCAAGTTGAAACAACTGACAACACTCATGAAACTTAGGAAAGGATTAAGGCCTTCTCTAGGACAGTTTGAGCCTAATAAGACCAACCCTAAAGCAACTGCCCTTGTCCATACCCCCTTTGAGCTTAAATCCTAAATTTCTTCAATATGCACCCAAGTACTTGTACCTGAACCTATGAACCTGATTCAGCCGACCCTCACTCTAAGAATTCAGAAGGTAAAGGAGAAAAAGTTGAAGATGGACTAGCTATGGTCAACATTAGGTGAATGGAGAAGAAGTATCTCAAAATTCTAGCAGTATGGTAACTGAGAATATGGTGGCATTTCAGAAAAGCAAAAACAAAAATAAAAAGAAGAAAATTCCATAAAAAAGAAACAAAAACAATAATGAAGAGGAGTATGAGAGGAGTCAAGAGGAACTTTCTTTTGAAAAATCAAAATCAAGAAGAGAAACTGATCACTTCAAATCTGAAAATCTCAAAGAAGAAAGGAGCTGAATTCAAGAAGGTGAAGTCATGAACCACCTCCTTCACTTACTGATTTCTCAATTTTGAACCCCTTTTTAATCTTCCATTCTTTTAACCCCACTCCATAAGCCACATTCCAGCCCAGTTAAAAGCCCTTGTGATCCAAAGTTGAGTGAGCTGTTATGTGGAGATAAAGAGTTATCCAATCTATGGTGAGGATGTGTCAATGATGTCAGCACGTAAGAGCTATGCCTATGCTCATGCTTACAGACCCATTTGGGGGATGTAACTGCTCTTGAGCCTGAGAGAAAATGAACCCCTCAACAAGACCCTTATGAGAGTATGCCCTGGAAAGTTTTTGGGTCTGAATTTGAATGCATTATGTATGACCTATAACCTTATTTTTAATCTGATGATGATCTCAGTGCTGGCACACACTTGTGCAGTTTTCTGTGGTTGTACACTGATTGGAAATGTTGTGCCTTCATGAGAAGTTTATGCTATTTAAATTACTGTGCAACCAATGGATTAAATTTCTTTTATGCTTACTGATTCAAGAGTAAACTAAGTCTGCTCCTTGACTGCTCACTTGATGATATTGCATGTTTGTTAACTGTTTCATTGAGAAGTTTGTGGGTGTCTTCACTGAAAACCCTCAAGAGACTTCACTCCTCCACTAGGGATCACCTAGGGGTTTAAAAGGCTTGGTACATATGCTAAATGTATCCGTGCTCCCTACGAAAGTGGCATTTAATTTTTGTAGTAGATTTAATGTAGCTTTGCTAAGGGACTAGCAACGATTAGGTTTGGGGGTGTGTTAAGACTTGAAAAGTATCACTTTTCACCCCTTAACTTAACCTTTGATTAGACCCTTAGCTATCTAATAAGTTCTTGTTAAGTGTTTTATGTAGGTAATAATCAGTAGTGAAATAAGGCTAGGAATCCTGCTAAGGAGCCTGTTTTGGCACCAGAAGTCCCTCAGAAGAATGGACTCTGAATCCAGACCTGGAATGAGCCTCGCGCAGTCCAACTGAGCTTCCCAAGACTTTATCTGGGTGAAGCTCAAGAGTAGAACACATCGCGCAGTCTCGCGTAGTTCAAAGCAGACCTCTCTCAACCTCACATTAACAGCAAGGGAGAGAGAGCTTCAGAGACTCTCGCTTGTCAGCAAGGGTCATGGGATGCAATTATCAGAAGAGAACTCCTCGCGCAGTTCTCACGCCATTCAAGAAGAAAGCATCCTCGCGAAGATCAATCAATACATGAAACCTCGTGCAGTTCGAAACTCATTAAAGCCTCGCGAGGAAACTCGCGAAGTCCATTGAAGAGAAGTGCTCGCAAAGTTCTCGCGCTATTCAAATCTGTCCTCGCGAAGATCAACCCAGCGATCGCGCAGCTACCTCGCGACTGCTTGAACTCCAACCCCGTGACATCTGAGGCTTTGATGTCTACTCAACCTCGCGACTGCCTGAAGAGCAAACCAAGGCAACCTCGCGACGGTTGAAGCTTCAATATCAAATCATCCTTGCGAAGAGCAACAGCTACCACGCGACAAGTCTGGGAAATAAGGGGCTACCTAGCGAAGCTCTGAACTTCAACTTCCATCTCTTCAGCAGAGGACCTTCTGGGAATTTCTAGCGATTAGGGCATGCACTCCCACGCTCAAATCTCCGTGCACGTGCCCCAAGGAATCTAAGGATCACTATTCGGCCACGTGGCATCATTAAAATTAGGGTTTTCTAACCCTAATGCGCCACCACACCACTACTATATAAACCCATACTTAGCTTAGGTTTAGAGATCCTGGAATAGCTGGGAACACATCTCATTTCTTGGAGACTTGATCTGAGATCATTTTTCTTTTGTTTTTGTAGCTGTAAGTAGTTTTCTTTTTCTATTTCCTTCTCTCCATAGTTCAGCATTTGCTGGCTATGTCTTTGTATGCTTTTTTTTGAACTAGATCAATGGAAGTTCTGTAATAGGATTTTTTACATTATAGGATTTGTGTTTGAATGTGAGATGCTCTGTGCAAGGCTGCTGCCTTGTGATCCGCCATTGCTTTGGCTGTGATTCAAAGCAATGGAGGACTGATTCTAAGGGCCACTCAGATCCAAGTGACTTGTGTGTCTGGGCTATCATGGTCATATACAGCCTTAGCCCCACCACAAGACCCACTAGATCTGAAATCCCCATGGGAGCTTGAGCTGGTAGCCTTGTGACCATGGTGGTGGCAGCGATATTCTTGTTTTGTCTTAGGCTCCATGAGGAGGATAGCCTCTGGGATAGTTTGTAACCATTCAAGTGGACAGGTTATAGCCTTAAGGTGATTCTAATTCACCGATCCAAGATGGATCTTTCTTCTTTACACCTGAGCTTGTAGAAGCCTGGTGGGAGATTATACAGAGGCAGACTCCCCTATATTTGTATAGATCCGCTATCAGATGTTAGATCTAATCTGGTTATAGAGATTGTAGGCTTGTGACTGGACCATTGTAGCCCCACTCAAGCAATGGACAGCTAGATCGAAGGTTGTACTCAATCTCTTATTGGTTCCATGTGTCTGGGCTATCATGGTCCTATACAGCCTTAGCCCCACACATAGAGCTTTAGAGGTTGAGGTTCCCTATGGATTCTTGAGTTGGTAGCCTGGATGAAATAGTGCGTACAATGATTAACTTATTTTGACCCATCCCTGGATTGTGGTTCCCCTATGGGATAGTCTGTGACCATTTGAGCGGACAGGTTATAACCTTAAGGGATTGAATCATGGCAGAGAGATGGGTTGGATCCTTTCTCCTCAGTGGTGAGAACGTAGCCATTGGACAGGATTGCTATAACATCATATCTGAATCTGAGTTACAAAGCTCCTCTGATCTAGGCTCAATAACATACTTCTCACCCTTTTATACTTATTTTCCACACTCCATCCATCCTCTCAACCCTTTCTGTAGTTTAGACATTAGGTTACCTAAGAATACCTAGAATAAGTGACCTTAAACTCCCCTCCTTTTTAGGACTGCCAGGTCTGTAGTCAGATATGGAGGGACTACTAGAGATGGCTCCCTTGGAGCTGTAGATCACCTTCCCCTATGGGACAAACTCTTACTTATCAAAACTTGTCATAATGGACCCTGTATCTTGCAGGTCTAGGATTTCTTAGTTGTGCTAATTCCATCCCCTGTTTTACTATTTCTTTGATTTTTAAATTTCTTTTACCACAACCAATAAAACAAGCACACACTCAGAAATCCGCCAACACCTTCTCCTTGGCCTCTCTGACTTTTTCTTCAGTGGGCTTATAACCTAGCCCAAATCTTACTTGTTGGCCACCCTTAGCCCTAACTGGCTCTCTTTTGCCCTGTAATCAGGGTCTCAACCCTTTACCTTTTTGGTAGCCCCATTTTTGGAGCATGGCCACCGCTGCGACCATTCCGCCTCCGATTTTCAAGGTGATGCTTTCTGGGGGCTCTGGGACTACTGCTGATACCTCATATTCAAAGTTGTGGAGGTCTGTATCTTCAGTTGTGTGTGACACATCTAATACCTTCGGGTTCTTAATGTTGTGGGTGACCTTTTTTCTTTCATCATGCCCTTCACCTATGATAGTGATGATCTTCTGTCCAGCCACAAACTTAAGTTTCTGATGCAACGTTGAAGGTATTGCCCCGACCTCATGTAACTAAGGGCTCCTCAATAGCAGGTTGAAGGAGAACTTGATGTCCATCACTTGGAAAGGTATGGAAAAGGTCATTGGCCCGATCACGAGCTCAAGATCGACTTCCTCGATTCTCTCTCCTTGTGTTATCAAACCCTTTGGCACTGGTTTTTGTCGGCTTCAACATACAAGGATCTACCCCTATTTTGGTGGTTGTTCTCAGGGGACACACATTCAAAGCAGACCTATTGTCGATCAATACTAATGGGATTACCATATTTCTAGTTTCTACAGTGATATTGAGGGATTTAGAATGATTATTTCCCTCCTCTGGTAAGTCAGCATTTGAAAAAGAGATGACATTGGGAGCCATCAAATGAATCAGCTGTTTTAATTTTTGTGTTTGCTCAAACATCAATTACTTCCAATATAATTTGGTTGCTTAGCTACTATTTGGTTGTATGATGCATTTTTTTATGTGAAACAAAACCAAATATAAAATTCAATCAGGTTATGCAAAATGATGGTTGTCGCCTTAGAAACTATAGTGTCATACATCTGTTCCAGGTCATCCTTTGAATAGGTTCCTTTAGGATATGCGTGAAACCATTTTTTATTCTAGATAATTATTGTTTTATCTTTTTTATGCATTGTGATTCATGTTTTTCTCTTCTTGTATGAAAGGGAACAAGGATAGAAGAGCTGGAATTTGAGCTATTGTGTGTTGAGCTAACCAAAATTTGTTTCTAGAATGCAGTGTATCTAAGAAAATTCTTCAACATACCAATCTCACCTTGGTATTTGTTTTGCTCAATTCGTAGATATGGTATTTATATCCAATGCTCTGACTTGATAATTTGTTGACACATTTCATTTGGAGAATCAACGTTCAAATGGCTGGTCTATAATTTCTTTGATATCCTATTTTGTGACCAATTGACCTATTCCTTTTCACATAGCAATCAGTACTCTTCATTTGTAAATTGCAAGTCTTTTTTTAGAAAGAATCTAATTCTTTTTGTATTGCTTTAGATAATGATTGGGTTCAATATCTGTGTAAGCTAATTTGAGACTGCTATTTTCAAGAGTATAAAATCATGGATTTGTGGGTTTTTGCCTATGGGTCATTGGTGTTGAACCCGGGCTTCCATTTGATGAGAAAATGATAGGCTTCATCAAGGACTACAACTGTGTGAATCGTATTTCTATACTCATCTCTGTTTATGGCTTTGCTCTTTATTATTCTATAATCTAATGTAAACCGGGATCCATTTACTGGAGACGATGCCCGATTAGCTCAGCTTTAATACTTCTTGACTACACTACAACCCACAATAATTAGAAAGACCATAAAATTTTGCAGGATTCATGGAACAATAGGGATAGAGATGGTTCTTTTCTCAGAACTCTCCTTTTCCTATCTGGATTCATTCTGATTATGAAAGGTTTCACTGACAGGTAAAATCTCATCTTCTGTCGTTCAATGGATTCAGAGGAGGTGCTTAAAATATTTGTTTGGTTCTAAAGACATCGTATTTTTGGACTCTCAATTATGGTCCTCTAGTCATTTCTTTGGTTCCAAATCTAGTGGATAGGGGATTCATTGGTTCTAGTTCCTGGTACTTAAAAGGATTCATAAATATGCTTGTCTGGTCATTGGATGCATTACTTTAAAACACCTATATCAGAAAATATAGCATAATAGGTGGTGAAGATATGAGAAAATTCAAGAAAAAGACCAAAAACTATAGCAAAAAACAACTATTGGAAAGATCATTTCTCCTCAAATGCCCAAAAAGATATGAGAAAATTCAAAAAAATAAATAAATAAAAATGAAAACATCTAACAATATAGAAATTGAAATTAATCAAAATTCTTGCTATTGCATTAACTTACAGGTCATGTTAAGCTTATAAGGCCAGCATCTCTGATTTGCTTGCCCCAATTTAGATCCACCAAATCAAAACCGGCTGAGGAACCCTAACCATCAATATAAAAAATGATCAACGTTATTTGTATTATCAACATTGAAAATCAAGCTTGAAACTAATAACCTCAAATTAAAATTTCTGAAACCTAAAAAAACCCTAGATATTAAATGGAAAAGTACAATAGTGCAAGGTTGTCGCCGAAATGATTCTTTCAAATCTGATCTCTCACAAGTTTGAACAAGGAAATGGGAGAAGAAAAGTGATTAGTTGCAGAGAGGTTTCGATCTACTACAAAGAGGTTTCGATTGGTTGGAGAGAAGATTATGCACAGGTTTCGATTGGTTAGAGCGAAGATTATGCACAGGTTTCAATTGGTTGGAGCGAAACACAAGCACAGGTTTCGATTGGTTGGAGGGAGCTTTCAAGCGGTTTATATCAATTCCAGATTGGCGCATGCATAGGTTTCCAGCGTTTCCATCGTCTCCTAAGAGGACTCTTAATCTTATTAAGAAGTTGATGGGCGAGAGGACTCTTGATCTTCACTTATTAAGTAGTGTAATGATTGGCGCACAAGAGATAAACGTTCGAGGAGAGAGAATAAAAAGTAGGAGAGGGAGTTTTAAAGGGGTACGAGTGGTTGACGCTTTGGCGTTCAAATTTTGAGGATTTCAGTGGTGGTGTTAGCAAACTGCTATTAATAAGGCGCCACCAAAAATGCCTAATTTTGTAGTGTCTTCGTAACTATGTTCTTCAACCATTGCCGCTATTCACACGCTAACCCTATCCTATTTCATTGATTTCTTGTGAGCAAAAATGATGGTGGCATGGCATAGCCGCCTATGCTAGTAAATTTTTCTTACAGTCTCTACAAATGAAACTCACTTTTCTATCCCTTCACACTCACAATTTCTTTCCTTTTTCTCACTCAAGATGTTGATTCCATAGGACACACATCCCAAAATATGAATGTGAACCACAATTAATAATATGTTATGTTCACGTTCACTTTTTGGATGTGTGCCATGTGAAATCAACATTTGATGCTCCGACACTAGCTCATAATCTCAAGAATAAAGATCTATTGTATGCAAGATTGATATGGAGAATGAACCCCACCATCATCTAATTCGAAGCATTTTGCTCTGGTTAAGTGAGGTGACTATAACATAAGCCGGTGTAGTAGTAAATTAGCAATAGCAACCTTCTTTTATCTTAAAATATTAAAAAATATATAAATAATTAAAATAATTAAATAAAATTGTTGAAAGAGCTTTTTTGATATTACGGTCATATCTGTTGACATGAACCGATATGGGTTGATTTACCACAAGGTCTAACAAATAGAGTCTTTCTTTCTTAGGGCATGTTTGGATCTAGGGGAAACAAAGGAATACTTAAACTCATATTCTATTTTCCATGGTTTTCCGCTGTTTGGAAATGACTTATGGGTTGGAATACAAAACACAAATTTTCTGCTCAGTTCCGAGTGAAGAGTTCGAGAGTACCTGTCAGCATTTCAATTTGTCGACACATCGGAAAGATGATAGGAGTGGAGAAGAAAAAGATAAGGGTACGCAATGTTTTTAGGGGTTGTTTGGGTTGGGTAGCCCCACAAGGTAAGGTCAAATATTGACTTGGTTATGAATGGAAGGAGATTTGGAGAGAATTTGAGCTTATTTAGATTCTATAAAAAATTTCTTGTTATTTATGTATTTATCTAAATTTCTCATGAGAAAATGAAGATTCTAATGAGAGAGATAAGCTTTGGAGAGGAAATATAGAGACATCCTAAAATTTGTAAGAGTAACATTTGAGTTTATAAAGGTTTGATACCTCAACCTCAAAGACAAACTCCAAAGCTCTCAACCACTAGTCTAATTTATAACTTAGGAAATTGTTAACAAACAATTATATATATATATATATATATATATATATTCATAGAAATCAAAGTAATAGAAAAAAAATATTTATTCCACTTAAATAATATTGGAAATGTCGAGTTGTTACAATTTTCAGCTCAATCTTGACACATTAGATCTTCAAATCATGGGACTTCCATTAGGCAATCAGATTTTGATTTCACATGTATACATTCCAAAAAATGAATGTGATTATGAGCATATATCGATCAAATTTCTAGGATAATTTATTTGAGAGGTGCATCATGTGAAATCAACATTTGTCCATCTAATGATTGGACCATAATCTCAAAATCTATTGTGTCGAAGATCTGGGGGTTTGAAATGGTATTCGTGATGACAACGAGACGTTCAATTATTTTATGTTACTTGTATACGGGTATTAGCAATAGAAATTAATGTCTGCAACCTGTAGTTTCCACCTTTAACACCACTTACTGTCTTGAATAGACACAGGAAAATCATTTTTTTTCCAATATTTCATTGAATTGATCTTTAGACCATGGCCCACCTAGCAGACGGCCAGACGTTAATTTCAAGTGAAACACATCCCAAAAGTGACCCCAAAACCCTTCTCATGGTATGCCCATGATTTCCACGCGAAATCAAAATTTGATCATCTGACTACAGACCCACGCCCATGATCAATCATTTATGTAGATGGTCATTTTTGTGGATCATTCTTGTGGATGATCATTTTATGATGTTATAGTTATTTTTCAGTTTGGATGATCTTTTGTAGTATTACGACTTTTTTTGTTAGGATATGTTATTTTTCTAGAATTTCTTGCATATGTATCCAAAAACAGGATTTCCTTAATCCTACGTTTTCTTGGCTAGCAATGTAGTTATCCAAACAACGAAAAACAAAGGGAAACAAAGGAATCCCATGATTTTCTGTAAGGGCCTATTTGGATATGAGGAAAAGAGAGGAATACTTAAATTCGGATTATATTTTTTGTAGTTTTCTGCTGTTTGAAAGCGACTTAAGGGTCAGAATACAAAATATAATTTTTATGCTCATTTCCGACTTAAGAGTTCAAGGGTACCCCTCGACATTCAATTTGCCGAGACCTCGGAAAGATAAGAGGAGTAGTGCAGAAGAAAAAGATAAGGGTATGGCCCTTCTCACCCATTTATCAGTAATACAACAAAAATTTTTCATGGACGAAAATCATTGACTGATTTGAATCAGACGATGGAGATTGTTTTTTTTTTCCGATCTTCCTCATGATAGATCTTAAGATCATGGCGCCCCTATTAGACGGTCAAATGTTGATTCTATATTGCACACATCCCAAAAAATCAGAGGCCCCTCCATCTATTTAGGTGATGCACAGACTTATGAGTATTATTAATTAAAAAAATAAGCTATTTATTGCACATAAGAAGGTTTGAACTTAGAACCTAACCTTCACAAGTCACTAAGTCAACCACTAGAGCAATTCACTAAGAAATCTAAAGATTAGAAAAAACTTAATATAGATATAATTTTTTGGTCATTTTTGTCAATCATTTTATGATATTGCAATTGTTTTGTAGTTTGGATGATCTTTTGTGATATTATGGCCATTTTTTTGTTAGAATATATTGTTTGTTTACAATTTTCTGCATTTGTATCCAAGCACAGGATTTGTTTAATCTAAACAAAGGGAATATTATTTTACTTTCCTATATTTCCCGTGTTTTTATACAAACATGCCCTAACTTAGTATTCATGGGAAAATGTAAGAATATTATTTGAATTTTCTACATTTTCCGTATATTTTTCTGCATAGGTCCTTAGGCCTTGTTTGACAAAACTCATGGAAATGATTTTTTTTTTTTACTTTACATGGGCTTGTAAATAAAAGAACTCATGGGAAGTTTTATTTTTAAAAATTTACAATGATTTGATTTTATTTTTTTTAGCTGTTTGGCTATATTGTGTAAAATTATTTTCCTAAGGCACAATTTTTCACACCATGTGAACTTGTAACCTCACCCCATCCCGTTGGGCCAAAATGCATTAATCGCTTTGAATTAGAACATGATTTTTTTTTTTTGTCCCAACTTTTTAGAAGATGGGTCTTGAGATTATTGGCATACACTCAGATAGTTAGTTTTTTATTCCGCATGGTACACATCTCAAATAGTAACTCTAAACTCGTGAGACATACATCAAACTCAAATACAAATCATGGGTATTTTTTGGAATGAGTGCCACATGAAATAAAAAAATCGTCTAATGATATACTCATGATATGAAGATGCATCATGTGGAAGATTGGGATTAAAAACAACCTCCTTTGTTAGATTCAAAGTAGTCAATGCATGTTGGCCGGAGGAGATGGGGCGAGGTTACGATTTTACAGTGTAAATATATAGTACGATTATGAGGTGAGGTTGCATCTAAACCGTCTGATAGAAAGGCCATGATCTACAGATCTACGATGCAAAAGAGTGGTTCAAAACTCAATTTCTATCATATGATTCGATAGAATCAACTGTTGAATCGGATAATGGCTTTGGAGTGCATTGAGTCATATAATAAAGATTATATGCCAATCTTTTCACTTATGATCTTTAGATCATGACCTTCAAATTAAGTGGCTTAGATGGCTAGGTTATATTTATTGGCGTTGCTGTTTATGGGTTCCTCTATTCGCATCCATGCGTTCTTTGAAAACGCCCACGTCCCATATCATTTGAAGACTGTTGATTGCTTTGGATCAGATGAGGCTAATTATTTTTCACCCCGATCGTCTATAGACTAGATCTTAAGATCATGTAGCACCTATCAAACGGTCAATTTGTGATTCCATGTGTCCCCAGTCCCCAAGAAAATGGCCCTAAAATCATATTTGAGCATGATGCGTGCTATATGATTGAAGAGTCATATTTTGGGTATCGGTGATGCAGGAAATCAAAAACTGATTATCAGATTGATGTGCCATGCACCCAAGATCTTTTTAAAAAAATCTCCATCATTTGATCCGAAGAAATCAACATTTTTTTAGGAGTCTGGGATGTAGGCGCTCTTAGAGAACATGTGAGCGTAATCAGAGAGGTATTGACATGTGCGCCACATCAAAGAAAAAATTGAGCATTTGATAATAAGCTCATGATCTCGAGATTCATTATATAAAAAATTATAGTGAAAAAAAATCTCGATCGATTGATCTAAAGCATCAAAGGATTTTAACATGAAATATTCAAGTTGTGAAAAACGAATTTCAGATTGCAAGGGTAGTAATTCCTCTTGAATGAGAATAACCCATGTCGTAGGCGCAAATGGTTTTCGGCCAAATTTTGGCAACTCTCATTTGTGGGAGCAAACGGTTTTCGGCCAAATTTTGGCAACTCTCATTTGTGGGAACATGCGCGTCCCGGGGGCTAGCTGGATGTTTCATTCAGTGGGTGCTTTCAGTGAATGGGTGGGCGCGAATAGAGATTCCCTTCTTTTTAACTGTGTGAATAGAGAGAGGTTCACTTCTTTACCAGAAACCCTGTTACACGTTACCCGAAAAACTCAAAAACTATTCGTATGCAACAGCAGTAAACGCAAGGAGTGGAGCCGAGAAGAAGCCTAGGGTTCCAAATACAAGTATGGTATTTTCTCTTTTAACAGGTATTAATTTATTTATATTTTTATGTTGTATATAATGGATTTGGAATTAGGTATTGGTGATTTTTTGTAATAGTTCATATCACAACCGATTTTTTATTTCTATTGAGTTGAGCAAATCCAAACTTCCTATTCGACGCCTCATGTGAGTGCTCTTCAAAGGTACCCGTTTATTGATTCTTGATATATTATCGTTATTATTGATTCTTGAATTTTGTATGAGAACTACAAAATTTTGTATTAATTCCTAATCTATCTGTGGGCTTTTTACATTGGCAATCTGAACCTGTAGAAGTGGTACTGTGGTATTGGTGCATTGTAATCATAGTTACCAAGTCGGAATTCGGGAAACAATCGGCAAGCCAAAAAATGAAAAATAAAAGTGAAAAATTTGGTAAAATTCAGGAAAAATTGTGAAGCATTTGGGAAAATTTAGCGAAATATCTATAGAATTAAAAAATGAATATTTTTCGACAAAAGTAAGAAAAATTTTGGGAAAATTTCGTAGAAAATGCGTTTGAAACTTTAAAATTGTGATTTTTTTTTTTTCAAAAACTATGATGAAGGAAACACATTTTAAATGCTCTTCCGACCTTTTATGAAAAAGACATTTTAAATGAGTTTTCTTTCAGTATAATGCCAATTTTGGTAACTATGATTGGAGCACTGTGATGTTCTTTTGAACCCCAGGAGGTTGGTGCCACGTTGCCCTGCAAAGGTGCCCGTCTCAGCATTCAACATGAGATGCTTGATAACAGTGACAATATCCAATAGTTGAATGTTGGGAGCGGCCCACTTTGCAGGGCTACGTGACACCACTCCCACTAGGGTTATATGGATCGAAGGACCATATACCCTGCGTGACTGAGCCTTCAGTTACACATGGCGCTCAAAACACTATTAAGTTGCAGATGGAACAAAGGGACATTGCGTAGAGGGAAAAAAACAAAAAACAAAAACGGATCTTACATGTGATTGTTTACGTTGGAAAATGGATGGTGTCATGGTGACACCAAACATATTGCAACTGTCTATTAATCATAAAAAAATATATTTGCAAGTGTCTAGTTGCTATTGCAAATAATCGCACGGTAGAGATTTTATTTTATTTTCCCAAGATAATTAATGCAAATGGCCCCTTGCTCCATATGGCACCAAACCCATGTTTGGGGTGTAACATGGATTGTTTGTTATATAACCACCCGTACATCCCACCCACAATTAACTGTCAAAACCCACCCTTCCGACATCTGACCCCAGTTTTATCATAACTGAGACCCCACTGGAGATTATGCAGCTCCCTCTTCTTCTTGCCTTTATTCACAAGGGTTCCACCTTAGGCATCTCTGGATGCACAAACCACTCTCTCAAAGAGTCGTCAACTCCGGGATGTTCAATAGCCACATATGTTGCATAAACCATTAACTTCCCTACCGTATCTAATTTGATTAAGTAAATCACCGCATTGTCGCTATCCGAGCTTATCTCCTCACTGCCCACAGTCCACAATCCACACTCCTCGCAGAAGTGTCAGTGAAATTGATGCATAGCCAAACACTAAAACCCTAATTATGCAATTTTTTGAAGTTAAGTTTAATTTATAAACACTAATAAATAACAAATTAACTACTAATTACCAAAGGATTATTGAGGAAATCAATTTGGGTAACCATAGGGTTTGATTTGAATGTTAAATCCGACATGATAGTCCCTACTAATCCAGAAACATGGGTTCTCAGATAGAACTTGACTTTGCTCTAGCCTAGGGCATCAAACGACACTCTATGAAGGGGTCTTTTTATTTCATTCTACGGTTTAAAAGAAATAATATATTTAAAAAGAGTTAAAATAATAAGGGTTTTAAAAAAAAAGAATTTCCTAAGGTTGAAACAACTTTCCAACAACTAATAGGGCAAAACATTAATCAAAGGGATATTTAAAATAAAAGAAAACAAATAATTAAACTATCTTCCACCAATAGAAGATTAAAGAAGAGAATAGAAGAAGAAAACTTGGCCTCACACGAAACACAATGATGAAGAAGAATCACTCTTCAAAGAAAAGCTCTCAAGAACTCTTTCCCAAATTTTACTCATAAACATTCATTAATTCTAATTGTCTTTTACAACTCTACTTATAGTGTAAAGAAAATCCTTATACTAACTTTAAACCAAAAGACCAAAATACACTCGAGCCTTGAAACAAAACTAAAAAATAGAAAGTCTCGCTGTGTGAAACTTAAACTGCGGTCGACCTTGACTGGAATCACAATCGACCGCGATGTTGAGTGCAGTTGATTGTAAAACCGAGGTCTTCTGTTATCCTGAGAAAATAGAGACACAGTAATTGCGGTCGACTGTTTCTAGACCATGGTTGACCGTAGCTTCTCCTCTCACGGTTCCTTCAATTTGCTCCTCATCTGCGCGCCATTCCAAGGCGGGTTCTTCACGTGTCATGCGCACATGCACATGAATCTTCAATCTCCTATTCAAAAGTGTTTAGGGAGGTTGAGGTGCTTTGAATTTCTTTTTGCTTCTCCTATATACTTGGTAATGGCCTATGCCTTCATTAATTCTCCTCAGGTAGGAAGGACTCATCCCCAATGAGTCAAAGCTATGGTACCACTAACATATCTGGATCCAATCGCTATGGCTCCTCTCTGGTTATCCACGCACTTTCTGACTCTGGCTTGCCATTTCATTGCAAAAGGTATTTTTGCTGCCCCCTAGGTTTAGTGAGACTACTTGGTCTTCAATAATTTTTCTATTCAGATGCACAGGTAGTGGTGGAATTAGTTGGGGTCTGGAATAGGCTCAAATAAGTTAGAAGAATCTACAAAGGGATTGGGTGGAATAGTTGTTGGACCTAGGAATGGAATAAGGTCTTCCATATTAAAGGTTGTGCTAACACCCTGTCTAGAGGAACATTTAGAACATGCGCATTAGAACCAACATGCTTCACAATTTTGTAGGGTCCAACATTGCAGGCTTGTAACTTCTTTGTGACCCCTTGTGGAAATCGCTTAAGCCTAATCCGAACCATCACATAATCACCTTTCATAAATTCTTTAAATCTCCTGTGAAAATCAGTAGAAAATTTATACTTCTCATTGCTCAAAGTTATTTCTTTCTTAATTTCAGAATGCAACTCTAATGGCTTACTTGTGGGGACATGGGAATGAGATCAATTAGTGTCTTTGGTATGTATCCATCCACAACTTGAAATGGACTCATGCCTAAAGCTACCGCTGATGAGGTTGATGGCGCTTGAGGTTCTGCAGCAGATGGTGTTGTCACAGGGATTGATGGATTATTATATGCAAACTCAGCTATAGGCAACACTGAATCTCAACTCCTAATATGATCACCTTTGAGACACCTCAACAAGTTTCCCAAGCTTCTATTGACAATGTTTGTTTTCCCATTGCTTTGTGGGTCGTAAGCCGATGAAAACTGCAACCTAGTCCCCAACATGTGCTAAAATGTCCTTAAAAAAAACTCCCAAATTTGACTTCCCTATCAGACACAATGGTTTTAGGCAACCTATGCAATTGAACATCTTTAAAAAATAAGGAAACATGGTTTATAGAAGAGATTTTTGAACATGGAATAAAGTTGACCATTATTGAGAATCGATCCACGACGAAAAATGGAATCTTGCTTCCAAACAGTCTTAGAGTCACAATGTTGCACTCTATGAGTGTTAAAAGTTACCGTATTTAAGAGGCTAAAGGATGATTAAACTACATATCCAGATTTTGGGAAGTGTTATACCTCACTCACTGGTGGTCAAGGGATAATACTCATGGATATGTCCTGCAGGATGGGTTCCTGTTTAAGGGTAATCGTCTTTGTATACCACGCATAACTTGGCAAGACTTTCTCGTTTGAAAGCTACATGCTGGCGGGATTGCTGATCATTTTGGTTGCGTTAAGATTATTGCCTTGATTGAGAATAGGTTCTATTAGCCCAAGAGTTATGTTCTCGGACATTTTCGCCCTCTCTCCCAACCCGGGCAGTAGGATCGATGAGTTCGTATCTGTCGTCAATAGTAGGAACATTTGGGAGTTAGTTACCAGAAGGCGCCTCAGGGACTGCGAGGTGGGGAATTATGTGGACTTGTTGAGTAAGCTAAATGCGGCGCAGAGGAACAATTTAAGGGTTGATCAGCAGGTGTGGAACTTGAATCGAGAGAAGTTCAGCGTCAAAGCATTATACCGGTGGTATTCGCGCCATCCGCTGATCAGGTTTGATGGTAGATGGTTGTGGAAGGAACCTATTCCGCTCAAGATCAGGTTCTTCGCGTGGACTGTGTGCAAGGACAAATCCTTACCAGGGACTTGCTGATCCACAGAGGGAAGGACGTCCCCACGAGGAGTGTTATGCGCTCAGATGGGGAAGAGTCCGCGGCACATCTCCTTCTTCACTGCTGTGTGGCCCAGGAGGTGTGGGGGGCCATCCTGAAAGGCTTCAACATGTCTTGGACGATGCCTCAGTCTTCTCACTCGTTCTTGATCAGTTGGGAGGCGGCGATGGCTAGTGAGGGGGATAGGAAAGCCTGGAGAGCAGCGATGTTTGCAGTATGGTGGTGCCTATGGTGCGAAAGGAACCATAAAATTTTCGAAGACAAGTCCCAACTTGTCCGCATGGTTCTCAGGGCAGTCTCGGAGCTCGTCACTTTATGGGATTCGGGCGGAGGGAATGGGGATAGCAGAACCAGTTTTCGTTGGGACCCGGGTTAAGGGGACTGACTCGACCCGAGGGGATTTTTGGGTTTTGTGTAGTCTTGTTCTTTGGTACTAGACTGCTGTTTTTTGATCTTATGTCATGATTGTATACGGCTTCAGCGCCTTGCTGATTTTTTATATAATCCTTTATTACTGATAAAAAAAAAATAGGATGTCCAAGCACAAAGTTCATGCTAAGATCTTGCCACAAAATATGTGGCACTGACAATGGGATATACAATCACGTATTTGGCGTACTCTGCTTTGCTAGTTGACAAGTACGACACTACCCAATGATTTTGGGAACGTCTCGCATGTGATTGGGCTAATAGATCCTATTCTCAATCAAGGCAATAATCTTGGCGCAACCAAAATGATCAGCAATCCCGCCAGCATGTAGCTTTCAAACGAGAAAGTCTCGCCAAGTTATGCGTGGTATACAAAGACAATTACCCTTAAACAGGAACCCATCCTGCAGGACATATCCATGAGTATTTATTCCCTGACCACCAGTGAGTGAGGTATAACACTTCCCAAAATCTAGACATGTAGTTTAATCATCCTTTAGCCTCTTAAATACGGTAACTTTTAACACTCATAGAGTGCAACATTGTGACTCTATGACTCAATGCATCCTCAAGTTTGTTCTCAATCCTGTCCCTATGTTTCAACACAAATGTGTATCTCTGAAGATACTCAACCCACTTCTTGTGACATGAGTTTAATTTCTTTTGAGAACTAAGATCTTAGGGCCTCATTGTAAGAAAATAAGGCAAACGCTTCCAATATTTCAATGCTTGCACTATCGCGTTGAATTCTTTGTCATAAGTGGAGTATTTCTGTTTTGCTTCTATCAGCTTCTCACTGTAATAGGCAATTGGGTGGCCCTCTTGGCTCAAAACTCTACCTATTCCAACACCGGACTCATCACATAATCTTCAAAAACTTTGGAAAAGTTTGGTAGGCGTCATCTTTGACTTAATCTCTTGGAATGCCTTAGCTGCGACACTCGTCCATCAAAATTCTCCCTTTTTAATGCAATCAGTAATAGGGGCCGTGATGGAGTTAAAACCACGTATAAACTGATGATAGAACGTGGCCAACACATGAAAGATACAGACATCATAAAGGCTCTGAGGCTTGGCCACTAAAAAAGGACCCGTCTTTCTCGGGATCCATAGTCATTCCACTTGCCGATATAACAAATCCTAAGAAGATAACCATATGTGTCATGAGTGTGCACTTCTTAATATCCGAATACAACTTCTCTCCTTGAGAGTCACACGGATCTGCCGCAGGGGTTCTAGATGTTGTTCCTTACTGTGGTTGTAGATCAGGATACCTTCAAAATAAACCACTTGTAACTTGCCTATGAAAGGCCTTAAATCTGCATCATTATCCTCGTGAAAGTTCTTGGGGCATTTGATAGCCCAAAAGGCATGACTAACCACTCATATAACGCATTCTTAGTCTTGAAGGCGATCTTCCATTCATCCAGGGGACAGATGCGGACTTAATGATAGCCATTCTTAAGATCAATCTTGAAAAGATAGTGGCACCCGCAATCATATCGAATATATCGTCTAGCCTCAGTATCAGAAATCAATACTTGACTGTGATCTTGTTAATCGCACGAATGTCCACACACATTCTCGAAGACCCATCCTTTTTAAGTGTGAGGAGTGGAACATGATACACGAGCTTAGACTTCTCTAATGAACCCTTTCCTATGGAGCTCATCAACTTGTCTCTTCAACTCTGCATGTTTAGTAGGATTCATCTGATAGTGAGGTAAGTTTGGTAAAGTCGATCCAAGAACCAGATCTTTGGCATCTTGAATATCCCTTATGGGTGGAAGCTCATCTGTTAAGTTCTCGGGAAAGACATCCTGTAATGCTTTCAAAATTGATTCTACCTCTCATGTGCACTCAACACGAGACTCTAGAGTGGTCTCAACTGTCATGATAATGTAGACAATGCTCTCCTCTTTTACCTCTGGCTCAAATTCCGAGGGACTAATAATGTTAAGCAGCTTGGACCTTAGTTGCACGAAGCGGCAGGAAGAGTGTCATAGGTTGGAATTGGGAGCGTCATCAAAAGCTTAAAATTGAATAGTTTTATGATTGAAAGTGGGAGCGGGAGCGAGATTCTGAAGTGGGAGCGAGACGCTAAGTAGAAGGTTCTCGCTACCAGGGCTTGAATTTACTCTCTTGTCCACTTTTGCTAGTCTTTTCTTTCTTTCCCACTGGTGTTTGGGAGGCAGAGGGTTTAAAATTGATCTTCTTGCCCTCATGAAGGAAGACACACTCAATCGCCTGAATAGTTTAACATCCTTGTCTTATAGCCATGACCTTCCCAAGATAATGTGCCCAACATCCATGGGCACAACATCACACTACAAGGTGTCCTTATATGAAGTGAATTGAATCGAAACTGGACACCTTTGGTATACAAGAATAGATGATGTGTCAACCCATGCAACTCGATAGGATCGAGGATGGGGCTCTGGTGAGAGTCCTAGACAGGACATTGTGCTAGTGGACACTAAGTTAGTACTGCTTCCACGGGCTCTGGTGAGAGTCCTAGATGGGACATTGTGCTAGTGGACACTAAGTTAGTACTACTTCCACCATCGACAATGACTTTGCAGTTTTTCTCACCACACTTGGCATAGGTATAAAAGATGTTCACTCTACGACAATCATCGTTTTCCTTTTGTTGTATCAAGGCACATCTAACCACTAATGCCCTTGAGGTGTTACCCTCCTTAATATGATTGGAGACGTCCTTAACAAAAATCAGGTTTCTTTCAATCTCTTCACCTTCTTCATCACATGACACTTGAAGCATTCACGACTGGCTACTAATAAATTTGTGCATTCAACTCAAAACCAATTTGCTATTAGCGGAGGGGCCCAGGATATTATAAGGCGAGAGGCAAGGCTATGATTTACTAGATATGGGATTGAACTTCAGGACGCCCCCACACGTGATGGCGGGACTGAGCTAAATCATGTGGACAATTGAACTGGGTGACGTGGAGTGGAGAAGGCCTGCTCTGATACCATGATAGATATGTGCATCTAACGCAAAACCAATTGGCTATGAGTGGAGCGGCCAAGGATATCATAAGGGGAGGGACAAGGCTATGATTTACCCAATGTGGGACTAAACTTCAACAACTACCACTCTTGGATCCCTCGCCAACCACTCCTTTGCCCCCTTATCAATTCTAGAGTTTGTAGGAACGACTTGTGCAATCCTAGGTGGTTGACTCCCTACATTAGGCCTTGCATATGAAGAAGCAGGTCTGTAACCGGAATTGACGGAGTCAAAAACCCTAACCGTTGGCATCTTAAAATACTGTTCTAACTCTTGTATTATAGCATAACAGTCCTCTAGAGCAGTGACAATGTGGGGGATTAGCTATTTCTGAAGCTCTAGGCGGAGACCCGTTTTGAACCATGAAAGGGTTACATGGGGGTCCTTCTTTACATTAGTTGTCATGATATACTCTTCAAACTTGCCAATGTAATCAGCGAAAAAAATGTTTTCCTAGCTACAGTTCTGCCATTGGTCCAACAGACGATGATAGTATGCCAGAGGGACATACTTATCTGTAAGCCTCTCTTACATGTCCTCCCAATGGGTAATGAGTTGACGCCTTGCATTCTTTCGTAGGCACTCCACGTTGGTCTAGAAAAGTCTAACTTGGCCCACCAATTTCATTTTAGTTAATCTAACCCGACGCTCTTCTAACATATTGTACCAATCAAAGTATTAGTCCATGCCAGATAACCAGTCACGGAAGGTTTTAGGATCTTCCATCAAAGTTCGGAGCTTCGACCTTAACAAATTTCAAAAGTTTATCATCTCGGTCTTGTTGGGGTTCACGATGTGGAGGCTCTCCTCCTATCCCTATCAATAGTAATGACGGCTCTAAAGTCCTCACCATTTAGTAATTGATACAAATCCTCAACACGAGCAATTAACGTCTCGTTGTTCGTTTGCATGGGTTCCATTTGAGTCTGGAGTCTCTCTAGGAGAGTACGAAGCTGGTTGTGGTCCATGTAGGTGATCACAACGACATCACTAGAAGGAATCTAGATTAAACACCCTATGTGGACTCACTCTGTATGAAACTCTATGTAAAACACTTTACGTGGAACCCTCCTATGTGAAACGTTAAAATCCAACCTAGAATGCTACACCCTAAATTAGAACCTAGTTCTCTGATACCAAAGTTGATGCAAAACTATACACTAAAACCCTAATTATGCAATTTGCTGAAATTAATTTTAATTTATGAGCAATAAGGATGGGGTTTGAAAGAATTAATAAACTTGAAAAGGGTTAAAATAATAAGAGTTTTAAAACAAAGGATTATCTAAAGTTGAAACCAAGGTAATTAGAGCGGTGTGGCGAGGTCATGGCAAAGAGGTTCGCCACGCCATGGCGAGGGCATTTACATTTTTTATTTAATAATTTTTATTTTTATATATTAATTATTAATATGATAATATTTATTTATTTTTACTATTTTTTTATTTTTTATAGAGGACAATATAAATAAATAGCAATAAATAGAGAGAGAAAATTAATTATGAAATATGAAATATCAATAAAATCGCAACATGAACAACTATAAATATAATATAAATATGAAATATTAACCAATTTAGAAAGATTAAAATATATGAAATATTCAAGTACGCAACGACACATACTGTAGTGTCGCCCATTGCTCAATTCGTGATAGAGGTTGTAGGAAACCTATAAAAAAAGTTTAGTGATTGCAGAGGCGAAAATCTTGAGCTTGCAAAGGTGCAAATAAAAAAAATATCCAATTGTGAGAGAGAAAAAGGGGCTTAGAGAGATACTGCACTGAGAAAGAGACGAGAGAGAAAGCGATTGTGAAAGAAAGGGGCTTTGAGAGAGAAAGGAGTTATGAAAGAGAGGGGCTGCGAGAGAGAAGGGGCTGAGATTGCAAGAGAGAATGGGGTTGCGAGCGAGAAAGAGGCTGAGAGATAGACAATAGAGATTAGAAAATAAAATAGCATACTTGTATTTTTTTTGTTGGGGATTGCGTGAGACAGAGATACATGAGAGAAAGAGATGCGAAAAAGAAGAGTTGCATAAGAGAATGAGAAGACGAGAAAGATGAGATTTGGTCTCCAAACCCTAAATATCTTATATATATATATATATATATATATATATATATATATATATATATATAAGTGACAACTTATAAATATAAGTTATCACTATAACTTATAATTTATATGTCATAATACTTATAAATTAAGAGTTAATTTATAAGTATTATGACTTATAGTTTATAAAATTATAACTTATTATTATGTTACTTATTATAATATAAGCTATTATATTAATTTTTATAAATAGCGCTCATGGTGACGCAATGACGCCATTCTGCCATGGCAATGCCATGGCGTCACCATTTCACCATTGCCGCTATCTCTGTTCGTATGGCGAATCCTATCACCAGTCACCATGGCGTTGCTTTGACTACCATGGTTGAATAAACTTTCTAGCAACTAATAGGGCAAACCAATAATTAAAGAGAGATTTAAAATGAAAGAAAAGAAATAATCAAACTACCTTTCACCAATAGAAGTTTAAAGAAGAGAATAGAAGAAGATAACTTGGCATCGCACCAAACCCAACGAGGAAGGAGAGTCACTTTTCAAAGAAAGCTCTCAAGAACTCCATTAATTCTAGTTGTCTTTTACAACTCTGTTTATAGAGTAAAGAAAACCCTAATACTAACCATAAACCAAAAGACCAAAATACCCTAAAAGTCTTGGAACAAAACTTAAAAAAAAAAAAAAGTCTCACTGAAACTTAAAATGCAGTGTGACTGGAGTCACAATTGACCGCAACCCTGAGCGTAGTCGACTGTTTTTACGGGGCCTTCTGTTTTCCTGAGAAAACAGAGACACATGTGTCGATCGTTTCGGGACCGCAGTCGACCGTGCCTTCTCCTATCACGGTTCCTTCAGTTTGCTCGGCATGTGTGTGTCTTCCCAAGGCGGGGTCTTCGAGTGTCGCACGCACGTGCACATGAGTCTTCAATCGCCTATCCAAAGTGTTAGGTGCTTTGGATCTCTTCTTGCGCCTCCTATATACTTGGTCACGACTGAAATTCCCATCAGGAATCCTCTCCACAATCTCACTTACCCTTCCTAGCTATCATTCTCAACGGTTTATATTTCCCACACCTGATTCTCAAGCCATCGATCTCAACATTTAATATTTCGCACACCTGATTCTGCACCTCCATCCTAACTGTCAACCACGAATCTGTGGTGCCCCAAGAAACCTGCCACCACTTCCTCCTCCATCCCGATACCTCTGCCATTCACCACGAATCAGTACTAGCCTACATGCTCAGTAAGCATAAGCACCCATCTCATTCTGCATAGATATCCCCATGTCCAGGCTGTCAGGTTCCAACTGTCAATGAGCATGTTGTTCACATTTCCACCAGAAGTTCAACTTGTTTTCAAAATCTTCCTTTGGAGCCACTATTCTTCCAAATATATTTTTGGCAAGGCTCTTTGGATGACCCAACTCTATGATGATATAATCTGGTTCAATTAAAGATGAAAAGTTGCAAACAGTTCTGGCTGGTTGTGTTCTTTTTTGTAGCAAAAATTAGGGAGAAACACTCCACCTATCAACAAAAAAAGGGAGAAACACTTCCAAGTCCGACAATATGCATATCTGCTTTTTATGTTAGGGGTTAATGAGGTTGTCTACTTGTTGAATTGATTCCTGTACTTTCTTCATTGTTTTACTGATTGGCATGCCTTCAAAGATTTTAGTAGTCAATCAGTTTCCTGAGCGGACACGGGGAGGATATGTTATGGTATAATGATAATTTGGTAACCCATACATAGAAAGATTGATCATTAGCATGGTGAGGATATTTCAGGGGTGCTTCTTTTTATTTAGAATTGAAGAATCTGACAGTGTATCATCCAATTTGGAACATCTTTGATGTGTATTCACTCAGGACCCTGACTGCTAACATCTTTGAAGTCGTGCAAAAGATTTTCAGGTTGACTTTCGAGTTGAGTGGATATAAGATGATGTGTGTAGTTAATAAACCAACTTATCTTGCGGATTCTACTCGAAAATCAAATTTCAAAAGTCTTGAAGCATATCATATTAAAATTAATTTTCTTTAATTGATCGATAGCAACCATAGTAAAAATAAAGTATTTTAATATTTCTTAAATTATTGAGTTGAATCGTAGTCAAGTTTCTGAGTTGACCCTTTCTAGCTGCATTTGAGTCGAAAATTCTGATTTTTGATCCATTTATCTATTGTAGAATGCATTCTCCGTTATTTCAGAAGCTAGCCAAACAGTACAAGAATGCAGCTGGCCTCTCAACTCCACCTAGCCCGGAATTACAGGTCTCCTCTATCTCTGATGATCAATTGGTCAAGATTATTTATGTTTTTTGAGTTAAAATGCTGATTCGAGGGCATAGAAACTAGTCTATAACATATTTGGTTCAATCCGTTAGTTAACAATGGATCTTGAGACCATGATCTTACCATCAAACAGTCAGTTTTTTATTACACATGGCACAGATCCCAAAAAAGGGCCAATTCGGAAGCGCTTTTTATTTTTTTATATCTATTTTTTATCGGTAACAAAATTCTCATTCCAAAAAAAAAACCAGCGAGAAGCTGGAAAAGAACAACAAAACAGAAACAACACAGCAAGAAAAAAAAATAAAAAATAAATAAAAAATAAACAGAAACATCCAGCCACTCTAGGAGCAGACCCCAACCCCTAAAGCGGGAGAGGAAGGGGCTCAACAACACATATCTCCTAATCCCTGCCCCCCGTATTTGTCCAGCACGACCCAGTGGCGCATTGGGTCTTTGATATGGTTAAGAATGGTGCCGATCGGTCGACGCTTGCGGCTGAAAACTCTACCATTCCTTTCAAGCCAAATAGTCCATAGCACCGCGAAAGCCCCCACCCTCCAAAACGCTCCTAGCGGACCATCCCAGCTGAGGTCATTCCAAGAAACCAGAAACTCAAGCAAATTCTCCGTGACAACCCATCTAAGATCAAATGACATCAGGATAGTGCCCCAAATTTTTGTAGCAACCTCGCAAACAAGTGGGGAATAGGATCTTCCGCCAGGAGGCACATTGGGTATTGATTCAGAAGGTGCGTGCCCCGAGTAATCAACTGATCCATCGTAAGAATGTGACCTCTCACCGCTGTCCAGATGAAAAATCTAACTTTAGGAGGAATTGGTGCCTTCCAGATGAAGCACCAGTCCACTCTAATGAGCGGTCTAAAGGTTATGGCTCGATAGAAAGACTTGACCAAGAAGTTCCCATTCTTGTTACACAACCACATCTTCCGGTCTCGGTGGTGGAGGTTCTGGGTTGAGCTATGTAGCATAGCCATCAACCTAAGATAGTACTCCGATTCATCCTCCCTTAAAGCCCTCCTAGTAGAAACATCCCACACCGGGGTCTTGCCATGAGTTGGAAGGAAGTCCGCGATCAGACCTTGGAGGATAATTGACACGCTGAAGATGGAAAGAAACATCAGTCTGAATGGGTAACGGAGCAGCCATGGGTCATCCCAGAAGGATATCTGAGACCCGTCGCCCCAGCTATATTGGAGCCAAAGGGAAAATTCGATCCATAAGGAGCTGATATCTTTCCACCAAGCAGAGGCATTCCTAGTTCTATTGACATTGACCCCCCAAAATCCCTGAGCACAGCCATATTTATGAGTAAGGATAGACAACCATAGCCTGTTCTGATCTGAAGCTGATCCAGCCCGCCAAAGCCATTTGCCCAGAAGCGTAATATTGGTTCGGTGGAGGTTTCGAATACCCAGCCCTCCGAAACATTTAGGGAGTTGACATATCTCTTAGGCCACCAAATGATATTTTTTATCCGGGCCCGCGCCCTCCCACAGAAAATCCCTCTCAATTCTTTCAAGGGTATGAATCACCGCCATCGGACATTTGTAGATAGACATGAAAAAGATCGTAAGGCTGGAGAGAACCGAGTTTAAAAGCTGCAAACGCCCACCTGTGCTAAGAAATTTTCCGTCCAAGAGGCCAATTTCTTTTGGAATTTCTGAGTGATCCCCTCCCAGTCGCTGGTTTTCGGCTTGCTGGTACCCAGTGGGAGACCCAGATAATGGATGGGGAGAGGAGTGGGAACACATTGCGCCGTAGTAGCTAAGGCCTGACCCACCGTCAGGTCCGAATAAATCCCTGAGATCGTAGATTTCTGCAAGTGACCGCTTCGTACAGCAATAGAATGTTGGCAAAAGCTGAGATTTCCTCTTGACCTGCTTTCCTTAAAAAAATTGTGTCGTTGGCGTATTGAAGGTGGGTAACAACGTAACCATTGCTGCCCACCAAAATTCCGAAATCTGGTTAGGAGCATTTGATTTATTGATAAGAGCCCTCAAAGCCTCCCCCACCATGTTGAAGAGAAGAGGAGATAAAGGATCTCCCTGTCTCAATCCCCGCGAACTTTTGAAATACTCGGCAGGCGAGCCGTTGATAATCACCGAGAACCAGGGGGAAGAAACACAAGCTCTCATTCAGTTTCTCCAGAGATCGCCAAAACCGAACTGCTTCAGCATATAATCAAGGCAGTCCCAGTTTACCCTGTCGTAAGCCTTCTCCATATCAAATTTCCAAACAAAACCCATAGTGCGAGCAGAGAAAGTCGAGTGAACCACCTCATGGGCAATGACGGCCACGCCCAGGAGTTGGCGACCCTAGACGAAAGCCCCTTGCGTCTCGGATATAATAAACCCCGAGACCAATTTGAGGTGGTTAGCCAACACCATAGTGAGAATTTTGTAGAGGTAGTTGAAGAGACTACCTTTAGCCAATGCACTTTGTGTTCGCAATCATATGGAAATATTTGGTGTTATTATCTCCAACCTTTAGCCAATGCACTTTGGATTTTTGCTTCCAGCTCATCTCTTCTTGAAGACTCCTCTCACTAACCTCATCTTGAGGTCAAGTCTTTCGGAGATTTCGATATCCGACAACACCCTATCCTCTTCAATGAGGTCTAGCTTCCACTCATGAGGCAACCCAAAAACGTCACAGTTCTAGTTCTTGATATGACCCTTCAGATGCCCCAGCTTGGAGATCAAATGGAAGCAGCCGACCCGTGAGGGTTGGTTTCCCTCCACCAAATTGGGACCAAGCCTTTAAACTTGTTAATTAACCATTGATTTTCAAATCGAAAAGGGCCCGAAGGCCCACAATCAAGAAGAGGCCGGTGGTTGGATACCGCTTTGGCAAGACCCTGCAAAGAAGCATGGGGAAAAGATTCCAGCCAGTCTGTGGGAGAAAGACGCACCACCCCCCCCCCCCCTAGCAGAGGCAAAGCAACAAGAGTCCAATCATTGATGAAAGAATTAAGATTGTGTCTCTCCAATCCGGATTTCCCCCCGATGATTTGTGAGGGTAGCACAAGGCATTAAAGTCTCCGCCCACCGACCACAGAACATCCTATCTAGCTACCAACGCGGCCATTTCGTACCAAAAATAATCTCTTTCACTGGCATCGGTTGGCTCATATACGCCGGTAAAGGCCCAACTCTTACCGTTGTCCTTATTAATAAGTTTAACTGAGATGGAGAAGCGACCAATTTCCTCATCCTCCTTTTGGAAAAGAAGCGAGTCCCAAGCTAGGAGGATCCCCCCTGAAGCCACGACGGAGTCCACTCCCATCCAATCCCATCTGCTGCCGCCCAAAACAAAATTAACATTAGAGTTATCTCAGTCTCGCCATTTTGTCTCTTGGAGGGTGATGATCGCCGGGTTCAGCGATAAAATGATTTGCTTCACCCTTGATCTTTTCTTCGTATTGCAAATGCCCCTAACATTCCACGATAGAATCTTCATAAGAACAGGATAAACACCTGACCACTAGGAATAGTCTCACAGAGACCCCAAACCCCTCCCATTTGGCATTCCCCACTCCAGTCTAGCCAACTCCCTTGACTTCGATTTTTTCTTATTTATAGTGGCAAGAGATTTGAAACGCCCCTTCGTGATAGATCTGAAGATTTCCCGAAGAGCTTCATTGGGTCCAGAGAACGGCATCCCGTGCTCCTTCCTAAAGGCTATAATCCAATCGAGGACCCCTAGCTCGGAGCTGTTCCTGCGATCGGGGGTAGGAGCTCTTCGAGGGAGTGGGACAGGAGGATCCAATCCCGACAAGTATTCTACCTAGCAGCCCTTCTCATTGCAGTACATCAAACGGAGAGGAAGCACTTCACCATCAGAAGAATCTGAGGTTCCTGAAGACGACGTCTCCGTGGTATCCAGCACGGCACACTCGGAAGAAGAAGCCGATGAAGAAGAAGAAGATTCGGTACCACGGTGTAGGGGAGAAGCGGAAGGATGGGATGATATATCTAGACACAAGGGGCTGGATGAGCATGGGGATGAAAGATAGGAACCGCGGGTCCTGAACCGGGGCCCAAGAGGCGGATCTGAAGAGTCGGATTGAAGGAAGAACCCCGAAAGTTAGAGGCCCAGGTCGGCAGAAGAGGTGCAGGGTAATAATCGGCTTGCCATCCATTTGGAGATCCACTCCCACCAAAAAGAAGCTCCAAGAGGTCCTAATAGTCCGTGAAGCGACGGGCCAGCATAGGTCCAAAGAAGCCGATGAAGAAGAAGAAGATTCGGTACCACGGTGTAGGGGAGAAGCGGAAGGATGGGATGATATATCTAGACACAAGGGGCTGGATGAGCATGGGGATGAAAGATAGGAACCGCGGGTCCTGAACCGGGGCCCAAGAGGCGGATCTGAAGAGTCGGATTGAAGGAAGAACCCCGAAAGTTAGAGGCCCAGGTCGGCAGAAGAGGTGCAGGGTAATAATCGGCTTGCCATCCATTTGGAGATCCACTCCCACCAAAAAGAAGCCCCAAGAGGTCCTAATAGTCCGTGAAGCGACGGGCCAGCATAGGTCCAAAGAAGCCCATTCCCTGACCCGTCTACCAGACGAGTTCGGTAGGTCTCGCATACCGAAAAACACCGCCAGTACCTTTATTTGAAACCACGTGATGGTTTTCAAAAACCACCAAATTTGACGAAAAGGCAGAAGTCCCATCCCCAATGCATTGAGAAGCTTCGAAAGGTGAAATTACTTCGTTGTCCTTGGCCTAACCGGCGCCATCTGTCATCAGTACTCCATGTGTCGTCTCAAGTTCCATAGGGTCCCAATCCCTAAGAACAAAATCGGGCTTTTCACCCAAATACATCGCCAACTCGTCTTTAGCCTTTTATCCTTCCCTGGAGCTTGTACCCGAAAGGGGAAGATCACTATTCACCATTGGATCAAGAGAGAGAAAACTCGGCCATAATTGGGATACGCGGTATGGTACAGGAGAAGGGGAGCTTCACCGGCATCGGGTGACGATTGTGGTGCGCAATCGTACTTTCAGAGGGTAAGTTTTCCACCGCTACCCATCGTAAATTCACTTCTCCTTCCTCCAACTCCTCCACACCGGATCCAAACCACCATGTCTTCCCTCGGTACCACTCCCTTAACTGGGGGCCCCCGTTGGCGAGGACGTCCCTCGATGGAGAGGCGCGCATGAGGTTGGGCACCCCTCCGAGGCATAAATCGGCTTTCCTATGGCCCCTTCTATCCCGTCCTTGAGTGGGTAGATCTCCGTCGGGATACGTGTTTGTAGGAAACCCCGGCCTGCTTGGCTACGTGTTGCGATTGTCGCGGGAGGACCACCCTCTCCATGAGCCCCACTTCTACGAAGACTCGGAGTTTTTGTCCATTGAGGCAGATCTTGCAAGACCTAGGGATTGCCTCCCAGTCGCCGGACGCCACCAAGATCGGAGAAAATCGAGTTTCCCACAAGTCCTCAGTACTTTGGTCAATGAGGCTGCACCCACCACATTGCTCGCCGATCCCTTGGAGGACCTCTCGGGTCCAAGCGTGGATAGGAAGACCGAAGAGACGGATCTAGATTCCGTTCTCCGATCGGTGAAGCTGTAGTTCGTTCGCATCCGTGCCCCATCGGCTGCATTCAACAGGTTTGCCATCAATGGAGAAGGCCTTTTTGGAAAGAATCGCGTTGGCCATCCTGGCCGAGGGAGACCGAAGGAGGAACTTTGTATTAGTTATGGCCGATACGGCCGGTCTGTCCATAAGAGTCCAGTAGTTCTGTAACCAGTAGTAAATGTGAGTAGGTGTAATGATGTCTTTAATGGTGTACATGATAATCGAAAACTCTTTAAGGTTTAGCTCAAGGGATGAGAGCAACGGACTCGAAAACCCTAGGGGAAGGAAAGCCAACCCAATCTTTTAAAAGGTGGGGTCCACCAAAGTATCAAAACCAGGCACCACTCCAGTGGATGTCTCGGGGGAACCATCGTCCGAGGTAAAGGTTTTATGTGGGCCACCCAAAGCTGCGTCAGCAAAGGAAACCCCCTGACGTAGGCGAGCAGTGTGCAAAACAGACTCAACTTTCCGGCGACCGGAATTCGAAAAAGAGTGGCCCCTTCTACTCGCGATGGACCATCCCTGAGCTGAGTCCCACATCTGAGACCCATTAAAATAACCTGACGCCTAGGGCTAGCCCTTGATAGTTGTTCCTTGTCACTCTTGACCACCGTTCCTAGCAATCGCAACGAGGTACAACCATAACGGTATCAAATGGATCTTCATTTAAAATTAACATGGTGACACCATGAACAGATCCAGTCGCCGGCCCTAAGTACAAGGATGTCGTTACCCATTTCGCTTTTTTACTTTCTAACTTTGAAGCGCTTTTTATTTGGCAGACAAAATTCCATTGGTCTGATTCGGGACTCGCCGATCTAAAGTCATGTTTGAGCATGATGTGTGTCATGTATTTTAGGGCCATTTCTTTTGCAATTTGTGCCATGTGGAAACAAAAACTTACCGTTTGATGGTGCGCTCATGGTCTCAAGATCCATTATGTGGAAGATTAGGGTTAAAAACGATCTCCGTCTAATTCCGAGCAGTCAACAGGTTTCAAGGGGTTTGGGATATAGGCGCTTTCAGTAATCTTGTAGGCGTGAACAGAGGTGCCCATATATTATTTATTAAAGGGAGCCACTTGCATGCACAATGTTGGCCCTTGCACACAATTTAAAAGAAAGACTCGGTATTTTGGGGACCTATGCCATGTGGAAACATCATCTAAACTATTTGATTCGAAGGTTCCTAGCGATCGCGGTGAGGTACAACCATAGCGGTATCAGATGGATCTTCGTTTAAAATTAACACGGCGACACCATGAACAGATCTAGTCACCGGCCCGAAGTACAAGGAAGTCGTTACCCATTTCCCTGACTCTCCGATCTAAAATCATGTTTGAGCATGATGTGTGCCATGTATTTTAGGGCCATTTTTTTTGCAATTTGTGCCATGTGGAAACAAAAACTGACTATCTGATGGTGCGCTCATGGTCTCAAGATCCATTATGTGGATGATTGGGGTTAAAAACGATCTCTGTCTGATTCCAACCCGTGAATGGGTTTCAAGGGGTTGGGGATATAGGCGCTTTCAGTAAACTTGTAGGCGCGAACAGAGGTACCCATTTATTATTTATAAAAGGGAGCCACTTGCATGCACAATGTTGGCCCTTGCACACAATTTAAAAGAAAGACTCGGTATTTTGGGGACCTATGCCATGTGGAAACATCATCTAAACTGTTTGATTCGGAGGTTTTGACCTAAAGATCTTTGGTGCAAAAGATTGGCAGGAAATATGATTTCTATTATATGTTTCAACAGTTGACTGGTTGAATCATATGCTGAGATTTTGTTTCACGCTGATTTTTGTGCCAAAGATCAAGGCTTTCAAATCAGACAGCTTAGATGGTGTTTCCTCATAGCATAGGTCCCCCTAATACAAAGTCTTGCTGTTAGCTTGTATGCTTGGGCCAACTTTGTGTGTGCAAAATAATATCTCTTTAATAAATTGATTAGACTTTCTTTTTTATTGGAGAGTTTATACTTTTATCAGGTTATTCTAAATTAATTGGATCAAGTTTAAGGTTCTTTTCATTTTTTCTGTGACTTCTATATGTCCAATATATTTTTTTCTTTTTTTTTTGTCTTTTTCAAGTACATGCTTTATTTTTTGTTGTCACCTAGATCTAGGATTCTGTCTTACCATCCTGTATATAAGTTATACATGCTAAAAGAATCTGTTGGTGCTAGAATCTTCTCAAAAGCTTGAAGATATCAGTTCCTCAAAAATATGTGAAGATCAACTTTTGATAGGATATTCACCATGGGATCCACAAAATGCTATGATGTCAAAAATCCTGATGGTGGTCCACAAGAATAACCAGATTTTTTTTTCTTCTTCTTAAAGATTTTATGTTGAACATAATTGTCTCATATAGAAGATGAAACGAGTACGCAAGTGATCATCTTCGTTGTCTCCATGCACCGAAGTTTGGTTCGTGTGCAGCTACGGCGGGACGATCATGCCTAGATTTAGCGGAAAGCTAAAGTATGTTGGTGGAGCGGCAGGAAAACTTGTTCGGATTCGCTATGACAACACCTTTTCAGGTAAATATACAACCACCTTGTTTTCTTGAAGAAGTTTTTGCTTTGCATGTCTGACTATGCTGCTGGGCATAAGATTTAAGATTTTAGAATTAATGGGTCTTGGCCGGTAAAAAACAGAGAGAGCCATCTCCACCCCATATTTAGGTCCTGTGGCACAATTTTTGAGCAATCCAAGTCAGTGGTAAAGTAACGACCTGAATCTCCCTTCAGAAGATAAGTGGAATTTCAAGTTGCTACTTATATATCAGTTACTTATTTCACGCGTTTAACTTTATGATACTTTGAAAAATGTGAGCAATATATATTAAAAAAAAAAAACTAAACTGAACATCAATAATCAAGTGCATAACAGAGCAACATATATTAACGTCATTCTCAATATTAAAAGTATACAGTACCATGCACCAACTTTATTAAATACTTATAGTGAGTAAAGGGAGAAAAGTGAGTCCTCAAGATGCTTGTTGATCACTCGATATAGTCCATGTCTGCACCTCCACCTGAACTCGATGTCCGTAAGATTTTATTTATTTATTTATTTATTTTTATTGGTAAACTAAGATCATATATTGCGAAAATCAATGAGAAGCTGAAAAATGTCCGTAAGATTTATCTACATAAGTCGATGGATGAGCGTTTTGCCACGGTGCTCAGTAGGGGTAACCACTGAGCTTAAAAGATTAGGCTTAATCATAACATGGCCGTGTCTTAGAGATATCAACTTATTATACCTATTCATAGCATATTTTTATCGTTTCATAAATATGTGATTTACTATTTCTTATATAAAACCTGCGGCTGAGCTTTAGAAGCTGCCTATGTACCCTAATTGGGATTTACCCTACCGTAGTTCTGAAACTTACATATTCATAACATAATAGGTGCATAAAAGGGGCCAACAATGCAGTAAGGGTCACAGGCATCACTCAACCCGATCGCCGCATCTTTTCACGTGGAAGCGATTCTTTACGTTCCATTCCGCATAGGGTAAACTTCCGGATCGAATGGGTCAATCAGGTCTTGTGAAATCCCGTGATGGTAACTACACCATGGCTAGAACGTGACTTAACTTAATCTTCTTGTTGAATTCTTAATTTATCTCATAACGTGTTAGAATTTCATCCTTTCTACAGCTTAAGTCTCATGTCATATCTTAGCTTATCTCGTGTACGGCTTAATTCTCGTGGCTTATCTTAAATTATCTTATCTTGCCTACAGCTTAATTCCCATGGCTTACCTTTACTTATCTTATTTTAGCTTATCTGCGGTTTAGGTCCCGCAATTATGCTTTTAGGTTCACAGCTTAGGTCTCGTTTACCTTCTTATTCTTATAAGTTCGCGGCTTAGGTCATGTTCAGCTTTTCTTAATTTGACTTAACTTATCACTCTTATTCTTCACAAAGAACATATTCATCATATCATTACCTTAAATTATAACTTAAAATAACTTAGGTGCATAGACAATAGCCTAAGACTAAATATAATAAGATGGGAATACCTACTGTCGATAGTTGACCAACTCATATCACCGAATACGAACATCCTACTATGTCACCGAAGGCCGCGAACCTTTTACTAATCATAGGAGGCGAACCTCCTACTAATCACTAGAGGCGAACCCCCTACTAATCACCGGAGGCCGCGGTCTTCCTACTATATTACCGGATGCGAGCATCTTAATAAAGAGACTTGGTATTCAACACAAACCATTAAATAATTCGTTCACTTGGCTCAAAAGTATTATTTTCTTATCTTGACTTATCTTTCTTAATCTTGATTTGTAACTTGAGTTTGAATGAGCCGTTATGTGATTAAACTCTCGATCATGTCCTATCACAAGTTATGAGGTCATCACCACAATATCCTCACACTATAACGTCCTATATTACAGTATTTATGCATAGATATATGAATGTACACTACATCAATCCATCAAACCACAAAACAATAATTTCATTTTATATTAAATTTTCATGTATAAAATTATATAAAAAGGAAAATTTAATAATCGTGACACTTACATTTCATATCAAAGATTACAGTTAGATTCACCAAATCTGCTCCGTTGGATGTGAAGACGAGACAAAATGGAGAGGGTCTATTTCGAAGAATATTTTTTTTTATAATAACTAAATGTTTCCTGACAGATTCTTATTTTATTTTATTTTTTCAAAGGTGAGAGAGAAGAGCACCATCTTTGGTACTCTCCCTTAGCACCCCATAATTGCTCAATAGATCTGCTAAACACATATCTGGGGAATAAAGGCCTCGAACTTTAATTGAATTATTTAAAAACAGCAACTCTTAGAATAACTAAATAGGCCATGGGCCTATGCAACTAAATATATGGTTATGAGATTATAAAAATAAATAATAGGCCACTTGGGTGCTGATAAAAAAAAAGCTACAGTTCGTGTACATATGAACTAAAGGTCCTCGAGCCCATGCATGCAAAACAAATCTCATGCCCATTTAGCGAATAAAATTCTCCTTTTTTTTTTCAAAAAAAACTAGTTGTAGCTTTGTACATCAAAATACAACATGTGAAAAGCTGGCGCACCAAGAGCATTTAAGTGTTCGTAATGATTTTGGAAGTCTTTTATTATACACAAAATTTGTTGCTTGTGAGAGATATGAGAAGGTAGTGTACTTAAAATAATATATTCCATGTTGCTTGCATGGTATATTTTCATATGAGCAGTGGCCACAGCTCCTAAAATTTCAACTTAATCAACCTGTACATGAATCCCATCATGAAAATTTAATCTTACCAAGTTAATGTTATCAGCCCAATGGATATTAAACATAAAATATTATAGATCAGATTTTGTCTTGCACAAAGATATTACATAAAATTGATTGAGTACCAATTGAATTCGGTGCCTACCAAATATGATTCAATAACCGTCTTGGATCTGACTTGATTTTGCTTCTATTTCAAAGTTTAGTGTATATATCTAAACTATGGTATCTTAATTTCGAGTGGAGTCTTACAACGGTGAAAATACCGACCCATAATAAATAGCACTTTTAAGCATCGTATCAGCCATATGAGATTCAAGTAATCTCTATTTTTTTATAATCGCTGTGTTAAAAGCAGTCTACAAGAGAAAACATTTTGTTTCCCTTTTTTTTTTTCAAAAGAAACAACAATAATATGAAAACTTAATTCTTTTGGAAACAGAATTTTCCCTACCTGTGGTAGTAACGTTGCGTGCACGAATTGATCTCGGATCCGACTTGTTCGAATTGTGAGTCCGAGTTGAGAAGAGGAAGAGAAAGGGATGCGAAGCCGACTTTGTTAATGGCTGCCTCGTTGTTTTTTCGATGCTGCATTTTTTCAATATAGTTGCAGCATAGATCCACGAGAGGATTAGAGAGAGAAAGAGAGGTGGAGGTTCTTGTAGACATCGTTTGAGGAGATGGAGCGAACCGTGTAAATGCATAGGGTTTTATCATGGGTTATTAAGGAGTGGAGGGTTGTGATCATGGCAGAGATAAGATGGACGACTATGCAAGCGTTGAGATTTCTAGCACTCAAAGATTCTATAGATAGACATTGTGCTTTTCATGCAATCTTAGAGAGAGTGTTTGGAGCGCATAGTATATAAGAGAAAAGATTTTATCTTTCTATTTTTATTTGACTTGAGATTCACATAGGCAAAATTAGGAGTCTTAAGAGGTTGTGGGTGTGCACAATGGGATGGGCTACTTTTCAACATTAACAAAAAATAGGGTCATTACATAAGGAAAATCTAATGTTGACTTTGATACCATTGGATGGAGATTTGGAGAGAATTTGAGTGAAATTGGACTTTATGTCAATTTATTTGTTATTTCTATATTTATCTCAAATTCTCATGAGAAAATAGAAAATTTCTCACTATTTTAATAAGAGAGATAAGGTTAGGAGAGAAATTAGAGGGAGGCTCCTAAAGTTTGTGTGCATGACTTTTTTCTCAATCTTTTCTTTTCTCCATGAGTTCCACTAGGGTGTTAAGCATATATATTTAAGTAGGTTATGTAGATTCTAGAAGAGTTAATGTAAAAATATAATATTTATTGAGTTTAAGATGACTTGATCCCATAACCTTTGGCATATTTCGTTAGTCACTAATGATTGGAAACTTATATAACTTTTGTTGATAGACCACCATTATTAATTTTTATATTATAAAGATATTTATATGTGCTTTCTTATACAAGTTTAAATGTTTTTGAATCCCTAATTATTTAAGTTTGAAAATTTTAAGGGTTCCTATTGATCTCATTGAGATCACCATTATTACTCAAACAATCAGATTTAAGGTTCAGGAGGTCAAATTAGTCGATACTAGTTAAATTCCCCATAGACGATAAGAATAGGTTATTGAAGCCTTAATTAGATCATTGAAAGTCATTTCACAAAAATCAAAGTAAGAGAGAAGCATTTATTATATTTAAATAAGTGTTAGAAAAGTCGGATTATTACAGGTAACTTGTGAATCTGAACTAAGGGGAGCCAAAAATCAGCTATTGGTGCATTTTAACTATATGCATTCTACTATGGTCCATTTGGATTGATTTCTACACTTAGTCATTTAGGTGCCACGCGGCACCTAATTCGAGGATCAGGTGTCCTTGCAACAATATGCATAAGGTCGATCAATGAAAATGCAAAATAGTAGAAAAAAACTGTTTTTGCATGTGATCCACACTCGACTTTAGAGTTGAAACTCTACAGGTCATGTCTAGGGAACCTCTAATACACACGCATACAGAGATACACTACACATTTATGTTGGTAATGTTCCTTCACTCTAAGTCATGAGATATAATCTAATGGCTCTAGCTCCTATGGAGCTATTGGTTGCAATAACAGCCTTTGACTTTTCGAGGGCATTGGAATGACATGCAGTCAGTAGGAGCTTGAGTCATGGGATTATATCCCATGACTCGAGTTAGGAGGTCATCCCCATATATATATATATATGTAGTTCAAATTCTTTCATAGTTGTGGTTTTTTGGCTTCAGACGTGCCAATAATGTGTCATTAGTCAAATTAGTTTAATTGACCAAAGATGTGCACCGACCTCGAAGTGGTGGTCATGGATTTATTATTGTACAAGCTGTCCAAAGCAATATTATCTGGTTCGCTTGGTTTGAATTCGGGTTCGATGTTGTTCAACAAATCAGGTTCGGTTGGGGTAGAATGAGTTTTAAATTATGATATATATATATATATAGTATCCAAAACATTCTAAACCAACAAATGAGGAGAGGGTAGTGCAATTGCCTTAAAAGACATTTGAGGAGGGTTTGAACCCTCCAAGGAAGAAAAGGAAAAAACGAAGCCAGTTCGATTACAACCAGCAAATTGGACCAAATCGACTTGCGAAACGGTTCGCAGCGAACCGCTGCGCAGTTCGCATTGTTACCCAGCGAATCGGGTAACCCTGATGAGGAGAATCGCTTCCTTTATCACAAAGCACAAGCTCGCTTACCAAAAACTATGTTCTATTCCTCTAGAATAAAATGGTTTCATATATTTCGTACTTTCCCAATTTTTGGCCCTCTTTATGGATAATACCGTGAGATGTCATTATGAACATTTTTGGCATTATAATTTCTTTTATTAAAAGCCACTCTTTCTATGTGCAGACCTAATGAAGCTGATTAGTGAAAAGTTAAAGGATGGCTTATTTTTTCACTACAAATATATGTCTGAAGGTATTGAAGCATTAGTCCCTGTTACGGATGACAAGAGCTTTCAGGACATGCTAGACAATATCAAATTGAAGACATGGCCCAAGACAGCAACAATGCAGGCAATTCTATTACCCTCCCCCACCGTCGAAGCAAACATTGTTGGCTCTATAGATGAGGATCCTGTGGTGCTTGAGAAGCGTTTCTATTTTACTTACATGGTGTCGTCAAAGACTCTTATACATCCTAGCAATCTTGATCTGATCGATCAACTTTACCCCAGTGCCCAGGAAATGGAGTCTAAGGACGAACTTCACCCTAATACAGAGGATAATGTAACTGAGTCCATGGTAGAGGGCTAGCTAGGATCAGAATGGGCTCAGGAGCAGTTGGATGGTCACCTAGGGATGTTTGCTTACTGCTCTCTCTCTCTCTCTCTCTCTCTCTCTCTCTCTCTCTCGTTTGGTTCTATACAGATCAGTAGATTGTTTTTGGTTTTGCATAGACTTCTTTGAAGTTTTTTTCTCGAATAAAATGTTATTTGGAAAATCACTGTTAGTTTGGTGTATGGGTGTAAGGTCATATGCTCTAGTAGATGGCTAGGTAGCAGTCCAACATCGACATGGGATTCGGGCCAGTTTCAATCCGGACCCAGGTTTCTAACCATTGTTTAAATTGCTTTTCATCTTTCAAATTAGAAAATCTTGTTGGCACCTGATCATACAGTGAACATGTACATGATGGCTACACATAAGGATTTCGTTGTATTTGTAAAAGGTCCCTATCGGTCTGCGTGCCGACTTCAATAAATATATACTCTTTGGTCGACCAGACATGACCGGAATTTTGCCCAACCCACCTTTTATTCAGCCCGACTCAAAAGGTCGAGCTGGAAGCTACATGCCCGACACAACCTGATGGGTCAAGTTTGTGTGCCCTGACCTGGTAAAATTTTTGGGTCAGGCAGGTTGGATATTGGGCCTACTTGACCCCTTGACAGCTGGAACTCTCTGGTTCTAAATTGAAATGGTACAATGTGCTGAAGTATGAGGGCCTAGCCAGATTATTAATAAGTTCTGATTTTAGGCCCAAAACATAGCCCTTTAAAGGCCCAAGAATATTGACACCGTTACTAGCACAAGAATATGAACTACATATCAATCCACGCACCACAAGCGCTCAAATAATAGACTTGTTTATACTCGTTTGTTTGTACATGGTGATTGTTTGTGTAGATCCCCTCAACATCCAAGCTAGGGCTGTCAATGGACTCGTTTCAACCCATTACCCAACCTAAATTTTTTTATCTGGTCGGGGGATCCGACCCAATATTTCCAATATTTTGTTGGGTCAACCCAAAGGTCATAATGGGCCAACCTAATATTTTATATATAAAATATTAAGGCTGTGTTTGCGATTACTCGTCGGAAGAGTAGAAAAGAGCAGCAGCTGCTGGTCTTTGTTTTTGCAAAGAAATGTGGGGGAGAGTAGATTGGAAGAAAATAAAAGTGAGGCTGCGCTTTGAAATAGGAAAAAGAACATGAATTTTCATGCTCTTTTTAATGTATTTTTGTATTCTACTCTTTCAAAGAGCCATGCCAAAGCAGCCTAAGGGATTTTACGGAATTTTGAACTTGGTCGGGTCGGGTCTTGTTGGATTTTGTTCTGTTTTATTGTGCAGGTCAATTCTCACATATCCTTGGCCCATTGGGTCAGGTCGGGTAATACCATTGACTTGTCGATAGGGTGGTTATGATGACAACACTCGAAAGTTGATGAGGACTTGTGCCTTATAATTTTCATTTTAGAGAGATGAATCCTAGTGTTTTAAGAAACCTGTATAATTTGAAGGACGAGCATAACTCTTAATCAGTTCCTAAACTAAAATTTCGGAGTGAAACATAATCACTCTTGATGGACTTACCTATATGAGAGTGGAAGTGTGACCACTTTCTGTGGAACTGATCGGACTTAAAGATCTCACGAAACTGAGATATATGCACGAGGAGAATAGTTCAGTTTAGTGGAAGATACCTGAAGACTTTGAAAATATGTATGTGTGATGTATCTAGCTAGTGTTATAAGGTTTTCATATCAAGATTTGGTCACTTAAAACCTTGATATGACTTTGCGACATCTACACTTAGTGAAGATCCAAGTCTAAAAAACACCTTCATTTATGCATTTAATTTTCCCAGAGTTTTCTTTTAAATTTGATTTCAAAATTATTAAGGATAGTGGGGGTTTGTTGGTTTTTTAAATAAAATTATTTATTTAAAAAATTATATTTCAAATAATTTAATGTTACATTCAACAAATAGTCCCACATTATTAGAGAATAGAAAAATACTTTGACCTCACTTTCTTATTTTTAACTTGATAAGTGATATGGAAGCGTAGTGCTCATGGCAGTATCGCTGTGACTTCATACGACGGGTGTGCCTGACAGTAGCCATTAAAGGACAATTATTGAAGTAGCCATTAGAGCTATTAACAATATTGCTGTTAGTGGTTAATGGGCGAATTAAGAGGATTGCCATGACAGACAAATATGTACCATCCAAATTTGAAACTATCAAATTCTCATGAAATTCTATAAAATGATTCTCTATGACTCATAGAACAACAAAAGTATTGAGAGAGCAAAATTTTATTTTATTTTTCCGGCTAATTTTTTCATTTCAAATGGAGGGTGTTCTCATTGTCTTGAAATGTGCTGAATTTGAATGCAATATATAGTGATTAGGCTTTATTGTATCCTGGAAACAAGTACGTCCTAAAATCCATATAGGACTCTCAATTTTATACTAGGAGGACGAAATTAGTTTTAAAGAAATTGTGTTGAATATCGGGTCTTGTAGTCCAAATGAATGTGGTTATTTTTTCCTATCCTTATGTTACATTTCTAACACGTCCAAACCCTATGGCCTTTAACACTTCTCCAATGGCTAAAAAAAAAAAGTCGTAAAACCCAACTTGCCACGGTTGATCCTCCCCCAAACCAACAAGCCCGAACCCGCAGAGTAAGAAACTCTTATTCAATCTTCTTCTTCGTCCTGAATTCTCCACTTCTAAAACTGTTCAAAAACCTTAACCCTTTGCCATTGTTCTTGCAAATTATGTGGAAATCTAACAGATGTAGTACGTGTTTCTGATTTGATGTGTCGAACAAATTCAATGCAATTTTCTTTCCAATTCTCTACCACACATTCCGTCTCCAATTCTTGGTTGCATCGATGGTTATTGAAAAGGGAATTATGGAATCTCTTAAGAAACACATGAGAGCAAGAAAGAGAGATCACCCTGTGGGGAAAACTTTTCGAACAAGAATTTTATGTTGCAACACTAGGTTGTAAGTTGGTGTCCAAAGTTTTAAAGCAAGGGAGGAATTCTATTTAAGTGGTGTGGCTATATTGAACAATGGGGCTGGCAATAACACTTTTTTTTGGCAATGTTATCCTTTTTTTGTTATAGCTACCTCACATAAGGAAATCCATTTCTCCTTTTAAACTTCTGAACGCTAACTTATTTGTTCTTTATATACTGAACACACCAACTTCCTATTCTTCTTAAATCTGATCTTCAACCATTGCAACCATCCACACTCTGACCTACCCTATTTCATTGATTGAACCATCCACACTCTGACCTACCCTATTTCATTGATTTCTCCGTATGACATATCTCTGGATGGCATTATTTTTATCTCTGGATCATAGTAATTCACTGTTCCTAGTAATCCTCATTTCCTCCCTTTTTTTTTTATTAGAGAAGCATCAATGTTGTTTCAATAAGAAAGGGAGAAAGTTTTTGTAATTTTTGAATTAACATCATCATCATCATTATCATCATAGCCTTATCTCGTCTATTTGGTGTCGGCTTTGTGAGTCCTATTTCTTTACTCGTTTTTTATTAATATTAAGCTCTCTATAACTTCGCAATCCTTCATACCCCTTCTCACAACTTCCATTCAGATCTTCACTGGACTTCCTCTGCTTCAATGTCCTCGTACTCGTAGAGTCTCAACCCTTCTTACATGGTATACTTCTGGCCTCCAATGAACATATCCAAACCACCTCAAGCGACAATCAATAATTTTTCTCTTTATAAGCATCACTCTCAAATTCTCTATTATATACTCAGCTTGTATTTTATCTTATCTTGTTACTCTACACATTCATCTCAACATATGCATCTCAACCACATATACTTTATCATCTTGTCGCCTTTTGGTAGCCCAACATTCCACAACATATAATATGGCAGATCCAATCGTCGTCTTAAAACAACGTTCCCTTCAATCTAAGTGAAATTCTTGGGTCGCACAATACTCCTCTAGCTTGTCTCCATTTCATCCAACCTGCATTAATCCTATTTGGGGCATCCTCTTCACATCCACCATCTGATAGTAAAGTAAAGCCTAAGTAGTAAAGTCTATGGCAATGTGGTACTAAATGATTTTCATTTTAACTAAATCTTCCTCCAAGTTATTATATTCACTAAATTTGCACTCCATGTATTCTGTCTTTTGTTATGCTAATTTTCAAATCCCTTGACTCCAAAGTTTTTCCCCATAATTTCAGCTTATCGTTTATTTATTTAGGAAATTAATACTACATCGTCTGCAAATAGCATGCACCATATGATTTCTTCTTGTATATCTATGGTTAATGCATTCATGACTAAGGCAAACAAATAAGTGCTCTAGGCAGATCCTTGATGCAACCCAACTCTGATAGGGAACCCACTCGTCTCGCCATACATCATTCTTACACTAGTTACTGCATTCTCATACATGTCTTGGACAATCTCAATATATAAATTTGATATATGTTTTTTCCTCAGGATCCACCGTATTATATGTTGCCACACTCTAACATATGCATTCACTAAATTAAAAAAGGTTTTTTTTTTTCCTTCTCTCTCTAAATTTCATCATAAGTTGCCTTAATAGGAAAATAGCTTCCGTTGTTGATCTTCCTGGTAAGGTTCTCAACGAGACAAGTTCGAGTTGAACTTGGGTCTGGTTGTAGTCGGCTCTAATATATTCAAGTCGAGCTCAAGTTGAGCTCATTTATATTCGAGCTTAAATCTACCCAACGCTTAGTAGGCTCTATCGAGCTCAAGCTGAATAATATGTAATGATTATTTTTTATATATATTTATCTTTTTTTATCTTTCTTTGTTTTGTTATATTTTAATTTCTTTACATTTAAATAAATAAAATTTCTAATCTTCTAGTCAAAGTATTTCATATCATACCAAATTAGCATAACAAGATAATAGCGTAACACATAAATTATCCGTTCAAATCCAATCATCTATCCTAGAATGATATATCATAAACTATAAACAACAATTGCAATAATTAGACCACAATTATAGAAGACAATAAGACATGCATTCTATAAAATTTAACTCGTCATATGGTAACATGAAATAAAAAATTAATTAAATGCGAAATATTTGAGATGTAAGTTGCATACTTTTTTAGTATATTTTATTTGCTTGATTCTATCCTTGGTGACACTTTTCATCAATCAATCGATATAAGATTCTTCATTTTACTAATTTCAATTTCCAAAGCTTAAAGCATGGGTTTAAAATAAAACTAAGTGATCCAATAAAAAGGGTTCTCAATAATTAAGGTTTTAAAAGACTCTTATTTGGGTTCTAAAGGACTACAAAGTAACTAAATAAATGGATTTATAATTTTTTTTATAAAAGCTAATGATAAATAATAAAAAAATCTAGTAAAAATATTTTTTACAAAAGTTTAAGGAAGTACAAATTAAATAATAACAAATAAATAAAAAGATTTAGTGAAAATATTTTACAAAAAAAAATCTCAAAAGTAAAAACTAAAATAAATAAATAAATTTAGTAAAAAATTTGATAGGCCTTTAAATCTTTTATCAAAAAGAAAAAATGAAGAAAGGATTAGAAAATAGTTTGGAAAAGTAAAATGAAAACAAAGAATAAAAGTGCAATTAGGAATTGGAATCCACCAAAGTTCTGTAGCAATCTTCTTTAGCTTGTAATCAAACCATCATGTGAATATTAACTAATTCTCAGGTTACAAGCACTGACAATTTCGTAAAGAAACCTTAAGTACGCTATTATTATGAATTATCTCGGTCTAACATAACCTATCTACCAAACATAGATATAAAGTATCATACCCGCTTATAACTCACTCAATTAACTTAAGAACTGCACATGAAAACCACTGTTTGGATTATCTAAACTAGACTACAAGTACTAGAACATATAACAACATTAAATTGAAACCAATTTACTCTCTACAAGATGATTAAATAAGAAAGAAGCAAACTAGAACAATAAAACCTGATTTATTCGCATAAACTCAGAAATAATATTCACTAATATAATCTCATATTAGAAACTAAAGCTTCCAAATACTTCACTCTGTCCCCATCTTCATCCTAACTTCCAAAAAAATTAATCTCACTCCTCTCTCTTACAACTTCTGTCTCAAAATAGTCGGACACTTTTCAAAAAGAGGACTCATCAGTATAAAGTTTCCCGGGACATTTCACCAATCTGTATAAATCAGCTTCCACGGTTTCCAAGAACACCGAAATAAGGTGCGTCCTGATGGTGAGAAACTTTTTCTTCCCAGTCCTGTTTCTGTAAATATGCCCTTCTCTAAACTCGGACTCTTGAATTCTTCTCTAAATTTCACACATCTCTATTTGAATCCTTGAGCACGTACTTATAATCTTCCCATGGCCGATTTTGCTTCAATAGGGCAAATTCCCAACTTCGAATTTGAGTTGGATTGAGAAAGATAGAAATTAGAAACTCTGAACCGCCAAAATTCTGTCCATTTATATAGAGGTCGTTTAAACGAAGTGAGACCTCGGTTAAACTAGTTTCATAATTTCCTGCAAATTCACACCGCGTGACTCCTTTCTCGTGTTGTTTATGAAGTTATGTATAGATCTCCTTTAAACAAAGTGAATCTCGTTTAAACAACTTGGAGAAATATGAAGGTTCTCGTTCACTTCGGACCAGGGACGAAGCCAGAAACTTTTATGAAAGGGGGCCAAAGTATGAACAAGAAATATATAATGTTATAAAAAATAAAAATAACATTCATTTACTGTTAATAAATTTTTTTTAAAACATAAATCTTTTATTTATATATATTAGTGGGCCTATCAATAGACATTAGGGCAAATCTGCAATAGCTAGGAGCCATATTAACAAGGCGAAGCCTCATTTTTAACTTTTAAGGCCTGTTTGGATAAAATAGTAGGAAAATGGTATTTCCATGGCCTAATCATGTGTGAGAGAGAGAGGGAGGTATTAGGATATGATATAAGAAGATAAGTTTTAGGAGGGTGGTTGAACTATTGCTGCTAAAAAATAAGAGAGACTATATTTGGTTAAGACGCCTAAAAGATAGGAGAGAGAGAGGAGACGCCAAAAAGATAGGAGAAAGAGAGGACAGGAGATGCCTAAAAACTAGGAGAGAGAGAGGATATGCCTAAAAGATAGGAGAGAGAGGGCTCAGCATGCATTTATTTAGACTGGGCCAATCATTTTGGTGCCTAACAAATAGGTAAGATAGATTACAGAGAAAGAGAAAAAACTAAATAAACGGGGTGGCCCCTATTAGCCCCCCCTTGGCTCCGTCCCTGCTTCGGACCAACCTTGCTCACTTCAATTTAACTCCTCGTTTCAGATCGATTTTAGCTTCTCTCGTTTAAATGACTTGGCTTCTTCGTTTGCTTCAAAAAGGCTTGAGATTCGTCTAAACGATTTTGAGTCTTTTCTTCACCTCGTTTATACGAATTACATCCTACGGCTAGGACTGATCTTCATTCCTTCATATCTTTTGATGAGAGCTTCGATTTGAGTGATTTTGGCTTGTTGGACAGCTGAGAATCTCTATTTTAAGATGGTGATTAAAGCCAGATTCATGTAGTTCTTTTTTCAATCTGTAACTCACTAAGAATCACTAAAACACTGGATTAAAGGGGCATAGAATCACTTAAATCTTGATGTTGTTAGGCCTTGTACGATCACTAATGTCTACCTTTAGTGTGTTTTCATGCACATGAGGTTTTGAAGGTAAAATAAAAGAAAAGAAGCTAAGAAACCCAAGAAAGAAAGAAGAATTAATTATATGCCTCAAAAACCTCATGTACATGAAAACACACTAAAGGTAGATATTAGTGATTGTACAGGGCCTAGCAATGTCAAGATTTGAGTGATTTATGCATGGTTTTGAAGGTTGATCACACCCCCAACCGTCAACTTTGCTAGACCTCATGCTAAGGTAAAATAAAAACTAAAAGAAATTTATTCTAGAAAAAGTAAATTGTCGCTTTTGAGGGGAACACGGTTGCCTTTAGCATATGCAACAAGTCTTTAAACCTCCAGGTGATCCCTAGTGGAGAAGTTTAGTCTCCTGAGGGTTTACAGTGAAGTTACTCACCAACTTCAAAAAATTTCAACCCATCGATAAAATTGTTCTGTTTTCTAAACATGGTTTTCATATATAAAATTTTAAAGCACAAAACCATTAATTGATTTAACATGCATATTCTCAAACTAAAACATCAATGTCATACCAATCATACTCATATCTATTCAAATTAGTCTAATGATCCAATTTTCAAATAATTAATTAATTCATGCATAGATGTGTAATGCAAACCAAGACTAAGATTCATCTGTCTCAAAACTAACTCAAACAATAAATCACCGGATCTCATGTCTCGAGCCAATCCTTACCAAAAATTTACTCTCTAAATAGAAAAACTCCAATGATGGGTAAATTTTCACACACATGTTGTTGGTACGTAATTTTCGGGAACCCTCTCGGACTCGAAAAAATGGCCCAATGTGATCACTTGGGAACTCGATTTGTAAAGGGGAAAGATAGATTAACGATAAAAGGGTATTTATCATAGTCACAAAAATCACCGAATTTTTTAAAAATGTGCAAATATTTCACGAATTTAAGGTCCCCCAAATTAATTCTGAATTTTTTAAAAATTCGTCTGATCACAAAAATTCATGAATTATTCTCGGATAATTCCCGAATTTTTCAGAAAAATTGTGACTTACTAATTTTTAAAATATTTATTATTTGTTTTTATAATTTTAATCTTTTCATTTTTTTTATAAATTTTTTGCACCGATTTTCCCGCCGTATATTTCCCGAACTTCCTAAATTTACAGGATTTTTCCAAATTTTAACCTTGCCGAACTATTGCTGAACTCCGATATGGTGACTATGGTATTTATGAACCTGAAAGGAAATTCGTTAGTTGCAACCCTCTTACTTACATCTTTTGTGATCGCCATCTACATATTTTTATCGATGCTGTGGAACGTCATTGATCGCGAGGATAAGGGTGGGGGTTATGGGTTGGACTCTTATACTAAATACTAGCCTGTCGGCTTTAGCAGCTAGGGTTGACTAAGGTCAAACTAATTTGGAATTTATAGCCTATGAGATCTAACTAAAAGGGGTGTGTTGGCCCGTTATGTGCGGGAGGATCGAACTTATTCCCAAGTACCCTCCGTTGGCTCCCTTGGGCAAATCGGTTTGATGGCTATGATGATTTTAAAAGGCATGCAAGAGTGTGTCGGTCTTTAAGGGCTCTAGGGCTTGAGATTATGGAAGGGTATCCTAAGGGATGGATCTAGGGTTGATCTTATCTCTCTTTGGAAAGAATTGAGAATCGAAAGTAGAAGGGCCAACCCCGACTAGAACTATTACTTAACGAGATTCCTAGAAGAAGGTTGAAGTTCTAAACCCAATGTTTAGAGTTCAACTTTTTCTAATTTGAAACTTTAGAGCCAACCTCTAAAGTTTCAAAGAGAAGCGTCTGCACTTCTAAAAGTTTAGAAGATAGCCCAACTCCTTTCATTGAGAACCCCAGAGAGAACCTCAAATTTTCTAAAAGGACTACGCTCAGCAAAGAGAAGAAAGAACTAATGAATTGGTTAGTTTGGGTGTGGTAGGGGGGTCTTTTTATAGGTATACAGATAATTATGAGCTTGTGGGACAGTGCGTAATTTATCGATTATGCGCTGGTACTCTAGCGCTTAATTGAATTCCGCGTTCTGTCCAGGGCACATAGTCCAATTTTGAGTCGGTCACTGACTCGCGGGTGACCGACTGACTGGCTCAGTTGGGTATTCCAGTTCCACTATACTTGGAACTGATTACGCGTGTAATACAATTGAGTGCATGCGACTGTACACTTAATTGGGGAGTTTGGGCAGTCTTGGAGATTAGAGGCCTGGTCCAACTGAGGACCAATTACCCGCTCCAAGTGGGGCATGCAATCGAATTTCGCACCTATGGACATGCATGGGATTCAGGTCTTTAGGTGGTCCACGGAAGGTATATCCTGGTCTAAATTGGGCAATTTGGGCCCCTTGCACACATGTGTCCATACGTGCAATCAATTTCGCGCGTAGATTAGGGCGCGTAATTGGGGAACCTCTCGGCTACGTCGAGTCCGAGCTTCTAGGTTGATATCTCAGCCCATGTCTCGACCATACACTATGTAAGTAATGTATGGTCCCCAAGATCAAGGTTTTGAGGTCTTCGGAGAAGGTCAGTCCCTTTTCGGAGATTGTGGGCAAGGTCAGAGGTTGATTGAATAGGTTTGTATACTCCGAAAGGGCGAAAAGGGCGTGTCTACAGATGCCTCTCTTCGGCGCGTTCTTGTGAAGCAAGAATGCGTCGAAGAAGTAGACACCCCTCTTCCGAGGTGCCTTCTCGTTTCTTTGAGAGATCACAAGTGTGAACTGGGGAGCTGACATGAAGTGTTTAGCTTCTTATCTATCAGTGCAGGCTAACTAAGGGAGAACTCGGGGCCAAATAGTCTTAATTTCTCAAAATTCTAAATCCTAAAGTCCGCTTTATAACTTTAGTTCTTAATTCCATTTTTTTGAGCCCTATAATTTTAGCCCTCAAACACCAATCATCAATCTCTCGATCTATACAAAAATATTACTTTATAATTCAAATTTAGTCTCTTTCAATTTTAGCCACTGGATTTGCCGAAGGGAGCTTACGAAGGGTACCCGGGAACAGGGCTGATCCTCCTCAGCATAAGATTTTTTTTAGATTTTTAGTATCATTAGTATATTTACTTTAATTTGAGTTGTAACCAAATTAGTATAATCCTAGTTAGTTTCATAAGACTATTTGCATTCATAATAGGATTAAGAGACTTAACTAATTAGACTTCTAATAGGAATTGGATATCTAAATTAGTTAGACTCCTAGTATAATTAGGAGACCCTTTTTTAGTTAGATTCCTAGTAGAATTAGGAAACCTTTTTAATTAGACTTTCGGCAGGATTAGGAAACTAATTAAATCATACCCCTAGTATAACTAAGAGACCTTTTCCTTATACATAATAGAATTAAGAGATTTAATTAATTAGAATTCTGATAGAAGTAGGATACTTAGAGTAATTAGATTCCAGATGAAACTCTAAGATTTAAATCACTTAGACTCCTAATAGAACTAAGATTAGATTCCTAATATAATTAAGATACTAGAATTAAGATAGACTTCTAATAGAATCATGACACATAAACCAGCTAGAGTATCAAATTAATTAGACTCACGGTAGGAGATTGATACAACCAGAAAGTTTAAATCAATTAGAGTTAGCGTAACAGTAAAAAAAAGCTAGATCATCTAAATCCCTAGGCGTCCCAGTGCTGCTGACGTTGGTAGGCCGACGATTCAATAAAGTAGGAACCCACACCCACCTTTAAACGTGATCAGTGACGTGTTGCAGCGTTGATAAATATCTGCAGCTGGCGATCACAACGAATTAGGTAATTTCACCCCGAACTTACCTCTTTAATTTCAATATTCAATGTCTTCTGATCTATCATACGCCCGTCTTTTGCCAGACTCCACTTAGGACCGAATTGGGCCACTGATTCCGGGGACCGAAAAGAACCCAGAAAAAGCATGCACCAACACTTGAGCTTATAAGAGTCAGTAAATGACTCATATGGGAGCAAGTCATGCAAAATCACCCAATTTTCAGGGAATCTGATGAGTACAACACGACTCTCGCGGGGGTGAGTATCAGCCTTGGAGCATACAGGACTCACATGAGTTTGACTTGGGCTTACAAGAGTCAGTAAATGACTCATATGGGACCAAGTCATGCAAAATCTCTAATTTTCAGTGACTGATGAGTGCAACATGGCTCTCACACGAGTGCAAGACAGTTTTTGAGCATACAGGACTCACATGAGTCTGACTTGGGCTTATAAGAGTTAGTAAATGACTCATATCAGACACAAGCATTCAAAAAATCTAATTTTCAGTGCCTCTGATGAGTACAACATGACTCACATACGAGTGCAGGATAGTTTTGGAGCATACAGGACTCACATGAGTCTGACTTGGGCTAATAAGAGTCAGTAAATGACTCATATCAAATACAAGCATTCAAAAAACCTAATTTTCAATGCCTATAATGAGTACAACATGACTCACACACGAGTCCAGGATAGTTTTGGAGCATACAGGGCTCACATGAGTCTGACTTGGGCTTATGAGAGTCAGTTCATGACTCATCAGACACAAGCATTCAAAAAATCCAATTTTCAGTGCCTCTGATGAGTACAACATGACTCACACACGAGTGTAAGATAGTTTTGGAGCATACAGGACTCACATGAGTCTGACTTGGACTTATAAGAGTCAGTAAATGACTCATATCAGACCCATGCATTCAAAAAACCCATTTTTCAGTGACTCTGATGAGTACAATATGACTCTCACGCGAGTGAGTACCAATTTTGGATCATACAGGACTCATATCAAACACATTTTGGCTGATAAGAGTCAGCAAAGGACTTATATGGGACCAAGTCATACAAAATAACCCAATTTTCAGTAACTCTGATGAGTACAACACGACTCTCGCGAGGGTGAGTATCAGTCTTGGAGCATACATGACTCACATGAGTCTGACTTGGCCTGATAAGAGTCAGTGAATGACTCATATGGAACCAAGTCATGCAAAATCACCCAATTTTCAGTGACTCTGATGAGTACAACACGACTCTTGCGGGGGTGAGTATCAGTCTTTGGGCATACAAGACTCACATGAGTCTAACTAGGGCTTACAAGAGTTAGTAAATGACTCATATGGGACCAAGTCATGCAAAATTCCCAATTTTCAGTCACTCTGATGATTACAGCACGACTCTCACACGAGTGCAGGACAGTTTTGGGGCATACAGGACTCACATGAGTTTGACATGGGCTTATAAGAGTCAGTAAATGACTCATATCAGACACAAGCATTCAAAAAACTCAATTTTCAGTACCTCTGATGAGTACAACATGACTCACACACGAGTGCAAGACAGTATTGGAGCATACAGACCTCACATGAGTCTGACTTAGGCCTATAAGAGTAAGTAAATAACTCATATAAGACACAGGCAATCAAAAAACCTAATTTTTAGTGCCTTTGATGAGTACAACATGACTCACACAAGAGTGCAGGACAGTATTGGAGCATACAGAACTCACATGAGTCTGACTTAGGCCTATAAGAGTCAGTAAATAACTCATATAAGACACAGACAATCAAAAAACCTAATTTTTAGTGCCTTTGATGAGTACAACATGGCTGACACAAGAGTGCAGGACAGTTTTGGAGCATACAGGACTCACATGAGTCTGACTTGGGCTTATAAGAGTCAATAAATAACTCATATAAGACACAAGCATTCAAAAAACTCAAATTTCAGTGCCTCTGATGAGTACAACATAACTCTCACGCGAGTGCAGGACAATTTTGGAGCATGCAGGACTCACATGAGTCTGACTTGGGCTTATAAGAGTCAGTAAATGACTCATATCAGACACAAGCATTCAAAAAACTTAATTTTCAGTGCCTCTGATGAGTACAACAGGACTCACACATGAGGGCATGACAGTTTTGGAGCATACAGGACTCACATGAGTCTGACTTGGGTTTATAAGAGTCAGTAAATGACTCATATAAGACACAAGCATTCAAAAAACTCAATTTTCAGTGCCTCTGATGAGTACAACATAACTCTCACGCGAGTGCAGGACAATTTTGGAGCATACAGGACTCACATGAGTCTGACTTGAGATTATAAGAGTCAGTAAATGACTCATATCAAACACAAGCATTCAAAAAGCTCAATTTTTAATACCTCTTATGAGTACAACATCACTCACACACGAGTGCAGGACAGTTTTGGAGCATATAGGACTCATATGAGTCCGACTTGGGCTTATAAGAGTTAGTAAATGACTCATATCAGACACAAGTATTTAAAAAATTTAATTTTCAGTGCCTTTGATAAGTACAACAAGACTCACACATGAGGGCAGGATAGTTTTGGAGCATACAGGACTTACATGAGTCTGACTTGGGCTTATAAGAGTCAGTAAATGACTCATATTAGACACAAGCATTCCAAAACTCAAAATTCAGTGCCTCTGATGAGTACAAAATGACTAACACACTAGTGCAGGACAATTTTGGAGCATACATGACTCACATGAGTCTGACTTGGGCTTATAAGAGTCAGTAAATGACTCATATCTGATACAAGCATTCAAAAACTCAATTTTCAGTGCCTCTGATGAGTACAACATGACTCTCACGCGAGTACAGGACAGTTTTAGAGCATACAGGACTCACATGAGTCTGACTTGGGCTTATAAGAGTTAGTAAATGACACATATCAGACACAAAGCATTCAAAAAACTTAATTTTCAGTGCCTCTGACAAGTACAACATTACTCACACACGAGTACAGGACAATTATGGAGCATACATGACTCACATGAATCTAACTTGGGCCTATGAGTGTCAGTGAATGACTCATCCGACACAAGCATTCAAAAAACCTTAATTTCAGTGCCTCTGATGAGTACAACATGACTCTCACACGAGTGCAGGACAGTTTTGGAGCATACATGACTCACATCAGTCTGACTTGGGCTTATAAGAGTCAATAAATGACTCATATAGGACCAAATCATGCAAAATCCCCAATTTTCAGTGCCTCTTATGAGTACAACATGACTCGCACGAGTGATTATCAATTTTGGAGCACACAAGACTCATATTAGACCTCTCGAGCATGTCTCAAACAGTTCTTTATCTTCAAAAGCCACCCACTCGAGAAATCTTCAGAAGTAGTTCTTCTTCTCGAGCGAACCAAGGCTTCAACAACTCATCCTCTCGAGAAGCCTTCAGAAAGCAGTCCATTTGCTCGAGTTGGATATCGAGAAGCCTTCAGAAGATTTAATCCTCTTGAGGCTTCGGATCCAGCAGATATTTTTGGACTTTGGAGAGTAAGTAAATTATTCATATCAGACACAAGCATTCAAAAAACTCAATTTTCAGTGACTCTGATGAGTACAACACAACTCACACACGAGTACAAAACAGTTTGGGAACATACAGGACTCACATGAGTTTGACTTGGGCTTATAAGAGTCAGTAAATGACTCATATCAGACCCAAGCATTCAAAAAATTCAATTTCCAGTGCCTCTGATGAGTACAACATGACTCACCCACGAGTGCAGGACAGTTTTGGAGCATACAGGACTCACATGAGTCTAACTTGGACTTATAAGAGTTAGTATAAGACACAAGCATTCAAAAAACCTAATTTTCAGTGCCTTTGATGAGTACAACATGACTCACACACGAGTGTGAGAAAGTTTTAGAGCATACAGGACCCACATGAGTCTGACTTGGGCTTATAAGAGTCAGTAAATGACTCATATCAGACCCATACATTCAAAAAATCCATTTTTCAGTGACTCTGATGAGTACAACATGACTCTCATGAGAGTGAGTATCAATTTTGGATCATTCAGGACTCATATCAGACACATTTTGGCTTATAAGAGTCAGTAAATGACTCATATGGGACCAAGTCATACAAAATCACCCAATTTTCAGTGACTCTGATGAGTACAACATGACTCTTACACGAGTGAGTATTAGTTTTGGAGCATACAAGACTCATATGAGTCTAACTTGGGCTTATAAGAGTCAGTAAATGACTTATATGAGACCAAGTCATGCAAAAACCCTAATTTTCAGTGCCTCTGATGAGTACAACATGACTCACATGAGTGAGTAAATGTTTTGGAGCATACAGGACTCATATTAGACCCAGGCATTCAGAAAGCTCATTTTTCAGTGACTCTGCAGCAGTTAGACAGAGCAGCAGAGAGGCAGATTTCATGCCCTCGAGCAGTGTCGAACAGCCAAGAGACTACTACAATCCAGCCTCTCGAGCATGTCTCAAACAATTCTTTATCTTCAGAAGCCACCCTCTCGAGAAACCTTCTGAAGTAGTTCTTATTATCGAGCAGACCAAGGCTTTAGCATCTCATATTCTCGAGAAGATTTAATCCTCTCGAGGCTCGGGACCCAACAGATATTTGTGGACTTTGAAGAGTCAGTAAATTACTCATATCAGACACAAGCATTCAAAAAACCTAATTTTTTGTGCCTCTGATGAGTACAACATGACTCACACACGAGTGCAGGACAATTTTGGGGCATACAGGACTCACATGAGTATGACTTGGGCTTATAAGAGTCAGTAAATGACTCATATCAGACCCAAGCATTCAAAAAACCCAATTTCCAGTGCCTCTGATGAGTACAACTTGACTCACACACGAGTGCAGGATATTTTTGGAGCATACAGGACTCACATGAGTCTGACTTGGGTTTATAAGAGTTAGTAAATGACACATATCAGACATAAGCATTCAAAAAACTCAATATTCAGTGCCTCTGATGAGTACAACATAACTCTCACACGAGTGCAGGACAGTTTTGGAGCATACAGGACTCACATGATTCTGACTTGGACTTATAAGAGTCAGTAAATGACTCATATCAGACATAAGCAATCGAAAAACCTAATTTTCAGTGCCTCTGATGAGTACAACATAACTCATCACGAGTGCAGGACAATTTTGGAGCATACATGACTCATATGAGTCTGACTTGGGCTTATAAGAGTAAATAAATGCCTCATATCAGACCCATGTAGTCCAAAAACCCATTTTTCAGTAACTTTGATGAGTACAACATGACTCTCACTCGAGTGAGTATCAATTTTAGATCATACAAGATTCCTATCAGACACATTTTGGCTTATAAGAGTTAGTAAATGACTCATATGGGACCAAGTCATGCAAAATCCTCAATTTTCAGTGCCTCTGATGAGTACAACATGACTCGCGCGAGTGAGTATTAGTTTCGGAGCATACAGGACTCATATCAGACACTGTTGGGCTTATAAGAGTCAGTAAATGACTCATATGGGATCAAGTCATGATAAATCCTCAATTTTCAGTGCCTCTGATGAGTACAACATGACTAGCGCGAGTGAGTATCAGTTTTAGAGCGTACATGACTCATATCAGACATTGTTGGACTTATAAGAGTCATTAAATTACTCATATCAGACCCAGGTATTCAGAAAGCTCAATTTTTAATGACTTTACAACAGTTAGACAGAGCAGCAGAGAGGCAAATTTCATGCTCTCGAGCAGATCAGAAGCCTTCAGATCATCCTCTCGAGCTGTCTTGAGTAGATCAGACCTCTAGATTAATTCCCTCGAGCAGTGTCGTGTAATCAAGAGACTGTCGAGCAATCAAGAGACTGCAACAATCTAGCCTCTCGAGAAGTTCTTTATCTTCAGAAGCCACTCTCTCAAGAAACCTTCAGAAGTAGTTCTTCTCGAGCAAACCAAGGCTTCAGCAACTCATCCTCTCTAGAAGCCTGCAACAATCTAGTCTCTCGAGCATGTCTCGAGTAGTTCTTTATCTTCAGAAGGCACTCTCTCGAGAAACCTTCAGAAGTAGTTCTTCTCGAGCAAACCAAGGCTTCAACAACTCATCCTCTCGAGAAGCCTTTAGAAAGCAGTCCATTTGTTCGAGTTAGACATCGAGAAGCCTTCAGAACATTTAATCCTCTCGAGGCTCGGGATCCAACAGATATTTGTGGACTTTAGAGAGTCAGTAAATTACTCATATCAGACACAAGTATTCAAAAAACCCAATTTTCAGTGCCTCTAATGAGTACATCATGACTCACACATGAGTACATGACACTTTTGGAGTATACAGGACTCACATGAGTTTGACTTGGGCTTATAAGAGTCAGTAATTGACTCATATCAGACCCATACATTCAAAAAATCCATTTTACAGTGACTTTGATAAGTACAACATGACTCTCACACGAGTGCAGGACAGTTTTGGAGTATACAGGACTCACATGAGTCTGACTTAGACTTATAAGAGTCAGTAAATGACTCATATGCGACTAAGTCATATAAAATCCCTATTGATACATCACTATTATCATACTAGAACTTCTTTGATCTCGTTGTCTATCAGATGTAGAGCCTACAGGTCTTACATGAGTCTTAATTGAACTCATAAGAGTCAATAAATGACTCATATGAGACCAGGTCATTCAAAATCCCTATTGGTCTTAAATGAGTCTTACTCTCGAGCAGTCTCGAGCAGATCAGAAGACTTCAGAAGCTTCCTCTCGAGTAGGCTCGAGCAGACACTGATATCAGCCAGATCAAATTCGTTAATTAACAATGAGCCAACTGAACTGATATATGAATTTCATTAAAATATCTGTAACATCAATATCATAAGTACCTGCAATATGTAGGCAGTGAAACATCTAAGATATTCAATATCTATTCATAAATACCTATATTAATGAAATAAACATATCTTTTTCCGGTAAAACTACTCATAACAGACATAATGGAGTATAAAATTGACTGTCATCCATAAATTCACAAATTCATCATAAAAATTTAGAAATTCACAAACCAGTGCCATCCACAAATTCACAACATCAGCATACAATTTTACATATTCACAAACCACTTCCATCCACCACCAACTCATCATACTAATTAACCCTAAACCAGCAATGAGAGTAAAAATAACACTGTGACTCCTCCATTTAAAGAATTTTTGGGCCACTTAGTATTATTTACTTATTTACTATCAATTTGTCGAAAATAACATAACATTATTAACATATTTGAGGCTGATACGTTAGAATATCTGACACACATTGCATTTGGAAAGCAACTATCTCTTTCGCTCCAAATCGAAATTTACCTTCTCTCCCGGCCATTATGTTTTCGACGTATTTTAGGATGAATAATGCACAGTCCACCAACCCTCGAGGCAGTTTTGGGAGGCCTTTAGTGAAGAATACTGGCCACGATAGAGCTTTCTCGAGTGCAGTCTTGTCCATTCAAGTATAGAAGCCGCAGGAGATGGGAGGCCTGAGATAAATCGAGTACATAAACACAAAGTACATAACCTATAGATGAGAAATAAATTAATAGATTAAATGACTCACTTATTTACTTACCAAGGCATGTGTATGATTTTTCTACATGCTAAAATCTAGCTTTGCCGATGGGTCTAGTAGAAAAATTGCTTTCTCTGTGAGGTCGACCCGGGCTAACGCATAGTGGGAGCCAGAATCACTGTACAACAGAATTAAAATCTGTAGATGTAATGTCTAAGCCGTGATTAGCAAAGGGTCACTCATATTACAGAATACTAATTATATGAGTAGTGAATAATACACTTCTTTGAAAGATCAAATTACAGTTACCATTGCACAACGAGCAGCCACATATTTTTAGTAGGGTTTACTGAGGAAAGAAAGGCAAAAATGATAAAACCTTTTATCGCCCTCCCAAATGGCTATTTTTTGTCCCTCATAATTAATTTCATGGTATATCGAGTCATTATTTTGAGCCTCCTCAAATTTCAGCACCTCCTCCTTCAGCAATTCCTACATGAAGATGCACTGATTTAACGATTACCAGTCACAACTTGTAAGACCCAAGGAAATGAGTGTGCGAGAGGAGTGCTCACCACAAATATAATCGGTAGAAGGTACACGGTATGTGAACTATATTTGCGGTATAGGCCCATCATCATTGCGTTCAGCACGTCGTCCTCCACCTCCTTATTCGGCCTAAGACTCTTAATAAACGCGAGAGTTATCTGGAGCTCCTCAACTTTAGATACCATCAATCTGTAAATGACACTGATTATCAAATTTGTGAGAGGTTCATCAACAGATAAATGTCAAATTAAATTTTGACTTGATTAAGTAAGATATATTACTTATCAGCTGCATCTGACAAGCCCCAAAAGAGAGAGGCAAACTCATTTCTACTTTCGTAACTCCTATTTTCTTTGCATCATCAATTTTCTACCAAATATTGGCAGCCAGTTGGGCCTCATCTAATGAGGTATAGTCTTCCGATAATATTTCCTTCATTTTCCCCGTAACTACAAATATTTTTTCTATCTTATGTTTTACTTCTCCTTGCTTTTTCAGCTTAGTCCTTAGCCTTTCAGCGGACAAGGTAATCATGTCACCCTGTCTCTTAGACTTTTCTCCCATACTGGGCGTTGCTGAGTAAGGCTGACTTTAGCTGGACGTGCCCTTTTCATTGAAACCTATATTTAAACAAATCCCAATATTACTGAAGGGTCAATAGGCATTATGGATACATGAGAATGTCGTATAAAAGTAGATAGAGGACTGCATGGGTAACTACATTTAATTCGAAATAAATACCTACTCTCCTTCAACAATTCTCGCAGTCATTTCTCCTCTCTCTTCTACTTCGACTGTCGCAGTATCAACTTCCTCTCCCACTCTCTTCTTGGCCCTCTCTATCTCTCTCAAACTCTCTATTTCCTCCAGTGTCATCTCCCTCTCCCACTCTCTCTTCTTGGCCCTGTCCATCTCTCTCAAACTCTCTACTTCCTCCAGTCTCATCTCTCTCTCTACCCTCTCCATTCTCGGAGCTCTCGTCTATTTCTAATGCGGCCTCAAGTGTCTTAACACGTTCCAATAATAACAAATTTTCTTATCTAAGGACTTTGATCAAGTGACCTTGCTTCTCAACAACTGGGAGAAGGGGCCGAATCAACCTCGCCTCGACTTCTAATGCTTCAATTATAGTAAGAAGTCTTCTTTCTCCCTCAGAATCTCGAAAACCAGTGCCAGCCGCTGCCAATCTCAACCGCACACTATACTAATCGATGTCATCATCTTCTTTCTCTTCCTCATTACCTTCTCCATCTATGCACTCATCATCTCCTTCTTCTTCTATTTCTCTTTTCCTTGACACTTTTTTTGGGCTACTCGATATAGGGAGTCTAGCTCCCTTAGGTGGCTTCAAATTTCTAGAAACAACCTACAATAACAGACAGAACAATATCAGTCAAACAAGGCAGATATAATATATAGCAGAGATAATTTTAAAAGCCACATATTTCGTATCCAGTAAATATTTAAGCTAGGTAGAATAGTACCTCACACTTTTGAAATTTTTGAAAATAGAAGTTCGCGTCCGCGCGCGAAATCTTTAATGGCATATATTTCAGGAGTAGCGGTCACTCGTTACATGCGTTCTTCACTTTATCTGGTGAAATTATAGGAACATACTTGAATGCCCATACATGTAACAATTTAGTGTAGCCTAGCACACAATACCTCGCCCCACCAAGAGAACGCGTGGTTGCGTGTATGGAATCTATCAAGTAAGAGTAAACTATATCCCCCCAATTGTGGCCATTGAATGTGCAAAGATCATTCACTAGATTGACGTACTCCCAATCGATCGTATGGTGAATGTCAGGGAGGAGGAAGTTCACTAACATTTACAAGTTCTCGAGCCTGATGAAGTCAACATCGAATAGGATTGGTGAAGTGACGGCTGACTCAAGATGATCCCTCGTGACCAACTGCCTCGCTGCCACTTGCCAAATAAGCGCTCTCTGAAAGTGGGTGCAACTTCAGGATCTGCCAGCACTGAAGGTATTACCGATGCGGAAGGGGACCCAATTTTCAACCCTAAATACTCACGTCGGTCCGGATGAACGGAACAACATACTCTCCGATCATAAAAGTCTTATGCTTTTAATTGAATCCTCTAACAATACATGTACAAGTTGTCCGGATTGTGTGAGGGATTCACTAATTAACTATAAGTACTGGAAACAACTTGAGGAAAGGAAGAGCTCTTTCTTGTTACTACTTAATTGAAAGTACCATCGACCCAATTTTTGATAGTTCATCGCTCCTTTGATGGCTTGTCGGTCATCCTCATCGACTTTTCATTTGCCTTTTCTCATTCGTTTTGTCATTTTCTATTAACTTTAAATCCGAACAGAGTATCTGAAATAAGAAGATTATAAGATGTTATATGACTAATACGAGATCGAGATAAGATATTATAATATATTAAAGGACTGATGTGAGAACATTAAAGGACTAATATCAGTCAATAAAGTACTAATGTGAGACAGTGCAGGGTTGATATTAGACACAAGTTCAGCACAAAATTACATTTTGACCTTTATGAATTATAAAATACTGTAAAGTACTGATGTGAGAACATTAAAAGACTGATATCAGACAATAATATACTGATGTGAGATAATGCAAGACTGATATCAGACAATAATGTACTGACTTGAGACAGTGCAGGACTGATATCAGACTCAAGTTCAACACAAAAACTATATTCTGACCTGCATGAGTTATAAAATACTAATGTGAGAACATTAAAGGACTGATATCAGACAATAATGTACTGATGTGAGACAGTGCAGAACTGATATCAAACTCAAGTTCAACACAATATTACATTCTGACCTGCATGAGTTACAAAATATTGTAAAGTACTGATGTGAGAATATTAAAGGACTGATATTAGACATTAATGTACTCATGTGAGACAGTGTAGGACTGATATCAGACAATAATGGACTGATATCAGATAATAATGTACTGATGTGAGACAGTGCAGAACTGATATCAGACTCAAGTTCAGCACAAAACTATATTCTGACCTGCATGAGTTATAAAATACTATAAAATACTGATGTGAGAGCATTAAAAGACTAATATCAGGCAATAATGCACTACTATGAGATAGCGCAGGACTGATATCAGACAATAATGTACTGATATAAGATAATGCAGGACTGATGCCAGACAATAATATACTGATGTGAGACAATACAGGACTGATATCAGACAATAATTTCAATATTAAACTATATTCTGACCTGTATAAGTAATCTAAATATTATATAGGACTGATGTGAGAACATTAAAGGACTGATCTCAATCAATAATGTATTGATGTAAGACAGTGTAGGATTGACATCAGACTCAAGTTCAACACAAAACTATATTCTGACCTACATGAGTTACAAAATACTGTAAAGTACTGATGTGAGTACATTAAAGGACTAATATCAGACAATAATATACTGATGTGAGATAGTGCATGACTGATATTAGTCAATAATGTACTAATGTGAGACAGTGCAGGATTGATATTAGATTCATTTTCAGAATTAAACTGCATTCTGACCTGCAAGAGTTACAAAATACTGTAAAGTACTGATGTGAAAATATTAAAGGACTGACATCAGACAATAAAATACTGATGTGAGACAGTACATGATTGATATCACACTAATATTTAACTTAGAACTATATTCTGATTTGTATGAGTAATCTGAATGTATAAAGGACTGATGTGAGAACATTAAAGGGCTTAACTCAGACAATAAAGTACTGATGTGAGACAGTGCAGGACTGATATCAGACTCATTTTCAGTATTAAACTACATTCTGACATGCATGAGTAATCTGCATCTATAAAATTAGATAATAAAGTACTGATATGAGACAGTACAGGACTGATATCAAACTCATTTTCATCATTAAAATATATTCTGACGTGCATGAGTAATCTGTATCTACAAAGTTCTGATGTGAGGATATTAAATGACTGATGTCAGACAATAATGTACTAATTTGAGACAGTATTGAATTGATATCAGATTCATTTTAAGCTTTAAACTACATTCTCGCCTGCATGAGTAAAGTTATCTGATTCACATTTAATACACATTAGAGATCCACATATATTACAATATTTTATACATGCCTCATCACTTTTCTCATTCAGTACCCTACTTATTATAATAAGTTTGTCACTTAATAAAATTTATAATTTCTTTCTACATTTTTTTGACCGTGGTCCTTGTCTAGTTCAATGATTGTGTCCCTCGTCAACTTCTCATTTGTCTTTCCTCAGACGTTTCGTCATTTTCAATTTACTTTTAAGGAGACCTATCTATTTGAAATAAGATCTACCTTCAGACATATGAGTGAGTAAGAACAGGAATCGCTGACGACATTATAAGAATTGATATGAGACAATAAAATATTGCTGTCAGGCAATAAAGGACTTATATGAGACTTCAAATAAAACTTTAAACTTCATTTGTCCCCTGTATGAGTAAAGTTCAAGAAGTAAATATCACATTAAATGATCGATGCGAGACAAATTAAGCAATTTATATGACATAAGAGAAGCTCTTACAAACATTATGGACTGATTAAATAAAGGTCTACCGATGTACTTATTACTTTTTATTTTATACATTCCTCACCATTGTTATGATTGAATACTCTACTTATTACAAGTATCTCGCTTAGCAACATTAATTATTTTATTTTATATTTTTTCGACTGTGATCTTTGACAGGTAGAACGATTGTGTCCCTCCTGCTTACAAGTAGTACAATACATTCTCCGTTTCTTTTCAAGTGCAAATTTCGACCTCCTTTTCCATAGGCGACTTGGGGGGTTCCTGCAATGAGGCGGGTGAACAACAGGACTAACATGCTTGATGTGCCATTGAGATTCGTCTAGAGTTGGTTTGATTATCTTACTGTATGTCTCACAATACCATACAGATGTATACCATTTCTCCTAATATATCGATGGATCTGCATTACTCCAACGAATGATAGCCATGATATGGATACAAGGGAGGCCCAGAATGTCAAAACATCGATAAGAACAAGACCTCTTATCTAAATATACATTACACTTAAATGTCGACATTGATACCTCAAAAACGTTGGGTGATGATGGTAGAACTTGACAAAGCCTAGCTGCTTTGTCAGTCTCTTCCAAGATATCAAATGCATATTGTGACAACCCAGATTTCAGCACCCTGAAACCTGTGCCGTCAGTACGGCCCTTAAGACCGAACCCCGTATTTCATATAGAACACTCGGTACATCCACACACAAAGCGGAACAAATCAAAGATCTAAGTAAACAGATAGAGTCATCATAAGAAATAAATCTCCACTTCTAAATAATTACATAACCAAAACATATCAAAAGACATTTCTAATCACACAACTCACAGGGCTAAAAGAACCAAACCGAACCATCAGTGACCATAACAGTCACCACACATGGTTCGCAAAAAAAAATATACTGTATGACATATACATAATTTTTTACAAAAACTAAACTAGCTGGACGTACCAAGCCTTACAATAAACTCTCAAAACAAAGACAATGCAACTCAAATCTACTAGAAGAACTCCTCTTGAGGGGTTTCAGTCTCCTCCGAAATGTACTCCGAGTCCTCAAGATCTACGTCCTCAATCCCCGTCGCTACCTCTGAACCTGTGACGTATAGTCGAAGGGTGAACTACATCTAAACTCAATAGGAAAATATAAGCAAAATACATATTATGATATCAAACATATATTTCATGGCATAATCGAAAACATACTTATCTTACTGAGAGTTATAATTTAAAAGCATTTAAATTGACGAAAAACACGTATTGGATGTAAAGCTCCAAAACATGCTTATCATGATTACTCAAGTTGTTTTCTTAATGCACACACACGTAAACACTTAAACGAATCAATTAAATAATCTCTCGAGCAAATATAACATCGAGTGCCACATATTATACCGATGGAATACCCCAAACATCGTCGTTCAATGAACAATTCACATAAAGTTGCCCAAGCCCCTTCGAATTAGGAGACTTGTGCTGAATAAAGTGTTTTCACAGATTGAAAACCAAAGAATGGATATCTCGCCGTACCGGAGCACAAGTATGGATATCCCTCCATACCGATCACGGGTATACCGCCGCGTCGATAGGGTATTCAACACATAACCTTAAATCAATGTGCAAAATCGATATATAGTTATTCACCGTGTATTGTGATAATTCATATTAGTTATGACTTCGAAGTTCACATGCACGCATATCATATTTCTTGATGTCACACACACACTTATCTTTAGTTCTTACTGATATCACATGCTTACTTATCACATTTCATATGCTTTTCATGTTTAAAGAACACATCGAAATTCATGTTGAATGCTTTACTACAACCATATCATAACACACATTTCTATTATATCACTGAAATTATGCTAACAAAATCAAATATACATGTTGCATAGTTTTCCCTACCTCACACGAAGTCACACCTAATTTCCATAGCTCAAATTAGCTCTTCTATCCCGTAGCTCAAGCTTATACATAACATATACAATTTCATAAATAAAACATCAAAAATGACGTAAAATAGGAAGATACAAAGTCTCCCCAAAATCCTCCTTCCAAAATAACATAAGGTCATGAAATTGGTAAAATCAATCGGTCGATTGAAACTGCTAATTAAATTCGACCGGTTGGTTTCCTTCAGAAAATTAGACCTCTGCACACGAATACCAATCGGTCAATTTCTAAAATCAATCGATCGGTTCCCAATTCGATCAGTCGATTTCTCCAAAACTCAATTTACACACTCACTATTTTTCCCAAATCAACCGGTCATGCTACTTTCGATCGGTCGATTTTCCAAATCGGCCGGTCAAAATTAATTCGATCGGTCGGTTTCGTTCTAAAGCCTTTAAGTTCATAGCTCGACAAAATTGATCGGTCGATTTTCCAAATCGACCAGTTGGTTTTGTCAGATTTCACCCAAATTCGGGTTTGAGTTTCTTCAACCCATTTTCCTTCAAATCTTATCTTTCTTCTTCTAATTTTTCACCCATATTCTTAAGCTATACTAACATATTTATTCATTATAAATTCACACAATTCTTACCTTTAAATCGATCGATTTCCTCGATCCACGCCTGTCACACAAAATTAGGGCTTAGTAGCCTAGAGCTTTGGATTCCACACGATCCAACCTTGTAATTAATACATGGCCTTAACTCTTCGTACGCACACTCACATCACCGTATTGATTTCTCTTCACTCCTATCTCTCTTTCTCTTCATAACACTCTCCACAACCAATTCACAAGAGAAATAAATTATCTTAAGGTTTGTTTCCTTATATCTAACCTTAGGCTTATGTGTTAAGCATATACACCATAATTAGGTGCATACAACTCATCCAAGGATTCATACACAATCTCAACCATTCTTATTTCACTTAACACATAACCTTACATAACTTTATCAATTTGTTTTCATCAGGTCAAGTACGTGACTAGTCGGACACACATATCGAGACGTATTGTTCAAAGGTCAAAATTTTTGAGACATTACATTCTCCCCACCTTGAGAATTTTCTTCCCCGAAAATGTTCCTAAAGGACCTCACACCCATGGAGCCCCACACATTAAAAACACGTTCCAACACATCGTAGCACACACACATAGAAAACATGCTCCTACATAACTCATGCATAGACACATATAATCACCCACATAGGTAAGACATCTACTCCTACATGAAAACTTAATCATATGCGTAGACAAGGAAATCAAAACATCATAAATTTCAAAATGCAAGATTTATACATAAAGTATTAAAATCCAAAATTTCTTAGAACATCCACATCCAAATAAACAAGCACCTTCCAAAGGTGGCAACCATGCCCCAATAGTTTAAACCTTCCAAAGGTGGCAACCATGCCATGGTAGTTAAAAGTTTACAAACCTTAACCTGTATTAATTACAAAAAGTTTTTCCAAACACCACAAAATATCTCAGCACATCCCAAAATATAGTCACCCACATCCCATAAACCCAAGCTCAAGCTGCTACGTCACCCGGGCTGCACATCGTCCTCACCAGGTCCAGCCTCCGCCTCAGCTGTATCATCTCCCATAACACCGCCGGATGTAGATGCTCCAATGGTAAAGTACCATGGATCCGGTACTGAAACACGAGCATCCGCGAGCTACAACTCATAGTCTGTCGGGTAGGCCTGCTGCATAAGGCGATGGAAGACATTCTCATGATAGTCCATGCAGCAATGCAACAACTGATTGCCCTCCTCTAGCCGAGTCATGTGAGCGAGGACATCATCAAGTTTAGTAGGTGCATGCCGTGCAAGAGGTACATGAAGTTGAGCTTGTTGTTGAGTAGGAGCTGTTGGTTGATCCTCAGCAGGAAGTCCTTGGTCTTGTTGGGCATCCGGTGCAGGTGGTACTACTAGTTCACTAGGAGGAAGACTCTTCTTCAATTGGTTATATGTTCGATTCCAATCCGCGAACGTATACAATTCCACATGGTCATTTGCTCTCGGTTCATCTTCAGAAATCTTATACTCTTCCGCATCAGAGTAATCTTCGATCATACTCAATAGAAGGTGTGTGTATGGAATATGCTCTTTCGATTTCGCTCCTTTTATTAACTTTCCCCTTATATACCTTATCCCCTCAAAAACCATCTTGGTTGCACTAAACCATCGGCCCATAAAAGCCGAGTATAAAGCCTGTTGTACCTCCCCTACCCTTTCAGTGTTGTGACGCATAGGGTAAAGGTTGCACTTTATAATCGTTTCTAACATCCACATGTAATGAGGCAAATCAATCCTCCTGATTGCCTTACTTGACCCTTTTCGTCCCTGGGTCATCTGCTCCTTAATCACTAAGAAATCAACGGGTGTAGGGAATGGGGGCAATAATTTAATATTACGCGCATAAGAGTCATAACATTCTAGGGCTTTAGAAGCATGGTTCAGAGTGAATTCATAATCGCGACCATCAATCTTGGTCACAATCGTATCAGGACCACTAGTCAAACGCATATTCTGGTAAAACAATTTCACCAAACGAAAATAATAATATCCATGTAATGGCTGGAGAATATTGTCTAAACCAGCCTTAATAATATATTCCCTAGCCCACACTGTATTTCCTTGAACATCCTGTTCTTGGAACAGGGCTTCGTCGATAATGTATTCAACTTCAAAGTCTTTACTCACCCACCACTCATTGGGCTGCTCTCGTGGTGGTGACAGTGGTGGAGAAGAGTGGCAAGATGATGATGAAGAAGATTGTGGTGACTATGGTGGTGATGGTGAATGCGATGGTATGGTGTCGGTGGCGGTCTAGAAGTACTAGGGTGCCGAAAAGGTAGTTTCGAAGCCATAGCCTTCGAAGTTTGTTGTGTTTTGGGCAGCATTTCTAGGGTTTTTCAAGAAAAAAAAATCAAAATTAGGGTTCAAAAATATAGATGCAAATCCAAATGCAAAAGCATAGGGAGTTAGGGTTTACCTCTGTGGCGCAATTCGGTTTCGATTCTTTGAAGAATCCGTGTTAAAAACCCTTTAAAATCACACCTATTATCTCTCAAAAAAACACAAAAGAAAACCCTAAAAACAAAAACCCAAAACTGAAATTTCAAATCCCGAAAAAAAAAACCCAACTTATATATATACACAAAAATCGACCGGTCGGTTTTACACTTAAACTACCTACTCGACGAATTCGATCGGTTGATTTCACATCGATCGGTCGAATTTCCATAAACTATACTGCTACCTTAAAATTTTGACCAGTCGATTCTCAAATCGATCGGTCGATTTTCACAAGCTTTTTATTGGTTCAAAAATTGCTCTCTATTTTCACCAATTCGACTGGTCATGCTACTTTTGATCTGTCGATTTCCATTTGATCGGTCGATTTTCACAGATTGACTCTGTCCTCTCAGGTTTGTCAAATCGATCGGTCGGTTTGATTATCGACCGGTTGGTTTAAACAGAAAAGTTCCAGATTTGTGTTTTTCACTTCAATTCAAGTGCAACTTCATGATTTAGCTACATTTTACTCCTTATCATTCTATTAAGTCGCACTGAGATACATAATACTCCAAATTTTCTTTATAAGTCAAACATTAGTGTACACATTAAAAATTTCAATATAAAGCAAGTTACAACCAACTCTCTCAACTCTCATTAAACAAGTGAGGGTATTGTTCCTTAATTTTCGCCTAGCGCTCTCAAGTAGCCTCTTCAGCTAGATGATTCTTCCACTTGACAAGCACTAACGAAATATTCTTCGTATGCAAAATTTGCTCCTTCCGATCAAGTATTTGAATTGGTTCTTCTATCATCATCATATTTTCATATATCTCGATCGGTTGATCGTCCAAGAGATGAGTCGGATCTTTCACATATTTTCAGAGCATAGATACATGAAACACATTATGTATCCTATCGAATTGTGGAGGTAACATAATTCTGTAAGCAACTTTACCAACTCTACCCAAAACTTCAAAGGGTCCAAAGTAGCGTGGGCTTAACTTTCCCCGCTTTCCAAATCTCATGACACATTTCATCGGTGAGATCCTAACGAATACGTTATCTCCAACCTGAAAATCAACGCTCGTTCTTTTAATGTCGGCATAACTCTTCTGCCTACTCTGAGCTGAGTTGATTCTTTCTCTAATCACACGAACGATAGTGGCATTCTTCCCAATTAATTGGTGATCTACATCGTCGCCCATATAGTGCTTCTTAAGGTGTCATACCGATACTCGTCTGAAAGCTATTGTTGTATACAAACTCGATCAATGGTAAATGTTGATCCCATGATCCCTAAAAATCAGACTTACATGCTCTGAGGATATCTTCTAAGATCTGAATTACCTATTTTATTTGTTTATCCATTTGTGGGTGGAATGCTGAACTGAAGTCTAACCGTGTACCCATACCCTCTTGAAACTTTTGCCAAAACTTTGACGTGTATAACGGGTCACGATTTGAAACAATACTAACTGGAATACCATGTAATCGGACAATCTCTTTCATGTACATCTTTGCAAGCCTTCCTGCCGTATACATAGTTTTGTATGGTAAGAAGTGAGCTAATTTGGTTAATCAGTCAACGACTACCCAAATGACATTGTGCCACTTCGCTGTCCGTGGTAATCCCACTATGAAGTCCATAGAGATTGACTCTCATTTCCATTCTGATATTTGTAGAGATTGCAATAAACTTGTTGGATGTCTATGATCTACTTTTACTTGCTGACATACTAAACAATTTGACACATACTCAGCTACATCCTGTTTCAAACCTCTCCACCAGTAGTTCTTCCTCATGTCCTCATACATCTTGGTCCTACCAGGGTGAATTGCATATTTAGATTTGTCGGCTTCGTCTAAGATAATTTTTTGTAGATTGGCATCAATTGGTATGCATAGACGTCCCCTGAATAATAATGATTCGCTCTCCTTCACTGAGAAATCGGGTTTACTGCCGTCAATCAAGCCCTATCTAATCCTTACCAACTCAGGTTCTTTCATCTGTAATTCTTGAATGTGATCGAAGATCGTTGGTCGAATTATAATATTAGCCAATAAGGCCCCTAAAGCTTATACCTTGTTCTTAGTGTCATACAAAGAAAGATCCTCTAACAGCCTCCATCTACGAATTCCCATGATAAGGCTAGATAATAGAGCCAAATTCTTCCAACTCAAAGCATTTGCGATAGCATTAGCCTTGCTTGGGTGGTACTGAACGGAGCAATCATAGTCTTTGAGAAATTCTATCCATCTGTGTTGCCTCATATTTAGTTTTTTCTGTGTAAACAAGTATCTGAGGCTCTTATGATCCATGAATATCTCAAAGGTCTCTCCGTATAAGTAGTGTCTCCATATCTTCAATGTGAAAATCACTGCTGCTAGTTCCAAGTCGTGTGTTGGATAATTTTTCTCGAGGTCCTTAAGTTGTCTCGACTCGTAAGCAATCACCTTCTTAGTCTGGTTGAGCACACATCCTAATCCACTGTGTGAAGCGTCACTGTAAATAGCAAACCCCCACTACCTGATAGAATAGCCAACACTGGAGCTGAAGTTAGTCTCTTCTTGAACTCTCGAAAACTCTTCTCACACTCTTCAGTCTATTCAAATATCACATATTTTCTTGTAAGCTTAGTAAGTGGTCCAAAGATCTTTGAAAATCCTTCTACAAACTTCTTGTAGTATCCAGCCAGACTAAGGAAACTACGAATCTCTATTACCGTCTTCGGTTGTTCCCATTCCACTACTGCCTCGATCTTTGCTGGATCCACTGTGACACCCTCCTTTGAGACTATATGTCTCAAGAAGCTGACTTTCTCTAACTAAAACTCACATTTGCTGAGCTTTGCATATAATTGGTGTTCACGCAATGTCTATAGAGCAATCCTCAAGTATTCTTCATGCCCTTTCTTGGTCTTTGAGTAGATGAGGATGTCATCTATGAATACTACTACACAAGTATCTAGGTGTGATTTAAACACCCGATTCATGAGATCCATGAATGACGTCGGTGCATTGGTCAATCCAAATGGCATCACCAAGAACTCATAGTGCCCATATCTAGTTCTGAATGCCATCTTCTATATATCCTTGGCTTTAACTCTCAACTGATGTTATCCAGATCTCAGGTCGATCTTGGAAAAGAATCTTGCCCTTTATAATTGATCAAACAGATCATCAATCCTTGGTAAAGGGTATCGATTGATAGTTAGTTTGTTCAGCTGACCATAATCGATACACAATCTCATCGACCCGTCCTTCTTCTTTACAAACAAGACTGGTGCTCCCCAAGGAGACACACTAGGTATTACAAATCCTTTATCTAGGAGTTCTTGTAATTGGTCCTTCAACTCCTCCAACTCAGCTGGAGCCATTCGATATAGTGCTTTAGATACCGGCTCCGTATCTGGTGCTAAGTCAATGGAAAACTCTACTTCTCTATCCGATGGTAACCTCGACAACTCATCTGGAAAAATATCTTCGATCTCACGTGCAATCAGAATCTCAGTTATGACGTTCTTCTCTTCCTTGTCCTCCTTTAGAAATGCTAGGTAACCACTACATCCTTTCTTTATCAAACATTCAACTCTGACTATGGAGATAAGTGGTATAAAAGTTGATCGCATTCGTAGAAATCTGAATGATCTCCTCATATTAGGTCTAAAGGTAACCATCTTTCTTCTACAATCAACACTTGCAAAATGGATGGATAACCAGTCCATGCTAAGGATTATGTCAAATCCTTTCATATCTAATAGTATCAAATCTGAATTTCTCATTGAGACTGGCACCGCTAAAATAAAGTTTAAAGCCTTGAGAACGACCTTCACTTTCTTTACAAACTGCGGCGTAATAAACTAGTGGGTAGACCCTGGGTCTATCAACACTCTCACTTTATAACAAAGGAAATCTCATTTACCATACATTTGTAAGGTACCTATATAATACACACATTCTAGCAATCTACTTGTGCATCAAAATTTAAGCATGTAAAGAACTAGATTAAACTATTTCCTATCTCAATACACCTTCTCAATCTAAAATTTCAATAAATGACATATATATTAAATAAAAACAAATTTCACTTTGAATGATGTCGTTATTATTTTGAGCATCCTGGGCTGTAACTGCAAATGCTCTTCCTTGCACAATAAGTTTCTTCATTTGTATTGGCCTAGCTATAGGAGCTGATGTCGTCCGCTCCTTCCTCATCTCTGGGCAATCCTTAATCATATGCCCCATCTTTCCACACTTAAAGCACCCACCTGTACCCCGCCTACAATCTGCAGTCTTGTGAGACTTGCCACATCTGGCACACGTCTCAGTTGGGGTGTATGATGCTGCTCTGGAGAAACCCTGAGTAACTGATACTCCCGTCGTGATAGCAGGGCTCTCATAACGGATCAGTCTCGACACAGATGTAGCATAGGTGGTCTAGGGTAATTGATCTGAGGTGGTCTGGGATAATGTGTCTGCGCAAACTGTCTCTGAATAGGTGCTACGAAATGTGGCTTTTTGTTTACCGGCTCATAGTTTCCTAACACCCCTTGACTTGTCTTTCCCTTGTTCTAATGGTCCCTTCTTTTGTACATCTCATCAATTGCTTTCTCAGCAAACAACACCTTTCCTATCACAGCCGCATAAGTTTCCAATTCAAATATAGCGATTCTATCACTTAGAATCGAATTTAAACCATTTTCAAATTTATTGGCCTTCATAAGCTCCGTGGCCACATAATCCGGAGTAAATCTTGATAACCTTATAAACTCTGTACCATACTCTCGTACAGTCATCGCCCCTTATTCCAAGGTCATAACCCTTGATGCCATGTGATTCCTAAACTGTTTCGAGAAATACTCCTTGTTGAACACTTCAACAAACTCCTCCTAGGTCCATGCTCCATCTGGGTTCTCCTGTTCTCTTCTCAGTAATACTAACTTCCTCCAAGGGTCGACATCTCTCTCTAGTTGACATGAAGCCCAACTCACCTTTTCTACCTCAATACATGGCAATTTCAGTAAAAGCTTCTTGGTCTGATTCATCCACTTTTTTGCCTCCAATAGATCCGTCTGGCCATAAAAACTAGGAGATCTAAACTTTCTAAACTCAACAAATCCTGAATGATATGGCGTAGCAGGTGTAACTAGAGATGTAGGTGGATGCTGGTGGTTATTTGCTGCCAACAGCACCGCCTGCTGAGCCATAGTATTTGTCATGGCTTCCATGGTCTGCATCATCCTTTGTCTTTCCTCTCTATCTTTATTTCTTTCTTGACTTCTATTGTTTGGGTTACTGCTTTTCGGAATTTCTCTATTACCAACCGAAACTATATTTGAACTGGTGGGAATCTCGTCCAAACTCCTTAGGTTTCTACTATGACCGCCTCTCGGTCGACCCTTTCCTCTAACATACATGACGTTCTGCATCATGAAACCAAAAGTCTCATTAGCATAAGGTCCCTATGCTTTGACAAAATCTATGACTTATCAGGAACTCTAACAAAAGAGCTTTGGTACCAACTGTGACAACCCAGATTTTAGCACCCTGAAACTCGTGCCGTTGGTACGACCCTTAAGGCTGAATCCTGTATATCACACAGAATACTTGGTACATCCACACACAAAGCAAAACAAAGCAAAGATCTAAGCAAACAGATAGAGTCATCATAAAAAATAAATCTCCATTTCTAAATAATGGCATAACCAAAATATATCAAAAGACGGTTCTAATCCCATGCAACTCACATGGATAAAAGAACCGCACCGAATCATCAGTGACCCACAATAGTCACCACACATGGTTCGCAAAAAGTTTATACCGTATGACTATACATAACTTCTTACAAAAACTAAACTGGATGGAGTACCAAGCCTTACAATAAACTCTCAAAACAATGCTAGCGCAACTCAAATCTACTAGAAGAACTCCTCTGGAGGGTGCTTAGTCTTCTCCTCCGGAATGTACTCTGAGTCCTCGGGATCTATGTCCTCAGTCACCGCCCTACCTCTAAACCTATGACGTATAATCGAAGGGTGAGCTACATCTAAGCTCAATAGGGAAACATAAGTAAAATACATATGATGTTAAACATGTATTTCATGACATAATCGGAAACATGCTTATCTTATTGAGAGTTACAATTTAAAAGCATTTAAATTAACTAAAAACACGTATTGGATGTAAAGCTTCAAAATATGCTTATCATGATTACTCAAGTTGTTCTCTTAACGCACACACACACTTAAACGAATCACTTAAATAATCTCTCGAGTAAATATAGCATCGAGAGCCGCATATTATACCGATGGAATACCCCAAACATTATCGTTCAATGAACAATGCACATAAAGTTGCCCAAGCCCCTTCGAATTAGGAGACTTTTGTCGAACGAAATGTTTTCATGAATTAGAAACCAAAGAATGGATATCCCGTTGTACCGGAGCACAATGACGGATATCCCGCCGTACCGGTCACGGGTATACCGCCTCGTCGGTAGGGTATTCAACACATAACCTTAAATCAACATACAAAATCTACATATAGTTATTCACCGTGTATTGTGATAATTCATATTAATTCTGACTTCGAAGTTCACATACATGCATATCATATTTCCTGATGTCACACACACACTTATCTTTAGTTCTTACTGATATCACATGCTTATCACATTTTATATACTTTTCATGGTTAAAGAACATATCGAAATTCATGGTGAATGCCTTACTAAAACCATATCATAACACACATTTCTATCGTATCACTGAAATCATGCTAACATAATCAAATATACATGTTGCATAGTTTTCCCTACCTCACACGAAGTCACACCTAGTTTCCTTAGCTCAAATTAGCTCTTCTTTCCTGTAGCTCAAGCTTATACATAACATATACAATTTCATAAACAAAACATAAAAAATAATGTAAAATAGGACGATATAATGTCTCCCCAAAATCCTCCTTTCAAAACAAAACAAGGTCCTGAAACTGCTAAAATCGATCGGTCGATTCCCAAATCGATCAGTCGAATTAAATTCGACCGATCGATTTCCTTCAGAAAATCAGATCTCTAGCACACAGATACCGATCGGTTGGTTCTAAAACCGATCAGTCGATTCCCAATTCGACTAGTCGATTTCTCTAGAACTCAATTTACACACTCACTGTTTTTCCCAAATCGACCGATCGTGCTACTTTCAATTGGTCGATTTTCCAAATCGACTGGTCGAAATTAATTCGATCGGTCGGTTTCGTTTTGACGCCTTTAAGTTCATAGCTCGACAAAATCGATCGGTCGATTTTTCAAATCAACTGGTCAGTTTTGTTAGATTTCACTCAAATTCGGGTTTGAGTTTCTTCAACCCATTTTCCTTCAAATCTTATCTTTCTTCTTCTAATTTTTCACCCATATTCTTAAGTTAAACTAACATATTTATTCATTACAAATTCACACAATTCTTACCTTTAAATCGATCGATTTCCTCGATCCACCCCTGTCACACAAATTAGGGCTTAGTAGCTGATGAGTAGTGAAATATGATGATATTTCACCCCTAAATATCTACATTTAGCCATCCAATGAAGGCTATCTAATGAGAATCACTAGATTTGAAGTGTTTCAAGTAAATACAATCCAAGTGCAGAAAACAGCCCAAGAATTCTGAAAATAATGTCAAAACATTGCAACTTTGGGTCATCAAGAACTTAGTGTGACTTTCAGCTTAATTTGGACCATCCAGACATCCGATTTATGAAATTACCAAAACACAAAAGTTGTAGATCTTTCTGTCAGGTTTCTAACTTCATAAGAATCATGTCAATCCGAGTTTATAATAGAAAGATATGGCTAAAATACCGAAGCAGTGTCTGATGCAAAAGTGGGCTGGAATTCACGAAAATCTGAGAGGTCAATGCATCGACTCTTTTGCTCGATTAATCGAGGGACAAAAGTAGTCTAACACGGAATTGACTCTTTGAAGCAGATTTTTAGGGATTTTTGGAGGGTCGATGCATCGACCCTATAGGGTCGATTAATCGACCCTGACTTGTCGAGCTGGGACACCTATGCATCTTGGAAACTATTTAAACCCGAACCAACACTTCGAGTTGAATAATAATTTTAGGAGAATTAATTTTTAGAGAATTAGAGTTTTTATTTTTTAGAGTAGACGTAGAGATAGAGAGTTTTTATTATTCCTTTTTGAGAGTTTTGTTCCTTTAACTTTTCAGTATTCATTCATTCAGTTTATTATTTTTGTTCAGTTGATTCCTACATTAATTTCATTTCTGAAGATCATCGTACTTGTGGATCAAAGTAATTTCTGTTGAAGTTTGAGGAATTTTTAATTCATTAAATTGATATTATTTTCCCTTCCTTATTTATTTATGTCATTTAATTACAACATGTGTGGCTAAATTCATAGGGATGAGGATCTAATGATTCCCATCCGAGGGATGTACTTCTAATAATATAAATCTAGGATTAAAATATGAGATCTTATTTTATGGTTGTTGTGTTATCACGTACGGATGAAATCTCCGCCACTAACTGGGATCGGGTGTGCCGAGCCATGCCCTGGATCTCAGATCTGTGATGGTAATTTTATTCCAATCATTGTTATATGGTCTTTTTGTTTTCATCGTGTGGATCTACTTACGATTATGATCCGGGATCGAGTGTGCCGAGCCATGCCCTGGATCTTGGATCTGTAATGATAAGTTTATCTTAATTACTCCCTAATCTGAAATCAAGTGTGCCGAGTCATGCCCTTGATCCCAGATCTATATATGAAAATCATCTGTGAAGTTAAGTCCTGATTGCAGGGATGCAACATAGAACCTATCAGGGTTTTGACCATTTATCTTTCATAAAAGATGTTTTTCTTCAATGATATATCTCATAGTTTAATCCTTAGATTCGTATTATGGGAAGAACAGACCAAAGATGGGAGGATTTAGTATCTTCATCTTTATCTTTATTTTTAATCATCAATTAAACTTTATTTTGTAATCAGTAATTGTCATCTCACAAAACTAGATCATAATATTGGTAGGGTACTGTTGAATCTCAGTAGATTTTTAGAGTTACTGTCTCATCTTTTTAGATCTTCAAAAATAGTCCTCGTGGAAACGATCTCGTACTCTGCACCCACTATATACAATCTGATTCGTGCGCTTGCGAGTAAAACATTGCAATTAAAATTCACATCAGTGGCCTAGAGCTTTGGATTCCACACGATCCAACCTTGCAATTAATACACGGCCTTAACTCTTCGTACGCACACTCACATCACTGTATTGATTTCTCTTCACTCCTATCTCTCTTTCTCTTCATAACACTCTCCACAACCAATTCACAAGAGAAATAAATTCTCTTAAGATTTGTTTCCTTATATCTAACCTTAGGCTTAGGTGTTAAGCATATACACCATAATTAGGTGCATACAACTCATCCAAGGATTCATACACAATCTCAACCATTCTTATTTCACTTAACACATAACCTATCATAACTTTACTAATTTGTTTTCATCACGTCGGGCACGTGACCAGTCGGGCATACACACCGAGGCGTACTATTCAAAGGTTAAAATTTTTAAGACATTATACATATGAGGTTAAATCCTTTGACATCTTTTGACCTTTTATAGCTCTATCATAGAAAAGTTTGCAACTTTCTTTCTCATTACTTCAATAAGGGCGATTATTGGTAGACCTCTAGCATGAACTAGGATTTTATTCAAGCACTCAGACATGTTTGTAGTCAAAAGATCATATTTACGACCGGGAAAGAGCGCTTTAGACCACCTCCATGGTTCACTCTGTCGAAGGTATTTTGCACCAGCAAGGCTCACACCCTCAAATTTTGTTATTAGCTCATCATATTCTTTTACGGTATATGCCTGAGCAATAGGCCAGAGTTGACTCCACAAGGCTAGATTCCTAAACTTCTCCCTGAAGTTCTTGGCAATGTGAAAGAGGCAAAAGCTATGAGTGACATTTGAAAATACTTTTAAAACCGTCGATCTAATTGCATCCACACGGTCTAAAATTATGATAATTTCTTTATCATCATCCATGATCGCTTCTCGAGGACATCGAAGAAACCATTCCCAAACACCTTCGGTTTCACCATCAACTATAGCAAAAATAACGGGGAACAAACCATTGTTGCCATCGACACTTGTCACAATTAGCATCGGGCAGAAAAATTTACCTTTTGAGTGTGTTTCATCAATCAAAATTATGGGCTTCACGCTCTTCTATATCCATCGATAGAGGGACGGAATGCCCAAAAAAATCTAAAGAATGAGTCATCATACAAATATTATAGTTTCTTGAAGGCGTCAAGATTGGATCTATGTAATTCTACAATATATGAAGGGAGATTAGCATAAGACGACTCCCAACCACTCCTAATGTTAGCCAATGCTATCTCTTTCGCTTTTCACGCTTTACGACAGCTTATTATAACCCTCTAATTTTTTTGGATTTCAAAGATAATTTTAGCATACGCATAATCAGTAGCATCCTTCAACATATTCATTATTTTAGAAGCTACCCAATCACTTGAGGCTTGTCGATGACCTCTCTTTTTTTATATAGCTACACTAAGTGGACCGTGCTTGTGCTCGGGATTCATTATTTTAATTACTAAAAATCGCCACCGATGTTGCCCCTACTCGCGCGAATGCGCCATGGATAAATATTGTCTGCACATCTAACAGCAATAATCCTCTTAGTTGTCTTATTGGTTTCAATTGAAAGTTCTCCAACACAGCATTATTCTTCAAGGCAGTCAGAAATTCTTCTCGAGAATAAAAAGTTTTTCCAACAATCAAAGATATATTTTCAATCCTATCAAATCTCGGATTCCTTGCAGAAATCTCTCCTTCTAAGTTATCATCTTCAATTTTGAAGTCTGCATCTTTTAATTTATTCTCAATAATTCATCCCTAATCCCACTCCAACTGTATAACTCGATTCAGGATCTGAGCCTGTATATTCAGTAATCTTATAGTCTCCTTATAGTTCCTCGATACTGTAATTCTGAGTGCTAACTGAATCGAAAACTCATGTCTTCGATGGCGGAGCACTCTTGTTACTTTAATTAAAACAAATATATAATGTGTCACTCATACGTGAGATATGACTATAATATTAGACATGATTATGCAAAAACTTAATTCATAGTCACCTCTGAGTTGGCGGAGAATTTTTCATCAAATTTGAGTCTTCATATACTTGCCCCTCTTCAATTACTTTCTCCTCTACACGAATATCAGGGAGGGGATGTGGAAATAACATGAATGCTCGAAACTACAAAATTACTCATAAGTATCAACCAAAGGATGTGATTCCTCATTAATAAAACTTATACTTTTTCGAAGGAAATGGGAGACCAACCCACCTAAAATTAGTATTCCGTTCACGCTTTTCTTCAACAACAGTGGATGAAAAACTAAGCATCGCGAGAGATTGAGTATTGTGTATAAGAAAAAAATTACAAACCATATAAAAAACTATGTAAAATACTCATTGTCGTAGGTCGGATTAATAGCACGATCGGTGAGTTTGATGGGCTCTTGAATTAGGAAACATGCGGTCATGAGCAATTCTACGATCGAAAGCATACCAATATATGTCAGTCAACTTATTGACGATTTCTTAATTAATATTAAATAAAAGCACAAATATATAACTTCATCGACTTACCTAAATGTCTTTGTTTCCTTCCATTTCTTCACTGTGTCTAAGTAAAGGTTGTATCATTCATTACATCTAACACCTTTACTCCGCGAGCTGTCGGGTTATAAAGCATGAAATATTTGACTACTAAATAAGTAATATAAAGCATGAAATATTTGACTACTAAATAAATTTAATTACATTTACTTCTAATCTTCTAGCACATACCACCCTAGCATTCCTGTATCCAGACTTTCCTTTCTTTTATACTCGTTGAGCTTTTTTGACTCCACGGTCTTTTCAAAAATATATAGGATAATATGAGGACAATCAATAGGGTATAGGATCATCATGTCATGAAAGTCGGTCTTATTGTCTATGTCAAAAGTAAAACTCCCTTCGGTAGTCGGATATTTATATCTAAACCTTAGATCCATCGGCTCTGATATTGACTTATAGAAGTCATACATCTTTCCCATAAATTCGTTATATGTTGCATCCCGGCTTATTGATTTCTGTTTATATTTTTTGCCACTATACATTATATTATTTCCTTAAACTTTTAATAGTCCATTATAGTGACATACTAGTATAACTGTGTCAGTACTTATAATACTCCTGCATGCAAAGCCTACATATATTAATATATAAGGTATTATCCTACTCTATAAAGATTAAATAGCCCATTATAATGGCATACTAATATGATTATTTTATTACCCATAACGCAACTACATGTGAAGCCTACATATATAACGATTATCCAACTCGGATTGGTACGGAGAATACAACCACGAACAATTAATTGGTGATCCTAATATTTTATTTCATACTTCTACGATACATCTTATATAAAAGCTAAATAAGAAAATAAATAAATGCTTAAATCCTAATATCTTAAAGAAGATACTGATCATATCTTAAAGAAGACACTGCCTAACGAAGGGACATCACAGTCTTATATATAAACTACGATGCATCTTATATAAAAACTATTGATCGTATCTTAAAGAAGAAATTGCCTAACGAAGGGACATCACCCTCTTATAAAAGGCTGATCTAATCATGTCTTCTACAAGCAACTGACTTATAAATGGACAATACGGTACTATAAAAGACTCATCATGTCATCGAGAAGCAACTGACTAATAAATGGACGATACGATCTTCTAAAAGACTGATCATGACTTACTACTGTTGTAATCATTCTAATTTTTTTGTCAATCTATAATGGAAGCATGTCATTACACATGCAAAACTAAAAAATAATAAAAATTTTATTTTTAAGATCATAGTTTTATATTCTATAAAGATTAAAAATCACATTTTGATTCAAACAAATAATTCAATTTATACGATATAAGTCAGAAAGATAATTCGTCATGTGTAACAATATACAAACCCTAAAATTTATAGATTTTTATAATTACTTACAAACAAAGGAAAATAATAAGTTTAAACTTTAAAGATTAGTGTTTCAAAAAATGAAAAAATATACCCCATCGTCAAAGTGAAGATTACGGTTTCATAAATCTAAAAATATCGAATAATTATTAACCCTGAAGATTAGGGTTTCACAAACAAAATAGTGTTTCTATTTGATATATATATATATATCTTGTGACAAAAAAATACGGATTTTAAATATTTATAAATAATTCCCTGATTTGCATTTTCTATTTAAATAGCATCTTCAATTATTGTTATGTTAAGTGCCATCTCAAAAAAAACAAGTGCCGTCTCTAAAAAAGCAAATTGCAATTATCACATACACTATTTTTTTCTCGTGTTGGGTAATTGCATTTTCGTAATAATTGCACTTTTGATTTTCTAGAGATGGAAATTAACAAAACATTAATTCAAGCTGTTATTTAAACAAAAAAGTAAAAATTAAGAGATTATTTATAAATAAGTTAAATAGGGGTGGCTTTTATACATAATGCTAAACTATAGGGTATATGCTAAAAACTCATATATATTTTTCCTAATAGATCTGTTGTGATTAAACTTGAGACTTTAAGCTTGCAATAGTTGGATTACCCAATACGGATTTTAGACTGAAAAATATGACAAAAATAATGTCCCTATTTGTACCGAGTTAGGGTAAACCCTATTTCATTTCCAACAATTCAAAAATTAAAATCCTCAACCCTAAAGATTAGAATTTTATAAATGAAAATAAACTAAAATCATAACCCTAAACCCTAATTATGAGTTTCTCTGCAATATCAGAAGCCGGGGAGTCAAAAGGGGGACAATTAAGATCACTAACGCTACTTATAATAGTCCATTGATACCCTAAAACGAAAATTGAAAAATAAAACTGATGCAAATAAATTTCATACTATCAATAAAAAAAATGCAAACAAATTACATATTGATTGCAGATTATCGAAAGCTTGAAATTTAAAAAAGAAAATACTATGGTATATAAGTGATCGAGACCTCTATCTACACCAAAAATGGATTAGACATGAAATAATCATTTTTTATCTAATCAATTCATGAATCCATAACTCAGTAAATTCAATTTCAGATGAAGTAAAATAGAAAAAGGGAAAAAAAATTTCATTAAAATAAATAAATAAAATTTAAACTACAAAACAATGAATATAATCGAATAACAGAAGACCAAATAATCATTTAAGCATTCTATGACTCAGAGATTCAATCAAAGGATTTTATTTTTATTTTATTTTTCCCTTTTCTCTTGGTTGGCTCTACTTCATTTCCAAAAAATCAAAATCATAACTATAAACCTTAAAGAATAGACTTCATTTCCAACAAATCAAGATCATAACCCTAAACCCTAAATATTTAAATTTTACAAATGGAAACCAACTAAAATCATAACCCTAAAATTAGAGTTTTACAGATGAAAAAAATAAAAAAAAATCGACCTTTATGGGTTTCTCTGCAATATCAGAAGCCGGGGAGTGAAAAGGGGTCTGAGACTCGACCTCTGCAATAGCAGAGGAGAAAAATACAACTCTTTTCCTCAATGCCGACGAGCTCCGGCGACGAAAAAATACAGGGAGTGAAAAGGGGGTTGAGACTCCACCTCTGTAATGCGCGGACGACAGCAAACCTTCTCTTCTCCTCAACGACGACGGCCTTCGGCGATGAAAATGAATGCCCTTAGCAGCGTTTGAAACGAAGAAGTGACGAAAGAACTTTGGAGAGAATACGAATGACCGCTTAAATCCGCTTCAATTTTGTCTTTTAAAATGAAGGGCATTTTCCTTATTTCATACAACATTAAATAATGGCATTTTGGTCAATTCACCCATTTCAAAAACTACCATTGCAAGCATATAATTAGCACGTGGTTAATTAGTTTAAAGTAAAAACTAAGAAATTTAAAAGTTTGAGGGTCTAAGACCGTGCTGGGTCATTACATGAACTTGGGACCTCGACAGGTAAATTGGGGTATAGTTCGGATACCGGCAGATAATTATCTCTTTAAATATAGCCTAAGAAGTCTCTTTAAATATAGCCTAAGAAGAGACTTCTCGAACCTGGACAAGACAATAAGTAAACCTCATTTCATCCAGGTCCCCAACTCACGCCATATATCAAGTGATAACAACCTTCTCTCGTTGATCTCCAATGTCTCGTCTGATAAGGGCGAGCCTCAAAGTCTCTCGGTAAGCTCTTTTGGTGAATTAGTATTTGCAATCAAATATTTTACATTCGCCGTCAGGTATTCACCCATTAAAACTATTGACTGCCACGAATCTTGAATCAAACGATAGTGATCATTTTTTTGGCCCAAATTCTCTAGAATTGATGTTTAGATCATGGTTACTTAACAATTCCAAATGGCACACCTATCTAAAAATGACTTGATCATGACAAATCATGAGAAAGGGTTTGCAGGTCACTTTTAGGGATGTATGCTACATTGAATCAACATCAGACGATGTATGCTACATTGAATCGACATCAAACGATGTGACTGGTGAGCGACGATTGGGTTAGAAAATTATCTTCATCATCTGATTCAAAATCGTCAATGTTTTAATGAGCGAAATCATGATTTTATTTATTTATTATTATTATTATTTTGATAAACTGAGTATCCCTGGGCACATGCGCACCCCAAGTTAGGACATGTTGGTACATGGGCACCCCAAATTAGGACATGTTGGGTCCATGATATAAATCCCTAGGGTGGCCTCATGGGCGAAACCATGATTAGGACTGTGGAATATTTGTTTGCAAATGCTAGTATCCTTTCTCCACTTATAGGGCAAGATTCTTGCATTTTAATAAGTTAAAAGGTGCCATTACTTGCACATGCTTTTCAAGTAATTGCACTAGATTGGACCGAATTTAAAAGAAAGACTTGGAAGTTTGGCGACCTCTACTATGTGAAAACACTATTTAAGCTGTTTGATTTAAAGGCCATGATTTAAAGAGATCAATTGCAAAAGATTAGAACAAAATATAATTTTCATCATTTGATTAAATGGAATCAAAGGCTATTATATAATTCAACAGTTGACTACAATAGATCATATGACAAGTATCGTATTTTGCTCTAATTTTATGTACCAAAGATTTATTGATCATGAACTTCAAATCAAACGGCCCATATTGCATTTTTACATATCACATGTCCCTAAAATACCAAACCTTTCTTTAAATTCAGTGCAATCACTTGAAAAACGTGTGCAAGTAATGGCTCTCCAAGTTAAATGATACTAGTATTTACAACCGAAGAGTTTATCTTTGCAGGGTATCCACCATTAAAATGCCCTTGAATCAGATGGGGATATTTTTTCGTCTCAATCTTCCACACCTAGATCTTGAGATCATGACCCACCTAGCAGATGCCAATTCCATGTTGAACACATCCTCAAAAGTGAACTGAGGCACCATGATCACGGTCACATTTCGGGATGTGTGCCACATGGAATCTATATCTGATTTTCTGATAGGTGATCCATGATCTCACGATCTATTATGTGGAAGATGGGACGAAAAGTGATCTCCATCGTCAGATTCAGGGCAGGCAGTCAACAATTCTAATGGCTGAAATCCCTAGCTGCGGCTGAATCTTTGGCTCACTGAATCATGTAATTTTATTTTAAAATTTTCTGATTTTTTTACTATATATATAATTAATTTTAATTTTAATATAATTTATCTAATTTATATTATTTTAAAGTCTAATTTACCTTAAATTTAATTTAATCATTTTTATGTCTCATGCGTATCATGTCGTATGAACGAGACCATGACCTAGACACCTAATAGTAATGAAGGGTTTAGAAGAGATTTTCTATTCTTTCTCCTTGAGAGAGAGAGAGAGAGTGAGGGCGAGAGAGAGAGAGAAAGACAGAGAGACTGGGGGCGAAAAGGGTATGATAGCCAGCAATAACAACGGTGGATGGTTTGCGCTCTTCCTATCATACAAGTTGTTGAATACCTAATCTCGCCAAAATATCTATGCTTTTTATCATGCAAGTTTTGCATTTCAACTGTGGCCAATAAAAAATCGACAACGAAAATGCTATCATATATAAAAAAATTATGCCAGAGAAAGTAAGAACTGTGTAGAGCGGAGTAGAATACATTGTAGCTATGCAACAGAAAACGAGACTCAACGAGAGAGCAAAGGTAGAGATTTTCTCTCCTCATGCAATTTTTTGCACTTTTTTTCTAAGTGCTATTGAGCCCCACCAATCAATATCCACTACAATCAAGCAATCACCCCGTTACCGACTTTGGTAAGGACAATTATAATGGGCGACTTTAAACACCAGACTAATAACAGACCGCTTATGTGCCGAGATGCAAGTGGCTGGTCTGCTGTTTGCGACCCACAAACAGTAGACCATTCAATGGACAACTTATGTGGCACGATACAAGTGCAGTGGGTTCAACAATGTAGGCCAGGCCAGCCACTTGTATGGCGCCATATAAGCAGTCTGTTGTTGGTCTGTTGTTTGAGGTCTACCCATTACATTTTTCTTTTGGAAAAACCACCATTCAATGGTCCCACCAACATTAAAGCATGCCCTTGAAATCCATTTAAAAACTCACATCATCGGATTAAATGAGTACATGAACCCTCGAAGCTGATAATATGAGTTCCGGGCCATGTAACAAGGGATTATATACTTCAACGATTACACAACTAAAATTCAGCCATTAAATTTGCCGTAACAATTGTTTCATCAAGCCATTAATAGTCGTAATCAGCAATCTGTAGACTACATATATTTCTCATATCAGCGGGCTCCCAAGCTGATAAATAAATTGATATTAAAGTGTCTTTTTCTATTTTTAAAACACGTTGCGCGCTTACCACCTCGCACATAATCCGATTAAGCGCCTACTTTCGAGCGCATTTCGAGTTATGTGCATCCTCTCATGCGCATAATTCAGGCCCCGTCAAACCAGAGAAGCGACAAACCAATCTCGCGCTCCCTCCGCAACACATAATTAGAAATATGCGTCGGATCCACAACACGAAATTCGAATTGACATCCGAACACCTAAGGCAGTGATCAGGCGACGCTTCGATTGCACGTGTTAAGCTGGGTGTGTAATGCAATTACACACATCCCATGACACGCACAATGTCCAAAACAATGCCAACATCTCCAACCAAAAGACAAACACCAATCTAAAACACGACCAACCACAACTCACCATATGATCACTACTGTCCCACCACGACCTAAAGATCACACCAAAGGACGAAGCAGACCAAAGAAGATAGCATGTTGCTTCTATTACTGACCAAGAAACGGCACAGAAGTCACTCCGACAATGCATAAACACCAACAAGGCTTTGATTTCATCTAAACAAGAAGCTCGGTAGCACAAGAGACGACAAAGCCAACCGAAGTGGATGATGCGGGTGGTTGTGTGATTTTGCATGACCCTGCGACGAGCAAAGTCCTCTCGACAATCCTCCTCCAGACATCCTCATCCCATCATGTGACCTCAATATATCGATCGAAAGCAATTACCGCCAATGCCCTACCACACACTCACAAGCATACATGATAACATGTCCCATCGCGACGGAATACACACTTAAACAACACCACCCTGATTCCTGAGCTAACCTAAACCCATTACCCTATCGCGACATCAAGACAAAAGACCACCCCATCACCTGACCCAAGATCTGCCAAAGAAAGACAGACCCCATCACATAACCCAAGATCTGCCAAAGAAAGACAAACCCCATCACACAACCCAATATCTGCCAAAAAAAGAAATGGACCACCAACACATAACCCAAGATCTGCCAAAGATAGAAATGAACCATCACTATCTCATCGCGACACCAAGACAACCAAGAAGCCATAAAACATCTTATCACACAATTAGTTGGTCATCTCGCAGACCACCATAGCATGCAACCAGAAGGGAGGCTCAGCCAACATCCCATTGCAAAGAGCAAGCCCGAACCTCCCAAGCGTCCCTCCACACCACCAACACTAAAAACTACCGTCCCATCGCATGACCACCAGGTCCCATCGCGTAACCTCGTGTATTAAACAGAAGGGAGACCCACTGATGTCCCGACAAGAAGTAAACAACAAATCTGGACCTCCCGAGCATCCCATCACGCTAACACTCACCATCACCCACCGCGAATACCACAAAGACCTCCCGCCAAATTAGGTAAGTATCACATTCTCTTCACTCGATATTCTCTATACGTATAGTTAGCTAATACTAAGTCAATATTTTCAAAGCCCGACTCTCCTGATCCGCGAATCACTGTAGTCCTCCCATAAGAGACAATCATCAGTATTCACGAGAAAGGTTCGAAGGAGTACTCGGCATATTGAGCGTCGTCCTGACAATCAAGCAAAGGTCGGGTCCACAAATCTCGTACCAATAGATTGGTTCAGTGACGTCTCGAAAGTCATGTTTTCTAAATTTTTTTACCGATTTGATCGTAAGTTAAAACCCAACTTTTTCAAAACCCTTATCTATCAAAACTTCATCCCTCATCACCCCAATCCGTTCTTTCCCCTAGGAAACCGAACACTAGGGCTATCAACGGGCCGGATTTCAGCCCGGGCCCAGCCCGGATGGGCCAGGTTCGGGTCTAATTTTTTCGGTATTTATTAAATGGGCCTGGATAAGAAACGGGTTCGGGTTCAGGCTTCCAAGTGTAGGGCCCAACCCGGCCCGATTAGCTAAGATCCTTTCAAAATAAATAAATAAATAATTTTTTTATAAAAATATTAGAAACCAAGCCCGGATAGCTAACCGGGTTGGGTTCGGGCTACAAAATTTCAAAAACGGGCTGGGCCCGACCCGGTTAGCTATCGGGCCGGGTTCGGGCCCAAATTATTTCTTTTAAAAAAAATGGGCAGGGTGAAAAATCCGGCCCGAACCCAGCCCGGCTTGGCCAGTTGACAGTCCTACCGAACACTGAGTATACCCAACTTTAAGGAATCACAAATGTTCACTGGAAAGGGACTCCTAATATGCCATTGGTGTGAGCAATGACGCGCCCGACCTGACATGATCTGTAAAAGTCTTCGCCATCATATTCCATCATATCATCTGGTCACTTGACCCTATTTTTAGGCATTCGTATGACTCCACCCGTACCTCGTTTGTGTCAATTTCCCTCCATTTAGCTGCGATATGCAGCAGGTCGCGACATGTGACGGGATGCGATATACACCCGCGATTGAGGATACACTTCTCGATAGCTATAGCCTAGCCCGCGAATGCCCTTTTTAGTTAGCTTGCACCGACAAATAAGAAAGCCAAGCATTTCATGGTAGCTCTCCAGTTCACACTTGTGATCTCTCAAAGAAACGAGAAGGCACCCTAAAATGGGGGGTGTCTACTTCTTCAACGCATTCTTCCTTCATAAGAACGCGTTGAAGATGGGCATATGTAGAAACCTCATTTTCGCCCTCTCGGAGTATACAAACCTATTCGATCAACTCTTGATCTTGCCCACGATATCCGAAAAGGGACCAACCCTCTCTGAAGACTCTAAAACTCCAAATCCAAGACTCATACACCATACAAACAATGTATGGGGGAGCTCTGGGTTGAAACCTCAACTCATTGACTCGGACCCAACTCAGCTCGAGAAGATCCCAAATTGTGCGCTTAGACACCAGCGCGCAATTCGATTGCACGCATGAACACAAGCGCACAATTGGTCCAACTTGAACCAGGCTTTCTCTTCCTGTGGACAGCCCTAAGACCCGAATTATTCGCTTTACCCCAAGCATGCAATTCGGTTGTGCACATCACTTGTGGCGCGCAATTGGTTCAAAGTTGGACCAGGACTCTAAATCCCAAGACCGCCCAAATTCCCCTATTGCGTGCACTGACACATGCGCTCAATTGGATTGCATACAATCCCACCTGCACAGAATCAGTTCCAAGCACAGGGAACTGGAATACCCGGCTGAGCCAGTCAGCCGATCATTCTCGAATCAGTGACCAACTTAAAATTGGATTATGCACATAAGAATAAGCGTGCAATTCAATTACACGCTTCTCCACATGCACGCAATTGATCAATTGCGCACTTGCCCCTAAGCGTTCAATTAGCCCTATACCTATAAAAAGACCACTCCTCCATGCCCAAACGCACCATAACCAATTCAATAGCTCTTCTTTATCTTTCTTAAGCTTAGCCCTTTTAGAAAATTTGAGGTTCTCTCTGGGGTTCTCAATGAAAGGAGTTGGGTTGCATCTTAGACTTCTAGAACTGCAGACTCTTCTCTAAGAATCCCAGGTAGTTAGGCTAGCGGTACTGACCACCTAGCCCTGACTCTCGAAGGAGTATTAGAGGAATAAGTTCCCTTAGCCTTAGATCCTTAGGAAGCCCCTGCCCAAATTCTTAGCCTAGAGCCAATTAGGTCCCTAACCTCTCCTAGTTTTGAGTCATAGCCATCCCGATTTTCCCAAGAGAGCTTACGGAGGGTACCCAAGAACATGGTCGATCCTCCTTAGCATAGTGGTCCACCACAACCCTTTTAGATAGGTCTAGCAGGAATAGAAAACTAAACTAGATAGACTTTAGGCTACCCATAGCTGCTGAAGTTGGCCGGTCGAAGTTCAGTAAAGGAGTCCAGCTGGCATCTCCACGTGTGATCAATGACGTGTTACAGCGTCGATAAATATCTGCAGCTAGCGATCGCATCAACCTAGGTACTCTCTATTTAGAATTTGCCTCTTTCCTTTCAACATTTAATATTTCTTAGTCTACTATTGGATCACCTTTAGCCAGAGTCCATGTGGACCAAATTGGGCCACTTATTTCAGGACCCAAAAGGAACCTAGAAAAGTGAGTACCAACAATAATGTCTGTGTACTTTAGGGTCATGGACAAGCGGGAAGACATACAACCTAGACAGAATAAGAAGACTTTTTGGATATCCCCCGTTGCACTCAAATGCATGACCTTGGATTTTAAAGAATTTGAGAAGAATAATAAGGAGAATGCAGCTTTCCTCCCTACGGACATAGCGGGACTGAGCAGGGAATATGCTAAATTTTTTTAGGCATAAAATAGCACAAAGCCGATGTTGCATTTCCTCATCAATAAGAATCATGCCTTACCTGCTATTGACTGTGAAGAAATTTTTATTCCAATTCACATTGACAAGCCACTCCACTGGGCACTTGTCGTGACCTTCTCCTCAAACCTTAATATCTTGGTCCTAGACTCGTGCTTCGATCAGCCTCCGGAAACCAAATTTGGCGAGGAGATAAGGACCCTGGTAAGATCGAAGACCGTCATTAGAAGCGCCAAAAGCACTAGCGCCTCTTAGTCGAAGCGTCCACGCCTCTAACCAGTAGTGTCAGCGCTTCTATCTCGGCACATTAGCCATCCCAGCACTTCGGTATAGTTGCGTCAGCGCCCCCTCTATTTTTTAAATGTATGTATAACTTCTCTTATTTTTTTTTTACAAACGCATTATTTGTCAGCCTTGTTATATATGCACAGTACAATCGATGCAATTTCTGAGAAATATCTTTGGGATTGTGACGATGTAAGCAACGCGCCATGCCAACTAAACGATTTTAACTGTGGGGTTTTCGTGGTAAAATACGTTGATTATTTCAGCAGGAACCTCCAACCAACATTTATACAGGAAGACATCATTCATTTCAAGGCCGAGATTGGGCACGCCATCGCTAAGCACTACAAAGAGCATTAGGATGCTAGTGACGATGTTGAATTGCTTGTTTAAATTTTTTGTTATACCTAAATGTACTTTAACATTTAATGTTAAACATAGCATTGATATAATTTACACAGGATTTACACGTCATTGATACAATATAAACAGACAATAGTTGAATATATACTTATAATAGTTTTTTACGGAATGTGTTATTACCCCTACAATAATCGAAATACTGGCGCATTTACTGCAACGCGTCGACCTACAAGGACGCGTCAACGCTCCATATTGGACTCGTTGGCCCTTCTAATGGTTTCAATGAACATATTTTTTACACGGATATCAATTAGAAGCGTTCTAGTACTAATAAGAGGCATTGTCGCCTTGATGTATGGGGCGTTGTTTAAGGGCTTTGTTGTTTGTAGTCTGTCATTAAACACAAAATTAGACTGCTTGTGTCCTCACTTTTTTTTAGAGAGATTACTTGTGCCATCACTAAATGGAAAGAGAAAATAACAATAATATAAAATAAAAATTTTGTACCAACACATGAAAAAAACCAAAAATCATTACCATCAAAAATTAAATTAAATATCTCATAAAGCTAGTTACAACATAGGAGGGGTGTAATAGGAGATGGTGAGATCAACGGGAGTGGTGAAGGCCGGGGGATGGGAGAGGAGGAGGTGTAGAGGATGACGTCAGGTCATCTGGTAGAATCTGCAAGTCCCTCTCTAGCTCCTTCAGCTCGGCCAACAGTTGTTGGACTTGGTCATACTCGTGCCAGAGAAATTGGAGGGGGTCTGGAAGAATTCTTTGCCTTTCATATGGGATTTTCATGAGGCGATCGATTTCTTCCCATGAGATTTCTTTGTCTTTGTCTGCCATGGCTAGTGACTGACTATAGAATGACGAGAGAAAAGGTAATTGTGTATAAATTATACAAAAAATTTATTGCAGCGGCTGTTGTATTCCATCATTAAGGCTATTAGTCTTCCACGAGGAAAGATACATTGATACCAATAATCTTCGTATTTTATCATTAAAGACGAATTGTAACGAGTTATAATAACAATTGCATGCAGTCAATTTACATTAGAAGCGCCAGCGAGTCCAATAAGGAGCACTGACGTGTACCTCTAGATGTGTCAACGCATTGCGGTAAATGCATCAACGCTTCAATTCCTGCGTAAATGTTGGGTGAAAGTTCCTGCTGAAATAATTAATGGAAGCATTGATGCTTCTAGTAAGAAGCGACAACGCCCCATACATCGGGGCAACAGTGCCTCTTATTGGTACTAGAACGCTTTTTATTGATATCCGCATAAAAAATTTGTTCATTAAATCCAATAGCCTACAATGATGGAATACAAACTGTCGCGGTTGCGCTTCTTATTAGAAATCGTGCCTACCTCGTGAAAAACTAATAGATTTAGTGGAATACGAACAGCCTCTCAATCGTTTTATGGCGGCAGCGCACAATAATGACTACAACAATCTATTTAATGAGGTTGTATGAGAAATTTCTATTTAAAGGGCTTCATGACGCTCAGTTTGTTTCATCTAATGTATCTCTTTAGATTAGCATTTCATCTGCCTCAGCCCATATCGAAATGTGTCACAATAGTTTCAAAAGGAGCCACCGGCTGGCTCGCCAACATTTTATTCGTTCCTACAATGATTCAGTTATTGACATCCCCGACAACAACGAGCTGATTGTCATCTCCGATGAAGTTATCGTCATTTCAGAGGACAACGACAACGAGCAGGTGGTTCCCCCTCCCCACGGTGAAGTTATCATCATTTCGGACAATGACGACCTTGCCGCTATAATGGCGGTGGTGGGAGACTCAAAGCCCCTTCTTCTCCCAGCTCCAGAGCTAGTGCTTCTTCTTCCGCCTCCATTTCTTCCTCTTCCATCCCAGCCACAACCACCGCCACCACCACCAATGCGAGCATCACCAACTCCGCTTTCGCCTACACCACCGCCACCATCTCTAACTCCTCTTCTGCCTCCACCACCGCCAGCATCACCAACTCCACTTCTGCATCCACCACCGCCAGCATAACAAACTCCAGCTCCCCCACATCCGCCTCCACCTCTACCTCCATTTCCACCTCCACCTATACCCCCATCTCTACCTCCACCTCTACCTCCTCCACTTCCGCCTCCACCTCTACCTCCATTTCCACCTCCACCTATACCCCCATCTCTACCTCCACCTCTACCTCCTCCACTTCCGCCTCCACCACCACCTCTCCCACTGCCCCTCCCACCACCTGCACTACCGGCTTAGCGTATCTTTTATAGATTTTATTTTGTCGACACTGTAAGGAAATAAAATGTAAAGAAATTGTTTTGAGGTTCTAATGAAATCCTTTTGCTTGAAAAATGAATTCTTGTTTCTTGATAAATAGTCCTGACAAATGCACGCGTGGTCCATTCAATAAGCGTATGTGCATCGTGAACAAGGCGTTGGCGCTTCCATAACTAAGTGCCCACGCTTCAAACACGAAGCGTCGTGGCTTCTAATACAACGTGTCATCGCCTCTTGTATGAAGCGTTATCACTTCAGTAGTTTGTTCTAAATCACATATAACTGTGACAGATGCCCATGAAGCATTAACACTTCAGTAATTTGTTCCCCTCGTAAATTAAAACCCCCTTACAAATTTCAGCATTCACAACACTTGTTTCTGCACTTTAATGGATTCTCCCAACTCCCAAGCCTCTTATCCTTACTACTATATAAAAGTAAAATTAGTGTCTGTCAATTTTCCATACCTAAAATGACCCTAACTCATATCTCATAGCCACAAGTCCCAAAAAGATAGTTCTACTTTTGATTAAACTAAGACTCTGTTTCCAAAACTAAGACTCCATTTCTATTTACATTGATTCACTTCTCCTCTCCAGGTACCACCATTTCTCTCTCTCTCTCTCTCTCTCTCTGAAAATAAGAGTGATTTTAATTTTGTGTGATGATTGGTTTACTGGTTTTTGGTTTGATTTGGCTTAGTTATTAGGAATTTCCCTTTTTATCTCCATTTATTTATATATTTTACTTTTTTTTGCTATGTTTGTTGACTCTTTATGAACTACTTATGTGAATTTCTTAGTTTCTATATCGTAGACACGTATAAAGAGGAAAAGATATTCGTTTGATCTGTTATTTATTTATTATTATCTTTTTAAGGTTGTACTATTTTACCTATTTTAGGGAGGATGATGGGTTTTTGGTTTGACTGTTTATATTTGATATTACTCATTTATGATGTGTTTTATGGCCATTGAATTTTACCTTTATTTTATTTTTACAATTTCCATTTGATTTTTATATGGTGTAGGTGCTGATAGAAAATTGTGATGATGTTTCTTTGAATATTTGTTTGTTTATTTATTATTTTTATACTATTTGAATTCTTTTTTTTTAGCTTTGATTATTCATTATGTTGTTATTTATTGGTATTTGGTGTTGGGTTTCTCTGCATAATATGGTTCAATTTTGATGGGTAGATCTTCATGGTGATATAGAAAAGAATTTAATATGGGAGCTTCATCATTTTAGTTATTCTAAATTCATTCTGGATTGATTTTATGAATATTTTTAATTGCTTCGTGGTGGTTTTGATTTTTGAAGGGTTAGTTGATTATCCATCATGATCACGATCATTATCCTCAACATATTGCCTTATTCCATCATTGGACTCTCCATGAATTATTTTGATCGTAGGAGTTCTTGTTATTGGTGCATTCTTTGGTTTTATATCAACGCAATAATTTATCCATGGAAAAAAGAAAATAGCCACGGTAATATAGTAGATATGTTTAACAAGTTGATTTCTTTACACATGCAAGGCTGTCAAAGGTCCAACCCATTTTTTTAAAATTGGGTCATGTGCATAAACTTGGCCACCCTATACACAGGCCACATCTATTGTCATGAGAAGGTTATGAATTCTAACTTTAACTTGAATGTTACTGATAATTTTTCACAGATTTTTGTTGCTCTATAAGTTGTTTACTATATTTTTTGGTTTTGTTTCTAACTCTTCATACAAGTAGATTTTGAAAATGTTGTTACAAGAAATTGATTTCTCTGATGTTTTAATGGGAGGAATAAAAATCCCTTTTATAAAGTAACTGCTTATAGTCACATAGCTATGCACATTCCACTGTCTACTTTGAACAATCTCAACTGATTTGGCCATAACATATAACTTGGCATGAATGTTTTTAAATGAATTCTTATTCCATTCTGCGAAGATAATTTTGAGCCTCTTATAAATTGGGTCCTAAACTACTTTATTTATCTCCTAACTTCTTCTCCATTAAAGAACTCTGAACCCAATCGTAATCAGACCAACCGAAAACTTAAAATTAAGGTTGAATCGAAAATCAAAGTTCTCGATTTTTGTTCCGTACCTGAACTTGCACTCCTATCAATGGGCAACACTCATGATTTAATATCTTATATTCTTTTACCTAATTATTTTATAATATAGTTGTTACCTTTTAAATAAACAAAATTCGTTATAGCATTTTTTGTGACAACCATTGTCCCAAAGTTTAAGTTCAGAAATTATTTGGCAAACAGTTAGGTTGATTCGATTCGGATAATTTAAGACATTAACATATTTTTATCAAGGCAAGTGGGCGCTTTCATGATTTAATATCTTATATTTTTTTACCTAATTGTTTTATAATATTGTCGTTGCCTTTTAAATAAGTAAAATTCTTAATGTCTATATTTGTTTTTTTTGTAATCCTTTGTTTTCAAAGGTCATTTAGGTTGCTGTCAATCGGGTCTCGGAATCTCCAAAGATATCGAAATTCTTTCGTAGGTATATCTCCGATTTGTTCTTTAAATTTTCATTCGGATTCTAAAATTTATTTTAATTTATGGTGATGAGAATTGTAATATGAATTGTTTCGATTCTAGCATGTTTGTTTAGGTGATTTTGTGATCTGGGTTCTAACTATATCGAGCATAGTGTTATAAGCTTGTCCCTCCCCTTTGTATTCTTTAATTGAAATGGACTAATATGTTCTATTATTTGCGATTTCCATGCAGAATAGGTAATATGAATGCTTTTTTAGTCCAATCTGGCTCTCTTTTGTACTTTATGGAATTTCCTTATGTCGTTGGTGTTATATATGGGACACACTTTAGTGTCTCTCATTTATTTATACTATTGTTTGAATAAATAAACACGATATATATCCTTTGTCTCTCTTTACAACGTGTGAATTCGCGTGGTAAAGGAATTTACTTTGGAGTTAGGAATTAGAGTTGTATCATCTATGGACCTTTATTGAGACAAGTAGGTAGCCAGCTAAATTGCTTCTAATCTTCTTTATCATGAAAGAGCGAAACACACAAATTGACTGTTACTAGGATCTAAGAGCTCCGTCCTTATGTTCCAAGTTATTGTTTTAGTAGTTTGTGATAGGACTGGGGCTCACATAAGGATGCAAGGTTTGACCTGAAACTCGAATCCAAACCAAAAATCGAGGAGACCGAATCGGGCTGGAAACTGATTCGGACCGATAAATCATAAAACATAGTAACGAATACTTGAAATTCTATATTTTTTTTATGTTCAAATCACCTGATAAGAGTCTAAAAATCAAGTTCAATCATTTAAAGGTCATAATGTCCACGTGCATTTGCACGTGCCTTTTTACTAGTTTAAATTAAAAAGCCCTATTTTTGGGGGAAAGAAATAGGGTACCATTATACTCACCCCAAAAGACTGCTTTCTCATCCCACCTCTTTGAGCCGGGATGCATTGACCGCCTTTGAATAAGATGATGGAGATCGTTTTTCGTCTCCATCTTTCGCACAGTGGATCTATAGAGCATTGGCATATCATCAAACGGTCAGTTTTTTATTATATATGGCACACATCTAAAAAAAGAACTTAAAATTATGCTTGAACGTGATGAGTGTCATATAATTTTAGGATCACATTTTTGGGATGTATGCTACGTGTAATTAAAATTTGACTGTCGGATAGTAGGCCCATTATCTGCTATTGATCCATTGTGCGAAAGATGGGGATGAGAAATAATCTCTACCATCTAATTCAAAGGTAGTCAATGCATGTTCGACCGGAAAAGGTGGGGTGAAAAAGCACTCTTTTGGGGTGAGTATACCTGTACCCAAAAAAATATAGACTTTAAACCCCTGGGATAAAAAGTCTAACATTGTTATTGTGTTCCCAAATACAGTAAAGAGGCCGGTTTATAAAGTGACTGACTTTTTAGTGGTGGAGATCTGAATGGGCCTTAAGCTTTAATTCTTTATGTTATTCCTTAAAATCTTAAAGTTGTAGGCTTAATGGTTAAGATTTTCATAGGAAAACTTTTAGACTTGGCATTACATACCTGACCTGAGCATTGTTGGCAGTGCCCGGGTGATCAATTTCCATATTAACTTTAAAAATTACATGGATATTTTTTAGTACTATATCATTATTGATTTGCATGTTCATAAAATAATTTAATACTTCTTAGGTGTCTATAGGGATGCAAGTTCGGTGTACCAAACAGAACTAATACCCATTTTTTTGGTTTCGGGTCGGTTTAGCATGAACCGAAATGAATCGATTTAGGATCGGTATGGTTTTTTTGTTCTTTTTTTTCTGAAACCGAATTGAAATTGAAGTATTTCAATTTTTTCAGTTTGGTTTGGTTTTAATATTTTTATTTTTCTAATGTATTTTCTTTTGTTTGGTTTTTATTTTGTTTTTTGAGGTTTTCTCATCCTATCTCTCGGTTTTTAATTTTTGCCATCCTAACAAAAACAGAAAACGGTCCAACTCGGTATTTGGACCGGTTCGGTTTCGAGATTCGTGTCAAAGTTTGCATCCCTAGTGCCTAATATCATCTCAAACTTTAATATATGTAGTGTGGAAAGCTTTCATTTTGGCATAAGGAGATTGACAGTTGGCACACTTCGAGAGTGAATGGGGCTTTTACCCCATACTAACTCACTGCTAAAATGTGCCTAACCGCCTAAGTCGTCTTCATACAATAATCTTTATTTATTATTTACTTTCGTAATCATACTTTATTTAATTTAAGCATAACCTTTACCTAGCATAAGTAGGGTGAAATTTTGCTCGATCATGTTGACCCATGTCATGGATCCTTAAATTTGAGAGATTTCAAAGTGGTAAGCATAAGAAAAGGCCATTTCCCAATTATTATTATTTTTTTTAGAACTTTGGGTGGTCCCAAGCTTATGCTTGGACTAACCCCTAAGGGATGCCCTCGCCCCCATGTGTAACACGTATTTCACAATTTACACACTCTACGGGACATCCTGTTATCGCAAAAGGAAGACGCCAACACTTGATCCCATAATCTATTGGTAACAAACCAAAGCTCCCTACTAACTGTGCCAACGCCTAGTGGGTAGGCCATTTTCCAATATTGGTCATAATAACGAAGCCAAGCTTAGAGCTTCCATTCAAGGTCTCTCTATCCTCGCCTCTATCCAGGCCGCAAATGTCATTATCGAAGGGGATTCTAAAGTGGTGATCTGATGGTTGTCTTTCGCTCGAGACCAATCCCCCTTGTTTTTTCAAGAATCTCGTGGACTTTGCTATGTCTTATGTCTATTCGATCTTTTTCGATTTCCTTTTGTTGGATCAGTGTGACGACCTAGACCCACATGTCACAATATTGTTCGGTTCTGGGCTTAGATCCCCGCCCTGATTTTGTTTCTGGCAAGAGCTTAAGTCCCCACCCAAAGCGCATCATGACATGTAGTGTCTGCAATCACATATAACCCAAGATCATGACTTTTCTCTATCCAATGTGGGACTGTTACAACCTCCCACCTTATAGAAGAGTCGTCCTCGGCTTTGATACCATTTTGTCACGACCCGAAATTATACTCCATCCCGAAGGCCTAGAATTTTGTATTATGACCCGCACGTATCCCAAATACGCTAAGCAAACATATACATAATCAGAGTTCTCACGTAATTATGGTTCCACGAGATCCATAAAAGTCATTAATAATTGATGATAATCAGGGCAAGAATAAATAAACAATACTGAATCCAATAAATGTCTACAAATCAAAGATCAATGCCCCAACGCGAGTTTCATCCAAGCTTTCGTCTTCTCCTTCCTCGATCTTGTCGCAAGAAACGGGTCGTGATAATTATTATAATATTTATTATGAAAGAACACACAAAAGTTTGGAGAAGATTAGAAGGAGTTTTGGGGAAAGATTGATTGAGAAGAGGAAGTTGGGACGACTAAGGTTTTCTTAGAATAAGAATAAGGGATATAAAAGACGGCTAGGGTTTTTAAGATTATAATTAAAATAGAGAGTTGTTAGTTCTAAATAGGTTTTCAAGAATAGGGTTGGTTTCAGTGTAGAGCACCAACACCAAGTATGGTGAAAAATATCATCTAACACCATTAATAAAATTAGGAAAAATAGGGGTTTGGTACATTCTCCCCCCCCACCCCCCTCAGAATTTTTTTATTCTCAAAAATTGCATACCTACAATGGTAAGCTCTGGGTATTTTTTCATAATCTCAGCTTCACGTTCTCAAGTGGCTTCCTTCAATGTGTGGTGTTGTCACTGTACTTTGACGAAGCATACAATTTTACCCTTGAAGAACCTTTCCTTTCGACCTACGATGAAAATCGTCTTCTCTATAATAGCTAGATCATCCCTAACTTAAGTTGGCTCGATATAAAGGACGTTAGATGGATCAGGCAAGTGCTTGCGTAAAATAGACACATGAAACACATTATGTATACCGACGAAGTCTGTCGAAACTGAAATTCGGTAAGCCGCCTCACCGATGCAATCAGTATTTATGAAGGGTCCCACGTATCTCGGACTTAGTTTTCGTCGCATTCCAAAATGCATGGTTCCTTTAATCGGTAACACATGGATAAAAACCAAATCAACAATCTCAAATTCTACAAAGCGCCTTCGATTGTTGGCGTAGGCTTTCTGACGGTCTTGGGCCTCTTTCAACTTCTATAGAATAACTTTAACCTACTTGGTTGTGGATTGTAACACCTGTCCCTCGATTTCTGTGTTGGTCAAACTATTGACTGAGACCTGACAGTGTCAAGTGAATGCCTGATGTCAAGTCTGCCAAAATTTGTGAGGCACCTACCTTAGATTGATGGGATATTATTTATTTCTATTAACACCCATAGGGCACCTCATTTATTAGAATGGGTGTATTAAAAATTTAGTAAAACACACATCATATCTCATACCTTATAACCAGCCCGAACTGATTCTTGATGGACCCTAACCTGAGTTGGGCCTAAGCCTTGGTAGTGATGACGAGATCATTGCCAACGGATCAAATTTTTATAATAATCATAAGAATGGTTAATGGGTTGAGTCAATCATAGACCCATAAAATTCAAAGAACTAGATGCACTAATACATAAGACTATGTGCTTGTGCCTTGCATGGAGCAATGGCATTCCTTGTAATTTTAAATATAGCCCAAGGGCATTTACAAGTTAATTATATAAGTTTGCTAATTAAAAGTTTCAAAATTTCAAATCTCTAGTAAATACTAGACCTATATCTACTTGGCCAAGGTTTGACCCATCTTACACCATTAATAAAAATCTAGGATGATAGATGCACCCATACACATGCACCACAAGATTAATTTGACAACTTGAAAATCATAAATTTAAGGGTCTTTAGAACCATAAAAGACAAGAGTTGACCATGATGTGTGGAGGAGAGTGGAACCCAAGTGGGGTCCACTTTGAGATGTGCATGGGAGAGTGGAGAGAGAGAGAGAGAGACTTTGGGAAGCAACTTGAAGCCAAGTGTCCCTAGTTTGCAGCCCAAGTCTTCCAAGCCCCTTGCAAAAATCGAATTTCTCTAGGGCTCCTTCCATTCCACCATTTTCATCTTCTTCTTCTCTCTCAAACCTCTATTAGAGCTCCCTTGCTACCTTGAATTTGTCCTCAAAATCTAGCCATCAAAACTCACTTCCACCACCACCACTCAACTCCTCTCTTCTCCTAGTTCAACATATATAAATATGGGCTTCATCCCAACCCTTTGCACCATCCAAATCGAGTTAAACTAGCAAGCAACCAAGGATCCAGCTAAGGTATTGTCTTAGTTAAGCTTTGTATGAAATTTCTAGTCTAGTAGTTTGAGTTTAGGGCCATAAATTTCAAGTTTTGTGAGCTGTATTTAGAACTTTAAGTTCTAAAAAATTTTGTACTATTTAGACCAGCAAGTTTGGAGGCCATGTATGTGATCAACATGATCATGTAAGGTCATCCAATAGTTTAGATAGGCCAACTATGCTAAGACCAACATTGTGTAGGATTTCTCTTGAGTTTTCTTGAAAATTTGTATAGAAAAATGAATTTTTGTTTTGAAAATTTTTAAAATTCTGTAACATATTTAGACCAGCTTGTTTGTAGGCCATGCATCTGATCAACATGATCATGCAAGGCCTTCCAATGGTCTAGATAGGTCCACAAGGTCAAGACCAATACAATTTCGAATTTCCTTGGATTTTCCTTGAGTTTTTACAAAATAGATTGGGTTTTTGAATTGAAACTTTTTAATTTTCTCGAATATGTGTTGACCATCATGATTGGATGCCATGCATGTGATCAATATGATCATGCAAGGCCTTCTAATGGTCTAGATTGGTCCACAAGGTAAAGACCAATCAAATTTCAAATTTCCTTGAATTTTGTAAAATAAATTAGATTTTTTATTTGAAATTTTTAAATTTCTCTGGAATATATGTTGACCAGTATATTTTGAGGCCATGCATATGATCAATATGATCATTCAAGGCCATCTAATGGTCTAGATTGGTCAAATATATCAAGGCCAACCTATTTTTGAATTTTCTTGGTTTTCCTCAAAATTTTGGCAAAAATAAATGGATTTTATTTGAAACTTTTAGAGTTTTTTGGAATGAATGTTTGAACACCATGATTGGATTCCATGCATGTGATCAACATGATCATGCAAGGCCATCCAATGGTCAATATTGGTCAAAGATGACTCATGCATGTTCATTAGTGTGTATAAATTTCTAATTTCTAGCTTATTAATTCCATGCTATAGTACATAGATTAGATGGATCATATGGATGAAATACATATGTTTCATGGATGATTTTAAATGGTTTTAATCTCTGAAAATTTAAATTCCTGATCACAGATTTTTAGGTCAATGTGTGACCATAGATGCATGTTGATACTATGTGTATTATAGTGTTGATTGATGCTATTTCTTTTATAGAATATTCATGAAATTTGTGACCTGATATTAGATAAAGTTTACATGGAATGTTTTTGTGATATTCTAGAAATATTTTCGTCATTTCCTTATTTTGATCATGATCGAAATGTATGACTATAGATTGTTTGGTACTTGATAGTTTGCATGTGGCATAGTATTAAATCTTGCCCATTTTCTATAAGATTAAATTTAATTATTTGAGCATGATTAGTGGATGGCACATACTGTGTTTTGTGTGATTTCATCTCAAGAAATTTTTGTTAAATTTCAGATCTTGATGATAGTCCAATCGGATGGTCATGATTGACTATTTTGTGATTGCTTGAATTGTATGGTTTAGATGCATAGACTTGATTGCTTGTGTGATTTTGATCATGAATTCTTAATCCACTGATGAGCTGGGATAAGATGGTAAATTCTAAAAATTGTGTGCTTGAAATCTTAGACTTGATCATAGGATTTTTAATGGTGATAGATGCATGTATAGGAAAAATCTCAATGCATAGGTTCTATATAGTTAAACATTAATCGAAACCATTAAAGGTTCTCTAGATCGAAGTTTGACCATTTCAATTGACTTGTGGTATGATGAGATTCCAAACTTTGGAAGCTCATGACCAATGTTGATAATGAATGATCAACGGTGATCGACCGTTATTGATGAAATCCCAAATTTTGGATAATTTACCCCAACGTGCATCGGTTAAGTTTTTGAAATCAAATCAAAAAATTTCTTGAAAAACTTGGTTTTGTAAAATCAATCTTTGAAAAGAAAAGGATTTGAAAATTATAATCGTGCCCAAAAATTTAAGTTCGATCAGATGGCCCTCCAAGCCAATCTGAAATTTGCTAGATAGAATGATACCCGGTGAATAGAGTAGTACTGACAAGCCACTTGTACCGATTAAATTGATAAAATGAACCCAAAACGAGACCCCAATGGATATGGGACTGACCTGAAATTGTCACAAACCGAGACCCGAAATATGTGGCATGAGATGGACTACTAGGTGGAACCCATCGATGGCCCAAATCTGTAGGCCTTGCAGCCCACAGCAGTTTGTAGAGAACAAAATAAATTGAAATAAATTCTAAAAAATTTAGATAAATAAGTTAACGGGTTCCAAATACCTGGTTAAATTTTTAGACCCGGACTCCACGCGATTTGAAAGTTAAGGCACCCAGAGCACAAGGCAACGAAGCTGCCATGTTGTACCAGAAATTAGAGCCATGGAAGAGTATGATTTCAGTGACCAAGACCTCTTTGGAAAAATCTAGGATAAATCAAACTTGAGTAAATTTCCATGCGATAATTCTATCAGGATTGTTGGCTAAAAAATCTGGAACATTGTGACTCAGAACTGCGGATCATGGCACCCAGCCAGTAACCAGACTTGACCTTTGATCGGATGGACCTAATTTCATCCCGATCCTTTGACTTTTGACCCCCAAAATATAAAAATAAAATTTTGGTAACTCACTAAGCTTTCCAGAAAGACGCTAAGTGCCCGATTTCGATATCGGCCTTAAGAGTAACAGACCTGACATCAAGGCCCGATAAACCTGGCCCAATGTCCTGCTAATCGATTATAGATCTCAGTGATTTGTCGACTATGATCATGTCTGATCATATTTTTGAGTACCACCACCTGGGAAGGATGCGGTTACCTACCCTCTTTCACCCATTTTTGGTAGGACCCGAAAATTGGATCGAAGTTAAAAATAGTGAGCGATTTACTGCAAGGTGTTCAACACACTTGTGGAAATATCTGCAATTTGATGATTTTAGTTAAAATCTTGACTTACCCCGAAACCCATGACCTCCAGGTAAATATCATATCACAGTAGTTACTGTGAGAACAACTTGAAGTGGGACTGATGTTGACTTGATCAACTAAGTCATTGGACACCCTTAGATCACCCCAAAGGTTCAAATACCAATTAATTAGTAAATAGAATGTTATTAAGACCCGACTACTCGGCCCATGGCCCAGTGAGCCTTAGATGATTTTCTAAGATATGAACCCAACCCAAAATGTTTTAAAGAGCAAATTATAGAGGATCATAACGGATGATCATAAAATGGAAAATAGCCGTATACCTAGATGTGGAACTAGTAAAGGCCCAAACCCCATGAGAAATGACCCATGGACCTTGAACCCATAAGATTGGATTTATATAAGTCCAAATACCCGACCCGAAGTCCTGATATGGACCAGTAGTTTGCCTTAAGGCCCAATCACTAAAATAAATGAAATAAGACTTGACCCACTTGACCCGAGACCCAAATGAGTCTTTAATAAGAATGGAATGGACCTAAGGGTCATATTCGAAAAAGTATAGAATAAGTCTCTCCAATGAGCCTTGCAATGCTCTAATGAGAAAGCTATCGAAGCCATAGGATACCCCTTAGGACTAAGAGGTATTGACCCATCGATGAGTGGTCAATCAATTGACTTAACTCAGATAAATTCATAAGATTATTAGAAACAGACACCCCGATGTCTTAAACTTCGAATTAGAGATGATCAAACCTTTTTTTATCGACAACGATAAACATAAGTCTTTATTGGACTCTAAACTGAGGTAACACTTAGTCTAAGTGTGAACCGACAAGATCCTCCCTTAAGATCAAGTCATGGAACTTGAAAACTTGACCTTGATCCTGATTTGAATGAACTGCTTGAATTGAATGATTGATGAAACAGATTGATAGATATGAGTCAGTGACATGCTTGAACTTGAACTTGAACTAGAACCTGTACTTAAACTTGAACTTGAATACTTGAATCTTGAACCCGAAATGGGAACTTGAATACTTGAATCTTAAACCCAAAATGGGAACTTGAAGATGAACTTCTAGAAAGAAGTACACCTGAATACTGAAATATGAAAATCCTGAATATTTGAATCTTGAATATTAATTACTGGATAATGAATCCTTAAATCTCAAAAGTGAAAAGAGAATACTATCTTGAACTTGAAACCTCACATGGTTGATCGTTGTTCTCATGAGCAGGCTCATATGAGTACCTCGTACTTGAAAGAGTTATTGAAATGTCAGTCGAGGATTGGGTCTAGTTAAACCAATAGGGTCTTTGATCCATGTCTTGATTTACTAAATGGCAGAGAGTGTCAGCCTTTGTTTGCGCAAACATTGACATCTTAAATCTTGGACCATGATTGGTGTCAGGTATCGTACCGCATTAATTAAGACATTAATAATGAATAAAGGAACCAAACAATCAATAAAGTAAAATACATCAATAAATTGATACGTAAATAAGATTGTAAAATCTAACATACCTTGGAAGTCTGTAGAATAATATTCTCATGCTTAGTTAATAATGTTGTATGATAATTTATATGTTTGTGTCAATTTATTAATACTTATTTTCATGTTATATAGAATTTGCTTAATATTCTTATACTTAAAATTCCTGCTTAACGTTAGTCTAATCTTACTTATCTCTATGTTATCACAATTGTTGGAAACCCCACTTGCACTTGCACCTATAAAATTCTTACACTACTTGTGCTGAAAACCCATTACAAAATTAACTAAGACTTTATTAAGCTTCACCACTTACGATCATTTCATGACCCAAAAATTTCAGAGACTAGTCAACAGCCACCCAGCCAAAGCTAGAGGAGGTGGATGAGGAAAGATCCAGGAGCAATCATCGAGCTAACAGTTTGAGCTCATTTTGCTTATAGAGCTACCAGCACTTGCACACTTGGTTTTGACAGGATCTTTCCATTTATTTTGCTTTAGTTTTACGTCCGATACTTTTGAGAAACATTGTTGATGTACTTGTATTGGAACTTTAAAGTATGGTGGCTTTTCAAGGTTTAACTTTTGAAAAATCTTTTGAATTATCTTATTTATGATTCCGCATTAAATAGAATTTATTTATGATACAATCGTAAACTCGAATTTGCCCGCTCAGGTTAACGAGATTCTGATAATAAATGAAAATAATTTATTTATTGCTTCCGCAACTACTTTAAAAATGAAATAAAAATGTTTCCGCACTTATGTGAATCAGAAAGCATTTCCCACGATATTTTAGAAAAAAAAAATATGGCAAATTTATATGAATTGAATCACGAATTAACCGAGTTTGATAAATGAATTGAGAAATGACTTAAGTGTTTGAAATGCCCGAATATGAATAAAGAAGAAGCGGTGTGCTTGTGCGCCTGCGCCGGCCCTGCTCAATCACGGATCGTGAGGCCGAGGGGCGTGGGGGCGTGACATGGATTGTATAAGTTCTGGCCCACGCATCTTTCTTTCACCAACCTCGTCCGAACAAAAAGGTGCTCTACAACTTTGGCCATAAAAAGCTTCAAAAGGTGACATTTCGATGTTTGCTTAATAACTATTATCATAAGAAAACTCGATTAAGGGTAAATGGTCATCCTAGTTCTCTCAGAAATCTAATATGCAGGCTCGAAGCATATCTTCTACAATCTGATTAACTCTTTCGGTTTGCTCGTCGGTTTCTAGATGGAAGGCTATACTAAAATCTAGTCTTGTACCCATTGCTTCCTGAAATTTTTTTCAATGCTTAGAGGTGAACTTCGTGTCTCTATCCGAAACAATGCTCATAGGAACCCCATGGAGTTTGATTATTTCCTTTAGATATATCTCAACAAGTTTATCCCCACTATCGGAATTCTTGAAAGGTAAAAAATGTGCCGACTTAGTCATTCGATCTACAATAACCCAAATGGTGTTATGCTCCCTTAAAGTTCTCGGGAGTTCAACTACGAAATCCATAGAAATATTCTCACTTTCACTCAAGAATCAATAAGGGCTGCAAAAGACCGGCTTGTTTCTGATGTTTAACTTTCACCTGTTGGCATACCAGACATCTAGAGACATTCGGTAATCTCTCTTTTCATGTTCAGCCACCAGTAATAACTTCAAATATTTTGGTACATCTTCGTGCTACCTAGGTGCACCGAATACCCAGACTTATGTGCTTCATCGAGAATCTCGTTCTGCAAGGTTGCTTTATTAAGAACATGTAGTCTTTCTCAGAATAGGAGGGTCCCATCAATGTGTAGGGAAAAGTCCTGTTTAGGACCCTTGGCTAACTGTCCCACAATCTTCGAAAGATCGGGATTTAAGGATTGCTCGATTCTGATACAATCAATAAAGGTAGGTTTGACCATCATACTAGTTAGATACACTCATTTTTCAATTTTGTCAAGTCGCACATCTAACTGAGCAATCTCATTGAGCGGCTTCCAAGCTCTTAGATGTGTTAGTAGTCCTAAGGATTTTCGACTTAGAGCGTCAGCAACTATGTTTGCTTTACCCAGATGATAATTATTCGAAAAGTCATAGTCTTTCATGTATTCCATCCACCATTTTTGCCTCAAGTTAAGATCCTTCTGAGAGAATAAATATTTGAGGTTTTTGTAGTCCATATAGATCTTGAAGGTCTCACCATATAAATAGTATCGCCAATTCTTAAGGGCAAAGATGATTGTTGTCAACTCAATATCATGAATCGGGTAGTTCTTCTCATGTATTTTCAACTGTCTCGAGTCGTAGGCAATGGCTCTCTTACATTGCTCCAACAGGCATCCAAGTCTCTAGTGTGAGCCATTCGTGTAAACTTCATAACCACTAGGTCCAGAAGGTAAAGTGAGTATTGGAACCATCATGAGCTTCTGCTTCAATAAGTTAAAATTTTGCTCGTATTGATCAATCCACACGAATTTGTTGTTCTTACGGGTTAGCATACTGGGCGGTAGTGTCAAACGAGAGAACTCTTCCACGAATTTGCGGTAATATCCGACTAAGCTGAGAAAACTTCTCACTTCAGTGACATTCTTTTGTGCTTGCCACTTTGCAACAACTTTAATCGTTGATGGATCCACAGAAATCCCTGAGGCCGAAATCACGTGACTCAAGAAAGATACCTTCTCGAGCCAAAATTCACACTTTCTCAATGTTGCGTACAACTTGCGCTCACATAGAGTTTGAAGCACGGTACAAAGGTGGTCCTTATGAGTTTCTTTCATGCGAGAATAAATGAGGACATCATTAATAAACGCAACGACAAACTTGTCGAGAAACTCTCTGAACACCCAATTCATTAAGTCTATAAACACGGCATGCGCATTTGTGAGTCTAAACGACATAACAATGAACTCATAGTGTTCATGCCTCATCCCAAAAGCAAACTTCAGAATATCTTCTGCTCTAACTTTCAACTCATGATATACAGACCTGAGATCTATCTTTGAAAAATAAGTAACACCTTGTAGCTGGTCGAATAGATCATCGATACGAGGAAGATGGTATCGATTCTTCACGGTCACATTATTTAATTGTCAATAGTCAATACAAAGTTTCATTGAGCCATCTTTCTTCTTTACGAATAAGGTCGGTGCTCTCCATAGTGACTCACTAAGACGGATAAATCCCTTATCAGACAATTCTTGTAATTGAATCTCTAATTCCTTCAGTTTTGTTGGTGTCATTCGGTATGAAACTTTAACAATCGATAAGGTATCAGGCGCGAGATCAATTTTGAACTCTACTTCTTAGTCAGGAGGACGTCCAGAAATTTCTTTCAGAAAAATATCGACGAACTCCTCAACGATGGGAATAATTGAGGGGTTCACTTTCTCTTCGCGATCACTATCGAGTGTAATAAGTAGGGTTGCCCCTCTCCTTTTAATGTCACAAAATTTGAACAAAGGGCTCCCAATCGGTCGGAATACGACTACTTTAGAAAAGTAATCTACTGAGGCGTGATAAGCTGTCAAGCAATCCATGCCGAGGATTATGCCGAAGTCTTAGAATCCGACTATCACAAGATCTGCGGGTAACTCATGTGTCTCAATTACTAAGAGCATAGTTTTGCAAACTTTACATGCCACCATCACGTCTCCTGATGACATAGAAATTGTAAGCGTATTATTCAGTGATACTGGCTTAACTCCGATTTCAGAAACAAAACACGATGTAATCAAGGAGTAGGTCGATCCAAAGTCAATCAAAACCCTAGCATAACAATCGGACGAATCGGTAGGTTTAAAAACTTTCATGGTTTCTAAATTTCATAAGGGTTCACACGTTGTCTAAGTTATTCACACGCCTTAGCATTTTTCAAGAAAAATAATAAAATAAAATCGCGCCCAAAACAAGTCATATATGCAATAGACAATTATGCAAAAAGAAAAAAATAATAATATGTAAGGAAAAGTAACTAGATTTAAAATTCATACCCTAAACGACCTCATCGGTGGCCAAGGCGTCCTGATGAGACATGACAAATGCACGGCCTTGTGCTCAAGGTTATTGTGGCTGCTGCTACTAATCCCTCAGAGTAATGTCCGCGACAGGGTCTTGCTCTGGGCAATCTCGAATAAAGTGGTCTAGCTTCTTGCATCGGAAACACATCCACATGTAAAGTAAACATTCACCCGGCTTGTGCCTCTTGCTGCAATTGGCACATGTTTCATACCAAACATAGGGGCGTTGTGGCAAGGTACTAGTAGGGGCTGATGTCTTTTGGTACTGGGGAGTTGAGGCATTTCTCGGATATGTTGTAGCTACAATACCTCTCTAAACATGTTGAACTGTAATCGCCCTTGGATTGGTGTAACCTAACGAAGGTGCAAATCTCTGATAATCGGAGACGGGAGCGGCTATCTGAAATGGGCGAGTCTAAGGGTATGGCGTGATACGTTGCTGTCTCTGCACCGGTGCATGTCAAGAAGGAGGTGCTCTCAAAGAGAAAGACGAAGGGTCTTCCAAAATTTGTTTACCCCTCTGAGTTGTCTAGTAGGCTATATGTTGAACGCGCATTTCTTATTTTTCTGCCCTTGGATATGAGCTCATTCTATAAGCTCTCCATAAGTAGAAATCTTCATTGCTGCTATTTTGCTCCTAATATTGGGGTTGAGCCCCTTCTGAAAGTGATAGCATTTCTCAATTTCATCGGCTACCAATATAGAGGTGAGTCAAGAGAGTCGAGAGAGTCGATCGAATTTTGCCTCGTATTCAGTCACAGACATGGTTCTTTGTTGTAAAGCCAAAAACTCATTCTTCTTCAGCGTCTTTGTGGCATCGGAGAAATACTTGCTATAGAACACTTCTTTGAATTGTTGCTAAGTCCGGTACTCTTCTTCTTATTTGTTCGCCAATCCTTTGGCTGAAATCCACCAACTCTATGCATCTCCTTTCAGACACATCACGGCCCAAAGTATTTCTCATTTTTAGCGGCTAAGGACTTTGAAAATCTTCTTTATCTAGGTGATCCAATCATTAGCAGCGTCAAGATCCAGCAGCTCGGGGAAGTGCGGAGGTTGGGCCCTGATAAAGGTTACGTACCAATTGTGGTTATTGTTCTCAAATCAAGGCGGTGGTTCAACCGAGCCGCGGTGAGTAGGATTATTCAATTGCTAGGCAATAAGGTCCTGATAAACATTTGTCTGTTGTTCTAGTTGTTGATTGGACCCTTTGATCAATCTGACAGTCTCTTTGCTAATAAGTCTCATTTAACTAGGTCATATGTTGTTGTTGTGCGACAGTTAACTCGTGCAACATATACGTTATCTCACTTTTTTCTCTCTGGGAGGAAGGTCCCTCACCATTCCTTCGCGGAGGCATGACAATCTTATTTCAAAAATAGAAACTTAGAGCTCGTAATAATTTAAGTCCCCAAAGTCTAACAGGCTTAGGTCCTCGCCCCGATTTTGTTTTTGGCATGGGCTTAAGTCCTCGCCCAAAATGCGTCATGACATGTAGTGTCTGTAATCACATATAGCCCAGAATCAGGACTTTTCGCTATATAATGTGGGACTGTTACAATCAGGAGAACAGCTAATCGTGAAGCCGATTCTCGGGGGAAGGCTAGGTCCTGTTAGAGCCTTCAGGTATAGGCTAATTCGCTATATCTTTTGGGTTCTTGCTCTGCTGATCTCCTTGCTCGCTGTAGAGGTCCGTTTGGGTTCCTGTTCGGCTGGTCACCTTGGTCGCTGTAGAGGTCTCCTGTTTTTCAATTGAATTCTCGTTCATCCAAAAGAAAAAAAATGTTGGCCCATTATGCATGGAATGATGGAGTGGCACAAGATAATAGAATTGGGCATAACTTGATTGCAAACACTGGTGAGGCCATGTTTGTCTATGACCTGACTAGAGTTGGAGCACACAATTTAGAAGATATACTTGGTCATTTGGGGACCTGTGTGTCATGTGGTAACACCATCGAGGCCGTCCGATTTGAACGTCATGATCTAAAGATTGCAAATACAAAGGTTGACATGAGACCATATGCAATATTTGATTCAACATATGACCGCTTTAATGTTATGATGGAAACTTCTGCACCAAAGATCATTAGATCATCGCTTCGAATGAGACGACTTAGATGGTGTTTCCTCATGGTGCAGGTCCCTAATACTAAGTCTTTCTTTTAAATTGTGGGTTTGGGCTAACTTTGTGTGCGCAAGTAACATCTAAGGACATTTTGATCATTGTTCCCAAAATTATTAAATAACTAAAATACACCTAATTATTGAAAGGGTACCTCTATGTGCACCCACCAATACTCTAAGGGTACCAATGCTATTGATTGTTTTGAATCACATAATAGAGAATGCTTTAACTCTCAATATTCCACATAAAGGATCTTAAGATCATATGCATACCATCAGACCATCAGATTTTGATTTTTGGTGGCACACATGCTAAAAAGCGTACGTGATTGCACATCAAATGTGGTTCTCGAATATTTTTTCGGGATGTGTGTCATGTGGAATCAAAACTTGACTGTGGTATAATTATGATCAAGATCATTGTGTGGAAGAAGCGGACCAAAAGCGATTCTCTATCATCTAATTCAAAGCATTCAACAGTTTTCAGCATTGGTGCCCTTAAGAGTTTTGGTGGGTACAAATAGAGGTACCCTTATATAATAGCGAGGTTAGTCATCATTCATGCTATAATTAATATAAATAAAAGGTAAATTTACCATAATAACTCTTTTTCCCAAAATAATGTCAATTTTATACCCATTTCAAACATTTTACTAGAGAATGAAATTTTATAAAATATTTATCTAACTGGCTATCCATCTTATTTAACAAATGACCAAACTACCCATATATTAAAAGCTTAATAAGATGTAAATCATGGGTAAATATGTAATTTTATAATAGGAGGAATGTTTTTGAGATACTTTTTTAGTAAATTTTTTTTTATCAAACCCTATACGGTTATTATTTTTTAAATGACAAAAAATGATTATTATTTTGTACTGGTTCCCTGTTTGGTCAAGTGCCATACACAAAAATTGTAGAACCAATACCCTATTAGTGTAAAATAAAATAAAAATATTTCACAAATATAAGATGGGAAGTACAAATACACTCCTCTTTGAACCGTACCGTACATCGTATAAAACCACAAAAAATATTCCATTTCCCTAAGACCCATACACCTAAAATAAAGTAACTCTTTTGCTGTATAATTTCACTGATGGCCATATTTAACTCATTAAACAATAAGATTAAAAGGTTAATTAAGGTTAGGAGGGAGAGAATAGCTAGTCATCTCCAAACAGATATAGGAGTCGCTCTACAGCCCAGTTGGGCTCAGGTCTTTGCAAGTCCAACTCCAGGCCCAAGTCCAATAAGGGGGCCCTGCATAATGGGCATGTTTTCTGATCATCATGATCAAGCCACCTGTCAAGGCATCTCTTATGGAACAAATGGCAACAGTTCCTCAGCTCTCGCACTCTGTCAAGTACCCTAAGCTGGTTTAAGCAAATCGCACACGTGCCACCACTAGCCGGCACTCTCCACGCAATCTCATTGTATGTTACCACATGGAGGTTGTCTCGGACCATCTGGGCTGAAACCGGAGAAGCGGTATGAGATCTTGTGACCGACTGATGATGGGCTTCTTCATTCGTAAGCTCGGTAAGGCCCATGTAATTGAAAGTCCAATAGAAAGCCCATCTAAACACAGCCACAACGAGAGCGGTTTTATACATTAGATGCCTTACGATCCAGCCCGGTCACTCAACGGAAAAGCCCATTTGATTATGTGGTCTGGAAGATGGGCCAAATGGGCTTTTCTCAAGACAGCCCACAAGGGAACAATAGAAGAAAGAGGAAGATTGAAGAGAGAGGATCAGAGAAGGGGAGGTTTCCACAAGCCAATGGCCCCTATTTAAAGGCAAAGAGTGAGGATCGTCGGTGGCTGCTTTATCACACCACTAGGAATGAAAAGCACTTTATGCTTAATCTGACTAATAAAATAACAACGTGGAGAAAAAAATATAAAGCCCATCAAAGCTAAAGTTAACAACTAGGGTTTGGCTGTGATGAGACGTTATGGGAGTTAAAGAAATGAGGGGGAAAGTAAGAGAAATTTGCCTTTTAGGCCTTCATTTAAAAATTTATAAGAGTGGAGATGTTATGTGAACCCCTACGTGAAACCTTAGAGGATGGTGACCATCCTTCAATAAAGGACGGACACTTTTTCCATATATATATACACTCTGCTATTGCAATGTCAGGACAGTTGCCTCGATAAGCCGAAGAGACAAAAAGATTATTTTTTCTAAATGATAGGAATGCCACATAATTATTGCACGCTCGGAAATTTCTTCAAAACTTCCAAAATCTCTCACTTCTCCAAATAATCTTTCCCTCATACCTCTATCTCGCAAAACCAGCACCCCGTAGTGACTCATTCGCACATGCATTCTACTAGTTTTATAATATTAGGAAATTAGTGATGTATTAATTTGTCTACATTGAATTGTGTCTTGTCATCTGTGTAATGAGTGGATCTTGAGACATATATTGACTTTAGAGAACGTAAAAATTTATAGACATTTAAACTTTAAAGTCACATGGTGGTATCCAATGATGCCTCGACTCTTTGTGAATAAATTCTTCACTTATATTACTCAAGAGAAGCACTCATTTTCAAGTCATGTGGCATGCAATGTTGTTGTCATTTTATTTTAAGAGTAGCCACCAAAACTCTAAATGCACCCATCTGATCTCACCTGTCAAATCATTAAGATGGGTGCTTGTAGAGTTGTGTTGGTGCAAATGGAGGTAACCTTAGGCGGTAAGAGAGAACTTTAGGGAAAAATAATAACATGGGCATTTTAGGAAGAAAAGAAGAAAGGGAGATTAGCAGCTTTGAAATTTATTACCTTTGCCTTTTCAAGTTAAAAAGTTGTTAGGCGGAATCCTTTGTCGCCGGTTTTCAATTTTCCTACTTTTGGCTGTAGTAAAACGTCTGATAATATACGTTAGGAGTAGTAGCACATGAGAAGCATTTATATAGATATTTCACATTATAAATCTGCCATTTTAAGCCACGTGGCATCCATCTTTGATCATTTTAAGAGCTGCCATTTTAGGCCGCGTGGAATCTGTCTTTGATCATTTTAAGAGTTTCATATAGTTGACTATCACTTATACTGAACTTAGCTCAAAAATCACATAGATCAGGGCATTAGAGCAATCCGATTGTTTAATACTTAGTGTGCCGTGTGCCATAGCCAAGAAATTTGGTGTAGGCTGTTGACTTGCTATTGACCTCTCATCAGAGGGTTAAGGTAATCCATTTGATCATAATCTTGGGCTGTGGTTGACTGAAGAGGTGATCCATTGATCAAGCAATGGAGCGACAATACCATAAGATCAAAATTCTCTGTCACCATCAAGGGTTGATCCGACTAGATATTTTATGTACAAAATCAATGAAAAAGGGATTTAATTGGGTTGATTCGGACATCAGGTCGGGTTGGCTTTCGGGTCAGGTCGGGCATATAGCTTTGACCTATTAGGAGCTGAAGTTTTGGCCCGACCCAACCCAACCCATTGACAATCGTCTATGCACAAGCAATGTTGTCAAGGTCAAAGTAGATGTCGATCAGAGTTGTTCCAAGTTCAACTAGAAATGTCTTTGATCTCCACTTTAATGAACCAAGTGCATTGATCGGATGGTTGATATTGTCCAATGATAACAAATAAGGAATATGCTACCTATATACTACTTTATATATATATATTAGTATATATGTATTAAGGTGACGAATAGAAAGACAAAGTCGGTCATATGTGCGTCAGGTCTTAGTCAGATCCCACCAACACTCTTTATTGGTGGTGGTGACTAATTAAATAATATGTTATTAACAAACCATTAACAAGAAAAAGGTAGAAGTGACTTTTAGATCATAATCCAACGGTGCAGCATTTAATTATGCATTAAGGTGCAATTGCCAATTTGTTTGTAGTACAGTTGGCCCTCTCCATCATGCAACCTAAATTTGAACCCAAACCTAAGAAGTGGCAACCTATCCCAAAGTGAGGGATATCATCTAAAGCCTTATTGACAGAAAATCTGACAAGTGGCAACCTCTCTGTCACAACAGGAGATCAGCCCTTCTACAATTTTTAAAACATCCATAGGAGATGGGGCACATTGGTCTTTTTTCCAAAACTAAGGGAATTGTGTCCTTTGACTTCCTTCATATCTAAGGAGAGCTCTCATGCTGTGGGGTGTTCCTGAGAATATGGTTAAGGATCATTCTTGAATCTAACATCATCCATTATTAAAGTGGTAGATGCACTACATTTGGATCACATTTTTTTTTTTGTTTTTTAAAACAAGTCAAATAAAGTTTAAGTGTATCCAATTGGTCATTTAGATTAAAATAATAATCAGCCCAACCCATCCAAGCCCGATTATATTAAGGGAAAAAGCTAGAGCGGCCCAAAATCAGCTCAGCCAGAACTTCATCCGGGCCTGGCTTAGGCTGAAATAAAAAGTTCAACCTCCGATGCACTTAGGTGAGCTCAGCCCAATAAAAAATTATCGGGCCTATCAAAAGCCCGGCACAAACCTAGACTATTTACCTTATTGCCCAGCGCTAAACTGATCGTAGGTGATCCAGCACCTGTGAGAAAAGAAAGAGATAGAAAAGAAACCAACAAGACATCTTTAGAACGAATCCCTGTCCAATTGCTTCTTCAAACTCAACATTCTGAATGACTAAACCAAGATAAAGTAAATCCTATGTAGATTGATAGGGTTGTGATAGGGACAAAGATATTCTCAAGGGATAATGGGTAGCTCTATTCGCGCCCCTACAATCTTGAAAGCACTCATGAAAGACGTTGATTGCTTTGTATCAAATGATGAAGATTATGTTTTACCTCAATCTTCTAGAAAATCGATCTTGAGATTATGGTGCACCTATCATACGGTCTATTTTTTATTATATGTGTCGTAAAACCCCAAACAACGGATCATCAATCATGACACAGTTCAAACGTGATTTTAGGGCATTTTTTGGGGTCTTTGACACATTTAATCAAAAACTGGCCATCGGATAAGTGAGCCATGATCTCGAGATCCATGTTGTGGAAGATCAGAGTAAAAAAATATCTCCATCATCTGATCAGAAGAAATCAACGGTATTTAAGGGGTCTAAGCTATAGGCGCTTTCAAAGAACGCACGGGCACCAATAGAGCTACCCTAATGGCTCATGACCAACGTTTAAATACCATAATGATGTTCAAATGATCTTATACCATTAAAGTTAAACTTTTAATCACACACCCTTGGAACATGTCTTTGCCCAAAGAAACATGCTTACAAGTGGATGAATACCATCTGATTGAACTTTAATATTTGGACTTTTTACAAAACAGCACCCTGTACCATTTTTTATCACAAAAAAATCAAATGCCATTTTTTCTTCCTAAACAGCGCCCATGCTTATTTGAAACGGGCAGCCATTCATATCAACCCAAGTAAGGAAATGATCGATTTAAGTGGATAATTACAATGTTGTCATTGCCAACAAATTTCCATTCATATCAACCCAAGTATGGAGAAGGCCTGAGGGGCTTTTTCATAAATAATTTTTTTTTATAATAAAAATATAAATGAAGCCTACTTTTATCATAATTTTATGCTGAAGACCTCTGAGCTAAAAGGGTTATTGAGATAAAGCCAGCTGTGCATCTAAACCGCAGAATACCATAAAAAGGTGTTAGATTAGAGAACAGGATGCGATGCAGCATGCGTAAGTCTGGAAATTGACAAAAAGGACTCCAGAATAAAGTTGCCCATAGCCAGCGCCGTCCATCTTAGAAGACTGGACGGTGTAGCATGCATAGCAGTTAATTTTGGCTTTTAACGATGAAAGGCAAAGAGGATATAAATCTAGCTTATCTAATAATAAGCTTTACTATCTTACATTCCTACTCATATGATTGACTGCTTTGAATCAGACCATCAGACCATGAAAATCATTTTGTCTCCAATCTTCCACAAGATGGATCTTGAGATCATAAGCAAACAATCAGACAGTTTTTTATTCTATGTGGCAGGCAGTGCCAAAAATGACCCAAAAATCACGTGAGCTTGATATGCACCATGTGGTTTCAGGTCACTTTTTTGGGGTGTAAGACGGGGAGTCGAAAACTAATCGTTTGCAGTGAACCCATAATCTCAATATCCATTGTGTGGAAGATTCGAACGGAAAACACTCTTCATCGTCTTATTCAAAGCAGTCTAGTTTTTATTGTAGCGTCCTCATAGATTCGGTGGGTGCAAATGGCGCTACACATTAATTTGTTCACTCAACCTCAAAATCCGTGTAAGTCACTTATCTACATAGCTCACTAAAAACAGCAGAGAAACTCGCAAACAAAGGCAATGGTCAGGTCCTACCAAGTGGAACCAGATTTCGAGTCCTACCCCATCTGTTGCCCTTGGAAATAGAAGAATCTTGACTTTTTTGGTTTTCACTTTTTATAACATGGCATCAGTCAAGATTCTCCTATATCCAAGGACAACAGATGGGGTAGAACTGGAAATCTGGTTCTACTTGGTAGGACCTGACCATTGCCCTGCGAATAAACTCCCTAAAAATTATTGATTTACAATTAAGAAGAGGTTTGAGCAAACTTAGGGATCTCAAGCGACCCTTTATTCATTCTACCCTGTAAATTATCAGACATACAACAAGAGTAACCCATTCTCTCAAAGAAGAAACGTTTATGACCATGTAGCTAATTAATTTACTAAAATTCATTCATTTTGCATTGTAAAGATCTCCACGCTATGCACCTTCTTCCATCTTCTTCCGCATTTTATACTGCAACATGGTAGGAGCACAATCCAAAGGGGTTTCCCCTGATCAAAGAAAAAGCACGTCAGTTTTTCTGTTAGGCGAAAGCCTGCAAATTAATTATGGGAATAGCTAAAACTACTTATTCCAAAATCAAGTAAACTTATATATAATCCATCTGTATGAAGAAAAGGAGCAATTGCCAATGATCTGGACCATAAAACAAGTTGATCTTGGGCTAGAAATCAAGCCCAAAATTTTCAATCGTATGTTCCATGCCGTCTGATTAACCACATGGTTTTGGGGGATCAGTGAACTTATAGAAAAATGTCTACAAAAGATACCATGGTGTCTTTTTTGGTTTATGAACCTTCCAAGAGGTTTATATGGGGCGTCGAATGATTCATTGTGCATTTCCTTGTCGTTTATTTCGGTGCTTTCAAGTGAGGTGCCGAATGGTTTCTTCCATAGTAACAAGGAGGAGACATTAAAGGTTTCAAAGTGTATAATGAATTCGGATGCATGCATTTGCAGTTTGCCGACGATTCTATCCTCTTTTGCGATGCGAATCAATCCTATACTTCATGCCAAGGATTTTTTATTTTTATTTTAAAAACAAAAAAAAATCGATACAAGTCAAGATTCTATTAAAGAATGAAAAGGAGCATACATTTAGTACAGCGAAGGACTAAACCACAAACATGGACCAAAAAAAACAAACCACAAGCAAAGAATTCAAGCCAACAGCAAAAGAGGTTACTAGGCAGGCAGACCACACCTGAACCCAACGGAAGCAGATCAAACAGAGGAAGCTATTGAGAGACCAGATCCTCCAAGACCTCCCTGACTGTTTGCACAGACTGCTGACCACCGGTACACCCGCCCTCACCCATTTCACAATTTTCTTGGACGCAAAATTGATTACCAAAACCACTGATTCTTTTCCAACCAGCCCAGCAAACCACAAAATTATATGCCCTCTGAAAGTTTTTTCCGCAACCCATAGAACAACCCTTCCAATAGTTCAATAAACCCACACAAGTTTTACGCATACAAAAAAAACACAGACCACTTGTAATCGCCAGGCCCACACCACGCCAACACATACGATGGATGAACATGTGATTCGCATTCTCCTCTTCCATATTGCACATAACACACATATTCCTAAAACTCGTTCCTCTCCTATTCAAGTGATCCAACATAAGCACCCTTCCCATGCCAATGTCCACCCGAAAAGAGGAATGCTGGGAGGGAAAGCCATCTTCCAAATAATGTCCCAAACCTTATCAACCTCCATTCTTCCAAGTAGGATGGTTGTAGAAAGACTTCACCGAGAACACCCCCTCTTTCCAGGCAACCGCACTCTTCTGATTTGACTCCTTTCCAAAGGCGCATTCAGTATAAGCTCAGGAATGGTAATGCTTTAGAGTTTTAGGTTGATGCTTGGCTTCATGATCAACCATTACAGAGGAGATTCCCGTCCATGTTTCAGCTGTGTGGAAGTCCATGTTTCAGCTGTGTGGATAAGAACGTTTCAGTGTCATCCCAGGCTGAGTACTCTTTTGGGTTGCCGTCTAGGACATTAGGTTGAGAAGGATTGAAGGAATCTTCGGGACGAGGAGTGTTCGAAACTTGTGGCTTTGCTGGATCTCCTTGACACAGCTCCTTCGCGCAATAGTAACGAGGATATGATGGTTTGAATTTCCAGAGAGCTCGCTTTATTATCATTTGATGCACAGGTATCTGGAAAATAAAACCCCACCTCATGTGTTGTTCTTTTCGTGGTGTGCAGCTTGGAACCAAAATAAAACCATTGATACGTTGATTTTAATAGGTATGACTATTCCTAATAGATGTGTCATGTGCAACACCGTGAAGGAATCAGCTGATCATGTTCCTCTACGCTGCCCGGCCAGTCTCTATTTGGGGTCATTACAGGTGTCAGTTCAGGCTGGTGTGTTGTCTTCCCCGGTCTTGCAGGGAGGTCCTTTTTTTTTCGAAGAAATGCAGGTTGACGTAAGCTTTGCCAGTCGCTCTGATAATTAATGATAACTCGATGGAGCACACGGCCCTCGTGCTGGTGAGGCATCATTCAAATTTCTGCCCTATCAACTTTCAATGGTAGGATAGTGGCCTACCATGGTGGTGACGGGTGACGGAGAATTAGGACTCGATTCCGAAGAGGGGGCCTGAAAAATGGCTACCACATCCAAGGAAGCAGCAAGGGCGTAATTACCCAATCCCGACATGTGGAGATAGCGACAGTAAATAACAATACCGGGCCCTTCGAGTCTAGTAATTGGAATGGGTACAATGTAAATCCCTTAATGAGAATCCATTGGAGGGCAGGTCTGGTGCCAGTAGCTTGGTAATTCTAACTCCAATAGTGTAAAATTAAGTTGTTCAATTAAAAAGCTCGTAGTTGGACTTGGGTTGGGTTGGCCAGTCCAATTCTCAAGTTGGGCTGATCCCGGTTCACTCGACGTAACTAGGGGAATCCTTGTAAGTTTCTTCTCCTCCACTTAGTGTTATGCTAAAACTCGGCGGGTAAGGTCCAAAGGTCGTAAGAGACATGATCACCAAAATGTAGCTTTTACCATCCACAAAAAATCCTGCCTTGCACCGCCAAGGCCGCTCTTAAGGCAACCGCATGACCAAAGCGCGGGTGGCCAATCTTCACATCTCAAGCAGACAGCCCAAGAGATGATTGTTTGAGAGCAACGTAATGTGTGACGCCGGGCAGGCATGCCCTCAACCTGACAGCCTTGGGCGCAACTTGCGTTCAAAGACTCGATGGCTCACGGGACTCTGCAATTCACACCAAGTATCTCATTTTGCTAGGCTCTGGATCGATGCGAGAGCCAAGGTATCCATTGCCAAGTGTTGTACAAATGATCAAAGCCACAACAAATTATCGGCTAGCAGTCAGCCAGCACTTGGAGGAGGGAAGCTACGAAGCTAGCCAACCATATTGAGCTTGGTGCAAAAGAAATTCCAGAGAGAAGAGGCACTTCTTGTAAGGAGGTCCTTGCAGATGGGTTTATGATGTTTTATGATAAGAAATTGTGGTGTTTCTCAGGCTACTCCCCTACACTTTTTTCTGGACTCTTTGGAAGGAGCCCAATGGCAGAATCTGTGAAGCCAAAAAGAACCTCTCTCATTCAAATATTGTGGAGGTTTCTAAGTCTACTTTGTCCTGGGATGGAGTGGCTAAGGTTTTTAGAGAGTCCTCGTGTGATGAAATTGTTGTTGTCTGGGAGTCCTCGTGTTTGATGTAGTTGTTTGGTTCTGGCCACTTAGGTGCCCTGCTCTTCTTTTTCTTCTCATTTGTTCCTTTGGGTTCCTCGGAACCTCCTAAGCTTCTCGCATAGGTCTGATCTCAATGCAACTTTCTGTTGTCTAAAAGAAAGTCATCTTATCGATCCAAAAAAAAAAAAAACCTTCGAAGAGGTGAATTGGATGGTCCAATAAATGGAATATGTGTGTCAATTGGATGCAAGCTATGTTTAGAGGGATGTACCTCTTTGCTTTAATAATTTGCCTAGTTCCATGCCATTTAATGTTATAAAAGAGTTCTATCTCCCCAAGTAGATTAATCACATATCACTGAGTTCATAAAAAATTAATGTGCAAAGACTAAAAATTTTAACTATGGTGCTCAATTTCAGAGGAAATTGTTGAGCTGTAAGACTTCCTGGAATATTATCAAGGCATCCCTCTAGCATTTTAATTATGGAAAAGTTGTAATGTCATACTTACCCTTACGAGCAAACACATCCCTCTAGCATTTTAATTATGGAAAAGTTGTAATGTCATACTTACCCTTACGAGCAAACAAAACCTGCACCATTGGATCAGAATCCAATGGTGCATCCAGGTTGAAGAACAACAAATCTAGTGAGATATGTGGGCCTTAATCATCCCGATCCCAAGAGGGAGCGGAGCGGAGCAGAATGCTAAATAACAGAGGCCGATTAATGCATATCAAATCTACTTTCGCCACACTCCCGATTTCCTTCATGTCCATGTTTGTTGCCCTGGCCAAGGTCACAAAATAACTTGAAAAGATTGTTTGTGTTTCTATGGGAAGGGGGGAAGTGAAAATAAAAAAATTTCCCGACCACTCTGTCACCAAAACAAGAAATGGTTAGTTAGGATTTCGGAAATTGGATCAGAATAATAAGGTACTTTTAGGGAAGTCGCTGTGGAGGATCAATGATGACAAGGAAAAGGTCAATCTGTGGTGGAAGGTGGTTTCTCCCAAATACGGGACCTGTGACAATGGCAGGGGAGTTAGGATGGACAGCAGGAACACTTCAGGGTGCTGGAACGGGTAAAATCTGTGTGGTATCTCAATTCAGGGATTCAATCAGATCCAGTTGGGAGTTGGGGAACAGAATTAACTTTTGGAAAGATAGGTGGGCTGGAGATTGTTGCTTCAAAGGCACTTTCCAAAAAAAGATTCTGACCGCTACTCAGCAGGAAGCTAATATCGTGGAGGTCACTGAGTGGCACCATAATAATGTCAGCTGGAATGTCAGCACTAGGAGGAACCTTAGGGAGGATGAGGAGGTTTAGTTCGCTACCCGTGTCCAACTCCTCCACTCGGTTAAACGTAACACGCTGAACAGGGATTTCCAGATCAGGGACAAGAATAAGAAAGGTGTCTTCTCGGTGATATCCTTCTACTACTACCTTCGTAGACAGGAAACTTTCGGCGAGGAGAGGACAAATTTGAACCAAGTTCCGGGGTTTTAGATTTTAGAATCCCTCAGAAAATCAAATTCTTCAGCTGGTCCATCGTGTGGGGAACAATCCTCACGATTGATCAACTAATTAAGAGTGGGGATTAATATCAGTAATAGATGTATGCTCTTCATGCGGGGGAGGGAGTCCATTGATCATACTTTCCTCATCCATTGATCCTTCACTAAGCAGATCGGGGGGGTCGTCCTGTGCACCTCTAATGTCAGCTGGGTTTTTTTCAGAAAGCAGTGCCAATATACTTGAACAATAGGATGGTCTAAACTTCGACAATGTCAGAGGAGATCTTTGGAAAATCTGTACCTACATAGTGGTTTGGGCTGTTTGATTGGAAAAAACAGCAGAATCTTCTATCTGATTGGCAGACCTTTCAAATTTGTTGTGAAATCGGCTAAGGGTTTTGTTATAAACTGGGTGAGACTGCTCATAAGGGGGTTGAGGTTCAGGACCTCTTGATAAATGGGATAGCCTACTTATGAATCACTAACCCTTCCACTGTGGGTGAGTGTCCGGCTCACCTTGGGTTGCCTTTTGAGTGGGTTGAGTGGGTCTTTTTGGTGTTTTCTGCTTTCTTTTGGGTAGTCTCTCACTATCTCATTGATGGTTTGTCTCTTTTCTTTGCTTTTAATGAATTTCTTTGTCACCGATCAAAAAAAAAAAAAAAACAAATCTAGTGAGATATGAGCTGCAGCTGTGACCTCATTGGAAAAAGGCGAAGCCTGCAGCCATGAAAAGAACATGACTTTTTCGATGACAGCGTAATGATGCAGGTTTGTTTCCACAAAGTCCAAGATGTGGAAGACAAACTGAATTCAAGCCCTTTAGGCTGCCTTTTTGTAGGTAAGTATAAACATGGGATTAAACCCTGACCTTGGAAAATATAAGCCTGAGGCCATTACATCTAGGGCAAAGACCCATCACCAGCCCTTACGATTGTTTTATACTTATTTCTGCTAATGATTATCTAGAATAGGGGGTCAATCAGAGCCTCCCATCTGTGTTTTAATTAGTATGAAGCATGGTAGTGAAACTCGACGAGTCGACTCGAAATTCGGGCGAGTCGACTCGACTCGACCCAGTTTCGGGTCAACTCATATATATACTCGATATGGGCTTCGAATCGATCGACTCACCGAGTCAACTCGAAAACTCGGGCGAGTTTGTCGACTCGGCAAATCACTTAAGTGCTAAAGCTTTAAGTGGCTGGCGGGCGTTTTAAAGAATTTTAAGGGGCTTACTTGTAATTTTACCCCTTTTTAGCCCTTTAAGCCCTCGACAGAATCGACGAAAGACTTGAGACACGAAGGAAGAAGAAGAAAGAAAGAAGAAGAAGAAGAAGAAGAAGAAGAAAGAAGAAGAAGCCCTCGAAAAAATCGATGAAAGACTGAGTCATGTGAAGAAGAAGAAGAAGAAGCCCTTGGCCGCCCCTCTCGTGCCCTAAAGGTGAGTTTTTTTCCACTTTATAAGCCCTAATTGTTTTTTTTTTTTAGGATTTCGCAACAGATTTGTAAATTGTAACATGCCCTAAAATCTGTTTTGTTTTTTTTTTTCCCCATTTTAGGTTCCCTAAAATGGGCCGCTAAGCACAGTCTTCTCAGCTGTGCTCAGTCTTCTTTTTCTTCTTCCTCTTCGGCTGCTACTACTGCTTCTTTTATTTATTTATTTTTGTATTGAATTTATGGACAATAATGAACCAATGAGCTTTGCATTTACTTGAACTTTCAGCTGTGCATTTACTTGAACTTTCAACTGAGAAGACTAAGCTCAGTTGCTCCTTCCTTTTTCTATTTTTTATCAATCGAATTTTTCTGCAATCAACCCATGAGCTCATTCTTCTCAGAAGTGCATTCATTGGGCTCTCGGCTGAGTCTTCTTCTTCTTTCTATTTATTTTTTATTGCATTTATAAGCCACAGGTGCCTTAAAATTGGCCGAATACAAACTGATATAATTTATTGCATTTATGATTGTTTATTTGATATGATTTTGAATTTTTTATTGCATCTTCTTCAGGGCAGCCCATGACCTCATATCTGATATGATTTTTTAATATTATATATATATATATATATATATATATATATATATTAAATAACCCGAGTCGGAGCGAGTCGAGTCGGACTGAGTTTCCGAGTTTACTCTACTCAAATGATTTTCGAATCGAGTCGAGTTTCCGTGTTTTAAAACCATGGTATGAAGTCTAGAATAAGTTCTTAGCATTTTGGAACTCTGGGTAGCTCTATATGGAATCTACCTTAATCTTCCCAATAAATTTTCCCAGCTAAATCTCATGGAAGAAATTGAAAAAATTGAGGGAATTGGAGGTGGAAATTACCTTGTGCGTTCTTGCAGTCAGTACTTGCTCCATGGTCCATGAGAATGAAAGCTATTTCTGTCTGATTAAATACTGCGGCCTGCACCGGTCATGTTTGTTATTAACAACAGCCCATAAAAATTAGACATGGGTACATTTATCAGTTTAAGACACTCAGATGAGATTCCACACAAACCAACCTTACAAAACTACACAAGCTATGTTTGTAGCAGTTTATGATAATACCAAAAGACAAATTATTATTATAAAATCCTTTGTATAAATACATAATATAGGAAAGTAGAACGCTATTCATATAAATAATTAGGACATAAATGGTATAAATAAAACCAAGTAGGAAAATCTTTCTCCATTGTGCCTGAGCTTATGAAAAAATAAAGAAGAGCTATGTTCTCGAATTTATCACCACTTGGACAATGTTAGATGCATTAAATTTATGTTGAGACCACATTTTCTCCACTTAAATAATTTATAATAATGCAACTGCATCAAACACCATCCAACCACTGAAGGATGGTGATAGATTTGCAATCACACCTTGTCTCTTTTCCGGATAGCTATGTTAATGGGTGTCCAGTGTAAATCCAAGACTTGTGTTCAACATTGCAATTTCTTACTTAAAAAATGAAATTCCCGTGTATGTAGGAGAAGGCTGAATCTCATTTCATAACTTTTTTGTTGAAACGATTCAATTCATAATCTTCTAAAAGCATTAGAACCTTGGTGGGATGATGAGACCATACCAAATGTAGCAAAGAGAATCCTTGCCTGTCACAGTAGTTTGCATCCACTCCCTGTTAAATATAAAGAAACTTCGAGTCAAGATGAAATCAAAATTTTATTGTAAAGATGAGTACAAAAAAATATCCATTGGACAAAAAAATAAAGTAATACTTATACCTCACTTAATAGTTTTTTGACAGCAACAGAATCATGGTTCTTAATGGCTTCTCTTAAACCCTGCTGAGTAAAACAGCAAAGGAATAAATAAACCATTTCAGGAACATTTTTTTGCAAACTTAGCTAACCCCTTCAACTCCCTATTTAGTATTCCCACAAGAGCATTCATACCTCCCCATTAACCTCGTAATTTGTGCGAGGTTGATCCAGACTACCGTTGGTTGACTGACCAAGATTGAAAAACATACTGCAAAGTAATCTACTAAGTTACAATAATGGAATGCAATGTATAATAAGACTTGACAGGACAGCAAATCCAAAAGGCAACTTTAAATTTTTGAAATCTAAAATCAGCAAATATGTGGACAGATATTGGTGCCGGACACAAATAAAGTGTCTGCCAGCAAATTCAAGACACTCAATACACTGCCACATCCATTAAAGGACATAAAAATGTAAAATTTATAATATTTATAGCGAAAATAATAAGATACGAGGGCATAGAGACAAAATAATAGATCAATTTGGAATTCTCTTTTGAAAAATCTTGAATTCTGCCAAGCCAAACTGCAACAGATGATGAAACACATTTATCTGTCGAAATATGTAGACAGCACCAAAAAAACTTAAAGGTGCAACGCCCTTTTAACATCCTGGAAATACCCATAAATGTAAAAATGTCCATTCCAGTCTCACAACTTGGTGTCATTTTGTTTAATATTTAAAAATAAAAAAAATAAAAGCACGGACACTGAACATTTATAACAACTGGAGTGGCATGCCAGACCTTTGGTTGCTGTTTGAAATAGTAAACATGTTCTTTGAAATGGAGTCTGTTGTTTGTTGTGAGCTAGAAGCTTTCTTTGGCCTTGGGTTGGACTGAACGGTTGAGGTTGCAGCAGTACGCATCTGCAGCAAATAAATTAAGTAGGGTAGGATGCCGGAATGCATCTAACTAAGTTCCAATGATAACTGCAAACCTGCGAGGGAGCTGGATCTGGGACAGGAGCTTCACAAATGCATAAAGGCATTCCACACTTGCACTCTGGAGCATCTAAATTTGGGTACCCTGAAGTTGATTCAACCTTTGCATCAACATCCAATCTTGAAAATGTATCTGTGGCAACAGCAATGCCATCTGAAGAAGTTTGTGGATCATCTTTCCCAGATCTACAAGCAGCAAAAAGGAGAACATAGAATATTTAATCATGTGTGAGGAAAGATGAATGTATTGAATTGGACTACCAAAAAACATAACAGATTAATGAATCAAAGAAAGCATCAAATTTAATTATGCGGGTTTAAATTATATGGACACTTTCCAACAATCAACGTCTCAAAAAATCCTAAATATTGGGAGATTCTGAAACATCCATGGAAGCACACACATGATTATTGAAAAGATAAGGACAGTATTTTCACATAAGTTTTAAAATGTTCTGTAAACAACAAATTTGCGTAGGAAATAAATCTAACACAAATAAATTATAGATAAGTTTCCCCTCGCTTGGAAAGGGTTTTATTGAAATAGTGGAATGTACACTTCCGGGGAATCGACTGCGATGCCCGGAAGTGTAAAGTCCACTATTTCAATAAAACCCTCTCCAAGCAAAGAGAAATTTGTTTATAATTTATTTGTGTTAGATTTATTTTATATGCAAATTTGTTATTTACAAATTTCTGGCATGCCCGGTGAGAGACACTTCTCTCATCTTTAAGCTGCAAAATGAAACGAGGTTAGAATATGATGAATAATTAATCGTTGGTTATTCCATATATACTTTCATTTAATCGTTGCTTATTCCATACAGTAGATTTATTCAACTTACCAATCAACCCAATGGCTTATGGAAAGAACATTGCATCCTCTTCCTCTAACATCTAGCATGTGGAAAGGGCATACCCTCAAACTGAGAAGGCAACACTTTGATACTTGGCCAGCCTCATGGCTCACGCCACGTTAGAAGAACGTTCTCACATGGAGGAACCAGTTTCCCTTAATTCGTTCACTTCGACTAAGAATCCACTATACGGAGATTCCGATTCCTTCTTCTCGAATGATGAATCTCCTGAAAGGCTGAAACTCCGTCAGCATCGCCTCATCCGAAGGCAATCGATGGCACATCGCAATTTAACTCACCTAATCTGGAGGCAAACAAGGTGATCATTCCATCTAATAATGAGACTCCGCCTCATTCGGAGGCAATCAATTACTCATCGTCATTTAACTCACCTTGTCTAGAGGCAAACAAGATGATCATTTCATCTGATAATGAGACTTCGCCTCATCTGGAGGCAATCAATGACTCATTGTCATTCAACTCATCTCATCTGGAGGCAAACAAGGTGATCCTTTCATCTGTTAAACCTAATGATAAGTTTTCTTCGAGCTCCCTTCACCCCAAAACACATTAAATCTCAGCAAAAGCTATAATGATGACACCTCGTACTGTTATGTCAGTCATGGTGGTTTCTAGTGAAGACAATGTATCTCTTCTAGAGCAAATTCAAGAGTTGCATCGCGCTATTAGTATTCACGACGCTGAGATAGTTGCACTTCTCGAAAGAGGAAGGCAAAGGAAAGAAGTTGATGACATGTTATCAATGAATCAAGTTCAACATATGATAACCGAAAGTCTCAAAGACTTTCAAAGGACTTCTAAGCCTTATAGAAAACCCTAACCGCCAGAAATCGACGATGTTCCATTTCCGACCAACTATCAACAACCAAAATTCATTTCTTTCAATGGAAGTGGTTCCGCTCAAGAGCATCTAGTACATTTCGTCACAGCATGCGGAGACACCGCCAAGAATAGTGCATAATTGTTGAGGCAATTCGTACAAACCTTAGAAGGACCAGCTTTCACCTGGAATACATATTTATTACCCAATTCGATAACGAGTTGGGATTCAAATGCAAAAATACTTCCTACAAAGATTTTTCAGCATTCAGAGATCTATGGGGATTGCAAAATTATCACAAATGGAGCAACAATCACACGAAAGGGTCGCCGATTATATCACGAGACGGAGAGATGTCAGTCTTCTCTATTCATCAAAGATTTCAGAACCGAGGGCAGTTCAAATGTGCCTCAGTGGTTTGAACTTTGAAGAAGGATATAAGTATACCTCTTCATGGAAAGGCTCTGAAAATGCTTGGAGAATTATCTTCACGAGCTACGGATATTGAAAGGTTTATTGTCTAATATTTCAAATAGTAAATAAATAAATATATATTTAAAAAATGAAAAAAGCTCCACTCATCAACTAAAGTTTTCGATGGAGCAGGAGGCAAGACTTCACTCAGGATAAGAATATGGCACTTCAATCCTCTAAAGCACTTATTGAGCGTAGGCTCAAAATACAACAGAGTCTAGAGGCATATCGAATTCAGATATCGTATGCCTTCGAAAAGAAAGTTAAACACTGGCCATTCAAGAAAGACCTTGTCTTCTTCGTTTGACAACCTATGATCGTCACTCGAAAATTGTCAGGAGTTCAAACCCGAGTGGAAAGGAACATATGTGCAGTCCACTCAAATAGTTCACATCTGCAAAAGAAAATGAGTTACCGCTTATCAATGGTTGCTTCATTCATAAAATATATATAATCTCCCTCTCATATGAGAATAAACTACATGAGAACATATGTAAGTATGTTATATATAATCTCCTACTCATACAAAGCTAAACTGCAAAAGGTAATGTATATAGGAACATTATATTATATGTAACCTCCCATCCGCACAAGGATAAAGTGCGTAAGGTAATGTACATAGGTACATTCTGTTATATGTAATCTCCTACTCGCACGAGGTTAAACTGCGTAAAGTAAACATAGGTACATTCTATTATATGTAATCTCCCACTCGCACAAGTTTAAACTGCGTAGGATATGTATGTAGCTATGTTATATGTATTCCTCTACTCACACAAGTACAAGTCGCGTATGAGCATACGTAAGTATGCCATATGTAATCTCGATTATTCACACGAGAATGGAATGTGAGAGTATATGATTGAGACTTGTGAAATAAACTGGGTAACTTGAAACCTGTCAAAATCTTGAACCATTTATTTCGATCAAATTTTGTATTCAATAAATCGGGTGATTCAACAAAACTCTGCATAGTGCAGTTGTGAATTTCTAATCAGTCATTTTGACAATCCTAATATGTTAAAATAAATTGGGCTACCTGATACAGAGTCCGTCAAAATTCTGAGTTAGATATTCTAATCAAATTTGCTAAAATTACAAAGCCCGACAAATTTTGACTTAATTATTTAAGCCGAATTTTGCAAAAAAATATATGGGTCATCCGATAAGTTTTGTACCCAGTACTCGTTAAAAGTCTATATGAGATAGTCTGATTGAATTTTATAAAATTAATCGGGTGATCTGAGGAGTTTTAAACTCGAAGCCCAATCGAAATTCAACTTAGTTGAATTTTTAACCTATTAATTTGGTCCTCTGATAAGTTTTATGATAGGAGATGGTCTCAGATCTTGATTCGGATAGCCAGTCATATCTCATGTAATATTAATCAGGTTATCCGATGAGTTTTAAACTCAAAGCCCGATCTAAATTCAACTAACATATCTAGTTGAATTTCTACAAATATTAATTTGGTCCTTCAGTCGATTTTATGATAAGAGTTGTCTCGGATCTTGATTCGGATAGCTGATCAAATCTCATGTAAAATTAATCCGATTATCCGATGAATTTTAAACTCGAAGCCCGATTGAAAATCAACCTACATATCTTAGCTGAATTTCTAAAAATATTAATTTGGTCCTTTGGTCCACTATATGATCGTAGACCATCTCAGAACTTGATTCGGATAGCCTCTCAGATCTCATGTAAATTTAATCAAACCATCCGATGAGTTTTAAACTCGAAGCTCGAACGAAATTCAACCTACATATTTTAGTTGAACTTCTACAAATATTAACTTGGTTCTCTGATCAATTCTAAGATCGGGGACCGTCTCAGATCTTGATTCAGATAGCCGGTCATATCTCATGTGAAATTAATCGGTCCATCCAATGAGTTTTAAACTCGAAGCCTAATCGAAATTCAACCTACATATTTTAGTTGAATTTCTAAAAATATTAATTTAGTCCTCCAATCGATTCTAAAATCGAAGACCATCTCAGATATTGATGTGGATAGCTGGTCAAATCTCATATTTTATTCAGACTCGATGGTTGATTGAAATTCAATGTAAATATTTTAGTTTAGTTTCTAAAATACTAATCGGGCTATCCGATCTATTTTTATCCGACATCATTTCAGATTTTGACACGGATAGCCGGTCAAATCTCATATGAAATTATTCAAACCATGTTATGAGTTTCAAACTCAGCATCTATCAAATTTCAAGTTAGTTATTTTGATCAAATTTCGCAAGATTTTGATTCATATGTTTTGGTCAAATTTTGCACAATATAAATCGGGACATCTGATGCAGAACTCGTCGAAATTCGGATACAATTATTTTGATTGAATTTCACAAAAATCATATTCGAAGTCTGTCGAAATCTCAGATTGATCGATTCGATAACTTGATGAATATTTCTTCAAGTTTCCATCACATAGCTAATGTGATGCGATAATCAAGAGAGAAGGTGATCATACGGTCGATTCCCCTCGATATTTAGCGCTCAACGAAAATCGAGGAGGAATCCGTAAACACAAAAAATTTGTGTCTTTTCTTTTGAATAAATAATGCAAACATAAATGTTAGGTTTTTAATCTTTTTCAACTATAGATATACATATATAGATTTGTATTGTAGACACAAAAGATTTGTCTTTTTCTTGGATAAAGTAAAATGTAAAAAAAAAAAAGAGTGCCACAAAAATTTGTGTTTTTTCTTTGGATAAAATAAAGGAGGCCCTTGCATGGGTCTCCTTCACTTTCTTTTTCTCCTCTCGTTCTCTCTTTCCTATGGCCCATGCAGGGCCATCCCATTTCCCAATCTCCTTTTTTCTCCTCATTTCTCCCTCCTTTCCTTCTCTTTATGGCCCACGTAGGGCCCACCTGTGTGGGCCAATCTCCTTCTTTATCTCTCGCTCCTTCATTTTCTCTTTCTCCTATGGCCCACGAAGGGCTCCCTGCGTGGGCCATCCCACCTCTCTCTCTCTCTCTCTCTCTCTCTCTCTCTCTCTCTCTCTCCTATGACCAACGCAGGGGTCCCTGCATGAGCCATCCCACCTTTCTCTCTCATTCTTTCTCTTTCTTAATATAGACCACGCAGGCCCCCTTGCGTGGGCCATTCTTTCCCTTTCTTTCCTCTTTCTGACTCTCATTCACTCTCTTTCTCTCTCGTCCTATGGTCCACGCAGGCCTCTCTACGTGGGCCATTCCTCATATCTCCCAATTTTTTTCTTCTCTTTTTTCTTATGACCCACGCAGGTCCCCTCGTGTGGGCCATCCTCTTTTCTTTTAACTATACGTGGGTCCTTTCTTTTCTCTGCTTAGCAAGGTAACTACCCGTGTAGGCCATTTATCTACTCCACTTGAGCAAGATAACTGCCCGCGTAGGCCATTTATCTCTCGATCCACGTGAAAGTGAAGGCCTACGCAGCACTCATAGCCTTTGGTTTTATGAGATCCTTACGGAAGCTGTAGGATTATAACTCCCAATAACCATTATCTTAAACCTATAAATAGGCAACCCTTTCCCAAAATTCTAGGGGGGAAATTGTTACGCGAGAGCCTTGCCGAAGATTTCTCTGACTTAGATTATCTCTGCCTAGATACTTTAAGGTATCTCTGATACTTCTTCCATTTCGATCTTCTTCTCCTTTGACTTTCTTTTGCTTAGAATTTACGGGAGAAATAAATCCAGATTTAATTCTAGAGTTCGGACTATCTCCGACACAGGTGCGTTTAGGATAAGAGCTACGACCCTTACCTAAATATGTTGCACTTAGGATACGAGTTACAGCCCTTAACTAAGTATAATTTAGGGATGTAATTTGGGATTACATGTAACAACACGTACCTAAATTCCATACGTACTTGGAAATGATTAAGCCATGTGGATTACAACCCCTTGTTTAATTCTAAATGCATTTTGATTGCAACCACAAATCTGATATCTCGTATGCGTTGCAATCGTGAATTTAAAGAATGACTCTGGATTTTGACACCCAGAACACTCATTTACAACAACATTTTCTTCTTTACCTACTCACAACTATCGGATTACCGGACTTAGATCATACCCGAAATTGAGTTTCCATGGCGGTTTGAATCATCATTCCCTTAAATTTAGGATTTGGATCTTCACCTCGAGATCGGAAATTCCTTTAAGGTTTTAGTCAAACCCAACGGTTGATGCATTGACTTTTCATAAGTTGACGATATTACGAGATCCTAATGAGATCCAGCGGTGAATTAGTTATGATTTAACTAAATCTCATCATCTTGGTTAAATCCAACGGTGAATTCGTGACTTTTTACCAAATGATCGTATTACGAGACTATAATACGATCCAACGTTGGATTTATCATACTTTGACCAAATCTCAGGATTTTATTCAAATCAGACAATGGGTTTGTTGACTTTTACCAGATGATCGTATTACAATACCATAATACAAACCATAGATATACAAGAAGAATTCCCGTAGTACATGCTGTTTTCAAATGATGTAGTATTAATTGCCCAAATAAAAAAAGAAATAAATGATAAGTTGGAATGGAGAAAAATGTTAGAGTCGAGGGGTTTAAAAATTAGCAGAACAAGGACAGGATACATAAATTGCAAATTTAGTGAACATTATAGTATGGAGGAGAATTTAATTTAAAATAAAATAATCATTTAGTGTCACAATGCAATAGAATTCGCTACTTAGGCTCTACTTTACAATCATATGATGGATTTAAAGATGTCTCAAATAGAATTAATGCAAGTTGGATGAAATGGAGGTAAGCTAGAAGAGTATTGTGCGACCGAAGAGTTCCACTTAGATTGAAGGGACGTTTCAAGACGGTGGTTAGACTTGCCATATTATATGGTGTGGAATGTTGGTCCACAAAAAAGCGACTAGAAGATAGAGTACATGTAGCCGAGATGCGTATGTTGAGATCGATATGTAGAGTAACAAGAACGGATAAAATACGAAATGTGAGTGGCACCTACAAAGGAAAAAAAAATTGAGTGTCACTTTAGGTGGTTTAGCCGTGTTCATCAGAGGCTAGAAGAAAAACCTCTACGAAAGGTTGAGATGCTACAAACTCAAGGACGTAGGAGAAAAGGAAGACCAGTGAAGACCTGGATGGAAGCCGTGAGAAGGGATATGAAGGATTTCGAAGTTACAAAGAGATTAGCGCTGATTCGAAACGAGTGGAGAAATACGACTCGCGAAGTTGAACCCAAGTAGATGGGAAATGCTAGATGATGATGATCACACACACACAATGTGAGCTTATGCCAAGGGAATAAACAACTAAAGTCATTTTCTTATTAGGCAACTTCTAGAAAAGTTCAAAGATGAAGATGATTTTAGATGCCTCAACAAAGAATTGGCTGAAGTTGTTGATTTTCTTAGGATGAACCCAATCGGGTTTTCAAAAAAAAAAAAATTCTAATTCTTGTCTCGAATGTTGTTCTACTAGCCTCTCTCAAAGTTTCATAGTATGACTCACAGTTAAATACCATAAAATTGCCTACATTTTGAAAATGGCTTAACACTCTTTGCATTAAGTAGAGTAGTTAACTCTTAAATAGCAGTGAGTATATAAAGTTTCCTATATTTGCATACAATTAAAATCTTATAATATCTCTAATGATTTAATCACTCCTCGCTGATTCCAAACCCGTAGAATACACATCATAGATATCTATCTATCAATATATACATTAGCACCCTCCTGCAATCATGTGCTCCTTTAAATAAGAAACATGCAATCGGTTACATTTAACATCAGATTTTGATCTCATTGACTGAATGGTTGATGTTGCTGAAAAAATCCATTGAGTTGTTGATGATCATCGCCTATATGTGAAGTTCATCATTGTCACATTCTGCTCATCTTAGAGTTTGTCAGAGCTAGTGGCTCATTAGATCAGATCCATAATGATATGTTCCGAGAGCATTAGATTGGATCATGCAGATCGATTTTCTTTTGATGGAGATCTTAAACGAGGAAAGGTGGAGTTCATCGGATTAATATATTAACGGTGTTGAGGGAGATTGAAACTGTGGAATAAGAGGTGAGAATTTTACTAATCTAACAAAAATAAAGACTAATGGAGAAGGAAAGAAGGGAGACAGAAGGTCGTAGAAGATGGGTTATGGAAGTCATGGGAGCAGGAGTCAGGACCATTGTCGGCTTCATCGCAAGATCAAAACTAGCCATGGCTCTAATACCATGCAAAATCTTGTAATTTACTACATTTTAACAATAGTTTATAACACTTCATTAGGAAGAGTAACCTCTTAAATAGAAGTCAGTATAAAAAGTTTCCTAAATTTATATTCAATCAAGATCAAAAAACATCTCTAAGGATTCTAATCAGTCCTCACTTATTCCTAAACCTTAGGATACACATTATAGATGGGTATCCACCTTAATAACTATGAATCTCTATCTCCATCTTTGGATATCCCTTTGGCTCCTATAAGAAAGTGACAATAATGCTCTTTCTCCATCTTTGGGCATTTTTGTTTTTCTCACCAATCATGACAATCTGAGTCTAACTTGGAAAGGTCTTCGTCTATATCTGAGTTTTTGAACCTCCACCTTCCTTGCATGAAGGAGGAAGATTCTCGAGAAAGTAGCATTCGAAAACAAATATTCAGGAAAGTTTGATTGCTTGCAAAGCATCCATAGAAGAACATTAATGGCTCAAAACTATTTCATATTTAATAAATAAATAAACTTAGTTAGTACAGTAACCATGAAAATTCTGAATTAACTCAAAAATTAAATAAAACTGATCAAGGGAAAGGAAGTCACAATGGAATCATGGTGATAATACTCATCAGTTAAAGGAGTTAGAAAGCAGGTGATGCAACCAGATTGAAATTCCGAGTAGTGACATATTGGCTAGAAAATCCCTGCTACTAACAGTACACCTCTGAGTACCATCATCATATTCATCACATCTTTGCAAACAGAGATATCCCATCATCTTTCTTTGTTTCGTCCGTATCGGTTTCACATCAAAATCTCTATAGGAATGGTTTTCTGTTGTGACTTAATAGTGAGGGAAGCGTCAGGCTAGGGAGAATACCATTTCTCCATTGCCATGATTAACAGGTCTAGAGCAAATTTCTATTTGAAAAACTGGAAGATTTTTAATGCTAAATTAAGCAATACAGGCTCACAATGTCATCATAACATCTTGAAAGAGCTTCCTAAAATCCATACTGATGCAGTCCAAAAAAGGGCACGTTTGGAAGCTGTTTGAGAGACTGAAATGGAGGACAATCTTTAAAATCTTCCTAAATTGAGATTTGATATACTGGTTTTTATTGGTATTCCCAGTCTTAATAAGAACAGATTACAATATGAAAGCATGGTATTTGGTTGTGTTCTTACACAGTGGAAACAATTATACGTAGGTTGCCATCTACGTAATTTGATTTTATAATATTGCGAGCAGTGGTTCACATTACGTACAGTGCAAATTTTTTACCAATTTCAAGCTCGGTTCATCAAACCATTGCAGAGAGTAGCAATGATGTATCATGAATTGAATCCATTCTCAACTAAGATTCATAGAATCCGTGTCAAGAGAAAAAATAAAAGATAAAAATAATTCCACTATTATTTTAATATATATATATTTATTTATTTACTTCTATAAGCCAAACGAGGTCTAAGGTTTGGTCCGTCAAATTTTCAGTTTGGACTAAAATATTTTGTAATACGTCATATTTGTCATTCTTTTTCTACACTGATTTCATGTCATTGATATGATATAGAGGGCATTTTAGGATATAAGAAATTTTAAAGTCTACCTCCACCTACTTGCCCCTATTAGAGATGAGTTTCAAAAGTAATCCTTTTATTTTGTACAGCCTTTTACGTTTATGTAGGGATAAAAGGGTAATTGAGTGCAACATAATTTAGAGTAGGCTATTTCACTGTACGTAGTACACTGTACACTGTACGGATAGTTGAATCAAATGTTGCCTCAAATATTTGATGGAAAAAGCTTGGTGCCTTTTCTGATAAGCCTATGCTATGATACCTTCTCTAACAAGCTTGCTAGCTTGGTACCTTCTCTGATAAGCTAATCTTTGACCCTTCCTTGGCTCGCAAGACACCTCAACTTTCTCTCCCTTCATAGTAAACAATTGAAGTGGGTTCCAAAAAGGGGAGATCACCAATATATGGAAACTAAGAAACACAACATAGATCGTCTCATCTCATCGTCAATTTGTTCCACCGATCTCCCCTCCGCTAGAGTCCCTCCTCGACAAGGTAACACCACCCTCCTGTCTCTCTCTCTCTCTCTCTCTCTCTCTCTCTCTCTCTCTCTCTCTCGAATTCTTTCTCTACACTTTTCCCACTCGCATTCTTTCTTTCTCGCAGGCTTTTGGAAGAGTTCTGGGTTCTGGTTCCCGGTTTAGGTTTTATGATAGGCTTGAGATTTTTTATTTATTTTGGGTAAGAATTTTTTAAATTGATATGTTTTCTATGGGTTTTTTTATTTTTTCTTTTGGTATATTATGTCGTGAAATTTGGGTTTATTTATTTTGATCGATTTCATGGTTCTTTTGGGTTATATATATATATATTTTTTTATCGATTTTGATGGAGTTTTTGGATGTTTTTTTACTCAATTTGGATGGATATTTTGGGATGATTTTTTGGGTTTTTATTGGATCAATTTTGGTGGCTTTTAAGTATTTTTTATGTCCAATTTTATGTTTTTTTTGGATTTTTTATGGGTTTGTATTTTTGAGTTTCTATTTATGAGTTCTTTATTTCGAGTTACTATTTTTGTATGTATTTTTAAGGTTTTTTTGAATTTTTTATTTTTGAATGAACTTTTATGATTTTTTTGGTACCCACTCCAAATCTCTTTATTCTTGTGCTTTGACTCCAGTCTTTAAATTTTTTTTTTATTTAAAATCAATTATCTAAAGTGTTCCTTTTTCAGGATTTTTTTGTAGCATTTTTTATTGATATTTTAGGGGCATTGTTATTGATTTATTAGGGTTTTTGTTTCGAGCAAATTTCGTTTTCTCCATTCAGCCCTTGACCCTAGTTTCCTAAATCGTTAAACTTTAGTTGATTTATTTTTTGTTATGCTTTCTCAGTTAGGGTTTCTCAATGGTATCCAATCTCTGAATAGTTTTGGTGATTGTAAACTCTAAACTTGAAAATATCTATTTTTTAATTTTATGATTTTGAGTTCAAAGTTATTATTTTAATAAATATACAACTTGACTTCAATACTTTCTATTTTGGTTATTCTTTGATTTTTTCCACTAATTTCTATTTTTTGATGATTTCAAAACCCTAAATTTTTATAAGCGTGTTAGTCTTTTGATGTTGGTATGAGAGAATCCAAAATAAAAGGGAACGTTATAGTTCCGTACATGGGTTGCTGGTGCACTGGATTGTGGGATGATCTGATGGCCTTTTTGAAATGAATATTTATGAAATTGCAGATTTATTATTGGAAAGGAGAAGCAACCTATTTCAACCATGCACATGGACACTCAAACTCGCGGAGCATCTTTGCTGTAATTATTTGGCTGTTTACGACACTGGAGATGCCTTGCTACTTCCAATGGGTTTTGTTGAGAGTTAAAAAAGAGTGAAGTGACATCGATTTTAAGCCAAACATATATGTCTCTCCAAACGAAATTCCAAAGGAGGCTACATGGCTCCACCATCCATGATGTATAAATCTGGTATCATTATCTTAGTTTTTTCGATATGTTGCCAATAACACAGGTGCATCAAGTTTTATACTATTATATTTAATTCACAATTGCAAACAATGATATGGAGTTTTCATTTATCTCTCAAAATAAATGAATTGGTCATTCGATCAATGTCTTGTGATCTTATTAGTCCTTTGTATAATTATTTGATTTTAGCTCTTTGGTAATTTTCATAGTTGGAACTTAGAAGTGAAGTTTGTAAGAGATTGTTTCCTTGACATGGTGAATGATTCTATGATAATGTGTAGCACATCCAACAATGCTCCTGCCATAATCTGCATTGATGAAAACAACATTTTGATAGTGATGGTCTAGGCAATCATATATTGTGATGGTGATAGTCACTATAGAATTCTGCTACCTTCGTTTATATATATAGAATACTTGTGAGTGTTTTCCTTTAGTATCTTTCTCATGATTACTTGCAAGCACGATAAAACTATCAAGCTTATAAAACACTTTCCAAGTGTGGGTGGCTAATAATAAAGTATAAAAGAAATTTATCAATGATTATCATACACACATCTTTGACAAACTTTTCCTTCTTTTTTTTCTCAACATCCCATCTTTAAATTGATTCCTTGATAATTAAAGATGTTGTATATGTGTACCAGCTCGTGCCAATCTTCATAAGAGAATTCAAGTTCCACTAAAGACGTCATAAATGTTGCACCAATGTCTTCTTATTTTTTTCACAGTTGTGCTAGAGAAACCTCCTAAGCCAACACATTTACCGTGGTTAACCCCTATGTATCTCACCTTGTCATATTTTGTATTAGCTCTTGAAGACTATAGATTCGAAGAATTTTCTTTTTCTTTGGTGTTAGTGAATCAAAAAATTAATAGGTGCCCATCTCGAGTATGCAGCTCTTCATGACTTTCTGTTTTTTGTCTTTTCATGTTCCTGAAATTCTTTATGGGAAACTATTCATTGGTTTTTAATGCTTAATATATATTGAAATAAATGGATCTAAGTTGATAATTTCCTCATCGAAGGGACGCAATTATTTTATGTTTCTACATTATCAGTGTCAAAATATACATCACTAATGCATTGATGGATATAGCTGACGAAATGTGCTTTAAAATTCAAGTGAATTAGAAAGAAATATTCAACAGCAAAACCATCTCTTCAAACGCATTCTACAAACTTACTTACCATTTGTAGAAAATCATTCTTGAAAGGCTGTCAATTAAAGTCCTCGAAAAACACTTCATAGCAATTAAATTTTTGGGAAGAATCTAAGTATCCATAGAAAAAAGTCTAGGATGCTGGTCACAAACATGGCTGGTTTTAAAGAGTATCTCTAACCGGTTGTAGATGGTCATTATAAGTACATACTTATTTTACTTTTTATATTTTTTATTTATTTTTCTATGGAATTTGTTCCCTGATGTTATATCCACAGAGGTCTACTTGCATACATCTTGCAACTTTTTTGTTTAGATTAAGAGATTTAGAGTTGACATAACAGCAATAACTATGATTGTTAATTTTCAATTGCAGTCAGTGGCTAAGATGTGTTTCATCTCGGATGAGGCATGTGATGCCGCATTAGGCTTTTTCTATTATTTTACGATCTCTCAATTCTCAAGTATGGTGGGTGCCTTTGGCATAGCTTGTTGGAGCCTAATGACTGCTATGGGCTCTGGCATGGAACTCTTAGGCTGGGGAACGAGTTTGGTAAACCAGCTCTTTGCATCTAAAGCATTGGTGAGGAGCTTTTTTGGGTGTGAAACAAGTTTCCAACTAGAACCGATAATAATTGCTCTGGTTGGGTGTTGGCGTGAAGCAGGTAAGGAGTTGGAGTGAAATTGCAGGGAGTTATGCTAAATGCATCCTTAATCCACTATGTCAACAATATTTCCATAAATTGACATCATACGGGGACTTGAGGTCACCTCTCTTCGCGACTAAAAGAAACATGATTATGATGTATTATGGCCGACAATCAAGCTGATATACACTGAGTCAAGATTTGCTCCAAGGAACCTCTGAAGATGGTGAAGAAGATGTTTTTAAGGACTTCTGGTGGGTTGTCATCAGCACATCATAGGTTATCAGGTATATTCAGCACCTTTTAACCTCCAAAACTTGTCAACAAAACACTATCACAGTCGTAACATCGCTGTTATATGTGCATTTATATTGGGTGAAGGGCAGTTCACTAGCTCATGAACCAGATGATGTGATTTGTGCATTTATATTGCATGAAGAGCAGTTCATTAGCTCTGTTATCTCGACAACTTTTTTTGGAAAATTTCAATAGCATAATTCCATTTGGTTTCTTTTTGCATGAACAAGTTGATACTTGAGGATTTTCAAGTGGTAGTTGAAGAGTCTCCAAGCTATTAGATTCGATAGTTCATGTAGGTACATGTACTATGTAAGCTATCGACGTAGGCTGAGTGCTCTATCTTTGCTCGAGTGCTTTGTCCTAGCTCCATATTATAGATTTTTATAGATAATGGGTTTCAGAGATGCTCTATTTAGGCCATCCAGCGATATATAGATAGAGATACCAATCATGGTTGGTTTTCGTGGTTGGTTTTCATAGTATACGGAGGTATTAAGAGATTGACCTCTCCTCACATCTCTGGGTCTACTTAATTGCTGGACAAAAAAATTACTACTTTATTTGCTCTTTTTTTTAAATATTTTAATGGCTCTTTATTGTGTTTCATTTGTCCGGTTCTACCGAATTAGGTAGAGAAAGAAAAGTGCACGAGCTCTCCATCTATTGAGAGGCTGCCATTGACTCCTAATTGGATGACCTGCTAACGTATTTTAAACATTTTTCATTTTTCCTTGTTACTTAAATTATTTATGAAATCATGCGTACAAGTTCTCTAGCATCGCAGCCATCGCATTACGTGCAACGCACGTGCTTCCCACTAGTATATATATATATATTAGATGCCCAACTCTTAATATGTCTACCTCACACGACACTCAAGTGTCATGTGAGGCAAGATACCTGATTCATACAAAATGAAAGATGTCTGTTTTTGCATGAGATCTCTTACCACATGATATTGTATCATATGTATAAAAAGGATCTCTTACCACATGATATTGTATCATATGTATAAAAAGGATGAGGAGACAATATGTCCTCCGCAATAACATATAATATGCTAAAGATCAATGAGGCGTCACTTATTTCAATAGATAAAACCCTCATCACCACACTTTTTTTGCAAAATAGTGCACATCTTTGATCAATCCAAATTGTCCAAGTGGAAGAACAACATTTGAACTGATGTCAGCCTAAAAAGTGAGCCCATCAAAGGATTCAACCCATTCAATCCAGGTGCTGTTGCATTGGCTGTTGTCATATTAAACATAAGGTCCATGTTAAGTGCTCGAAGTGGACACTCCAAATCCTTTGGTAGGAATCTTTTATGGGTTGAGTTTAGTTTATATGATGTCTTGTCACATGGACGAATAGGATTCGTACAAAATGTGGGCCATGTGGCACTACGTGGCCTAGGAAGTATGGTGGTGAGGGTGTTGTCTATTGATGTAGGTGACCAGAGTCGATCTCTATTGATCATAGTTCTATAACTCGGTCGAGTTACTCGTCTCGGCGGGATTTTGAGTCGAGTCCGAGTCGAATCAAGATTTCGCTAGGATGATGCAATCAGGGTTCATAAACTACCCTTATATATATAACATTTACATGAGATAAGGTATTAGAAACCCCATCTCTTTAAAAGGTATTAAATTGCCCATTTTATCAACATATCTTTCCATCTTATTGCTTGTAACATATTTTTTTTATTTTGATATGATATATATTTTTCAAAATATATACTAAGTTACCGAGTCGGTGCTAGTCGAGTTTATCCGAGTTTTCGAATTAACTCGACTCAACCGACTTTCGAGTCGAGTCGAGTTTTCGCATTTAAAATCATGCTATTGATAACGGATCAATCTAAAAATGTGAAATAACAATGTTTAAGAGTTTTACTGCACTATTCAACCATCCTAAAACACAGTATTTTGAACACCAAAAGTGTACAAAAAGACGCTTACCGAGAAGAATTGTTAAAGCAGTCATAGCAAACTCTGACACATGAAAAAATGCCGAATTGTGGCAAAGCCTGAAAAGAATACTTCGCAAGTTAGCATGAGCAGAATATGTTAAAAAGTGCAACAGAAGCAATACAATATATGTCCAGGCAGAACATTGGTAAACTTCCAAAAATAACAAAATTCTTACCATTTGATTTGATGAATGTTCATGGCATAATGTCCTGCCACAACAACGACAATGATGCTGTATCAAAAAATAAAGCCTGGTTTAGAAGCATATTTCCAGACGGTAGGCAAAATGTTGAACATGTGTGTTATATTAGAAAGGCATAATAGTAAATTTTGATGTCACATAGTCACAGTATTAAAGGTAAATTAGTCTGTGTCCATTCTTTCTCTGTATAAATATATAAACACTATACAGAGGAATTGACATTACAAGTACTGGAGATCTAATCATTTTAGGCTCCTCACTGTCATTATATTGTTTTACTATGTTCCACGTTTCTCATTCTTCATCAGATTGGATGTAAACCCAAATGAGTAACAGCAGTTGTCATCACGAGCCTTTTAAAGTTGATCGTAGGCATATAGGCATGTGACTTCTTACTGGTACTTCATTTTAAATCATCCTAATTTTTGTCAAGATACTTCTCACTCAAAACAAAAGTGAGATAATTACATGAAGTATTAACGCATACCCTGTGACAGCCTGGAATTTTCACACGTGGATTTCCTGGGATAAATTTTTTTTTTTTGTTTCTTATACTTATGGGCACAGATTCCGTGTGTGGCTGGTACACCACAAGCAGGTGTACAGGCCATTATAAAAAGGGTTTTAAAAAGAGTGATTTGAGTTCCACTTCACACCACTTGATCCCTAGACCTTTTAAACGCAAACCAACCTTCTAACCAGTGGTGCTCTCACGGAGCTTGTGTAACTTTTACACAATTAAACACATATACCCTCCACATGAAGGCATACATCCTTAATATTTCCAGCGTGTGTTGTATACCTTACCAAACACACACACACATAGTCGTGTATTAGTGTTCGGAAAATTCGGGTTGTTACATACCCTCTCCCTTCGGAGAAAAAAAAAGACTCCAAATCATACATAGAAACTTAAGGCGGTAGGATTCCAGAAGTTCAAACTTCAAACATTTGGTGAAACCAGTAACCACATGCATGCTCCCAGAAAAAGGTAAAAGAGAGTAAAAAAGATTAATGTGTTGGTTGATTATATGAAAATGAAGTAATTAAACCAGGCATTAAATCTAAAGTACATAGAAGAGAGAAAGCACAAAAGAACAAATGACAAATCAGCTGTCTTATGAAGTCAAGAGAATATGGTTTTAAAAATGAAACAAATTTTATATCCTAAAATCTACGAACCCAGATACTTGAAGATGCTTAGCATATTGGCATCAAGAAGCTAAGACATCAACAGAGGTACTCAATATCTCTATTTAACTGTATCCTATTTTATTGATTTTGTTACTTTTGAAATTCAAAATTATATAAGTAGAATGGTGCAGATAATCATACCAGAAAGAGAGTAAAACATATATTTAAAACACATAATAACATATGTATTATATAATACAGTACGGCACTATGACATATATCTTGTAAAATATAATATCCTGATAAAATATGACACTATCTATGTCTGCAATAAAAAAAATTCACAAACGCCGAGTCATTCTGCTCTACATATTCATATCGTATCCTAAATTTGTATCATAGTGTACCAGAAAGGGTCCTAAAATCAGTATCTAGGATAATTTTTATAGTTTCTAAAGAAAGCTACAAATACACCTTTTTTTTATCAATAAAGCTACTTTTTTTATCTGTAAAGCTACCATTATGCTTGAAAGTGAGATTAAAGGTCTTTTAGAAATGGTAGCAATCCTAAATCAAATTGAATAAAATTTCTTGTGCCAATGATCCAAAAATCCCTAGATGTTGCTCATCAAAAACAAAAAGATCCCTAGATATAGAGATTAGAGAAGAAACCTGTAGGTGTGTAATCAGTCAAAATGGGCATGCATCAAATTGGCACAACTCACAAAACCCATTATCCATGTACCCGCATTTCCTTTCCATCAGATACCATCTCAAATCCAATTCAAAAGCAATGACCCGCATTCAGAGAAACACTGAATCAGTTGGCTAATGTGTGGGCAGACACCCCATTAAATCTCCTTTGCATCGGAGAAACCCAACTGTGATGAATCAATCAACAACTTGATACCTTTAATAGCTGAGGTCTTAAAAATAATGTTACAATCCCTTCAATGACAACAAATATCAAATCATCATTTTTTTCTTAACCTTAGGGATAAGAAATCGCCAAAATGTACAATGTAATGGACCTACATAATAAATACCAACAAACAGAAAAATAGCAATACTGCTTTAAGGAGGCAACCTCTTTAAATGAACTAAAATGTTGTTTATGGCCCTAACTTTGGTTTGCTGAACCCAGAGTGTTCTTATTGGGCTAGTGGCTCGGGGGCCAGCGGGAACGCACGCCAGAATTTCTCTGATTTTGGCATCTGTACAACTGCTGGGAGCATTTTCAGTACTAGAAAATGCATTAGAATCCCTAGGCGGTATATACTTTTCTCTTTAGGAAAAACCCTAAGATTGGATTGTATTCTCTTGAGATGATCAATAACATTGTTCATAGCCGCCCCATGGACGTAAGCAATCTTACCGAACCACGTAAATCTTTGTCTCTTGTGTGATCGGATCTGTTTTATCGTTTTTTCTCTCTTTTGCATTATTGTTCGAGTGTTCATCGTGCGGATCGTTGATGATATTTGGGTGCTTCCATGCAACACTAAAATACTTCCGCTCCAAGCACGCTCTAACTACACCCAATTATCATCTTTCTAATCATCCATATGATAATCATCTTCAGTCAAATTCATATACACCTCACTAGACCCTAAACCCCAGTGATAATCAAAAAATGAATATAAAAAACCAAAATCATATCCAAATTGTGTATCAAATTCTATCTCAAACAAAAATTTTACATCATAGGATGCCAGCCTCCGATTAAATAGTTAAATCAACAGACCATCTCCCAAGATCTAATTTCCACATCCAATCATTCAAATGACTAATTCTAAACATAACAGGCCTCAGATCCAACTAATCCGATGAATAATTCAAACAATTCAACTTTATATCGATCTCCTTTACAATAATAATTTTTAAAAAAAAAAAAAAATCATCCCCAAATAAGAAAGGCGATGAATGGAGAGAACAATTATCATCATTGATGATCATTTAGAAGCTAAATACGTAAGAATTATGGAGGATTGATGATGGATAGAGGGATTTGAATGGTAAAAATTAGGTTTAGGATAGATAGTTGAAGTACCCGACGCCTGAAAGTGTTGAAACTGCATTTGCAGACGTCGCAGCGAGCAGCTTCTTCGAATGGCGGAGGTTCCCCCATTCCTCAATATCGAAATCGATAAAGCGGTCGATGCAGATCGAGCAGAAAACTATTAATATTTTGTTCTGGATTTCTTTTGTCTCTTATAAGGAATAAAAAACCTTTTATAAACTTTGCCTTTTGCCTTTCCTAATTTATGCAATGAAGACTCACCGAATCGGGTTTATGGGCAATTCTTCACTAAGGAAGAATTAATATTTGGGAAATTTACCCGATCGACTCTATCAGATGTACCTTTTACAGCAGAGATCCTATAATTTCACATTTACCCAAATCGACCAGCTCGAAATCGAGTCGACCCTAAGGAGAATAAAAAATCCATATTACCCCCTTCTCTGACTTTCTTTAACCCAAATATATCTTCTATTTCCTCATTTTAATCTACGCTAAAGTTATAAGAAGTTAGAGGTGGTGAAGGTGACGACGTCTTCTGCCTCAGATCTGCTTACTGAAAGAAGAAAACAGAGGTTTGGGAGAAGAAGCTCCTACATTTTGTCATTAGGAGTTAAAGATCCTGTAGTTTCCCATTCCGACGCGAGGTATGTTCAGATCCAGTGTAAACCATATCGAAATAACTTTTGGAAAAGGTGAATCGATATCGATTGTAAATAAATGCAGGAGCTAGTCGATTGTAAGATATACTTTGTATATATTTACTGAGTATCCAATCGCTACCGATTGAGTATCCAATCATTACCGATTGCGTATCCAATCGGCACCGACGTTATAAACAATTGTTACCGATTGAGTATCCAATCGTCAATTGTAGCAATTGGATACTCAATCGGTAACGATTGGATAATCAATCGATTATTATTGGATATCAGTTATTTTGCTATCAATTTGTCATATTCATCCGTCTTATGACTCCTTTCTTCTCCTTCTTAAACAGGAGATGTCTGGTGTGAAAATTCCTCTTCTCTGTCACTTTGATGGTCATATTGTAAATGATGATGGTTTGTATCAAGGTGGCCGCCGGAGGGTTATTATAATTTCGACGGGTATATCTTATGAACGGTTCAGAAGACGAATTTCTGCCGTCAGTTTTGCAAGAGCAGATGAAACAATTTCCATAAAGTTCTCTATGAAGATAGTGAACACCCCTGTGCTTGTCGACGCTTTGGATTCGGATGATTTGGCCACCCTATTTTCGTTTTATAAATTCGGGTCAGACATTATAAAGGTATTCATCATTAAAGAACCATCCTCCTTCCGATTCGAAGCTGAACAAGTATCTCTAGGTGGGACTGATTTTGTGAGTAACCATTCCTTCCAGTCATGTAAGCTTGAGGAGGAAGGACTTACATATGATATTATTCAGTTAGGTGATAACGGCGATTTTGCGACAAACATATCCACCATGAAGACAACTATTGATCTAAATCATGCCCCAGTTGAATCATATGATGACCCACTACAAAATATGCATGGGGCACATTGTAATCAAGAGTTAGACTGCACGTCTCTAAGAGTGGGGGATGAAGACGATTTTCATCATATCTTTCCCGGTGGATTCACAACTTGAATGACTCACGAATTATGTTCTACTATGCCATCGATGGTGATTAACGAAGGAGCTCAACCCTATTTTCATACATATAATCACCCCTTCGGTGAAGGGACTAGTCAACCATGTCAGAACTCGTTTGGTGAAGGGCTTAGTCAGCCATGCCATGACCCGTTCCGTGAAGGGCCTAGTAAACCACATCAGAACCCCTTCGGTGAAGAAGGATCTAGTGAACCACCTCAAAACACTGCTAGTGAAGAGAACGTCGAAGATTATGATGATGAACCGGATGGGTTTATAAAAGAGGATCCGAAATATTTTACGAGGGGCATTGATAATCCATTAGTAGATGGAGCTTACGAAGTGTCAGAGACATCGGACGAGTCTTCCGATCAAGAGGTGGAAACCGAATATCGGAATTGGACGTTTGAAGTTTGAGAGATCTTCAAAGATAAACAAACATTTCAAAGAACATTGAAAGAGCACGCGGTGGAGAAAAACTTTCAAATTCGGCCTTTGAAAACCGCTAATTATCGAGTGACAGCCGCATGCTACGAAACCAGTTGTTCATAGCGAATACATGTGTCTAAATTAAATAGGCTCGACAGTTTCCAAATCAAGACGTTCAATAGTACTCACACATGCAGGGTCGCTAAGATAAGACCGCACGGTCACCGTAATACAACAATCTCGTTCGTAGCCAATTATGTACGGGAAAAACTTATGGAAGGATTCGACTACACCCCGGCGTCGATAATATTTGATATTGTAAAAGCTTATAATGTGCAAATCTTATATGCTAAGGCTTGGAGGGGGAAAGAACTTGCCCTTAATGATATTAGAGGCAGTTGGAAATGATAATTTGTGGATCTACCAGCCTACGTGAAGGAGATGGAGAGGATAGATCCTAATGTACGAACATCCTTTTAACTAACGCTTGACGGTAAATTTTAAAGATTTTTTTAGAGTTTCGGCCCATGCATCAGAAGCTACCGTAATACACTTCATCACACACTGCTTGTAGATGGCACACACCTACGGGGATGTTACGAAGGGATCCTACTTATTGCCTCGGGGTAAGACGGTAATGGCCATATATTACCATTACCATTTGTCGTCGTCGAATTAAAAGAAGAGGATATGTGGATGTGGTTTCTTAAACGAATAGGTGCGTTCGTGATCGGTGAACTTATCGAAGATTTTGTTTTTATCACGGATAGATCGAAGGGTTTAATTAAGGCGGTCAAACATATCTTCCCTAACGCACACCACAACTATTGTATGCGACATATGACATAAAATTTGCAACACAAGTATCCCAAGAACAATGTGAAAGGTTTATGGTGGTGCGCCGTGCGTGCATATTCAGTAGAGAAATTTGATTATTTTATTAACAAAATGAAGGAAGATCCTGCTGATCCTCGGGCCGTAGAGTATATTTTGAAAATAGACCCAAAGCATTAGGCACGTGCACATATGAAAGAAAGGCAATATGATTCTCTGACTACGAATAATGCCAAAAGCTTAAACAGCGTACTAAAGATAGCTCGAGAGAGACCAATTATCGACCTAATCAGAACTACTAGAGAGAAAGTCGCCGATCATTTTCAAAAGCGCAGATAGATATCTGAGAAATGGGCCACCCTACTCTGCCCAAAAGAAGACGAGCACATGAAGAAGGTACTACAATGGGCCGGTAGGAAGAGAGCTCAATAATACGGGCGCGATCAATTTCAGGTCAATTCCTGAAATTTCAGTCATCACGTCGACTTAGAATACAAGACCTGTACTTACCACCGTTGGCTTATTCATGACTTGTCTTGCTCTCATGCCATGGCAGCTATTAATCGGAGAAGTTACGATTACCATAACTTCTGTGAGAAGTAGTTTTTCACTGCTTGCTTTAGACAAACATACAACGAATAATGGCTTCTCACCCTCGATAAAAGCCAATGGGCATTCCAAGCTGAGCAACTGCCTGAAAATATGAAAGTAAGACCACCCTACAATTATCGAAAGCAAGCCGACCATCCGAGAAAGAGAAGGATAAGGTCTAAGGGTAAAGTTAGGGCCCTACAGTGTGGCAGGTGCAGTGAGTATGGTCACAATCGCCGGAGTTGCACGGCAATTGGGCCCATGGGTTGATACAGTACAAGAGGTCGGCTAAATATTCAACTACACCCCACAGTCCACTAGCTGTAAATTTTCCAAAAAATGTAAAAAAGTGTTGATAGATAGCCCTGGTGATAATTGGGTTTGACTTGTAACTTCATTAGGGTTGTATCTAACCTGACGAATTTAAGGCAAGCTTGGTACTCTTAAGAATTTTCGAAACGTTTTGTCACATAGAGTCGATATCGACTGTAAATACGGTCGACATCGACTGCGAATATAGTCGATGTCGATTGCTTCTGCAATCGACAGTGATTGCGTCTGCAATCGACAACGATTGCTTCTGTAATCGACTGCTTGAGCACTCTTTAATAAAGTTTGCGACAAGCCCAAAACCTGTCTAATGTTAACCAGCCGATATAAAAATTTTACATACTTGAGATTATAAATTAAAAAAAATAACGATTGTTTTACAATTAAAATTTAAAATTTTCGTTTACAAATTGAATGTTCTAAAGATACAACTACATATGATTTTAACTTTTGAAATAAACTAGGATGCTACTGCATCAGTTATAGGTTCTTCATCGATGGCTCTCTCGACTTCTCCATCGGCAGTAAATTTAGTGAGGGCTTGGCCAATTTCTACCCTCATCTGACTCATATTGCTTTGGCTGAAGTCGAATTTCTTCTCCAACATGAAGTACTCTATGTACTTCAAAACAAATACCCCACAATCCCAACCATTGCTTTGTCGGGGCACAAATTTGACCTTACAATCAGAACTTGACCACGGATAGGTCGCAGCTTCCAATGCAGTGGAGTCTCCGTGTACATGTAAAAGCGCAGGAAGATATTTGGTCTGTTTTGAAAAGTGCAATGTCAGATAATGTTTGATAAGATAAGCTACTTAAGCAGAAAAAATATCTACAGATAATGTGTGATCGATTGCCTAAACAAGCGACAACGATTGCATAATCAATCGTTGGAGATTGTATAAGCAATCATAGTGATTGTATAAGCAATCGTTAGTGCTTGTTTAGGTAATCGTTAGCGATTGTATAATCAATCCCATTTGACTGCTTACAAAATTATATTCTGAAGGTGTGGACAATTCTTACCAGGATGTTGATTTGTAGGGAATACTTGTCCTTCGAGGGCCTATCCAAAATTGGATCAACGATCATTACTGATCATTCTAAAACCTTAACGATCGCAAGGGCTCAATGTAAAGGAGCGTGACTATGGACTGGGATAAATATCTGAAATGAATAATATATTAGAGGAAATAATGGTGAAAATTATAAACAAAGTTTGCAGAGACCGTAATGTACCGTGTTGCATTGGTGAGCCCACAGATTTCTCAACCTATTGAAGAAGAAGTTTTGGAGCACCTTCTTACCTGGGTTGGTTTCTTCCTTAAGGCGTACCCAAGTCAATTTATGCGTGCCATCGGTTTTGGTTGAGTTTTTCAGTATCAACAAAGAATCTAAAATCGTTATAATCCATGGCGATATATGACAAATCGATGGGGCTCATCAGGAAAAATTTATCACCAACTTCAGGATGAGCAGCGTCATCTATGACTTCCAAAAGTCTTAGGTAGGCTCCCATGATCTGAAAGATAACAAATTTCAGTAATCGACACACTTCATTCGTTATCGATTCTATCTGATAGTATCGATCGCTCGCATAATCATGACCGATTATGAGAAGCGATGTCATTGTCAAGACGATCGTTATCGATTCCCTAGACAGTCGGTATCGACTGTAAAGACCATCGTCATCGACTGTGTACACAATCGTCATCGATTATGTAAACAATCGCGATAGACTATCTGGACAATCATTCTATTTTTTTAATCAGTCGTTACTTTTAGAAAACTTGAAAAGGAAATAACTTTGGAGAGAAAGCATTAAGAAATTGAATATGAGAGATTTTGTTACTTACAAGATTGTCTAAGTATGTCGTGCCTTCCAGACATTTGAACGTACGCATCCGGAGTGTATAATCACCCACAGAGCTTACGTAGATGCTGCATGAAACATAACGGTCAAGTTTTAATTCAAAACAAAATTAACTTCTAACTAACAACTTACTATCATCGGAAAAACGGACAAATTCGTAATATATGTAACTTACTCGATCTTTTTGGAGTCAGTCCGGATGGCATTCATGAACCTCGCTCTCACAAATTTCAACCATAGGAGGGGGCATTGTCTCAGTTGGCGATTTTTTTATCGCCTGCTTTTTTCCTGTCCTAGGCTTCGAGGCAACATGTTTGGCTTTAATCCTAAGCCTCAGGGGAGCATCTAATGGTTGCTTGGATTGCTCATCACCAGTCGGACCACCCTTATCATCATCATCGTGGGATTGGTTATCAGCTGCTGCCAACTCCTCTTGGGCGGGAGGAGCTGGTGCCACATCTGTTGATCCCTAGTCAACTGGACCAGCAGGTTCTGGTCCCATATCGGCAGTGAGAGACACTTCTGATAGCAACTTTGAAATAGCACCATCCTGAACATTGAAAGACATAAAATTGATAAATAAGAAAAACTAAGAATAGAATGACTTCTAAAAATAATATAAATCAATTTCGAATCTAAACCGATCGTATTTACATTCGGTACCGATCGCCTAACGATTGCATTTACAATCGGTATCGATTGCACATACGATCGGTATCGATTGCAGATACGATCGGTATCGATTGTACATACGATCAGTATCGATTGTACATACGATCATTATCGATTGTAAATGCGATCGGTATCGATTGTACATACGATCGTTATCGATTGCAAATGCAATCTTTATCAATTGTACATACGATCGGTAAACAATCGAATAAATAAAAAATCGAATTAAAGCAAACTACACTGCCAATCATACCTTGGGTGTCACCTCCATGATCATTTGAAGGAGTTATATAATTTTTCCTTGCTCTTTTCGGATCAACCTGTTGAAGTGATCCGCCGTTTGCAATTGAACATCCCTTGAAGTGAGCCATTCTTTAAAGGAGTTGCATTGTGTCCGGAGGAGCTTATTCTCCTCCACCAACCGCTTATTCCCTTCCACCAATTGGTTAACTAACTCTTCCAAATGGCTGGCTTTTTGGTTGAGTTTCAAGTTATCCAACTCCAAACCATCATTCCTCCTCAACAACTCTTGATTAGAGGAGGTTGGTGTACTGCTGCTTGTCTTTGCGGTGACCCTTTTAGGCCGGTCTAATTGGACTTGGACCTCATCTGATGAAGAGCCTTCGTCAGACGTTGTTTTGTCCTCAAATTCTTCCTCTTCAACTTCTTTGACCGAAATATTTCTTTTCTTCTTGGGCCGCAGATCAACTTCCACAGCTTTCTTGACCTCCTCAACCTCTTTCCTCTTCCCCCCAATTTCTCCCCCAACAGCTTTTAGAACCCGCTGATAATCCCTTACGAGGGGTATGTCCAACTCGAAGGTAACGGGTTCGAGGGGAGCGTAAATCCTGTTACGAAAAAGGACAGGTTGTAAAATAACATTAAAAAATTACAAAAATTGAAAAATTCCTGTAATATAACGACTCTTAAAGAGTGGAAACCGATTCTATTTACAGTCGATACCGATTGTGTAGGAAGTCGACACCGATTGTGTTGGAAGTCGACATCGACTGTGTAAGCAGTCGATAACGATTGCTTAATCAATCGATCCGATTCCGTAGTCAGTCGTTTCCGACTACGTAGGCAATCGATATCGATTGCTTAATCAATCATCCGATTCCATAGTCAGTCGTTTCCGACTACATAGGCAATCGATATCGATTGATTTGGTAATCAAAATTCTCCACATTACTCTTTAAAGTTCTTACAAATTTACCTTTACAAATTTGAATTAGTTAAAACGATATCATACCTTGCTGTCGACCATCTTCGCAAGAGTGTAGCCTTTATTTCTCTTTTGGGGCTTCTCCGCCCACTTCAACAATCGGGGGAAAGGGTTTAGCATTGACGTTCTTTGAGGTGAGACCTCAGGCAGCATCTCATAGGCCCATCACTGAAGTAAACACATATAGCCATAAATATTATACGGCTTAAGGGCTTTATCATTGTCGGCAGTCTTTCTATTTGCCACGCCCTTCTCTATATACTCTAGCAAGTCTTTGAAGACGTAGAGACCCCATGAAGTTTTTTTGAACTTTTTCACGTCATCAACGAGTTCAACATGGGCTTCTTAGAATTGAAGATGGGACCCGGGAAAAAGGAATGTGCATAGAACAAAAAGAAGAACCAACTTGACGAAGTTGTCATCACTTTGCGCTAGCCTCAATCCACTATCAATATGAGATCGAAGAATTTTCCCGGGCGGTAGTCCCCAAATATATTTGTATCAAATGGTTTCCACTTCAAGTGCTTTAATGGAAGGAGAATACTGTTGGGGTTCAACAACCACAAGGCCCAGTATTAAGGCAACGTCCATCTCCCGAAGATAGACATCTCTCCTCCCGATTCGGAAGTAGTTCTTTTCAACCCAAAAATTTAACATGACATCCACAACATCTCCAGCAAAACTAACACCCTTTGGCATTTAAAATATTTCTTCGAAAACTGATGCACTTAGCATCTCCTTCCGCTGCGGGCTAGCGTCTTCATAGATCTTCAAAATGCCAGTAGGAGAACATTTGCCAACAGCACGTTGTACAACCATTTTGCCGGCTTCTGTATATGAACTGTAATAAAATTAAGAGAGAATGTTTATAATCAGGGTATAATCAGGCTACATAAAAATCGCCGATTCCCTAAACAATCGTCATCGACTGTGTACACAATCGTTACCGACTGTGTACACAATCCTCATCGACTGTGTACACAATTGTTATCGACTGTTTATACAATCGATATCGATTACACTTTTCTTTGTCTTATTCTTGTAGTGGTGGTATCGAACTTGATTGGGTTATAGTAGGTTTTAAGGTGTTTTATCGTCGTCGTTTGACATTGGGAAATATGGGGGCTGGTAGGGATAATAGGGAAAATCATTTGTTGTTGATGGTAGACAATCATTTGCTAGTGATGGTGGAAAATCATTAGGGATAATATCTCTATCGATTGTATATGCAATCACAATCGATATTATCCCTAACCATCACCAGCAAATGATTTTTCACCATCAGCAGCAAATGATTTTTCCCTATTATCCATATCGACGATAATATACAACCTCTTAGGGACGAAAACGATGAAGTAATGAAAATTTTGGCGAAATCGATATTGATTGTATATACAATCGTTATCGATTGATTATACAATCGTTATCGATTGCATATACAATTGATAACAATAAAAATTACTACAAAATGGGCACCGACGAAAGAAGAAGAAAAAACTCAATAGAAATTAATGTTAATTTACTAGCTACTTACAGGTTTGGTAGCTTGAAGATTCAAGAACGGAATGCTAGCGACTCTCGACCGCCTCTCCACCGACTTCGAACGAAAAAGTAAAAAAGTAAAAAGGTAAATAGTGAAGGGTATTTATTACATTGGTGAAGGCGGCTATTTATTATATTGGGGGTAAATCTGGTATTTCCTAAAGGCGAAAGATGGCTCGGCACGCAGCGGGTCGATTTGGGTAAAGGTGAAACTATAGGGTCTCTGCAGTAAAAGGTACATCTGATAGGGTCGGTCAGGTAAATTTCCCATAATATTTCAATAGCTCTATGCCTCAATTAGCGCCGACCTAAATTATGGAGGGGCACATCCAATCAAATTACACAACAGATCTTGACACCATGGCATGCAATCAAACAGACCCTCTGATTCCTTTTTATGAGAGAGAAAAACAGACCCTCTGATGAGTCAATATCCATTGAAGATTGGGACGAAATTAGGGGTCTCAATGGGCCGGCCTAAGTTGGGGTTGATCCCAAATCGGACCGATTATAATCAGCCCTCTTAGAACCAGTCCGTATACGGATCAGGCCTATTTTTAAATAGGACATACTACCCTCAGCCCATATGCGGCCCATTTCAGGTCGAGCCAAGCCACAGATCATCCAAAAATTTCTATATAATTCATATAGGAATTATCTCAAATGACTGGGTAAGATCGGATTTGGTCAGGGTGTCATGGATAGGAGCGTCTTAATGATGACACCTATTTTGTGAAAAAAATTTTAAAAAAAAACTACATCGTCCATAGCATCAACCGCGATGAGAAGTGAATGGTAAAATCAAATATGATTTTACCTATCATTTTACATGCAATTGGCTCTTTTGACCATGTGATTTCATAATTTTTTTCACAAAATAATTATGATCATCAAGTCGCTCATATCCATGACATCCGATCATGTGATTAGGTGTCACGTGACTATAAATTAATATGAGATCAAGTAAGTTGGTACTAGGCTACATTTAACATCAAACCTTCTAAAGCCCTTCATTCATCTATATTTCATATACCTTGCCATTATAGTTTGAGTTTATTCTAAAAAGGCCCTTCATTCACATTTATTTACAAGTCATGTCATTATAACTTACCACCACCATTCTAAAAGGAGTACCTTTAAATCCACCAACAAAATCTTTGAGTTCACCAACGCTGAAACACATCGACTGCATTGAATCAGACGATGGAGATTGTTTATCGTCCCAATAATTCCTGAGATCAAGGATCATGGTAGAGATTGAGGGCACTACCATGATCCTTGATCCCGACTATCTGATGGTATATCCATGATCTAAAGATCGATCAAGGATCATGGTAGAGATTGAGGGCACTACTATGATCCTTGATCCTGACCGTCTGATGGTATATCCATGATCTAAAGATCGATCAAGGATCATGCTAGAGATTGAGGGCACTACCATGATCCTTGATCCCGTCCGTCTGATGGTATACCCATGATCTAAAGATCGATCTCATGAACTATTGGGACGATAAACAATCTCTATCATCTGATTCAATGCAGTCGATGTGTTTCAGTGTGGGTGAACTCAAAGATTTTGTTGGTGTATTTAAGGTACTCCTTTTAGAATGTTAGTGGTAAACTATAATGGCATGACTTGTAAATAAAGGTGAATGAATGGCTTTTTAGAATGGTGGTAAACTACAATGGCATGACTTGTAAATATAGATGAATGAAGGGCCTTTTAGAATGGTGGTATTTTAGAATATTAGTTTTATTAAGGGCAAAATAGTCCTTTCATTCCATAAACTCACTAGTTAATAGCAGGGAGGGTATATGAAACAAAAATATAAAAAGAAGGGCTACAGAATAAATACCCATAACTCAGGGGGTTTGTATATGCAAAAAACCCTTCTTTTCTTTTAAATAAGGTGTAATGATACAATTTTTAAACGCAAGTAGTCCCTCCCTGATTATCAGCCGTCCATTTTTTATGCCCTTTTATCATGTAATTCTTTGAACAAATTCATCAGTCCGCCATCTGAAAATCCTCTATCGGACGATCAAGAGTGCACGAGTGCACTTGGTCAATGATCATGTGCTCCATCAGCTTTTATGCTTTAACTAAAGATTAAAGTTCAGTTGTAAAACACGCACAACTAAATCAAGTTAGATGTAATATTTATAGCGGCAAATTCTTGGAAAAAATAAGAATCTGCGGATGAATTTGAAAGAGAGGGGGAATCATAGTTGTAATAGCCCGAAAATTCTGAACAAGAACCTGACTGTTTCGATATGCGTGCCCGACACGGGAATCGGGACAGATTTAAAACTTTGAAATTATATTATTAGAAATAATATTAGCCTGTAATTAGGTGAATTCACGTATGAATTCTCACTTAATTTCGAGTTATGTAAGACGTCGAGACGGCTTGCGACGCCACATCAACTGTGTTCGTGCTTCACACCGAAGTATAAATTAGGGAAAACTAAAATATCAAGGATATTTCAGTTGGTAGCTTATAAGGGAAGGAAGAGACCTAGAGAGATCTCCTTTCTTCTTCTTCCTCTGGTTCTTGGGCAAAACTTTGGAGCTAGGTTTGGTTTGGGCGAGTTCCTCGTGAAAAACAGGGTTAGCAATACCCAGGATGGTGAGTTGTCTAAGTTAGGATATGTAGAGTTCAACAAGAAGAACTTAAGTATAGTCTATGAGTATGTGAAACCTCAGCGTGTTGAACCAGAGCCAAAGGTCTCCTTGACGGAGGCATACCGGCGATGAACTACGAGAGCCTGATCTGAAACCCTCATTCGGATCGATTTGCCGAAACCCCAAAAGAGCCCAACTAAAGGAGAGTCCGTGTGTTTAAAAATGGGCAGTTGGAAGCCCTTATATGTGCAAGTGAGTGTGTATTAATGGTTGTAAGAAACCATTAATGAAAATGGGTTTAAAATAGGGTTGTAGATGACCTCCATTAATGACAGGAGTTCTGTCATTATTGATCGATCAATGAAGGTATTGATCGATCAATGACTGGTGGTGATCGATCAATGAAGACCATTGATCGATCAATCAATATAAGACAATAAAGAGAACAAAAACTTAAGAATTCTGGAAGTTCGTGCTCGAAGAGCATTGATCGATCAATCAATATAAGACAATAAAGAGAACAAAAACTTAAGAATTCTGGAAGTTCGTGCTCGAAGAGCATTGATCGATCAATTTGTGGATTGATCGATCAATCCACAAATTGATCGATCAACAAGAGAGTGATCGAACAATGACTGGTGGTGATCGATCAATGAAGGCATTGATCGATCACTAGAGGGTATTGATCGATCAATGAAGTCATTGATCGATCAATCTGTATAAATGTCAAATGTGAACAGAATGTGGAAAATTTGAAAATTAGGTTATTGATCGATCAATGAGGACATTGATCGATCAACAGGAGGCATTGATCGATCAACCAAGCTGGTGATCGATCAATTTAGGCAGTGTTAAAGTGAGGAGAGAAGAGGTTATTGATCGATCAACAAGGGTATTGATCGATCAATGATGAGTAGTGATCGATCAATAGAGGCTATTGATCGATCAATTGACTCTGTTCCTGGTTGAGAGCTAAGAGGTTATTGATCGATCAACAAGAGGTATTGATTGATCAATAAGAGTGGTGATCGATCAATCACCCTTGTTTTTGGCCTGTGTTAATTTTGTGAGTTGAATACTACTGGATACCGTACCAGTTCACATCCCGACATTCTGACATGTAGAATACTATGCTTATGGTCTAGGATCAAACTATGACGCCTTAAGAAGCTTTGGATTTGCTTAGAAAGAAGTGTGACCTGAGGTAGGGGAAAACCAACTTAAACTGTTTTGAGTATGATTTCATATTTATTTCATGTCTGCGCCCTAATTTCTGTTTTAACAAGCATGTAAGCATACCATAAATTCCTGTTATCTTTGAATTTTGTTTTCTGATTTGTATCCCGAAACCTGCTCCTGATTTCTGCTATTTGATCTGTGAGGTCTATGTGTGTATGTAATTTGATTATTTAACCAGATGATCCCCACCAACCCGGCGGTATATCCGATGCCTGGCACACTTGTACATCTTCTTGTAATCCCTCGGCATAATTGCACTCCATAGATGAGGCATTGTTGCAATCTAAAATTGTTCATGTGAACGACGATTGGTTGGGGTTTCCTATCAGAATATTCCTGTTTACTCCGTGCTATATAGTCACGGGAGTTTCTTAAGTTAGAAATATTCACATTTTAAGTCATTAATGATATACATGCATCACACCTATTTATTGGTTACCAGCTCAGTATTTAATCTGTTTTTGTTCTGTTTACACATTCTGATTTGACTTCCTGTTTGAGATATCATGTCTTACATATTCACTTCATTTTAGTTGGAATCCTTCTATTGAGCTAGGATGTAGCTCACCCTGTTTTCTAAATCACTTTTAGGTTCTGAGGCTATAGCTCCCGGCACGGAGAGCGATCCTGATTACCAACTCAACTTGAGGTCGAGGCCGAGGACGAGGAGATTACATCCGTGAGACGAGTTCTATTCGTTTCGGTCTTTGAGTCCGATGTTTTGCATTTTGACATTTGGAGTATTGTGTGCCTGGTGGCCACTTTTGTATATATTGTTAGTAGACTTTACTTATTGTATTATTTATACATTCTACTTGGAACCACTATCAGGAACCATTGTTTGGGTGATGAATGTCCATCACCAATGGTTCTTCTTGGTTCCTTTTTGAGAATGTGTATTCTTTTGGCATATATAGAGATACATGTTTTATTATTCTATTCATTTATTTTAAATGTCTTATGTGATGACTCGACCTACCACTGCTGGATTGTGTCTGCTTGGTTTCTGCTATACGAGCAGACACTTTACGATTTGTCCTGGGGATCATCCTGAGTATGATCCTGATGGCACGGATTTTTGGGCGTAGAAATCCGGGCTGCCACAGTTGGTATCAGAGCCTAGGCTTTAGGTTGAACTACGGGTTCACGTTGGATTGTTTTTACAATCTATGTACTGATCAATGTTGTTGTTTTCACAATGATAGACTAGTATGGGCCCTAAGTTCAGAGGTGGGCACAGTGGAGGTAGAGCAGGTCAAAGAGAGGTTCCTCTGAGGGAGATACCCGAGGTGATAGGCACGTGAGGGGATTGGAATTCCTTTCGCATACTAATGTGATTCCAGTGGGACCAAGAGGAGGTAGAAGAGGTAATGAAGAAAGAATGGAGCAAGTGTTGGAAGCCTTGGCTACCAACGTCGCTCAGCAGACGGTTGCTCTGACTCAACAGGCAGCTAGACCACCTCATCAGCCTAGTGGATTCGCGGAGTTTAGGAGAATGAGACCTCCTAACTTCTCGGGTCAGACGGATCCCATAGAGGCGGAGGGATGGATAGAAGAGATGGAGAAACTTTTCAAAGTACTCCAGTGTAATGACGTGGAGAAAGTGCGCTGGGCCACTTTCAAATTGGACGGTGGCGCCGGACCTTGGTGGAAGTCGGTGTCACAGAATAGACAAAGAGAGTTTCCTCACACTCCTTGGACGTGGGAGGAGTTCAAGGAGGTGTTTTATCACAAATACTTCCTGAAGATTATGAGGCATCAGTGGGAGGTAAAATTTATAGAATTGAAACATGGTGCCATGTTAGTGAGGGACTATGGCTCTGAATTTGATAGACTGGCTAGGTTTGCACCCCAGCACGTTGCCACAAAACTGATGAGAGCAAGGAAGTTTCAACTTGGTCTGAGATAGAACTTACAAAAGGATGTCGCCATGTGGGAAATGAAGACGTATGAAGGAGTGATGGCCAAGGCTCTCATAGTGGAAGAAGAAAATCAGAAATAGTTCTCTTGGAGAGATAAACAGGTGAGAGAGAGACCATTTCAAGGGCAGTCTCAGGACGTGGAACAGAACAAGAGGGCTAGATTTTCCAGACCCTCGAGATACCCTACGCATTCTCGACCGGCGATTTCTTTCGGTCCGAGTTCATACCAGAGAGCAGCGGTGCCTACATCGTCTAGACCATTTCGACCCTCTGGATCTTCTAGTAGGGGGCTTCAGTGACTCAGGGACCTTCAAGGGTCTCGTCTTTCACTCCATCCGTGTCATGTGCGAAGTGTGGGAAATCACACAAGACAAAGGAGTGCAGGAGAGAGAGAGGGGCATGCTTCAGGTGTGGCAAGATGGGCCACTTGGTTAAAAACTGCCCAGAGGAGAGCAAGGAGCGATCAGGATCAGTATCTACGCAGAGATCTTCTCGACCTGTGGTTCACGATCGAGCATACGCCGTTACCGCAACTGATGCTCTGACATCGAATGATGTCATCCAAGGTATGATTAAAAATTCAAGAAAAGCTATTTTATCTAATAAGATGAACTGGAAATTTAGTAAAGATAAGAGATTCTTTGATTGTGTATTATAGTAATAGTACACATGCGCACACACATCTTAAACATGTGATCTAATATTGTAACTGGATTATAGGTGAGCTGAAAGTATATAGGAGTTGTGACATTTGCTTCCATAGAGCTCGAGTCTTGATAGACCCAGGCTCTACGCACTCATTCGTAAGGCCTCAATTTACGAAGGAATTGAGCGCCACTCCCGAACAGCTAGATTTCATTTTGACGGTGTCCATCCCTACGGGTAGTGCAATGAATGCACTCACAGTGTGTAAGTCAGTGGTAGTGTCGGTAGACGAGCACGAAACACTGGCAGACTTAATTCTGTTAGATATGAAGGGGTTCGACATCATTTTAGGAATGAACTGGCTATCCGCTTACCATGCGAGCGTTGATTGTCTTCGGAAGATAGTGGTATTTCGTCCTCCAAAGGAGCGATCATTCAGATTCTTCGGGGTGAAGTCTAAGGTAGCTCCATTGATATCTGCTATTCGGGCCGAAAAGATGATGAAGAGTGGATGCAGTGGATATATAGCCTTTCTACAAGAGCAACGGGAGGAGACGAATGTGATATACGATATTCACGTTGCATGCGAGTATCTCGATGTATTCCCTGAGGATTTGACAGGATTACCACCAGTTCGGGAGATTGAGTTTGCAATTAATCTGGTTCCAGGCACTGAACCAGTATCTAAAACTCCTTATCGAATGGCTCCAGCAGAATTACAAGAGTTGAAGGAGCAACTACAGGAACTGCTTGATAAAGGGTTTATTCGACCGAGTGTGTCTCCTTGAGGAGCACCCGTGTTGTTTGTCAGAAAGAAGGATGGTTCGATGCGTCTATGCATTGACTATCGGTAGTTGAATAAGTTGACTATTAAGAATCGTTACCCGCTCCCTAGGATCGATGATCTGTTTGATCAGTTACAAGGAGCGAGGTTCTTTACAAAGATCGACTTGAGATCAGGTTATCATTAGCTACGAGTCAAAGCTGAAGATATTGAGAAGACGGCGTTCAGAACCAGATACAGGCACTATGAGTTCTTGGTTATGCCATTTGGATTGACGAACGCACCTGCGTCATTCATGGACCTGGTGAATCGAGTGTTTAAACCACACTTAGACAAGTCAGTGGTTGTCTTTGTAGATGACATCCTTGTCTATTCCAAGACAAAGGAAGAACATCTACACATAACTTTACAGACCCTTAGAGAACACAAATTGTATGCAAAGCTTAGTAAGTGTGAGTTTTGGCTGGACCAAGTGAGTTTCTTGGGTCATATTGTTTCTGCAAAGGGTATAACAGTCGATCCAACAAAGATAGAAGTAGTCGTGAACTGGGAACAACCTAGAACGGTAACTGAGGTCCGTAGTTTCCTTGGTTTGGCAGGATACTACAGGCGATTTGTAGAGGGGTACTCCAAGCTATCGAGTCTACTTACTCAGCTTACTAAGAAAAATGCTAAGTTTGATTGGACTGATTAGTGTGAGAAGAGTTTTCAGGAATTGAAGACGCGTCTGACTACAACACCAGTGTTGGCTATACCTTCTGGCAGAGGAGGTTTTGCTATCTACAGTGACGCATCATATAGTGGTTTAGGTTGTGTCCTTAACCAGCACAAGAAGGTTATCGCGTATGGATCTAGACAGCTTAAAGAACATGAGAGAAATTATCCGACTCATGATCTGGAGTTAGCAGCGGTGATCTTTGCTTTGAAGATTTGGAGGCACTACTTATACAGTGAGACGTTTGATATCTACACCGACCATAAAAGCCTTAAGTATCTGTTTTCCCAGAAAGATTTGAATATGCGACAACGCAGATGGATGGAGTTCTTAAAAGATTACGATTGTTCCATCCAGTATCACCCTAAGAAGGCCAATGTTGTAGCAGATGCTTTGATATTGTGATACAGGGCATTGATGGCTACTATTGTGATACGGCCCACGTTGTTTGATAACGTGCGTAAGCTCCAGATGATTGACGGTGAGCTTATGGCCATTAGAAAGGATGTGATCAACGGGATCAAGCCTGATTTTACCATCAAGGATGATGGCACTTGGCTATTTCGAGATCGGATGTGCATACCTGATATGAAGGACCTAAAAGATACAATTTTAGAAGAAGCGCATAAGTTTACGTATGCTATACATCCTGGGAGTACCAAGATGTATCAAGATCTCAAGCGAAGTTTTTGGTGGAGAGGACTGAAGAAGGATGTTGCGGATTATGTTTCTCGGTGTTTGGTCTGCCAGCAGGTGAAAATAGACCATCGAAATCTAGCGGGTTTGTTACAACCATTGCCAGTGCCAGAGTGGAAATGGGAAGCCATTTCTATGGATTTTATTCTAGGATTGCCGAGCACCTTGAGAAAGAATAATGCCATTTGGGTCATTGTAGACCGACTAACGAAATCTGCACATTTTCTGCCGTATTGGACTACATATACAACCAATAAGCTTGCAGAGCTGTACATGAGGGAGATAGTTCGTTTACATGGCATACCAGTCAGCATCGTAAGTGATAGAGATCCGCTATATACGTCGCAATTCTGGCAATGATTCCAGGAAGGCATGGGGTCTAAATTGGAGTTCAGCTAGGCGTTTCATCCTCAGACAGATGGGCAGACTGAGAGAGTGAACCAGATCATAGAGGACTTGTTGCGTGCATGTATGTTGGACTTTCATGGTTCATGGGATCAACACTTGCCTCTGATCGAGTTCGCTTACAACAACAGTTATTAGTCAAGTATTGGGATGGCGCCTTATGAAGCCTTATATGGACGTTGATGCAGATCTCCATTGAATTAAGAAGAAGTCGGCGAGAAGCGTGTTTTGGGACCTAAGATCGTGGACAGCACCACGGAGACAGTTAGGTTGATCCGTGAAAGGTTGAGGGTTGCCCAAAGTCGCCAAAAGAGCTATGCCGATCTCCATCGGACGCAAGTGGAGTTTCAGGAATAACCAAATACGTTAAACGAAGCATAAGCCCATAGTTAAGTTGATGTGCTATGGAATTAACGCTTGTTTTTAGGTTGGAGACAAGGTATTTGTGAAAATCTCGCCAACCAAAGGTGTGATGCGCTTCGGAAAGCGCGAAAAGCTGAGTCCTCGATATATCAGTCCATTTGAGGTACTCGGACGGGTTGGCGAAGTCGCTTATCGGATTGCCTTGCCACCGCCGTTGGCAAGCATGCATAACGTTTTTCATGTGTCGATGCTACGACACTGCGTACGCAATCCGACTCACGTCTTGGATTTCCAACCAATTGAGCTACAAGAGGATTTGACGGTGATTGAGGAACCGATCGCGATCTTGGATCATAAAGCCAAGTTGATTTGCTAGTTAAATAAATCATTGAAATCATGACGATATCTTGAGAAAGGTAAATTCTTAGTTATTTTAAAGATTGCGCCATAATTATGTTGTTGTGTGTGAGCATCGTCATTTGCTCGAAATCATACATGGGTTACGTATATGATGTACATGTACCCTTGTTTTGAAGTGCAGGCGGTTATTTGTAAAGAGTTGTGTGTTAAGCGATGTCAAGTGAAGGATTGTAATTAACAAAAGTTAGGGCTATTGATCGATCAACAAGGGTATTGATCAATCAATATTTGTTCCATTGATCGATCAACAAAGATTAGTGAACGATCAAACTTGGCAGTAAAAGGTAGGCATTGATCGATCAACATGGGTATTGATCGATCAATATGTGTATCAGTGATCGATCAACAAGGGTTGGTGATCGATCAATGCATCGATCTAGGGCATAAGATAGCCATTGATCGATCAATGAAAGCATTGATCGATCAACTCGGGTTAAGTTAAGGTTTGGGGTTTCGAACGATCATTTGCACGAAGCTATTAGATTGATCGATCAAGGGTTTTGGACTCCGACCGTTCAACCTCCTTCCCGACTCATCTCCGGCCATCTACGTCCTTCCTCCGACTTGATTCGAGTGGACGTTGCTCCATTCGCTCGGTAAAACTCTCGTTCTCATTCATTTCGGTTCTCGTTTTCGCATTTTTGCAAAATTTTGACCATGGGCCCGCGAACGAAGAACGCTTCGCGGAAGATCCCAACGTCTTGGGCTCGCATACACCAGACGCCTCTCGCTCCTGCTCTCTAACCACTCGTGCCACCTGTGGCATTGGTTTCGACCGTGGTACCACCCATTCCGACCCCCGTTCCGATTCCCATCGAACGTGAAGTCCCCAAGCCTTGGTGGGCTTCCAAAACATTCCTACCCGAGTCTGTTTTTGTGTCCTCACTTTACGAGGACCGACCCGAAATGGTTTGGGCCAAGGGTTATATCCAAAAGCTCGGGTTGAAACCCTTGCTAGAACCATTCCATGATCACTATTGTCCACGTCTTGTGCGACTATTCTTTCAAAACCTTCGATGGGGTGATAGTCGACATCGACTCGTCATGACCATAGATGGGTTTGAATACAAATTCAACCATTTCCATGTCGCGGCGACACTTCAATGCCCGTCCGCTTACGTTGAGACGTGTGGCCTGGATGCCCCGTATGTCAAAGAGGTCTCTTTCACGGACGTGGTCACCAAGATGACCCAGGGTCAACACAGGAAGGGCCAATCCATATCTCGGGCCCAATTACTAGATAAATTGTGGATGCTTGATACATACATCAAGTGTGCACTTAACCCATTTTTACACAAGTCCTCGCGGACTGGTGTGGTGCAACAAGCACTATTCATTTGTTTTAAATGTCTTATGTGATGACTCGACCTACCACTGCTGGACTATGTCTGCTTGGTTTCCGCTATACGAGCAGACACTTTACGATTTGTCCCGGGGATCATCCAGAGTATGATCCTGATGGCACGGATTTCCGGGCGCAGAAATCCGAGCTATCACAATAGTGGATTAGGGAGAAAAATGATCGTCTGATAGGTGCACCATGATATCAAGATCCATTATGTAGAAGTTCAGGGTGAAACCCGATCTCCATCCTCTTATCCAAAGTAATCAACGATTTTCAAGGGGTTTAGGAGGTGGGCAAGAACAGATGTAGCAGATGAAAAAATAAGCAAAAATTGGAAGAGATAGGGAAAAAGTTTGGGAAAAAAATAGTAAAAATAAATAAATAAATATGAGCATAATCACCAAGTCAAGGTCCGAAATAAGTTAGCAAAAGGAAAATACTTGAATGAAAAGGCAAAAATTCAAAATTTTCAGGTAAAAATGAAAAAAAAAGGGAAAAAGGAAAAAATTAAAAAGATAAAATAGAAAATATGAAAAAATCTATTCAAGATTGTGATTTATTAAAAATATGAACTATTTGGAATTTAATCAAAAAATTTGTGACTCTTTAAGGAAAAAATAGATCTTTTGAAAAAGTCTTGATGAAAACATCACTTCATTGTGGGTACCTCTGTTCGCACCTATAGGTTTATTAAAGGAACCTACATCCGAAACCCTTGAAGCCCATTGCCTGCTTGGACGATGGAGTTGTTTTTCTCTCCAATCTATCACACAATAGATCTTGAGAAGCTGATACTACCATCACATAGTCAATTTTTTATTCCACGTGGCACATATCTCAAAAAAAGGGGTCCTAAAATCACGTTTAAGCGTCATATGCATGCAATTTTAGTTCCACTATTTTGAGACCTATGCCGCTTGGAATAAAACATTGATCGTAATGTTTGATGTTACGTTCATGGCCTCAAGATCCATTGTATGAAAGATTGAGGTGAAAACACGATCTACATTGTCTAATACCAAGCAGTCAATGGGTTTCAAGGGTTTCAGATGTAGGCGCTTTTTCAGTAATCCTGTAGGGGCGAGTGTTATGACCCGAAATTTCGTTGACCCTGTTTAATGGTGTATGATGGGAGAAGCATCAAGACCCAATACTTGTGTGCACACCATATCATGGCCCACACACTCTTAAATTAGAAAATTTTAATATTATACGTTTACACCATAAAGGCAACTAAAATTTTAGCACGGAAGTAGAGTCCAAAAAGGACTCTTTATTTCAGACGATCCCTATATCCCTCTCTCGAGATCTCTTTCTCTGCTCAAATCTCTCCTCCCGAACTCTCTTCCACTCGCATCTCGCTCCTCCCGACTTGTATCTCTCACATAGGCTCTTTCCTGCTAGCATCCAGCCTAGCCGCACAATCAACCCACCATGCACCAAAAATGCATCGCGGAATCGACGCGTAGGCAGCCGCATCATCGATGTAACGCGTAGACTCAAAGCTACTCGATCAAATCATCCCGAACCTTCGTACACGCTCCAACAGGTGGGTGCCCCTCAAATTCAAGATATAAAGAGGGAAGCATTTAGAAAATTGAGTTCTAGTTCGTTTGAAGGAGAGCAAGAAAACAGAAGTAACTTTCAGAGATGATGGAATAATGTTATTCAAGGGAAGATATTGCGTACCAGATGATGTAGAAATGAAACAACAACTTCTCTACGATTCTCACAGATCAAAATTTGCAATACACTGAAAGTATAAAGATATATCAAGATATAAAGAGAAATTATTGGTGGCCGTATATGAAGAGGGAGATAGCGGATTATGTGTCAAGATGCCTTACTTGTCAGTAAGTGAAGGTCGAGCATAAGAAACCACCAGGATTATTGCAGTCGTTACTTGTATCGGGATGGATATGGGAGAGCATTAGTATGGATTTTATCACGGGATTGCCAAGGACGAAGAGAATGAACGATTCAGTTTGGGTTGTAGGAGATCGACTAACAAAATCAGCACACTTTATTCCAGTCAGGACTACTTTTTCGTCTACATAAGGGAAATCGTGCGTTTACATGGTGTGTCAGCGAGTATTATTTTCGATAGAGATTCTAGGTTTACCTCACGTATATGACAGATTTTTCAAAATGGTATGAGATCAAGATTGGAGTATAATTCGGCTTTTCTCCCTCAGACAGATAGTCAGATTGAGAGATTGAATCAAATTCTAAAGGATATGTTAAGAGCATGCACTCTAGATTTTAAGGGATGTTAGGATGATGACTTAGTATTAACTGAGTTTTCGTATAATAACAGTTATCAAGCAACGATTCAAATGTCACCATTTGAAGTGCTTTACAGAAGGAGCTGCAGAACAGCGTTATGTTGGGATGAGGTTGGAGTAAGAAACCTACTTGGACCACAGATTGTTGAAGACACAGCGACACAAGTGCAACTAATCAGAGAACGTATGAAGACGGCTCAAGCAAGCAGAAAAGTTACGTGGATAAAGAAAGGAGAGACGTGAAATTTGTTAAGGGAGATTTAGTTTTAGTCAAAATCTCACATATCAAGGGCGTGATGAGATTTGGAAATAGAGGAAAACTAAGTTCGAGGTATGTTGGACCTTTTGAAATATTTAAGAGGATTGGAGAGACGGCTTATCGGATTCAGTTGCCACCAAAGTTAACTAGGATGCACAATATTTTTCACATATCATTGTTGAAGAAGTATTTCAAGGATCCTTCACATGTGATCGATTGGGAACCGTTAGAAATTGAGGGCATGACCATCATTGAGGAACCAATTTCGATTCTAAAAAGAAATGAGAGGACATGTCATAATAAAAAGATTCCATTAGTTTTGGTTAATTGGAAGCACCAATCAGGAGAAGAAGCTACTTGGGAGCGCGAGGACGATATGAGGAAGGAATATTCACACCTTTTTATCTCATATACAATCAATTTCGAGGATGAAATTTTTAATAAGGAGGGAAGAATGAAACGATCGAGATTTTTCGTTATTTAGTCTTTAATTATTTACCAAATTTATAATTTTGATTAGTTTGATTAATTTGATGCATGTGATTAGTTGTTGCACATGAATATAAAATTTACTTTATTTAATAATGACCCATGATAATTAATTAATCTAATTAATATACCCTAAAAGCCTTTAAATATATATTAGTAATAATTAGAGTGTGTTTAGTAATGTTAATGGACTTTTAAAATATGTTAGTAAATTAATTAAAGACTTAATAACTAATTAAAGGCCTATTAAGTAATTAAATACCCAATAACTAATTAAAGATCCATTAACTAATTAAAAGCCCATAGAATCACTTAAAACTCATGTAAAAAATTTTAAATAGAGTTAGATTTTAAATAGGAAACCTTAAAGTATTCTAAATAGAGTTAGACCTTAAATAGGAAACCTTAGAGTATTCGAAATAGAGTTAAATCTCAAATAGGAAACCTTAAAGTATTATAAATATAGAGATTAAGTTTAATTTATAGAATTTTTACATAACTCTTATAACCTAATAACCTTATAGAGAAAGAGAGAAAATTCTAGAAAAGAAGGAGAATTGGAAGATGAACCTTAGAGTTTTCTGTTTGAAGGTTTAGAAGAACGCGAAAGGAGCCTATGATGCAATCGAATTTTAGATTAGAGCTTTGGATTGGATAAAGAAAGATGAATTACGTAAATTTTACATGAAGGTTAGAAGTATAGAGAAATCATGTTGAGATTAATCGAAAACATAGATAACACAAAATAAAATAGGAATTAGGTTTTATTTCATTTAATGAATATTTTTCGTATTAGATTGTTAACTTTTTATACTTAATCGTGGGTTTTTGATGGTACACGGGATTTCGTGATTGATCACAAAATTCTATGCAGAATCTAGAATTTGTTTAGAATCTAGAATCTATCCAACATTCAGAATCTGTTTAAAATCTAGAATCTGTATAGAATTTATAATCTATTTAAAATTCAGAATCTTTTTAAAATCCAGAATATATCCAGAATCCGGAATTTATTAAGAATTTCAGAATTTGTCTAGGATACAAGCAATGAATTTCTCTTCAAATATTGTCTATGTTTAATTATCATGCTTAAATATTTATTTATGTTCATCATTATTTTTATTGTTTAGAATTCATGCAACCTAGGATATTTGATTTACACGATATAAAATAAGTAGGAATCGATAGAGATTATATATTTATGATGTGTTAAGCATAAATAAGTAAAAGGGCTATTGAATGATAGATTGATTTCCAGTTTTTATATGCATGCATATTTATGTCATTCATAAAAGTGAAAAGATACATTTACGACATGACACATAAAAATAAAATATTTCTATAATTACGATAGAATTTCTATGGGCATATGCTAAAGGAATTAACATGAATAAGAATAGCAAGTAATAAAAATTATGCATCCATGCATTAATGATAAGACTAAAGAAATGGAGAAGATTTTTAATTTTAACTTACTACTTAACTGAAGAGAAGTTATGTGAAAGTTAACGTAGATACTAATTAAAGGATCAGAGAAGATTAGGATAATGATTAAGAAATAGATAACTATATCCATTATATATGTCGATTCATGAGCATTAAATGCACAATTAAAAATGACCACATATGAAATTAGGATAGAGTCCAAAGCCATAATGTTATATTTAGATTTAATGCTATATTTCAGTTTCATTATATTATTTTACTCATTATTATGTCATATTATATCTTTTTTATTATTTGATTTTATGAGTTGATTTGATTTGTGGACCTTTTCTATTAGTCTCATCATGTTTGGTCCATACAGGTTTACTTGGTAACTAACCTATTATTTGGGATTTCAAGGAATATAGCTATACATGAAGTGAATGAAGTAGATGCGTCAATGGTTGATGAAAATTTAGATTTGAGCGAAGAAGGATTTGAAGCTTAGTTGATTAGGTTTTTTCTTTATGCATTAGGAAGGATTTTAAGACATTTATTTCAAATTTATTTTATGAACAAGTTGATGTTAATGATGGATTATGCTTGGTTTCAGCTTTATCTATTAATTTAAAGAGTATACATATAATTTAACATAATAGATTGTTATCTCATATTTCAGCATTACTCTCATGATGATGGAAAAAAGAAAATTTACGTATGCACTTTTAATAATTATTTTTTCGCTGCGTTTTATATGCGGATTTTTATGGATTAATTAATTTAATTATGATTATGGATATGAGATGTAGTGTGATGTCTCCAAGTGAATGTATTGATCCGGTGTGTGAATTTGGGGATGTCACAGTTGGGCCCACACACTCTTAAATTAGAAAATTCTAATATTATACATTTACACCATAAAGGCAACTAAAATTTTAGCAAGCAAGTAGAGTCCAAAAAGGACTCTTTATTTCAAACGATCCCTATATCCCTCTAGTTAAATCTCTCCTCCCGAACTCTCTTCCGCTCGCTTCTTACTCCTCCCGACTTGTATCTCTCGCACGGGCTCTTTCTTGCTCGCATCCAACCTAGCCACACAATCAATCCACCACTGAAAACGTATCGTCGAATCGATGCATAGGCAGTCGCATCGCTGATCTAACACGTGGGCTCAAAGCTACTCGATCAAATCATCATGAACCTTCATGCACGCTCCAACAGGTGGGAGCCCCTCAATCTATCATAGGGTATTTAGTTTATTTTTTTAATAAAAATAAATCTTAATTTTTGAGCTCCATTAATGATTGCTTAGCCATGAAGAAGAAGAAGACAAATATATGTATATATATATATATATTATGCCAAACCCTTTTTCCTCACTCTCCTTCCCTTCCCTAGAGTCGCTCCCACACACCTCTATTCCTTGTCTATGAAGCAGAGACCTGTAATATATATATAAGAACTTGAATTGAAATGAGAGAAACATAGAAAATCAGAGAGAGAAGTTTAGAGAGAGATAATGGGATAGACCTAACCCCCAACCTCCCAACCTCCTCCTCCATCGGTTCACTGCAAGACAAAAATATATAAATATATAAATATATATATATATATATGTGTGTGTGTGTGTGTATTTGTTGATGTAAAGAGTTAGCTGAACTGACGATAGTGTAAAACTTTAAATAGTAGGTTCTGAGTTTCGAAATTTCTGATTGTTTGGCAATCATCGCCGTGGACGAACTATTGGATTTGGTGAGTCTGATTGTTAAAATTATGATGTTTGATTAGGAGTAGTTTGAAGATTTTACCTCTTGATCTAAAAATTTGCAGTTGATTCCAAAACTAGCCACGGAATCAATGTCTGAGATCGTGTATGAGCAAATATATATATATAGAGAGAGACCCAACCTTAGACAGCGAAATTTAGAGAGATAAGGAGAGAGAGAGAGAGACCCAACATCAGACAGAGAAATTTAGAGAGAGAAAGAGAGGATATTCCACAGAGAAATTTAGAGAGATAAAGAGCGAGAGACCCAACCTCACACAGGGAAATTTAGAGAGAGAAAGAGGGAGAGACCTAACCTATAATAGAGAAATATAGAGAGAAAAAGAGAGAAACTCATATTTTAGAGAGAGAAACCCATGATTTTTAGCAGAAAGAGAGAGAGACCTCATTAAACACATAACAATTAGTGATTAACCTTATAATTAACCATGTTTTAAATTGATTGTGACTTTGATGAGGCATTAGAAACCTTTACTTTAGAGTTGAGCCTCATTTAGATACTGCCTTACTATGAGGCTACTAACCTCCTTAAGCTAAGATTTGTTAGCATTAGGTGTTAGTGTTGATAATTGATCAGGGCCATCGGATCCCTCACATATTGATACTAGTATACTACACAACACCTAGCAACTAGAACATTGTCTCATTTTAACAAAGTTATATGATCATATCTTCTCTTAATGGAGAAATATATAATGTAATTCACCAATTATATTTGGTGTGCAAGGTTTGGTTCGGCCCAATATTGTTGGGTCAGTTAGAAACATGTTAGAGTTAGTAAGTCCAGTCAACAGATCAAGATCTTATAAGTGGGTTTAAGCTAGAAATGGCTCAGGTAGGGCTTGATACTAGATTCAGTACTATATTTCTTTATAAATTTGACTTTGAGTTTCTTTTCGCTGGAACATCCAATCTAAGTTAAGCAAGACTCAATCTTATAGCTTTTGGACCTTCTGGACACAATGGGAATATCGGCTACTTCTTTTAAGGCTCCTACAACCTTTGAATGGTTATGTGTACCTCTGTAGGATCCTAATCGTGTCCGATCGTTTCACTGATCAAATCATCAAGTTCCACAAACACAACTAACCCCAATAAAGGGTAAATAAATTCAATTATAGAATAAATATAGTTAAATATTTTTTATTCACTATTCTTATTCAATGCTTCATGTCTTATGCCCATATCAATTTTCTTTATGAATACCCAGGTGCATGATAGTTTCCTTCTTATATATATACAACATCATCATATGGCATTCATCATGTAGAAAATCACGATGGGGCATACGCATATAAGATAAAAATAAGATATGACACATGATATAAGTCTTTGTCATAGTGAAGTTTCTTTTATGGTCACATAAAACTTGAAATATAGGCGTCCATGTGCGGATGCAACCCTTTATGGTAGTATGAGATGCCACACGAAGTACATCCAAATTACTACGAAACTCGTCCCTTGAAAAGCGTGATTTAGTGAAGTCTATCTCACTATGGCCTATTCTAACTAAGTTTTAAATAAAGATGAGAAATAAATATGTTAAAATACATGTATATTAAGAAAATGGAGACTTAAGCCCACGCAAATATGAAATCGGGGCGGGGGCCTAAGCCCAAAACCGAATAATTATATGATTTGTTAAGACACACTGTGAAAGCCAGCTAAACATAAATTAAGTTTTACACGTGCCATACCTTACAAGCCACCATAAGGGTCTAATGTTTATAACCGAGACGGATTTTAAGGATATTATAGCTCTGTCTCGAACTAAGGGAATATTGTGGTTACTATGCCGGTAACTTAATCTGGCTAGATGGTGATTTATTGTGACAGCCTGGATTTCGATGCCTCGAAACTCGTGCCATCAGCACGATCCTCCAGACCGTGCCCCAAGGCTATGTACAGAACATTGGTATAACAAGCAAAACCAATCAAGTAAAGTTATGAATTGAAAGAAACATGCATTAATAATATATTATTCTCTACATGAAAGAGCTCAAAAGCAGTTCTCATTTTCATGCCAATGTATGGACACAAGAACAGACCCGAACCATCGGTGATAAAACCAGGTCACCCTAGATGGTTCACCAAAAAGAATATTGAAGTATAATTACATTGTTCATCAAATAAAGGCTTGACATACTAAGCCGTACAATCTGCTCTCAAAATTGACTCTCTATCAAAATACACAACAAAGTTTCTTAGAAGAAGTCCTCAGGAGGAGGCTCCAACTCGTCCCCAGGCACGTAATCCGAATCACCCTGATCTACGTCTCTCGAAGTCTCGACCGCTGCCAATAATGGACCTGCGATGTATAGTCTAAAGGGTGAACTACATCCTAGCTCAATAGGGAACAACACAATGAACATATAAGTCAAAATATCTCATATATTCTACGATATTCAAAGCATGATATGTCTATGCATTTGCTAGAAAATAATTTAAAAGATGGCAATTTACATTCAAGTTTACAGGTAGTTTGCATGTTTTACTTTACTGTTAATTTATAATGAATGACACTGAACAGGCCTAAAGCAAAACTTAAATCTTCAACTTAAGTAATCTCCGAGCAATATAGCATCGAGCCACGATGGGATACCCTCCATCGTCGTCTAAATAGATAGTTATTATAATGTATTCCCTGGGGATACGACCCAAGCTCCTTTCTCAATAGGCGGCGGGGTTAAAACTCATCTCAACATCCCTGGGATGTACTTACTGTATACGGATAGACCTCTGCATTGGTATACCGATTGGCTGCCGTACCGGTCACGGATATCCTGTCGAGTCAGTCGTGGGTATCCTGTCACGTCGGTGGGGTATCCTAATCAAACCTCAAATAATAAAAATAACATGTGCTTTACATATAGTTGTTCACCGTATAAATGCGCTATCTTAGGTAGGCCTTAACAGTAGTTATTCAATCTTACCTACATCCCTCGGATGTCTAAATTACTCGTATCACACTAATGCCTTTATCACTTTCTCATCCCCTGGGGATGCCTCATTTTCATTAACTTACTTGGTCTCAGTTATTCGCATCACACTGATGCCTTTATCACTTTCTTGGTGTCACACACACCTATTTTTATAAAGATTTACACAATTAAAATATTTTCAATTTGATTTCTATATCACTACATACATGCTCTTGCAATTAAAATACATGTTCAAGGTATTCCCTATCTCAGGTCTCTGACGGTCCAAGCATCAAGGTCCCACGCAACTCCTTATGCTTACTTTCACACGTACCACCTATGGTACATCATAACACACGCAACACATCACTAAAGATGTAATAGAGAAGGTTCTGGACCCTCCATGAACCTCAAGGTCAAATTAGAAAGTCAAGTGAAACTGCCAAAATCGATTAATCGATTCCCAAAACCGATTAATCGAACCCTAAATCGGTTAATCGATTCCCAAAATCGATTAATCGAAATCCAAAATCGATTAATCGAAATCCCCAAAATAGTAAAGTCGATTATCAAATCGAGTAGTCGAAAGTTCGAAATCGATTAGTCGATCCCAAATCGATTAATCGAAATCCCAAATTGATTACTCAATTTCTCCAAATCGATTAGTCGATTTCCCCAAGTCTTTTCTCTCCAGCCACTGGAGGTACCCAGTCGATTAGTCGATTTTCAAATTGATTAATCGAACTTAAAAATCGATTAATCGATTTCCAGATCGATTAATCGAAATCGGGCATCCAGCCTTTTCAACTTCTAGACCAAAATCGATTAATCGATTCTCAATTTCGATTAATCGATTTGGCCAGACTCAGCCCCTTTTCGAGCTGTTCTTCCCAAATCCATTTCTTTTCTATTTTCTTCCTTTTTTTAAATCTTTAATCTATCATTTAACTACATTTGACTAATTTTAATCATCTACAATCTATGCATTTACTTCAATTAGAAACTCACCTCCAATCAATCTCAAATTAATCTAATATATAGGTTGGAATGGCTAGGGCTCCAGCTTTATTCCAATGATCCCAATCCCGTTGAATCCGACAATCAATGCTCAATCTTCTTTACAATCCAGTCATAATAACTCCTTAGTATTAATTACCTTCTCTCTCTCTTTCTTAACTCTCTCTTCAACAATCAAACAAAAGAATTCTAGGGTTATTAAACCCTTATATCTTCTCTCCAATTTCGGTGTTAAGCGCATACACCAGAAATAGGTGTATGTGGCTCTAAACTAATACCATACACTACACTTAGGTCACACTAATCTCACATTAGCACATAACTTTATGAGTTCACTGTTTGACCATCACTTGGTCAAACCTACGACTAGTCGGGAACGGATCCCGAGGTCATTGCTTAACACTCAAAATTTTGGGATATTACATTCTCCCCACCTTGGAAATTTTCGTCCTAAAAAATAACCCAAAGGTGCGTTGGTGTGGTACCCCACATACTGCGGTGTCAAGTACCCACACACAAAAGATGACTTATACATCACACAGTGCAAGAAACAGAACGTAATGCAAGCAAATTCTCAAAAAGATGATTTAGATTTCATTATCAATTTTACAAAATTTACACTTTGAGCATGTACATTGTTTTAAATTACGACCAAAAAGAAATATCCTTGGCTCAAGCTCACGCCGTCCCCTCTCTCGACTAATCTGGTGCTGGGGCGGGCTGCTCTATCTGGGCTGGCCGTGGCTAACTCATCTTAGCAGGTGGTGGCTGACTCGTCTCAGCAGGCTACTTTGGCTGCTGGGGCGCTGAGTCAGATGCATCGACAGTAGAGGTACTCACGTGAAAAGCTGCACCCGAGTGAAAAGCGGTCCGGCCTGTACTCCATGCCTCCTCCTGCGCGAGGCGCTACTGATAATCCAATGGATAGATGTACCGCATGGTGTGGTACATCAAGAAGTCCAGCCGTCGGTTCATCATCTGGTTGTTGGCCTCCATCCGGTCTAACACATCCTCGATCGTGGGCGCTGGGCGAGCGGCTCGATGGCGGTAGGATGATGTAGGTGTGGCAGCCGCCGACTGCGAAGGTGGCGTAGCAGGTGTGGTAGGAGGTGGCACTATGGGCTGCCTCCTAGCCTGCACTGAGGTCTGCGATGGGGCTCCCTCAATGGGTGGAATGACAGGTGGTGCTCCCCCTACTGGAGGGCCCTGCTGTGGTGGTGGGGGCGGTGGTGGTGCTACTGCTGGCCCATGAACTGGTAGGGCCCTCTTCAACAACCGATAGCTACAGACCCATGAAGCGATGGAGTAGTGCTTCACGCAGTTCGTAGCCCTTTCCTCGTGAGGCGAGACGGCGTACCCTGGAGCGTCTAAGTAGCACTCCATCATGCTCGAAATGAGTCGAGCGTATGACATCTTCTCCTTGGGCCTCAAATTGCCCTTCATCAACTTTCCCTTGATATACCTCATCCCCTCCAACATGATCAGGGTGGCGTCGAACCAACGGTAGCAGAATGTCGCGTACAAGGCCTGCTGGACCAACTCCACCCTCTCGGTATCATGACGCATTGGGTAGAGGTTGCACTTGATTATAGAATCAAGCATCCACATGTATTGGGGCAAATCGACCCTCCGAATGGATGATCCGGACCCCTTCTTTCCGTTGGTCATCTCCATTATGATGTCCTCAAACCTCACCTCTTCCGCAAATGGTGGGAAGAGGGTGGTCTCAGGCACGAAGTCCAAATAGCATTCGAGGGCTTCGTGAATGTGGCGACGGGTGAAGGTGTAGTCACGACCCTCGATCTTGGTCATAACCATGTCATCGGTAGGGCCATCCTCCAAGCCCTGGTAAAATAGGCGTACGAGCCTAGGGTAATAGCACCCGTGGAGTGGCTTTAAAAGGTTGCCGAGGCCCACTTTGACAAAATAGTTCCTCGCCCATTTGGTCTCGCCTTCGACGTCGGGGTCGGTAAACAAATTGTCATCAATAATATACTTGGTTTCAAAGGTCTTAGCCGCCCACCATTCATTTGGTTGGAGTATGTTGATGGGTGGTGGTGGTGTCGGTGAAGCTTCGAGCGAAGACGCGCTCGTCGAATCGGATGTGGTATCCGATGAAGACGGGGATGGGGTCCTTATAGGCGATGGGGTAGGCGCCGGACCGGGAGCTTCGAAGCCATTTTCTTCGAGGTTAAGCGGGTTCAAGGCGGCATCTTGGTGACAAATCAACAAAAACTAGGGTTTTATAGCTTGAAATGAAAAGGAAGTTGAAATCTAGGGTTTTACCTTAGGTATTCTACCACACGCAAGCGATTTCGATCCGAAATTGATTCTAAACTCCAAAAAACCCTAGGTGCACAGTCGTTCAAAGACGAAGAAGGAAAGGCGCGCAAGAGAAAAAATCAAAACTGATTTCGAATGGGGAGAAATCCCCCTCGTTTTATATATATACCCAATTCGATTAATCGATTTCTAAAATCGATTAATCGAGTTTTAAAAACTTACTCCAGCCGCGCGAAATCGATTAATCGATTTCCAAAATTGATTAATCGAAACTCAAAATCGATTAATCGAATCCATTTCAATTAATCGAAATCGTGGTCACTTAAAATTTCCAACTTCTCCAGTTCCCTGGCGTGTGCCAGTCAATTAATCGAATTTCACTTCTATTAATCGAAATCGTAAATTCTTTTAAATTTTTTCTAAAATTCTCAAGTCACTCAATTAATCAAATTTCCAATATCGATTAATCGAAATTCAAAATCGATTAATCGAAACCCACCCGAATCGATTAATCGAAAATTCATTTTGTTAATTTTCTGAATCCCCATTCAATCTCCACTCATTGGCGTATGCCAGTCGACTATTCGACCAAAATCGATTAATCGAATTTCAAAATCGATTAATCGATTTTAAAATCGATTAATCAGTTTTGATCAGATTGTCAAATTTTTATTATTTTTATGTCTCTTTCGGTTTCTTGGTAAAACATGACCAGTTGGTCACTAGTCTTGCGAAGCATGTCATCCTAGACATTTTGTGGCATGATGAGTTCCAACTATGAAATTTATATGGCATCACGACACGATTTTCGATTAACATTCTCTCTATTGAAAAATTGATCAAGAGGTCCACATTGGATTACAATATATGGTCTAAATTTGAAAACATGCTTGCGGTGATACAATTTTGACTCTTAAGTCGTCGCAAAAAAGTCCGAATATTGTTCTTTCACGTCGGCCTCTCGTTCCCACGTAGCTTCTTCGACCGGATGATTCTTCCATCGAACAAGCACTAACAGAAATCACTTTTATCCGCAGCACTTATTTCTTTCGATCCAAAATCTCCGCCGGCTCTTCGATTATGGTCATATCCTCATGCATCTCAAATGATTGGCCGCTCAATACGTGATCAGGGCCATTAAGATATTTCCTGAGCATTGATATATGGAACACATTGTGTACCCGATCAAACAACGGTGGCAATCCAATGCGATAAACAACTTCCCCTACTCGACCCAGAACCTCAAATGGTTCAAGATAGCGGGGACTTAGCTTCCCTCTCTTTCCAAACCTCATCACGCCCTTTATGGGCGAGAATTTCATGAATACGTGTTCACCCACCTTAAAGTCCGCACTTGTCCACTTGATATCAGCGTAGCTTCTCTGCCTGCTCTTAGCCGCTTTGAGTTTGGCCCTTATCATCCCAACATAGGTGGCATTATCTTCAAGTATCTCGGGTCCCAAAACAAATTTCTCATCGGTTTCCTCCCAATTGATGGGCGATCTACATCGCCGTCCATAAAGAGCTTCATATGGATCCATCCCAATGCTCGTCTGAAAACCGTTGTTATATGCAAACTCAATCAACGGTAGGTGCTGATCCCATGATCCTTGCAGTTCTAACATACACGCCCTAAGCATGTCCTCGATGATCTGATTGACCCTCTCTGTCTGACCATCGGTTTGTGGATGGAATGCTGAACTGAAATCTAGTCGCATTCCCATTCCTTCTTGAAATTTCTTCCAAAACTTTGATGTATATAATGGGTCACGGTAAAAAACAATGCTACTCGGAATCCCATGCAAACGGACGATCTCCTTCATGTTTAGATTTGCCAGTCTTCCCGTCGTGTACACCGTGTTGTATGGCAAGAAGTGCGCTAACTTGGTCAATCGATCGACTACTATCCAAATGGCATTGTACCTTTTTGCAGTACGTGGTAGCCCAACGATGAAGTCCATAGAGATCGATTCCCACTTCTACTCCGGTATAGGTAGAGGCTGCAATAAACCTGCGAGGTGTCTATGATCGATCTTCACTTGCTGGCACGTCAAACATCGTGACACGTACTCTGCCACGTCTTGTTTCAAACCTCTCCACTAGTAATTCTTTTTCAAATCTTGATACATCTTCGTGCTTCCCAGGTGGATAGCATAGCTTGACTTGTGAGCCTCATTAAGGATAATTTGTTGCAGGTCGGCATTGTCCGGAATGCAAAGATGGCCCTTGAACAATAAGGATCCATCCTCCTTTACCAAGAACTCAGATCTGATGCCTTTAGTTACATCTTGACGAATTTTGGTTAGCGCCGAGTCTTTCATCTATAGCTCATGGATATGCTCAAATATCACCGGTCTCACTGATATATTAGCCAAGAAGGCTCCTGTAGCTTGCGACTAGATGTTCGCATCATATAGTGTCAGATCTTCAAACAACTTCTACCTGTGCATACCCAAAATCAAATTAGCCAACTGAGCTGAACCCTTCTGACTCAAGGCATCGGCTACCACATTAGCCTTGCCTGGATGGTACTGTATGGAACAGTCATAGTCCTTGAGAAACTCCATCCATCTGCGCTGTCTCATATTTAGTTTCTTCTGTGTAAACAAATATCTGAGGCTCTTGTGGTTGGTGAAAATCTCGAAAGTTTCACTGTATAAGTAATGTCTCCAAATCTTTAGGGCAAATATGACCGCTGCTAGTTCCAGGTCATGTGTCGGGTAATTCTTCTCATGCTCTTTCAACTGTCTCGATCCGTAAGCTATCACTTTTCTGTGTTGGTTGAGCACGCAACCCAAACCGTTGTACGAAGCATCGCTATATACCGTGAATCCTCCACTGTCTGAAGGAATCGCTAATACTGGAGCTGAAGTGAGTCGCTTCTTAAGTTTTTGAAAACTCTTCTCGCATGCCTCACTCCACTCAAATCTTGAATCCTTCCGTGTAAGCCTCATAAGAGGTCCCGATAACTTTGAAAATCCCTCTACAAAGCGTCGGTAGTAACCCGCTAATCCAAGAAAACTACGGACATCGGTCACGATCTTTGGTTGCTCCCAATTGACCACTGCTTTTATCTTCGCTGGATCTACAGTGACACCATGCTTTGAGATAACGTGTCCCAAAAAGCTAACTTTTTCTAACCAAAACTCGCACTTGCTGAGCTTGGCATACAGCTGATGTTTACGTAGAGTCTGTAGGGCTATTTTCAAGTACTTCTCGTGCTCTTCCTCTGATTTTGAATATATCAGGATGTTGTCAACAAACACTATGACACAAGAGTCTAGGTGTGGTTTAAACACCCTATTCATTAGATCCATGAATGACGTTGAGGCATTTGTCAACCCAAACGGCATCACTAGGAATTCATAGTATCCGTACCGAGTCCTGAATGCAGTCTTCTGAATATCCTCTTCCTTGACTCTCAACTGATGGTATCCAAATCTCAGATCGATCTTGGAGAAATACCTTGCTCCTTACAGTTGATCAAATAGGCCATCTATCCTAGGCAAAGGGTATCGATTCTTAATAGTGAGTTTGTTCAATTGCCGATAGTCAATGCACAGACGCATTGACGCATCTTTCTTCTTTACAAACAAGACCGGCGCTCCCCATGGAGACACGCTCGGTCTAACAAACCCCTTATCCATGAGCTCTTGTAACTACTACTTCAACTCCTTCAACTCAGCAGGAGCCATTCTATACGGTGCTTTAGAAACAGGCTCTGTTCCTGGTGCTAAGTCGATGGCGAATTTCACTTCTCTCTCTGGAGGCAATCTTGATAATTCTTCCAGAAATACATCTTCAAACTCTCGCACCATGGCTATCTCGGAGATAATATTCTTCTCTTCTTTATCCTCCTTCAAGAATGCCAAGAAATCGCTGCACCCTTTTATGATCAAGCGCTCGGCCCTGACTGCCGAGATAAGTGGCATATGCGTCAACCTCTCTCCTCAAAATCGAAATGATCTCCTCGTATTAGGTCTGAAGATGACAACCTTGTTCTTGCAATTTACCATCGCACAGTGAGTTGACAACCAATCCATGCCAAGGATCACGTCGAATCCTTGCATGTCTAACAGAATTAGGTTCGTGGGTAGTTCAAAGTCGTCACCATCCATGATTTTCACGATTACAGAGTTGCAAACTTTCTCGGTATCAATCGATTCCCCAGTCGGAATGGTCACGGTTAACACAAAGTCTAACTCCTCCGGGTCAACTTTCATCTTTTTTGTGAAGCGAGGGGTAACAAATGAGTGGGTAGACCCCGGGTCTATCAACACTCGAGCTTCATATGTGACATCGCTTCCTTTCTTATAAATTTGTAATGCACCTAATCATACATACACATATATATAATGTATATCATCATACTAAATTTTTTTTTTATCACATGCAAGTTCTTTTCTATTTTCTATATGGATGCACCTTCTCTATCTAAAAATTTTCAAGAATTGAAATCCTTTACTTAAAAGAAAATCTCACCTTGGATCACATCATTTGTATTTTGAGCCTCTTGAGCTGTGACGCGTAGGCTCTCCCTTGGACGATCGGCTTCCTTGCTTGTATAGGTCGTGGCATAGGAGTTAAAGCCGTCTTCCCTTTGTTCACCTCAGGGCAATCCTTGATCAAGTGGCCCACCTTTCCACATCTGAAACAGCCCCGAGTACCCTGCCTACAGTCCGCTGTTCTATGAGACTTGCCACACTTGGCACCAGTTTCACAAGGTGTAGAAGAAGCTGTTTGCGAGAACCCCTGTGTAACTGTAGCCCCGGTAGTGATAGTAGGGCTCTCATATCTCATCGGCCTCCCTGACGCGAGCAATGGAAATCTCTGCTGGTTGCTCTACTGCGTCGGTCTCCCATAACCTCCCTGAAACGGTGGTCTCTGACTGTTTACTAGGAACCTCGACTTTTTGTTCACCGATTCGTAGTTCCTCATTCTACTTAGATCCATGTTTCCTCTCCCTTGCTGCACCCTCTGACGGTATTTGTTATTATTTTCTTCCTCTACCACCAAGGCCTTGCTCATGACCTCTCCATAGGTCCTCATCTGGAATGGTGCTACTCCTCCCCTCACGTCCGGTCTCAACCCTTACTGAAACCTCTTCGCTCTCATCATGCCCGTGACAATATAATGGGGCATGAAGCAAGCGAGTAGCATGAACTCCACTCCATAGTCTCTCACTGTCATCTTCCCTTGCACGAGTTGTAAAAATTAGATCTCCATCTGATTTCTCACAACTTCTGAGAAGTACTGTTTATTGAATTCCTCCACAAACTCATCCCAAGTCCATGGCAAATCTGGAGTCTCCTGAGCCCTAGTCTGTGAAACAGACTTTCACCAAGGCCCAGCCTCTCCATCTAACATGTAGGCTGCCCAACAGACGCTTTTGTCCTTCGGACACGTGAGCACACTGAATACTTTTTCCATCTCACTCAGCCAATGCTCCGCCACCATGGGCTCTCCCTGTCCAGAAAAACTAGGAGGTCTCATCCTCCTAAACTCAGTAAACACTGAAGCCATTGGAGGTGTAGGCCCCACTGGAGGCGTAGGTGGCTGACTCTGCTCATGGGCACTGTGAGCTGCCAAGGATGCTGCCTGTTGTGTCATGACAACCGCCATGGTCTCCATGGTATGCATCATCCTTTGACGCCCCTCTCTCTCCTCATTCCTTATCTCTAACCCTTGCCTGTTCCCTTTGATCTTGATCCTGACAATCTCGATCTTGGTTCTCTCCCCGTCCGTGGCCCTCTTGACTGCCACTACCCGAAGCACCTCCATGTCCCAAAGGTACTCTATTAGTATCCGAGATGAGATCATCTCGACTACACAAATTTCTATGATGACCGCCCCTGGGTTGGCCTCTTCCTCTAGGAAACATAACGGTCTGCATGTGAAAACAAAGTTTTCTTTAGCAGAAGTCCCTATGCTCTGACAAAAGAATGATTGTCAGTATTTCTAAAAGAAAATGCTTTGATACCAACTGTGACAGTCCGGATTTCGATGCCCTGGAACCCGTGCCATCAGCACGATCTTCCAGACCGTGTCCCAAGGCTATGTACGGAATATTAGTATAACAAGCAAAACCAATCAAGTAAAGTGTATGAACTGAAAGAAACATGCATTAATAATATATTATTCTCTAAATGACAGAGCTCAAAAGCAGTTCTCATTTCCATGCCAATGTATGGACACAAGAACAGGCCTAAACCATCGGTGATAAAACCAGGTCACCCCAGATGGTTCACCAAAAAGAATATTGAAGTATAATTACATTGTTTATCAAATAAAGGCTTGACATACCAAGCCGTACAATCTGCTATCAAAATCGACTCTCTATCAAAGTACACAGCAGAGTCTCCTAGAAGAAGTCCTCAAGAGGAGGCTCCAACTCATCCCTAGGCACGTAATCTGAATCACCCGGATCTACGTCTCCCGAAGCCTCGACTGCTGCTAATAATGGACCTACGACTTATAGTCTAAAGGGTGAGCTACATCCTAGCTCAATAGGGAACAACACAATGAGCATATAAGTCAAAATCTCACATATATTCCATGATATTCAAAGCATGATATGTCTATGCATTTGCTAGAAAATAGTTTAAAAGATGACAATTTATATTCAAGATTACAGGTAGTTTGCATGTTTTACTTTACTGTTAATTTATCATGAATGACACTGAACAAGCCTAAAGTAAAACTTAAATCTTCAACTTAAGTAATCCCCGAGCAATATAGCATCGAACCCCGATGGGATACCCTCCATCGTCGTCTAAATAGACAGTTGTTATAATATATTCCCTGGGAATACGACCCAAGCCCCTTTCTCAATAGGCGGCGGGGTTAAAACTCATCTCAACATCCCTGGGAAGTGCTTACTATGTACCGATAGACCTCCGCACTGGTATACAGATTGGCCGTTATACCGGTCACGGATATCCTGCCGAGTCAGTCGTGGGTATCCCGCCACGTCGGTGGGGTATCCTAATCAAACCTCAAATAACAAAAATAACATGTGCTTTACATATAGTTGTTCACTGTGTAAATGTTCTATCTTATATCAGTTAGGCCTTAACAGTAGTTATTCAATCTTACCTACATCCCTGGGATGTCTAAATTACTCACATCACACTGATGCCTTTATCACTTTCTCATTTCCTGGGGATGCCTCATTTTCATTAACTTACTTGGTCTCAGTTATTCGCATCACACTGATGCCTTTATCACTTTCTTGGTGCCACACACCCATTTTTACAAAGATTTACACAGTTAAAATTTTTTTAATTTGATTTTTATATCACTACATACATGCTCTTGTAATTAAAATACATGTTCAAGGTGTTCCCTACCTCAGGTCTCTGAAGGTCCAAGCATCAAAGTCCCACACAGCTCCTTATACTTGCTTTCACACGTACCACCTATGGTACATCATAACGCACACAACACATCACTAAAGATGTAATAGAGAAGGTCCTCGACCCTCCATGAACCTCAAGGTCAAATTAGAAAGTCAAGTGAAACTGCCAAAATCGATTAATCGATCCCTAAATCGATTAATCGAAACTCAAAATCGATTAATCAATCCCAAATCGATTAATCGAAATCCCCAAAATAGTAAAGTCGATTCTCAAATGGAGTAGTCAAAAGTCTGAAATCGATTAGTCGATCCCAAATCGATTAATCGAAATCCCAATCGATTAATCGATTTCCCCAAATCGATTAGTCGATTTCCCCAAGTCTTTTCTCTCCAGCCACTGGAGGTACCCAGTCAATTTTCAAATCGATTAATCGATTTCCAGATCGATTAATCGAAATTGGGCATCTAGCTTTTTCAACTTCTAGACCAAAATCGATTAATCGATTCTTGATTTCGATTAATCGATTTGGCCAGACTCAGCCCCTTTTCGAGTTGTTCTTCCCAAATCCATTTCTTTTCTATTTTCTTCCTTTTTCTAAGTCTTTAATCTATTATTTAACTATATGTGACTAATTTTAATCATCTACAATCTATGCATTTACTTCAATTAGAAACTCACCTCCAATCAATCTCAAATTGATCCAATATCTAGGTTGGAATGGCTAGGGCTCCAGCTTTATTCCAACGATTCCAATCGCGTTGAATCCGGCAATCAATGCTCAATCTTCCTTCCAATCCAACCACAATAACTCTTTGGTATTAATTACCTTCTCTCTCTCTCTCTCTCTCTCTCTCTCTCTCTTCTTAACTCTCTCTTCAACAACCAAATAAAAGAATTCTAGGGTTATTAAACCCTTATATCTTCTCTCCAATTTTGGTGTTAAGCGCATACACCAGAAATAGGTGTATGTGGTTCTAAACTAATACCATACACTACACTTAGGTCACATTAATCTCACATTAGCACATAACTTTATGAGCCCACTGTTTGACCATCACTTTGTCAAACCTACGATCAGTCGGGCACGGATCTCGAGGTCACTGCTTAACGCTCAAATTTTTGGGATATTATATTTATACTATGATATGGAGGTTAGGTGATTATCTATACGTGGACCTCGCGTGATAGGCTTGAGCAGTAATCCTAGCACAAGTCATTTAAACAAGATAAGTAAGATACGAAGTATGTTGTATAGGCGTATCGAGTAATAATAAGGCTTACGATATGTCACGTATGATAAGTTGATGAGACAAATAGGAAAAGAAATAATAAATAGAAGCATCATGCACTCTTCATTTTATATTATATCTTTCAGTTTTGATTATGATATGCCATAAGTTATGGATAGTTTTATCATCTTATTTAAATATTAGCTTTATTTTTAAAATATACCGCAATTCAAGCGATTGCACACATGATCACTTGGGTATGTTATGGTGGATCGTAACTCGTTGAGTTTACGTGACTGAGTAAACTTACCCCCTCCCAAATCTAATAGTTTCAGGTGAAGACTCTATTTATCATGTTTATAATGACACGGAAGCCGCTGTTTCGGAGGCGACTTACGTAGATGAAGATGTTGGATACTACCGAGATGAGAATGTAGATCCGGCAGATTTCTACGAGCCTTGAGAGCCCTTTTGTTGTAGACTTTATTTCTTTGAGAGACACATTCTAGTTATTTGACACTTTTGTGAGTTTACGTTTGAGACCATTTTACTCTACGTAAAACTTATTTTATTTTATATCCTAGATGCAAAGTTAGGATTTCATCTTATTAATTAATGTTTACGCTTTTTACTTTTACTTTTGATCCTTTAAATGTAAAATTTAAGACTTTGATCCATATGCTAAGTCTATTTATGATTATGTGTATGTTCGCTTATCACCTTAACAAGTGTGTGATTTTATAACACGGAATTCTAGGCCCTCGAGATCGGGTAAAGATTCTGAGTCGTGACAGCGAGTTATAGGAAATAATTTTTTTTTCATTTGCAATTTAAAAAGTCACCAAATTTGGTGAGTGTAGATAAAAGTTTTCAATGAATATTGAGAATAGAGAATAAAAGCATAGGAAAAGGTTATGGGAAGCAATCATTGATTCATTTCAGGCCATGAGTGGTGCAATCATTGGTCCAAAAATCGTCTAATAGCGATACGTATCGGTTTTGGACCTGGGCGGTACAATACATTGCCTATGTATCGTACCCCCTAAAAAATAGGGTAATTATTGTCTGATACGGGCAATGTATCGCCCGTATCGGACGATACGAACGATACTTCGAAATTATCAGGTGTTAATTTTAAATTATCGTCTGATAATTTGATTTTTAATTTTTTGAAAAAAAAATGTATCAAAACAATACATTCAATGTATCGCCAATACGCGATACGTATCGAACGATACGGACGATACGTATCGTCCGATACGGACGATAATTTGATCTTTTAGATTTTTTGAAAAAAAAAATGTATTGAACCGATACATTCAATGTATCGCCGATACATTAAATGTATCGGACGATACGCGATACGTATCGTCCTGAAGTTCAAGACGATACGTATCGAAGATCCGATATTTTAACCCTTGGGTGCAATTCAAATATGGGAGCTAGAACTTGCATACGAGATTTGAATTGTGGAACATGAGTTAAAAAAAAGACTTGATATTTTTGAGACGTGCCACGTGGAACACCATCTAAGCCATCTGATTTGAATCTCATGTTGTAAAGATCTTTGATACAAAAGATTGGCACGAAACACAATCTCTATCATATGACTCAACACAACCAAAGCCTATCATTTGACTTAATGGTTGACTATATTAAATCAGATGATAGAGATCGTGTTTCGAGCCAATCTTTGACATCACAGATCTCATGGCCTTTAAATCAGATGGCTTAGATAGTGTTTCACATGGCACACGTCCAAAAATACCAAGTCTTTCATTTTAACCCATGTGCCACAGTTCAAATCTCGTGTGCAAGTTCTACTTCTCAAATACTTGTACAATTGGAACCGTCCAGCTCCAGCATTTTAATATGATAATTTTTAAGGATTGAGATTTTGCAACTAAAAATTCTTGTTGTGCAAGTGATGCACTACAAAAAATAAGATTATTAGGGGCAGTTTTTTTAATAAGAAACTGTTGCTATTAGTCCTGTCGCTACCAAAAACTGCCGCTATTAGTTCTGTCGCTACCAAAAACTGCCTTAACAGTATGTGCCGCTAAAACACGTTATTTTTGTAGTGATGGTTCTCTTGCTCACACCGTTAACTGCCTTTAATCATATGATAACGGTAGCTTTTTGTCCCACTCTTCTACACATTATATCTTGATATCATGGCCCACACATCACAGAATCAGATGTTAATTAAACGTGGCACACATCTCTACAGTGACAGTGATCATGGCAAACCATGGTGCACTGTGATTACGAATGTGTGTCACGTGAAATTTACATCTGACCATCTGATATGTGGGTCATGATCTCAAGATCTAATGCATACAAGATTAGGACAAAAAACTACCTTAGCATCTGATTTAAGGCAGTCAGCCATGTGAGTAATGGCACCATCAGTTGCCCCACATGAATCTTATGTTGCAAAAATGGCTACGTTTTTAATAGCCAACATTAAAGCCCTCTCATTTGATGGTCGACACTAAAGTCTTCTTATCATATAATTCTAATATTTTGATATAAAACACTTTAAAATGATCAAAGATGTATGCCCCCACTTGGCTTAAATGAGTGTTTCATAACAGCATCTTTGTAAATCAGTCATAACTCATAATCAATCTCAAATTTTATTTGTTTTGCAATAACATTTCAATAAAATTGTTTATTTTTATTCCCGAAAGAAAAAAAATGCTTACAATAAAACGATTTTCATAACAAATAGATATTTTATATTTAGTTTATTAAATTCCGTGTACAAAAAGTAAAGATAGAGAAAGAAAAATAACTCAATAATAGAGTGAGTTAGTCTGGACAAAACCATGAACCATTCCACTACCCAAACCTAACCAAATTTCCAATTGATTTGTTTTATATTAATTGTCTCATGGTTTGCATGGGTTTGAGCAATTAGGCAACCTTGGTGTGATACGTGGATGAGTGCAGACTCTAGTTTGGCATAGGAAAATTGGCATTTATCCTAAGTGTCGGTGGCCAACCCAGGCTTTTCTTGAAGGGTGACTAAGAGAATTTTAGCCATTTCCAAGGTTTTTAGAGTTCCACCATTAATTAATTAGTTTCAGGAGAGCTCTCCATCCCTAATAAGTTTGATGGAAGACTCTTGCTGATAAAAAAGCCATCGATAGATTAACTTTAATATAAGTCATTAAAATTAAAAATAATTATTCATATTATAGTCAATAGATTGAACGGTTTAAATCCCTCTAAAATATTATTCTTGAGCTTGTTACACTTCAATCTATGATCTATCGCTTTGGCGGTGCAGATAAGCTTGGATCGTGTTTCTTAAGCCCAATAAAAACCTATAGCTATAAGGACTCAAGGAGAACCTTTTCCTTAAAAGAGAACTGAGTTGGTTATAGTGTTCATGCTAAAATAAAAAATACGAAAAGATTGATGATCGGACAAAATGATAAAGAGGTTGAATTATCACCGAAAATGATTGGGAGGTTATTTTTATAACAAACTTGTATATATAAAGCTAACAGGTGTGTTAAAGTAGCACCGGAAATGTCAAATCACCTTTTTTTCAATTTCCATTCTGTCTCTTTCTGGAGGTGGAGGTGGATGTTCGTAGCGTTTCCCTTCGAAATGTGAGAGCAAATTGTCCTTTACCATATTATATATTTATATTCCCTTCGAAATGAAATGCGAAGATGACTTATGCCCAGTATAGCAAAAACTTCCAATTCACAGCTGACTGTAGCAGACGGTGAAAGTAAGAGAGAGAGAGGGGGGCTTTATCGGCCGAGATTTTTGAAGGAGGCGAGAGTGCGTAGGAGGCATTGAAAGAGAGATAGAGGCATTAAAAATCTAGCGAGTGATAGGTCCCAATCAAAACTGCTAAATTAAGGATAATTGCTCTCTTCAAGTGAGAACAGACCATAAAGTTTGGGATAATAAATTTCAATTCATGCCTTAACTTGAATACAACCTCAAAATTTATAGATCACAAAATAACTACCAATACCCATAAACATAAGCACTCCTACCACTAACAATCATAATAACTCTCCACTAAATGCAAACATTAAGCCCACTACCAATTAATAATGACCCATATTAAAAATAACTATCCACTTGAAAACTAACTAATTATTCAAAATAGTAAAAAGAAATATTTCAAGTATATCATAAATACCTTAGTTGGGTGTATTACAATTAGAGAACGTATCATTCCGCCCTCCTTGAAATCAATCTTGTCCTCAAGGTTGAAATTTTAAAAATTAGATAATATTCCAACAGGATCTTCGCATTCTGGAAGTCCTATCTGGAGACGTAATGCGCATGCGATATGTGGTCGAGGAATTATCCTCATTGTATGCTAGTAAAGCATCCTCATCTTTAATGTGTCACCCTTCAAAAGACTTGGTCCTTTTGATTGCTCGATTAAGATAGCATTCAAATGATTCATTCCTATTTGTGTGATTGTAGCTGAGAAATGATAATATGTGTTCACGATCTAAGGAATCTCAATCACGTGTTCTCTTTTTGTAATCTCGACCATTCCTTTTATGTAAACTACAGTCATAATTCCAAAGGGTCTCATGGATTCTTCTGAGACGAGAGTTATGATCATGTCATTAGACAAGGTAGATTTGATCTATAGCTTTTCCATTCCGTAGTTGAAGAAATAACGTAGCTTTCCTCTATCTTCGGATCCTCGCTAGAATATTTTGGAAATTCAAACTTCACCATCTTAGAAGAGAAAATATGTCTGCCGCCGTCATTGATCTCCTCTCGATGCGAATAGAAAGATCATTCTCGCCCACAGTTGTTGTTAGAGGCTTCTCTGGTTGAATATAAAGCTTCTGATAACTTATTGATGGTGTCCTCTAATCGTTGCATTCTATCTTGAAGTCCATCGAGCCCAGCCTCCAAAGCTTTGATCTGCTCTTTGTTGGACGTCATTGTAAATTAGATAATGTTTCAACCTTGAGGACAAGGTTGATTTCAAGGAGGGTGAAATGATACGTTCTCTAATTGCAATACACCCAACTAAGGTGTTTATAATTTACGTGGAATATTTCTCTTTACTATTTTGAATAATTAGTTAGTTATCAAGTGGTAGTTATTTTCAATATGGGTAGTTATTAATTGATAGTGGGCTTAGTGTTTGCATTTAGTGGGAAGTTATTATGATTGTTAGTGGTAGGAGTGCTTATGTTTATGGGTGTTGGCAGTTATTTTATTGTCTATAAATATCTTCGATGTAATCAAGTTAAGGATAAAATAAAATTTATTATCCCAAACCTTGTGGTTTGTTCTCACCCGAAGAGAGTAATTATCCTTAATTTAGCAGTTTTAACTGAGACCTATCATTGGTATCAAAACTGTATTTACAATGGCGTCCAACAAATAGTGGATCAAAGCTTTGGAGGCTGGGCTTGGTGGAGTTCAAGATAGAATGCAACGATTATAGGGCACCATCAACAAGTTATCAGAAGCTTTCTTTTCAACTAGAGAAGCCTCTAACAGCAACCGTGGGCGAGAAGGATCTTTCCGTTCGCATCGAGAGGAGAATGACGACGACAGACAGATTTTCTCTTCCAAGATGGCGAAGTTGGAATTTCCAAAATACTCTAGCGAGGATCCGAAGATGGAGGAAAGTCATGTTATTTCTTCAACTACGGAATGGAAAGCCATAGATCAAATCTGCCCTGTAACTAATGACAAGGTCATAATTTCCGTCTCAGAAGAAACAATGAGACCCTTTGGAATTATGATCGTAGTTTACACAAAAGGAATGGTCGAGATTTCAGAAAGAGAATACGTGATTGAGATTCTCAAGATCGTGAACACAGAATATCCTTTCTCTGCCACAATCACACAAATAGGAAAGATTCATTCGAATGCTATCTTAATCGAGCAATCAAAAGGACCTAGTCATTGGAAGGGTGACACATTAAAGGTGAGGATGCTTTACTGGCAGACAATGGGGATAATTCCTCGACCACATATCGTATACACATTACGTCTCCAGATGGGACTTCCAGAATGTGAAGACCGTAGTGAAACATTATCTAATTTTAAAAATTCCAACCTTGAGGATAAGGTTGATTTCAAGGAGGGTAGAACGATATGTTCTCTAATTGCAATACACCCAACTAAGGTGTTCATGATTTACATGAAATATTTCTTTTTACTATTTTGAATAATTAGTTAGTTATCAAGTGGGTAGCTATTTTCAATATGGGTAGTTATTAATTGGTTGTGCGCTTAGTATCTGCATTTAGTGGGGACGTAATGCGCATGGGATATGTGGTCGAAGAATTATCCCCATTGTATGCCAGTAAAGCATCATCATCTTTAATGTGTCACCCTTCAAAAGACTTGGTCCTTTTGATTGCTCGATTAAGATAGCATTCAAATGAATCATTCATATTTGTGTGATTGTCGTAGAGAAAGGATAATCATAGTTCACGATCTTGGGAATCTCAATCACGTGTTCTCTTTTTGAAATCTCGACCATTCCTTTTGTGTAAACTACAGTCATAATTCCAAAGGGTCTCATGGATTCTTTTGAGACAAAAGTTATGATATTGTCATTAGTTATAGGGCCGATTTGATCTATGGCTTTCAATTCCGTAGTTGAAAAAATAATATGACTTTCCTCCATCTTTGGATCCTTGCCAGAGTATTTTGGAAATTCCAACTTCGCCATCTTGGAAGTAAAAATCTGTCTGCCGCCGTCATTCTCCTCTCGATGCGAACAAAAAGATTATTCTCACCCACGATTGTTGTTAGAGGCTTCTCTAGTTGAAAATAAAGCTTCTGATAACTTGCTAATGGTGTCCTCAAGTTGTTGCATTCTATCTTGAACTCCATAGAGCCCAGCCTCCAAATCTTTGATCCGCTCTTTGTTGGAGGCCATTGTAAACACAACTCTGATACTATTTACAGGTCCCATAGGTCAAATATGCCCTATAATGATACATTCTCTAATTGCAATACACCCAACTAAGGTGTTCGTGATTTAAGTGGAATATTTCTTTTTACTATTTTGAATAATTAGTTAGTTATCAAGTGGGTAGTTATTTTTAATATGAGTAGTTATTAATTGGTAGTGTACTTAGTGTTTGCATTTAGTGGGGAGTTATTGTGATTGTTAGTGGTAGGAGTGTTTCTATTTATGGGTGTCGATAGTATTTTATGGTTTGTAAATATCTAGGTTGTAATCAAGTTAAGGCATGAATTGAAATTTATTATCCTAAACCTTATGGTCTGTTTTCACCCGAAGAGAGCAATTATCCTTAATTTAGCAATTTTTACTGGGACCTAACATTGGTATCAGAGTTGTGTTCCCAATGGCGTTCAACAAAGAACGGATCGAAGCTTTGGAGGGTGGGCTCGATAGAGTTCAAGGTAGAATGCAACGATTAGAGGACACAATCAACAAGTTATCAGAAGCTTTCTTTTCAACCAGAGAAGCCTCTAACAACAACCGTGGGCGAGAAGGATCTTTTCGTTCGCATTGAGAGGAGAATGACGACGGCAGACAAATTTTCTTTTCCAAGATGATGAAATTGGAATATCTAAAATACTCTAGCGAGGATACGAAGGTGGAGGAAAGTCATGTTATTTCTTTAACTACGGAATGAAAAGTCATAAATCAAATATGCCCTGTAAATAATGGCAAGGTCATAACTCCCGTCTCAGAAGAATCCATGAGACCCTTTGAAATTATGACCGTAGTTTACACAAAAGGAATGATCGAGATTTCAGAAAGAGAACACGTGATTGAGATTCCCAAGATCGTGAACACAAGTTATCCTTTCTCTGCGGCAATCACACAAATAGAAATGATTCATTTGAATGCTATCTTAATCGTGCAATTGAAAGGACTGATAGGTCCCAGTTAAAACTGTTAAATTAAGGATAATTGCTCTCTTTAGGTGAGAACAGATCACAAGGTTTGGGATAATAAATTTCAATTCATGCCTTAACTTTATTACAACCTAGATATTTATAGACCACAAAATAACTATCAACACCTATAAACATAAGCACTCCTACCACTAATAATCATAATAACTCCCCCACTAAATGCAAACACTAAGCCACTACTAATTAATAACTACCCATATTGAAAATAACTACCCACTTGATAACTAATTATTCAAAATAATAAAAAGAAATATTCCACGTAAATCATGAACACCTTAGTTGGGTGTATTGCAATTAAAGAACGTATCATTCCACTCTCCTTGAAATCAAGTTTGTCCTCAAGATTGAAATTTTGAAAATTAGATAATGTTCTACGAGGGTCTTTGCATTCTCGAAGCCTCATCTGGAGACGTAATGCGCATGCGATATGTGGTCGATGAATTATCCCCATTGTATGCCAGTAAAGCATCCTCATCTTTAATGTGTGACCCTTCAAAAGACTTGGTCCTTGATACGTTCTCTAATTGCAATACACCCACTAAATGCAAACACTAAGCCCAGTACTAATAAATAACTACCCATATTGAAAATAACTACCCACTTGATAACTAACTAATTATTCAAAATAGTGAAAAGAAATATTCCACATAAATCATGAACACCTTAGTTGGGTGTATTGCAATTAGAGAACATATCATTCCACTCTCCTTGAAATTAACTTTGTCCTCAAGATTGAAATTTTATAAATTAGATAATGTTCCACCAGGGTCTTCGCATTCTGGAAGTCTCATCTGGGGACGTAATGTGCATGCGATATGTGGCCGAGGAATTATTCCCATTTTATGCCAGTAAAGCATCCTCAGTTTTAATGTGTCACCCTTCAAAAGACTTGGTCCTTTTGATTGCTCAATTAAGGTAGCATTCAAATGAATCATTCCTATTTGTGTGATTGTCGCAGAGAAAGGATAATCTGCATTCATGATCTTGGGAATCTCAATCATGTGTTCTCTTTTTGAAATCTCAACCATTCCTTTTGTGTAAACTACGGTCATAATTTCAAAGGGTCTCATGGATTCTTCTGAGGCGGGAGTTATGACCTTGTCATTAGTTACAGGGCAGATTTGATCCATGACTTTTCATTTCGTAGTTAAAGAAATAACATACTATCCTCCATCTTCGGATCCTCGCTAGAGTATTTTAGAAATTCCAACTTCGCCATCTTGGAAGAGAAACTCTGTCTATTGCCATCATTCTCCTCTTGATGCGAACGGAAAGATCCTTTTCACCCACGGTTGTTGTTAGAGGCCTCTTTGGTTGAAAAGAAAGCTTTTGATAACTTGTTTATGGTGTCCTCTAATCATTGCATTCTATCGTGAACTCCACTGAGCCCAGCCTCCAAAGCTTTGATCCGCTCTTTGTTGGATGCCATTGTAAACACAGCTCTGATACCAATGTTAGGTCCCGCTCAAAATTGTTAAATTAAGGATAATTGCTCTCTTCGGGTGAGAACAAACCACAAGGATTGGGATAATAAATTTCAGTTCATGTGTAATATCCCAAAAAATTTGCGTTAAACAGTGACCTCGGGATCCGTGCCCGACTGGTCATAGGTTTGACCAAGTGGGAGTTCACTAGTTGACTTGAGAGTGATGAACGGATATGATGTGAATATGATGTAAGTAGGAGGAGTGTAATGTAAAGCTGGAGTCACATACACCTATCTTGGGTGTATGTGCTCAATACAGGGACAATGGGTATATAAGGGTTTAAAGAACCCTAAATTCATTGTTTTGGGTTGTTGAAGAAAATTAAGAAGAGAGAGAGAGAGAGAGAGAGAGAGAGAAGTAAAGAGAGTTGTTGAGCAAAGAGTGAATGCAAGCCAAGATAGGATTTGAGTATTTAAGGCTGGATTCAACGCGAAGGATTCCTTAGAGCCAAAGCTGGAACCCTAGCCATTCCAACCTTGAGATCCAATCAAATGGAGATTTGATTAAGGTAAATTTTGTTAGCATTAAATGCATAGATTTATGAGGTTTAAATCTAGCCAAGAACAGTAAAATCATAGGATTGAAGGCTTAGAGAAAGAAAGAAAATAGTTTGAGAAAGATTTAGATGATCAACCCGAAAGGGGGGCTGAGTCTGGCCAAATCGATTAATCGAAATGCAAACTCGATTAATCGATTTTGGCCAAGAAGTTGAAAAGTCAAAGGACCCCGAAATTGATTAATCGAACTAAGTTTCGATTGATCGATTTTGAATTTCGATTAATCGATTTGGTATCTATTAATCGGCTGAGAAGCTCTAGTGGCTAGAGAAATGAGACCTGGTGAAATCGACTAATCGAATTGGGATTTCGATTAATTGATTTCAGATTTCGATTAATCGATTTGGGATCGATTAATCGATTTTGGGATCTCGATTACTCGAATTGAGAATCGATATGTGTAAGTTGAGGCTTTCGATTAATCGATTTGAGATCGGTTAATCGATTGATGATTTCAATTAATCGATTTTGAATTTCGATTAATCGATTTTGAATTTCGATTAATCGATTTTGGAAATCGATTAATCGAATCAGGTTCGATTAATCGAATTGGGAGATCGATTAATTGACTGAGACTATTTTAATTGACTTCTTATTTTGACTTTGAGGTTCAGGGAGAGTCTTGGACCTTCTTTGTTACATCTTTAGTGATGAGTTGCATGTGTTATGTTGTACCATAGGTGGTATGTGTAAGCATGAGCACAAGGAGCCGCATGGGACCTTGATGCTTGAAATTTCAAAGACTTGAGGTAGGGAACACCTTGAACATGTACTTTAATTTGTAAGAGCATGTATGTAGTGATATGTAACTTCAATCGAAAATTATTTTAGTCAAGTAAAATTTTGTGAAAAGGGTGTGTGTGTGACACCAACAGTGTAACTAAGAATAAGACATCCCCAGGGGATGAGAAAGTAATAAGATAACAAAATGATAAGAGCAATTGGATACATCCCAGGGATGTAGACAAGATTGAGTAACATTTGATAAGGCTTAACTGATATAAGATAGCACACTTACACGGTGAACAACTATATGTAAAGCACCTGTTATTTTTGTTATTTGAGGTTTGACCAGGATACTCTACCGACGTGGCGGGATACCCACGACTGACGCGGCAGGATATCCGTGACCGATACGGCGGCAAAACCGTAAGCCAGTACGGAGGTTTATCCGTACACAGTAAGCACATCCCAGAGATGTTGAGATATGAATATACCCCGCCGCCGATTCCCAGGGAAAAAGGGGCTTTGATAGTTTTATATTCCCAGGGAATACGTATAACAACTGTCTATTTAGACGACGATGAAGGGTATCTCATCGGGGTTCGATGCTATATTGCTCGGGGATTACTTAAGTTGAAGATTTAAGTTTTGCTTTAGGCCTTTTCAATGTCATTCATGATCCAGTAAAAGAGATGTGAAAACTGTAAACTGTTATTAAAAGCAAATGTACATTACCATCTTTTCAAACTGTTTTCTCAGTAATTGCATAGATCCAGCATGCTTAAAAATATCATGGAATATATGTGAGGTTTTAACTAATATGTTCACTGTGTTTATTCCCTATTGAGCTAGGATGTAGCTCACCCTTTAGACTATACGTCGCAGGTCCAGTATTAGCAGCAGCAGAGGTCTCGGGTGACGTGGATCCTGGTGAGTCGGACCACACGCCCTTGGACGAGTTGGAGCCACCTCCAAAGGACTTCTTCTAGAGGACTCTGCTGTGCGTTTTGAGAGAGTTGTTTTGTGAGCTTATTTGGTACGGCTTGATATGTCAAGCCATAGTTTCTGTCTAAACAATGTAATTAAATCGAGATAATTCTTTTGGGCGAACCATCTGGGATGATCAGTTATCATCGATGGTTCGGATCGGTTCTCCACTCATGTAGAGGCATGAGGGTAGAACTGTCTTTTGAGAAAAGTTTAAAGTCATGATGTTTCCACATTTTTATATCATCTGTTCTTTTGGTTATAATTTACTTGATCTACTAATATTCCGTGCTTAGCCAAGGGGCACGGTCTAGAGGATCGTGCTGATGACACGGGTTTCGGGCTGTCGAAATCCGGGCTGTCACATCATGCCTTAACTTGATTACAACCTAGATATTTATAGACCACAAAATAACTGTCAACACCCATAAACATAAGCACTCCTACCATTAACAATCATAATAACTCCTCACTAAATACAAACACTAAGCCCACTACCAATTAATAGCTACCCATATTGAAAATAACTACCCACTTGATAACTAACTAATTATTCAAAATAGTAAAAAAAATATTCCACGTAAATCACAAACACCTTAGTTGGGTGTATTGCAATTAGAGAACGTATCAGCGAGTTAGAGGGAGAAGGTGTAAAAGAATAAGGTTTTAAAAGAGAGAATATGTAAATGCTTTTAGAGAGACGTATAATATGTCATTGTAAAGATAAAGGATACCATTATTCGCACACCTTGAACATGAAATTGTAACATCACCTATCTCCTTCAATTTCAGAATGCATTGACCTCTTGAATCAGACGTTGTATAATTTTTTGGCCAATCTTTAATTTTTAAACTAATCATTTTTGTGTCTTTCTTTATCACTATATTGTTTAATTTGCTCAACCAACCAGTGAATTATAAATTGTTGGTTAGGTTTAATCCCAACGTGTGAAAAGAGACACTTTGAAGAGTGTTCACGGATCGGAATCGATCGATTGATCGATTCTGAGCGACAATTATTAGACCAACTCGCAGGTTGAAATTGATCGATCGATATTGGAAATCGATGGTTTGATTCTAGGGGAACCAGTTTCTCGAATTTGGACGTTTTGGTCATTTAGACAAGTTTTTTTGTCAATGTTTCCTAATGAGAGTTGGAACCTTTGAATAGAAGACTTTTTTGGGGTTTGAAGTAGGGTTTTCTAGACAGTGAAAACCGGTGACCACTTTTGGAAGACAAAAGTATTAAAGAATATCTCGGGGATTAAAGCATCTTATTGAAGTTGTTCTTGTGTTAGAATCGCCACTATATTTCAATAAATATCTTCTTTGTATTGAAGGATTACGTCATTGATTATTCAGCGTGGTGGCTGTTGAAAATCGTGTGAGATCTTGTTTGAGAGTGCACTAGAGAGAAGAGAGTGTGTGCGTTGTAAACATTTCGAAATATAGTGCATACTCCGTAGACGTAGCCCTAGAATGGGTGAACTATGTAAATTATTTTGTGTTATATGTAATTGCTTTTGCTTATTCTTTTGTCATATTCATCGTGATAGAGTTCGGTATCTCGATCTCTAACAAGTGGTATCAAAGCCTAAACTTAGGCTATAATGGTGATGAAGGTCTCAAAAGCACGATTCAAGGTGAAGAGTTTTCAGGAAAGAATAATTTCACTCTATAGCAAGTTAAGGTCACAGATCTCTTTGTCTAACAAGGCATTGATGATGCTCTACTTAGGAAGAAGATAGGAAAGAAGGCAAAGACATCCGATGGAGTGGACTTCTCTTGATAAGAGAGTCGTAAGCACTATCTGAATGTGTTTGTCCGATAAAGTTTTGTACAACATTCTTCACGAAAAGATGATTGTGGATCTGTGAAAGAAGATGGAATCTCTCTATATGACAAAGTCATTATCAAATAGGCTCTTCATGAAGAAACAACTCTACAAACTTCGTATGAAGGTTGGTAAATGTATTCATGATCATTTGAATTCATTTAATAAAATAGGTAGTAAACTATTGAGCATTGAGATGAAGCTTAAAGAAGAAGATCTTACACTTCTCTTACTCACCTTATTATCTGCATCTTATGAGCACCTAATGACCATATTAATTTAGGATAAGGATACCATAGCCGTCGAAGAAGTGGCTGCTACACTTCTTTCAGACAAATTAAGAAAATAACTTGAATCTAACTCCAAACGGACTAGTATCTTTAGTGAAAGGGGTTGAAACCATGATCGCAAAAGAGATAAATCTAAAGGCGATAATAAATCAGCGAGGTAAAACAACATGTCCAAATCTAGGAGTGACAGAAAGGATATTATCTATTACTTTTATAAGCAATCTGGACATATTCGTAAATATTACAAACAAAGATTGAAACATGATAAGAGTGATAAACGTACTTAGCAATAGGCCAGTGTTGCTAAGTCAGATTTCGGTGAAGATCTATTGTGTGCACTATTAGGCTTTAGTCAGGTTGATGGTAGATGGATCCTAGATTCTAGAGCATCATATCATATGTGTCCATATCGAGATTGGTTTGACCAGTATAAAGTAGTCAATTATAGGGCAATTTTTATAGGGAATGATAGTGTATGTGAAGCAGTGAGTATCGGTTCTATCAAAATAAAGATGCTTGATGATTGTATTCGCACTCTTACTGAGGTTAGGCATGTGACTGATCTGAAGAAAAATTTGATCTCGTTGGGGGCATTGAATGAGATAAGGTGTCGAGTCATCCTAGAATCCAAAAAACTAAAAGTTGCACAAGGTGCTATATCCTTGATGAAAGGTGAGAAGATAGGGAATCTTTACATTCTAGTGGGTAAAATAATCAGTGGCAGTGGTGTTATGACAACGAAAGATTCTAAGAATCTCTCATATTTGTAGCATAAGAGGCTTGACTATATGAGTGAATGTGGGCTAATAGAGCTCATAAAGAATAAGATAATTTCTTACATTCAAACTTGTAAACTTAAATTTTGTAAAGATTGCATCTTTGGGAAGCAAAAGAAAGTTTTTTTACAGGAAAATATACTTCGAAGGGGGTTGATTGACTACATACATTTAGATGTATGGGGACCAGCTAAAGTCACTTCAGTAGGTGGAGCCAACTACTTTGTGTCATTCATAGATGACTATTCTATAAAAGTTTGGGTATATCCGATTAAGAATAAGTCTGATGTGTTTCAAAAATTCAAGCAGTGACAGAGTATGATTGAAAAATAAACTGGCAGAAATGTGAAGGTTCTCAATCAGATAATAGCGAAGAATATTTATCATTGGATTTCAAAGCTTACTATACAAATTAAGGGAATGTTAGGCATTTAAAAGTTCCTGAAAATCCTCAATAAAACGGCGTAGTCGAGAGAATGAATAGAACACTATTGGAAATGGTGCGATGTATGTTGAATCATTTCAGCCTAAGTCATGGGTTCTAGGCAGAGGCAATAAGCATGACATATTTTTCAGTCAATCGGTCGCCATCAGTGGTATTGAACTAAAAAATTGCAAATGAGGTTTGGTATGGAAGACGTGAAAGTTACTCTCACTTAAGGGTATTTGGATGTGCCATGTATGCATTACTTCAAGGAAGTGATGATCCAAGTTGGATCCTAAATCTAAAAAGTGTGCCTTTATTGGTTATAGTCAAGGAATAAAAGGTTATCGTTTGTAGGATACACAATTTCACAAAGTGATAGTTGAAAAAAATGTTACTTTCAATAAAGAGTTTTCGATGAAAAAGGTGAAAGTTAAACCTCAGTCACCTGGTACAGGTACAAGTTGATGTTGAAATGTATGAGCAAAATGAGCAAAATAATAAAGACTCTGAGATAGAGCATGATGACATAGTTGCTCAAGACTTACAGTCCCAGGTACTGCTTTCGATTCAAACTACCTTAAGAATGTCAGAAAAGACAAAGAAACGCCCCGATAAGTTTAAAGATATGGCGTCTTTAACATTAGCACTTATTACAGAGAATGGGGAACCAAGCACAGAAGCTCAGGTGGATACAAATGCTATAAAGTGACAGTTAGCTATGGAAGAAGTGTGACAGCCACTTTAAAAAATGATACTTGAGATCTCATGGAACTTTCGAAAGGGAAGAGAGTCACATGTTGTAAATGGGTCTTTCGAAAGAAAGAAAGTGATGAGAGACAAACTCCAAAGTTCAAAGCAAGGCTAGTTGCAAAGGGGTTCTCTCATAAAGAGGGTATCGATTACAATGAGATATTCTCTCCAGTTGTGAAACATACATCGATTCGCACATTATTGGCTGTGGTTGCTCAGAAAATCTAGAGCTAGAATAGATAGATGTGAAAATAGCTTTCCTCCATCTTTAGGAAGAGAATTATATGAGACAATCAGAAAGATTTAAAGCAGAAGGGTCAGAATCACTCATTTGCAGATTGAAGAAATCTTTATACGGTCTCAAGCAGGTACCCAGGCAGTGATATAAAAAGTTTGATTCATATATACTAAGCATGGAGTATCACAGGAGGCAATATGATTGTTGTGTCTACTGAAAATAGTATTATGAAAGGGAGTGAATATTCCTAATTCTCTATGTAGATGATATGCTGATAGTAGCAAAAAGCAAGGTTGAAATCAATAAGCTAAAGCGATCATTGAGCTAGATGTTTGAGATGAAGGATCTTGGTTCTGCAAATAATATCTTAGGTATGAAAATCATGAGAGATCGTGAAAATAAGAGGCTTTGGCTAACTCAAAAGACTTTTATCTAAAAGCTTTTTGAGAAATATAATATGAATGATGCTAAGCCGATACCAACTCCTCTAGCAGATCATTTTAAATCCACAAAGAAGATAAGTCCGTCCACACATGCAGAAAAGAAAGACATGAAGAATGTTCCATTTGCAAATACTGTTGGAAGTTTGATATATGTCATGGTGAGTATACGATCAGATTTAACACAGGCCTTGAGTGTGGTTTGCCAGTATATGTCAATTCCGAGAAGACAGTATTAGCTTGCGGTTAAATAGATATTGAGATATTTAAAAGGTACTGTTAAAAATAGATTGATGTTTAAAGGTGGAGATACATGCGAGTTGGATCTCTATGGTTAGGCTAATTCCGACCATGCTGGTGACCTTAATAGAAGAAGGTCTACCACGGGATACGTGTTCGTTTTGACAGGTGGAGCGATCAGTTGAAAGTCTATGCTTTAAGGGATAATTATGTTGTTAAAATATATAGCGGCTACAAATGCTGCTAAGGAAGCTTATGGCTTAAGAGTTTGGTCAGTAAATTTGGTAAAGTTGATGAGAGCACCGATATTTTTCTGCGATAGTCAAAGTGTCATTCACTTAACAAAGAATCAAGTTTTTCATACTAGAACAAAGCATATAAATGTACGATATTATTTTATCAGAGGTATGATAAAGATGGAGAAGTATTGGTTGAGAAGATTGATACAAAAGAAAACGCATCGGACATGTTGACTAAACCGATTACACATAAGAAGTTTAGGCATTGCCTAAACTTGATCAACACTTGTCGTAAATGTTAATACTCATTGGGGCAGTGACACGTTTAAGGAGTAAACCTAGGTGGAGAATTGTTGGTTAGATTTAATCTCAACGAGTGAAAAGAGACTTTGAAGATTGTTCCTTGGTCGAAATCGATCGATCGATTATGGGCGACGATTTATTTGACCAACTCTCGAGTTGAAATCAATCAATTAATTTTGGAAATCGATTGATCGATTATGGGCGAACCAATTTCGCAGATTTGGACATTTTGGTCATTTAGACAAGTTTTTTTGTTAATTTTTCCTAATGAGAGTTAGAACCTATGAATAGAAGAATTTTTTGGGGTTTGAAGTAGGGTTTTCTAGAGAGTGAAAATTGGTGAATACTTTTGGAAGGCAAAAGTATTGAAGAATAGCTCGGGGATTAAAGCATCTAATGGAAGTCGTTATTGTGTTGGAATCGCCACTATATTCCAACAAATATCTTCTTTGTATCGAGGGATTAAGTCATTGATTATTCAGCGTTTTAGCTGTTGAAGATCATGTGAGATCTTGCTTAAGAGTGCACTAGAGAGAAGAGAGTGGTGCATTGTAAACGTTTCGAAATACAATGCATACTCTGTGGACATAGCCCTAGATTGCTTTTGTTTCTTCTTCTTTTGTCATATTCATTGCGATAGAGTTCGATATCTCGATCACTAACATAAATTGGGTACAACGAACCCGATTCAGTGTCACAAGCAAATTGTTTGATTAATGTTAAGTATTTTATTTATAATGAAATTTCAAAAGATAAAGAGGGAATTTGAAGCAAACACTTCATGATTTTTATATTTATAGCTATTCAAGTGGCCATTTGTATTTTATTTGTTAACGAATGTAAATTTATATTATAAAATTAATAAATAGTTTTAAAACTCATCACACCACTAGCAAATTGGGTTTACTTGATAGTAGCGAATTGCAAACCCGAATTCAAATAATCAGTGAACTATGAAACTCGGCCGAATGGCCGTATCAAAAAATAAAATAAAATAAAAGGGTAACTTTACTTTCAACCCAACATTATGCCTTCTAAACCCGAATTCGTGTGCTTAAACTGTTAACTGCTTTAAATCACAGGATGGAGATAGTTTTTGGTCCCACTAGATCTTGAGATCGTGGTCCTACCATCAAACAGTCATATTTTAATTTCACGTGGCAAACATCCTGATAAGTTATCCGAGAACCATGTTTGATGTAGGCCCATAAGCATGTTCATTTTTGGGATGTGTGCCACATAGAATCAAAATCAAACAGTCTGATGATAGACTCATGATCTAGAGATTTATTGTGTTAAAGATTGTGATGAAAAGTGATCTTCATTGTCTAATTCAAAGCTGAGTCACAAAAATCGCCGGATTTTTTAAAAATTCGCGAATAATTCACTAATTTAAGGTCCCTTGAATTAATCCTGAATTATTCGCGAATTTTTCGAAAATTTTCCTGATCACAAAAATTCTCAGATAATGCTTGAATTTTTCAAAAACGTTCTGATTTACTAAAAAATTTAATATTTTAATTTTTTTTTTTAATTTTAAATCTTTTTATTAAAAAAAAATAATCTCACCGATTTTTCCTCAGAATATTTTCCCGAACTTCTAGGATTTTCCAAGTTTTTCAAATTTTAACCTCACCGAATTATTGTCTGACCCCGATTTGGTGACTATGATTCAAAGCTGTCAATAATTTCAGCACACGCAACCCAGGTTAAGGAAGAATCTTGCATTGTAAAAACAGATGCCCCAAGTACAAACTTATCGCAGACATTTTATGCAGCCGACGAACTCTAACCAGGAACTCAACCGTCCCTCCAAATGCAATTTTTTCACTTGGATCTCAGGACCAAATCATCTACTTTGGGATTTTGTCTCAGTGACCGGGCAATCAAAATTGTACATATGGCACGTGGTGCATGAAGCTAGCCTAGAACAGATTGTGTCAAGAATGCATCAAAAAATTATCTCAATCATACGATTAAGAGCTTCTGAGAAAGAAAAAAAACACAAGCTAAAATAGATATGATCAATCAAGTGGCAGCCAATCAATTTTTGGTGCTTTTCAGCTCCTAATCACATGGTAGAGCTTTCCGATGCAATTGTGTGTTTAATACGATCTACATGATCGCCCACCACGTGGGACGATAATTGTGCCTGATGAGCATGATTGACTGACCCAATCACCAACGGCAGTGACCAGGTCCGTCACCTAATAACTCTATCCAACACCAATGAGACAAAGGAGCTTTGTCCTCGCCGGTTCGCATAAAGCATATAATGCATTACTCCTGTTTACTTCTACAAGGTTCTCACTTAGCTTCTAAGCACTTCTGTTTTGAACAAGGGTACTTTAATTTACAATCCAAAATTCTTCTTTCGCAACCCGGATTTCACTAACTTAAGCCGTTGACGGCTTTGAATGTGATGGGGTTCGTTTTACATCCCCAATCATCGACCCAATAGAGCTTGAGATCATGGGCCTACTATGAGACCATTTCATTTTGATTCCAACATGGCACACGTCCCAAAAAGTGAACATGACCATGGGCATACATCAAATGTGGTTTTCAGGTCACTTTTCGAGTTCTGTGCCACACAAAATCAAGATCTGAGCATCTCATAGTAGGACCATAATCAGAAGATCTATTTTCTTGAAGATTGGAACGAAAAACAATCAATAGTTTAGGCAAGTGCAACCTTGGTTGAAAAGAATCTTCGGTTGAAAATAGAGGTACCCTTTGAACAAACTGCAGTCTAATATTTAATTCTACAAGCAACTAAACCACATTTCTGCCCATAATGAACCATCAACAGTTGACCTATTGATTGGAAGGTCCACATCATGGCCATGTGCACCAATTGGATGGAAGCTGCTTACACATACATTTTATTCCTAGACAGACCATAAGATCACAGTTCTTAACCTGAAAAAAAGGGATAAGGACCCATATCATTGGCCGAGACCCGCATCCAATGTACATAGAAGCATTACAAAGATGACCGATGTGTTACTGATCCACGTTAAACTCATCAGACAGACCATGTTCATAAAGGCGGGCATCATTAGAACTCGGGAGTCGTGTGCATGTGCATCATAGTTGCAAACTTGCAATGTCGCATATAACATCTCGAAGATCTAACAAACACCATCAGTCCAGAAAGAATGGTGGAAATATTTATATTTCACTGAATTAAAATAATGCCTTCAATAGCCTTCAATGTAAGGAGGTTTAAGAAATGGGATATTTTGACTTGTCAATCCAGTAGATCTTGCTTTCTGTCAATCAGATGGACCTGGATTACTTCTTCTGTACCTTCAGTTAAATGCTGCTGTGTGAGTGGGATTTCATTACAAAAGCTTCAATCCACCCGTCACATCGTCAACAATATCCGCTGGTCCTGCACAATTAGTACGTAAAGCGATTCAACTGCAAGTAGATAAAGCAGATTCAGAGAAATTCCTGGGTCTAGGCAGTAAGAATTAAGGTTGCCACATTTAATTTCTGACAAAAAAATAATAATGATAAAAATAAATTAATTAATTTAACAAGATTCTTCAATGTGGGAAGCTCCCTTGGCAGATAACGAGGATCGAGGTCTAAGGAACAGTGCCAAAAGCTCAAGAGACATGAGGATTGCAGAAAGCAGGACACCTGAGTTCGAATCCCCCTTAAAGCCACCCTAGGGATTTTATCCCATGCTGACCCGGCACTGCTAACTTGGGGCACACATGTGCCCCTGGGATTAGTCGGGTGCTCTAAGAGGCCCAGACCCATGTTATCAAAAGAAGAAGAAAACAGTAGGCATTATCAGGCCCAGTTACTGCTTTCAGAAGTTATTTATCACAGTGCATTTCACTGTCTAAGGCTGGGAAATTCAAAGATCTTAAAAAAATATTCAAGACACAGTGCAATCATATGAACTAGAGTTTCAAAATAATGTTACCTACAGATGAGATTTATTCTCCATGCTATGGTGCTAAAGTGACATGAAGGCATGTACATGCTATGGTGCTTGATACTAGCTGAAAAGTATATCTGGAAACCCAAACAGTATTGTGTGATGTCCAAGAACATTTGAAATTCTGTGTGCAAGGGTATTAGTGCTAAGGCCTACGCGATTAGCATCTTCCCCTCTGGCAAAGAAAGTGAAGGGGAGCGTATAGTGAGTTGGCGGACACTGCAGAACCGCGTGATTAATCAATCAAACTATTCCCTAATTGAAGCAAGTTGGAAAGTTTACCTGCCCCAAAATGTTATAAATGGATTGGGCCTAATAAACTCAAGTCGGGCTATAAGAAAAAAATTAATGGAAGATCCTGGTTATTAACTAAGCCCATCTCGAATCTAGATTTGGCCCGTTTAACACCCAATACATTTAACACCCTTAGGATTGATCCACAAAAGGGTCAAATGAGCAAATTTTAGATAATAACATGTTAGGCCTGTAAAAGATCGGGCCTGTTTAAAGCTCAATATAGACCAACAGGTTCACTTTACCATGGCCAACTTTTTAATATGGGCTAGAAGTCTAGCCCAAGCCTCTAATCAAACAAACAACATATATTGGTCCCGACCCTGAAATGATGTAAAAGTGGATTGGGCCATTGTAGGCCTAAAGTACTATGTTAAGGAGCTGGCCCGATTATTAACAGAGCCTAGCCGGAACATTTAACCTACATGAGTTCCCTAAAAGGCCCAACCCATTAACAACCTTAGCCCCGATCAATTGAAGCATAGAATGGGCTGATTCCGAGCCAGATTTCTATGCCTGAATGAAAACTTTACGCAGGCTTGGACTACGATTTTAGGCGCGTAAAAAATAAGGTAACCACAAAGTTGATTTTGGGGCAGGCCTATATCTAAATTATAGGTCCAAAGTAAATTTACCTTGTCTACAGCTCTAATTACTGAACTGGGATATATTAAGGTCCAACTAGTTGAATCCTATATGGAGTTCAACTGGTTTCGAAACCCTTGGATACGAGGTAATCTACTTTCACATCTTTCACATTTCCATAGGTTGATGTGAAAGTATTCCACGTGGTTGAAAGGGTTTAAAAATCGATTGAAACCCAAATAGGGTTGTTGGGTCCCTGTACAACCCTTTTGGGTACAGGGGGGACCACGCTCGAAACACTCTCCCAGCACCCTTAAAACATTGAATTGTACCTCTTCCATCACCAATTAGTTTTTGTTGGAATGGTAGCTAAATGGGATATAACATTCTATGAGTGGTATCAGATCCAGGTCAGGGGTACACACTCTCCTAAAACCTTAAAACATTGAGTTGTACCTCTTCCATCACCAATTGGTTTTGGTTGGAATGGTAGCTCAATGGGATATAACTAGATCCTACAAGGGTTTAACTGGTTGGACCTTAACACAGCTCTTACAAACCACTTCCAATTGACTTTTATTTTCATGTAAATGTTATTTATGGATCAACCAAATAGTCAATATCGAAGTTTTTAAAATTTTAAAACTTATAAAAAAGACATGCAAAAAGTGAAAATCACATTTTTGAGTAAATGACACCCTAACTTACCTTAAATAATATATACACACCTGATTAAAAAAGAGTGACGGCATCAGGTTGATAGTCACTATAAAAACTCTATCAAATCCGTATGACAAGTCATATTGTGAATTTGTACAAGGTGAGGGTAAGACCTGCATGAATTTGTACAAGGTGAGGGTAAGACCTGCATTTGTACAAGGTTAGGCCCCAAAAAATGCAAGAAGATGGGGCAATGTGGTTAAGATGTGTATGGTAAAAAAGACAGGTAGATCTAAGAATGTGCACATAAGATGAAGTTCGGGGGTAGCCTAATAAATGTGAATTAAGGAATGTCATTTGAGATTATTTGCGCAAGTCTATTGCGACCTGAAACAAACCATGCACAAAGGATTAAAATGACACAAGCAAAAGTAGAAGGGGAAGATCAGTGAGGACTTGGAGGAAAGTAAAAAGAAGAAACAAGGATTACATAGTGACCAATATTTTAGCGCTAAAAGATATGAGTGAATAAATAGAATTTGCAAAGCCGATCTCAAAAAGATGGAACAAGGAGATGAGGATGATGATATTCATGCGTAGGGAACCCTGTACATTAGAACTGTTGTTTGTGTATAGTTGTATATGATTCATGATTTACGTTGTATCCTATTTTTTTTTATGTTACCTCATTAGTAAGGGTAGTAATGAAATGTGTATAGAATGTGCTAATACAAGGCTAAGCGTTTTATTCTAATCCCTTAAGCTCTTTACCCCCTATTTCTCCCTCGTCTGATCCACTTCTCTTCTTCTCACTAAGCCTATTCCTCCATCTTCTATTCATCACTCAATCTCCAAGTTAGCATTAGAGCTCGAGGACACCTGGACCAGTGCTGCTTGTTTCTCGTCTGTTGACGTCAGCACTGACATGTGTTGACATCAGTCATAGGTCACATTTGACCCTGATAGGAAGATGAAAGGAATTTTCTGAGAGCCTTTATTAGGTTTTGTTATTATTTTTCAGATTTTTTGGAACTATTTTCCCATTTGTTTATTGATCAAGTTTTTTGAGAAGAAAAATAAGGCGCATATTCACAGTTTTTGAGCAGCTTGGTCAATTGGGTGACCCAGTGGGTGCTAAACTACAAAGGGTTGACTGCTTTTTACTTGTGCGTCTAATGAACGTGGTCTCATGATCTTCCAAACAGTGCAAACAAAGTCCTGAGTGAAATACACCCAATATGTTGATGATTGTTTCAGTATTTATCATATATTTTTCTGTTGTTGACCAACTCTCACCAAGTCTTGCTGTGATTTCTGACACGGCGGAAGTTTTTTTATCACCTGGATGGTAGTTGTGCATGGTCTTGACGGAATTTAAATTTATTTAAAGAGGTCTATCATGTTGACCGTATTGTTCATATTGTTGATTATATTTGGAATTGTGTTGATGGTATTATATGGATATTTCTTGATGGTATATAGACATTTCAGCAGTCATTCTACAATTAGTCATGTTTTGAGTGATTAATTGGAGCAACCGGCACATTCCTGTTTGTCTCACAGTCTATGCATTTGTTGCTGAGAAAAGAGTTTCTTTTTCTTGTTTTTTTTTGTTATTGACGGCACTCAAAGCTCTCTGAAATTATTGTGAAAGATTCAGTTTGTTCATTTTCTATAGCAACAACCACCCTTGCACCTAGTCGAACTTTCTCCCACACTTTACCAAGGTTTATAATAGGGACACCGCAGTTCTTATTGTGAAATATGGTTATTTTCCCTCCCTTTCTAATCTACTATTGATTCAAGTTATCACTTTTGATGCAGAATTGAAGCCTAGGCCTTGGAATCGTGACCCGATCAAGAGAAGGTCACTGATGAAGTGGGCCCACAAATGGGTTTTTAAAGGCGTGTTAAAAACAGGTTAGGAAGCCCATCATCAGATAATAGAGTCCCCAATTCACGGTCCCGTGAGGCAAATCACAGTCGACAACAATGAAGCTCACGAGCGACCACAATGAGGCTCACGATCGACTGTAAGTAAAGTTCGCGATGCATGCATACTTTCTTCTTTGGGTTTTTTTGCTTTATTTTCACAAATTTACTCAAGGGTATTTTTAGTCAACAACAATGAGGCTCACAGTTGACTGCAAATCACAGGCAAATCACCGTCGACAACAATGAGGCTCACGATCGACTGTATGCAAAGTTCACGAAGCGCACGTACTCTCTTCTTTGGGTTCTTTGGTTTATTTTCACATATTATACTCAAGGGTATTTTTAGTCCAGTAAAAGTAGGGTTTAGGGTTTGTGTTTTGGCGCTATAAATAGTTGTAATGGGATTTATCTAGGCTGGTTGATGAATGAATTTGAGAACTTGTGAGAAGTTCTTTAACAGAAGAGTGATTCTTCTTATTCCCAGGATGGGTTTGGAGTGAGTCCAAGGGTGCGAAACTCATAATTTTTATTTGCTTTCTTTTCTCTTCTTTATTCTTCTTGTTTTACTTTAATTTATTTCGGGATTATCGTGCAACAATCATGTAATCAAAACTCCAAATATTTTATGCCGGATTGAAACACTATTTTCGAGTTTTACACCCTATTTGATAGCAAGGAAACTCCAAAGAGGAAATGAAATAAATTTCTTAGTTGATTTCCTACGAAATGATTTCTTCTAGAAATCGATTTTCCACTGTTTGATTAGTGTGTTTGAGAAATGCCTTTCATTGGAAATTGATTTCTCTTATTTGATTAGTATGTTTGAAAAAAAAACATAGAAAATGAGGTTTTAAGTTTGGATCATATATTTTCTACTTTCAGTTAGTTTGAACAAATATTTAATGAGAAAAGAAGAAATTTTTTTTTTTGGAAAATACCTAACTAATCACTTCGTGTTGCACTAGTCATAGATTGACTCTTTTTTTTATTAAATCATAATCAAAGTCAAATATTAACCAATAATTTTTTTAATGATATTCTATTATGTTACAAATTAACACCATAGTAATCACTATTTATTACCAAGTTACATAAGAGTTTGAAAAATCAAACTCAAATAAAAAGTCAAACTTTGACCAAACATAAAAAATTTATCAATAAAAATGTATAAAACTAAATAACAAAGTTGTAAATGCTAATATCTAATGTAAGGTTACACATTGAAAGGAAATAAATTTTTTATAAAAGTTAACTTTGACCAAAATTTTAACGTTGACTAAGAGAAAATTTTATAATGTACCAACAAGTTACAAAAGTCAAACTGCAAATTAACATAACAATATTCATATACATCATTAGGTTACACTAGTCAAAATTTGATCAAACATCCAGTTTCATAAAAGTCAAACTTTGACAAAATGCAAAACTTTGATCAATAAAAATTTTCAAGACTAAAGTACAAAGTTACATAGTAAATACTAGTAGTATGTACTGTAAGGTTACATGTTGAAAAAAAATTTAATTTTTTTTTTTAAAGTCAAACTTTGACCAATAGAAATTTTGGCAATGTACTGCCAAGCTACAAATTAATATAACAGTATTCATATCCATCGTTAGGTTACACTAGTAAAAAATTTGACCAGATATTTACTTTTTAAAAAGTCAAACTTTGGCCAAATGTAAAAAAAAGTAAAATAAAATTTGGTAATGTACTACAAAGTAATAAATTAACAAAATGATAACCTCATTTGGGGATACAAAAGTTTGAAAAAATCAAATTGAGTTACAAAGTCAAAGGTCGACCAATTATAAAACTTTGATTGATAAAAATTTACATTACCAAAATACAAATAACATAGCAATAATAACTATCTACTGTCAAGATACACTTCTCAAATTTTGACCAAAAGTCGAACTTTGGCCAATAAAAATGAGGCAATGTTTTTTAAAGTTACGAATTAAAACAATGATAAATATTTTTAATTATAATATTCCACTAATTAAAATTTATAACTTTTAATAGAAAATGGAACTTTGACAAAAAGTCAAACTTTGACTAAGAAAAAATTGCACTGGTACAGTAAAAGTTTATGTAGTAATAGACTCTATCTATAAGCAAGTTTCGAGTTTGACTAAACCTAAATGTGTAAAAGTCAAAAGTTTGACTAAAGGTAAAACCATGGGCCAAAATATCGTCCAAGATGCTGATACATATCGATTTTGGACATGGGCGATACGATAAAATGGGTTTTTATCGTATCCCCCCTAAAACAAGATATTTATCGTTCGATACGGGTAAATTATCGCCCGTATCAGACAATAAATTGATATTATCGGACGATAATATGATATTATCATCTGATAATTTCATAAAAACTTAATTTCCTTCAAAATCGTCAAATTATCGGAGATATGGGCAAATTTACCTCCTACCTTAACCACCAGGAGACCAAACTTTCGCTACCGACTACCAAAAAAAACTCGGGATCATCACATTTTCACCAAAAATCATCGCATAGGTATCATGTTCCATCATATACCTTTTTTTTTTTTTTTTTTTTTGCTTGCATTTTAAAGTTGTTTTCACTAGATCTACCCATAAATGTGATAGATCTAGTGAAAACTAGATCTACCCACTAGATCTAGGATTTTAGAGGTTTATTTATTTAAGATCTACCATTAAATATGGTAGATCTTGAATTTTTAAGCCCAAATTAGGGGGTTTTGTGTTAAACCACCCTAATTTGAGCCTATAATGAGTCAAATATTAGGGTTTATGTGTGTCAATTTTGGGGTTTTTTAGCAAATATGTGGTGGGTAAATTTTTTAATTAATGATAATAAATTATTTATAAAAATAAATCTAAAAACTTAATTTATTTATCTTATAAAATTATTTATAAATACTTAATAAATAATATATGTTAGTAATACATGTGTGACATGTGTCATAAGATATGTAACATATGTGACACATCAATTACACATGTCACATACCCCATGACACATGTAATAGATGTGTCACACATGTGACACATACCCCATGACACATCAATTACTCGTGTCACATGTGTCACATGTGTCATGGGGTATGTGACACATACCCCATGACGCGTGACACATTAATTACATGTGTCACATGTGTAATCTAATATTTTAAAAATTAGAATAATATCAAATAAGTATGATTTTTAAATGTAATCTAATATTTTAAAAATTAGAATAATTAGAAAAATATGAAATAAATATGGTAAAATATAATTTAATATCTTAAAAATTAGAATAATATCAAATAAATTTGATTTTTAAATGTACTCTAATATTTTAAAAATTAGAAAAATTAGAATAATATGAAATAAATATGATAAAATATAATCTAATATTTTATAAATTAGAATAATATCAAATAAATTTGATTTTCAAATGTAATCTAATATTTTAAAATTAGAATAATATGAAATAAATATGGTAAAATATAATTTAATACTTTAAAAATTAGAATAATATCAAATAAAATTTCAAATGTAATCTAAAATTTTAAAAATTAGAATAATATCAAATAGATTTGATTTTCAAATGTAATCTAATATTTTAAAAATTAGAAAAATTAGAATGATATGAAATAAATATGGTAAAATGCAATTTAATATTTTAAAAATTAGAATAATATCAAATAAATTTGATTTTCAAATGTAATCTAATATTTTAAAATTAGAATAACGAGTCAAAATGCAATCAACATGCAATGATGTGTCACATCTAATATTAACACAATCGTTTGCTCATTCATACAGATGAAATAAATAAATATGATACGTAAACAAGATCAAGCCTAGCAATACAACACAACAATAGGTGGTGATAGGCTCCGAATCGAATGCAAGCTTTGTGGGAAGAAATTGCTGGGAGGAGGTATAACACGATTGAAGGAACATTTGGCTTACGTTAAGGGAGAGATAAAAGGACGTCCCAATGTATCCAGAGAGGTGAGAGAAGCTATCAGAGCTAGTATGCAGGCAGCTAAGGGAAAGAAAAAAGTATAAGCCAACCGAGGTAGAGAAATGTATAAGAGAATAAGGAGGGGAGATCCAGAGTTTCCTGCACCTGGACCTGAGGATGTAGTGATAGCGAGAGTCATGAGGGAGAGTGATAGAGAAACACGACAACGACGAGATCAGGAAGAAGCTGATTATCGGTTTCAGTCCAGCTTGAGCGGTCCATCCATGTCTGCTGCTAGTGGTGGATCTAGTCATAAGCCACATTTTGTTGATGATGATAACATTCAGGAGACTACTGGGTTGCGTCGGTCAACATCCGTGAGGGAGACCAAGCCGTCTACTACAGGCCGTACTACAGTTCCCATGGATCCGTTCATGTATCAGATAGAAAGCTCCAAACAAACTAAATTTAGAGCAACTCAGCAACCTCATTGAAAAAATAGGAGAAGAGGCTTGGAAAATCCATTGCAAAGTTCGTGATATACAACCACATTCTGAGTCAAGTTGTGGAGTTGCCGTACTTCAAAAATATGATTGATACAACTGCAGAAGTTGGTCCAAGAGTTAAAAAGCCTTCTACATACAGCGATGCTGGGACAATATTTCTGAAGTATTTGGGCCCTTACTAAATGATGAGTACGAGGAGATATGAGCTTATGTAAAGAGCTTTGAGGAACTATGGGATGAGAGAGGTTGTAAAGAGCTTTGAGGAATTATGGGATGAGAGAGCTTATGTAAAGAGCTTTGAGGAATTATGTGCGATGGATAGACCGGTCCCACAAGGAAGAGTTTGATAAACTTTTTAGTCTACAACGATGCTGGGGCAATATTTCTGAAATCAGTTGATGCTTCTAAACACGCGAAGACGGCTTATTACCTCGTTCAACTAATGAATAAGGTAGTTGGTGAGGTTGGAGAGACGCAGGTTATACAGGTGGTAATAGACAATGCCGTCAATTACAAAGCTGCAGGAAGACATTACTGTTGAAGAGACCTCACTTGCACTGGACCTCATTCTTGAGGATTTGGGAAAGAGAAGCAAGGCACTGGCTATCATTCAGAAGGGAAGAACGATTATTTCTTATCTGTACAACAGTGACAAGTTGGTGAATTTAATGAAAGAGTTCACTAATAACGAGCTGCTCCAGCCTGCGACTACACAGTTTGCGACACAATTTCAAGCCATACAGAGTTTGGCTAGATATAGGCGTCAACTGAAAAACATGGTGTCATCTGAAGTATGGAGAAAATATGAATTAGAACTCCTACGATCAAAGAGACATATTTGCAATGAAGTTGCTGACCTGATCTACAACCCCCAATTTTGGGCAGATGTTGACTACCTAATCACCTTCACTACCCCATTGGTGCAAGTGTTGATGTTGGTAGATGATGATAAGAAATCAACGATGGGATATGTTTACGAGTCAATGGATAAGACAAAATTGGTTATTAAAACTAAATGCCTTACAAAATAAAAACAATATTAGACGATTATCGACAATTCCACCAGTACTTGCATGTCGCAGGTATAACATGTTAAACTGCTTATGTAGTAATTTCTATTTATTTATTATTTTTCATATTATTCACTGTTTCAATATATTGATGAGATTTCTCATATTTTATTTATAGCACACTACTTGAATTCGGCCTTCCAGTATACGCAACGCTTCTAATTGAGTGAGGGCGATGAAGTGTACAGTGGTTTGCTCAATGTGATCCAACGAAGCTTCCTGAGTTGGCAGACCAACGTCAAGCCATAAGAGACGTAAGTAATTATATTGTATAACTAATAAGTCAAATGCCATATGATTTGTTTATTGATATCTAGGTTATTGTATTTCTTCTTTATAAATTGACATATTCCGCAAGAAATATGGGTCATTTGGGATGAGGCTAGTGCCATGGATCAAGATGCCGAAAAACCGGTACGTATCGTCCGAGCCCAAAACCGGTACGTATCGGACGATAAATATCGGTATCAGACAGTACCGGACAATACATTGAATGTATCGTTCGGTACTTTACATACATTTGACTGATACGGTACATTCAATGTACCGTATCGGTGACCTCCGACACCGATATGTATCGGTATCAGACGAAATTTTGATCCATGGTTAGCGCAATCTCAAATCCAGCAAGATAAACCTGTTGATTGGTGGATGCACTATGGACATGATGGACATGATGATCCAATACTGAGGCGGATTGCAATGCGCGTTTTATCGCAAACATGTTCCTCGTCCAACTGTGAGCGGAATTGGAGTATCTTCTCTCTCATTCACACGAAGACAAGGAATAGACTAACTATGAAACGATTGGAAAAGTTAGTCTACTGCCACTACAACATGCGATTAAGGGTCAGGAATATGCAGAGGACCAACCGTGGTAATCAATTATATGAAGTCTTAATTCATATAATTTTTATTTGATATAATTGACGAGGCATATACTAATTCATCTATCATATTTTACCTTACAGATAGTGAATATTTTAATCTTATCGAGTTGGATTATATATTCACAGAGGATGATCCTTTGAATCAGTGGATCGAAGAGAGAGGAGTCAGTGTTGGATAGTGAGAGCACTGCATTGCTGGACAACGCTGAAAGAATAGCGGAAGAGCAGGCTTCCCAACCACCTAGGCAGAAAAGAAGATTGAATCGTCATTCAATGGTTAGATCTGAAAAAAAAACGTAGCCCAGTAGTGATAAAGGGGATGATGACGATGATAATGACGATAATGGGGGTGCTGGGGGTGATGGTGGAGAAGATGAAACCCACATTGGCACTAGTGGTGGAGGGGATGATGTTGGTCCCTCTTATTCTTCTGGAGGCATTGCTGCATGGGATGATGAACCGGTAATAATGTTTGACATTCATACATTTAGAGGTGGAGGGGTTGAAGGAAGAGGAGCGTTAGAATCTTACCAAACACCACCACCACCACCACAAGATGATTTGGGTTATATGACTTTTAGCTTCGGGGGATTTAGTTTGCAAAACACCGAAGATTCAGTAATCAGTAACCCATACCGACCTTAACCAACCTACCCCGATCCATATAACTTCGTTGGTCAAATTTTTGGAGGACCGACCTTTACCTATTACACCGAGCCATATTCGTCGCTAATGCCTCAGTTTCAAGAGGGCACATATGATCATGGGTATCAATATGGCCAACACTATAGGGAAAGCTCGCACACCGATGATGATCACAAGGGCCAAGAACTACCACGAAATTCAATATGGATTTAAAGTAAGTTTTTCATATACAATATACCTTTTAATTTTGATCATGAGTCATGTACAATGTAATTTAGGTTCTGCATTGATAAAATTCTGAAATATGCATCAAATAAGCCTCAAATAAATTTAAAACAAGTTGAAATAAATAGAAAATCATTAAATATAATTTTTCTGATTTTTTAAGTATTTTTGGGGATTTTTTTTTTTAATATATATATATATATATATATATATATATATATATATATATATATATATGTATGTATGTATGTATGTATCAAACAGCTACATTGAATATATCGAACGATACTCGATACGTATCTCCCTGGAGGTTTGGACGATACGTACCGATTTTCCGGTATTTTGATCAATGGATCAAACTATTAACTAATAAAATTGAGAATCTAGTATCACATTATAGATCAACACGACAGTATCATTTTTTGACCATAAAATCATAGGAGTCAAAGTTTAATAAAAAGTCAAAATTTTAATTAAAAGTCAAAATTTGACCCCTAAAAATTTGGTTATATATTACTAACTTACAACTTATTATCATGTTTTAGTAGTCAAAGTTTGATCAAAAGTCAACTTTAAATAGCTTATAAATCCTGTTAAAGTTTGATTAAAATTCAAACTTTAACCCAAAGTCAAATATTAGCTAAAAAAAAGTTCGATTTAGATAATGTGGTGGTCATAGTGATCGTGTTGGTATGATGGTCATAGAAATGGAAGTCACTTTTTAAAAGTCAAAAGATAATTTTTTTTGCTTTTAGGTTTTTGAAAACTAACTTTAGATTTGAAATGACAAAATATTATTATTTTGTTAGTGGGAAACTCAATTTCAGCCACTTAAAAGGTTGAAATGGTTTCCTCCTAAAATGACTTAGTGTATGGAAATTCAATTTCCATGCGGGGCCCACTTAATTTCATTTCCATCTCCTTACATAGCTATCAAACAACAACAATTGGAAACTAAATTTCATTTCCACCACGTCATTACATTTTCCATGTTATCAAACAAGGCCTTAGTGTGTTGGTCCTGCATCAAATTGGTATCGGAGCTTCTCAGGTTCAACCCTCGGCACATGGGAGTTGGTTCCCTCACTCGCAAGAGAAGATCAACAGATTTGAAGCGAGCTTTCATGGCGATGAATCCGGAGGAAGAGCTGCAAAGATTTCTGAGAAATGCTGGTAAGACTCCTCAAGCCCCTTCCTGATGTTGATGAACTTCTCTCTTCTTAATGAACTTGAAATGTTTCTACAATGTGTGAAGCAGTTCCCATCTGGATCGATGTTAAATGTGCTTCGTACCTCAGTGAAAGCACTGGTTGGAAAAGAACTTTTGAGGCATTGAAATATGGAGTTGTCGTAGCATCTCGTATTAGCGAAATCACACGAATAACAGCTCCAAATTCTCCTTACGATGATGAATTAATGAAGGAGCTTTCCAGGTAATAGCTGCATCTTTTGAGAATTTGTTTGATTTGGAAAGTCGCTCATATTCTAAGAAACTTTCAATTCTTGAAACTATGGCAAAGACTAGGTCGTGTGTTGTAATGTTGGATCTTGAGTGTAACATTTCGATCCTTTAGATGTTCGACAATTCCTTGAGATCTATAAGGAACTACCATTCAGGCAATGCTAAAATCCATGTAAAATTCATGGCTAAAGTTATAATTATGGCGTTGGAAGAGAGTGACGATATTTCACCTGAGATTCTCTCCTTCCTCTTAGCTAGCGTACGAAGGCAAGATAACGAATTCTCGTCCATCGCACACCAGTTAGGAGAGGAAGTAATTGGCATGTGTGCTATGGAGCTCAAACCGTGCATTTTGCAGGAAGTGCAATCCATTCGACTTTGTTGGCATAACTACAGTAAAATTATCACCTCTAGATGCCACAAGGATTTTCATGTCGGAGACGGAAAATTTCCCGAACAAAGTTGCTTCGATAAGTCACCTCAAATGACTAAAAAACTGGTACTGGAAGAGCACAAAGACTTGTGGTAAATCCCCAAAATCAGTTGTGTAATGGCACAACTCAGATGATCAATGAAGACATGTTGGTGGATACAACTTCTCCAAATAAGAAAAAAAAAGATTCTCACCAGAGTAATCAGTTCAAAAACACTATGGAAGGGATAGAGAGTGGTCCTAATAATTTGGAATCCTCAAATTTTGCCAAAGCTGAAAATATGGTGTCCCGAGATCCATCTAAAACTCAGCCCTTTGTCACGGAGTTACTCTTTGCGACGTAATCTCTCGTGCGGCAACTAGCTTTTCTCGAACTAGATCAACCTACTCGCGTTTCAAACCTGCACGGTAACGCATTAGGTTAGAAACTATGCGGATTCCCGAATGCAATTCATATAGCTATACGCAGGGACATTCCTAAGGCAGCCCCACTTAGAGTTTAGGTCCGCATCGTGAGGGTGGTCGTGGACCACCAACACGATGGCTCCAGCGCACGACGCGACAGGAGCGACCTAACACCTATGTGAGGCCCGGATGTGCGAACTCAAGCCCACAAGGCTATCATACGCGTTCCGTAGGGGATCACTTAGGCCAGCGACACGTCACGTGGCTGTTAGATCATTTCCCCATATATATGGCTTAAACATCAACAGTGCCAAAATGGCAGGAGGACCTCAAATCTATTGGTTTGACATACCGCAACGCTTGTGCACTGCTGACCCATCTGGTTCATGTCGCGACCGCATCGCGTGCCCTGCTGGCACTGCATCACGATCCAAACTGCCACCACGTCGCGTGCCCTCTTGGCCCACAACCGAAGCTCTTGGAGTACCAATGGCGAAGCCCTCATGGCTTGGTGACGCGCCGACGATGCCCCAGCTTTAATCCACCAATGCCTGACGCACTAGTGGCACAAGTGGCCCTGCGGCTGACTTTGATGGCCACGCCACGAGCCCACATCACATCCTCCCCTACTTAGTTGCATTGACGTCCCTGTCGACGCGCTTCCAGTACTTCTTTAGGGCGGATTGGAATGACCGGTGGGTACTCTCAAGTTCCCAAGTAATTTCGGCCTCTGGTAGGCCCTCCACTTCAAAAGGTACTCCACAGGAAATTCATTCTGACTGCCATCTTCCCTGTTACTACGTCTGTGTGCAAGGATTTCTTCAACCTGTCTCTTCAACTGTAAATCGGCATCTGGGGCGACACGAGTTGACAAACTTCTTCCTGAATTATTCGGGTCTCTTTTATATTGCTTCAAGCAATTGACGTGAAAGACCGGATGCATTCTCAGTCGGGAAGGAAGTTGCACTCGAAATAAGACATCATTGATCCTTTTTGTGATTGGGAATGGCCCATCATACTTACGAACTAATCCTGCGTGTTTTCTTCTGAAAAATTTGAGCTCTTTCGGATTAAGTTTTACCAAAACTTCATCGCCTACGTGTAACTTGATAGGCTGTCGACCCTGATCGGCCCACTTTTTCATTCTCTTAGCGGCCTTTTCCAGATAGGCCCTAGCAATCTCTGCATTTCTCTGCCACTCCTTGGCAAGATGGTAGGCTGCCGGACTTGACCCAGTGTATCCCATAGTAATTATATGTGGCGTTAACGATTGCTGGCCAGTTGCTAATTCGAATGGGCTCTTATTTGAGGCTGAACTCTTCTGCAGATTATAACAAAATTGTGCCACGTCTAACAACTGAACCCAGTTCTTTTGGTTGGCACTGACAAAATGTCTTAAATATTGTTCCAAAATAGCATTTACCCTTTCTGTCTGTCCGTCTGTTTGTGGATGCATGCTGGATGAGAAGTTCAGTTTCGTCCCCAGGAGCTGGAATACTTCTGACCAAAACTTGCTAGCAAACCGTGGATCTCTATCAATGACAATCACTTGCGGCACTCCCCAATGTTTCACAACATTACTGACAAATAATCGTGCAGCCTGCTCTGCATTACAATTCAATGATGTCGGAATGAATGTAGCATACTTTGAGAACCGATCCATAACTACCAGGATGAACCCAAGTGTCCCTACCTTAGGCAATGCTGAGATGAAGTCAAGGGAGACGCTCTCCCACGGTCTGGATGGCACTGGCAACGAATGCAGGAGTCCAAATGGTTTAGCTCTTTCCACTTTATCCTGCTGGCATATCAGGCAAGTCCTGACATACTCCTCTACGTCCTCTTCCATCTTAGGCCAATAGAAACGCCTTTCCAACAAGGCGAGCGTGCGATGAATTCCTGGATGACCCGCCCACAATGTGTCATGGCACTCTTTCAAGAGTTCCTTTCTAAGTTCTGTCACTTTCGGCACATAGAAACGGCCCCCTTTAGTCACCAACAGTCCTTCCTCAGTCCAGAACCGCTGTGTTTTCCCCTCTTGTATCTACTCTTGTAAGGTCCTCACGAGTGGATCTAATTTTAACCCATCGCGCAATCTATCGGGGATAGTCGAACTAATGCGGCTAGCTGCAGTTTGTTCTTCAATTTTTAGCGCTGCTAACTGAACTTTCAATGCTGCTAACTCTGCTTTACGACTCAAAGCGTCTGCAACTTAGTTGGTCCTGCCAGGCTTGTACACCAAGTCCATATCGAACTCGGCCAAGAAATCTTACCAACGGGCCTGTTTCGGCGATAATTTCTTGTGTCTGAAAGTAGCTGGTCGCCACATTGCCAGTCATCACTAGGAACTTCGACCCAAGTAGGTAGTGCCTCCACATCCTTAGACAATGCACTACCGTCGTCATCTCCTTTTCTTGAAGCGTATACCGCCGCTCGGTATCGTTCAGCTTTCTGCTCTCAAAGGCCACTAGATGCTCTTCTTGCATGAGTACTTCTCCTATCGCATAGTCGGAGGCATCCGTGTGTACCTCAAAGGGCTTGGAGTGATCAGGTAGCTTCAGCATGGAGTCACTCATGACCACCGCCTTCAAATCCTCAAATGCCCTCTGGCATTTTTCCCACCACTGCCATGGTCGATCCTTTTTCAAGAGGTCAGTCAATGGTGCCGCATGGTGTGAATAACTAGGGATGAACCTTCTGTAATAGTTGACCAAACCCAAAAATGACCGCAACTCGGTCATGCCTTCTGGCACTCTCCAGTCTTGGATTGCACGAACTTTCTCAAGGTCCATGCTAATGTTTCCTCCCCCAATGCGATGTTCCAAAAACATAATCTGCTCTTGTGCAAATGAACACTTCTCCTTCTTGACCTAGAGCTGATTTTCTCGCAGCATCTTGAAGATGATTTGGAGGTGGTTGAGATGTTCTTCCAGTGTGTTGATGTACACAACGATATCGTCTAAGTACACCACCACGAACTTGTCGAGGTAGGCATGGAACAACTCATTCATCAGGGTGCAGAAGGTGGCTGGGGCATTAGTCAGCCCAAAGGGCATCACTAGAAACTCAAAGGCTCCATACCTGGTCACACAGGTAGTCTTGCTTTCGTCTCCCTCGGCGACTCGCACCTGATAATAGCCAGATCTCAAGTCCAGCTTGGTAAAGTACCTCGCACTGCCCAACTGATCAAACAAATCTGTAATCAATGGCACTGGATACTTATTCTTGACGGTGACCTTATTCAATGCGGATACTTATTCTTGACGATGACCTTATTCAATGCTCTATAGTCGATGCACAATCGAAGGCTACCGTCACGTTTCTTCTGAAATAGAATTAGGGCGCCAAATGGAGCTTTAGACGATCGAGCAAACCCTGCCTCCAATAACTCATCTAACTGCCGACGTAACTCGGCTAACTCTGGAGGAGCCATTCTGTAGGGAGCTTTAGCCGGCGGCTTCGCTCCTGGTTCTAATTCGATTCGGTGATCCACTGATCTCCTTGGTGGCAGCACCTTAGGCAATTCTGGCAGCATGACATCTTGGAATTCTTGGAGTATTCCTGACACACTTTCTGGCACAATCTCTGCCGGCCCTATTGCTTTCTCTTCTAGCAGTGTAGCAAGAAATGTAGGTTCCCCTCTTCTTAGTCCCTTCTTTAATTGAAGTGCTGAGATAAACCCATCACTCTCCACTTCTTTATCTTTCTGAATGACGGGGATCATGCAAGGGTTCTCTTCTCCGAACATGCACACTGACCTGAGGTATGGCATGGGGACTACTTTAGCCTAGTGCAGGAGTTCTAACCCAAGGACAACCTTGAAATCATCCATCTGTACTGCCATAAAGTTCGCTACTCCGCTCCACGGCCCTATCCATACAGGTACCCCCTTTGCTATTCCAGCTATGGGGCGCGCCTCTGAGTTCATAGCCTTTATACAGCTGGAGTCTTGCTCCAGTTTCAATCCTAGGCGACGTGCTTCTTTCTCAGCAATAAAGTTATGCATCGCCCCCGTGTCCACCATGGCACGAGTACTTTGTCCGTTAATGTACACCTCTATGTACATCAGCCTCTTGGGCGCGACTGTCTTTCCTTTTTCTACTTGCCCCTTTATGGCATTCAGCAACCTGAGTGCCCCCATTCTTGGTTCCTCCTTAGCAGGGAGGGTAGGAGCGTTAGTAGTAGCTTGAAGGACATTCAACGATTGGTTCTGTGGGCAGTCTTTAACTCGATGAGGCCCTCCGCACAAGAAGCAACCCGACTTCGGCTCGTAATTGGCGGACTCAACTAACTTTGCATGTGATTCTTTCCCGTGCGCCTTCTTTTCTTGCGTGCCGCTCTTGGTTTTCTTATTAGCTTTTGGCGGATTCTTCGAACCACTTTTATTCTCGTGCGGCCTCTTCCTATTTTGATCTGAGGGCCCATAGTCCGTTAATCACTCTGCAACTGCCACCGCGGCTGCAAGGTTCAGTAGTGTCCTATTTAATTCAGCCTGGGCCCATGGCTTAAGGCCTTCAAGGAAGTAGAATATTTTATCTTTCTCGGACATTTCCCTGATGTCCAACATCAAAGCGGAGAACTGCCTCACGTATTCTCTCACTGTGCCAGTGTCTTTGCAGAGTAGCTTCGATGTTCTCGGGCAAGAATTGTACTTTCAACTCTTTCTTCAGGTTTTCCCATGTGTCTACGACACAACGACCATTTTGAATCTCTTCGTAGCGCGTACACCACCACAATTTAGCATCCCCCTCGAGATACATGGTCGCAATGACTACTTTAATAGCTTCGGTGGCAGGTGGAACGACACGGAAATACTGCTCCATGTCCCACAAGAAATTTTCTAATTCCTTCGCGTCACAAGCTCCCCCATAGCACCGCGGCTCGAGTATTTTAACCTTTCGTTGGGGAGCTTCTGGCTGCTGAGCAGCTCCAGAACCAATCGCCCTCATCAAGACGTTCATCTTAGTGGTCAATTCATCAATCTGTAAACGAAGGGCTTCGACGGTGCCCCTCGTATCTTCTGCAAGGATCTCCACGTTCTCAGCTAACGTGGCGTGGTTTTCAGCCAACATAGTGTGGTTTTCTTCCTGCTTGCTTAACCGTTCTGCATGGCTTGCCACAAGTGAAACCACCGTCTCCAATTGTTCGGCCTGACCTTCAAGGTCGTCTAAACGCTCCTTGGTCCGTCTGCGTGTACCACTACTGGTCCCTTCAGCCATCTCTAGGCTCTGATATCAAATGTCACGAAGTTACTCTTTGCGACGTAATCTCTCGTGCGGCAACTAGCTTTTCTCAAACTAGATCAGCCTACTCGCGTTTCAAACCTGCACGGTAACGCATTAGGTTAGAAACTATGCGGATTCCTGAATGCAATTCATATAGCTATACGCAGGGACATTCCTAGGGGTAGCCCCACTTAGAGTTTAGGTCCGCACCGTGAGGGTGGTCGTGGACCACCAACACGATGGCTCCAGCGCACGACGCGACAAGAGCGACCTAACACCTATGCGAGGCCCGGATGCGCGAACTTGGCCCACAAGGCTATCATACGCGTTCCGTAGGGGATCACTTAGGTCAGCGACACGTCACGTGGCTGTTAGATCCTTTCCCCATATATATGATTTAAACATCAACAGTGCCAAAATGGCAGGAGGACCACAAACCTATTGGTTTGACATACCGCAACGCTTGTGCACTGCTGACCCATCTGGTTCATGTCACGACCGCATCGCGTGCCCTGCTGGCACTGCATCACGACCCAAACTGCCACCACATCGCATGCCCTCTTGGCCCACGACCAAAGCTCTTGGAGTACCAATGGCGAAGCCCTCATGGCTTGGTGACGCGCCGACGATGCCCCAGCTTCAATCCACCAATGTCTGACGCACTAGTGGCACAAGTGGCCCTGCGGCTGACTTTGATGGCCACACCGCGAGCCCACGTCACACCTTGCCCTACGAGCAGACAAATACTTTCGACAAAAGTTTGAGGTAACTTGTTTAAAGGGAAATTGTTGCGAAATCGAAGCCTACGCCTTGGAATTAGAGCCCGATCAAGAGAAGGAAACTGACGAAGAAGTGGACCCACAAATGAGTTTTTAAAATCATGTTAAAGACTAGTTAGGAAGTCGTGATGGGACTTCTGCACATAACATAGAGTCCCCAATTCCCAATCGACTGCAATGAGGTTCATGATCGATCGACCCAGGTTGACCGTATTTAACGTTCGCGATGTGCACGTAGTTTCTTCTTTGAGTTTTATTTTGTTTACTTTCATATGTTTAATCAAGGGTATTTTAGTCCAATGAAAGTAGGGTTAAGTTTAGGAATTTTATTTTAGTGCTATAAATAGTTGTAATGGGATTTATTTAGGTTGGTTAATGAATGAATGAATTTGAGAACTAATCAGGGAAATTTTCTAAAAAAACCCTCAAGTTACACCCCGATATCACTAACACACCTAAACTATTGATTTGTCAAATTAGCACCCGAAGAAATCATAAGCTCATCAACTAGATCCTTGCCGTCAAGTCCTGTTAATATGCGAATGGAAAAAGTTGACGGTCGTGGTCTAGTTGATGAACTTGTGATTTCTTCAGGTGCTAATTTGAATGTCAACTCAGCATTTTCCATTCGCATATTAATAGGAGTCGACGACAAGGGTCTAGTTGATGAACTTATAATTCTTCAGGTGCTAATTTGACAAATCAATAGTTTAGGTGTGTTAGTGATATCGTGCTAAAAGTTTAGTGGTTTTTTTGAAAATTTTCCTTTTTTTAAGGGAACAATGATTCTTCTTGTTCCCAAGATGGGTTTGGAGTGAGTCCAAGGGTGTGAAGCACATAATTTTTATTCGCTTTCTTTTCTCTTCTTTATGTTTTACCTTAAACTATTCTGTGATTATCATACATCAATCATGTAAACGAAACTCTAAATATCCCGTGCCGGAATGAAACACTATTTTAGGGCTTTAGTGGGTTGTCCTGCATCAACTTTCTTAGCCAGTCGATGTCTTTTATAGTGGTTATACACTTGTTTTTTACTTCATCCGCTTCATAGAAAACTCTGTTTTGAGAAGACTATCCAGATGGGGCGTTGTCATGGACGTTGCCATTCTAGTGTTACATGCCCATACTATGGGATCATTAGTTATAGAAGAAGTTAAGTTTAGACAAATTTGGTGAGATTGATGAAGGTTTAGGATTAGGGATAAGGTTGGTGAGAAAAAGAAGACAAACAGAGGAGAAAAGAAAGAAAAGGAATTAGGGCTGAATAGCTTAGTTAGGCAAAAAGTCTTACTAGTTTTATATTAAATAAGAAATACTACATATACACACACACACACAAATACACTCTACCCAATAACATGGTACAAAACCAGCACTATCCCTCAAGTTGGAGCATAAATATCATGCATGACCAACATGAAAGAAATGTCTTGAAGAAGAGAAGGCCCAACTACCTTTACGAAGATATCTGCAACCTACTGAGAGGACATATCAATAAGCTCCAATGTACAATCCTGAACTTTTTATCCAGCAAAGTGAATGTCTACTTCAATATGTTTTGTACGTCCATGTAACACTTGAGCTAGATGCAATCTTTTCAGCTGCTTTGTTATCACATGTATGGCATGGGGCCACTAATAGATAAACCAAGCTCTGAAGTAAGAAAACGAAACCAGGGTAACTTGCATGTCCCATAAGCAATCAGACACTACTCAGCCTCTGCACTAGATTTGGAGACAATGGGTTGCTTACTCTTCCACAAGACAAGATTGCCGTAAAAAAAATATAGAACCCAGATGTAGAGCGGATATCAGCAGCTGTATATCCAAATATATGAAAATGACCATGAAATTGATACAAAATTTCCCAACCACGAGTAGAATTAATGTATTTTAAGAATGGGATGAACGACAGCTCGGCTAAATGAGGGTCACAAGGAGCGTATATAAAGTGACTGACAATGCTGACAACGAAAGTAATGTCTGGTCGCGTAAGGGTAAGATAGCTCAACCAACCCACTAGGCGTTGATACTCACGAGGGTCAGATAATAATTCTCTATCACTTTCATGAAGTGAGCGCTTAGAGTCCATTGGTGAGGAAGCAGGCTTACAACTAGCATAGCATCACTCAGAGGACCTAAAGCATATTTCCTCTGAGAAAGAAAGATCCTTTTCATCGATCTACCTCTATGTTACTTAGTTCGCTAATTCGCTCGATTCGAAATCGCATTCGCAATTTGTAATTCGCTATTGTCACACGAATCCAACTCGTTAGGAAGAGTTTTTTAATTTATTCTTATTCTTTTTATTTTTTTTAATAAACGTCAGAGTTATATAATATAATATTTAAAAGTTATATTTCAAACACAAAATGAGTTGTTGCTCTAGTGGTTAGGTGTTACGTACATAGGTGCTAATGAGGTCATGGGTTCAAGTCCGCTTGCCCTCCTTTTTACTTTTGAATAAAATTATAAGAAAACAAAGATTTGCTCATTCTCACCGAATTAGACCGATATGTATGGCAAATTGATTCGCTCAAACCCAATTCGCTGAGCACAACAGTGAATTAGGTATCATAGATCTAGCTACCTCTAACCAAGAAAATATTTTAGGCTGCCCAAATCCTTCACCTTGGAAATACAACCAACCTCATCCTTCACAGGTGATATAAATAAAGAGCCATCTCCTGTAATCATTATATCATCAACATACACCAACAAGATAGGACGACCAACAGGACCAGAATGATAAATGCAATATACTCAAAATGACATTTTCGAAATCTTATCTCAATGATCACTCCACTAAAACGTTGAAACCAAGCACAAGGAGACTGCTTCAACCTATATATAAAATTTCTACCCCTATATACTTTCCTAATCCCCTGCTGAAGTAGGAAGTCGGGTGGAGGATCATTATAAATCTCATAAGGGAGATCACCATTAAGAAAGGCATTATTTTGCATCAAGTTGATACATGGGCCAATTTTGATCGGTTGAAATGGAGAGGAGAACTCGCATCGAAGACAACATAGCCACTAGAGCAGACGTGGCATCATAATCCAACACCTGTCTTAGTGTATTCTCAAGAAACAAGATGTGATTTACATCTATCAACATCCCATCAGGATTATGCTTTACAGTAAGAACTCACTTGCATCCTACAGTCTTCTTTCCTGAAGGAAGGGATACCATTTCCGAAGATCGATTACTGTCAAGGGCGTTCATCTCATTCACCGTAGCAACCTTCTATGCTAAATGAAAAACAGCTGCATGGACAGTGCGAGATTATAATAACAATATCAATCTCAGAGAGAAAAGCCTTATACAAAGAAGATACTTAAACACAAACTTAGCAAGAGGATAGGGTGTAACACATGAATGGACCCTCTTGCGAAGTCGTCATCATCATCATCACAGCCTTATCCCATCTATTTGGCGCCTTCTTTGCGAGCCCTATTTCGCCACTCGTTTCTGATCAGTGCTAAGCTCATTGTTACTTCGCAATCCTTCATATCCCTTCTCACGCCTTCCCTCCAGGTCTTCATTGGTCTTAATCTTCTCCTACTTCCTTGTACTTGTTGCTTTTCAACCATTCTTACAGGATATGCCTCGTGCCTCCACCAAACACATCCAAACCCCCTAAAATGGCATTCAGTAATTTTATCCTTTGTAGTTGTGCCTAGTCGCAAATTTTCTCTCATGTACTCGTTTCGAATTTTATCTTTTCTTGTCACTCCACACAACCATCTCAATATACACATCTCGGTCACATGTACTCTATCTTCTTCTAGATTTTTCATGGACCAACATTTTACACCGTATAATATGGCCGCTCTAATAGTCGCCTAATAAAACACCCCTTCAGTCTAAGTGGAACTCTTGGATCGCACAATACTCCGCTTGCTTGTCTCCCTTACATCCAACCTGCATTAATCCTATTTGAGACATCCTCTTCAAATACACCATCTGATTCGAAACTAGAGCCTAAATAGCGAAATCTATGGTCATGTGACACTAAATGATTTTTATTTTAACTAAATTCTCCTCCAAGCTATCATGTTAACTCAATTTGCACTCCATGTATTCCGTATTTCTTTTACTGATATTCAAACCCCTTTGATTCCAACGCCATAATTCCAACTTAACATACCCTTTAATCTTAGGAAACCTCCGGATTTTATCAATCAACCTCTACAACCAAACAATTCTAAAAATTTCATTTGGGCCCTAATAGGATCTATCGTTATGTGACAGTTGGCAAGCATCCATTGAAATCATCTCCTTGAGAGAGCTCTAAAAGATAATAGAGCCATCTAGAGCCTTTCAAGTTCAAGAAATAGAACCATATAGAATTCATTACTTTAAGCAAATGTCTAAATCTCATTCATTCTAGCCTTAGCATTTTATAATTATTCCTTCATCTTCCCTTAACACTTCTCACATGGAGATCATACCAATTCACTCCTTAGTACATCGAATTTTTTTAGTTCTGCAAAATGTCTACTCCATTACCCTTCGGAATTCACCATTAATCCCCACAATTGTGCGATCAAGAGCCGTGGTGAGCATTGGTCAGCATAACACACATCCAAATGCAAGCTTCTACATATCCATTTTCGCTCGTATCTTTTTTGTTCTTTTATTCAATCATTACCAAACTGTATCAGCTTTTTACCAAATTTTATGTAGAGTTTCACACATTGGATGGAACCATTTCCTTTTGCAAAAAAAGTGTGCAACTGAACACTTTAATAATTTTCTTTATTCTTTTAGCCAAAATTCTATTTATGTTGAGATGGCTATACAAAGTAAGTGGATTTAGTGACACACACATTCCTGATCCTTAGCAAAAGTTACCAGACAATCTGTAGGGTTGTCGAGAGAGGTGCACATTATAGGATGCAGATGAAAAATCTCTTAAGATAAAGATCTTACGAAGATTAGACTAGGAATGCAGAATCTTGCTAGGATTGGGATAGTTAGAGATTATGGTTATGTTTATCATGCATGTAAATGTATATCTATTTATGGAATCATAAATATTAATAAAATCATGGGAAGATTACCACAATGTAATGAAACGTGTTCTGTCTTCTTCCGCTTCCTTCTTTTTCAGGGTGTCAGAGCAGGTTCGACCAGCACTTAAACTGCCACCATCTCTTCTTTTCTAGCACAATATTTTCATTCCCAAATCTTCATGTATTAGTCTTTGCCAATCATAAAAAAAATTAGGATTTCTTCTCAATCCATCCACATCTTGAATCCCTCCCTCATTCTCATGATCAAAGTCAAGATCTCATTATCATCTTTATTAAAATCATAGATTTGTGTCGTAAGATTCGCGTTCAATTGCTTGTGGAAGGGATCATGACAGACCTGATCCACCGGCTCCGATAGACTCCAAGAAGAGCGGGATGCGACATTGATGGACTTCGCAGATAGGCGATGACCCCTAACAAGCACGTTCGAGGCATTTTTTTGGCAATATCATCACAAATATCAAGGGCTCCTTTTTTTTAACCAAACACAAGTCTCTTCTTCAAAGGAACATACGATTAAGGGAGGGTGACAGAGAATCAGTAGGGTTGTTTAGAGAGGTGCACATTATAGGATGCGGGTGAAAAATCTCTTAAGATTAGGATCTTAAGAAGATTAGATTAGGAGTATGGATTCTTGCTATGATTGAGATATCTAGAGTATGCTTATGTTTATCATGCATGTAAATGTAAAAGTCTATTTGTAGAATCACAAATATTAATAAACTCACAGAAAGATTTCCACAATGTAGTCTCTTGTGCTATGTCTTCTTCTCCCTTCATCTTTTTCATCTTCCTTCTTCAAAACCACCATTCAGATATTTAGGGAAAGATGTAAATGGTTGGACTCATACGCAATTCAAAAGAATCTGATCTTTCCCTAAATTTTCAAGAGGTGACTCCTATATTATGCGACATTAGCAATGCACTAACATCCAAGCCCTAGGTTACCTTTGAGGACCATTATCTTCACTAAGAATTTGAAATTACTCCATCCACCTAGAAAGATGAGCACCATTCTTTTATCACATCAAAGAAACATTCATTCTCAAATCTTAACCCACTAATTCCCAAAGTGTAAAGAGGACGAACCTTTACTATTTAATTCCCATTAACTCAAGTAATAAAGGCATATGGTCCAAAAGGGTTCGATAAATCACTTACAATATGTCTATATAGCAGTTCATCTAAGCGCCAATCACAAGAAAGTATCCCAATCCACATATAACAAGAATTTCTTAATAATTTGCATACCAATTCATGTTATGAACTCAAAAAAATTTCAACATGCTTGTGGTCATTCTACTTTCCCCCGTCGCTTCATAGGGAAACAAGAAACAATGTAGTCACACCTCTAATGCACGACGGAAGTTTCAATCCCTTTCAAGATTCCCAAAGGTTATCTCTGATTTTAGGTTAATTGAACCATCAACCACCAATAGTATCAAAAGAAACACATTTTTCACCCATTCAAACTTGAGACTGTAAAAACTCCCCGATTCTCACCTCTTGCATGGTCAACCCAAATAACTAAGACCACTCCAGCAATCCCATTAGCATGCAAGTATTGCCACCCGACATTCTTTCTACCCACAATATCCATGATTGCATTACTACAAATTTTGGTAATTTTTCATTTAAATACTATAATTTCATATTTAAAATGTTCGAACAAGAGTGGAAGCCTGTAACCCATTTGAAATTGAAGGGCAAGACACAAGCATGTGTTCACGTACAGGTTAGGTAGAAGGCACGTAATAGTCTAGGCCTTATTCTCAATTATCCTAATCACTCCCTAGAAATACTTTCAAAAAGCTGATAACAGAACATAGGAGGGGGACGGATGTGCTTCCTTCCGAATATGCATCTGTATCATCTTCATGATCATGAAAATATATGTAGGGGAAAAAGAAATCAAGTGTAGGTTAATTCATATCTTTAAATTGCAACAACAAGAACAACATTGCTTAAAATGACAGGGAAACATAAAAATTATAGTGAACTTGTAAGATGAAATATAGAAGGTTTCTCATATTCAAATTGAAGCTCTTCTGATCTAGTAAAAAATCCAAACAACGTACCAAGAATAGCCATCACCGTCCTCGAATCTGAGAAAAAGATATATAATAAACAATCAAATTACGTCTAAACTGTAAATTGATAAGACTTGAAATGAGAAAACAATTTGGCAGGGCAAAAATGCACTTTTTCAAAAATTCAGAAAAAGTCGGGGACTTGGAGTCGGCCTGATTTTATCGCCGATTAATCGGCGTTTGTGATGTTGTCCGACATTTTTTCTTTCTTTTCCCGTTTTTTTCACTTATACTTAAAAAGGGAAAAAAACCTGAGGTTTTGTACTATTTTGTTCATAAAACATCTATAGGTTTTGCCTATTTTGAACTATTTTTCTCATTAAAACCATTATTTATAACTCGGAATATATATGATATATTTTTAGAATTTTTTAATTTCCCCGATTTTAACCGACTTTTACTGATTTAAACCCTTGCCGATTTATTGCCGACTTCCAACTTTGTGACTATGCCTTACAGTCAACACAAATTTATGGACTAAAAGTAAAGAAATTCAAGCAGCTCACTTGGCGCAATCTGTGTTCTCCCAGCATCAATTGTAATATGTGTTGGTAACTTCAGTGATTTTGCTCTTTCCTGTCATGTATAAAATGGATGGCATTGATCATGGTGGTAAATCAGACAAAACTGAGCTAGAAATGTCAAAACTTGTAGACCCATATCATACAGGAGTGGGAAGTAGACATGATTATAAATTAGAACAAAGATAATTAAATGAAACATTAATTTTTCACAAACAAGAATAGGTGCCAATTGCCAAAGGAGCCAAAGCCACTAAATTGAAAGATGCCAAAAATATTATTTATAAATCCTGAATAAATTTTTGAGGAAGAAAATAACAAATAATGCCCCTCAGCTGTTTGTGCTGTCCTTGCTTCCAAATATATAATTAACCATTTAATCTCCAAGAGATGCAGAGAAGCCAAGTGAGTCCATTATAACAAATCCCTTTTGCAAACTTACGTTGGACAATCCAAAGGAAATTTCAGTTATTTATGAAATCATTTTCACACATTGAAATTATGAAACTACTTCCATCCAGTTGTGTGGATGTTGAGATTCTAAGATCAATCCTAGCTTGCTATCAAAGGGAAACAGCAAAAAATTGATAGCGACGATGAAATGAGAAGGATATGAATAAATATCAGAATTTGATACATCATAATTCTGAGGTAATAAATATGGAAGCATAGTTAAAGGGAAAAAGTGAAATTTCCCTAAATTATCAATTAAATAAAAAACTTGAAAGGTAAATTCTAGAAGCAGCATAAACTTGAGTGAAACTCCTTTTACATAAAACAGATCTTAGTTTTGTCGCGAAAGAAAAGCATGTCAATAAAACGTGATAGACAGGCACAGCACTTAGACATGTTATTGAAAACCTTCATCAAAACTTAAAATATTTTATGCATGAAATGTCAAAAGGTCAAATGACAGACAAATACTTAATTTTTTATGATGAAAAAAATAAGTGTTAGCTAAAAAGGAAGAAACGTGCCTAAATAAATGAGATTGCTATTACAAATGGATTGGAAGCATAAAACCAAGCCCACTAACGACAAAGTGCAGAGGGAGAAGCCCAAACGATAAAGCACATCCATAAGTTGATGCGAACACATCACCTTCATCTAGTATAACTTCACTTTAATGGTGAGGATTAGGGTTAGGGTTTGGTGAGTGGAGAGAGAGAGAGAGAAAGAGAGAGAGAGAGAGAGAGAAAGGAATGACTGAGTTAGGGTTAGAATAGCCCTACTAACCTTTATATTAATAAAACACTTACAATTCACGCACCTAACATTTACATTACACACGCCATAAGTGACACTCACTAATACTAAGTACTCCGCGCACACCAAGACCTGTAACATATATCCCAATACTCCTCAAGCGGGTGCATAGATATCTATGATGCCCAACTTCACAGGAATACTCCCAAGTTGTGTAGGCCCAAGTGCCTTAGTAAAAATATCAGCCACAAGTCTAATGAAGACACTTTAGGAGTCTCAATATGGGGATATATATATTGCGGGTCTTGGTGTGTGCCCATGGATAAAAATATTGGACGAAACCGATACATATCATCCGATACGTATCAGCTTCAGGGTGCCTGAGACGATAAATACCCTTTTTCTCGGGCACCCAAAAAAATCACCAAATTATCGGGCGATACAGGCAAATTATCGCCCGATAATTTGGGTGTTTGGTTTGCGGGGACAAGCAACTTGGTGGCTCGGTGTTGGGTAATTCCAGTGTGCTGATTTATGATGTAAAATAGAAGAGAGATTCAGCACATCTAAAATATCCTAGACCTGCAAGATACAGGGTCTTTTGTAGCAAGTTTTAAAAGTAAGGGAAAGTCCACAGAGAGGTGGTTTGGAATTGAATAAATCTCCAGATCTGTAAGAGATCTGGCACCCTAGCTATTACTAATTTAGCTAAAAGATAGGGGAGAAATTTGGATCGGGTTGTCACTTAAACTAACTACAATTAAAATGCAGATTGTCTTAGATCGAATCTGGAGCCTCAGATCTTGCAGGTGGAAGGTTTAAAAACTCAAAAGATGGACAAGAACAACTTAAGTGTTGTTTTCACTGCAATCAAATTGAGCTAAGCATATTACAGGGGTTCAAAAGTACACAAGTCCCTCGGCTGGCCACAGGCACTGCCCACAAGCACAACTGCAGGGTATAAATTCCACTCCAAATCATAGGATCCACCTTGCCTTAAGGCTATGATCTACTCACTTTAATGGTCACATACCATCCTATAGGCTTTATCGAATCCATGGATTGCAGCAGATGAATCCAATTGAGGTCTGAGCTCAGACTAACCTTAAGGTTATGATCTGTCCACTTTAATGGTCACAGACCATCCTAGAGATCTCCTACAAAGCCAAAGCCTCAATTAGAACAATTAAAACTGCCACAAATACTGCAATTTCCAGGTCACAGACGCAGGAAATTACAAGGATATCATATCCAGAGAATTCAGATGATATCCAAGAGGTCAACCAGTTAAGTGGGTGAGCTGATCAAGCAACTCCTCTACACAAATCCGATCGAGCATCAAAAGGAATCAAAAGAGCTTTAAATCTAATTAAAACATTGAAAACAACATTTACATTGCAAACAAGGTCACTCTTACAATGGAATGCTCTCAGATCTGTGGTCTGTGCAGAAATTAACCCCAGCAACACTCTTAACCTTACCCAATTACAGATCTAACTCACCCCTTGCTGCTCCTAGGGAATTAGCCAACCATGGTTGGGCTAAAGGAAAGGAAATAGAATCTCGCTGCAAGCTCTGATCTCCAGGAAATTGCCCAGAAATTCGATCCTCCCCAATGGCAATTGGGGATCTCTATATATAGCTTTCTCCTCTATTTTTCCCGCCAAAAATCCTTTCTAGAAGATTGTCAGAGTTTGTTAGAGCTCTGTTACAGCACGTGGGTCGTTAGGACTTTCTAGGGCATCTTTTAGAGCGTCGCGCCTGTCACGAAAGTGCCTCGATTTGCGTGCAACAGGTCACCAAGTCTCAACGTGTACATAGCATAGTTTCTGAGAAGTTCAGCACACGATTTCGACAGGTTGGAGAAGCTTCCGACAGGTTAAAAGTAAGCTTGTAGTTCTTTCGATAGGTTCCCTGGTCTCTTCGATAGGTTCCGATAGGTTGGGCTTAGATGCTTCAGCTTCACTGCACTTGATCTGGGGCCTTCGACAGGTTGGAAAAGTAATTCGATAGGTTGAGGATTCACATTCTATTGCTTCGATCGGATGACCCTTGTTCCTATCGAAAGGTTCAAATCATTCTGCGATAGGTACTGTCTCAGCACTTCTATTTCGATAAGTTCAGTGGACCATTCGATAGGTTCAGGGAACCTTCCGATAGGTCTCGTTTTTCTTCCAGCTAACTTTCGATAGGTTGAATTCTCTCTCTTTCAAATGCTCGATAGGTTCTTGGATCCTATCGAATTCTTCACTTCTGCACGAATTCTTCCTTTTTCTGCCTTCTGATCTTGTCGAACCCTTCTCAATTGCACGAATTCCTTCCTTTCAATGCTTTCAGCTCCTATCGAACTCTTCAGGTGACCAATCGATAAGACGTTTTCAACCTATTCTCACTTTCTTCACCTTGCCCTGCTGCAGCCACGCGCTTCAAGGGTTCAATGATGTGTTACCCTTTGGTGTGCTATTGCTGAGTTCGTCTTGTGCTGAGAGATGGCTCCTTGTTGGGCATTCTTGAGTGCTTTTCTTCCCTAGTATCTTCTTTTATTGTTGTCTACAAAATATACTTGACAAGGGCTTATTAGTGTGCTCACAGGTCTATCAATGGTTAGGTTATAGGGTGAAAAGTGGCATTTTTCACCACTTAACACTCGGGAAACCCCTTTTATTTTCCTTTTTGTCATTCTCTTTCCTCTTCTTTTCTCTTCTCTTCTCCTCTTTCCTTCTAGCACCGGAAACCACCCGAAATCAATCGAGATCTCCAACTCGCCGGAGATCGTACAACAGGTATGTGATCTATAGTTTTGGGTGTTTTTCCCCCATTTTCTTATATTCTGGGTGCATTTTACTAGATCTACCCATAAAAATGGTAGATCTATATTTTTTAGCCCCAAATTTGTGGGTTTTGTGCTAAATGTCTCAAATTTGAACTTAAAACGAATTTTTTTTAAGGTTTCTATTTTCTAACCTAGATCTACAAACCTAGGCTCATTATATATATATTTTTTTTGGTACTTTATTATTAACCTAGATTATTTATTTTATTTAATTATTATTTGAATAAATATTTTTTATATAATCATATATTAACTATTATTTTAAAAAATATATATTGGCTATAATTTCAAAAAATACATATCTATTGATTGGAATGAATTATCAATTTATCGTATGTTTTATCCTACATATTATTGATGATATGTCACATGTAATTTGATGATGATATGTCACATGTAATTAATGAAATGTGACATATCATCAATGATATGTCGCATGTTGCTAATTACATGTGACATATACCAATGATATATTGCATGATGCTAAAAACATGCAATTAATTACATGTGACATATCATTGCTAATTACATGTGACATGCTAATTACATGTCATTAATTACATGCGACATATCATCAATGATGTCACATTTCATTAATTACATAAGGCATATCATTGATAATATGTCACATGTTACTAATTACATGTGATTAGCATCATGCTGGCATATCATTGGTATGTCACATATAATTAGCAACATGCAACAAATCATTGATGATGTCACATGTAATTAATGACATGTGACATATTACACATTAATTTGTTTAGTTGCTTTAAATTAACATCCAATGGTCTCTAACTGTAGGTAAAATAAATAAATAAATATGGTGCGTGGGCAAGATCCGGCATGGCAATATGGCAAAGCTATAGATGGCAATACGCTCTGAATTGAATGTACGCTCTGTGGGAAGAAAATACATGGACTCAAGGAGGGGGCACAACACGATTGAAGGAGCATTTGGCTCAAATCAGGGGAGAGATTACAGGATGTGAGAAAATTCAGAAAGAGGTGATGTTAGCTATGAGAGCCACAGTGAAGGCAACTAAGGGAAATAAGAAAGCAGATGTCGATAGAGAAAGAGACATGTATGAAAGAATAAGGAGGGGGATTCAGAGTTTCCTGGACATGGACCTGAGGGATTAGGAGATGATGAGGATGTCGATGCGGTGACAGTGAGAGTGCTAGAGAAGCAAAATTTCGACGAGATTAGGAAGAGGCAGATTATCGGCTTAAGTCCAACTTGAGGGGCTCATCCACGTATGCTGGTGGGTCTAGTCAAAACCCACATGATGTTAAAGATGATGAGGGGATTGCGTAGGTCAGCAACCATGAGGGAGACCACGAGATGTAGTACAGGCCCTATGGATGCATTCATGTATCGGACAAAAAGTTTAAAACAAACAAAATTGAGCACAACCTTACTCAAAACATGGGGGAAGAAGCTTGAAAAGACAATTACGAAGTTCGTGGCATTCAACCACATTCCAAGTCAGGTTGTGGAGTCTCCGTACTTCAGAAATATGATCGATACTAGTGCAAAAGCTGGGCCATGAGTTAAAAAGCCTTCTGGATACGACGTGTTTGGGCCCCTCCTGGATGACGAGTACAAGGAGATTAGAGCGTACGTGAAAAGCTTCGAGGAAGTGTGGGATGAGAGAGGTTGCACAATTATGTGCGATGAGTGGACCGGTCCTACAAAAGAGTTTGATCAATTTTTTAGTATATAGCGATGTTGGGACGATATTCTTGAAATCAGTGGATGCTTCTAACCACGCACAGACGATTGATTACCTATTTCAATTAATGGATAAGATAGTTGAGGAGGTTAGAGAGAAGCGGGTTGTGTAGGTGGTAACAGACAATGCTGCCAATTATAAAGAGGCTGGTACCCGATTAATGTTGAAGAGACTTCACTTGTATTGGACTCTGTGTGTTACTCATTAAGTGGACTTCATTCTTGAGGACTTAAGAAAGAGGAGCAAGGCACAGACAATTATTCATAAGGGAAGAATGATCACCTCCTTGTATAATAGTGACAAGTTGGTGAATTTGATGAGGGGGTTTACTAAGGAGCTCCTCCGGCCTGGGATTACACAGTTTGCCACATAGCACCTGTACTAGCGGGGTAGTGACGTCCACCAAGTGCTCAACATTTGCCTAAAATGGGGTACTATAGATCAAGTCAGTTACTTGAATGCAAGCAGATCTCTTTAACCGGGGCAGTTATGATTCATATTTTACCCACTCTTAGGATGACACCATTGTTTTCAGCTCAAGCCAATATCTTGCTAAGCTCTGGAGAGCTAGAAATTGCGTCGCAAACCATGTAATCCCAGGACGAAGGAGCTCCTTCTTAGTAAACCCCTCATCTAATTCACCAACTTGTCACTATTATACAAGAATGAGGTAATCATTCTTCCCTTTTGAATAATTGTCAGTGTCGGCTCATCTTTCCCAAGTCCTCAAGAATGAGGTACACGCAATGAGCGGCACACGGAGTTCAATACAAGTGAGGTCTCTTCAACATTAATCGGGTACCAGCCGTTTTATAATTGGCGGTATTGTCTGTTACCACCTGCACAACCCGCTTCTCTTCAACCTCCTCAACTACTTTATCCATTAATTGAAATAGGTAATCAACTGTCTTTGCGTAGTTAGACGCATCCACTGATATCAAGAATACCGTCCCATCGCTATATACTAAAAAATTGATCACTTTTTTTTGTAGGACCGGTCCACCCATCGCACATAATTGTGCAACCTCTCTCATCCCACACTTCCTCAAAGCTTTTCACGTAAACTCTAATCTCCTTGTACTCGTCATCCAGGAGGGCTCCAGACACCTCGTATCCAGAAGGCTTTTTAACTCAGCTTATGTACTAGCATCGATCATACTTTTAAGTACGAAAACTCTACAACCTGACTTTGAATGTGGTTGAATACCACGAACTTCATAATTGTCTTTCCAAGCTTCTTCCCCCATGTTTTGAGTAAGGTTGTGCTCAATTTTGTTTGTTTTGAACTTTTTGTCCGATACATGAACGCATCCATAGGGCATGTACTACGTCTCGTGATCTCTCTCATGGTTGCTAACCTACACAATCCTCTCATCATCTTCAACATCATATGGGTTTTGACTAGACCCACCACCACCAACACACATGGATGGGCCCCTCAAGTTGGACGATAATCTGTCTCTTCCTAATCTCATCGAAATCTTGCTTCTCTAACACTCTCCCTCATCACTCTCACTATCACCGCATCGACATCCTCAACATCATCATCTCCTAATCCCTTAGGTTCAAGTCCAGAAAACTCTAGACGCCCCTCCTTATTCTGTCGTGCATGTCTCTATCTCTGTTGGCATCTGCTTTCTTATTTCGCTTAGTTGTTTTCACTATGGCTCTCATAGCTAACATTACCTCTTTCGGAACTTTCTCACATCTTGTAATCTCTCCTTTGATGTGAGCCAAATGCTCCTTCAAACGTGTTATGTCCCCTCCCCGAGTCCCTGTATTTTCTTTGTTGGAGATGTTATTTCTATTGTATGGGTGTGTAGTAAGTAACTTTGGGTGTATGTGTAGTTAAGTGAATTTTAAGTTGTACAATTCACTTAACTCGGAAACCATGTAATACGTGAACATGCTAAGATAATATAAATAATATTTTGCATTGGGATTTGGGTCACATTGGCTCACCCTTAATATCTTCTTCTTCCTTCCTATTACTAAACCCTAACCCCAAATTACAATTTTGTCATGGTATCAAAGCCTTGTTCGATCTACGGATTTACAAAAGCTTTTACATAACGAAAATCCAGGTCATCGCTGACGTCATTAGCGATGTGTTGACGTCAGTTGCCACCGGCGACCTCGCCGGAATCGTCTGAAAGTTCAGGGGTTTGGTCGGAATTCCAAGGGGAGTATTTTTCCAATCTTGACACAAGCCGTTTGAGGGCTCGAACCCTAAGTTCTAGATCGTCTTCTTCCTCGAGCTCCAAAATCTCTAGCGACTCACAGAGAGCCATAGACACCTCGGATCCACCTTGCAACATGGTTTGAAGCATAAAAAACATTCCAAACTCGATTTCAATGCCTCCCAAGTAAGATGTGTCAGATTCAGGCTGTATGAGCCATCTACACTTAGTTGCAGCAATCTGTACCCAAACCAGATCGCCCGAGTTGTTGAAAAAGTCGTCGGAATGAGAACTGAAGTCCCCAGCAGCCCAGTTCACAACTCCCAATTGACCCACCTTGTAATTTGCGGTCCACGACAGTCTGTGTAAGATCTACGTCATCTACACCTCGCCGGAGCTACTGGATATGTCGCTGGCAACTTCCAAAACTTGCCAGAATCCTCTAGAAATTGCCGAAAAGCTCCCATAATTGTTGAAAATGATGAGTGTGTTGCTACCCTTTCTAAATTTCTAAGATTTAAAACCAGATTCAATACGCCTTGTTTCGATTTTTTTTGTTGATTGGTTATCGGTATGTTGAAGTTGATTTCTTTGGTTGACATTATGTACCTTATTTGTTGTTTTGTGTTGGTTTAGTTGTGTGTTATGACTTAATGGTGGTGATTCAAGACCGTATAATGGCGGTTAGTCAATTAGTTGTGATCAATCAGTAGGCATTGTGGGCCTTCTATTTTTGAAATGTTTTGATCTCAGTATATCTTAATCATGAAGAGAATAAATCCGAGATCGTTGATGGGGGAGATTTTTCTCATAATTTACAAATTACTACGAAGAAATTGAATGGGGTCAATTATCTTTCGTGGTCACAGTCTGCCGCTAGGTACTTAGGGATGAAAAAATTGGGTTACATTTACGGGACTATCCCAAAACCCAAAGAAGATGACCCTAAGTATATTGATTGGGAAAGTGACAATCTAATTGTCATGACATGGCTGCTACACTCAATGCAACCAGACAATAGTAATTCCTTTATGTATGCCAATGATGCTAAACAATTATGGGATGCAGTGAGGAATGCGTTCTCGCAGAAACAAAAACCTCGCAAAAATGTTTCAAGTTAGTGACAAAATTAATACTATGAAGCAAGGTCATAAGACTATTGGAGAGTATTACACTCAAATGAAGAGTTTGTGGGATGAACTAGCCCAGTATCATGAAGAAGAACTATGTAGCTCATGTGCTAGCAAGGCTTATAAAAATACTGAAAGGAACAGAGTGTTTGACTTTTTAAATGAGGTTAGACCTAACTATGAGAATGTAAAATCAAACATTCTAGGCAGAGAGGAGTGTCTTCCCCTTGGTACCATGTATGCCCTCCTTCAGCATGAGGAGAGCAAGCAACAGTTTATGTAAATTCCTGGTGGTGATGTATCTGAGAGATCTGTCCTACCATCTTTCACTTCTTTTGGTCGTGGAGGCAAATCTGGTCGTAGAGGTGGTGGTCGTGGAGGTCGTGGTGGCCCCTCACGTGAAGACAGAGAAAAATTATTGTGTTCTCATTGTAGCAAGAAGGGTCATATCAGAGAAAGATGTTAGGAATTATATGGGAAACCGAAATTCCTTCTAGGTCGTGTATTTCAGTCCTCCACTGAGGAAACTTCTAATCCAGTTGATGGTCAGAGTATCCCTCCTGCTTCAGCTCTCCCTCTATCTGATTTCCAAAGCTTACAGAGAGAGCTTCAAGATCTCCAAGGCCGCCTTCAGCCCATGACGGTAACATAGGGACAAACATCTTTCTCCCACATAGCTAGGTCAGGTACCTATGGGTCTGTACATGTGACCTCATCCTCTCAGTCACCATGGATCATCGATTTTGGGGCTACGGATCACATGTCTAGTATGACAGATTTATTTTCATCTATGTCTACTGTTTCTGATTCTATTCACATTCGCATCGCTGATGGATCCCTTGTTCCCTTAGAAGGCAAAGGGAGTGTTCAATTAGGCACCTTATCTCTTGCCTTTACTCCTTTAGTTCCTAACATGCCTATGAATCTATTATCTGTCAGTAAAATTATCAATTCCTTACATTGTAGTGTGACATTCTTTCCATCATATTGTGTTTTCCAGGACCTGAAATCGGGGAAGATCCTTGGTCCTGGTACTGAAGAGAAAGGACTCTACCTCTTTCAAGATTTGCGTGGTGCATCTCCTCCTAAAGCTATGGTGGTTTCTGTTGATGAAGCTAGATTGTGGCACTCCCGCTGTGGTCATCCTCATATTAGTCGTTTGAAACTTTTATTTCCAAAAAATTTCATGGATTTGATAGTAGTTTGTTTAATTGTAGACTTATTAATTCTCTAAACATAATTGCAATTCTTATCCCTAGAGTCGTAGTAAATGTGTTATTCCTTTTGAAATTATTTACTCTGATGTGTGGCGGCCTTCCCCTATTACTACTTTGAATGGTTATCGTTATTTTGTTACTTTTATTTATGATTGTACTAGACTCACTATGTTCTTTCTTATGTGCACCAAAGATGAAGTTGCTTGTATTTTTCCTCTGTTTCACAGACTAGTTAGCATACAATTTCATGGGCATGTTAAGGTTCTTCGAACGGATAATAGTGGGGAACATTCCTCTCACAATTTCCAATCTAATCTTCACTCTCATGGAATTGTGTGGCAAACTACTTGTCCTTATACCCCCAACAGAATGGGATTGCTGAGAAGAAAAATAGGCATCTTCTCGAGGTTGCTCGATCTCTATTGTTTGATATGACAGTTCCTAAATATCTCTAGGGTGAAGTTGTTCTCACTGCTGCCTACCTCATCAATCGAATGCCTACACCTATTCTGGAAGGACATTCTCCCTTCCAACTTGTGTTTCCTCATCAACCTCTATTCTTGGTGCCACCACGTATCTTTGGTTCCTTATGTTTTACTCATATCCCCAATATTCAGCGAAGTAAACTTGATCCTAAGACTATCAAGTGTATTTTTATTGGGAATCCCTCCTCTCAGAAAGGATACAAGTGTTTTGACCCTCTCACTCGTTGTGTGATAGTCACCATGGATGTCACATTCTTTGAGGGCACTCATTTTTCCCGTCCTCCGAGTCCTCTTCAGGCGGAGAAACAACTTAACAATGAAGAGCACTCTAAGATGTTAGAGCTTTACCTATGGGAGATGGTGAAGATTGTGAAGAAGTGGATGATGAAATTGTTGAGCCACAGAAAAGCGAACAACCCACCTTTGATAAATATGGAAAGGGAAAGATGTATGTGCGAAGGAACAAGAAAAGTATCAATGAAGCCACTACGCATGAGAATGTAGATGAGTCACCTTCTCATAATACCAACCAGGATCCCTTACCCGAAGAGGGTCCTCTTGTTTCTAATCTTCATCTACTCATTGCTCACAGAAAACTTCCTAGATCGTGAACTCGTCACCGCATCAGTAAGTATGTGTCATATCACAATCTCTCATCATCCCATTATGGTTTTATTTGTTTTCTTGATTCTATCACCCTTCCCTCTACTATTTCCGATGCCTTGTTGCAGCCAAAATGGAAGGATGCTATGATTTATGAGATAAATGCTCTAGAACATAATCAAACATGAGAAATTATTGAACTCCCAGAAGGAAAGAGAGTTGTTGGTTGCAAATGGGTGTATACAGTTAAGTATAGACCTGATGATACTATCAAAAAATATAAAGAAAGGCTTGTAGCAAAGGGGTACACTGTAGCCAAGTCTAACACAATTAGGGTATTGTTATCTCTAATTGCCCACAAAGACTAACCACTATCTCAACTTGACATAAAGAATGCATTTCTTCATGGTGATCTCAAGGAAGAAGTCTACATGGACCTTCCTCCTGGATTTATAAAAGGAGAGAAGGGAAAAGTGTGTAGATTGAAGAAATTTATCTATGGATTAAAGCAATCCCCAAGGGCCTAGTTTCAAAATTTAATGATGCTATTATGAGAATTGGGTACCGAAGAAGTCACTATGATCATACTCTAATTGTAAAAAGGAAAATCAAGATGACTGTCATATTAGTCTGTGTTGATGATATTATCATTACTGGTGATGGTAGTCATGAGATTCTTAAACTAAAGGAGTATTTTAGCAGAGTGTTTGAAATTAAAGACTTGGGAAGTTTGAAATATTCCTTGGCATGGAAGTGGCGAGATCTAAGAAAGGCATCTCATTATTCCAGTGGAAGTATATCATAAGCCTCCTTCATGATACAGGGTTTTTGAAGTAGGCCTGTTGTGACCCCTATTGAACAAAATCACCGAATAAATGGTGAAGAAGGTAATCTGCTCAAGGATCCACGTATCTATCAGAGATTAGTTGGTAAATTGATTTATCTAACCATGACTCGTTCGGACGTTGCTTATGCAGTAAGCGTGGTGAGTCAATATATGCACTCACTAAGGAAAATACATTTGGAGGTTGTTCACATGATCCTGAGCCACCTGAGGTTTCTAAAAGGAAGTCCTGGCAAAGGGCTTCTCTAAAACAATCATGGTCATTTGGATATAGAGATATTTACTGATGCCGATTGGGTCGAGTCTCTGAATGATAGGAGATCAACTACCGGATATTGTACCTTCTTGAGAGGTAATTTGGTCACATGAAAATCTAAGAAGCAACATGTAGTATCAAACTTCAATACCGAGGAATACTGCGCCATGTCCCAAAGTGCGAGAGAAGGCATGTGGCTTAAATTCATCTTGTCAGACTTGGTAGTCGCTCTATCGTCTTCAATTATTTTGTATGGTGACAATGAAGTCGCTCATCATATTGCAGAGAATCCTGTTTTCATGAAAGAACAAAACACATTAAGGTCGGCTATCACTATATTCGCGAGAAGGTCGAGTCCAAAAAAATTAGTATTCCTCAAGTTAGAACTGAGGATTAACTTGCAGACATCTTGACTAAAGGTGTTTGTGGCAAGAAACTTTATAACATCTCCTTCCAGTTGGGTACGATCGACATCTATACTCCAACTTGAGGGGGAGTGTTGGAGATATTATTTCTATTGTATGGGTGTGTAGTAAGTAACTTTGGATGTGTGTATGTAGTTAAGTGAATTTTAAGTTGTACAATTCACTTAACTCTGGTACCATGTAATTCATGACCATGCTAAGATGATATAAATAATATTTTGCATTGGGATTTGGGTCACATTGACTCAACCCTAATATCTTCTTCTTCCTCCTTCCTTCCTTCCGATTACTAATCTCTAACCCTAAATTACAATTTTGTCTTTCTACCCACAGAGCGTACATTCAATTCAAAGCCTATTGTCATTTATTTCACCTACGCTTGTTGATTACATGTGACATGTCATTAATTACATGTGACATATCATCAATGATTTGTCGCATGTTGCTAATTATATGTGACAATTGACATATACCAATGATATGTTGCATGATGCTAATCACATGCAATTAATGACATGATATATTATCAATGATATGTCGTACGTAATTAATGAAATGTGACATCATTGATGATATGTCACATGTAATTAATGACATGTGACATATCATTGATGATATGTCACATTACATGATTTTAGCATCATGTGACATATCATTGGTATATGTCACACGTAATTAGTAACATGCGATGTTGCAAATTACATGTGACATCTCATCATTGGTATGTCACATAAAACATATGATAAAATGATAATTCATAGTAATCAATAGATATGTATTTTTTGAAATTATAACCAATATATATTTTTAAAAATAATAGTTAATAGATGATTATATATAAAATATTTGTTCAAATAATAATTAAATAAAGTAAATAATCTAGGTTAGGAAAATAATAATTAATCTAGGTTAATAAAAAAGTACCCAAAAAAATATATAATGAACCTAGATTTGTAGATCTAGGTTAAAAAATAGAAACCCTAAAAAAAAATTCGTTTTAAGTTCAAATTTGAGACATTTAGACCCCCAAATGTGGGAATTTTAGCACAAAACCCACAAATTTGGGGCTAAAAAATATAGATACCATATTTGTGGGGAGATCTAGTAAAAAGCACCCAAAAATATAAGAAAATGGGAAAAAGCACACAAAAATATAAGAAAATGAAGAAAAAAAAACACAAAAATATAGATCACATACCTTTGGTACGATCTCCAGCGAGGTGGCGGCAATCCCTATCGATTCAGGGTGGTGGAAGATGAAGAGGAGGCCTCTCCGATGCTTAGAAGGGAAAAGAGGAGAAGAGAAGATAAGAGAAAAGAGAAAGAAAAAGGAGAAAAAAAGGAAAATAAAAGTGGTTTCCCAAGCTACCAAGTAGTTAGGCCCCACAAACCAAACATCCAACTTATCGCGCTATAAGCGATAATTTGAATGTATCGGGCGTTACGGGTGATAATTTGCCCTTTATCACCCGATAATTTGATATTTTTTGGAGTGCCAAAGAAAAAGGGTATTTATCGACTCGGGCATCCCTGAAACCGATACGCATCGGTTTTGTCCGATATTTTTATCCATGAGCGTGACATCAGAAATGACTGGTGACGTGAACAATGGCGATTATGAGGTCAGCCATGTATTTATACCCGAGGTTCAGCTCTAATATCAACTTGACTCTAATGGTGGGGATTAGGTTAGGTTTGGTAGGAGAGGAGGCAGAAGAAGAAAAGAGAGAGAGGAAGTTAGAATGGAATGACTTTGGGTTAGAGTATCCCTACTAGTCTCTGTATTAATCGAACAGTTACAACTTACAACTTACACATCAAACATTACATTACACATACCAAAGTGACACTCACTAACACTATGTACTATGCACACACCAACACCAATAACATAAATCCCAATAGTATAAGGCTCCTCTTGTAAAGCTTCACTCTCCTTTCTTTCTTGTTTTCTTGTTTTCTTGTTTTATTTTGACTTTTCTTCTTTCCCTTTCCTTCTTTTCTTAGACTTTTCTTCTTTTTCTTTCTTTCAATCTTTTACCTTCAGTTCTTAAAAATTTCGACTACCTACAATTCTTTGACTTGTCACCGTACACAAGATGTAGGAGGTAACCCAACATAATAGTGTTTGTTTCCTTTTAAAGGAATTCTCTTCCATAATATTTGCATGCAACATAAGAATCCACACACTGCATAGCTAGGGAAATTTTCTGGTTATATGCCTAACAATTTGGACCTATGAATCAAGAATGTTGAAAAATATAGATGGGACGGTGGAAAAGAGGGGCAGGTTATGGATATATTCAGAAACGAATACGATGATTTAATCACTACTGGTTATGGAATATGTGAGACCACAGATAAAATTCAAACACAATTGTGGGGAATTAGAAAAGGATTACAAGCAACTGTGGGGTTTAAAATGGAAAAGGTAGAAGTAAATTATGGATCTATAATGTCGGCTCAAATCTGTAACCTTTCTTGGAATTTTTTTAAGATGCAACATTAAATTCAGTGTCTGAGAAGGAAATACAGGAAGTTTCGTTCAGGTACTGCAGCAGATCTTCAAATAGAGCTGCTGTCTTCACATCTAAGTTGGCAATTGACAAGAATGGGGACGCTAGATGGACAAAGGATTACCCAGAGAATTTGATTTTAATGGTTCAGAATGATAGCATCTAGTTGTAATTTTCTTTTTTAGTTGTAATTTTCTTCTACTATGATAGGATAAGATATGAGTTTAGGTACGAGGTTTGGATCTTTAGGCCATAGTCATGGTGGGGTTCCTTTTACAATCACGTGAAACTCGAAATATAGGCATCCATGTACGGATGCAACACCTCTATGGTAGTATGGGCTGCCGCACGAAGTACATCCAGGTTACTACGAAACTCGTCCCTTGGAAAGCGCGGTTTGTGAAGCTTACCGCACCATAGTTCGTTGTGGATTCAGGTCATAGAAGTATGATAAGACGAGTAGCCACCGTAAGGGCAACAATGTCTTCAGTCAAGACGAGTATTTGGGAGACGGTATGAGTTATGAGTCGTCAGCCTCCCCTGTGACTAGATGGGGTGTATGATATGAGTATGATATGGAAGGCGTTATGATATGATGGCATGATACTATGGGGACCCTCACATGGTAGCTCGAGCAGCGACTCTGGTACAGGTCGTTTAGGATTTATGAGTATGTTAGTTACACTCATACAATGTACAGATGTATGTGCGAGAATAATAAGATATGGTATGTTACGAGTTATGGTGAGGTACGTTAGGATATGAGTGTCTAGACCATGGTCATGCATTATGCTATGCTATGAGCTCTACGTTATGCACTTGATTTTGTCATTCTTTCTTTCAGATTCCATTGTTATACTATGTTATCACTCACATGATACACCCACGATGCACATGAGCAGTATGGGGTGGATTGATGGTATATCCACTGAGTTTATGTGATTGAGTAAACTCATCACACGAAAATCTAACAGTTGCAGGTGATTACATTGGTGGATTTGATGTCGGCTATCCAGATTCTGCTGACGCCAATTTCGTTGGCTATGTAGGCGCTGAGCACCAGGAGCCTTGGGAGGGTGACGTCGCTGGTTATCAGGACTTTGGTGTCGATTTTAATTCGAGCGTCGATTACTGACTGTTGTAGACTCGGTACTAAGTTCGTTGACATTATTATTAACTCTATGTTTTCTTGTATCGGATTTGTCTCCGACTCTTATTACTGTTTTATTTGTGGATTTATCGCTTTTATTTACCTTTATAGTTGCTCATTTATTTCACCCTTATTTGTTGGCTTTCACGGATTTCGTGAAACATTATTTACGCGAGAACTTTGGTTATATGTATGCCCGCTTAGCGTATCTAGGATGTGTGTGGGTCATCACTCGAAATTCTACCCTCGGGATGGGGTAGAATTTCGGATCGTGACATTGGACAATAATGTTGCAACAATTTGCATCGATTTCTAATAATTAGTGCAAAAAAACATTAATCTTTATGCATTATACTGACAAAACAACTTAGGGAAGTCTGATACAGTGATAAATGTCTTTTTCTTATTTTTTTCAGTAACCTTTTCACCCTGATGGGAAAAAAAAAAAGAGAGAGAATTACCTACACGCAATGTCAATTAATAGAGCATAAGATGTAAATGACACATAGAAGTTAGAAGTAAACTTTTAAGTCCTTGAGATGAACGATCTTCCATAATAAAATAAATAAGATAACTATTACAAAATGCTGAACTGAGTGTTATACTTTTGTAAAAGAAAGTTCCGAGACTAATATTGAATTCTGTAGCACTGATATTTGTAGCAGTATTTACTTGTAAATTTAGTAAATCGTCCTCGCCTTCACTTTTTAAAACCACCTTAACTTGCCCGCACATTTCCCACCTACAATGTGTAGATGATTCAGGGAATGGAAATATTTTATTTCATAGAATATGAAGTTTCTACCAAAAACCATGTAAACATCCAAAACTTAGCTAAAGCAATTTGATATGCAGAGTAGCATGAAGATACCTGCTTAATGCCTTTGGCGCTCTGTGAAGAATTTTTTTATATAAACCCAAAGTTGCATGACTAGCAAAAATGAGAAGCACAAAATAAGTGAGAGAAGACGTGCCAAGTCATCCTTCAGCAAAATTAAACACATGAACCCTAAAGGATTAGACCTTCCCTTGAAAGGGTGGGAAACCCTACATTATATATATATATATATATATATATCATGCTAAGTCATCCTTTGGCAGAATTAAAATCAATGCAAGTTTGGTCATAAATTACAACAGCAGATAGTAAAACCGTTAACAGTATGCTGGTCACAAAATCCAATTTTTTAATTCATACCCGTGGCGTGACCACTCAGATTCACTTCTATAATTCTATCTACAGCTTAGAATAAAAGAAACAACGAATACTTTGCAAAAAGTACCAGAGAACATAAAATACAAGTAGATGCAGTAATCATTTTGAACACAAATCATCGCATCCCAATGGGATTTCTCCCCTACAACTCTTATACGAGCCTGGCAAAAAGTAAAACAGTCTAATAATACCATATGCATAGAAATTGTCTTATCCAAAGAACCTATATCGCACAAAAAGTTCGAACGAATATAGAAAACAAGTGGATGCAGTAGTAATTTTGAACAACCATCAGTGCATGCTAATGAGATTTTTCCTCTACGACCCATATACAAATGAGGATAAAAGTAAACTAGTCTCACAATACCATATGCATATAGAATTTGTGTACACTAGCGACAATCATCGCAAACAATGAACTGAGTTTTGTCAGCTGTGCAGCAAGTGAACCTTGAGACATACACAGACTTTACCACGGAAATCTGTGCACGTCTCAAGGTCTGCATGGCTGCACAGCTGACAAGATGTCAGCTCATTTTGCAAGAAGAGTGCAATGAGCCATCTTCAAGTGAATTTACTGACAAGATGTCCGCTCTAGACAAATTCACACATAAAAATCTACATGCTTACTCAAACAAGCCATTACAAGAAGGTAATCAAATTGCTTAGTCCAGGCTCCAAAGAACCTATAAAAGGCAGAAAATTCAAAATCTACACTTTTACAGGAAGCATACATGGACATGAAGAAACTTTTTTTTGGCTCAATAACGACAGGAAAATCCATCTTAGAGTCTTGAACGATAGGAAAATACTTCACTTTTGCTATTCTTCTTCAAATATGAGCCAAAAGTATCTCTCATCTATTTCAAGCATGATCCAAGAGTTCCACTCTGATTGAAAGGATCTTTCAAAAGACAGTGGCAAAACCTGCCATACCGAATGGTTAAGAATGTTGAGCAACAGAAAGGAGACAAGAAGATAGGGTGCATGGGGCAGGGATGTGTATGTTAAAATGAATAAGAGGAATACTGACAAAGAAGAAAAATAGGAATGGGTGCATCAGAGGAAATTTGAGAGTGGCACTTATAAAGGACAAAAATTATGGAATTGTTGGTGGAGATGGTTTGGACATGTTTATCGAAGGTCAGAAATAGACCATGTAAGAAGGATTTGAGATGTTACAAGCAAAAGAAAGTACGAGAAGAGGAAGACCACAGAAGTGACATGAAGGATTGTGGGTTTACAGAGAGCGTAGTGCTAAACTGAAATGAGTGGAGAAATAAGACTCGCAAAGTTGACCCCAAATAGATGGGATAAGGCTATGATGATGATGATCATGATGATTCTAGAAAAGTATAGATCAGTAAAATTGTCGACCAAAGATGGCAAGAGCATCCTAGTTGACCTATTTCTGGACCCTCCATTCACCTACTCACGTGACTTTAATTATCCTTTTGTTGTTTCCATTTTGTCCAATATATGCATTGAACCTTCATTTATTGTCTATAAACTGTACTTTATCACATTATTGCAAGATTATGCTTTTTCTTAGTTAAAGATTCCAAACTCCCAAGCTCCCTACCTTTCCTAGTAGATCCCCATTCACTAAACAAATTATCATGCTATATTATATTAAGAAGCGAGATGATGTGCACTTAAGTGCATAGCCGCTGATATATGCATAATCTTACACCATACCAATTGTGATTATGCCTTATATTATGTTGACAGTACTAAATGACAGTTTAGACTGTACACCAGTAGCAACTACGCCGGTTGAGCAAAAGGCAACTTCACAATTTTTAGGGATACTAAATGAATTTCGTAATTTTTTTCCCTAGGGAACGTCTTTGCGAATAATACCTAACCTTGTTTCAGTTTAGGGTTCCATATAGAAGAACTCAATTCTGAGCGGAGGTGAGGATGAGAGACTGTAACCCTAGTTTTCACAAGAAATAGGGAAATGATCTCATCATTGCCCATGGATGTTGGCAAATTGCCGAACCATGTAAATATGTGTCGTGTTCTTTACTTTCTTTGTTTGTTGGTGTTTTTGAAAGGGATATTAGAGCCTGGGGTTTCTTTTCGTTGTTTATTATCCTTTTGATGTTTCTATTTTGTTTTCTATTATCTGTTTCTATTTTGTCCAATATAATGCATAGAACCTTATTTCTTGTCTATAAATCGTACTTTATTACAATTATTGGAAGCTTATGCTTTTAGTTAGTTAAAGATGGCAAACTCCCAAGTCCCCCTACTTTCGTAGTAAGATGGCAAAGCAGCTGATATACGCATAAATCTTAAACCATCGCTATTGTGATTATGCCTTGCGCTCTGTTGACAGCACTAATTGACAATTTGGACAATACACCAGTAGCAACTGTGTAGATCAAGTTGAGGGTAACTTCATAATTTTTAGGGATATTATGGGTAATTTCCTAATTATTTCCCAAGGACTATTACGTCTTTGAGTGGAATACATAACCTCTTTTCAGCTCAAGGTTCTATATTTGAAAATTTCAATTGGAGGGAAGGTGAGGTTGAGAGATTGTAACCATAGTTTCACAAGAAATAGTGAAAGGATCTCATTGCCTGTGGACGTAGGTAAATTGCCGAACCACGAAAATAAGTATCGTGCTTGGCTTTCCATACTGCTTTCTTTGTTTGCTGGTTTTTTTGAAAGTGACATCAGAGCCTACAGTCTCTAGGATTTTGTTCTCCATGAAGATGGCATCAAAGGTGACAAGCAGGTTCGAGATAGAGAAGTTCGGCAAAAGGGTAAGTATGATTTATGAAAAAGAAGGGTTAAAGATATACTCGGAGAAGCCAGCAAACATGGATGATGAAGAATGGGAAGAGTTAAGAGTTGAGAGCGGTCAGTATGGTTCGACTGTATCTCATGGATGAAGTCATGTACAACGTGGTCGATGAAGAATTGGTTGTCAAACTCTGGGCGAAATAAGAGAGTTTTTATATGACAAAATCTCTCAAGAACAAGTTGTTCATGAAACAACAACTCCATATGCTTCAAAAGAAGGATAAAAACTGTTGGAGCATCTCAATACCTTCAACAGAATAGTATCTTAGTTACTTAGCATTGATGTTAAGGTCGAAGTTGAGGATCAGCCTCTACTTATTCTCGCACCTCCTTCTTCTTCATATGACCATTTAGTGGCAAAGATGCTCTATGGGAAGGATACTCTGAAACAGAAGAGGTTATTGCGGCTCTTCTATCAAACGAGAAGCGAAAAAAACAAAGTATTAAGGAACCACGGGCTGAAGGACTCGTGGCACAAGGAAATAACTGAAGTCAAGGAAGTTCAAAGGACAAAGGATCTAATGGAAATAGGTCTCAATCTAAATTCAAAGGAAAAAAGAAATGAAAAGTTATTATGCTTTCATTGCAATAAGAGACACATGAAGAGAGATTGCAGGATACATCTCAAAGAGCTAGAAGAAAATAAAAGAAAAGGAAAAGCGTCCTCCTCAAATCCGGCGAGTGTTGTAACAGATAGAGCTGAAAAAAGTGATGTTGATGATCTATCAAACATTATAGGTACAAATCAATTTATCGATGCTTGGATTTTAGATTCTAGATGCTCTTAGCATATGCGCCCTAGTAGAGACTGGTTTGATACATATAAATTATTAAATAATGGAAATGTCCTACTGGGCAATAATGCGGCCTACAAAACCATTGGAGTTGGTAGTATAAAAATGTAGATATTTGACGGTGTTGTGTGAACTCTTAATGAGTTTAGACACATTTCAGACCTAAACATGAATCTGATCTCTTTGGGTACATTAGACTCAAGTAGCAAGATAGGGTTCAAACGTTCTATATATATTGTTTATATGGGAAGCAGTGCAAGGTCATATTTAGCATACTAATCCTTAGCAGCAAGGGATAGTTCAACTATGTACATTCAAATATTTGGGGGCCTGAGACAGAACAATCAAAGGGACGTGTCAAATATTTTGTCACCTTCATTGACGACTTCTTGGTGAAAGTTTGGGTATACTTCATCAAACCAAATTAGAGGTTTCACAAAGTTCAAACAATGGAATGCAGAAGTTGAAAAGCTGACTTTCTTAGGTCAGACAACAGAATGGGGTACAAGTCTACAGAATTCTCAAACTATTGCAAGAATGAGGGCATTGTTCAACATTAAAGCAATCTGGGCACCCCACAACAAAATGGATGAATTGAACCAAGGTAGTTAGGGTGGTGTGGCGAGTACATGGCGAAGAGGCTCACCAGGCCATGGCGAGGCCATAGCGAGGCTATTTGTTATTTTTATTTATTTTTTTATAACTTTTTATTTATATATATTAATCATTATTATTTCTTTTTTCTAATTTTTTTACTATTTTAAAAATATTTTATATTTATTAATCATTATTATTTTAATATCCTAAACAACCTCATTCATTTCCCTTAGAATTGGAAGGCTAGGCACAAGAAAATTTTAAGAAAATATATATTTCTATAGCGTATGGTTTTTAAAGTAAAAATGAACATACAAGTCATATTCAAAAAACAGAGAACAAAAAACTAGAAAAAAAAAAAAAAAAAAAAAAAAAAAACCCAGAAAAAACAAAGGAAAAAAAATAAGAAAATCAAAGAAAAAAACAAAAAAAACAGAGAACAAAAAAACAGAAAAAAAAAACTAGAAAAAATAGAGGAAACAAAAAAATAAGAAAACCAGAGGAAAAAAAAAAAACAGAAACAAAAAACAAAGAAAAAACACAGAAAAAAAAAATTATAACAAAATAGAAATAAAATAAAAAACAAAACAAAACAAAAAAAAAAAATGGCATACCAGGAAGATCGGGAGAAGAAAGACGAAGCCAAGCGCTTGGTGAAGCTAAGTTGTTGTTGGGGAAGTTGTGAAGTCAAGTTCTTGGTGAAGTTGTCAAATCAAGCTCAAGCTGCTATTGGCGCCTTAGCGAAGCAAGGAGATCGAGAGACGAGAGACGGAGCAGAGAGGGAGAACAAGAGATGGAGAGCAAGAGATCTCTAATAGCCCTAGTCCCAACTCCCAACCTTTTTATATGAGTTTTATAAGTTAAATAACTTATAAGTTAAGTAACTTATAAGTTATATGAGTTTTATAAGTTAAATAACTTAGAACTTATAATATAACTATATAAGTACTATGACTTATCTTATAATATAAATGATAGCTTATATACCGTTTTATAAATAGCGTATATGGCGACGCCATAGCGTCGCCATTTGTCAAGCTCTCGCCATTGGGTCATATATGGCGATCTACAACGCCATGGCGTCGCCTTGACTACCATGAATTGAACCTTCTTAGAGAGAGCAAAAAGCATGAGGCTATTTACAAGTTTTGAAAAGGACTTCTGGGCTCAAGCAGTGAACATGGCATGCTTTAACACTAATTGGTCGCCACTATCTACAACGATTGATTTCAAAACAACAAAGGAAGTATGGACAGGAACAGAAGGAAATTTGATGGGGATATCGCACCCAACAAAGCTTACAAGGTGTTTAAGAGGAGCAAAAAGAGATCCAAAGCACCTCAAATACTTTGGATGGGTGATTGAAGACTCATGTGCACATGCCCGCAACACATGAAGATCCCACCTTGGGAAGACGGGCACATGGGAGAGGCAGAAAGAGTACTAAAGGGCTGAAGAAGGCGTACCATGGTAGAAGGGTCACGGACGACTGTGGAGAAATCACAGACATCCATGTTTTTTAGTAGCCTCTGGTCTCTGACAAAACTCTGGTAAAGATAGAGAACGTCCTAAATCACGGACGACCGTGTCGTAGTTCACAGACGTCCGTAGACCAATTCACAGGCAATGTCAGTGTCGTTCCCAAAAGAATACTTTCTTTTTTCTTTTAGTTGCTTTAGTTCAAGGGTTTTAGGGTAGTTCGTCTTTTGGGTATTATTATTGTTGTTAACACTTTCAATAGATTTGTAAAGACAGTGGGTTTTAGTTAACGAATAAATTTTAACTGCTTGAGCAAACTTTGAGAACTTGTGTGGACTTTTCTTCCAATAAGTGATTCTTCTTCCCTAAGATGGGTTTGGTGCGAGGCCAATAATTTCTTTGGTGAAAGCTCAAGATTTCTATCTTCTTCTATTATCCTTTTAAATTCTCTATTGGTCCAAGGTAGTTGATTTATCTACTTTCCTTTGGTTTCTATTTTTTTTCTAACTTGCTGGAAATTAATTTTACCTTAGGAAAATTTTTGTTTGAGAATCCCCCCTTTTGATTCTAAACCTTTGAATCCAAATTTTTTTTAAAATCCTAGAATGGAATCAAAAGACACCATCATGGACTGTCTTTTGATGCCCTAGGCTAGAAGGAAGTCAAGTTCTATCTTGAGAATCAGCTTTTTAGATTAAGTAGGCACTATCATACCGGATCTAACACCTAATCAAACTCCGTGATTTCCTAAATTGAATTCCGCAATAATCCTCGGTTAATCAGTTGTTAATATTATTTCTTGTTACTCATAAATTTTAAGATTGAATTTCAGCAAATTGCATAATTAGTGTTTTAGAGTTTGGGCCTGCATCAAAATTATTCTATTCGGAGAATTTTCAGATGTCATATACAAAGCATGCAACGATCTAAGCTAGATTCCCAATTAAGCATATATTTCTCAAGTATAAGAAAGGAGTGAAGGGATATAAACTTTGGGATCCCTCTTCACAAAAGATAGTCATCAGCATAGATGTCATCTTTGATGAAGCCTACATGCAGATGAAGGGCAAACATGAGAAGACAGCCTCAAGGAGACTGATTCATTCCATACGAGGTTGATAATTTCAAATCACAAGAAGAAGATGGGAAAATTACCCAATAGCATGCACAAGCAGCTACATCGAGTGCCCTACATAATAGCAAAGGTTAAGAGAGAGAAAAATTAAAATGGCTCCAGTTGGGTATTTTTTAGGACATGCTTTATTTTGCTCTATTTACTGAAAATGGAGATTCATTTTGTTTTCAAGAAGCAATAAATTCAGAGGAAATGAGCAATTGGGTGATATCAATGATAGAAGCGATGTAATCTCCCCACAAGAACAAAACTTGGGAATTGGTAGAATTTCCTAAGGAAAAGAAGGCTATAGGGTGCAAGTATTCAAAAAAAAAATTGTCATCAGAAAAGGAAAGTGGACTACAACGAGATCTTCTCACCAATTGTTAAACACACTTCAATGTGCATGTTGGCAATGGTAGCATTCTTTGACCTCGAGCTGGTTCAGCTTGATGTAAAGAAGACTCAGAGGAGCAAATTTATATGCAGCAACCCAAAAGATTCAAAGAGGGAAATGAGAAGCGCATGTGCAGACTGAACTAATGTTAATAAGGAATAAGCCATGTTATGCAATGGCAGAGCTCCATGGTTTATGCGATTAAAAAAAATTGATTCCAAAAAGAAAATAGGAAAATATTATAAATAAAGAAAAAAAGAAAAAAATATGTATTATACTATTATTACCTACCTTACTACCTTACCTACTTACCTACATGGCTACATATTTCAATTTAATTTTAGCTTCAAATAATCAAATATGTATTAACGATTAACCTATTTAGTAACTAAGTACATATTTAACCTTAGCCTACTTGTGCTAACTAAGTCAAATGTCTAACTGCCTAAGTTAACTAGTTAAATAGCTGACAAAAGGCGGAAAAAAACATAGACATTTTATTTAATTTCAAAAAAGTAAAACTTACAACTTACAAATCAAATTTACACATTTGAAATCACTACATTCATTTGTATTGATATGGTGTACCGGTCATGTACTCTACACACTAGTCTATAAACAATTGTGCTATTGCATCTCCACCATCGTGTAGGCATCATCTAAATCATCACCTTCTTCAATTTATTCTTCTCCATCAAATCTCACCAATATGAAGTTTATACGTTGTGGTTGCGTTTCTTCTTATATTTTTTTTTTTTTTTTTTTTTATCCGTGGGTGTCCGGGCCAGCTTGCGCACACCTCGACTAATCCCACTGGGCCCTGAAGTTAACGGTCAGGTAAACCTCCAATGGCCTTGAGGGGACTTGAACTGGCGACCATTGGGGAGCAAACCCAAGGCCTAACCAACTGAGCTAACCCTCCGTGTTATTTCTTATATTTCATCCTCCCTTTCTATATGAAGGCCTTGACTGCTAACTCCAAAACTAGGTGTCGTTGTTCCGATGTGTGGGCTCGAGCCCATTCACTATTCGTGGTCATGAAATAGTGAAAGATCTCATCATAATCCGGGGATGTAGGCAGACTTCCGAACCACATAAACCTATGTCGTTCCCTTGACATGACATAGGCAGTCGGTGTTGTTAGCAGGTACATGAGAAATCCAGGAAAGAGCATTGAAATATTGTAAAATGAATTCTTAGATACTTAAAACAAGCAGTGGACTGTAGTACTTTATTTGAAAAAGATGCATCAAATGATGTAGAAGGATACGTTGACCCCAATTTTGTTAGGAACTTAGACAAGAGAAGATCTACGACAAGATATGTATTCACATTTGCAGGAGAAGTAATTAATTGGAAGTCAATATTGCAATCAATAACTTCTTTATCGACTACTGGGTATTGGGGCACAATATTTGGCAGCTATAGAAGCGGAAAGGAAGCAGTTTGGATAAAAAGCTTAGTGAGTGAGCTTAGGTTGAAACAAGAGAAGACATGGGTAGCAAAAGTGTCATACATCGAATGAAGATTATGTGTATCATGCAAGAACCAAACATATAGTAGTGCGGTATAACAAGATACAGGAGTGCATAACATAAGATTCATTTTCAGAAGGTGAACACAAAAGAAAATGTTGTGGATGTGTTGACAAAGTCAGTACCCATGGAGAAGTTCAAGCATTGCTTGGATTTAATCAATCTTACCAAGTGTTAGAGATTGGTGCACCCAAGAAGGATGTGGAACTATGCATTATAGGTGGAGAATGTGGAATGAAGGACGTAGAGTGAGAAGGTACCTTCAAGGAGACTTAAGAGAATTCAAGTCAAGGTGGGGATTGTTGTGATTGTGACTTATATTCTATTGATGATACTTATTAACTGTTTGGACTATACACCAGTAGCAATTGTGCGGATCGAGCTAAGGGTAATTTCTTAATTGTTAGGGTTACTAAAGGTAATGTTGTAATTTTCATCCTAAGGAATATTACATCTTTTGTACAAATTATGTAAACTAATTCTCTGTTAGGATTCCATATGGTAAAACTCAATTCTTTGAGGGAAGGTGAGGTTCGGAGATTATAGCCCTACTTTTCACAAGAAATAGCTAAAGGATCTCAGCATCACCCATGGACATAGGCAAATTGCTGAACCACATAAATCTGTATCGTGTTCTTTACTTTATTTATTGCTTTCTCTGTTTGCCGGGTTTTTTCACACACAAATCATTTGAAATAGTTGGATTTAAAGGCCACATTTCAAAGGATGGTTGAAGGCATAAGATTCATGTGTATAACACATCTTGCTTCTAATAATATACGAATAAACCACATCACAAAATTTCTGAGAAAACCAACAATGAATTATATGAGAAACATAAAACACGACAAAAATTACAACTGAAGAAACAATTCAATTAGAAAACTCACCAAATATCAGTCAAATTACAGAAAATCATCACAAACTATTTAAAAACTCACAAATGAAAGAAAAAAAACAACACAAACACACAAATTGATATTCTTTATAATGGATGAATCAAATGTGTTTATTTAAAAGAATGTTTATATGTTTATGTATACCTGCATTGAGCGGCGATCTTCCCTTTACCCATCTTCAAATCATTCCTTACGACCAGCACCTATAAAAAAATTAATTTGGAAAAAAAAAAAAAAAAAGTGTTAGGAATCGAACTTGCGGAAGCTCAGTGGAATAAAAAAATTATAAAATTAAGAAAAATAATAATAATAGATGAAATGCAGAAGAATGAAACAGACTGACCATTTTGAAGTCGTGGAGAATTTCAGCGAGGTTTTCGATGTCTAGGGGTTGGTTTTGTTTTGTGGGTTTTTTGGTTCTGGTATACTTGTTTAATAGATGGCCATCTTGGTCAGCTGGAAATTGGGTACGAAGAAGACGACGATGGCCGATTAGGTAGCCCAACGCCAAGCAGCCAGCACCAACCAACAACGCGCTCAACCACGACAAATCCATCATCTATTCTCTCTCTCTCATTCCATCTCTCTCTCTCTCTCTCTCTGGGATGTGAACTATAGAGAGAGCAGAGAAAAATTGCATTTTAGTCGCCAGTTTTAAGTTGAGTTGGTATTAGGTGCTTCCTAGCACTAGGTAGGAGTGCAAGGGTCATCTATACCTCTGTTCGCGCCCACGCCATCTCTGAAAGCGCCCACATCGTAAATTCCTTGAAGACCATTGATTGCTTCGGATCAGATGATGGAGATCATTTTTCACCCCGACCTTCAACAAAATAGATCTTGAGATCATGAAACATCTATCAGACTGTCCGTGTTTGATGCTATGTGTCACAAATTCCAAAAAAATGGCCCTAAATTCACATTTGAGCGTGATGTGTGCCATATAATTCAAGTGCCACTTTTTGGGGATATATGACACATTGAATAAAAAAATTACTGTCTAATAGGTGCGTCATGATCTCAAGATCTACTGTGTGGAAGATAGGGGTAAAACACAGTCTCTATCATTTGATTCAAAGCAATCAATGATTTTCAAGGGGTAATGGATGTGGGCCCTTTCAAATAATACATTGGCAGCTTGGCACAAACAAATCCCTATTTATGAGGATCTATGACACATTGAATAAAAAATTAATCGTCTAATATGTGTGTCACAATCTCAAAATCTATTATATGAAAGATTGGGGTGAAAAACGATCTCTATTATGTGATTTAAAGCAATCAATTATTTTGAAGGGGCATGGGAAATGAGCGCTTTTAGAAAATAAGTAGGTGGTAACAGAGGTACCCTTGCTATTTTGGGACTTGTGCGACATCAAAAACTATATAAGCCTTCTAATATAAACTTCATGATGTAAAAATCTTTGATGGCAAAGATTGGCAAGAAATAGAGTCCATCATCTGATTTAATAGATTCAACCATTATATCAGATGATAGACTTTGATTATATTGAATTAGACAATAGAGATCGTTTTTCTTCCCAATCTTTTCCTTCAAAGATCTTAACACCATTGCCTTCAAATTAGACGGTTTAAATGGTGTTCCACTGTGCACAATTCTCAAACATATTGTGTCTTTTGTTTTAACTCATATGTCATTGTGCAAATCTCGTGTGCAAGTTGGCGCTCTCATATCGTTATGCCGCCCAACTGGCCGCCTAATTGGGAGCCATCACTTGCACATGAAAATTTTGCCCTTGCAAATAGATTTAGAAAAATAAAATGGGGACGTGTGTCATGTAAAAACACCATCTAAGTTGTCGGATTTGAAAGTTCATGATCTAAACATAGGTGCAAAAGATTGGCACGAGATGATCTTTATCATATGATTTGATGCAGTTAAAGGCCATTATGCTATTCCACAATGGGTTGAATCATATGATAGAAATCTTATTTTGTGCCAATCTTTTGCTCGAATGACTTTTAGATAATGGCCTTCAAACTAGATGGCATAGATGATGAATTCGCATGCCACATGCCCTCAAAATATCAAGTCTTTCTTTTAAACTATGTGCAATGGCTAACTTCTCGCGTGCCAGTAATGACTCAACGCCTAAAATTAAGAGCTGCCGACACATTTGAGAAAAAAAAACATGCAGTTAGAAAAAGTTGGTGCTCAACTAAAAATTTGTATGATGTGCCACAAATCTTCAAAAAATAGATCTTCAATCATATGACACACATCACGCTGAAACGTGATTTTATGGGCCGTTGTTGTAATTTGTGACACAGAATAAAAAACTAACCGTCTGATAGGTGCATCATAATTTCAAGATCTATTGCGGGCAGTTTCATTGGTGGTAACAGAATAGGGGTACCCAAATTTTTATTCTATTTAAAAAAAGAGTATCTTTAAACCCACCCACCAAATTTTTGAGTTTACTCACACTGAAACACATTGAATGCATTGAATCAGACGATGGAAATTGTTTATCGTTCCAATCTTTCACATGATGGATCTTGAGATCATGAACATACAATCTCACGGTCAATTTTTCTTAAAACAAAGACTGAAAATCAATAAAAGTTATGTTTAGGGTACCTCTATTTGCATCAACCAACACTCAGAGCTCCGGCTTTCACCCATATGATGAGAACAACACATGACTCATGGGTTGTAAGAAAAATTTTCACACCACTGATTTTATTTGTGCTCGCACAACCCACTAACTTCAATTATGCATCTACTTAATTATGCATCTACTTCTTCATCTCCTCGGCTCGCATTAGAAACCTACCCGAAATCAAGTGGAATTGGAAACGATCATGAAACACTCAAAAACCTAGCTACCAAAATGAACCATCGGAAATCTAAGGACTATAGAACCCACTAGAAGCCAAAAACTCTCTTGAAACCCATCTAAAATCAAACTCACTTGGACTATAGAACCCACTAGAAGCCAAAATTCTCTTGAAACCCATCTAAAATCAAACTCACTTGTAATTAACATGAAACGCTCATAAAACTCAGTGGACAATTTTTTATAAACAGTTTTACAGGCAGCTTATCAGGCGCGACGTGACTGATTGCACATATAATGAGGCCCAAGCACTACAACCAGCCATGTCGTGTCATATAAGATGTTTGCAATATTATCTATTGAAAACTGCCCATCATTTATAATGTTCCTTTCTCTTTACCTAAAACTCATGCAAGATGAGTTGCCCCAATTCAGGGAAACAGACTATAATCCCAACAATTACGAACCTACAACGTCATCTAGGACACAACGTATTAACTTCAAAAGAAAGTGCCTAAAGAACCCCATTAATGTTTTCATGACCCAATAACATCATATATAAGGGGAATCAAACCATATATTTTTCAATTAAAATGAATGGGCAATAGTCAAGTCCATCCAAGTTGAATTGGATTTCGAGTCCAACAACATTTGCAGCCCTTGGAAATGAGAGAATCTTGAATTTTATGGTTTTTACTTTGTATAGGATGATGTGCAGTCAAGATTCTCCTATTTTAAAGGGCTGTAGATGTGATTAAACTCGAAATCCAATTCAACCTGATTGGACCTGACCATTGCCCTGAAATAAATATCCAATATGTAACAAAGATATAAAAATAATTTACAAATGACCTAAGATGATTTGGCCTACAAGGTACATTGCTAACATTTTCTTGCTAGCTTGATTGTGCATGATCCCCTTTGCTTGCACACCTTTATTATTAGGACAGTGTTATGCAGTAAATAATTTTTTGTAGACAATGTTGCAGACAATTTATGTGGCGTGATATGACTTGTTGCACATATAGTGAGGCCCAAACACATAGCACCACATAAGCTATTTGTAGCATTGTCTATCAAAAATTGTCCACCGTTTATAATTCTCCTTATTATTATTTTCTTTTGGTAATGGATTTGCCAAATTTCTTACAAAACAGATATTTACAATAACAACCTTTCATTGTGTTTCATCGCTTTAAGATTCCTCGATTCCTCAGCCTTTTCCGGAATAGTTGATATTATCACATGTAACCTAGTGGACGGCAAAGCACGAGTACTAAATGCAAGTTGTTAGTATGGATGCCCTAGCAAAGTTATTTTGTTGAATATTTTATGTTAAATGAGACACTTTCAATTATTGATGATACATAATTATATATAGGGCAGTTGTAACGCTACATTAATGATGTAGTGTTTAATGCTGCCCTAGTGTCATTTGGGTGTCAAGTGACATTTAATCTAAAAATCAAGTCCTAAGGCAACGAGTATAAGGTCGATCAAGTCCATCCCTAAGAAAAAAATTAAAAGTTACATCTTATTCACCGTCCAAAACATGGTCAAAGTTGAAATTTTAAATGCATCGGGGTAAGGCATGGAGGTCAAACTTTAACTATATTCTTTAAGGGAAAAAAGTCATAAACTTTTTTTTTGGGATCACATGTCACGTGGCACATGAATTCTACATTAGTGTAGTGTTCAAAAGCTATGTCTCAAAGGCAACATCCTATATATATATATATATATATATATATATATATATATATATATATATATATATGGGGGCCGGTTTCGTCCCCCATGAGAGGACGCTCAAGCGTCCTCCAAGATGTCGTGGAGCTCCACGTGGCATCCAAAACATTGTTTAAATGTTACGTGGAGCACGAGGGGATGGGATAGATCTATTTTTTAAAAACGTTCAAATTCTTTTGAAGCCTGTTGTTAAAGTTTGACTGATTTCACCGATTCAGATTTCAAGGCTCAAAAAATAAATGGTAGAGATAAGTTTTCGAATTTAAAAAAAAATATATGATTTAAGCAATGCACTCGTGTTCTATGTATCATTAATTTGGTGCTAATTGGAGTTTTTCCCCAATCTTGGAGGATGCTTGAGCAACCTCCAATGAGGATGGAAGCCTTTCATGCCTATATATATATATATATATATATATATATATATATATAGGCATGAAATTCTGGGATGCTACACTTAAGCCAGTTGTGGATTGAGTGTCAAGTCCATATGCCCAAGTTCAATAAATGACTATAAAAAATAAAAAATTGAGCGTTTTTCCTTTGCTGACTTTTGTCAAAGGATAAAGAATAAAATTTGAGTGGAAAACTTATATCTAAAAGGAGCATAAACCTATTCATCAAAGATATTATATGGCAACCGTGAATAAAGCAAATACAATCAAAGGCCACAGTTGAAATGCTAATTTCATTAGGGTTATAAATAAGAGAAGCATCATTCTCTGAAATTTTAAATATAATTTCTAGGAAGATGAGAAGAAAATAACACAATAAAAAGAAAGTGAATGAGGATCATCTTCTTGAAGCCTATGGACCTTGGATTTTTGTTCATGAATTTATGACCCGATTGAGGTCTAGGTAGTTTCCCTTCTTCCACAACATTCAGCTATATACAAGTTTAGATATCTTGGAGATTTCTTTTAATGGATTTATTTATTCGACCATCAATTATTTCCCTCAAGATCTACGCGCATGATCAATCAAAAATCATAAATCAATAGTCCATAAATTAAAATATATATGCGCACTTTGAGTGTGGGCCATGAAAGATGGGTTGTCACTTTGATCTTCAATGATCTTCTCACTCTCAATACTTTCTCGCACAATGGGGATGCTTTTGTTAATATGGAAGGGTTGAAGTGTGTCGAGCAATCGTTGGGACCAAGCATCCCTTGTATTTATAGCCAAAGAGTTCTTTCCCATTACGGATTTGAATTACTAATTATATTGTGATTGAAAATTACAATCATACCTTAACTAAAAGACTTAATTATTAGTTATTTATTCTCTTTAAATAAATTCACCGAATTAGTAACTATTACATCACAAGATTGATTTTATACCATTCAGCGGTCAATGGATTGATCATAGTGATGACCACCAAAATAAAAACTTCTAACAGTCTCTCACTTGGCCATACTATGTCAATAAACTTCGATTATAAAATGTTAGCTAACTTTCTTTGAATGACAAGTCCTAATCAATCTCAATCAAAGTCTTTATAATCAGTCCGATCCAGTGAGAATTCTAACACAGAATCAATATAGTCAATACATCATTTCATCGATACATGACCATTCATTAGTTACCGCATTAGAATTCATCACCAATATGGATTCCAACTAGCATAATTTCACATAGATTGTAAGTTTACAAACTGAATGGTAATTACATGTAAACTCAATCTATTATTGGTCCTACTTTATTGCCATTTATTGGCACCATGTGTTTCAAAATTTTATTTGCATGAAAACGCAAATAAATAAATTTGATTGTCATCTATTGGCACCGTATATTCTAATATATATACTCTTATTGTAATAACCCGAAAAATTTTATTAAACGGTGGCCTCGGGATCCATGCCCAATTGGTCATGGGTTTGACTAAGTAGGAGTTCACTAGTTGACTCGAGGAGTGATGAACGGATGCGATGTGAAATTAAAGCAAACGTGTGGAATGTGAGGTGAGATCTGAAACCACATACACCCATTTGGGGTGCATCTGCTCAACACATGGGAAATGAGTATAAAAGGGTTAAAGAACCCTAAATTACTCTTGTTTGGTTGTTAAAGAAAGTTAAGAAGAGAGAGAGAGAGGGAGAAAAGTAAAGAGGGATTGTTGTGCAAGGAGTGAATGCAAGCCAAGGGGGGATTCGAGCATTTAAGGCCGGATTCGACGTGAGGGATCCGCTAGAGACAAAGCGGAACCCTAGCCATTCCAACCTTGAGATCCAAGCAAATGAGATTTGATTGAGGTAAATTTTATGTGAATTAAATGCATAGATCATAGAGGTTTAATTGCAGTCAAAATTTACTTAAAATCATAGGATAAAGGCCTAGGAAAAGAAAGAAGATTGTTTGAGAAGGATTTGGAAGAACAGCCCGAAAAGGGGGCTAAGTCTGGCCAAATCAATTAATCGATTTGGGATTTCAATTAATCGATTTGGTCTGAGAAGTTGAAAAGTCATGAAGGCCCGATTTCGATTAATCGAAATGAATTTCGATTAATCGATTTGGATAAGCTCCAGCCCACTAGAGAAATGAAATTGGGGAAATCGACTAATCGAATTAGAATTTCGATTAATCGATTTTGAGATTTCGATTAATCGATTTGGGATCGATTAATCCATTTTGAGATCTCATTACCGATTTAAGAATCGATCGCTTATGTTGGAGACTCGATTAATCGATTTGGGATCGATTAATCGAATTTGAATCTCGATTAATCGATTTTGAGAATCGATTAATCGATTTTGGTTTCGATTAATCGATTTTGGAAATCGATTAATCGACTTTGACAGTTTTGCTTAAACTTTATAGTTGACTTTGAGGTTTAGGGAGGGTCTTGGACCTTCTTTGTTACATCTTTAGTGATGAGTTACATGTGTTATATTGTACCATAGGTGGTACGTATGATCATGAGCACAAGGAGCCGCGTGGGACCTTGATACTAGAAGTTTCAAAGACTTGAGATAGGGAACACCTTGAACATGTACTTTAATTTTAAGAGCATGTATGTAGTGATATAATCATTAAATTGAAGTTGTTTTAAATCATGAAAAACTTTGTGAAAATGGGTGTGTGTGTGTGTGACACCACGAATATGATAAGGGCATCTATGTGATGCAAGTGATTAAGAACCAATCATCTAATGAGATTGAGACATCCCCAGGGGATGAGAAAGTAATAAAGGCATCAGGTGTGATGCGGGTATGTATACATCCCAGGAATGTATACACAGGATTGAATAATTACTGTTGAGGCCTAACTGATATAAGATAGCATACTTACACGGTGAATAACTATATGTAAAGCACATGTTATTTTTGTTATTTGAGGTTTGGAGGATACCCCACTGACGTGGCGGGATACCCACGACTGACGCCGCAGGATATCCGTGACCGGTACGGCGGCGAATCCGTACACCAGTACGGAGGTTTATCCGTAACCGTAAGTACATCCCAGGGATGTTGTGTAATATTTAACCTCGCTGCCGAGTGAGAAAGGGGCTTGGGTCGTATTCCCAGGGAATACATGTTTTTACAACTGTCTAATTAGATGACGATGAAGGGTATCTCATCGGGGCTCGATGCTATATTGCTCGGAGATTACTTAAGTTAAAAATTTAAGTTTTGCTTTAGGCCTGTTCAGTGTCATTCATGATTAAATCAACAGTAATGTAATACATGCAACTTACCAGTAAATTGAGTATAAATCACCTATTTTTAATTGGTTTTCTAGCAAGTGCATAGATTCATCATGCTTTGAATATCATGGAATAGATGTGAGTTTTGACTTATGTATTCATTGTGTTGTTCCCTATTGAGCTAGGATGTAGCTCACCCTTTTGACTATACGTCGCAGGTCCATTGATAGCAGCAGCGGAGGCTTTGGGGGACGTGGATCCGGGTGATTCGGATTACGTACCTGGAGACGAGTTAGAGCTTCCTCCCGAGGACTTCTTCTAGGTGACTTTGCTGAGCACTTTGATAGAAAGTCAGTTTTGTGAGCAGTTTAGTGCGGCTTGGTATGTTAAGCCTTTATTTTTGAAATAATGTAATTAAACTAGATATTCTTTTGGCGAACCATCTGGGGTGATCTGTATATCATCGATGGTTCGGGTCGGTTCTCTATTCATGCAGTGGCATGAGAGTAGAATTGTCTTTTGAATATGTCAGTTGGGCATATTAATGTTTTCCGCTTTAATGAGATTAATTGCTATATTTATTATGTGGTGCTTGTTATACCAATGTTCCGTGCTAAGCTTTGGGGACGGTCTAGAGGATCGTGCTGATGGCACGAGTTTTGAGGTGCCAAAATCTGGGAGGTCACAGTTGGTATCAAAGCATTTTCTTTTAGAACCTTTGACAATTATTCTTTTGTCAGAGCATAGGGACTTCTGTTAATGAAAACTTTATTTTCACTTACAGACCGTGATGTTACCTAGAGGAAGGGGTCGACCCAGGGGCGGCCATAATAAAAATTTACGTAGTGGAGATGGGTACATCTCTCCTACAAATAGAGTACCTATAGGAGATGGAGGGGCTTCTGGCAGTAGTGGCTAGGGAAGCCAAGACCAGGAAGAGGGCCGTGATCGAGATCGTCAGGATCAAGATCAAAGAGAGCAAGAGAGAATTAGAGAAAGAAATGAAGATAGAGAAGAGCGTCAGAGGATGATGCACACCATGGAGACTATGACAGCTGCTATGGCTCAATAGGCAGCATCTTTGGCGACTCACACGGCTCATGAGCAGCATCAGCCACCGACACCTCCAGTAGCTCCGACACCGCCACCATCATCTGCTTTTACTGAGTTTAGGAGGATGAAACCTCCTAGCTTTTCTGGACAGGGAGAGCCCATAGTGGCAGAGCACTGGTTGAGTGAGATGGAGAAGGTGTTCAATGTGCTCACGTGTACTGAGGACGAGAGCGTCCGTTGGGCAACCTATATGTTAGACGGGGAGGCTGGGCCTTGGTGGAAGGCTGTTTCACGAACTAGGGCCCAGGAGACCCCAGACATGCCATGGACTTGGGATGAATTCGTTGAGGAATTTAATAAACAGTATTTCCCTGAGGTGGTGAGGAATCAAATGGAAATCCAATTTCTACAGCTTACTCAGGGGAAGATGACAGTAAGAGATTATGGAGTGGAGTTCATGCGACTCGCTTGCTTTGCGCCTGACTACGTCATCACAGAGATGATGAGAGCAAAACGGTTTCAGCAAGGGTTGAGATCAGGCGTGAGGGGAGGAGTAGCACCATTCCAGCTGACGACCTATGGAGAGGTCATGAGTAAGGCCTTGGTGGTAGAAGAAGAAAACAACAATAAATATCGCCAGAGGGAGCAACAAGGAAGGTGGAACTCTGATCAGAGCAGAACGAGGAATTATGAATCGGTAAACAAAAAGCCTAGGTTCATACCAAACAATCAGAAGCCACTGTTTCAAGGAGGCTATGGGAGACCGACGCAGCAGAGCAACTAGCAGAGATTTCCATTGCTCGCGTCGGGGAGACCGATACGTTATGAGAGCCCTACGATTACTACAGGTGCTATAGTCACACAGGGGGCTTCTCGAGCAGCTTCTTCCATGCCACGTGAGACTTATGCCAAGTGTGGCAAGCCTCACAAGACATCGAACTGTAGGGTAGGCACTCGGGGTTGCTTCCGATGTGGCAAGGTGGGCCACTTGATCAGGGAATGCCCCGAGGTGAACAAAGGGAAGACGACTTCAGTGCCTATTTCGCGACCGATTCAAGCAAGGAAATCGATCGTCCAAGGAAGAGCCTACGTAGTCACAGCTCAGGAGGCTCAAAATACAAACGATGTCATTCAAGGTGAGCTTTCTTTTAAATAAAGAATTTCAATTCATAAAATTTTAGATAGAGAAGGTGCATCTATATTTAGAAAAATATAAGAGGAACTTGCATGTGATAAATTCTAGTGTAATGATAATAAATAATATATATATATATATATATATGTGTGTGTGTGTGTATGTATAATTAGGTAGATTAGACATCTATAAGAAGGGAAGCGACGTGTCATACGAAGCTCGAGTGTTGATAGACCTGGGGTCTACCCACTCATTTGTTACACCTCGCTTCACAAAGAAGATGAAAGTCGACCCAGAGGAGTTAGACTTCGTTTTAACCGTGACGGTTCCTACTGGGAAAGCGGTTGACACCGAGAAGGGTTGCAACTCCGTGATCGTGAGGGTCATGGATGGAGGCGATTTCGAGCTACCCGCGAACCTAATTCTGTTAGATATGCAAGGATTCGACGTGATCCTTGGCATGGATTGGCTATCGACTCACTGTGCGACGGTAGATTGCAAGAACAAAGTCGTCACTTTTAGACCGAATACAAGGAGATCGTTCCGATTTAGAGGAGAAAGGTCACAATACCACTACTTATCTCGGCGCAAATGCGGCGATTGATCAGAAAGGGGTGTAGCGGATACTTAGCATATTTGAAGGAGCAAAAAGAGGAGAAGAATGTGATATCTGAAATAGCAGTTGTGCGAGACTTCGTCGATGTATTTTTAGAGGAGTTCCCTGGATTACCTCCAGAGAAAGAAATAGAATTCGCCATCGACTTAGCACCAGGAACAGAGCCTGTGTCTAAAGCACCATACAGAATGGCTCCTGCTGAGTTGAAGGAGTTGAAAGAACAGCTACAAGAGTTAATGGATAAGGGGTTTGTTAGACCGAGCGTGTCTCCATGGGGAGCACCGGTCTTGTTTGTAAAGAAGAAAGATGGGTCAATGCGTCTATGCATTGACTATCGACAATTAAACAAACTCACTATTAAGAACCGATACCCTTTGCCTAGGATAGATGACTTGTTTGATCAGCTGCAAGGAGCAAAGTATTTCTCAAAGATCAATCTGAGATCGGGATATCATCAGTTGAGAGTCAAGGCAGAGGATATTCAGAAGACTGCATTCAGGACTCGATACGAACACTATGAGTTCCTGGTGATGCCGTTTGGGTTGACAAATGCCCCAGCGTCATTCATGGATCTGATGAATAGGGTGTTTAAACCACACCTAGATACTTTTGTCGTAGTGTTTGTTGACGACATCCTGATATATTCAAAATCAGAAGGAGAGCATGAGAAACACTTGAGAGTAGCCCTACAGACTCTACGTGAACACCAGTTATATGCCAAGCTCAGCAAATGTGAGTTTTGGTTAGAAGAAGTTAGCTTTTTGGGACATGTTGTCTCGAAGCTTGGTGTCACCGTAGATCCAGCAAAGATCGAATCAGTGGTGAATTGGGAGCAACCAAAGACTGTGACTGACATCCGCAGTTTCCTTGGATTGGCGGGTTACTATCGACGTTTCATTGAGGGTTTTTAAAATATATCAAGACCACTCACGAGACTCACACGGAAAGATGCAAGGTTTGAATGGAGTGAGGCATGCGAGAAGAGTTTTCAAGAACTCAAGAAGAGACTCACTTCAGCTCTAGTACTAGCTATACCTTCAGGCAGTGGAGGGTTTGCAGTGTATAGCGCTGCTTCATATACTGGTTTGGGCTGTGTGCTTAACCAGCACAAACAGGTGATAGCGTATGGGTCAAGACAGTTGAAAGAGCATGAGAAGAATTATCCGACACATGACCTGGAATTAGCAGCGATCATATTTGCGCTCAATATCTGGAGACATTACTTGTACGGTGAGACGTTTGAGATCTTCACCGACCATAAGAGCCTCAGATATTTGTTTACACAAAAGGAACTAATATGAGGCAGCGCAGATGGATGGAGTTTCTCAAGGACTATGACTGTTCCATACAAGTTTCTCAAGGACTATGACTGTTCCATACAGTACCATCCAGGCAAGGCTAATGTGGTAGCTGACGCCATGAGTCGGAAAAGTTCAGCTCAGTTAGCGAGTCTAATTTTGGGTATGCACCGATGGAAGTTGTTGGAAGATCTGGCACTATACGATGCAAACATTGAGTCGCAAACTACAGGAGTCTTCTTGGCTAATATCTCAGTGAGATCGATAATATTCAAGCATATCCATAAGCTACAGATGAAAGACCCGGCGCTAACAAAGATTCGTCAAGATGTAACTGAAGACATTACATCTGAGTTTTTGATCAAGGAGGATGGTTCCTTATTGTTCAAGGGCCGCCTCTGTATTCCGGATAACGTCGATCTACAATGAACAATTCTTGATGAATCACACAAGTCAAGCTATGCTATCCACCGGGGAAGCACCAAGATGTATCAAGATTTGAAAAAGAACTATTGGTGGAGAGGCTTGAAATAAGATGTGGCAAAGTACGTGTCGCGATGTTTGACGTGCCAACAAGTGAAGATCGACCATAGACATCCCGCAGGCTTATTGCAGTCTCTACCTATACCGGAATAGAAATGAGAATCGATTTCTATGGATTTCATCGTTGGACTACCACGTACTGCAAAGAAACACAATGCCATTTGGGTAGTGGTCGATCGATTGACCAAGTCAGCGCACTTCTTGCCTTACAACACAATGTACACGGCGGGAAGACTGGCAGAGCTCTATATGAAAGAGATTGTCCGTTTGCATGGGATTCCGAGTAGCATTGTTTCAGACCGTGACCCATTGTATACATCAAAGTTTTGGAAGAAATTTCAAGAAGGAATGGGAACGCGACTAGATTTCAGTACGACATTCCATCCGCAAATTGACGGACAGACTGAAAGGGTCAATCAGATCATTGAGGACATGCTTAGGGCGTGTATGTTGGAATTGCAAGGATCGTGGGATCAGCATCTACCCTTAATTGAGTTTGCATATAACAACAGTTTTCAGATGAGCATTGGGATGGCACCATATGAAGCACTTTACGGACGGCGATGTAGGTCGCCCATCAATTGGGAAGAAACGGGTGAGAAGTTTGTTTTGGGACCCGAAATACTTGAAGACAATGCCACCTATGTTCGGATGATAAGGGCAAAATTCAAAGCGGCGCAAAGCAGACAGAAAAGCTACACCGATATCAAGCGGATGAGTGTAGACTTCAAAGTGGGTGAACACGTGTTTGTGAAAGTGTCACTTATGAAGGGAGTCATGAGATTTGGAAAGAGAGGGAAGCTAAGTCCCCGCTATCTTGGACCGTTTGAAGTTTTGGGTTGAGTAGGGGAAGTTGCTTACCGCATTGGATTGCCATCGTTATTCGATCCAGTACACAATGTCTTCCACGTATCTATGCTCAGGAAGTACCTTAACAACCCTGACCACGTGCTGAGCGGTCAAGCTTTTGAGATGCATGAGGACATGACCATGATCGAAGAGCCGGTGGAGATTTTGGATCGAAAGGAACAAGTGTTGCGAACAAAAGTGATTCCACTAGTACTTGTCCGATGGAAGCATCATCCGGCCGAGGAAGCTACATGGGAACGAGAGGCCGATGTGAAAGACCAATATCAGGCCTTGTTTCTGACAACTTAAGAGTCAATTGTACCCCTGCAAGCATGTTTGTGGATTTTAACAATACTTGTGATGATGTGCTTTGTAGAACCAAGGATCAATTGGTATCATAAATTACCAAGATAAATCACGAAAACAGAGGGTTTTGAAAGTTTAAAGAACCTGATCAAGACTGATTAATCGATTTTCAAATCGATTAATCGATTTTGTTCGATTAGTCGACTGGCATGTGCCAGTGACTGGAAATTTGATGAGGATTCAGGAAATGAAAGAAGGGAAATTTTGATTAATTGATTTGGGTTTTCGATTAATCGATTTTGGATTTCGATTAATCGATCTGGAGGTTCGATTAATCAAACAACTTAGGAAATTTTAAAGAATTTGAAGAATTTTGTGTGATTTCGATTAATCGAAGAACAATTCGATTAATCGATTTGGAATTTCGACTAATCGAGTAACTTAAGGAATTTTGAAAATTTTGGAAGGAATGCAAGATTTCGATTAATCGATTTTAGAATTTCGATTAATCGACTGGCTCACACTAGTGAGCTTCAAAACTTAAAATTTTTAACGGATACGATTTCGATTAATCGATTTTGAGTTTCGATTAATCGATTTTGGAAATCGATTAATCGATTTCGCGCGGCTTAACCTAGTTTTGAATCTCGATTAATCGACTTTGGAAATCGATTAATCGAGCCGGAGCCTATATATATAAATCGATGGGTTTTTCACCCCATTCGAAATCATTTGAACTTTTCATATTTGCACGCTTTCTTCTTCTTCTTCCTTCAACCATCCGAGCTACCTAGGGTTTGCGATTTCTGATCGATCTCGGATCGGGATCGCATAGCATTGGATCAAAACCTAAGGTAAAACCCTAGTTTTTTTACTTCCTTTCCATTTTAAACCATGTAAACCCTAATTTTTGTGAATTTTCACCAACCATTCCGCCCAAAACCCGTTTGTCTTCAAAGAAGGCAACCTCTAAACTCCCGGTCCGGCGTAAGAACGTCGCACCGCCACCACCTACCCCATCACCGGTGAGGACTCCATCACCGCATCGCGGAGACCACCGTTCGACGAAGCGCTGCCTTCGCAACAGTCTTCACGATCAGCCAATTTTCGACACGCGATCATGCCGCCACCCACCAATGTGCTTCAACCCAATGAGTGGTGGGAGGCCAAAACCTTCGAGACTGACTACGTCATTGACCAAACCCTCTTCACAAACCCTGAGGTACCGGGCGAGACCCAATGGGCTCGCAATTACCTTCAAAATGCTGGCCTCGGCAACCTTCTGAAACCAATCCGGGGTTCCTACTACCCTAGGTTGGTTAGACTCTTCTACCAAGGGCTCGTGGATGGCCCTACCGACGACGTGGTTAAGACTACCATTGAGGGTCGGGCATACACGATCACCCGTCGCCACTTACACGAGTTACTCGAGTGTTACCTCGATTTTACACCCGAGACCACCCTCTTTCCACCCTTCGAGGAAGAGGTTAAGTTTGAGGAGATCGCCGCCCATATGACCAACGGGAAGACGGGGTCGGGATCCTCCATTAGGAGGGTCGACCTTCCCCACTATATGTGGATGCTTGATTCAATAATCAAGTGCAACCTTTACCTAATGCGCCACGACACTGAGCGCGTAGAGAAAGTGTAACAAGCACTTTACGCGGCCTTCTGTGGCCGTTGGTTTGACGCGACCATGCTTATCCTAAAGGGGATGAGGTACATTAAGGGCAAATTGATGAAGGGCAACCTAAGGCCCAGGGAGAAGATGCCATATGCTCGGCTCATCTCGAGCATGTTGGAGTGTTACTCCGACGCCCCTACCTACACCGTATCGCCTCACGAGGTGAGGGCTACGGATTGCGTGAAGCAATTCTCCATTGCTTCATGGCGCCGTAGTTACAATTTGTTGAAGCGGACCCTACCGGCTCTGGGTCCCATTCCAGCAGCAGCAGCAGCTCCAGCACCACCACCACATCTAGACCCACCCGTGGGTGGGGCACACCCAGTGGAGCCACCAGCGGAGAGGGCACCCTCCCACACCACTGCTTCACCTACGCCGCCAGCACAGTCCGCGGCAGCTACACCTACGTCATCCTACCGCCGCTGAGCACCTCACTCCAGTCCTACCATTGAGGACGTGTTGGCACGTATGGAAGCCAACAACGAACAGATGAATCGGAGGATGGACTTCCTTATGTTCCATACCCTTTGCTACATCTATCCATTGGACTACCAGCGGCGCCTAGCTCAAGAGGAGGAGTGGACAGCAGGCCGGACCGCCTTCCATAGGGGTCCAGTCTTCCATCCGACCACTGCGGCTTCCGATGCATCCGGCTCGACACCACAGCTGCCAGAGCAGCCATCCCAGACTTCACACACAGCCACTATCAGCATCACCACCAAAGATTTCACCAAATTTCATGCCTCCGCCAAATAGATGGAGCAAATTACCCAAAGATTGGATCACTGCAGGGACTAGATGAGACCGAGATGAGGATGTTTTTTTTTTGTATGCCTGTTTTTGGCACTTTTGATGTCATGAAAACAATGTAATTCAAAGTTGTAAATTTTACAAATTAATGATATATAGAAACTTTTTGTATCTGCGTAACTTAATTGTGTCTAATTATTTTGGTATGTGGGTACGCGACACCCCCGTGTGCGGGTTACCCAAACCAAACACCCTTGGATTATTTTCGAGGACAAAAATTCTCAAGGTGGGGAGAATGTAATAATCCGAAAAATTTTGTTAAACGGTGACCTCGGGATCCGTGCCCGATTGGTCATAGGTTTGACTAAGTAGGAGTTCACTAGTTGACTCGAGGAGTGATGAACGGATGCGATGTGAAATTAAAGCAAACGTGTGGAATGTGAGGTGAGATCTGGAACCACATACACCCATCTGGGGTGTATGTGCTCAACACATGAGAAATGAGTATAAAAGGGTTAAAGAACCCTAAATTACTCTTGTTTGGTTGTTGAAGAGAGTTAAGAAGAGAGAGAGAGGGAGAGAAGTAAATAGGGGTTGTTGTACAAGGAGTGAATGCAAGCCAAGGGGGGATTTGAGCATTTAAAGTCAGATTTGACGTGAGGGATCCGCTAGAGACAAAGCTGTAACCCTAGTCATTCCAACCTTGAGATCCAAGCAAATGAGATTTGATTGAGGTAAAATTTATGTGAATTAAATGCATAGATCATAGAGGTTTAATTATAGTCAAAATTTACTTAAAATCATAGGATAAAGGCCTAGAAAAAGAAAGAAGATTGTTTGAGAAGGATTCGGAAGAACAGCCCGAAAAGGGGGCTGAGTCTGGCCAAATCGATTAATCGATTTGGGATTTCGATTAATCGATTTGGTCTAAGAAGTTGAAAAGTCATGAAGGCCCGATTTCGATTAATCGAAATGAATTTCGATTAATCGATTTGATTATCGATTAGTCGATTTGGAAATTGACTAATCGACTGGGAAGCTCCAGCCACTAGAGAAATGAAACCTGGAGAAATCGACTAAACGAATTGGGATTTCGATTAATCGATTTTGGATTTCAATTAATCGATTTGGGACCGATTAATCGATTTTGAGATCTCGACTACTCGATTTAAGAATCGACTGCTTTATGTTGGAAACCTCGATTAATCGATTTGGGATCGATTAATCGAATTTGAATCTCAATTAATCGATTAATCGATTTTGGTTTCGATTAATCAATTTTAGAAATCGATTAATCGAATTGCATTTCTATTAATCAATTTTGGAAATTGATTAATCAACTTTGACAGTTTTGCTTAAACTTTATAGTTGACTTTGAGGTTCAGGGAGGGTCTTGGACCTTCTTTGTTATATCTTTAGTGATGAGTTACATGTGTTATGTTATACCATAGGTGGTACGTATGATCATGAGCACAAGGAGCCGCGTGGGACCTTGATGCTAGAAGTTTCAAAGACTTGAGGTAGGAAATACCTTGAACATGTACTTTAATTTCAAGAGCATGTATGTAGTGATATAATCATTAAATTGAAGTTGTTTTAAATCATGAAATACTTTGTGAAAATGGGTGTGTGTGTGTGACACCACGAATATGATAAGGGCATCTGTGAGATGCAAGTGATTAAGAACCAATAATCTAATGAGATTGAGACATCCCCAAGGGATGAGAAAGTAATAAAGGCATCAGGTGTGATGCGGGTATATATACATCCTAGAGATGTGTACATAGGATTGAATAATTACTGTTGAGGCCTAACTGGTATAAGATAGCATACTTACACGGTAAATAACTATATGTAAAGCACATGTTATTTTTGTTATGTGAGGTTTGGAGGATACCATGGGATACCCACGATCGACGAAGGTGATATCGGACCCAGACGTATGTGAATGAACTGCATACACCAAAGACGGAGGTTTATCTGTGACCGTAAGTACATCCCAGGGATGTTGTGTAATATTTAACCCCGCCGCATAGTGAGAAAGGGGCTTGGGTCGTATTCCCAGGGAATACATGTTTTTACAACTGTCTAATTAGATGACGATGAAGGGTATTTCATCGGGGCTCGATGCTATATTGCTCGGAGATTACTTAAGTTAAAAATTTAAGTTTTGCTTTAGGCCTGTTCAATGTCATTCATGATTAAATCAACAGTAATGTAATACATGCAACTTACCAGTAAATTGAGTATAAATCACCTGTTTTTAATTGGTTTTCTAGCAAGTGCATAGATTCATCATGCTTTAAATATCATGGAATATATGTGAGTTTTGACTTATATGTTCATTGTGTTGTTCCCTATTGAGCTAGGATGTAGCTCACCCTTTTGACTATACGTCGCAGGTCCATTGATAGCAGCAGCGGAGGCTTCGGGGGACGTGGATCCGGTTAATTCGGATTACGTACCTGCAGACGAGTTGGAGCCTCCTCCCGAGGACTTGTTCTAGGTGACTCTGCTAAGCACTTTGATAGAAAGTCAGTTTAGTGCGGCTTGGTATGTTAAGCCTTTATTTTTGAAACAATATAATTAAACTAGATATTCTTTTGGTGAACCATCTGGGGTGATTTGTGTATTATCGATGGTTCGGGTCGGTTCTCTATTCATGCAGTGACGTGAGAGTAGAACTGTCTTTTGAATATGCTAGTTGGGCATATTAATATTTTCCTCTTTAATGAGATTAATTACTTTATTTATTATGTGGTGCTTGTTATACCAATGTTCCGTGCTAAGCTTTGGGGCACGGTCTGGAGGATCGTGCTGATGGCACGGGTTTCGAGGTGTCGAAAGGCTATCAAAACTATCGTTTAATCTCATACTTGCAACGTGCTCCGAAAAGAACTTGGGAGGTAAGCCTTTAATAAGAGGGTCAGCCAACATAAGTGTCATACTGATCTTTTCAACATAAATAATTTGATTCTGAACTTTTTTCATTACAACAAGATATTTGATATATTTGGAACCTCCAGTAGTCTTGTTGTTATTGGAGATAGCTATCCCAACGGAATTGTCACATAAAATTCTTAGTGGTCTTGAAATACTATCAATAATTCGAAGCCTTGAGATAAAAAAATTTCAATCATATCGCATCACATGTTGTCTTAAAACATGCAACAAACTATGCTTTCATAGTAAACGAAGTAGCCTAAATTTATCACCCTTAATCACAGGGGCAACAGTAACGGAGTAATTATGCATGTTAAATCTTTTGAGAACTTTATCAATATAAGGTCTTTGAGATAATTCCAATATGTCAAGGGCTTTGTCTCGATGAATCTCAATTCCTATCATGTAGGAAGCTTCACCAAGATCTTTTATATCAAAACTCTTTGATAGAAAGTTCTTTGAGATATATCATCAACATGCTCAAACTACTATTTACAAGCAATATATCATTAACATATAAAGCAATGATAACAAACTTGCTTCCACTGATTTTAAGATATATGCATTGATCCACAATATTTTATTTAAAATCAAAGCTTGAAATGATTTCGTGAAATTTTAAGTACCATTGTCGAGATGTCTGCTTTAAACCACATATAGACCTTTTGAGTCTACAAACTAAATGACTCTCCCCCTCAACCTGAAAACCTTCAGATTGTGTCATAAAAAAATCTTCATACAAGTCACCATTCAAAAACGCAATTTTTACATCAATTTGATGCAATTCTAAGTTAAAATGAGTTATCAATGTCATGACTATCCTGAAAGATTCTTTTCTAGAGAAAATGGCAAATGTCTCTTTATAGCCTATTCTCTCCTTTTGAGTGAATCCTTTAGCGACAAACATGGTCTTGTATTTTTCTACATTACCTTTAGAGTCTTGCTTGATTTTATGTACCCATTTACAGCCTACAGGGTTAACTCCTTTAGGTAACTCTCAAAAATCTCAGACCGAGTTATGTTTCATTGATTCCAACTCATCCTTTATAACTTCGAGCCATTGAGTTGATATGTCACTCTTCATAGCTTGATTAAAGGAAATAGAATATGTTTCCTTTCTAAAATTATACTAGAGGAAGTTGATGGATGCGAAAGGACATAAATGTGACTTTGTGGTTAGCTTGATGTGTGATTGTTTGCTTGTGATTGTTGTTGGTTAAACATGGGACTTTCACTCGAAACCATGGAGATTAATTAATTGATCATAACAATTCAACTATGTTGCTTAGTAGCTTTTTTCATCAATTTATGCATTAATTTAGAATCGAATTTAAATTGTATCAATCTTTTAATAAAAATGAAATCTATATTATTATGATCAAGAAACAAAGGATTGGATACTCTGTTTCTGCCCATGACTCTAAGAAAACCTTTCACTTGACCAAGGCTCAAATTTTCCCTCTTTCCCCATAGAAGCTCTTAGTTGATTGTGGATTTTAGGCAAGGCCAATGGCCAATGCGCAAGACGTCTTATGTGAGAGATCTAAAGTTTCCAAACGGATGCAAATGCACACAAGCCAACATGCTTCCTATCGTTTGGGGTTCAAATCTCTCAGTTTATTTATGGTGACTGTTATTATATTGGTATTTTTTGGAGGCAACTGCAAAATACATAATACATGTGACAAAGATAAAACACAAAGAATAAAATCCTATTTACGAGGTATAAATTTTAAGTACTCAACTTTTTTCCATGATATTATTAGGGTACCATTACTTAAATCCCGTGAAACTATGATCTCACCCTACCTCCTCCATTCAACATGCATTGACTGCTTTTGCATCGGATGATGGAAAATTTTTTCAGCCCAATCTTTCAGATAAATGATCTTGAGATCATGGGCGCACAATCACACAATTAGCTTCTTATTTCACGTGGCATATAGCCTAAACAGTAACCCAAAAATCAAATGACACAAATCACGCTCAAACATCATTTTTGAGTCACATTTTGAGATGTGTGCCGTATGGAATAAAAAGTTGATTGTTTGATGGTACTCTCACTAACTCAATCTAGAAAAAAACATACGGTTCTTGACAAAATCAGACTCTATTGTTTCCTAAAGGAAGATTCTCTGAGAATCTAATTGCATCTTCGTTTATCCGACGGAGTGGGGGTGTCTATTGTCTTTAAGATAGCATAGTGAACTACGTGCCTCAGAGTTATTTTCAATACCATTTTTTTTAACATCCTATTCTATTTTCTCTCACACGTGCATCGTGTATTCTCCTAATTAGTAGATATATAAGAAAAAAAAGGAGATAAAAATAAAAAATTTGTGCAAGGCCAAACCATGATATATGCAATTAATGATGCTTGCATTTTATATTTAAGACATTCAACAAAGCACAACATGCGCACTAGCCATTGTGATGCGAATTTTAGATTCACCTGTTTGAATCGTGGTCGGATAAAGAGGAGATGTTAAAAGAGAAAGTGGACCCACGAATGAGTTTTTAAAAAAATGCTCGTTAAAAACCCGTTTGATCAGAAAGAAGAAAACCCAAAATTTATTAGGGTTTTCAGCTTTCAATCCCGTCACTTTTATGTTTGGCCTATTTTGAAGTGTCAAACGAAGTCGGATTAATACAAAAATGATCATATTTGAAAGCTTATCGAAGTAGCTTTCCAACGAGCTAAAATTTGAGCAATTCCGACAAGTATTAAAGAAGTTATGATCAGTTTTCGGAAGCTGGACATAAAGTGACGAATTTCAAGAATCCTAATTGAATTAGGATTAGTATCTTTTATTATTTTATTTTAGAAAGTAAGAGTTGTTTCTTTTATTAGAAATAGGATTAGTTTCCTTATTGTTTTAGGACTTTATTGTTTTAGAAGAATTAAGATCTTTCTTTTATTTGAATTAGGAATTAGAGTTATACTAGGATTTCTAATTTTATGTATTGGTTAGCCTATTTAAAGGCTTGTAAACACTTTTATTATTAGGTTTTGGTTAATGAAAACTGCTTATGTAAATTGAGAGTTCTAAACTTTCGTGAGGGTATGATTCTCTCAAAACGGAGAGCGATTCTTCGATTCCCGCTTGCGGTTTAGTTCGAGACCAACTCTTCTTCCATCTCTATCTTCTTTAGATCTACGGTTTGCGTAAGTAGCGTAATCTTAATTATTTTATTGATCTCATAGAAGCTCTAAATCAATATTTTATTCATCATTAATTTTATTAGCCTTTTATTTTCGTTTGGTATTGAGAGAACCTGCTTGCGAGTTCGTTCGACGAACTAAAACTATCGGAAATCTAGCCGTTCATAAGAACCCTAGTCTTCTATATCCGCGATAGGGAATGTACATGAAAGTAACACTATTTTGGGCCGAAATTAAATCACCTAATTGAATTTCTAAAATTTTTGTAATAATTTGTTATAAGAAATTATTATTTTTAATTGATTAAATTAATTTTACTCCTAATCTCAGCCCTCATTGCATGTAATAAGTTCCCGCATCAAATTGGTGCGAATTTTAGATCCACCTATTTGAATCATGGTCGGATAAAGAGGAGACGTCAAAAGAGAAAGTGGACCCACGAATGGGTTTTTAAAAAAGGGCCCGTTAAAAACCCGTTTGATCAGAAAGAAGAAAATTCAAAATTTATTAGGGTTTTCAACTTTCAATTCCGTCACTTTTATGTTTGGCCTATTTTGAAGTATCAAGTGAAGTCGGATTAATACAAAATTGGTTATATTTGAAAGCTTATCGAAGTAGCTTTCCAACGAGCCAAAATTTGAGCAATTCCGACAATTATTGAAGAAGTTATAGTCAGTTTTCGAAAGCTGGACATAAAGTGACAAATTTCAAGAATCCTAATTGAATTAGGATTAGTATATTTTATTATTTTATTTTAGAAAGTAAGAGTTGTTTCTTTTATTAGAAATAGGATTAGTTTCCTTATTGTTTTAGGACTTTATTATTTTAGAAGAATTAGGATCTTTCTTTTATTTGAATTAGGAATTAGAATTATACTAGGATTTCTAATTTTATGCATTGGTTAGTGATGCGAATTTTAGATCCGCCTGTTTGAATTGTGATCGGATAAAGAGGAGATATCAAAAGAGAAAGTGGACACACGAATTAGTTTTTAAAAAAAAAACACCCGTTTGATCAAAAAGAAAAAAATCTAAAATTTATTAGGGTCTTTAACTTTCAATCCCGTCACTTTTATGTTTGGCCTATTTTGAAGTATCAAACGAAGTTGGATTGATGTGAAATTGGTCATATTTGAAAGCTTATCGAAGTAGCTTTCCAACGAGCTAAAAAACGTGCAATTCTGATAAGTATTGAAGAAGTTATGGTCAGTTTTCAGAGGCTGCACATAAAGTGACGAATTTCAAGAATCCTAATTGAATTAGGGTTAGTTTCTTTTATTATTTTATTTTAGAAAGTAAGAGTTGTTTCTTTTATTAGAAATATGATTAGTTTCTTTATTGTTTAGGACTTTATTGTTTTAGAAGAATTAAGATATTTCTTTTATTTAAATTACGAATTAGAGTTATACTAGGATTCTAATTTTATGCATTGGTTAGCCTATTTAAAGGCTTGTAAACACTTTTATTATTACTTTTTGGTTAATGAAAATTGCTTATGCAAAATTGAGAGTTCTAAACTTTCGTGAGGGTGTGATTCTCTCAAAACGGAAAGCGATTCTTTGATTCCCGCTTGGGGTTTGGTGCGAGGCCAACTCTTCTTCTATCTCTATCTTCTTTAGATCTACGGTTTGCGTAAGTAGCGTAATCCTAATTATTTTATTGATCTCATAAAAGCCCCAAATTAATATTTTGTTCATCATTAATTTTATTAGTCTTTTATTTTCGTTTGGTATCGAGAGAACTCGCTTGCGAGTTCGTTCGACGCCCTAAAACTATCGGAGATCTAACCATTCATAAGAACCCTAGTCTTCTAGATCCGCGATAGGGAATGTACACGAAAGTAATACTATTTTGGGCCGAAATTAAATCACCTAATTAAATTTATGAGATTTTTCTTGGTAATTTGTTATGAGAAATTATTATTTTTAATTGATTAAATTAATTTTACTCCTAATCTCAGCCCTAACATTGCATGTAGTAAGTTCCCGCGTCAGTTAACCTATTTAAAGGCTAGTAAACATTGACAACATGAATTAAATGACGGAGATCGTATTTAGTCTCAATCTTGATTTTGAGACCATGTGCCTACCATCAAACGGTCAAATTTTTATTCACAAATGACAAAACGTAAACTTAAAACTAGTGTCATTATAATTTATATTACAATCAAAACTTAGCTATGGATTAAAAATTTTATTAGATAAATTATCGATTAAAATATGGAGGGGCCAACATAGGCAATGTGCACTAATGAAATTCTTTTACTTTGAATAGATGCATTCACTACAAAAAATAAGACTATTAGCGGCAGCAAAAAACTGCCGCTACTAATAAAAAAATTGCCGCTAATACCCTTGCTGCTAATAGTCGTAATAGCCTTTAATAGTTTTTTGATAATAGTGGCAGTTTTTTACAACAAAAAATTACCGCTAATAGTCTTATTTTTTTGTAGATATTATATCACACCAAAGTAACAAAATAGGTATCGGGTATCAGTCCTTAAAGGACCGATACGAATTGGCCTATATATCGGCCGATATTTGATACGTATCGGCTATACGGGCCCGTATGATCCGATAACAATACTGATACCGAGTTGGATATCGATATCATATCAACGCCGATACATAATGGTATCGACGAATATTTGATACCTTGGTCGCGACTCGTTGGCGAGAATCACTGACACCTAAAAACATGTGGGATACTCCACTCATTCCGTGAAATGCATGCCCTACTAATATAATAGGGTTTTTTTGCAAATAGCCTCTCGTGTTTTGCTGAAATTGCATAAAACCGCCGTCATGCCTATTTACATTGCACACCCTACTTTTATGTTTCCTTTACATATTCCCCATGCTGTTAAAACGGTGGTTAAGTAGGCATCATTTCTTCGATTGAATGACACCTTTGCCCTTAGTGAACATTATTTATAAAATTATCATTGTATTTTTCCCAACTTTGACCGCCTTTTTAATGATGGATAAGCATCGGATCTTGCCCAACTTTTTTGGGTGGAACATAACTGATCTCCTCTAAGTTGTCGTGTCACCCGATTTTCAGGTTGGGTGCCACATGACCTCACTTGGCTCGTGGGTAGTGTGTCACCCGATTGGCTCGTGGATCAGGTCTCGGCCGGGTCGGTGTGAACGTTAAAAGGAAAAGGTATGTGTCACGACCCGAAATTCTACCCCATCCCGAGGGCTTAGAATTCCGAGTTATGACCCACACATATCCCGGATATGCTAAGCGGACATACACCTAATCAGAGTTCTCGCGTAATAATGGTTCCACAAAATCCGTGAGATCTAACAAATAGGGTGGAATATGAATGTAATCATAAATACTGAATAAGCCTGATAAAATGCGATAGAATGCTATCAATCCACAACTAACAGGTAAGTCAAATCGGAGATAAATCCGATAAAAATAAAATAAAAGCATAGAGTCAATGATAATAATATAAGACAAAATCCAATACCGAGTCTACTAAATCAATATCCGGCGCTCGGATCAAAACCAACACTGTAGTCCTCCTGGTGATCGGCAACGTCGCCCTCCAAAGGCTCCTGGTACTCAACGCCCGCGGAATCAATGAAATCGTCACGAGATCTAGATGGGTCTACTCCACCAAACAGTAATCACCGCAGAATCGTTAGATTATCGTGGGATGAGTTTACTCACTCACGTAAACTCAGTGGATACACCGCCAATCCACCCCATACTACTCAGGTGCATTGTGGGTGCATCTTGTGAGTGATAAACATAGTATTTCAAAGTAGATAGTAAAAGAAAGGCAAAATCACATGCATATCATAAAACTCATATCATATCATAAATGCAAGAGTATGATCTAGACACTCGTATCCTAACGTACCTTACCATATCTCATAACATATTATATCATATCTTATTATCATACATGCATATCGCATGAGCGTAACTAACATACTAGTGAAATCCTAAATGACCTGTGCCAGAGTCGCTGCTCGAGCTACTATGGGAGGGTCAATATAGTATCATACCACCATATTATAACGCCCTCGTGTCATACTCATACTCCACCACCCAGCCAATGGAGAGACATAATGGCCAAACTCACTCATAACGCACTCATACTCATAATCTCTCCCAGAGATCCGTCTTGGCTGAAAGACGTTGTTGCCCTTACTTACGGCTACGCAAGGAACCAAGACGCACAGTGAGACTTAAGTTCTTTATCTTTGGTCAACCACACAAATGATGTCTTATTATCGCATCAGATTACATAACTTATCTTATCTCATACTCATATCTTATCATACTCTCATACTTAATCCTAGGATAAACTATAGTGAGGCAACCTTTATAATTCACGCTTCCCAAGAAAAAAGTTCCGTAGTAACCTGGATGTACTTCGTATGATAGTTTATACTACCATAGAGGTGTTGCATCCGTACATGGACGCCAATATACCGAGTTTCACGTAACCATAAAAGAAACCTCACCACAGCTAAGGCCTAAAGCCCGATTCTCGTATCATATATCATATCTTATCCTCTCGTATTAAAACTCGGGGTGATAAGATCACTGTATATGCCACTGTGTACGAAGTTACACTGAATTCACACTCACCCGACTCGTCATGGGTCCCATTCCACCATGAGTTGTAAGGCATGTGAATATGGTGTATTCCTCGCTTCGATACCATCTCAGCGAATCACCACGCCCAAGCGTAGGCATGATCTCATACACTCTCGTACTCATGATCTAACATATTCTTAACTCGTATATATTGATTAGGTTATAAATACAAAAGTATCACACATACATAACGGTTTATACTTAGATTTTGATTGTGCTTATATTTATATTTATTTACATACCACACCAATATAATTATAGAATAGAGTTATAAGTGTGATTTCGATAATCATAAAAGTCAGAGTTCGATTTCATAAAGACATTGAAGTTCTAACACTTTGTATTATCGAAGAGGTTGCGTTGAAGCGATAAAATTGATATATATATATAATAATTAGATAATTAAATTAAATAATATTTATACTTATTAAGTTATGATTTATCATGACCATCGATTGAAAGACTTTACAATATAATATACATAAGAACTTTGGTCATGATATTTAGAAAATAATATTAAATTCGAATAGCCTTGAGTAATTCAAAATTGAACCCGACTTGTTGCTCTATTTTGACCTGTAAAACGTCAGATTCGTGAAATGGCTATTTCACACAAGGTTGTAAAGCTCGCTGTTTTCTTTCCAACGCCGCAAGAATCGCATTAATCCGAGGTTGGAGTAAAATGTTATGATCAAAATATCAGAACAGGTGCATCAATGGTCGCGAGCTCGGGTTCGTGGACGTGAATTCGGGTTCGTAGCCGCAAGTTCGGACCCGAAACTTTAAGTTGGTGCAATCTATTATTTATTTAAATAAAATAAAAATATAATTTAATTTTTTTTGGGCTTAATAAATTTTAAATAAATAATAATATAAACTTGCAACAATAATATATATTATTATAGTCTTAGTAGAAGGATAAATTTATACTATATAGATTTAGAAATAAATAATATTAATATGATATTATGCCAATTAAGTCAATCTATCAAATTTATAAGTATTAAAATTTAATTAATTTTACAGACATAAAAGAGGAAGTAAACATATTAAATATACAGACCTAATATAAGGTAAAATATTAATGGCTCAAACAAAAAGAATTTTTGAAAAGAAAAGAAAAATAACATATAAACCCAATTTACAAAATATATAACTTTCAAGGGAAAACATATATTAAATATATAGATCTATTAATTTATGAGATATTTGGGTTTAAATAAGATTTTTAAACCCGTCGATGCGCGATCGAACGCATCCTACGCGACGGAATCTGAGAAGAACAAGATGGATTGATGGGTACCCACCTCTTGAAGCGTGAACGGAAGATCAACGGCGATTCGGGTTGAAAATGTCGATTCCCAAGGCATCGCCTCGTCTAAGTCTCGAGAGAGAATAATTTCTTATTATAGAGAAGAGAGAGCTTTTAAAGTTTTATTTATAATGGTATAAAATTTTAGGTCAACTCTAATTAACACTTTTCGTAGGAGATTTAATAGAATAGGAGATTTTTACACGGAATAAGAATTCATACGTAACTTGGATAGCTTGAGAAAAGGTTTCGTTCCACCGTTTTCCATAAGCACCAAAGCTATTGGTGTTTCTCTCCCGAAATTACAATTATACCCTTTGACTTGCTTGATCACTTAAAATGGGTATAACTTTTTATATTCTTGTCAGAAGTCGTCAAATTATATATCGTTGGAATCGTATCGACGAGCACTTTGCAATGAGTCTAATTTTGATATGAGAAAAATTAGAAATTTTCTATTTTAAAAGGTGAGTTTCGATTCTGATGTGGAGCGTTAGCATAGTACATAGTGTGGTGCATCATCTAACACCGTTAAAATAAAATCTAAAAATCTGGATTGTTACAGTATGTCACCCGATTTTCAATTTTTTATAGATCACATGTCATGTGGTATGTAATCCAGAGCCCTTGTACAACATTCAATGTTGTGGCATTGAGGAAGGAACTCCTTAACTATATATATATATATATATATATATATATATATATATATATATATATATATAGGGCTGAGATCCTACCAACGGGGTAGCATTTTAGCGCTACTCTCAAGTCAAGTGAGCGCCATGTGTCACCCAACCCGAAAATTGGGTGACACACTTCCCACGAGCCAAGTGAGTGCTATGTGGCACCCGACCCAAAAATTTGGTTGGCCGATACGTAACGGTATCGGCCAATATTTGATACCTTGGTCGTGACTCGTTGGCGAGAATTACTGACACCTAAAAACGTGTGGGATACTCCACTTATTCTGTGAAATACATGCCCTACTAATATAATAAGGGTTTTTTGCAAATAGCCCCTCGTGTTATGCTGAAATTGCATATATATAAAACCCCCAAGTTATGCCTATTTACACTGCACCACTGTTTTTATGTTTCCTTTACATATACCCCATGCTGTTAAACGACAATTAATTAGGCATCATTTCTTCAATTGAATGACACCTTTGTCCTTAGTGAACATTATTTACAAAATTATCATTACATTTTTCCCAACTTTGACCGCCTTTTTAACGATGGATATATAAGTATTGGATCTTGCCCAACTTTTTTGTGTGGAACATGACTGATCTCCTCTAAGTTGTCGTGCCACCTGGTTTTCGGGTTGGGTGCCACATGGCCTCATTTGGCTCGTGGGTAGCGTGTCACCCGATTGGCTCGTAGATCGGGTCTCGGTTGGGTTGGTGTGGACTTTAAAAGGAAAAGGCATTTCACCTGATTTTCAATATTTTATAGATCACATGCCATCTGGCATGTGATTCGGGGCCCTTGTACAACGTTCAATGTTGTGACATTGATGAAGGGACTCCTTACCTATATATATAGGGTTGAGATCCTACCAACGGGGTAGCATTTTAGTGCTACTCACGAGCCAAGTGAGCGCCATGTGTCACCCAACTCGAAAATTGGGTGACACACTTCCTACGAGCCAAGGGAGCGTCATGTGGCACCCAACCTGAAAATCTGGTGACCCGACAGCTTATAGGAGATCAATCATGTTCCACCCAAAAAATTTGGTCAAGATCCGATGCTTATCCACCGTTAAAAATGCGATCAAAGTTAGAAAAAATACAATGACAATTTCGTAAATAGCGTTCACTAAGGGCAAAAGCATCATTCAATAAAAGAAATGACACCTAGTTAACAACTGTTTAACGCTAAGGGCCTATTTGGATAAAAACACAGAAAATGTAGGAAAGTAAAATAATATTCCTATTTTTTCCCATGGATACCTAAGTTGTAGGAAATCATGGGATTCCTTTGTTTCCCTTTATTTTTCATTGTTTGAATAACCACATTGCTAGTTGGGAAAACGTGAGATTAACCAAATCCTATGTTTGGATACATATGCAGAAAACTGTAGGAAAATAACATATCCTAACAAAAAAATAATCATAATACCACAAAAAATCATCCAAACTAAAAAACAGTTGCAATATCATAAAAATGTTTCACAAAAAATGACCAAAAAATTATATATGTATTAAGTTTATTTTGCTCTTTACATATCTTAGTGAATTGCTCTAGTGGTTGACTTAGTGCTTTGTGAAGGTTAGGTTCTAGGTTCAAATCTTGTTATATGCAATAAACTGCATCTCTCCCAAAATAAGTCTGTGCCTCACCTTAGATGAAGGGGAGCCTAAAAATAGGACAAAATTGTGGGATTTAGTTAAAAAAATCAAAGAAGAAATGTTTGTTATGAAAACAAATACCATAAAAAAGATTGTTTTAAGATTTTTGATAATTTTGGATGATCACTATAATTTTGAATGGAGGAGAATCCACTAATATAAATTAGGACTCCTAAAGCTTAGTAACAAATTTTTAGAAAGTTTGGGTGGTCAATTGACCACCCAAGTCATAACGTGGCTCCGCCTCTGATTTTTGGGGAAGTATGCCATATAGAATCAACATCTAACCGTATGATAGGAGCGCCATGTTCTTAAGATCTATCATGAGGAAGATTGGAAAAAAAAATCTCTATTGTCTGATTCAAACTAGTCAATGGTTTTCGTCCGTGAAAAAATTGTATGGTATTACTAATAAATAGGTGAGAAGAGTCGTACCCTTATCTTTTTCTTCTCCACTCCTCTTATCTTTCTGAGGTCTCGGCAATTGAATGCCGAGGGTACCCTCAAACTCTTAAGTCGGAAATGAGCTTAAAAATGACCTTTTGTATTCTGACCCTTAAGTTCTTAACAATTCAAAAATTTCGAACCCGAATGCATCCGACTAAGTGTATGGGTCCGATAAAGAGTACATTACCTGTCATGAATATTAATGAATGTGCAAATGGGTCATTTTTGGCCTTTGATGGAAAGCCCATACACCGACTCATGGTGTGCTGGCTTAACACCTAGTTAGGCCCCATGACTTAAAAAGAAGGAAAACCCATTTGCAAAACTCATTTGAGTTTTATTTGTGAAAGGAGAGAGAGCTTAGAGAGAGAAGAGAGAAACCTCTTTCTCTTTTGGCCATTTGAAAACCCAAATCACCGTTGGATCTTCTCCAAAAAATTTTCTTCTTCTTCTTCTTCTTGAAGATCATTAGCCATGGAGAGGAGTTGAGAAAGGAAGAGAACCTCCATCCCCCATTTCTCTTTTGAAACCCTAATCTCTAGATCATCCTCTCTAACTTCTCCTTCAAGAAAAATCATGTGTATTTCGACTGCAAGAAACGTAGGTTTCGACGTCGTTACGATCGGAGAGAAGAATTTGAGCCATTGGAGGAGCAAGAGGGTTTGATGCCGATTTCCTTCTGTTATCGATCATCGTAGGTGCACATACACGAAATTAGAAGGTAAGATTTGATTTAATAGTGTAGAATTAGTTTTGAGTTTGATTTATGGGTGTATGAAATGCGTGAATGGGTTTTGGGCGTTTCGGATCGAGGAAGAAGAAACCCAAAAGGGACTGAGTCGGGCTAAACCACTCAAGCGAGTTGAAAATTTCTTGAGCGAGTTAGCTTCAGAAACAAGAGGAAAAATCGCTCGAGCGAATTTGAGCGAGGTGCTGAATACTGTCTTGGTATTTTAGTCATAACTTTGTACTCCGAAATCGGATTGATTCGATTCTCATGGTGTTGGAAAGAAGATAATGAGCTCTATAACTTTCTGTGAAATAACAGTTTCATGAATTAAATATTTTAAAAGTCAAAATTGAGAGACAGGTTGAGATAAGTTCTGCATGATCCAAGGTTAGCACGAACTTGTCCATATCATCCCAATTTTGAAAGAATGCTTAAGTACATTGAAGTTATTAGTAATTAAAATTAATCCATAATGTATCATCGTATATGTAATGTAGGGAAAGGAATCAATCGCCGTCGATAAGGGTCACCTCACACTTTCTTGCGACATTAGGAATCGAGGTAAGGAAACTTTACTACTCAATTGCATTTAATTTCGATTCATTGATTTGATAATTGGAAATATGAATTGAAGCCTTTGAACACTGAATCTAAATTTGAACGTGTAATTGAATTTAGACCCCCTTTTGAAGTTAAATTTTGACACTGATCTTTTGAGCTTTTGAAGTATCGAACTCTGGAGCGTGTACTATTGAAGTTTAATTTCGATTCATTCATTCAGACTTTGATTCATAGATTTTTATGATATGATTGAATTGAATGTGATCTTCGAATCATATAATTGCATTGGAATCTTTTGGAAGTATTAAACCCTTTTAGATTGAATAATGATTTGAATATGGAACCTTTGAACATTGAATCACTCGAATGTGGATTTTGAATCCTCTGAACTCTGTAGGGGAAATTCAACACTCAATTTCATCTTTATCTTTGATTCATAGACTCTCATGATATGATTTGAGTGCATTAGAACTTGTGAATTGACTGTATTTGAAAAATTGAAAGCTTTGAATTATTAGTGGACATTTGGAACTTTTGAAATAGTGAATCTTTTGAACTTGGATACGAACTTTGAATTTGAATTTTGAAATGGAACCCTTTGAACTTTGAATCTAAACTTCAAATATAATCATGAGCACTGAAGTATAATTCGTTTAGTTTGACCGCATTGAATACTCGAAATAATTGCATTATTGAATTGTACCCTCCCCTCCTTTATTTATTTTGTTGCATCTAAACGCCTTTACATTTTATAATACTAAAAATAATCTTAACCCTTTTAAACTTTCAATCCATATCCGAAAAAGTTTCTCCAGCCCTTCTTCCAAAAAAAGAATTATTTGAGAATTTTATGATCCATCCGGAATGTTGAGCCTCCAAAATTAGGGTTTCTGCAACTCAATTTAGGGTATATAATATTAAGGTAATCGCACTTTTTCTTCTTGTTTTAGTGGAAAGTTTTCTAGGTTCTTTGTTCGCGAAAGATCTAATCTCTTAGGATTTTGTAATGCTTTCTATTTCGTGATCGGTGACGGATATTATTGGAAAGTGATTTTTATAATCTTGTAGGGTTTTGTAATGCTTTCTATTTCGTGATCGGTGACGGATATTATGGGAAAGTGATTTTTTCTTGCAGAGATGGAGTTTGGGATATTTGTTTGTGTTTTTTTATTCATTTTTTAGTGGTTTGTTTTTTTGATTATCATTTTATGGAAAATTTTGGATTGAAAAATGTACTAACGAGTGAATTGATCGAAGTTTTTAGCTACAAATTGTAAATGTATTAATAAAAAATAATTCATTTTTCATAGAGTTTTGTATGCCCTAATTTCAATTGGACAATTTCAAATCATTGGTTTTTTTTTTTTTTAATTTTTGGAAATGGAAATCATTGTTTTTGGTGTTCCGTGCACTTATTACTTAGTATCTTTATTTTCAATTTCTTATTTTCCAATTTTTATTGGAGAGTAACTGCAATTTTTTTTAAGTGCTATTTCTTGGGCTATGTATATCTTTTCATGCATAATAATATATATATATATATATATATATATATATATATATATATATATATATATATATATCCTTACTACTATATAAAAGTAAAATAATTTCTGTCAATTTTTCATGCCTAAAATGCCCCTATTTTTGTAACCCTATATTTTCTAAATTTCTATAACTACAATTCTAATTAAATTAGGAATCTTCGATTTTTCCTTTATTTCATAAATATCTCCTAAAATCACTCCACCGTGTTATTTAAGTGAGAAAAAAAAACGATTTAACATAAGAATTTGGAATCATAAATACTTCCTAAAATCACTCCGCCTTTTTAACAGTTTTTTAAGGGTACACCCAATGAAAGTGGGACCTTAGGACCTGTTCGGTAACAATAAAATTATTAGTGAGAAATTAGCAGAAAACTTTTTAGCTTACGATGCAAGCTAAAATCTTAAAAGGATTTATATATTTGCAACCCTTAAAACTCCATATTCTTTCTCTAAAGTCGGAATTTACATGTTAAATTGCTTTGATAGCAAACAGTTTTCACTCCAATTTTTTTCCCAATAGATCTTGAGACCATGGACTTCCCATCAGATGGTAACTTTCTTATTTTACATGGCACACTTCCCATCAGATGGTCAATTCTTTCGGATTTATGCCAATTGGAATTAAAAAATGACCATATGATGATATGACTATCGACTAAAGATCCTTTGTGTGAAAAATTGGGGTGAAAAAGATCTCCATCGTGCCAGTAAAATATCAATCAATTGTTGGTGCTCAAAAAATTCATGTGGAAAAGATTAACCCATCTGATTTGAAAGTCATGATTAGAAGATCCTATGTTGAAAAATCAAGTTCAATCATTTAAAGGTCCTAATGTTCATGTGCATTTGCATGTGCATCTTTACTAGTATCAACAATATATTTTCTTAAATGGATCTATAAATATCGACAATATATTTTCTTCCAGTGATCGGAGGTGAGAAGTATATCTAATATCTAATATTATTTGCAAGTCCAAGGCTTTTTTCTTTTCTTTTCCTAGTCAGTAATATATCTAGGGTTTATGTTGTGTTATGATCTGTATTATTATTATTATTATTATTAAATGGACAATTCATCATTAACAAGAAGGGGGAGGATCAGTTAAGTGCAATGCACTCATAACCATCTTCCCAAGATAACAAAAGCAAATGCCTTACCAGAGGGATTTACCCTGCCTCCGTCCTTCGCTAACCTATCATCCCTAACATTACATAACCTAGGAATATAACTGAAAGGCACGGAATATCCCCTGATTTTACTCCTAATATACTCCTCCACCTGCAAAAGATTCCGTGGAAAGGGAGACTTCCCTGATAGCTAGCTTATCATGACCGCCGAATTGCCTTCATTTATATTGTCAGTTGCTACTCTAGCTAGAAGATAATCTATACCTTGCTTGGCCCTCCAGCAATTCTGCCTCTCTGTTGGTGCATGTATTGAGATCAATGGAGTTACATAACGTGACAGCTCTTTATACATGTTGTTCACAAGAAAAGTTCCAACTTAGCCGTTTTCCATATGAGATGATCCAACATTTGCAGCCTCAAATGAAGTTCTGAAAGGTTTATAACATCCAGAAAATAAGAAAGTTGGATTATCTCGTGATTGCAGAATCTCCTTTTAGCAAAAAATCTCCACTGTGGGGTACCAACCTCTATAGGGTCTGCGATATCTAATAATGTTGCTGGCGGAGAAAAAATCAATTCAAAAATATCCTTAAAAATGAGTTTTCAGCCGCCCAAAACCTTCCCAATTGTCTAATAAAAAGAGATGTTCGCGGCAGTCGACTATTATCTGCATTTGATCTGTGAATTTTGATTAGAACTTTGAAACAACTGTCCAAAAACCAGATGCATTATGAGAACTACCTGGTTTAACTAACCATCTGCCACCATTCAATCCGTATTTTTGAAGTAGGATCTTGTTGAAAATATGGTATCGGGTTGCAAGAGAAGATAAAGATTGAAATGAAAATACGCAGATCCGGTTCGGGGCACGTCGTAATTCGTTATCTTTAAATCGAGATTTGCCCCTGCCACTATGATCAAGTGGCCACCAATAGGTTACCGGCAAATCGGTTCAAGGATACAACGAACCGGCAACGTATTCTTGTGATCAGATTTAGTGAATCTGATCACGCAACCAGAACACCAAATACTGCTTAAGAAAAGAACTCGGAAACAAACTTTGAATTTGGAAAAAACAAAAATAGATAAAATGCAGTTGATTAAAAGAATGACCTTGGGTCCCCTTTTATAGAAGTCAAGAGGTGTAACTGCCGTACTGATTGGACAAAACGGTTACAGAAACCGATCAGACACAACGGTTACAAAAGATCTGTTTAGACACAACGGCTACAAAGAATAGATTATAAAATTTAAATGCTTTTAAAATTTAAATGCAAATGATTAAAACATGGTTAGTCTTTTATCCAAAAACTTATTTTATCACACGCATTACTGCACTGCATCTGCACTCGTGCTTGTGCCTGCTGACTCGACCTCGACCCGACCATTTCGGCGCTGGCTGTGTGTGACTGATGGGTTGCATGGCAGTGGAAGTTACAAAATTCGGTGCCCCCTGGGTGAAGCCTACAAGCCTTGAGCCAAGACTACATATTATAACCCAAATCTCCAAAAGAGTTTTACCCGGTATGAGACTATTCGCAATAGTCCAAAAAATAAAAAACTTTTAAAATAATTAAAATATCCAACAATCTCCCACTATTTTAAAGATTTTAAAATATCAAATAATCCCCCACTATTTTTAAAGATTGAAAAAGCAGAATAAAGCTAGAAACATGTGCATAAATGAAAATGTCTTACAGACTTGAATTTTCATTTTAGTGAAAATAATTCAAGGTTTGTCAAGGTCATTAGTGAAATTAAGTCTTGAACTAACGATCTTATACGATAAATCGAAATTATGTCACACACGTATTTCATATATTTGGTGTTCAATAAAGAAGGTTAGCACATTTAGGCCCTATGCTAGTACCCTAATTTTCGTAAGTGTTTATGAGATAAAGTCATGTCTCATTGAAAGCGGCTCCACCCTCACACTTATATAGGTTGACCTATAAGAGATGTTCTTGTAACTTTAACATCTCAACACATTATGTTATAGGACTATTAAGAGCAATGCTCAACCTCCCCTTATCTATTACAAGTGAAACACTACCCTTCCTGAAATGTATATGAGATTTATTTCTCATCAATGTAGTGTCCTTTAGCCGCCACGTTCCCTTTGAACCTAAACATTGATTAAACAAATATTAAGTAGGGTTTCCATCATAAGTGGTTGTTTAGGTTTAATGACTTTAAACCTATCTCGATTGAAGTTTTATGAATCTCATCTCTGCCAAGGCTTTTAGTAAACGGATCTGCCATATTTTCTGCAGACCTGACTCCAATTACTGAGATTACTCCATCTCTAAGTGATTATTTTACATAGCTATGTCTTAGACCAATGTGTTTATTTTTTCTATTATACGTTTGACTATAAGCCTTTGATAGTATTGCTTCACTATCACAATGTATAGAGATAGGTGGCAATGATTTAATCATAATTGGAATTTCTAGTAGTAAATTCCTTAACCATTTTGCTTCTTTTCCACTTGCCGCTAAGGCAATGAATTCCGATTCCATAGTGGAATATATGATGCAAGTCTGCTTCTTTGATCCCCATGAGATCGCAACACCTCCAAAAGTAAATATTCATCCACTTGTAGACTTTGATTCTTCTGAACCAGATATCCAACTTGCATCGCTATATCCTTCTAAAACTTGAGGATATCCAGAAAATTGTAAATCATAATTAATAGTACCCTTTAAATATCTAAAAACATGCGAAATAGCGTTCCAATGAACAGAACTAGGGTTACTTGCAAATCTACTTTACTTACTGCAAATGCGATGTCTGGTCGTGTACAATGCATTGCATACATAAGGCTACCAATAACCCTTGCATATTCTAACTGTTGCACACATCATCCATTATTTTTAATCAATTTAAGATTAATATCTAAAGGTGTATTGGCAGATTTCAAATCAAAATAATTAAATCTTTTCAAAATCTTTTCAACATAATGAGATTGAGTTAAAGTTAATGTATTTTCATTTCTTATAATTTTGATTCTCAAAATTATATCTGCCTGACCCATGTCTTTCATGTTAAAAGATGAACTTAAGAAGTTTTTAGTTTCTAAATTAGTTCCAAAAATAAGTAAATCATCTATATAAAGACATATAATAACACCATTATTATGAGAAAATTTATGATATATACATTTGTCGGCCTCATTAGTTTTGAATCTAAAATTGGTAATAGTATTATCAAACTTTTCATGCCACTGTTTTGGTGCTTGTTTTAGCTCATATAGAGATTTAATAAGTTTACAGACTTTCTTTTCTTGTCCAGGTAGAACAAATCCTTCTGGTTGTTCCATATAGACCTCTTCTTTTAAATCATCATTTAAAAAGGCGATTTTAACATCCATTTGATGGATTTGTAAGTTATGTATAGAAGCTAAGGCAATTAGAAGTCCTATAGTCGAAATTCTAGCAACGGGTGCGTAGGTGTCAAAATAATTAACACCTTCCTTTTGCCTATATCCTTTGGCAACCAATCTTGTCTTAAATTTTTCTATAGTTCTATCTGCTCTAAGTTTTCTTTTAAATATCCATATACATCCTATGGGTTTAGATCCTTCTGGTAAGTCTACTAATTTTCATGTTTTGTTTCCCATTATTGAATCAATTTCATCATTGATAGCTTCTTTCCAAAAAGCACTATCTCTAGATTTCATTGCATCGTTAAAAGTGATAGGATCATCGTCTATATTTAGATACAAATGTTTCTTAGTACTTTTGGTCATATTTCCTTCAATCAAATAAATATAATAGTCTTTTGAAAGACTAGTTTCAAATCGTTGACGTTTACTTCGTCGAGGTTCAATGATGACCTCTTCATCACTTGAAGATTCAATAACTTCTTTAGATTTAGAAGATTCTCCATCTTCATAAGTTATACTTTCAATATTTAATTTATTAGTTAGAGTAGTGAACTTAGATTCATAGAATATAGCATCTCTAGATTCTATTATAGTATTTTTATCGATGTTATCATTAGATTCCATAACTAGAAATCTATAAGCTTTACTATTTTGTGCATAGCCAACAAATGCACACTCAATAGATCTAATCCCTATCTTAGGTCTTTTAGGATCTACTAATCTAACAAGTGCCCTACACCCCCACACTTTAAAATAGGTTAGACTAGGTTTTCGATTCTTTCAAAGTTCATATGATGTAGTTAAACTTTTCTTATGTAGAATTCTATTCAAAATATGAGTAGCAGTTAACAAAGCTTCACCCCATAAATTTTTATCGGAATTAGCGTTAACTAACATAGCATTAGTCATTTCTACTAATGTTCTATTTTTTCTTTCGGCAACTCCGTTTTGTTGTGGCGTATAAGGAGCTGTCACCTCAAGAAGAATTCCATGAATTTCACAGAAATCAGAGAATTCATTTGACATGTATTCTCCACCCCGATCAAATCTAATGACTTTTATTTTTATATTTAATTGATTTTCTACTAATGCTTTATAAACCTTAAATTTTTCAAAAGCCTCATTTTTAGTATTTAATAAATATATATGAGCATATTTCAAAAAATCATCTATAAAAGTAATAAAATATCATTTTCCTCCTCTAGTAAGAACATTGTTTAAATCACGAATATCACTATATATTAAATCTAATAAATATGAATTTACAATAACACTAGGAAAAGGTTTTCTAGTAATTTTAGTCTTAGCACATATACTACAAGCACTACTATCAAAAGATTTATGTTTTGAAATTAACTTTAAGTTAGTCATTCATTTCATAGACCTACAATTAACATGTCCTAATCTATCATGCCATAAATTAGAAAGAGAGACCGAGTAAGAAGAATGAGAGATTTTATTAATTGAATCAGTTACATTGAGTTTGAACATGCCTCCTATGACATATCCTTTTCCAACAAATTCGCCATTCTTGGATAAGATAAACTTATCCGATTCAAATACAAGTTTGAAACCATGTTTGATCAATAAACCACCCGAAATAAGATTCTTGCGGATATCGGGTACATGGAGCACATCAGTAAGTGTAACGACCTTTCCGGATGTGAAATTTAATTTCACATTTCCACGTCCTATGATCTTTACCGTAGATGAGTTCCCCATGAAGAGATCGTGATCATCATCAGCTTTGTCATACGTTCCAAACATGTCACGATTATTACATACATATTTTGTGGCACCGGTGTCGATCCACCATTCATTGATGTCACTAATCAGATTGACTTCCGGAAGAACGGTTACAAACTTGTTTTTCACTTCCACTGCATTCGCTTGATTCTTCAACTTCTTGAAGAGGCAACAATCCCGTTTGAAATGTCCGAATTTCCCACAGTGGTAGCAACCATCATTCTTCGGTACCATGGTCTTATTCTCCTTGGCAAATTTCTTATTCTCCATGGAATGAGAATATCCTCTCTTCCTCTTCTTGGATGGTCCACTAACAAACTTAGACTCAACCAAGTGTGCCTTTGATGTCATATCAATGTGATCTTTTATTGGTGGCCACTTGATTTAAACCAATATTTGCATTAGCAAGTGTGTCGATGATTCGAGAGATTTGGCGTTTATCATGAAGTTCAATCAATGGACCGGATTGAATTAGTCAATGAGATCTTTTTCATTGAAGAATCGGGGAGAGACAATTTTGAAGATGATTATTGGATTGGGGATATAAAGAATTTCATGGACTAAAAGAGGTATGTTTATTATTTATATATTTGAAATTTAAGGATTTGAGTCATATTTAATTGCACGGCTATATTACAGTCGCTGTATAACGGCATATCCATTGGGATGGCCGGCTAAATCATCACCGGTTGCAATAGGCTAATTGGTGTATACTTCACCAAATCGATAATGTATTGCTTGATCCACAAATAATTCTTCGGGGAATCCTCTGCAACCCATATATCAATTTGTCCTTTGTTATAAGTATCCACCAAGTATACGTTTTCTCACACCTCCATCAAACGCAACGTATACTTATAAATCGTTCCTCTCTTGCCATCGAAGTTAGGAAGTGGGATCGTTCGGATTTTTTTTTTTTTTTTTAAATTTTGCTTTAGGATTGTATACTGATTTAGCAGAACCATAATCCGAGCCAAATCAGAGCCAAATCAAACTAAAATATCAACGTCTGCGATCGAGATTAAAGCATCTCTTCCGTAAATCCAAGTTATATTGGCTCAGAGACTTGATTCACAGGGGATCAATTCAAATTGAGGCGAGTATATCACTCTTAGGATTTCTACTGCCAATGTATAGAAAAGAATTAGATCGTAGATAATATATTTTTTTTTGGAGGGAACTTAAATAAAAAACACTATATAGTAATTGGAGCATCTTTCTTACTCCTCCATACGAATGGGAAAGTGTTAAGCTTTACATGCGCTTCCCTTATTTGTAGAATCTTCTATAATTATTGCTTTACCTCTATAATCTCTATAATCGTTCACGGTGAAAAGTTTTATACTATCTAACTTTTGAATTGGGCAACACATAGGTGTCGGTTCCACATTATAACCGACCTAAATGCTGGGTTTTGTTTAAATGTGGCAAAGTACCAATTACGGTGCTCTCCCAACAAAATAAAATAATGTGTCTATGGGTAATTACCGTTTGAGTTTGGATCTATACAGACCTAATGTTATTTTTGAGAAAGACTTTGATACCCATTATATCACGCGCGTTCAAGATCGTGCAACTACGATTAGCGATCCTGCCATCTGTTGGTGATTGCTTGGGCATGGCTGAACGGTTGTGTTTGAGTAAGCCAAATTATTAGGGTATTGATCTTAGGTTTATCATGATTCATTGGATGCAATTATGTAGTCAATAGGTAACTATGATCAAGTGGCTTAAATTTTAAGACCATTTCATGACCATTGATTGGATTTGATCGAATGGGCATGATCAAATGGGTGGAATCTTTAGCAATGTCCATATGATCATAATCTTTTGGCAAAATCGAGTTATCACTAGAAGATTGATAGAATCATTTGAAGATGATCAAATGAATCTGGTTGAATTATATTAGGAAAGATAATAGATTTAGATTTTGATATCTAAATCATTTGACGATGATTTTCCTTTTAGAAAGGGAGTCATAATCTCACAAATGATGTTAAGGAGCAACTATAAATCTCATTGAGTTTGTTGTTTATATAAAAAAAGGTAGAGAAATGAAGTGACTTAAAGGTCCATTGGTAGACGTACCAACAAAGATTGAGTCAAAACTTTTAAGTTCTCTATAAAACTTATTTCCTTGTTAATGAACAAGAAAACAAATGATAAATGATTTCAGGCAGAAATGTCTGAAGAAACACTTTGTGTTGATAATTATAATTATAAGCAATTATGGAAAGTATTAGTCTAAAAGAAGAATCGGGATGAGTTTAAAGTCATTTGCCCAAACAGTCACTTACGATAGGAACCCTACCTAATATTTGTTTGGTCAATGTTTAGGTTCAAAGGGAAGAACAAGTTGTAAATCTGTGGCGGACAAAGGGGCATTACATTGATGAGAATTAAATTCTCATAAGCATCCTAAGAAGGGTAGTGTTTTACCTGTAATGGATAAGGAGAGGTTGAGCATTGCTCTTAATAGATACTATAACACAATGTGTTGAGATGTTAAAGCTACAGGGACATCTCTTATAGGTCTACCTATATAAGTGTGAGGGTGGAGCCAACAGAAGATCACAATGTGTTGAAATGTTAAAGCTACAGGGACATCTCTTATAGGTCTACCTATATAAGTGTGAGGGTGAGAATATCCTATTGATGGCCACTTGATCATAGTGGCAGGGGCAAATCTCGGTTTAAAATTGTTGAAAATATGGTATCGGGTTGCAAGAGAAGATAAAGATTGAAGTGAAAATACGCAGATCCGGTTCGAGGCACGTCGTAATTCGTTGTCTTTAAACCGAGATTTGCCCCTGCCACTATAATCAAGTGACTACCAATAGGTTACCGGCAAATCGGTTCTAGGATACAACGAATCGGCAGCATATTCTTGTAATCAGATTTGGTGAATCTGATCACGCAACCAGAACACCAAATACTGCTTAAGAAAAGAACTCGGAAACAAACTTTGAATTTGGAAAAAACAGATATAGATAAAATACAGTTGATTAAAAGAAAGACTTCGGATCCCCTTTTATAGAAGTCAAGAGGTGTAACTGCCGTACCGATTTGACAGAACGGTTACAGAAACCGATCAGACACAACGGTTAGAAAAGATCCGTTTAGACACAACGGTTACAAAGAGTAGATTATAAAATTTAAATGCTTTTAAAATTTAAATGCAAATGATTAAAACACGGTTAGTCTTTTATCCAAAAAATTATTTTATAAATGCACCGCACCGCCACGTACACGTACTCGTGCTTGTGCCCGTGCCCGACCCGGCTCGGTGCGCGTGTGTGATTGATAGGTTGCATGACAGTGGAAGTTATAAAATTCGGTGCCCCATCGGTGAAAGCTACAAGCCTTGAGCCAAGACTACATATTATAACCCAAATCCCCAAATGAGTTTTACCCGGTATGGGACTATTCGCAATAGTCCAAAAAATAAAAAAATAAAAAAACTTTTAAAATAATTAAAATATCCAACAGATCTTCCGCCAAAGAAATTTTGGTTCACGGCTAATTTTCCAATGCCATTTGATTAATCTTTTTAATAATTAAAAGATCGGCTCCATTTGCTTCTTTAGGCCTCGTAAGTAGCCCTATCTGCCCAGTGGATTCCATTTGATTCAGAACCTTTGAACCATAGAAAATTATGCTCTAACTTCTAAAGTCTTTGCCTCACCCAGATTGGGCATGTGAAGTAATACATGAAATACATTGGAAGCGCTGATAAAACTGATTTTATGAGTGTCACCTTCCCTGCTGGTGATAGAAGTTTTCCTTTCTTGAACAATCAAATGTTTGGAAAAATAACTAACCACCTTTGGATGCAATACCATTAAAATGGATTTGGATATGTTTAGACGAAGCCCTGAGACTGCTTCAAAACAGATCAGCACTTTCTTGATGTTGTTAAGATTCTGTAGATTGTTCAAAAAAATTATAACATTGTCTGCATATGGAGAGGAGTGATATCGATGGCCTCCCCTCTTTGGTATAAAACCACTGCAATGGCCTAGCTCCTCAGCTTTCAACAAGAGCTCATGAAGACCTTCTGCCACGATAAGAAATAGGAAGGGTAATAAGGGATCTCCTTGTCAAAATCCATTTCTAGCTCGAAAGTACTCATGTAGTGCCGTTTATTAAAATAGATTGACGGAAGATATGCATTCTAAAATCCAATTTCGACACCTATTGTCCATTTCCATTCGCTCCATCATATAATCTAAAAACCCCAATCTGCAAAATCTTATGCTTTTTCAAAATCAACCTTTAGAATTAGACCTGGTTTCTTATCCTTGTGCTGTGATTCCACACGTTCGTAATCGAAATCTCATCCAAAATTTGGCTACTGCGGATGAAAACCGTTTGATTATCTGAAATAATTTTGTCCAAACTTTCCTTGAGGCGATTGGCCAACACCTTGCCAATTATTATCTAATCCGTAGCCCAAACTGATGGGCTGGAATTTATTTACCTCGTCCGTGCCATGAGCTTTTGGAATCTGCGGGATGAATGTTGATTGATTTCTTTTCTAATAATTCTGGTCTCGTAAAATCCTCTGAGCACCGCCATTAAATTCTCTTTAATGAAGTCTCAACATTTTTGGGAAGAAAGGATTGGAAACCCCTTCTGCCTGGGTGCTTTTTCAGATTTGGGCGCCGTAATTGAGAGAGGGTGTGAAATGAAATCCCATCCAACTTGGGTTGAACCATGTTTTCTAAGAAAATCTTGTAGTGAAATGTTCTACTATCATATAATTGATTTCCTGCAGATTTGTGATAACTCTATCGTCCTGTTTTAAGGTGGAAATGTGGTTGATTCTCCTTCTACTAGAGTCTAAACGGTGACAGAATTTGGTATTGGAGTTTCCACATTTTATCCTATTGTCTCTAGATAATTGTGTCCAATATCTCTCGTTCCACTGTGGAATTGTTATCTGATGTTAGATCTTCAATTTAATTCTCTTTGCCCTGAGTTTTTATCTGATGTTAGATCTTTTATTTAATTCTCTTTGTCCTTCCAATGAAGTCTTTGATTGCTCCTCCAACCTATCCAAAGAAGAATGCTCTCCACATAGTGGTTTTTTGTTGGAAAAGATGTTGCCGATTATCATCTTGTTCCACTTAATTAGTTCTTTCTTGACATTCCTTAGCTTCTTCATAAAGACTTGACCTGTTGTATCTTCATCATTGACTGCTGACCATGCATCTTTGGTTATCATGAGTGACCCAGATTTCGTCGGCCAAAGGGATAAAAATCTGAATGGTTTTGGTGTGTTTGATTTTGTGCATGAGCTCATCTTGAGTGGACAATGATCCGATGTTGGCCTGGCTATTAAATCGACTTTGAAATCTTGACATATCTCATTCCAGTAAGTGGTTACCAGAAATCTGTCAAACTTTGATATTAAAGGAGGATCATGGTAGCTCGACCAGGTGAAACTGCCCCCTTCTAGAGGGACATCAAAAAGGCAATTTCGATCAATGAATTTGGAAAAAGACCTCATCACAGTATTACTTTTGAAGTGGCTAATTTATCCCAAAGAAAAAGAATACGTCCAGTCGATCCATTAGCATTCAAAGTTACCATGTCCATTTTGTCTAAGAGATCCACATCTCTGGCAATTGCTCCAGGGACAGCTGGTAGCCTTGTCTCCTGCAGTAAACTTATCTTTGCCTTAACTGAATTGATTAGTCCCTTAATTACCGCCCTCTTGTCTGGTCTTCGTAGGCCTTTAAAATTCCACGAAAATTCTATTATTGAACAACAACACTATTATTGAATACAAGGGAGATCTGACCGCGCCTCAGACCTCCCTTGTTTGTCGAAATTAAGACCATGGAGTTCTTTTTCCCTCTGTCCCAGCTTTGGCTTTGAGACGGTGCTTTTCCTTTTCTCTTTAGCTTCTTTATCAATAATGAGGTCGAAAAGGTCAAGTATGCTCTGTTCCTGTCCTTCAACTCCCATCGATTTGCCGTAATCAAGAAACATCTGGGCTTTTTTTTCCTCCTGAATAGTAGATTCTTGAATGGAATAGCAATCCCTGGTTTCTGTTTATCCTTCTCTTCCTGTGTACGGAGATTGTCTATTTCGTGATCTCCATCCATGATAACTTTGAAATCCTCAAATCCTGGAGGTAATTCTGGGGAACCGTTTTCATGGACCAACTCTCCCAAATTAAGACCAGTGAGGTCTTGCTGGGCTCCGTTACGGATTTGCTGCAGCCCCTAGAGGCCCAAGCAGCCCAAAGGGTTTAAACATGGCACATCCCTTTGACCAGTGTGTTGGGAATTGATGAAGAAATCTTCTTTGTAGCTGTGAACCTTAGAACAACTGGACACGTTTGTGCCTTCAAATTTTGAATCTGATTGCATACGCAAGCTGCCCTGGTCTATCATAAACAAGGTGATGATCTGGTGTGTTGCGACTTGCGATCACCCAAATCGGTATGGTAACGGGTAACCTTCCTCATCACATTCTCCTTCAGAAACCTTGTCTGCACATGCCTTTTCATTTGCTGCCAACTTGGTAGGAATTTCCTTTTGTGCTACAGTATTATCAATGGACGATTCCTTGACCTCCTTTTGGATGAAACATGATTCTCAATTTTCTCAATCAGAACTGTGATGTTCAGTTCCTCAACCTGGTAAGCGAATCTGGAATCTGAGTCTTGCTTTGCAGCTTGATTTTTGGATTGAAGAGAAAATCCAGTTGAAGTGATTGTTCATGGAGTTCGACGAACTCAAAAAAGGTATTTGCAACCGATACGAATGTACCAAGATTCCTGCATGCCTGAAACTTTGATCCATTTGGAAGTGAATTCAGGTGGAGAGGACGTTGGTGTTGCGAGATTCAACTCTCGAAAAGTTACTTTAAACTTTTGTGGCATCTTATGCAGTTTCCCTTCAAGGCATAACTTTTTTCCTCTGCTGAATAAAAAAGACTGAGGAAACTATTTTATGATAGCAGTTGCTACCTCTGAAAATTCTTACCTTTCCATGCAGAAGTGATCCAATTTTGCAATCTTCAAGGCATAGCTCTTTTCCCTCTGCTGAATAAAAAAGAATGAGGAAACTATTTTATGATAGCAATTGCTACCTCTGAAAATTCTTACCTTTCCATGCAGAAGTGATCCAATTTTGCAATCTTCAAGGCATAGCTCTTTTCCCTCTGCTGAATAAAAAAGAATGAGGAAACTATTTTATGATAGCAATTGCTACCTCTGAAAATTCTTACCTTTCCATGCAGAAGTGATCCAATTTTGCAATCTTCTATTGATATTGGTGTTGTTGAGTCACCCAGCAAGCAATAATCTTGGATATTATATTATCAGGCCAACCAGGGGCGTAGCCAGGAATTTTTGTTAGTGAGGCTACAAATTATAAATAAAATGTTAGTAGTTATTTTACCATTGATTTGGGGACTTTTACATCATAGATTTGGGGGTTTATATATAAACAAAGGTTGTATACGAAACATACTTCATAGAAACTCTAGAGTTAATGGGGGCTTGAGCTGATTTGGGGGCTTTTACATCATAGATTTGAGGGCTTTTATACAAACAAAGGTTGTACATAAACCATACTTAATAGAAACTCTAGAGTTAAATGGGGGCTTGACCCCCCACACCCTTCTATATGGCTATGCGAGTGAGGCCAGCCAGGGTAGCTAGAGGTGCCTATAACTGTCTCTGTTATGGACGCTGGTGCATTTGAATCTTTGACGGATTTCAGACTGGCTATATTCCATCCTTAATTTGATTCAATTACTTGGGGCTCAAAAATAGTAAAGCCTTTACTCTTCATCTTTGATTTTAAGAAAGGTCTTTTCTCATGACACCTCGAGGAAAAGCAACTATTTCTGAAAGTTGAAATATGTAGACTTTACTTGTCATAGCACAAGATTGCACGTAATATTGCTATATTTAATTGGAACGAATGTACCCGATATTAGTATTTTGTATTGAAATTTGTAAGGATATATTATTGATTTTGTAGGCTATAAAGGAGTTGATATATCGGCCATTTTGCTCCTTCCAGTGACATTTGATATGCTTTTTGTAATTCAGGTGTCTGTTATTTCCCTTGTTATTTCTTGAGGAGACGACAAACTAATTAATTGGGAACCATGATGACTTTTGTGATGCCGGAGAGCGCTCTGACTCCTGCAGAGGGTTAGTCACTCTATACTTTGTTTCTTCTCTGGGCTGCTTAAGTTCTAATTTTGTATCTGTTTAGTGTTTTTCAATTTACTGTTGTTCTATTTTAAAAGTCACTAGTTTTAATCTTTATAATCAGTTGGCTAATTTTGTATCTGCTTAAACATGCAGAGGGTTAGTGACTATAATATAATTACTGTGCAATATGATGTACTGTATTTATGTTTATATTACTGCATCAATCTATCTAGTTTTATGTGATGTAATAGAAAACGATAATATGATTTGCATTTTGCAACTCTAATGGGACTGGACTGTTGAGTTGCTGCAATGAAAAATCGGCAGCACTTCCACACTATATGATTCAAGGGCAGTTAGTCCCTCGCCTTGTCCCTATGTGACGCTTACATCGCACAATAAGTATGTTGTAGTCATTTGTGACCCACAAACAAAACGATTAAACTAGGTTGGTATGATTAACCAGCACATTTTCCGACAATAATATGCTCAAACTTGAAATTTTGTTAATCTAAATTTCATATGACGTTGACCCTACCCGTAAAAATAGTACACTTACACTATTCAGTATATAAATATATAAGTCCCAATTTATGTAAAATTGATAATTCATACTTTGAGCCGCATGATTGATTTAGATTGTACTATTGAAAGCATGTGTATTGTAAAATATTGTTAGGAACTACTTTTGCAGTAGACTTTATCATAAAACCCTTCTTTTAATTATCAATTAAAAGTGCTTTTTTTTAAACTGGATTGCATTACCATATAAAGAGGGTATATTTTTCTTATGGAATTTAACTCAATCCAAAATTTGGTAACAAGTATTTTTTTGTGTTGTAAGTTGAATTATTTGATATGCATTTCTTTATTTGTATGCTTTTTTTTAAATATTTGTGAATGGAGCATTTAATCATTTGTAATTAGGATATTTTACTTCGAATGGTGGTATTATCAGAAACTTCTTGCACCATTTTATTAGTTTTTTTAATCAATTTGAGCATAAATCTCATTAAAAGTGTGACAGTCCAAATTTCGGCACCCCGAAATCTGTGCCACCAACACGACCCTCAAGGCCGTACCCGATAACCCTGCATGGAGCATTGGTATATACAAGTAATAAACCACAAGGTAAAGTACAAGAGTTTACTCTAAGAAAGTCTTCATGCATTTAAAATGAATAAAGAAAACTCAAAAGACAGTTCTAGTCTCATGCTAATTCATGAGCACAAGAACCGACCTAAACCATCGGTGATAAACCGTTCACCCCAGATGGTTTGCCAAAAGAATTCATGGTACTTAATTACATTTAAGAATTTTGGCTTGACATACCAAGCCGCACAAATGCTCTCAACTCACTCTCAAAGTACGCAAGGGGTCTCCTAGAAGAAGTTCTCAGGAGGAGGCTCTAACTCTTTTTCGGGCACGTAATCCGAATCCTTTGGATCAACATCTCCCGAAGCTTCAGCTTGATTGCTAGTAATCGGACTCACGATAGTTCAAGGGGTGAGCTACATCCTAGCTCAATAGGGAAAACACAGCGAACATATAAATTAAGCTCTCACATATATGTTAAAACAGTTTTAGAAGCACAATTCATATGATGAAATTTCTGAGAAGATAATTGAAATAATCGAGAATGAAATGCTAGATACAACTGCTACTTAAATGACTTTGTTTATTCTCATCTTATTAGTATAGTTACAGATTCGGCCTAATCACTTAAATCTTAATTAAGTAGTCCCCAAGCAATATAACATCAAGCCCCGATGAAATACCCACCATCGTCGTCTAAATAGACACTTGTGATATGCTCTCAATTTTAATACTATCCAGGCCCCTTTCTCTTAGGTGGCGGGGTCTAATTCTCAAATCTACATCCTTGGGATGTGTTACTAGTATACGGATTGGCCGCCGTACCGGTCACTGATATCCTGCCGAGTCAGTCGTGGGTATCCCGCCACATCGGTGGGGTATTTTAATCAAACCTTAAATAACAAAAATATCGAATGTGCTCTTTACATATAGTTATTCACCGTGATTGTGCAAATTTTATTACATTAGGCCTTATCACTTTTCTTTCGTTTCACCATTAGATTTCATCTGTATCCTTGGGATGCCACTGATTCAATGCATCATCTACAAGCCTATTATCAGATTTACACGTCCCCTGGGGACCTCATGGTTTCACTTTGGAATTCACACACACACCCTTGTTTGAAATCACATTTGATACATGACTATTCAAAAGAATTACTCTACATATATGATTTTGATGAATTAAAGTACATGTTTCAAGATATTCCCTACCTCAACGCAAATCCAACACAACTTTCTCGCAGAGGTTTACACGTAACAATCTCACGTCAAACCTACATTGCATGCGTTAAGAATATACTTAGAATGGTCTCCAAAACCCTTGGGACCCATAGCTCCCATGAATTTCACAAAAAGAATTTGAAAATCCAAGTAGTGTCTCGTGCGAGCGAGCACTATTTCTCGCTCGTGCGATCACTTAACCTCGCTCGAGCGAGTACTTGACCTCGCTCGAGCGATAAAAACGAGATACTAATCCCTCGCGCGAGCGAGCACTATTCATCGCTCGAGCTGCTAAAACGAAGTACCCAACCCTCACGTGAGCGAGTATTATTCATCGCTCGAGCGATCACTATTTATTGCCCGAGCGGTTAAAACGAGGTATCTGAAGCTCACGCGATACCTCGCTCGAGCGAGCCTCCCCTTCACTATGGATCTCGCTCGAGCGAGCCCAGAACACAATTTATGCTCAGATTTTATATTCCGACCTCGCTCGAGCGAGCCATTTATACTGCTCGAGCGAGGAACGACAAAAATTAATGCTCGATCCGTTCGAGAAACAGTTTTCCCACTCCATTTAAGGCCTTATTAATATAAAAAACTATTCAACTAATACTTTATACTTTATTTAAAACACACATAAACATTTAAAACATACCTCAATCAATAGATCCTATGTAGACTTGATCCAAGATCAAATCAAATGAGGAGAGTTTCCAAAGCTTCTCATCCCATCCTCCTTCCACATTATCTACCGATTTTAAAAAAATAAATAAACGAACCTCTAACCCTATTTTACAAAGTCCTCTTTTCTTTCTCCCTATTTCACTTTCTCTCTATCTAACTCAATTAGGTCACGAATGAGAGACTTCTCTCTATTTAACTCTCCACTTATCTAGTGAAAGCTAGTGTGTTTCACATATACACATGTAGTGTGTATATATTAATTGTGGTTTCCTTGTGAACCACAAACACACGTGCATGGTACGTGGCATACACGGTTTCCAAAAGTCGGGGTTATGACATTCTCCCCACCTTATAAAATTTTCGTCCTCAAAAATTGACGATACACTAGAAAATCAGTACAACTAGAAAAAGGCTTCGAATAGGTTAACTCTTTAGCAAAATTAGTTAATTAAGCATTTGGTCCAATGACCCGAAATGAGGCCTGTATTAAGCAATTATAGTCTACACTCTATTTGTATAAAATAACAAGACATTTGTATCAGTCATCCTAAATATCCAAGAACCCTCTTAACAGCTACTTTCACAATCAGAATGACGTTCATCCTGCTTCAATCAATGAGAACCTGCGCAAAAAATGACGCACTACTACACAATCAAGTATTTTCCGGTCCCGTCGATGGTGTTTGGGCCGCTTGTCGGGAAATCTGACGATCCCGCTACCTGTTTAAACTGTTTTGGAGGCTCTTCAGGTTTCAACTCAATTCTTGGGCGAGGAACGGGACAGTGTTATCTGTTAGCACTAGTTCGTCTACCTTGATCTGAAAACCCTCTTTCCCATTCCGTGAGTCAATGAGTCGCAAGATCAAACAGGCATAGGGTAGTCGGTTGATAGGTGGTGGAATGACGCCCTTCTCATTTCTTTTGTAGGCATGTATAATGCCCTTAATAACAACCATAGGGGCGCTAAACCACCGATTATGGAATGCGGAGTGCAGAGCCCGCAAAAATTTCTCGCGGCGCTCTTGGTCATGGCCCGTCGGGTATAAATTTTTCTTAAAAATTATGTCCGAAAACCACATATGTGGCGGAAACTGTGATCGACTGTCTGGATGCGGTGGCGCCGCCAGTAATATCGGCAATGATGGTCGAGAAACTTACGTTCCCAGAAAATGGTGGTAGAGAGAGTGGGCTTGGGGTGTACGTATGAGGGCACTACATGGCAGTGGAAACATTGGCACTGCCAAAAACAAGTTGTTTCCCGTCTATGTTCACGAGGATCATATCCTCATTCATGTTCGGTTGAAGAGTTTGGTAAAATAATCTTACGAGTCTCGGATAGTACCGAGCTCCAAAGGGTAATAATAGTGGTCTCAGGTGGTTGTTTATGAGGAAATCCGAGGTCCATTGAGTGGATGTAAGATCCCCAAAACAAGAGGGATGAATCTCCCATTCGGCCTCAAAGTCCTTCGCTCCCCACCAATCACCTAATTGGATTGGGGCACACGATGGGGACGGTGGTGGTTGTGGTGCTTGTGGCGTCTTGTTGCGAGACGATGGCGATCGAATCGCCACCCGTTTTCTAGGTTGGGGGTTAGGGCTTGTAGAAGCTATTTGATATATATAAAGAAATTAATCAATGAAATAAGGTAGAACTAGGGTAGATTTCACGTTTTTTAAACGCTTTTGACAGATCAGATCGTTAGAATCCGGCTGCCCTTTTATACTCTGGCCTCGCTCGAGCGATCAATAGTCCTCGCTCGAGCGGTCAATAGTCCTCGCTCGAGCGATAAATAGTCCTCGCTCGAGCGATAAATAGTTATCGCTCGAGCGAGTCTAGAACAGTTTGCGTTTTGATTTTTATATGGCTCGTGCGAGCGAGCATCAGCCATCGCTCGAGCGAGCCCATAACAACTTTTCTGATCCCTTTAATCTCGTATTTTTACTCTAATTTCCTCTAGCTCCCAGCATCTCTCTTAGCATGATTTTCTATGTTGTGCCTTTGGGATTTACTCATGAATGGGCTCCGCCAAAATTGAAGTTACTATGTTCAAAATTTTACCAACTTATTCCTCGTTTCAAGATAGCATTTTCGCACTTTGACGGTCAAAATATTACATATCATAACACTTAAACAAGAGAGACTAGCTAGTGTTTTAAAACAAACTAGGATATTGTTCTTTGACATCTGCCTCACGCTCCCACGTTGCTTCCTCGGCCGGATGATTCTTCCATCAAACAAGCACTAACGGAATCACCTTTGTCCGCAACACTTATTATTTTCGATCCAAAATCTCCACCGATTATTTGATCATGCTCATATCCTCATGCATCTCTAATGGTTGGCCACTCAACACGTGATCAAGGCCATTAAGATACTTCCTGAGCATAGACACATGGAACACATTGTGTACTGGATCAAATAACGGTGGCAATCCAATGCGGTAAGCAACTTCCCCTACTCGACCCAAAACCTCAAATGGTCCAAGATAAAAAGGACTCAACTTTTCTCTCTTTCCAAATCTCATCACCCCCTTCATAGGTGATACTTTCATGAACACATGTTCACCCACCTTAAAGTCTATACTCGTTCGTTTGATATCAACATAACTTTTCTATCTGCTTTGGGCTGTCTTCAATCTTTCTCTGATCATACGGACGACGGTGGTGTTATCTTCAAGTAATTCGGGTCACAGAACAAATTTCTCCCCAGTTTCCTCCCAATATAGGGGTGATTTATATCGTCTTTCATACAGAGCTTCATATGGTGCCATACCGATGCTGGATTGGAAACTATTATTGTACGCAAATTCGATTAATAGTAGGTGCTGATCCCATGATCTTTGCATTTCATGCATACACGCTCTGAGCATGTTTTCTATGACTTGATTTACTAGCTCTATTTGTCCATCGGTTTGTTGATGGAAGACTGAACTAAAATCTAATCGCGTTCTCATTCCTTCTTAGAATTTCTTCCCAAACTTTGATATATACAATGGATCACGATCGGAAATGATACTGCTTGGGATTCCGTGTAGGCATACTACCTCCTTCATATACAGTTCCGCGAGTTTTTCTGATGTATACATCGTGTTGTAGGGCAGGAAATGCACTGACTTCGTCAATCGGTCAACCACTACCCAAATGGCATTGTACCTCCTTGCAGTACGCGATAGCCCAACGATAAAGTCCATAGTTATTGACTCCCATTTCCATTCTGGTATAGGTAGAGGCTGTAATAATCCCACGGGGTGTCTATGATCGATCTTCACTTGTTGGCACGTCAAACAACAAGACACACACTTTGCCACTTCTTGCTTCAAACCTCTCCACCAGTAATTCTTTTTCAAGTCCTGATACATCTTTGTGCTACCCGGGTGAATCGCATAGTTGGATTTGTGAGATTCATCAAGAATTGTTCGCCGTAAATCGACATTGTCCAGAATGCAGAGACGACCCTTAAACAATAAGGTACCATCCTCCTTGACCGAGAACTCAAATCTAATGCCTTCAATTACATCTTGACGAATCTTGGTTAGTGCTGGGTCTTTCATCTATAGCTCGTGGATATGCTCAAATATCACCGGTCTCACTGATATATTAGCCAAGAAGGCTCCTGTAGCTTGCGACTCGACGTTCGCATCATATAGTGTCAGATCTTCAAATAACTTCCATCGGTGCATACCCAAAATTAAACTAGCTGTAATATCCTGAAAAATCATGTTAAACAGTGACCTCGGGATTCGTGCCAACTAGTCACAGGTTTGACCAATTAGGAGTTCAATGGTTAGCATAGAGTGTGATGAACGGATGAGATGTAATAGTTTGAGTGACTGTGTGGTGTGTGATGAGAATCTGAAGTCGCATACACCTATCGCGGTGTATGTGCTCAACACACAAGGGAGGGGATAGATAAAAGGGTTTAAAAACCTTAAAATCTGTAAATTGGGTGTTGAGAGAGGAGTAAAGAAGAGAGAGAGAGGAGTAAAGAGGTGGAACAAGAGTTATTGTGAGTGATTGGAAGGGGGATTCTAGCATTTAAGAGACCGATTCAACGCGAGGAATCCGTTCAAGCAAAAGCTGGAACCCTAGCCTTTCCAACCATTGATTTGAAATCAATTTGAGATTGATTGAAGGTAAGATTTTTGTAGTTAAAATGCATGGATTAAAGGGTTAAATTGTAGTTAGAAATAGTTTAAAATGTGAGATAAGAGCTTAGAAAAATGAAGGAGAAAGTAAGGGAAGAGATTGGGAAGAACAGCCAAAAGGGGGTTGAATCTGGCAATTTCGATTAATCAAAATTGGGTTTCGATTAATCGAAATTGGCCAAGAAGTTGAAAAGTCAGAGGACCCCGATCTCGATTAATCGAATTGAGTTTCGATTAATCGACTTTGGATTTCGATTAATCGAATTGGGAATCGATTGATCGGCTGGGAACCTACAGTAAACTCCAGTGGAGGAAAGAAACTAGCTTGGAGAAATCGACTAACCGAAATGAGAGTTCGATTAATCGATTTAGAAATTCGATTAATCGATTTGGGATCGATTAATCAATTTTGGAAACTCGATTACTCGAATTGAGAATCGACTGGAAAGAGTAGAGAATTTCGATTAATCGAATTGGGATTCGATTAATCGAATGAGAATCTCGATTAATCGATTTGAGAATCGATTAATCGATATTGAATTTCTATTAATCAATTTTAGATATCGATTAATCGAATCAGATTCGATTAATCGATTTTAGAGTTCGATTAATCGACTGTGCCAGTTTATGTTAACTTTTGAGTTTGACTTTAAGATTCTTGGAGGGTCTTGGACCTTCTTTGTTGCATCTTTAGTGATGTGTTCACACGTTATGTGGTACCATAGGTGGTACGTGTGAGATTGGGCACAAGGAGCCACGTGGGACCTTGATGCATCGATCAAACGAAGACTTGAGGTAGGGAACTCCTTGAACATGTACTTTATTTTGCAAGAGCATGTATGTAGTGATATAGATTTAAATTCAAAATGCCTTATTGCTTAAAGAGTTTGTGAAAAGTGTGTGTGTGTGACATTAAGGAAAGTAATCATAATGAGCCATCCTCAGGGGATGAGGAAGTAAAGAGATAAGAGCATCAGGTGTGATGCAAGTGAATGGATACATCTCAGGGATGTATCCAAGATTGAATCATGTTTGATAGGGCCTAACTGATATAAGATAGCACATTTACACGGTGAATAACTATATGTAAGGCATCGATATTTCTGTTATTTGAGGTTTGATAGGGTACCCCACCGACGTTAGGATATCCACGACCCAATCTGGATATCACGGGCGAAACCGTAGGCCAGTGCAGAGGCTTATCCGTACACAGTAAGCACACCCCAGGGGTGTTGATTGAGACTAGTGAAACCCCGCCACCAATTCCCAGGGGAAAGGGGCTTGGGTACTATTTATATTCCCAGGGAATACGTTAAAAAAAAACTGTCTATATAGATGACAATGATGGGTATCTCATCGGGGCTCGATGCTATATTGCTCGGGGATTACTTAAGTTGAAAGTTTAAGTTTTGCTTTAGGCCTTTTCAGCATCTTTCATGAATAAGTAAAAGACATGAGTAAACTACCAGTAAAATGTGATATTTTTAAACTGTTTTCATCAGTAATTGCATAGACACATCATGCATGGCATATCATGGAATATATGTGAGTAATAATTTATATGTTCAACCGTGTTTTGTTTCCTATTGAGCTAGGATGTAGCTCACCCTATAGACTATATGTCGCAGGTCCACTACTAGTAGCTGCCGAGGCTTCAGGAGACGCTGACCCCGGTGAGTCGGACCTTGCGGCCGGAGACGAGTTGGAACCACCTCTTGAGGACTTCTTCTAGAGGACTCCGTTGTGCCGCTTTGAGGGTTTTTGGAGAGATTTTGTACGGCTTGGTATGTCAAGCCTTGTTTGACTAAACAATGTATATATTGGGATTTGGGATGATTCTTTTGGGGCGAACCATCTGTGATGATTAGCTATCATCGATGGTTCGGATCGGTTCTCCATTCATGCAGAGGCATGAGGGTAGAACTGTCTTTTGAGAAATGTTTATATAGTGATTTACTTCCGCAGTTTTATTTCTGTTTCAGTTCAATTCATTGCTTGATATACCAATGTTCCATGCTCAGCTAAGGGGCACGGTCAAGATGATCGTGCTGATGGCACGGGTTTCGGGGTGTCGAAATCTGGGCTGTCACACTAGCCAACTGAGCTGAACCCTTCCGACTCAAGGCATAGGCCACTACATTAGCCTTGCCCGAATGGTACTGTATGAAACAGTCATAGTCTTTGAGGAACTCCATCCATCTGTGCTGCCTCATGTTCAGATCTTTCTATGTAAACAAATATCTGAGACTCTTGTGGTCGGTGAAAATCTCAAAAGTCTCACCATACAAGTAATGTCGCTAAATCTTTAGCGCAAATATAACCGCTGCTAGTTCCAGGTCATGTCTCGGATAATTCTTCTCATGCTCTTTCAACTGTCTTGACCCGTAAGCTATCACCTTTCTGTGTTGATTAAGCACGCAGCCCAAACCACTATACGAAGCATCGCTGTATACTGTGAACCCTCCACTGCCTGAAGGAATCGCAAGTACTGGAGCTGAAGTGAGTCTCTTCTTGAGTTCTTGAAAACTCTTCTCGCATGCCTCACTCCATTCAAACCTTGCATCTTTCCATGTAAGTCTCGTGAGTGGTCCTTATATCTTTGAAAACCCCTCAACAAAATGTCGATAGTAACCCGCTAATCCTAGTAAACTACGGATGTCGATTACGTTCTTTGGTTGCTCCCAACTCACCACTGCTTCGATCTTTACTGGATCTACAGTGACACCATGCTTTGAGACAATGTCTCCCAAAAAGCTAACCTCTTCTAATCAAAACTCGCACTTACTGAGCTTGGCATACAGTTGGTGTTCATGTAGAGTCTGTAGGGCTATTCTCAAATGCTTCTCATGCTCTTCCTCTGATTTTAAATAGATCAGGATGTCGTCAATAAACACTATGACACAAGAGTCTAGGTGTGGTTTAAACACCCTATTCATCAGATCCATGAATGACGCCGGGGCATTTGTCAATCCAAACGACATCACTAGGAATTCATAGTGTCCGTACCGAGTCCTGAATGCAGTCTTCTAAATATCCTCTCCCGTGACTCTCAACTAATGGTATCCAGATCACAGATCGATCTTAGAAAAGTATTTTGCTCCTTGCAGCTGATCGAACAAGTCATCTATTCTAGGTAAGGGATATCAATTCTTAACAGTGAGTTTGTTCAATTGCCGATGTCAATGCATAGCCGCATTGACCCATCCATCTTCTTTACGAACAAGACCGGTGCTCCCCATGAAGACACGCTCGGTCTAACAAACCCCTTGTCCATGAGTTCTTGTAACTGTTCTTTCAACTCCTTCAATTCAGCAGGAGCCATTCTATATGGTGCTTTAGAAACAGGCTCCGTTCCTGGTGTTAAGTCGATGGCGAATTCCAGTTCCCTTTCTGAAGGTAATCCTGGTAATTCCTCCGGAAATACATCTTTAAATTCTTGCATCACAGCTATCTCGGAGATAACATTCTTCTCTTCTTTATGCTACTTCAAAAATGCCAAGTATCCACTACATCCTTTTCTGATCAAACGCTTGGCTCTGACTGCCGAGATGAGTGGCATATGCATCGACCTCTCTCCTCGAAATCGAAATGATCTCCTCGTGTTGGGTCTGAAAATGACGACCTTGTTCCTGCAATCTACCGTCGCACAGTGAGTTGACAGCCAATCCATGCTAAGAATCACGTCGAATCCTTGCATGCCTAACAGAATTAGGTTCGCCGGTAGTTCAAAGACGTCTCCATCCATGATTCTCATGATCACGGAGTTGTAACCCTTTTCGGTATCAACCGATTTCCCAGTAGGAATAGTCACTGTTAACACAAAGTCTAACTCCTCTGGGTCAACTTTCATCCTCTTTGTGAAGCGAGGGGTAACAAATGAGTGGGTAGACCCCGGGTCTATCAACACTCGAGCTTCATATGTCACATTGCTTCCCTTCTTATAGATTTGTAACGTACCTAATCATACATGCACATATATATAATGTCTGTCATCATACTAGAAATTATTACATGCAGTTTCTTTTCTATTTTCTATATGGATGCACCTTTTCCATCTAAAGTTTTTAAGAATTAAAATTTTTTATTTAAAAGAAATCTCATCTTGGATCACATCATTTGTATTTTGAACCTCTTGAGCTATGATCGCGTAGGCTCTCCCTTAGACGATCGGCTTCCTTGCTTGTATTGGTCGCGACATAGGAGCTGAAGTCATCTTATCCTTGTTCACCTCAGGACAGTCTTTAATCATGTGGCCCATCTTGCCACATTTAAAACAGCCTTGCATCCCCTGTCTGTAATCTGTCTTTTTGTGAGACTTACCACACTTGGCACAAGTCTCCCTCGGTGTGGAAGAAGCAGCTCATGAAAAGCCTTGTGTAACTGTAGCTCCAGTGAAAAACACGGGACTCTCATACCTCATCGGTCTCCCTGACGCAAGCAATGAAAATCTTTGATGAGTGGTCTGTTGTGCGGTTCTCCCATACCCTGCTTGGAACAGTTGTCTCTTATTCAGTGCTATGAATCTCTACTTTTTGTTCATTGGCTCGTAGTTCCCAGTCCTTCCTTGATTTACATTTCCTCTTCTCTGCTGTTCCCTCTGACGGTATCGGTTATTATTTTCTTCTTCCACTACTAATGCCTTACTCATGACCTCCCCATAGGTTTTCCATTAAAATGGTGCAACTCCTCCTCGCATATCCGGCCTTAAGCCCTGTTAGAACCTCTTCGCTCTCATCACATCAGAAATCACGTAATCTGGAGCGAAACGAGCAAGTCTCATAAATTCCACTCCATGCTCTCTTACTATCATCTTCCCTTGCATGAGTTGTAAAAATTGGATCTCCATCTGATTCCTCACAACTTTCAGGAAGTATTGTTTGTTAAACTCTTCAACGAATTCATCCCACGTCCAGGGCATATCTGGAGTTTCCTGAGCCCTAGTCCGTGAAACAAACTTCCACCAAGGCCCAGCCTCCCCATCTAACATGTAAGCTGCCCAACAGACGCTTTCGTCCTCCGTGCATGTCAGTACGCTAAATACTTTCTCCATTTCACTCAGCCAATTTTCAGCTGCCATGGTGTCTGCCTGCCCTTAAAAGCTTTGAGGTCTCATCCTCCTAAATTCGGTAAATGCTGAAGCCACTGGCAGTGTAGGCCCTACTGGAGGCGTAGGTGGCTGATGTTGCTCGGGGGCGGTATGAGCTGCCAAGGATGCTGCCTGTTGTGCCATGGCAGTTGCCATGGTTTCCATAGTATGCATCATCCTCTGACGCTCCTCTCTCTCTTCATTTCTTTCTCTCACTCTATCTTGTTCTCTCTGATCTCGATCCTGGCGGTCTCGATCCTGGTTTTCTGCCTGATCTTGGTTCTCTTGGTCACTAACTTCGGGAACCTCCCTATTTCTCAATGACACTCTATTCGTAGGCAAGATAAACTCATCTCTACTGCGTAAATTCCTATCATGACCGCCCTTGGGTCGACCTCTTTCCCTAGGAAATATAGCGGTCTGCATGAGAAACCACGATTTCGTTAGCAGAAGTCCCCATGCTCTGACAAAAGGAATGATTGTCAGAATTCTAAAAGAAACCGCTTTGATACCAACTGTGACAGCCCGAATTTCGACACCCTGAAATTCGTACCATCAGCACGACCCTCAAGGCCGTACCCGATAACCCTGCACGGAGCATTGGTATATACAAGCAATAAATCACAAGGTAAAGTACAAGAGTTTACTCTAAGCAAGTCTTCATGCATTTAAAATGAATAAAAGAAAACTCAAAAGACAGTTCTAGTCCCATGTCAATTCATGAGCACAAGAACCGACCCGAACCATCGGTGATAAACCGTCCACCCCAGATGGTTCTCCAAAAGAATTCATGGTACTTAATTATATTTAAGAATTTTGGCTTGACATACCAAGCCGCACAAATGCTCTCAACTCACTCTCAAAGTACGCAAGGGGTCTCCTTGTGACAGCCCAGATTTCGGCACCCCGAAACCCGTGCCATCAGCACGATCATCTTGACCGTGCCCCTTAGCTGTGTACGGAACATTGGTATATCAAGCAATGAACTGCACTGAAATAATGAATAAAGCTGCGAAATTAAATTATCATTGAAATATTTCTCAAAAGACAGTTCTACCTTCATGCCTCTGCATGAAAGGAGAACCGATCCGAACTATCGATGATCACTGATCATCAATGATGGTTCGCCCCAAAAGAATAATCTCATGACTTAATTACATTGTTTAACGAAAATAAGGCTTGGCATACCAAGCCGTACAAAACACGCTCACAAAAACTCTCAAAAATTGCTGCTGGCATTCTCTAAGAGAAAGTCCTCGAGGTGGCTCTGTACACTTTCGTCTCTAATTAAAGCATCCGACTCACTTGGGGTCCAGCGACTCCACTGAAAGCCTGATACTGCTATGCTACCAAGTAGTTTTGGACTTAAATACAAATAGTCAAAAGGGTAGTCTTATTCCTGTACCTATATTACATCCCTGGCTCAATAGGGAACAGAACACAATTGAACATATAAATTACAACTCACATATATTCCATGATATGCCATGCATGATGTGTCTATGTAGTTACTGATGAACAACAGCTGAAAATAATCATATTTTACTGGTAGTTTACTCATATCTTTTAATTATTCATGAATGACACTGAAAAGGCCTAAAACAAAACTCAACCTTTCAACTTAAATAATCCCCGAGCAAATAGCATCGAGCCCCGATGAGATACCCTTCATCGTCATCTATATAGACAGTTTTAAATGTATTCCCTGAGAATACCAATAGTACCCAAGCCCCTTTCCCCTGAGGATCGGTGGCGGGGTTTCAACATATCTCAATTCAACGCCCCTGGGGTGTGCTTACTGTGTACGGATAAGCCTCCTTGGCGCCTTTCTGTTTAGCCATCGTATAGTCACGGATATCCTGTCGCGTCATCGTGGGTATCCCTATCAAACCTCAAATAATAAAAATATCAGGTGCTTTACATATAGTTATTCACCGTGTAAGTGTGCTATCTTATATCAGTTAGGCCCTATCAGACATAATTCAATCTTGGATACATCCCTGAGATGTATCCATTCACTTGCATCACACCTGATACTCTTATTTCTTTACTTCTTCATCCCCTGGGGATGGCTCATTATGATTACTCTTTAGATGTCACACACGCACACTTTTCACAAACTCTTAAGAAACAAAAATAGTTTGGATTGAATTTTATATCACTACATACATGCTCTTGCAAAATAAAGTACATGTTCAAGGTGTTCCCTACCTCAAGTCTCTGTTTGATCATGCATCAAGGTCCCACGTGGCTCCTTGTGCCCAAGCTCACACGTACCACCTATGGTACAATATAACACATGAAATACATCACTAAAGATGCAATAAGGAAGGTCCAAGATCCTCCAAGAATCTTAAAGTCAAACTCAAAAGTCAACAAAAACTGGCACAGTCGATTAATCGAATTCCAAAATCGATTAATCAAATCTGATTCGATTAATCGATTTCCAAAATCGATTAATCAAAATTCAAAATCGATTAATCGAGATTCCCATTCGATTAATCAAATTCCAATTCGATTAATCGAAATTCTCCACTCTAACCATTCGATTCTCAATTCGAGTAATCGAATTCCCAAAATCGATTAATCGATCCCAAATCGATTAATCGAAATCCCATTTCGATTAGTCGATTTCTCTAAGTCCTTTTCTTCCCTCCACTAGAGTTCACTGGAGGTTCCCAGTCGATTAATCGATACCAAAATCGATTAATCAAAATTCAAAGTCGATTAATCGAAACTCAATTCGATTAATCGAATTTGTGTCTTTTGACTTTTTCAACTTCTTGGCAAAAATCGATTAATCGAATCTCACTTTCGATTAATCAAAATGGCCAGATTCAGCCCCCTTTTGGGCTATTCTTCCCAATCTTTTCCTACTCTTTTTCCTTCATTTATCTAAGCCATTATCCTATGATTTTAGCTATTTCTAACTATAATAAAACCCTTCATTATATGCATTTAATTTACAAGAATTTTACCTTCAATCAATCTCTAATTGATTAGGTCAAGTGGTTAGAAAGGCTAGGGTTCTCGCTTTGGCTTGAACGGATCCTTCGCGTTGAATCGGCCTCTTAAGTGCTTAAATCCCCCTTCCAATCACCCACAATAACTCCTTGCTTAACCACCTTCTTTACTCCTCTCTCTCTCTTCTTTACTTCTCTCTCAACAACCAAAACATCTATTTTAGGGTTATTAAACCCTTTTATCTCCCCTCGAGTTTGTGTGTTGAGCACATGCACCGTAATAAGTGTATGTGACTTCGAATTCACATCAATCTCCACACATTCACTCGAATTCTCATATCTCATCCGTTCATCGCACCCTATGCCAACTATTGAACTCCTATTTGGTCAAACCTATGACTAGTCGGGCACGGATTCCGAGGTCACTGTTTAACGTGATTTTTTAGGATATTACATCCTCTCCACCTTGGAAATTTTCATCCTCAAAAATAACCCAAAGGTGCATCGGTCTGGGTCGCCCCCTCCCCCCCACACTCTCAGGTGAGGTGGCCCAATTGACTCCAGACATAGCAAGGCAATTACAAAGAAATACAAGTATGGAATAGAAAATGCAACGATACTGGAAATTTTACACCAAAAATTTTGATTTTTATTAAGTGTCTGAAAATTTTTGCAATTTGCTAGATAGTTTGGCATACAAAACACTCATACATAAAAGGACACTACTCAAAAAATATAAATAAAATGAGAGCACGAGGCTCATGCAGTCCTCTCGTCAGGCTGGTCCAGTGCTGGAGTGGGCTGCTCCATCTGAGTTGGCGGAGCTATGGGGGCTGGCTGGTCTGCTGAAGTCGGTGGCTGTGAAGTCTCGGTCGGTGGAACTGGTGTAGAAGTGGAAGGACTAGCGTCGGTAGCCGCGGTGGTTGGACTGAAGACGGGACCCCTATGGAAGACGGTCCGTCCCGCGGTCCACTCCTCCTCCTGAGCTAAATACCGCTGATAGTCGGACGGGTAGATGTAGCGGAGCGTATGGAACATAAGGAAGTCCATCCTCCGATTCATCCGCTCGTTGTTAGCCTCCATACGTGCCAACACCTCCTCGACGGTAGGGCCGAATTGAGTTGCGCGTCGGCGGTAGGATGATGTGGGTGTAGCTGGTGCAGAATGAGCTGGCGATGTAGGTGAAACGGTGGTATGAGAGGGTGCCCCCTCTGCTGAAGGCTCAGCCGGGTGTGCCTCACCCATGGGTGGGCCCTGATATGGTGGTGGGGGTGGTGCTACTGCTGTTGCTGGAACTGGACCCGGAGCCGGTAGGGTCCGCTTCAATAAATTGTAGCTACGGCTCCACGAAGACTTTGAAAACGTCTTCACTTTCTGTCGCCTGCCTCGTCAGAAGGCATATCAAGATACTCGGGAGCGTTGGAGTAACACTCCAACATGCTCAAGATCAACCGAGCATACGGCATTTTCTCCTTGGGCCTCAAGTTGCCCTTCATTAATTTTCCTTTTATATACTTCATCCCCTCTAGGATGAGCATGGTCGCGTCGAACCACCGGCCACAAAAGGCCGCATATAGTGCCTGTTGCACTACCTCAATCCGCTCGGTGTTGTGTCGCAACGGGTAGAGGTTACACTTGATTATGGAATCAAGCATCCACATGTAGTGGGGAAGGTCGACCCTCTTGATGGAGGATCCCGACCCCTTTTTCCCATTTGTCATGCGGGTCATGATCTCCTCAAATTTAACTTCCTCTTCGAAGGGTGGGAAGAGGGTGGTCTCTGGGGTGAAATCGAGGTAGCACTCGAGTACCTCGTGTATATGGCGACGGGTAATGGTGTAGTCTCGACCCTCTATCTTGGTCAAGACCACGTCGTCGGTAGGGCCGTCTACGAGTCCTTGGTAAAATAATCTAACTAATCTAGGGTAGTAGGAACCCCGGATTGGTTTGAGAAGGTTGCCGATACCGGCATTTTGGAGGTAGTTGTGAGCCCATTGGGTCTCGCCCGATACATCGGGGTTCGTGAAGAGGGTTGGGTCTATGATGTATTCGACCTCAAAGGTCTTGGCTACCCACCACTCATTGGGTTGTAGCACGTTAGTGGGTGGTGGCGGCATGGGGGTCGATTCGCGTGAAGACTCGCGCGAGGATGCGCTCGTCGAATCGGAGGTGGTCTCCGATGCCGACGGTGATGGAGTCCTCACCGGCGATGGGGTAGGTGGTGGTGGTGCGGCGTTCTTACGCCGAACCGGGAGTTTAGAGGTCGCCTTCTTCGAAGACAACCGGGTTTTGGGCGGCATGTTTGGTGAAATAAGCTCAAACTAGGGTTTTTATAGCTCAAATGGAAAGAAAATGTACAAATCTAGGGTTTACCTTAGAGTTTCGATCCAAAATAGGTGATCGCGGTCCAAAATCGGTTTGAAATGCCCCAAAACCCTAGCTCGGATGGATGGCCGGAGAAGAAGGAGAAAAGGCGCCCAAAACTGAAAAGCTCAAATGATTTCGGATGGGGAACAAAATCCCCAAATTTATATATATATAGGTTTAGATTCGATTAATCGAAATCCAATTTCAATTAATCAAGATTCAAAACTAAGTCAAGCCGCGCGAAATCGATTAATCAATTTCCAAAAATCGAATAGTAGAAAGTCAAAATCGATTAATCGAAACCATTTCAATTAATCGAAATCGTATCCGTTTAAAATTTCAAGTTTTTGAGCTCACTGGCGCGAGCCAGTCGATTAATCGAAATCCATTTTGATTAATCAAAAATTTAAAATCGATTAATCAAATTTCACTTCGATTAATCGAAATTGTGCAGTCCTTTCCAAAATTTTCAGGATTCCTTAAGTTATTCGATTAGTCGAACTATGATTCGATTAATCGAAATCTCAAGTCGATTAATCGAATTTCATATCGATTAATTGAAATCATTCCCCATACTTCAAATTTTTCTAATTTCTTTAAGTCAATCGATTAATCGAATTTCCAGTTCGATTAATTGAAACCATTAATCGATTAATCGAATTCCTCCTCGATTAATCGAAATTTCACAAAATTCTTCTAAGTTCTTCTAAAATTCTCAATTTGTTCGATTAATCGAAAACCTAAATCGATTAATCGAAACCAAGATCGATTAATCGAAATTTCACTCTGTCATTTTTCTAATCCTTATTCACTTTCCCAATCACTGGCACATGCCAGTCGACTAATCGAACAAATCGATTAATCGATTTTGCTCAATTTCTGTAGATTTTCAAATTTCCCTGTCCATTTGATTTATCTTGGTAATTTATGATAGCAAGTGATCCTTAGGTCTACGAAACACATCCTCAAGATCATGTGTGCATAAAAATTTTGTTTCTTTATCATACTTTGATCAAAATTTCCATTGAATTACAAGTGTCGTTAAAATCCACAAACATGCTTGCGGGTTACATTTGACTCTCAAGTGGTCAGAAACAAGGTTGGATATTGTTCTTTCACATTGGCCTCTCGTTCCCATGTAGCCTCTTCATTCGGATGATTTTTCCATCGAACAAGCACTAAGGGAATCACTTTAGTGCGCAGTACTTGTTCCTTTCGATCCAAGATCTCCACCGGTTCTTCTATCATGCTCATGTCTTCACACATCTCCAAAGGTTGACTTCCTAACACATGAGATGGATCGTTCACATACTTTCTGAGCATTGATATGTGAAAAATGTTATGTACCCGATCGTATAACGGTGATAATCCAATGTGATAAGCAACTTTACCTATGCGTCCCAAAATTTTAAATGGTCCAACATAACGGGGACTTAACTTCCCTCTCTTGCCAAACCTCATTACGCCTTTCATAGGCGACACTTTCACAAACACGTGTTCACGCACTTTATAGTCGACACTAGTCCGCTTGATGTCGGCGTAATTTTTCTTTCTGCTATGTGCTGACTTTCGCCTTTCTCTGATTATTCACACGACGGGGGCGTTGTCTTCAAGTAGTTCTGGCCCCAAAATAAACTTCTCACCTGTTTCTTCCCAATTGAGGGGTGATTTGCATCGTCGTCCGTACAGAGCTTCATACGGTGCCATGCCAATGCTCGTTTGGAAACTGTTGTTGTATGCGAATTCGATCAACGGTAGATACTCTTCCCAATATCCTTGCATATCCAGCATGCACGCTCTGAGCATGTCTTCTATCACTTGGTTCACTAGCTCTGTCTGCCCATCAGTTTGAGGATGGAAAGCTGAACTAAAATCTAGTCGCGTTCCCATTCCTTCTTAAAATTTCTTTCAAAACTTGGACGTATACAGTGGGTCACGATCTGAAACTATGCTGCTCAGAATCCCGTGTAATCTTACGATCTCCTTCATGTACAAGTCTGCCAATTTTCCTGCTGTATACATCGTATTGTAAGGTAAGAAGTGAGCTGATTTTGTCAATCGATCAACGACTACCCAAATAGCATTGTTTCTCTTGGCAGTCCGCAGTAATCCAATGATGAAATCCATAGAGATCGATTTCCACTTCCATTCTGGTATTGGTAAAGGCTGCAATAGTCCAGCAGGATGCCTATGATCAATCTTCACTTGCTGACAGGTCAAACACCGTGACACGTATTCGGCCACGTCTTGTTTCAAACCTCTCGACCAATAGTTCTTTGTCAAGTCTTGGTACATTTTGGTGCTACCAGGGTGGATAGCATAATTTGACTTGTGGGCTTCATCAAGAATCGTTCGTCTTAGCTCGGCATTATCCGGAATGCAGAGACGGCCCTTGGACATTAAGGAACCATCTTCTTTTACTGAGAAGTTCGGCCTGATGCCCTCAATCACGTCTTGATGGATCTTTGTTAATGTCGGATCTTTTACCTGGATATGCTCAAATATTACAGGTTTCACTGATATGTTAGCCAAAAAGGATCCTGTAGCTTTCGACTCAATGTTCGCATCATAAAGTGCCAGGTCTTCCAATAATTTCCACCGGTACATACCCAAAATCAAACAAGCTAACTGTGCTGAACTCTTCCGACTCAAGGCATCGGCTACTACGTTCGCCTTGCCTGGATGGTACTGTATTGAACAATCATAATCCTTGAGGAACTCCATTCATCTGCGCTGTCTCATGTTGAGCTCCTTCTGTGTAAATAGGTATCGGAGGCTCTTATGATCGGTGAAAATTTCAAACGTCTCACCATACAAGTAATGTCTCCAAATCTTCAGCGCAAAAATGACTGCTACTAGCTCCAAGTCATGAGTCGGGTAATTTTTCTTGTGTTCTTTCAGCTGTCTTGATCCATAAGCTATCACTTTCTTGTGTTGGTTTAGCACACAACCCAAACCATTGTATAACGCATTGTTGTACACTGCGTATCCTCCACTGCCTGAAGGAATCGCTAGCACTGGAGCTGAAGTGAGTCTCGTCTTGAGTTCTTGAAAACTCTTCTCGCACGCCTCACTCCACTCAAATCTTGAATTCTTTCGTGTCAGATTAGTGAGAGGTCCCGATATCTTTGAAAACCCCTCGACGAAACGTCGATAATAGCCTGCTGACCCAAGAAAACTTTGGACATCGGTCACTGTCTTTGGTTTCTCCCATTTAACCACTGCTTCTATCTTTGCTGGATCTACAGTGACACCGTGCTTTAAGACAACATGTCCCAAAAAGCTAACCTCTTCCAACCAAAACTCAAATGTTCTTCGTGTTCCGTCTAGGATTTGGAGTATATCAAGATATCATCAACGAACACTACGACACAGGAGTCCAAGTGTGGTTTAAACACTCAATTCATCATATCCATAAACGACGCCGGAGCATTCATCAATCCAAACAACATCACAAGGAATTCATAGTGTCTATACCGTGTCCTGAAAGCTGTCTTCTGAATGTCCTCTGCCTTAACTCGCAACTGATGGTATCCCGATCTCAGATCAATCTTGGAAAAATACTTTGCTCCTTACAGTTGATCGAACAGATCGTCAATTCTAGATAAAGGATAGCGGTTCTTCTTGACAAATAAGACCGGTGCTCCCCATGGAGACACGCTCGGTCTGACAAACCCCTTATCCATGAGCTCTTGTAGTTGCTCTTTCAACTCCTTCAACTCAGCAGGAGCCATTCTATATGGTGCTTTTGAAACAGGCTCCGTTTCTGGTGCTAAGTCAATGGCAAATTCTACTTCTCTCTCTGGAGGTAATCCAGGCAACTCTTCTGGAAACACGTCGGCGAACTCTCGCACAACTGCTATCTCAGAGATGACGTTCTTTTCTTCCTTATCCTCTTTTAGGAAAGCCAAGTATCCACTGCAACCCTTTCTGAACATTCTCTCGGCCCTTACTGCTGAGATCAGTGGCATAGGTGATGACATCACTCCTTGAAACCGAAATGATCTTCTTGTGTTAGGTATGAAGATGACAACCTTGTTCTTGTAATCGACTATTGCACAATGCTGTGCCAACCAGTCCATGCCAAGGATCACATCAAACCCTTGCATGTCCAGTAGTATCAACTTTGCCTCCAATTTATGCACATCCAGATTTTGAATTGCTACGATGATGGATTTGCAAGCTAACTCTGTGTCCACTAACTCTCCAGTCGGAATAGACACAGATAGGACAAAATCCAACGCCTCTGGAACAATCTTCATCCTTTTGGCAAAACGTGGAGTGACGAATGAGTGGGTAGACCCTGGGTCTATCAACACTCTAGCGTCATATCCAACGAAGCATTTTTCTCATATACAGTTAAAGTACCTATAGTATACATACATACATACAATAATTTACACATCAATTTACACCCCTAATTCACATATAAATTTAGTGTCTAAACTAAGAATCTATACAACTCCTAATGAATGCACCTTCTCTATCTGAAATTTTAATGAAATTAGAATTTCTTTATTTAAAAGAATCTCACCGTCGTGCGTTCCACGCTTCTGACGATGGCGCATAGGCTCTCCCATGAACGACCAGCTTCCGTGCTTGAATGGGTCGTGGAGCTGCAACTGAAGCCGTCTTTCATTTATCAACCACGGGGCAATCTTTGATCAAGTGGCCCACCTTGCCACATCGGAAACAACCCCTGGTTCCCACTCTGCAATCCACTGTCCTGTGAGGCTTGCCACACTTTGCACAAGTCTCTCGAGGTGCGAAAGAAACTGTACGAGAACCATGTGTGACGGTCGCGCCAGTAGACATGGCAAGGCTCTCATAGCGTAAAGGTCTCCCCGACGCAAGTAGTGGAAATCTCTATTAGTTGTGCTGCTGCGCCGGTCTTCCGAAACCCCCTTGGAACTGTGGTCTCTGATTTTGGGCCACAAACCTCGGCTTTTTATTCACCGATTCGTAGTTCCCCGATCTTCCTTGATCATTGCCTCCTCTTTGTTGCTCTCTTTGCCTGTATCTATTATTGTTCTCCTCTTTTACAACTAGTGCCTTGCTCATGACCTCCTCATAGGTCCTTAATTGAAATGGAGCTACTCCTCTAACTTCAAAGCTTCAAACCTGTCAAACCTCTTGGACTTCATCACGCTTGGCGACACTCCGAGCAAAACGGGCAAGTCGTAGAAACTCAACCCCATATTCCCTCACAGTCATCCTTCCTTGCACCAATTGTAGAAATTGAATTTCCAATTGATTTCTCACAACTTTCGGAAAATACTGTTTGTTGAACTCCTCAACAAACTCTTCCCAAGTCCACGGCAACTCTGGGGTCTCCTGAGCCCTAGTCCGTATCACGGACTTCCACCAAGGCCCAGCCTCCCCATCTAGCATGTAGGCTGCCCATCTTACACTCTCATCCTTCGTGCATGTCAGCACGCTAAAAACTTTCTCCATTTCCATCAACCAATTTTTGGCTGCCATCGTGTCTGCCTGCCCAGAAAATGAAGGAGGTCTCATCCTCCTAAAGTCCGTGAAGGATGAAGGCACAGGCAGTGCGGGTCCGACAGGTGGTGTAGGTGGCTGCTGCTCTCTAGCTGCATGAGCTGCAAAGGATGTTGTTTGTTGGGCCATGGCAGCTGCCATAGTCTCCATGGTGTGCATCATCCTTTGGCGCTCCTCTCTATCTTTCTGTCTTTCTCTCACTCTTTCCTGTTCTCTCAGATCTTGATCCTGATGATCTCTATCCTCTTCCTCTTGTTGTCTACTACTGCTGCCCCCTGGGGCCTCATTCCTTCCCAAAGGTACTCGATTAGTAGGAGAGATGTAATCATCTCCACTACGTAAACTTCTCTGTTGGCCTCCCCTCGGTCGGCCCCTTTCTCTAGATGACATTGACGCCTGCATTTGAAACTAAAGTTTCGTTAGCAAAAGTCCTTATGTTCTGACAAAAAGAATGATTGTCAGAATTGCTAAAAGAAAAGCTTTGATACCAACTGTGATAGCCCGAATTTTGGCACCTCGAAACTCGTGCCATCAGCACGATCATCTTGACTGTGCCCCTTAGCTGTGCACGAAACATTGGTATATCAAGCAATGAGCTGCACTGAAATAATGAATAAAGCTGCGGAATTAAATTATCATTAAAATATTTCTCAAAAGACAGTTCTACCTTCATGCCTCTGCATGAAAGGAGAACCGATCCGAACCATCGATGATCACTGATCATCAATGATGGTTCGCCCCAAAAGAATAATTTCATGACTTAATTATATTGTTTAACAAAAATAAGGCTTGACATACTAAGCCGCACAAAACATGCTCACAAAAACTCTCAAAGCTGTACAACGGAGTCCTCTAGAAGAAGTCCTCAGGAGGTGGCTCCAACTCGTCTCCAGGTGCCGGGTCTGACTCACCAGGGTCAATGTCCCCTGAAGCCTCGGCAGCTGCTAATAGTGGACCTGCGACGTATAGTCTAAAGGGTGAGCTACATCCTAGCTCAATAGGGAACAGAACACAATTGAACATATAAACTACAACTCACATATATTCCATGATATGCCATGCATGATGTGTCTATACAGTTACTGATGAACAACAGTTGAAAATAATCATATTTTACTGGTAGTTTACTCATATCTTTTAATTATTCATGAATGACACTGAAAAGGGCTAAAACAAAACTCAACCTTTCAACTTAAGTAATCCCCGAGCAATATAGCATCAAGCCCCGATGAGATACCCTTCATCGTCATCTATATAGACAGTTTTAAATGTATTCCCTGGGAATACCAATAGTACCCAAGCCCCTTTCCCCTGGGGATCGGTGGCGGGGTTTCAACATATCTCAATTCAACACCCCTGGGGTGTGCTTACTGTGTACGGATAAGCCTCCGCACTGGCCTACGGTTTCGCCGCCGTATCGGTCACGGATATCCTGCCTCATCAGTCGTGGGTATCCCGCCACGTCGGTGGGGTATCCTATTAAACCTCAAATAACAAAAATATCAGGTGCTTTATATATAGTTATTCACCGTGTAAGTGTGCTATCTTATATCAGTTAGGCCCTATCAGACATAATTCAATCTTGGATACATCCCTGGGATGTATCCATTCACTTGCATCACACCTGATGCTCTTATTTCTTTACTTCCTCATCCCCTTGGGATGGCTCATTATGATTACTCTTTAGATGTCACACACGCACACTTTTCACAAACTCTTAAGAAACAAAAACAGTTTGAATTGAATTATATATCACTACATACATGCTCTTGCAAAATAAAGTACATGTTCAAGGCGTTCTCTACCTCAAGTCTCTGTTTGATCATGCATCAAGGTCCCACGTGGCTCCTTATGCCCAAGCTCCCACGTACCACCTATGGTATAATATAACACATGCAATACATCACTAAAGATGTAATAAGGAAGGTCCAAGACCCTCCAAGAATCTTAAAGTCAAACTCAAAAGTCAACAAAAACTAGCACAGTCGATTAATCGAACTCCAAAATCGATTAATCGAATCTGATTCGATTAATCGATTTCCAAAATCGATTAATCGAAATTCAAAATCGATTAATCGATTCTCAAATCGATTAATCGAGATTCCCATTCGATTAATCGAATCCCAATTTGATTAATCGAAATTCTCCATTCTAACCATTCGATTCTCAATTCGAGTAATCGAATTCCCAAAATCGATTAATCAATCGCAAATCGATTAATCAAAATCCCATTTCGATTAGTCGATTTCTCCAAGTCCTTTTCTTCTCTCCACTGGAGTTCACTGGAGGTTCCCAGTCGATTAATCGATACCAAAATCGATTAATCGAAATTCAAAGTCGATTAATCGAAACTCAATTCGATTAATCGAATTCGTGTCTTTTGACTTTTTCAACTTCTTGGCAAAAATTGATTAATCGAATCTCACTTTCGATTAATCGAAATGGCCAGATTCAGCCCTCTTTTGGGTTGTTCTTCCAAATCTTTTCCTACTATTTTTCCTTCATTTATCTAAGTCATTATCCTATGATTTTAGCTATTTCTAACTATAATAAAACCCTTCAATATATGCATTTAATTTACAAGAGTTTTACCTTCAATCAATCTCCAATTGATTAGGTCAAGTGGTTGGAAAGGCTAGGGTTCTCGCTTTGGCTTGAACGGATCCTTCGCATTGAATCGGCCTCTTAAGTGCTTGAATCCCTCTTCCAATCACCCACAATAACTCCTTGCTTAACCACCTTCTTTACTCCTCTCTCTCTCTTCTTTACTTCTCTCTCAAACAACCAAAATATCTATTTTAGGGTTATTAAACCCTTTTATCTCCCCTCTAGTTTGTGTGTTGAGCACATGCACCGTAATAGGTGTATGTGACTTCGAATTCACAGCAATCTCCACACATTCACTCGAATTCTCACATCTCATCTGTTCACCGCACCCTATGCCAACTATTGAACTCCTATTTGGTCAAACCTATGACTAGTCAGGCACGGATCCCGAGGTCACTGTTTAATGTGATTTTTTGAGATATTACACTCCTAGAAGAAGTCCTCAGGAGGAGGCTCTAACTCTTCTCCGGGCACGTAATCCGAATCCTCTGGATCAACGTCTCCCGAAGCTTCAGTTGCCGCTAGTACTGGACCTGCGACATATAGTCTAAGGGTGAGCTACATCCTAGCTCAATAGGAAAAACAAGTGAACATATAAATTAAGCTCTCATATATATGTTAAAACAGTTTTACAAGCACAATTCATATGATGGAAATTTCTGAGAAAATAATTGAAACAATCGAGAATGAAATGATAGATACAACTGTTACTTGCATGACTTTGTTCATTCTCATCTTACTAGTATAGTTACAGATTCAACCTAATCACTTAAATCTTAACTTAAGTAGTCCCCGAACAATATAGCATCGAGCCCCGATGGAATACCCACCATCGTCGTCTAAATAGACACTTGTTATATGTTCTCAATTTCAAAACTACCCAGGCCCCTTTATCTTAGGTGGCAGGGTCTAATTCTCAATTCTACATCCCTGAAATGTGCTACTAGTGTACGGATTGGCCGCCGTACCGGTCACGGATATCCTGCCGAGTCAGTCATGGGTATCCCGCCACGTCGATGGGGTATTCTAATCAAACTTTAATTAATAAAAATATCGAATGTGCTTTACATATAGTTGTTCACCATGATTGCCCTAATTTTATTACATTAGGCCTTATCACTTTCCTTTCGTTTCACCGTTAGATTTCATCTGTATCCCTGGGATGCCACTGATTCAATGCATCATCTACATGCCTATTATCAGATTTACACGTCCCCTGGGGACCTCATGGTTTCACTTTTGAATCACACACACCCTTGTTTGAAATTACATTTGATACATGACTATTCAAAAGAATTACTCTCCATATATGATTTTGACGAATTAAAGTACATGATTCAAGATATTCCCTACCTCAACGCAAATCCAATGCACTACTTTCTCGCAAAGGTTTACACGTAACAATCTCACGTCAAACCTACATTGCATGTGTTACGAATATACTTAGAATGGTCTCCAGAACCCTTAAGACCCATAGCTCCTATGAATTTCACAAAAAGAATTCAAAAATCCAAGTAGTGCCTCGCGCGAGCGATCACTATTCCTTGCTTGAGCGATCACTTGACCTCGCTCGAGTGATAAAAACGAGGTACTAATCCCTCGCGCGAGCGAGCACTATTCATCACTCGAGCGATCACTATTTATCGCTCAAGCGGTTAAAATGAGGCATCTGAAGCTCGCGCGATGCATCACTCGAGCAAACCTCCCCTTCACTATGGGTCTCGCTCGAGCGAGCCCAGAACACAATTTATGCTCAGATTTTATATTCTGACCTCGCTCGAGCGAACCATTTATACCGCTCGAGCGAGGAACGACAAAAATTAATGCTCGATCAGTTCGAGAAATAATTTTCCCACTCCATTTAAGGCCTTATTAATATCAAAAATCATTCAACTAATACTTTATACTTTATTTAAAACACACATAAGCATTTAAAATATACCTCAATCAATAAATCCTATGTAGACTTGATCCAAGATCAAATCAAATGAGGAGGGTTTTCAAAGCTTCTCATCCCATCCTCCTTCCAGATTATCTACCGATTTAAGAACAAAAACAAATGAATCTCTAACCCTCTTTTACAAAGTCCTCTCTTCTTTCTCCCCATTTCACTTTCTCTCTATCTAACTCAATAAGGTCACCAATGAGAGACTTCTCTCTATTTAACTCTCCACTTATCTAGTGAAAGCTAGTGTGTTTCACACATACACATGTAGTGTGTATATATTAATTATGGTTTCCTTGTGAACCACAAACACACGTGCATGGTACGTGGCGTGCACGATTCCCAAAAGTTGGGGTTATGACATACCCTTCGTTAAATTGTTCTTCACCTTAATCTTCTATACAATGGATCTCGTGCTCATGGGCTTATCATCAAACAATCAGTTTTTTATTCCACTTGATACGTATCTCAAAAAGTGATCGAAAAACCACTTTTGATATAGACAAGGATCATGTAATTTTTGGAATGTGTGTCATACAAAATCAAAACTTGATCGTTTGATAGTAACTCCATGATCTTAAGATTATTTGTATTGAAGATTGGGACGAAAAAAAAATCTCCATCATGTGATTTCAAATAGTCAAACAATTTAAGCATGTGAAGTCTGAGTTTAGAAGAAAGAACGGCAAGTTGTAAGTGAAAGCATCCTTATATATTTTGTGATAATCGCAAATGTTCTCGTCATCCTTATCTACAAGAAATATAGTATCTGTAATTACAATTCAAAATTCTTTGTTCTCAACTTGAGTTTTATGTGCTTAAATAGTGGACTTTGTTAATCAAATGATAAATATTTTTTTTCATCTCAATCTTCGACACATTAGATCTTCAAATCATGAGACTTCCATCAGGCAATCAAATTTTGATTTCACATATACACATTACAAAAAATGAATGTAATTTTGAGCATATATCAAACATATTTATCAAATAATTTATTCGAGAGGTGTGCCACGTGAAATCAACATCTGTCCATCTAATGATTGGACCATAATCTCGAGATCTATTGTGTCGATCTGGGGGTTTGAAATGATATTAGTGGCGAAAACGAGGCGTTGAATTATTTTATGTTACTTGCATACAAGTATTAGCATTCGAAAATTAATGTCTGCAACTTGTGATTTCCACCTTCAAAACCATTGACTGTCTTGTATAGACACATGGAAATCAGTTTTTTCCTAATATTTCATTGAATTGATCTTTAGGTCATGACCTACCTATCAGACGATCAGATGTTAATTTCAAGTGGAACACATCCCAAAAGTGACCCCATAACCCTTCTCATGGTACGCCCATATATGATCTCCACACGGAATCAAAATTTGATCATCTGATGACAGGCCCACGTCCATGATTAGTCATTTATGTGGAGGGTCATTTTTGTGGATCATTCTTGTGGATGATCATTTTTATGATATTACATTTGCTTTTCAATTTTGATGATCTTTTGTGGTATTACGGCTTTTTTTGTTAGGATATGTTATTTTCTTATAATATTCCGCATATGTATCTAAACCCATGATTTCCTTAATCCTGCGTTTTCTTGGCTAGCAATGTGGTTATCCAAACAACCAAAAATAAAGAGAAACAAAGGAATCCCATAGTTTTCTATAACTCGGGTATTCATGGGAAAATATAAGAATATTATTTTACTTTTCTACATTGCTTGTGTTTTTATCCAAACAAGCCCTAAGGTGTAAGATAAAACCCCCGTTGTCACACTTTAAGCCAAAAGGGTCCGCGTTTAGGTCTCTCGCATGTCAAGTGGACTTAATTATTAGAGTACCTTTAAATCGACCCATAGAATCTTTGAGTTCACCAACGCTGAAACTCACTGACTTCTTTGGATCGGATGATGGAGATCGTTTTTCAACCAATCTCTCACACGACGGATCTTGAGATCATGGGTGTAGCATTAGACAACTAATTTTTTTATCTTATATGGTACACATCCCAAAACAGTGATCTTATTTGTGCGTAATAGTTCCAAGAGATGCTAAGGTCACTTATTTGGAATGTGTACCACATAAAATAAAAAATTGACGGGTGGATGGTAAGCCCATGATCTCAAGATCCATCATGTGAAATATTGGGTTGAAAAATGATTTCCATCGTCAGATCCAAAGAAGTCAAAGGGTTTCAGCGTGGGTGAACTTGAAGATTCGGTGGGTGGATTTAAAGGTACTCTAATTATTAAACGAGTTGAGTCTTGAGTCTGTATTTGGCTTGACTTGAACCCATTTCCCTTTGCATAGATCTAAACCTGACCCAATTTCGAAATAGGTCAAGTTACAAGAGGTACCAAACAAGGATCAAAATTTCGGTCCCTACCAAAATTGAAGCCGAAATCCTAAATTTCGGTTCTCAATGTACTATGGGGAAGATTTTGGTTCAAAATTTCGGTTTTGGTCATGATCGAAACCGAAACGAAATCCGATATTTTAATCCTTGGTACCAAATCTACACAAGAACATGACATGGACTCTTGAATAACGATGAAGAATGTAATTAGTTGGTCAAACGAAACGCTACTTAGTTTAAGTTCCATCTGATTAGCAAACTGGTTTGCAGTCTATTTTAGTTTAGTTCATCCAAATTTTCACTTAATTTTAAAAATAAAAAATAAAAAAATATTAGCAAAAAGGTTTAAGCCAAAGCCTCATTTTCTTAACTTAGAGACTTAATCAAGAAGCTGTAAAACATTTGTTTATTTTAAAAGTCAATAATAAATACTGTATACATCTAAGAGTGTTTTTTTTTTATATATAGGCATGCTTGAGGTTGTAGGGTCCTCACCCATTTTATTAAAATAAAAGTAACATATTACAAAGAATCATAAGCAAATCAAACTTTAAAAATCTATAGGAACTTCGGCATCACCATCACCCCTATTAATCCCCAAAGTCACCCTAATGTACCTTCCATGTCGCCCTAATACAGTTATCATCATCAGGAAGCTTTAGAGAATCCACCTGAAAGGAGACTTCTTTAATAATATTATGAAAAATAATCTTCTTTTGAGTAACAACACCATTAAAGATACGGTCATTTCGCTCTCTCCAAATGAAAGAAATGGCAGTGCAGAAAGCATTACGAATCAAATGGTCCTTCCATTTTCTCCCCTTAGACATTTCCATATATATCTTCAACTCTTCAAGCAACAAAAGGTTATTGTTAGTTCTGATTCCCAACCTGAATTTGATGGATCTCCAAATCCATTGAGAATAACCACAACCAAAAAATAAATGCTTAGTGTCTTCCGTATTCGCCCAACATAAAACACACCTAGAAGGGATACTAATACTCATTTTGCAAAGATATCCATAGTCATGAGCTTAAAATTTATTGTTTGCCATGCACAGAAAGAGTACTTTGGAATAACACCCGAATTCTAAATGGAGCATTTCCAGGCAACCACCATTCCTTTGGTTCTAAAAGCATGCCAAGCTGATCGAAGAAAAAACTTCCCATCCCTTGAAGGTTCCCAACTCCATCTATCATGTAGATCCATATTTAGCACAATAATAGTATGAACATCTCTCCAAGCCTCTTCCATGTGAATCGTTGATGGATGGGGCAAATCCCACACTCCATCATGGGCCACATCATTGACCATAGTGTTCTTATCAAGACCAAAATAAAGTAGAAGTCTTATACTATAGGTAGGAATAAGAGATTTGCCATTAATCCAAGGATCAATCCAAATGCTAGTAGTAGCTCTATTCCCCAATACTAATCGGCAGTTTCTTAAAACAATATCTTTGGCAGCAAGAATTCCTCTCCACGCTCAAGAATGATCACTTGGCCAAGAACAATTCCAAATGCTTTGTCTCCCTACATACTTAGCCCGCATAGCTCGAGCCCAAAGAGAATCATTTTGAACAATAGACCAAAAGAGTTTTGCCATACCAACACGATTCCAATCAATAAGATAACGAATACCAAGACCTCCTTTCTCTTTCGATTTACAGATTCTCTTTCAACTGATAGGATGCATAGACTGGGCCAATGACGGTCCTCTCCAAAGAAACCGACAAAAGATATTTTCAATCTCTTTAATAGTTCTCTTTGAGAGGATAAAGGCACCCGTCCAATAAACCTGAAAATTGCTCAAAACTGAAAAAATCAAAACAAGTCTACCAGCATAAGAGAGAAAGTGTCCCTTCAAACTTTCCAACCTATTCTTGATTTTTTGAATGAGAGGGCTGCACATAGAATGAGTCATTCTTGAAGAGAATAAAGGAATGCCCAAATAGCGAATGGGTAGAGAACCTTGCTTGAAGTTTAAAGCGTCCAGGATGTCTTTCTTGACTTGACAAGCTTCACTAAATATAACTGAACTTTTGTTATCATTTGCCATAAGTCCAAAGCAGCTACGAAAGAACTCAAGAGATTCTTTCACCACTTTTGCAGACCCAACTTCATCATTCAAAAAGAGGAGATCATCCGCAAACATGAGATGAGAAACACTAGGCCCAACTAGCAAGTTAGGTACACGAATCCTCCCTTCATCAATCTTTTGCTCAAAAATATAAGTAAATGCTTCCATTACAAGAGTAAATAATAAAAAAGACAGAGGATCTCCTTGTCTAATACCACATGTTCCACTAAAGAGCCCATGAGGGGACCCATTTACAAGGATGGAGAAGGTGGGAGTAGTAAGACATTGGGTAATCCATACCACCCAAATGTCATCAAAGCCCATTTGTTTGAGGATATAAATAATGAAATCCCATCTCACTCAATCATAAGCTTTTCGGATATCAATTTTTGCACACAAAGCTTTATACCCACTAGTGAGGTGAAACTTTCTAACCATCTCATGAGCAAGTAAAATATTTTCTGTTATACGCCTTCCTTTCACAAAGGCTGATTGATTTGGGCTCACAAGATCCAGAAGCACCAAAGCAAGTCTATTTGAAATAATTTTTGTGATAACTTTATAGATGAAGTTGCAAAGGGCGATGGGTCTCAACTTGTCAACGGTATTCACATCATTTTCTTTCGAAATAAGTCTAATAAAAGTAGAATTAATAGACTTTAAAAGTTTTTTCTTATGAAAGAAATTTCTTACCGTATGAGAGAAATTCACCTTAATAATATCCCAGTAGATCTTGAAAAAGTCAGTAGGGAAGCCATCAGGGCCAAGTGCTTTTCCATTTGGTGAAGCAAATACCACCTTGGTGATCTCATCATTCGAAACCGGCCGGGAGAGCTTAGTGGCATCTTCGGGAAGAAGCCTTCTCTTAAGAGGAATGGCAGGAACGGGACCAATGCTGGAAGGGGTATAAATTGTTTTATAGTGCTGGACAAGATAGTCCCCAATCTGATCTGGCTCAACAACTCTGTTCCCATCATCATCCACCATCGCATAAACATTATTCACGACCCCTCTAGTATTGACAATAGCATGATAATATTTGGTGTTACGATCTCCATCATTGATGGTTGGTGGCGAGACTTTTGGAAATAGAATTCTGCTTCTGTAGTTAGTTCTCTGTTAACCTCAATCAATGCAGTATTCTCTTGCTTTGCAAGTTCCCCATTTAGAGGATCTCCTTGAATGGAATTATGAATGGTTGTGACTATAGATCTGGCAATACGAACTCTAGACTGAATAGACCCAAAGTTCATTCTATTCCATTCCTTAATGGCTTCTTTGACAAATTTAAGCTTCTGTTGGAGAACAAACATTTCGGTACCTTCAACCGATCGCCCCCAAGCCTCAAAAATGACATCCCGGAGTCCAAATTGAGAGGCCCAAGCAGTAAAGAATTTGAAAGGATTCGATCCCGATGAAACAAAAACGTGAAATCTAGTGATCAAAGCAGAGTGATCAGAGATTCCAGCAGGCATGTATTCGACCACAACGTTTGGCCATAAAGTTTTCCAATGCACATTAGCCAAAGCCCTATCAAGCCTACAAAGGATACACCTATTTCCAAGAGATCTATTAGTTCAAGAAAGCGAATTACCAATAGCCCGGAGAACTCCTCATTGACATGGATCAAGGCAATTGTTAAATTCATTCATAATGCGTCTTGGGACTGCGCGTCCCCGAATCTTTTCTTCAGGAAATCTGATACAATTAAAGTCACCATTTAGAAGTCACGGTCCACTGACGTTAGCAGCAATGTTTATGAGGGAGCTCCATAACAATCTTCTATCAGAGGCAAGGTTCGAAGCATATATGGCCGATAGAAAAAATTGCAAACCATCATTCCTTGTAAAACATTAATATGAACAAATTGATCAGTTTCTACCAGTTTATCAGTCAAGAATTTATCAGGATCCCATATAATCCACACTCGCCCAAACGTGTGACTGCTATAATTCATAACACAACTCCAATTTCTTTTTATCGAATGCATAATTCTGTCGCTTCGTGATTGAATGATTTTTGTTTCCATTAGGCAAAGAATACCGAGATTTTGCTCCTTAATTAATTTTCTCACCTCATTCCTTTTAGTCTGGTTATTGAGACTCCGGACATTCCACGACCCGCAATTCATCTAGACAGGTCAGACTGTCGGGTCAACCCAGCCTTGTTTCCTTTACCCTTATCCATCGGTTTAGGTTTAGTTTTGTGTTGCTTAGGTTTAGCATTAATTACTTTTTGCACTACCATAATTTGAGACATAGACCCGATATCAAATTTAGTATTTTCTAAGATTCCAGAAGTCAAAGGGTCAATGCCATCCAATATATCAAATTTACTATGTGATGGATGATTTACCTCCAAACTATGCGCCCACATACAACTTGCATTTTCCTTAGGTACAGATTCGGAAGGTGAGACCGCATTACTGTGGATAGGAGTTTCCAAAACTCTGCCCAACTTTTCCTCAAAAAACGACTCTCCACTTTCTTGAACGGAAGGAGTTTCAGCAGAATTCTCTTTAAAAGGAATACATTCCCCCAAGGACTCTGAGCGAGCGGAATTTCGCTCCCCAAAGAAATCCGCCATATCATCTTCAAGTCTTTGAAAGGCAGGTGACCGACTGCAGGATCCATTCCCTTTCCAATCCCTCCAATGACTAGGATTCTCCACCGTCTGATTAACAAGAACTGCTTCATTACGCTGAAAGGTAAGTGACAAGCTGCGGCCTGGCCTAATCTCACAATCGCCCTACATCTCCCCCGCCTGATTTTCAGCAATCCCAATGGGAATGGGATTAGCAGTTTCCAAATTCTCGGATTCCCGATTAGTACCTGCGCATTCTGTGGGCTTAGGACGATCGGTTTCTAGATTCGGAGGAAGAATAGCCAATGGATTAGCATCGGTTTGACCATGCTTACTTGACTCTCCAGTGGCCTTGGGATCTGTGTCTGCAATATGATTAGCCATAGATTCATCCCCTTCTACCAGATTTCTGTCCTTCTGTGCGTCTGAATCATCAACAATGGCGACACCTTTAGCACCTCTCTTCTCTATCCAGATCTGTCTTGGCTAGGGATTCTTCTTCTGATTCTTGGTGCATTTCTCCCAGGAATGTTCAAAAGATTGGCAAGCTTTGCAGAGGGCCGACTTCCAATCATACTCCACCCGCTGATAGAAAAGATCGCCATTTTCTCTACTCAGCATGACACCACTCGGGAAATCGAAAACCTCAACGATTTCAATGCAGATCCTTGCGTAAGATAATCGAGACAGGTTGGAGGTTGGCCCATCCGCGTGGATAGGAATGCCGAGACTACTAGCAATTCTACCCAGAATATTCGGAGACCAGAATTGGATCGGTAACTTTGGCAACCGAATCCAAACGGGAACTGTTTTGATCATCTCACATTCTGGTTTCAAATCTGGAGTCCATCGGCGAAGGATGAGTGGTCGTCCTGTAATGGTCCATATGCCAACATTAAGGACACGTTCCAAATCTTCCTTGTTCGTAAACTTGAAAAGAATAAACCCATCATCGATCAAAATCAGATTGACGTTACCTTTAGTTCTCCATAACCGAGATATAGCAACCTTTAATCCAAGGTAATTTGGTTTCAATCCCAGTATAGATTTCTTCCTCGGGGCAGAGAACAACCCCATCTTTAGAACCAGGGAAAAAATCAAGCTTAGAGTAATTGTTGGTGATTCTGCTATTGCCAAACAAATCCGCCCACTTTCCTTTGGTGTTCGGAGGCTTCTCCATGGAGGATCAGGCCTCAAAAAGCCAGGGACAAGGAGAACACGCCTCTAGTGTTCTATTCTCTTTTCTCTTTTCTCTGTTCTCTCTTCCTTTGGTGTGAGACTTGCATCTCACATATTTTGTATTGTGACATTCCATCTAGGAGTGTTACTTGAAAGTTGAAACTCCTTTTATTAATTACCAAACCAGATGCACTAGTAGATAGTAGCCAACGATAAATCATTAACCTTTTAACCAATGTTTTTAAATTCGGACCGGAGCTCAAACCGTAAAAGGGACTAGTCCGGTTCAAATTGGTTCAACCACAGTCTATATACCGTGGTTGAACCGTGGCGTCATTAATAAAATTAATTAATTAAAATTAAAATTTTAAAATTGGACCCAAATTCAAATTGTAAAAGGAACTGATTCGGTTCAACCAATCCCTTTAAAATTATCAAAAAGTTAATGTCATTAATAAAATTAAATAAAATCATAAAAAACTAAAAACGAGTCTAAATTATAAAAAAATGATTTATAGTTAAAAAATTAATTTTATTAATGATGTTATGTGAAACACCAAACCGTCTGATAAGGCCATGATGTAACGATTTTTGGTGCCAATCTTTGGCCATGATGTAAAGATCTTTGGTGCCCATCATTTGATTCAATAGTTGATTGTCTTGAATTAGATTATTGTGTTTCATGCCAATCTTTGGCACATGATATCTTTACATCATGGCCTTCAAATCAGACGGCTTAGATGGTGTTTCACAAGGCACATGTCTCAAAAATCGTCTTTCTTCTTAACAAATATGCCACAGTACAAACTACAAAATACAAACATATATGGTACCTTTATAATTTATTCAAACTCACCGAAATCTTTGAGTTTAGTAGCCCACACTAAAAACCGAAAACCGATTGACTGCTTTCAATCAGATGATCGATCTTGAGATCATTGATTTTTAGATCATGGGAGTGCCATCAGACAATCAATTTTTTTTTCACATTTCAAAAAGTGTGCATCTAGTGTATTCTAGCGAACCCGATTCCCTAATGGTAGCCTGGTCGGATGAATTTTTTTTTTTATAAAAAAATTAATATTTTAAAAAAAAAATTCACAAATTTTATATTACTTATAAAATTTATGTTTATTATATGGGGATAATGGCTCTTGATTGGTGTTTAAATGATCTTACACCAAATGTCACTTTTTTTTTATCTCACACCATTGAAGTGTGACTTATCATTGTGCCATGTGGCACACATCTATGACCAATCTAAATTTCTCAAGTGGCAATCCATCATTGGAACACGTCTCAACCAAAGGATCATGCTTATAAGTGAAAGTAAACCATCCGATCGGTGAACTTTAATATTAACTATCAAAAATAAGAATCATTGTTGGTATTAGAGCACACTAATCGGATGGTTCGAATCTCCCAAAAAGTGTAATTTTTGGACCCATAGCCCTTCAATTGAAGATATAGCACTTTAATGGTATGAATATCTAAGATCACGAGCCAATAAATGATGTAAGATCGTTTAAACACCGTTTGGTGTTAAATGATGGCTAGGAGAGTGGGTTATATATTACAATTTGCTTCAAGTAAGCGTCAAAAGCAGTTTTCGGCGGTTGGTGTTGGTACTTTGAAGCATTTGACTAGAGATCATAGATCAAAATACCGGATTTCTGGAACGTATCGGCCGATACATTCAATGTATCGCCGGTCTGGTACAATTTTTTTTTTTTACATTCTGAAGCCATGGATGTCCATTTTGAAGCCACGAACATCCGTCACTTAAATTTTATATGAAATTATCGAACGATAATTTGAAATTATCGTCTGATACGGACGATACATTCCCTGTATCGGATGATAACTTACCTATTTTTTTGGGTGCCTGATGAATACTGTATTTATCGTATCAGGTACCCTGAATTCAATATGTGCCGGACGATATGTATCGGTTTCGTCCAAAATTTTGACCCATGTCAGAGATCAAAACCTATTGGCAACTTTTTTGGCATGTTGTATTTCCAGTCCGTCTGGTTCGACATCCCGGTTCAATTAAGCTGTTTAGCGGTCAAGCCGGCCGGCTCGACGGTTTGACGCGGTCCAAATATGGTAGGGATTTGACCCAAAATCGGACCGTAACTTGGTCTGATTCTAGTTTAACCCGCTTAAACCAGCCGATCGATTCAATTTTTAAAACATTGCTTATAACTTTATAACCATTAGTAGTCCTTCAAATGTATTAAATTTTTTCACATAGAAAATTTTGTATTCACTAACAAAATCATTTATTTTAGATAAATTTTCCAATAATATTATTGCTTTATGTTTTTATCCCTGCAAAACCTAAGAAAATGATTTATTTTCAACGGAGGCTTTGAAAGGGACATGTGGAGGAAAAACACCATAAATTCCTTAATATAAATTTAGAGGTTATTTGCTCTCACTCCTCTTCTCAAACTTTCATCTTCTCCAACGCTCATCTTTTCAAGCTTTCTGCTACTTCAGTCCCTTCCCCTCTGATGCCTGTATTCTGTTGCTACTCTTCTAAAATTGAAGTTCGCTTCATTGCCTTTTTCGGCAACTAACGAAAGCATTGTTGAAAGCACCCCATTTCCAACGCTCATATTCTAAAGCTTTCATCTTCTTCAGCCCCTTTTCGTCTCGCGTCTATGTTATGTCGTTACCCTCCTAAAATAGAAGTTCACTTCGTAGCATTTTTAAGCGCCTCACGAAAGCATTCGATGTTGATGGCGCCTTGCATTCAAAGATGAATCCATTTTTTATTGAAATTTATGTGTTTTGTATTTAAAATGTGTATTATTGATCATTTTTGTAAGTTCCAGGAAAGAAACATGGCGTTGCAAGAAGACGTGTTGTTCTGATGGAAAGTAGGTATTGAAAGGTAAAACAGAGCTTTGAAGTGTATTTCCTGTGCATATTGCACTGAAATACTAGATGCAATATAGTTTGTTGCACTGTGAGTACGATGCAATGACTTACACTAGATTGTAGTATATTTTATTGTACAATAAGTATTGTCATGTACATTTTTATGCATTGTAAGAGGTCTATAGTGCATTTTAATGCATTGTAATAGGTCTCTGGTGAATTAAAATGCATGTCACCAGATGCAATGCATTTTAATTCACTGTTAATGGTCTCAGGTGTATTACCATTGTCTTAGATTCAATACATAATCGCTCTTTAAAGTATAAAATTTTCAAGGGAGCCATTAATTGCACACGAAATCATGTGATTGCACCGAGTTAAGTGAAATTTGTCGTTGCACATGCTTCATATGATTGCATCTAAAACTAAACAAAAATTGCACCATAATTTTTTTATTGTGATCATTTTTTGCTTCTGCATCGACGTCTATAGGGCCTGCAGATAGGAAATCTCACATAGCTTAACTTCATCTTCTCCAGCAAGCCTGCGTCTCTGTAAACCCTAATCTCATAACAATTTTTTTTTCTTTCACTTGTTTCACCCCAAACCTTTGAGGTATTGATCGGAAATCTGGTGGGATGCATTTCCCATCATCAAGCCCAGGTCCATAGTAGCTGATTAATGGTTTTCGAATAGAACCCGAGAAGCCTCATTGAGCTTTAACGGTGGTTCAAAAGGTTGAATAGTAGATCTGATTATTTCTGGGGGATTTCCATCTATGTTGTTGCTGTTGTGCTCCTTTATTCTCTATTGACTTCTATGTGCTCTGATTTGAAGGATTTATGGCTGCCATCAATTTCTTAAACAAAAATCTGAGCGTGGTTGCAAACTGGTCTTCATACGTCACGACCCAGAATCCTAGCCGTTCTCAAGGGCCTAGAATCCTGTGTTATGACACTGCACGCTTGTTAAGGTGATAAACGGATATACATATCTTACAAGATCTTATATAAAACTGGGCTCCCAAAAATAGTGAACTAAAATTTCTTTTACATTAATAATTTCTATCATTAAGCTTACATTTAATTTTGAGTCCATTATACAAACTGACCATAAATTAAGGTATGACCAACTCCTGGAAAGTCTTTCTAAAAAGTTAATACATACCAGACATCATCTAACTGGTTATCCACGTTGTCACTTTCATAAACTGCATAATCTATCAGTGCATCAAGTCCATCAGGCAGTGTCATCCATATCTTCATCGGCAGCTGTTACTTTTTGGTGGGGTGAGTTTACTCAGTCACGTAAACTCAGTGGATTACACATTCGATCCACCACAATCAACCAGGGTGATCGTGGGTGCAACTTTTTTAGTGAAGGTGAATCCTTTAAAATTCATATAAACAATATAATAAAAGTTCTCATAATCATTGCATAACTATAAAACTATAAAACTGAAAGAACGTAACATATCTCAGTGCATATAATGCTTCTAATGTTTACTACTTTTCTTACTTATCTTATCAACTTAATTTACATGACATATGAAAAGTTTTATTATTACTCCATATGCATACACAACGTACTTCGTATCTTACTTGTCTTACGTATATGACTTGTGCTAGAGCCGCTGCTCGAGCCTACCACGCGAGGTCCACGTGTAGATAATTACCTAACCTTCATATTATAACATAAACCACCATCCAGCTCGATAAGGTTGCATGCATAAAAATCAGTGTCCCCTTACGTCGAGACACTGTCGTACCATATTATCCTTAAGACCCGTCTTGACTGCAGACGTTGGATCTTGCGATAGCACGCAAGACATGGCACGTGTAGGAACTTATTTCGTATTCAGCTGGCCTTCACAGTGTGTCTTAACTTGTCATAATATTATTCAGCTATGGGCTTAGGTCCCCACCTCAATTTCATATTTGTGTGGGTTTAAGTCCCCACTATCTTAACATCTCGTATTTTAACATATTCATAATTCATCTTTTCTTAACTTAATTAGAATGGGTCACGGTGTGATAGGCTTCACAAATTATGTTTTCCAATAGGCGGGTTCTGTAATAACCTGAATGTACTTCGTGTGGCATCCCATACTACTATAGAGGGTTGCATCCATACATGGATGACTACATTCTAAGTTTCACGTGACAATTAAAGAAATACCATCGTGATGAAGGCTTAAAAGTCATATGTCGTATCTTATTCCTTTTTAACCTATCATACATATGTTCTAATGTATCATCTAAGTGATGAATTTCACACAATACAAATGAAGCATAAAATAAGAAAGCAACTAACCATAAGGAAGTTAATATTTATCGTAATATTTCGAACGATGATCCAATCAACCAAATCAATCATAAGGAGTGGTTAGTAAACTGATCTCAAGTTAGTCACAACTTATAACATAAGTCAAACTTTGACTCGTGACGTTAGATGGAGACCTAAGGTCTTAACTAAGCAAGAAAGTGGTTTAAAGTCTTCCAGGTATACACAACTTTTCGCTAAAGGGGAGAGATACTAATAGGTCATGAGTAAATCAATACATGGCCCTATGATGTGTGTCACCACATAATGATAGACTATTTTCATTAGATCGACTTGATGAAAATGGACCAGTCATTTACATGATTCCGATAAGATTTAGTCACAGTATGACTGAATCATTTATAGACTATCGAATATTCGATACACGTATTTTAAAGAGAATGTGATCGAGTTTAAAATATTCAAATCCTACCGGTGTAATGGGTATTCGGGCTTTCCATGATTTTCACTATTGATTTAGTCATTTAGACCATTAACTGAACGGTCACTCATTCTTAATCGAGAGCATCCCATCGTATGATCATCGACGTATCATATTGCTTCATAGCAAGGATAGATAATATATCTGATGAGTCCATTAAGACTTACAAGGTGGGTTGGGCCCATCCTTTATGATTGGCCTGCGATTTCTCAAAATGCGTGATTGGCTACATTGGATGTATGAGCCCATTAAGGATCCATAGACTAGTCGGGCTCAAGGTTTAGATTCCATTAATGCTTAAACTAAATTTGAGGCGCACTTTAAGAGTTTAAATAAACTGATTATAGACCTTCGGGTTTAGTAACCGTATAGTGTCCGAGAAAATGAGAGGGATTTTTATTCGGACCCCTCATTGGTTTGACTCATGTTGAAGTCTAACAGAGGGTCAAAGTGACCCTTTTTCTAGATTCTTAAGGGCACTGATTTTTAGGAAATATTGAACAATCTCTATATCTAGATAGAAATCCTTTCGTACGATTTCCTTCGTTGAATGAGAAAAGGACCAAAAATTAAGAGGTGTTCATCTTGATATATGGACCTTGGCTAAATTTCACCCAAAACCCGAGATCTAATAGGGTCAATTTGCACCCCTAACTTAGGTGCCACATGGAAGTGCAGTATTTTTAAGTGTGCAAGTGCACCTCTTTAGGCGACACAAAAATCGCAACATGTTCACTGTGATGGAAATCTGACCACCGATTTGATAGATGGTCAGATGGTTATTAATTTGATTCATGGGTGTCGGCCCATGGGTCCAAGGTTTATTTAATACACAGGGTCAAGTGGACCATTTAATCTATGTATATATATAGATTTATATAAAAAACTAGAACATAAATTATTCTGAGTGTTGAGAACAGTATATAAATTTTTATATATTTTTCCTATTTTTATAGCATGTAAAGAATGATTTAATAAATTATTTATTGGAATCTAAACCGTCGGATTGGAAGTTGATCAGAATGTACGTGGGGTCTACTATTTGACTAAAAGCCGATAAGATCAAGATCTCTAGATTTATGTGGCAAAAGTGACCCCCTTTATCACATGTATGTATTCTAACAAGTAATAGGAATAAAATTTCAGCTAGTGTTAGAAATTTTTACTGGTTTTGGGGGCACTGAAAATAGTATATTAAACGTGATAAAAGGTGATTTGAACCGTTAAAGGCCGTTAGATAGGCTGTACATCAGAGAGTATGGAGGGTCTCCCTACTGATATTTTACCGAGAAGGTTCGTGAGTTTGAGATCGAAAAGGTCAAATCATGACCTTTACCCTGGTCCAAAACATGTGGTTGCATGTGTGCAGCATTGTGCATTGCCTTGCGGCTGGGGGTCTTTGACCCCAGTTTCAAAGCCCATATCGGCTTATTCGCCGAATCACTTTTAAACAAAAAATGAAAGGTACTAGGTACCCTACATCGGGGTAAGAGAGTTTGACCATCGGGTCAGCCCTTTGACTTTTATTACCTCTTGAAGCGTGCCAAAAACTCATAAAAATCTGATTTTTAAGGTTTTTGTCAATCGAACAGGGTCGATTAACTTTATAGAGGCCGCAAAATAAATCGGAGTGGAATCGGAAGGAACCATCTGTTGTAGCGTGATCGTGCCGATTTCTCGAAAGTTCGATTGATTCGGATCGAAGGGTTCGCGTTGACGCCAATCGGATTTGACGCATCACTTTGGTTTGGGTTCGTTTTGTAATCCGACGCGTGATCTCGGCCACGATCGCGTTCCGACGACGAGCTCCATCGACAATAATGAAGATGGTTGGAGAGAGAGGGTACTAAGGAAGGAGTGTGTATTGTGGGTGCTCTGCCATGGATACCATCAAGAGATCTCAGAGCTTGAGAGTGCGGCTAGAGACGTTTAGAGTTCTTAACTTCTTGGGTATTAGGGTTCTTAATTGAGAGCATATATATAATGGCTTAAGTTGGATGGCTCAAATGCGCCACTAAGATTACCAAGATCTCATGATCTTTTGGCTCACGCGTGCAGCTGTGTGGAGGCTTCAACATAGAGGACGACGATAGAGAGAGAGAGAGGTTTTGAAAAAGAGAGCCCGTTTAAGGAAAGGGGGCCGCTGGGTTAAGTTTTGGGGAGTGAGGGAGAGAGGTTGAAATGGGAGGTGGCTGCTGTTTGGGTTAATGGGGATATATATATATATATATATATAGAGAGAGAGAGAGAGAGAGAGAGCTAGAGGGGGAAGAGATCAACTGCTGGTTCAACAGATAATGAAAGAGAAAGAGGGAGATATGTCGGTTGCTTGGGTCTCGGTGAGGTGTAGAGAGAGAGAGGGCCAACTTGGTAGTGGACTCTAATTTCTTAAATCAAGGGGGAGTCTCGGTGGCACTTAGGGTGATTGGGTTAAATTTTGGCAACCGAAATTTATAGGCATGAATTTAGTTGTCATAAGTAGAAACCGGATCCAATATTTTAGGGGCCATACATGGCTAGAGAGAGAGAGTCGGCCGGTTGGGATTTCATTAGCTTGATATGGGCTAGTATGCTAATATATATATATATATATATATATATATATATATATATATATATATATATGTATGTATGTATGTATGAGGTGTTTGTTGGGCTTTTTTAGGTAGGTGTTTAGGATTGTGTGGTTTGGGTGCCACGTGACTTCATGGATTGCATACGAACAAGGAACCGAAGTGGATGGTTTATGATGTTGCATGTTAACCCCAGTTCATCATGGTACTAACTTCTATTACCATTCATTTTAGTTCAAATACGAGTTAGCGTATGTGTACGTGTATTGGGAAGTTCATTCGTAAAATTTTCATGCAAAGCAATCGTGGAGCCTAGGTTGGGTCTTTCCATTTAGAGTTAGAAAGTGGATAGAGAGAGGAGAGTTTGAAATTACAAGGAGATCTTGTCATAAATTAGAATCCTAAATAGAGTCTACATGCTAAGTAGAGAGAGAAAGAGAAAGGAGGGGAAATCGGTGCCAACAACACCAAATTCTAAATTAAAATTCTCTCTTTTCTTTTGAGAAAGTTAAGGCTGTGTAGTACCCATGTTGGACTTGGTGCTTCACCCCATCTACTACCGTCAGATGGATTATAAAAACTCGGGTCATAACATTATTACCCCCTAAAAGAAATTTTCGTCCCCGAAAATTACGTACCTAATAATTCGAAAATCGATTCACATTTCGTACATGAGCACATACCATAAAAAATAAAGGTGGATCCAAAGGCAACCTCAAATGGGTCAATAGTTTGACCAAAGTCAGATTAGTCAAACAAAAGTCAAAATTTCCTCAAACGTCAACGAAAATCTGGGTCTTTACATTCTCCCCTCCTTATAAAATTTTCGTCCTCGAAAATTAGTCACATGATTATAGTCGATTGCTAACATTTGATTCAAACTGACAAAATAAAGGTTTGAGATCATGTTTCGTACTAATTTTTGGCTTTAAAATGTTGGTGTCATGATTTTCAAATCATATGGCTTAGAAGAGATTTCATGTGACATGGATTCCAAAAATATGACCCTCTTCATTTTTTTTTTCTAACTAAGAGTCATGGTACAAATCTTGGGTGCAAGTGTTAGCTTCCAATTTAAAATCTCATAAGATTAGGACACCTTAAACTCAAGTCATTATTATTAATTTTATTCGCCTTGTGAATCTTAATCATCACCCAATACCTTAAAATTTTATTTAATCACTTTTGTACCACAACATGATTCTCCCTTAATAATAATAAAAGTCGACTTAAATTCATCAATGTATAAAATAATCTCAAATTTTCTCTAATACGGGACATGTCGAACTTTATATCGAATATTCGCTCAATTTTTCGATTCTTCGCATTTTCTGCGAATCTTTCTCTAATTTCTCGAATTTAATCAAAGTTGCACCCAATGAATGATTGTCAAGTCGAAACTTGGTCAGTATAGTCTTAACTACCCTCAAACGTTACTCGAAGTGTAAATCGTACTTTATGAGTTTAATAAAGGGGATACGTAGGAATCAAAATCAATTTTATTTTTTATTTTTTATTTTTTTATTTTTTTTCACATATTTCATCACTTTATTACTCATGATTCATCAATCCTTCATGAGTAATATTGAGATTTAGTCTTTTAAGTTTCAAGTTAATTATCATTCCTAATTAACCTTAAACATTTGATATTCCAAGTGTCACACTTGGTCCAAACCCTTAGAAATAAATTTTTGACAGATATTAAAATTGTTTGATTTTTGAAAATCACCTACTTAGTTAAATTCCTAACATCCAATCCTCAATAATTATTTCTTCTTGTAACCTTTCAATCCTCAAAAGTATTTTCAAAGAAATTCTTAAATCACTAGTCAGTAGGATGCTCTTCTATTGTCATAATCCTTAACTTTTCAAACATCATTCTTCGCGTAGTCCTTTCAATAATTTATTCAAAATTTATCGTTATTTCTCAAAATTGATAACTCCTAAAACTTCATTGCAAGATAGCATCCTCTTTATTATATTTCGTTGATCATAGACTATTTCAATATCATCTAAGGTTACAGATAATAATTTATTCCTCAATCTGGATTTACTTCTAATGAGTTATTCTTATACTCGGTATCTCAAGCTATAATGAGTTCTTAATCATCAAATCATTCAAAATTTATCATTTCTAATTATTCCTCAGTATTTAAAATGTCTCTTCTAATTGCTCCTTAACCTTCAAAGATCCTTTTCAATTCTCCGCACATGCTTCTAGCCCATATAGGTTTTTAACAAATAGATCCTTAAATCTTACGTCTTTGATCATCACACTTTTTTCTTAAAATCCTTCAGTTCTATCAGAATCATTATCACTTCAATCACCACAGTGCACTTACATGAACCACACAGTCCTCGAAGAAGTAAAGCCTGGGCTTTGATACCATCTCCGTCAAGACTCAGAATCCTAGTCGATCTCAAGGGCCTAAAATCTCGTGTTATGACACCACACGATTGTTAAGGCAATAAGCAGACATACATATCTTACAAGATCTTATATAAAATTGGGCTCCCAAAAATGGTGAACCAAAATTTCTTCTACATTAAAATTTTCCATCATTAAGCTTACATTTAATTTTGAGTCTATTATACAAACTGACTATCAATTAAGGAACGACCAACTGTTGGAAAGTCTTTCTAAAAATTTAATACATACCAGGCATCGTCTAACTGGTCATCCATATCGTCACCTTCATAAACCGCATAATCTACCAGTGCATCAAGTCCATCGGGCAGTCATCCATATCTTCATCTGCAGCTGTTAGTTTTTGGTGGGGTAAGTTTACTCAGTCACGTAAACTCAGTGGGTTGCACAACCGACCCACCACAATCTACCCGGGTGATCGTGGGTGCAACTTTGTAAATAAAGGTGAATCCTTTAAATTTTATATAAACAACATAATAAAAGTTCTCATAATCATTGCATAACTATAAAACTATAAAACTGAAAGAACGTAACATATCTCAGTGTATATGATGCTTCTAATGCTTACTAATATTCTTACTTATCTTGTTAACTTAACTTACGTGACATATCGGAAGTCTTATTATTACTCTATATGCTTACACAACATACTTCATATCTTACTTATTTTACGTATACGACTTGTGCTAGGGCCGCTGCTCGAGCTTTCCACGTAAGGTCCATGTGTAGATAATCACCTAACCTCCATATCATAACATAAACCATCATCCAACCCAATGAGATTGTGCGCATAAAAATCAGTGTCCCCTTACGTTAAGACACTATTGTATCATATTGTCCATAAGACCCGTCTTGACTGCAGACGTTAGATCTTGCGTTGGTACGCAAGACATGGCACGTGTAGGAATTTATTTCGTGTTCAGTTGATGTGACAGCCCAGATTTCGACACTCCGAAACCTGTGCCATCAGCACGATCCTCCAGACCATGCCCCAAAGCTATGCATGGAACATTGGTATAACAAGCAATAATAAAAAGATAAAGCAAATAATTTCGTAAAGCGAAAATAGTTAATATGCCCAACTGGCACATTCAAAAGACAGTTCTACTTTCATGCCACTGCATAAACAGGGAACCGACCCGAACCATTGGTGATAACCAGATCACCCTAGATGGTTCGCCAAAAGAATAATTAAATTAATTATATTATTTATCAAATAAAGGCTTGACATACCAAGTCGTATAATTAGCTCTCAAAAACTACTCTCTGTCAAAGTATACAGCAGAGTCTCCTAGAAGAAGTCCTCGGGTGGAGGCTCCAACTCGTCTCCAAGCACGTAATCGGAATCACTCGGATCTACGTCTCCCAAAGCCTCGACAGCTGCTATCAATGGACCTGCGACGTATAGTTAAAGGGTAAGCTACATCCTAGCTCAATAGGGAACAAACACAATGAATATATAAATTAAGACTCACATATATTCCATGATATTCTAAGCATGATGTGTCTATGCATTTGCTAGAAAATAGTTTAAAAGCTGATGAATTACATTCAAGTTTACTAGTAATTAGCATGCCTTACTTTATTGTTGATTTATCATGAATGACATTGAACATGCCTAAAACAAAATTTAAATCTTTAACTTAAGTAATCCCCGAGCAATATAGCATCGAGCCCTGATGAGATACCCTTCATCGTCGTCTAAATAGACAGTTGTTATAAAGTATTCCCTGGGAATACGACCCAAGCCCCTTTTCACTAGGCAGCGGGGTTAAAACTCATCTCAACATTCCTGGGATGTGCTTACAGTTACGGATAAACCTCCGCACTGGTATACGAATTGGCTGCCGTACCGGTCATGGATATCCTGCCGAGTATAGTTAAAGGGTGAGCTACATCCTAGCTCAATAGGGAACAAAATACAGTGAACATATAAATTAAAACTCACATATATTTCATGATATGCTTATGCATGATGTGTCTATATAGTTACTGAGAAACAGTTGAAAAGGGATCACATTTTACTAGTAGTTTACACATGTCTTTTATTTAATCATGAATGACACTGAATAGGCCTAAAGTAAAACTTAACCTTTCAACTTAAGTAATCCCCGAGCAATATAGCATCGAGCCCCGATGAGATACCCTTCATCGTCATCTATATAGACAGTTTAAACGTATTCCCTGGGAATACAAATAGTACCCAAGCCCCTTTCCCCTGAGGATCGGTGGCGGGGTTTCAACTTACCTCAATTCAACACCCCTGGGGCGTACTTACTGTGTACGAATAAGCCTCATAGCGGCTTACGGTTTAGCATGCCGTGCATCGGTCACGGATATCTAGCGTCGATCGTGGGTATCCCGCCACGTCGGTGGGGTATCCTATCAAACCTCAAATAATAAAAATATCAGGTGCTTTACATATAGTTATTCACCGTATAAGTGTTGTATCTTATATCAGTTAGGCACTATCAAATATTATTCAATCTTAGATACATCCCTGGGATATATCTATTCACTTGCATCACACCTGATGCTCTTATTACTTCACTTCCTCATCCCCTGGGGATGGCTCATTATTAGATGCTCTTATTGATGTCACTCACACACACTTTTCACAAAACTTTAAGCAATAAAATAGTTTTCAATTTGATTCTATATCACTACATACATGCTCTTGTAAATTAAAGTACATATTCAAGGTGTTCCCTACCTCAAGTCTCTGATAATTCACGCATCAAGGTCCCACGTGGCTCCTTGTGCCCATGATCACACGTACCACCTATGGTACAATATAACACATGCAACACATCATTAAAGATGTAATAAGGAAAGTCCAAGACCCCCCGAGAATCATGGAGTCAAACTAAAAAGTCCACAAAATTTAAGTCATTCGATTAATCGAGCTCCAAAGTCGATTAATTGAATCTGATTCGATTAATCTATTCCCAAAATCGATTAATCGAAGTCCCCATTCGATTAATCGAACCTCACGTCGATTAATCGAAATTCTCTACTCTATCAATTCGATTCTCAATTCGAGTAGTCGAATTCCCAAAATTGATTAATCGATCCCAAATTGATTAATCGAAATCCGAAATCGATTAATCGAAATCTCAATTCGATTAGTCGATTTCCCCAAACCACTTTCCTCCAGCCACTGGAGGTTCCCAGCCGATTAATCGACATCTAAATCGATTAATCGAAATCCAAAGTCGATTAATCGAATCTCAGTTCGATTAATCGAATTCGGGTCTCTTTGACTTTTCAACTTCTTGGCGAAAATCGATTAATCGAAACCCAATTTCGATTAATCGATTTAGCCAGATTTAGCCCCCTTTTGGGCTGTTCTTCCAAATCTTTTCTTACTCTTTTCCCTTCATTTTTCTAAGCCTTTATCCTATGATTTAAATCATTCCTAACTACAATTAAACTCTTATAACTTATGCATTGAATTTACAAGGATTTTACCTTCAATCAATCTCAAATTGATTGGATCTAGTGGTTGGAAAGGCTAGGGTTCCAGCTTTGGCTTGAACGGAATCCCTCGCTTCGAATCCAACCTTAAATGCTCAAATCTCCCCTTCCAATCAGCTGCAATAACTCCTCTCTTTACTCCTCCTCTCTCTCTTCTTTACTCTCTCTCAACAACCAAACAATTGATTTTTTAAGGTTATTAAACCCTTTTATCTCCCCTCTAACTTGTGTATTGAGCATATACACCCGAAGTAGGTGTATGTGACTCCAGATCTCGTCACGTTCCACACATTCATTTAATTTCTCACATCTCATCCATTCATCTTATCCAACGTCAACACGTGAACTCTTACGTGGTCAAACCTATGACCAGTTGGGCACGAATCCTGAGGTCACTGTTTAATGCATAATTTTTGGGATATTACAATGCAACACACTTAGGTGGCATTTGTACTATGTCAGTTCATTACTCCATGTATTCAATATTTGGCCATCATTTGGTCAAACCTACGATCAATCAGGCACGGATCCCGAGGTCAAAGTTAGACGCTCAATTTTTCAGAATATTACAACTGACCTTCACATCGTGTCTTAACTTATCATAACATTATTCGGTTCTGGGCTTAGGTTCCCGCCCCGATTTCATATTTGTGTGGGCGTAAGTCCCCACTATCTTAACATCTTGTATCTTAACATATTCATAGTTCATCTTTTCTTAACTTAATTAGAATGGGTCACGGTGCGATAGGCTTCACAAACTACGCTTTCTAAGGGATGGGTTCCGTAGTAACCTGTATGTACTTCATGTGGCATCCGATACTATCATAGAGGTTTGCATCCATACATGGACGCCCACATTCCAAGTTCCAAGTGACCGTGAAAGAAATCCCACCGTGACAAAGGCTTAAAAGTCATGTGTCGTATCTTATTCCTTTTTAACCTATCATAAATATGCCCTAACGTATCATCTAAGTGATGGATGTCACACAATACAAATGAAGCATAAAATAATAAAGCAACTAACCATAAGAAAGCTAATACTTCTTGTAATATTTCAAACGATGATCCAATTAACGAAATCAATCATAAGGAGTGGTTAGTGAACTAATCTCAAGTTAGTCATAAATTATAATATAAGTCAAACTTTGACTCGTGACGTTAGATGGAGACCTAAGGTCTTAACTAAGCAAGAAAGTGGTTTAGAGTCTTCTAGGTACACTCAATTTTCCGTTAAAGGAGAGAGATACTAAGAGGTCATGAGTAAATCAATGCATGACCCTATGATGTGTGTCACCACATGATGATAGACTGTTCTCATTAGATCGACCTGATGAAAATGGACAAGTCATTTACGTGATTCTGATAAGATTTAGTCTCAGTATAACTGAATCATTAATAGACTATCGAACATGGATTAAAAAATCGTCCAATACCAATACATATCATCCGATACGTATCGGTTTTAGACCCTAGCAGTACGATACAATACCATTGTATCATACCCCCTAAAAAACTAATATATTATCGGCCGATTTGATCAATGTATCGTTCGTATCGGTCGATACGGATGATAGATTGAAATTATCGGACGATAATTTTAATGTATTGTCCGATAACATTGATTTTTATTTTTTTTGAAACTACCAAATTATCGACAATATGGGCAATTTATCACCCGTATCGTCCGATAATTTCAAATTATATCGTCCGATACTTTCAAATTATCGGACAGGCCCCATGTAACTTTGTAAGCGTATTTTTATCCCCTTTTAGGGGTTTTTGTCTCCCAAATAGTCCCCAAATAATTTTGAAGATTCCCAACCCTTCTTCTTTCTCAGGCTCCTAGCGGGTTCATTCTACACCTGCAAAAACCAAATTTGAGAGTGTTTTATTAGCCACCGGAGACTTGGAGACGAGATCTTAACCACCGGAGACGAGATCATACACACATTTTCGCCGGATTTTTAAGAGAAGGTAATATTTTCCATCATATAACTTACATTTTTTTGGATAGATCTACCATATTTATGAATAGATCTATCAAAAAATATGGTAGATCTTAATATATGCTAGATCTTAAAATATGATTTATTTATATTTTCGGGTTAGTACATTAGGTTTATTTATATTTTTGTGCTAGATCTTAAAAAATATAGTAGATCTTAATATATGCTAGATTTATTTATGTTTTTGTGTTTTTAAATTAGGTTTATTTACATTTTTTTAATTTGGTTTATTAACTAGTAAATTAGTAAATTATGTTACTAATTTTTTTTTAAATTAGTAACCTAATTACTAATTACTAATTTTTTAAAACTAAACTAATTTTAGAAGTAATTAGTACTAATTTTAGTAGTAAAACTAAACTAAACTAATATTAGTAGTAAAACTAAACAAAACTAATTTTAGTAGTAATTAGTACTAATTTTAGTAGTAAACCTAAACTAAACTAATTTTACAAATTTTTTTAAAACTAATTTTAAAATTAAACTAAACTAATTTTAAAACTAATTTTTTAAAACTAAACTAAACTAATTTTAAAACTAAATTAATTTTTTAAAACTCAACTAAACTAATTTTAAAACTAAACCCTAAACTAAACTAAACTAATTTTAAAACTAATTTTTTTAAATTAAACTAATTTTAAAATTAATTTTTTAAACCTAAACTAAACTAATTTTAAAACTAAGCCCTAAACTAAACTAAACTAATTTTTTAAAACTAAAACTATTTTTTTAAAACTAATTTTTTAAAACTAAAACTATTTTTTTAAAACTAATTTTTTAAAACTAAACACTAAACTAAACTAATTTTAAAACTAATTTTTTAAAATTAAAACTAAATTTTTAAAACTAAACTAATTTTAAAACTAAAACTAATTTTTTTAAACTAAACTAATGTTGCTAATTTTTTTAAAAAAATTAAACTAAATTAGGTTACTAATTATTTTGTAAAACTAGTAATCTAATTACTAATTACTAATTTTTCAAAATAATTTTTTTAAAACTAAACTAATTTTAGTAGTAATTAGGTTACTAATTATGTTACTCAATTACTAATTTTTTTAAAAATTAAACTAAATTATGTTACTAATTTTTTTTAAGACTAAACTTTTTTCTAAAAACTAAACTTTAGTTTTAAATTTATTTTTAAAACTAAACATTTTTAAATAAGGTTTAAAAAAAATTTTAAGTTTTTATATAATACGTAAAAGTAAATTATATTACTAATTTTTTTTTAAACTAAATTTTTTTTTTAAATTAAACTTTTTTAAAAAAAACTCAACTATAGTTTTAAATTTGTTTCGAAAACTAAATATTTTTAAATTAGGTTTTAAAATAAGAATAATATCAAATAAAATTTCAAAAATTAGAATAATATCAAATAAAATTTTAAAAATTAGAATAATATCAAATAAATTTTATTTTCAAGTGTAATATAAATGTTTGCTCATTCATGTAGGTGAAATAAATAAATATGATACGATCATTAGATTCAGCCTGGCAATACGGCACATCAATAGATGGTGATAGACTCCGAATACAGTACAACTTTTGTGAAAAAAAATTGTTGGGATGAGGTATCACACGATTAAATGAGCATTTGGCTCACGTTAAGGAAGAGAAAAGAGGGTGTCCCAGTATACCTAAAAAGGTGAAAGAACAAGTCAGAGCTAGTTTACAGACGACTAAGAGAAAGAAAAAAGTAGAAGCCGACCGAAAGAGAGAAATATATGCGAGAATAAGGACGAGAGATCCAGAGTTTCCTGAGGATGTTGAGGATGAGGATGAGGATGAGGATGAGAATGTTGTGACAGCGAGAGTGATGAGGGAGAGTGCTAGAGAAGCACGACAGCGACGAGATCAAGAAGAAGCCGATTATCGATTTCGATCCGGCTTGAGAGGCCCATCCATGCCTCCTACTGGTGGTGGATCTAGGCATAGGCCCCATGTTATTGATATTGATGAGGACATTCAAGAGACCACCGGGTTGCATAGGTCAGCATCAGTGAGGGAGACTAGACTGTCTACTACAGGTCGTACTACAGGTCTCATTGATCTGTTCATGTATCAAACAGAAAGCTCCACGCAAAGCAAATTTAGTATAATTTTATTGAAAAAATGGGGGAAGAGGCTTAAAAAATCGATTGCAAAGTTCGTGATATACAATCACATTCTGATTCAAGTTGTGGAGTCACCGTACTTTAAAAGTATGATTGATACAAGAACAGAAGCTGGTCTAGGAGTAAAATAACCTTCTGCATACGAGGTATCTGAGCCCTTATTAGATGATGAGTACGAGGAGATAGGAGCTTATGTGAAGAGTTTTGAGGAAGTATGAGATGAGAGAGGTTACACAATCATGTACGATGGATGGACTGATCCCATAAGGAAGAGTTTGATCAACTTTTTAATCTACAGTGATGCCAGGACGATATTTCTAAAATCAGTCGATGCTTCTAAACACGCGAAGACGGCCGATTACCTCTTTCAGCTAATAAATAAAGTAGTTGAAAATGTTGGAGAGCATCGGGTTATGTAGGTGGTAACAAACAATGCCGCCAATTTCAAAGCCGCAGGAATACAGTTAATATTAAAGAGACATCACTTATACTGGACTCCGTGTGCCGCTCATTACGTGGACTTTATTCTTGAGGATTTTGAAAAGAGTAGCAAGGCACAGGCAAATATTTAGAAGAGAATAATGATTACTTCCTACCTATACAACAGTGACAAATTGGTGAATTTAATAAGAAATTTTATCAAAAACGAGCTGCTTCGGCCTACGATTATACGGTTTGTAATACAGTTTCTAGCCCTACAGAGCTTAGCTAGATATAGGCGTGAGCTGAAAAGCATGATCAACTCCGAAACATGGGCAAAATATGAGTTAGAACTCACACGAGCAAAGAGACCTTCTTGCAATGAAGTTGCTAACCAGATTTACAGCCCTAAGTTTTTGACAGATGTTGACCACCTAATTGTCGTCACTATCCCGTTGGTTTAAGTGTTGAAGTTGGTAGATGGTGATGAGAAACCAACGATAGGATATGTTTACGAGTCGATGGATAAAGAAAAAATGGCTATTAAAACTAAATACCCTATAAAATATAAATGATATTGGACGATTATCGACAAGAGGTGGGATATAGGCCTACGATTATACGGTTTGTAACACAGTTTCTAGCCCTACAGAGCTTAGCTAGATATAGGCGTGAGCTGAAAAGCATGATCAACTCCAAAACATGGGCAAAACATGAGTTAGAACTCACACGAGCAAAGAAACCTTCTTGCAATAAAGTTGCTAACCTGATCTACAACCCTAAGTTTTGGACAGATGTTGACCACCTAATTGTCGTCGCTACCCCGTTGGTTCAAGTGTTGAGATTGGTAGATGGTGATGAGAAACCAACGATAGTATATGTTTACGAGTCGATGGATAAAGAAAAAATGGCTATTAAAACTAAATGCCCTATAAAATATAAAAGATATTTGACGATCATCGACAAGAGGTGGGATGCACAATTCTATCAGTACTTACATAACACAGGTATAGCATGTTAAACTATTTATGTAGTAATTTTTATTTATTATTTTTCATGTTATTCATTATTTTTATATACTGATGACATTGTGCATATTTGATGTATATCGCACTACTTGAATCCGGCCTTCCAGTATATGCGACACTTCGATATGAGTCAAGCCGATGCAATGTACAACGGTGTACTTAATGGGATCCAACGAATGCTCCCTAAGTTGACCGACCAAGGTCAAGCCATCAGAGATTGAGTAATCATACCTTCTGAGTTCTGACTAATAAGTCAAATGTCATATTAATATTATATTGATATGTGAGTTATTGTATTCTATCTTTGTAGATTGACATGTTTCATAAGAGACATGGATCATTTGGGACCCCGTTGGCACAATCACAAATCAAGTACGATAAACTCACTAATTGGTGGATGCATTATGGAAGCGATGGCCCGATACTAAGGCGAGTTACAATGAGGGTTTTATCGCAAACATGTTCCTTGTCCAACAGTGAGCGGAATTAGAGCGCATTCTCTCTCATTCACACGAAAAAAAAAAAAGAATAGGCTAACTATGAAATGATTGGAAAGGTTAGTCTATTGCCACTACAACATGCGATTAAGGATCAGAAATATAGAGAGGACCAATCGTGGTAAGCAATTATATAGTCTTAGTTCATATAATTTTTATTTAATATAATTGATGAGGCATATATTAATTCATCTATCATATTCTACCTTACAGATAGTGAATATTTTGATCTCATCAAGTTGGATTATATAGTAGATCGATGAGAGAGAAGAGCCAGTGTTGGATACTGAGGGCACCACATGACTGAATAATATTGAAAGATTAGCGAAGGAGCAGACTTCCCAACTACCGAGGCTGAAAAGAAGATTGAATCATCATTTAGTAGTTAGTTCTGATGACGAAACGCAGTCCGGTAGTCATTATGACGATGATGGGGGTGATAATGGGGGTGATGATAGAGGTGATAAACCCTAGGTTGGCACTAGTGGTCGAGCGGATGATATTGATCCTTATTCTTATGGAGGTATTGCCTCATGGGATGATGACCCGATAACAATGTATGGCACTCATATATTTAGAGGTAGAGGGATTGAATGAATAGAAGCGTCAGAATCTTACCAAACACCATCACCACCACAAGGTCTACAAGATGATGTGAGTTATATGACTTCTAGTTTCAGGAAATTTAGTTTGCAAAGTACCGAAGATTCAGTAACTAGTAACTCATACTATCGGCCTCAACCAACCTATCCCGGGCCATATGACTTCATTGGTCAAATTTTTGGAGGACCAACCTTTACCTATTACAGTGAGCCATATTCGTCGCTAATGCCTCAGTTTTAAAGGAGCACATATGATCATGGGTATCAATATGGCCAACATTATAAGAAAAGCTCGCGCACTGATAATGATGATCACGAGGGCCAAGAACCACCAAGAAATTTAATGTGGCTGTAAAGTAAATTTTTTATGTACAATATACCTTTTAATATTGATTATGGATCATGTATAATACAATTTAGGTTATGCGTTGATAAAATTATAAAATATGCATCAAATAAGTCTCAAATAAATTTTAAAAAAAAAGTTAAAATAAATGAAAAATCATTAAATTTATTTTTTTAGATTTTTTGGGATAAAAAATAAAAAATTCAATGTATCAAACCGATACATTCAATGTATCAAACCGATACATTCAATGTATCGGCTGATACTCGGTACGTATCGTCCTGGAGGCATAGATGATACGTACCGGAAATCCAGTTTTTGATCCATGCTATCGAATATTCGATACACACATTTTAAGGCGAATGTGATCAATTTTAGAACATTCAATTCCTACCGATATCATCAGTGTAATGGGTATTCAGGTTTTCCATAATTTTCACTATTGATTTGGTCATTTAGACCATTAACTGAACGGCCACTCATTCTTGATCGAAAGCATCCCATTGTATGATTATCAACGTACCATATTGCTTCATAGCATGGATAGATAATATATCTGATGAGTCCATTAAGACTTAGAAGGTGGGCTGGGCCCATCCTTGATGATTGACCCGCGATTTCTCAAAACGCGTGATTGGCTATATTGGATGTACGAACTCATTAAGGGTCCATAGACTAGGCGGGCCCAAGGTTCAAATTCCATCGATGCTTAAACTAAATTTGAGGCACACTTTAAGAGTTTAAATAAACTAGTTATAAAACATCGGGTTTGATAACCGTATAGTATCCGAGAAAATGAGAGGGGTGTTTATTCGGACCCCTCATTGGTTTGACTCATTTTGAAGTCTAACAGAGGGTCAAAGTGACCCTTTTTTTAGATTCTTAAGGGCACTAATTTTTAGGGAACATTGAACAATCTCTGTATCTAGATAGAAATCCTTTCGTACAATTTCCTCCATTGAATGAGAAAAGGGCCTAAAATTAAAGAGTGTTCATCTTGATATATGGACCTTGGCTAAATTTCAACCAAAACTCGAGATCTTATAGGGTCAATTTACACCCTCTGACTTAAGTGCCACATGGAAGTGCGGTATTTTTAAGTGTGCAAGTGCACCTCTTTAAGTAATACAAAAACGCAATATGTTCACTGTGATGGAAATCTGACCACCGATTTGATAGATGGTCAGATGGTTGTTAATTTGATTCATGGGTGTCGGCCCATGGGTCCAAAGTTTATTTAATACACGGGGTCAAGTGGACCATTTAATCTATGTATATATAAAAATTTATATAAAAAATCTGTAACATAAATTATTCAAGTGTTGGGAGCAGTATATAAATTTATATATATATTTCCTATTTTTATATCATGTAAAGAATGATTTAATAAACTATTTATTGGAATCTAAACCGTCAGATTGGAAGTTGGTCAGAATGTGCGTGGGGTCTACTCTTTGACCAAAAGCTGACAAGGTCAAGATCTCTAGATTTATGTGGTGAAAGTGCCCCCATTTATCACATGTATGTATTTTAACAAGTAACAGGAATAAAATTTATGCTAGTGTTAAAAATTTTTACTGATTTTGAGGCACTAAAAATAGTATATTAAATGTGATAAAAGGGAATTTGAACCGTTAGATAGGTTGTACATTAGAGAGTATGGAGGGTCTCCCAACTGATATTTTACCGAGAAGGTTCGTGGGTCTGAGATCGGAAAGGTCAAACCATGACCTTTACCCTGATCCAAAACATGTGGTTGCATGTGTGCAGTTTTGTGCACTGTTGCGGCTGAGGGTCTTTGACCCCAATTTCGAGGCCCATATCAGTTTATTCGTCGAATCACTTTCAAACAAAAAATGAAGGGTACTGGGTACCCTACATTGGGGCCAGAGGGTTTGACCATCGGGTCAGCCCTGTGACTTTTATTGCCTTTTGAAGCGTGTCAAAAACTCATAAAAACCTGATTTTTAAGGTTTTTGTCAATCGAACGAGGTCGATTAACTTTATAGAGGCCACAAAATAATCAGAGTGGAATCGGAAGGAAACCCACCTATTGTAGCGTGATCGTGTCGATTTCTCAAAAGTTCGGTTGATTCGGATCGAAGGGTTCGCGTTGACGCCAATCGGATTTGACGCATCACTTTGGCTTGGGTTCATTTCGTAATCCGACGTGTGATCTTGGCTACGGTCGCATTCCGACGACGAGCTCCATCGACAATAATGAAGATGGCTGGAGAGAGAGGGTACCAAGGAAGGAGTGTGTATTGTGGGTGTTCTGCCATGGATACCTTCAAGAGATCTCAGAGCTTGAGAGTATGTGCGGCTAGAGACGTTTGGAGTTCTCAACTTCTTGGGTATTAGGGTTCTTAATTGAGAGCATATATATAATGACTTGAGATGGATGGCTCAGATGCGCTGCTAAGATTACCAAGATCTCATGATCTTTTGGCTCACGCGTGCAGCTATGCGGAGGCTTCAACATAGAGGAAGACGAGAGAGAGAGAGAGAGAGAGAGAGAGAGAGAGAGAGAGGGGTTTTGAGAAAGAGAGCCCGTTTAAGGAAAGGGGGCTGCTGGGTTAAGTTATTGGGGAGAGAGAGGTTGAAATGGGAGGTGGCTGTTGTTTGGGTTAATGGGGATATATATATATATATATATATATATAGAGAGAGAGAGAGAGAGAGAGAGAGAGAGAGAGAGACCTAGAGGAGGAAGAGATCAACTGTTACCTCAACAGAGAATGAAAGAGAAAGAGGGAGATGGGTCGGTTGCTTGGGTCTCGGTGAGGGTAGAGAGAGAGAAAGGGGCCAACTTGGTAAGTCAAAGGGTGAAGGAAGGGAAGAGTCCTAAATGGACTCTAATTTCTTAAATCAAGGGGGAGTCTCGGTAGCACTTAGGGTGATTGGGTTAAAATTTTGGCAACCGAAATTTAGAAGGATGAATTTAGTTGTCATAAGCAGAAACTGAATCCAATATTTTAGGGGCCACACATGGCTAGAGAGAGAGAGTTGGCCGGTTGGGATTTCATTAGCTTGATATGGGCTAGTATGCTAATATATATATATATATATATATATATATATATATATATATATATATATATGTGTATGAGGTGTTTGTTGGGCTCTTGTAGGTAAGTGTTTAGGATTGTGTGGTTTGGGTGCCACGTGACTTCATGGATTGTATACTAACAAGGAACGGAAGTGGATGGTTTATGATGTTACATGTTAACCCCAGTTCATCATGGTACTAACATCTATTATCATTCATTTTAGTTCAAATAGTTACTTAGCGTACGTGTACATGTATTGGATAGTTCATTTATAAAATTTTCATGCGGAGCAATCGTGGAGCCTAGGTTGGATCTTTCCATTTAGAGTGAGAAAGTGGATAGAGAGAGGAGAGTTTGAAATGACAAGGAGATCTTGCCATAAATTAGAATCCTAAATAGAGTCTACTTGTCAAGTAGAGAGAAAAAGAAAAAGGAGGAAAAATTGGTGCCAGCAACACCAAATTCTAAATTAAAATTCTCTCTTTTCTTTTGAAAAAGTTAAGGCTGTGTAGTACCCATATTGGACTCGGTGCTCCACCCTATCTACTACCGTCAGATGGGTTATAACAACTCGGGTCATAATATCGCGTCTCTCGGTCTCCTCTTGGACTCCAAGTGGAATTCTGTGCTTTCGCGTGTATTGAAGAGTTCTGCACTTCAAGTCTCTTGATCTCCTCTTTTAACATTTATACCTAGGTGCAACCACTAGGGTAACTTAGGTATTTTGAAAAAAAAAAAAATTATTAATATTTTTCACTTATCCGGTGCAATCACATGGATTTCATATGCAATTAATGGCTCCCAATTTTCAATTGCATTACCATGCACTAGATATAGTTCATAATCAAGCTTTAAAGTAAAAAATCTTTTTTTTTTTTTTGATAACTTGAGTATTCAGGCCTCTTAGAGCACCCGCCTAATCCCAGGGGCACATGCGCATCCCAAATTCAGCACATGATATAAATCCCTAGGGTGGCCTCAACGGAGGGGGGGAGGAGATTTGAACTCAGGTCTCCTTTTGAAAATAGGTACTTGACCAACTCGCCTAACCCATTGCAATAGATACATTTCTCTTTATTTTATTCTCATCAACTAACATTAGAGGACACCAAGGGTTGGAAGATAAAGTGGTTGACAGGGGTTTGAAGTGAAGGTCTAACCCGTAGGGCCGAGCATGCATCGATATGTCATAGATTTTTGCATAGGAATTAATATTAATTGATACAAAAAATAAGATTATTAGCGACGGTCAGAAAGTGTCGTTATAAATAAAAAAAATTATTAAAGACTATTAAAATTATTAGCGATAAGGGTATTAGCAGTAGTTTTTTAGTTAATAGTGATAATTTTGACTGCCGCTAATAGTCTTATTTTTTGTAGTATATATAAATGCACGAGGGTCAATTGACTTGATTCATGGGCCACTTTTGTAGTGCTGTCAACGGCACAAGATTCAGCCCGAGCGTCTTGGGTCAGATTTGGGCTGAAATAAAAATTGAAAACTGAGTCTAAATGCACCTTGGTCGGTTTTGAGCCTCATTTGTAGGACAAAAAATAATGTGGCTACTCAAAGCCTCGCCCAAACCTGGCCGTCCAAGCCCAATTGTTTTATAGGAAAACTAAGCTGGCCAGAATTTTTTCAGGCCTGAACCGGTTTGGCTCGGGTTTGGGGTTATGTAAAAACTCGAGCATGAATGCACCTGAGCCGAGCCAGGCCGAGCCAAGCCTGATATTGTATCAAGATGGGTCGAGCCTAATGTTTTCTATAAAATTAGTTGGACCGATCAAAAGCTAGTTAAAACCCGATCCGACCCGAACCGTTGACAGACCTACACTTTTAGGGACACATGGCTCATAGTTTTATGATATCCTATGATGAAAGTGGTAAACGCCTTTTTAAAATTTACAGCCGCCATGTTGATCTCTGATACCATAGATCTTGGAAAGGCCTTGATTTCTTCGAAAGCACAAGATGGAAACGTTTTTTTTCCTCCAATCTTAGACACCATAAATTTTTAGTATAAACATGTGAAATGAAGGGAATAGAGCAGGGACGGATGAAAGGGAGGCCGACAAGGGCCATTGTCCCCACCACAAAACTAACTTCTTTTTTATTGTTTTTGAGATTAGTAAATATGCACGTGTTACTCTATAAAATTATAAAAGTAATAATAAATTTTTAAAATAGTAAAGGTTTATGAGTTCTAATCTATGGATGAACCTGTGCATTCAAACCTCAAATCCTATACTACGTGACACTTGATTCTAAGATAGAGCCTATTTTGGGCTCGTGTGCAATGCCGCATGTAATCAATTAAAAAAAATTATTTTTTTTTTATCTGTCTAAACTTCAGCCAAAATTTGGGTACATAGATCATTGAAAACCTCAAATCCTATACTACGTGACACTTGATTCTAAGATAGAGCCTATTTTGGGCTCGTGTGCAATGCCGCATGTAATCAATTAAAAAAAATTATTTTATTTTTTTCTGTCTAAACTTCAGCCAAAATTTGGGTACATAGATCATTGAAATTTTTGTTTAGTTTGACTATATTTTGGACTGTGGATGTCCACTCCTTTTCAACAATTTTTATTCATTGAATGCGGCGGCTATAACATAAATAAGTGGTGTGCCGGTAACACCAGCCAAAACATTATCAGGTTGATTTGATTTCATTGCTTGACTCAATTTTTTAACCAGGTCGAGCACATGAACTTGACCCCTAGATTAAGTTCGAGCATGAATCATTTGAAGGTTTAGGTTGATAAATTTTTTGTATGCAAAATATAAAGAGATAGGGAGAATTATGAGAATAGATGAACTGAGTTAGGTTTGGTAAAGGCATATACTGAAAAAATTAAGGTTAAATGTGTAAACCTAACGAGCATAATGGGATGAATTTTAAAAAGATATATGCGTTTAATGAACCTAGGCTTGCTAATCTCTGTTGGTGAAGCTTTGCATATAGCATGACCTTCAAATCTAACGGCTTACATGGAGTTTCATGATGCACACCATCTAAGCCAATTAATGTCGGAGAAATTAGGAAAAATTTTACTAACAATGACTCCACAAGTTAAACGAATATAAGTCATACAATGGAGGCAATTTTTTGTTAATCTTCGCCACAATAGATCTTGAAAATATGGTGCACCTATCAGACAGTCAGATGTTGATTCCATAAAGCACAAATCTCGAAAAGTGTCCATGATCATGAGTGTACAATGAGAAAGGGTTCCCAAGTGTCACTTTTGGAGAAGTGTGTCACGTGGAATAAAGATCTGATCGTTTGATAAGTGAGCCATGATCTCAAGATCTTTTGTGTCGAGGATTGGGATGAAAAACGTTCTCCATCATCTGATTCAAGGCAGTCAATGATTTTTATGGTGGAAATGTGTGTGTTCTTCACAAGAAAAATGACAGCAAATAGTACCACCCTATAAGATAACGTGTGGCGTTATTGTACCCATTTTTTTTCTGTGAAGAGCACATGTTCTTTCACAGGAAAAAATCCTTGAATGCCTTGAGTCAGTCGATGGAGATCATTTTTCGTCCCAAATTTTCACGCAATAGATCTTGATATTGTGGCGCACCTATCAAACAGTCACATGTTGATTCCACGTGGCACACATCCAAAAGTAACGGTCTAATAGGTACACTCACCATCACGATCAGTTTTGAGAAAGTGTGTCATATTGAATCACAATCTGACTGTCTGATAGGGGTGCCATGATATCAAGATCTACTATGTAGAAGGTTGAGAAAAAAAATGATCTCCATCATCTGATTCAAGGTAGTCAACTATTTTTTATGGTGAAAATGCATGTATGTCTTCACAAGTGGAGTCCTGGTGAAATAATGGGGCTCGAGATTTACGTTCTTGAGATTCTTGACTAAATTTACTAAAGAAGCTTGAAGTCCTAATTTAATTAGAAGTCTAGTTATAGAAAATTATAAAATATAGATAATATAGGGATACGTAAGGAAGAATATGAGGGTATATAGAGTAGCTTAGGGATATTTTGTTCCTAAAGTGTGGAAACACTAAAATTGATAGAAACCATTCATGCTTTTATAATATTAGTAAGGTGATCAACCCTCAAAATGGTATACTTTATGCCTAAATCTCGGCCTTGTTAGACCTTACTTAACTACTAATGATCGTTTTTAGTTCGTGTTATGTTGCAATAGAGTTGAAGGCCGAAGCAATACAAAAACAGTTAAAAAGAGTAAACTAGGAAGAAACTCGAAGCAATGGCAAGAAATCCAAGAAAGAGCAATTTAAGAAGTGCCAAAATGGTCATTTCAACTGGTCGAGATTGCATTCTTGACTGGTCGAAATCGCTCAACAAAGACCCAGGGAGAAAAGAGAAAAGAAGATAATGGTCGATTAGACTGGTCGAAATGGTAAATTCGGCCAATCGAGTATCCATGAGCTTTAGAAATAAAAGATGTCAAGTTCAATTCGACCGATCGAGATGGAGCCGAGAGTTGTATAACTCTTATATAATAATGTGGACCGGTCGAAATTTGGATTTGATCGGTCGAGTCCGAAGCCAAGAATTAAAGGATCTAAAGCTTTGGACCGGTCGAGAATTAAGGATAAAGAGTAACAAAGTGTGACTTGATCGGTCGAGATTCATTCTCAAACGGCTGAGATAGTGTTTCTGAGCAAATAGTTAACTTCTCTAGGTTGGATTCTCTGGCATTGCAAAGCCCTTCTGGATTCTTCTTCGTTTGTGAATTTTTTGGGATTTCTTAGGGTTACTTGTTGTGTATAATTGTGTTAGGGCCTTATGAAACTATAAATAAAGACCCTAGGGTTAGGTTTAGGAATCCTTGCGGCAGAGTTTTTCTAGAGAGTTTCAGTCATCTGAGTTCATAGTTTAGGTTAGTTTCCAATTCAAGAAAGGTGTGAGATTGATTTGTAATCATCGAGAGAGGGTCAAATCAATAATGGTGAAGATCATTCGATCGATGCGAGGTTAAACTTTCCCAGGTTGGGATCTCTTATAAATTTCATATGAGTAAATAATAAATTTCTATTTTTCTTTTATTTTGAATTCTGTTTATTGGTACAATTGTATGTTTGAGGTTCTGGTCATACCAAGAACGAGTAAAGGTTTAATTCTGTTGTGTTTAATTCTAATGGCCTTGCAGGGATTAGGATTAGATTTGATAGGATATTCATCGACGAATTAGAGCTTGTAGCGTAGTTTTGTCGGTTACTTGCAATGATGTTTTGGTGATAAGATTACATCTAATTCTTATACCTAATTGTAGAGCATGTAGCCTAGAGTGAGACTGCTTGGGATTCAAATTAGGAGAAGATTAGGGATTTGTTATTTATGAGTCTGTGATCCAAGGGAGATCCTAGTCTGCTTTCTCACATCTCATCCAGAACTGTGATTAGTTTTCTTGTTAGTTTAATTAATTTAGGAAACTTTAATTTATAAGTTATTTTAGAATAAGACAATAGTTAAAAAAGATAAACGACAAGTCCCTTTGGTTCGACATCCTTATATTCGTCTGAATACTTCGAACTTGTGCACTTACAAAATTTTTACTTATGAGACGATCAAAAGGATTTAAGGTGAGCCCATCGGCCCAGCTCCCAGCCCAATTAGTATGACCCCCCACTGCCCACTTCACACCCTAGTCCAACTTCTTTTTATTTACATGTGTAAAATACTAATCTTATCTTAGCCACAAGGTCCAAACATGCATGATCGTGTACCAACACCAATATCCATCAATGCCTTATCCATAATAACGAGTTTTGTCAAAATTCTCCGAAATGGAGGTGCAACGAAAATTTCGATTATTTTGCCCACATTTTCAAAACTTGTATTATTTTCGTAAATTTTCAAGATTTCGGGGCATTTTACATTGCGCCCCTCTCATAAAAGTTTCTGGCTCAGTCCCTGGATCAGAGTGAGCTCAACGAATGTGTCAAAAATATATATTTGATCCCACGTTGGCCAAAAATTATTCGGGTCCAACATGTGGAACGAGGCTAGGTCTTTGGCACCTATCTGTGGTGGGCCCGGCCCATTAATAGAGTATCCTAGATCTATGGATAGGAGCAATCACTCAGTGTAGACATTGGGTAATGACCCTCTAATTTGATGGTACTGATCAATGAGCAGAGGGACGATAAGCGGTTGAGATAGGTGCACTGTAAACTACTGTGGTTCAGATATTTAAGAAGTCTTCCCAAGGTAGTGCGACCTGCATGGGCCCACATATCCAACGAAATACTAACACCTTGTAAAAGTAAAGAATTCAACCAGACAAAGAAAAAGATGGGTGACCAATAATGGTGAATTGTTAGTTATATTAATGGTGGTGGGACAAGGCATCTCAACCGACGCCTGACTCATAGAAGGAAAATATGATTTTAAAAGAGTACCTTCATTTATAACCTTAAGATTCTTCTTACAACCTGCATTTCATATGCTTAAAATGTTGACTATTTTGAAAGATATAATGCATAACGTTTTTTCCCCTAATCTTCCACACAATGGATCTAAAGATCACGAGTCTTTCATCAAATGCTATATTTTGATTCCACATAGCACAAATATGAAGAATCGTGCCTGATGTACGCTTATGATCATGTTCACTTTTAGAGATGTGTGCCATGGGGAATCAAAATCCGACCGTTTAATGATAAGTCTATGATCTCCAGATGCTGTTCGTGGAAGATTGGAGAGAAAAAGAATCCCTATCTTCTGATTCAAAATAGTCAACTATTTATGAAAATGAAATGTTACTTGAGAGGGAAGGATCTTGGATTGTAAAAGAAGGTAGCTTGAAAGCAACTAGGGGTGGAGGGAGAAGAAAGAGACATTCAGTGAAGGGCTGAAACATTTGAAAAACGAGAAACTTGAGACACTAATTTATTTATTTTCTTTCTTTTTTTTATATTATGGGATCTCCATAGAGCAATTAAGTCCTCGAAAATATATAACACGCACACATCGCACATACTAGTTAGTAGAAATAAATACGTGCGAATGGCCAATAAAGGATAGAATTTTTATTAAATGTGGGGTTGGGGACATCTCTTAGAAAACTTATTAAATGTGGGGTTGGGGACATCTCTTAGAAAACTTATCTGTGTTTATAGAATTTAAAGTTGGTAACTCATGCCACAATAAATAAAAGGTGTAAGTCTCCTCAGTCCTCGCCCTAGGCCTAAAATAAAAAGTTGGCATAAGTCATAAATTTTAAGACGGGTATATATATATATCGGCATATCGGCCAAGTTAAAGTTGATATGTATCAGACGAATAAACTGTTGATAAAAAATAATGGTATTGATAATAGCTCCGAGGCACGTAGTTCACTATATTAGTTTAAAGACAGGCACCCCCACTTTGTTAGATAAACAAAGATGCAATAAGGTTCTTAACGAATCTGCCTTCAGGATACAACAGAGTCCGATCTTGCATAGAATCATACGTTCTTTTCTAGATTGCACATTCTAAAAAAAAAACCTGTCACACGGATTTTTTAATATATAAAAATATTCTTAAAAAATAAGAGATGTCTTGTATATCTTACATTTTTAACAGAGATCTTATCTCTATTTATAGAGAAATTCTGAATCATTGTGTCTTTTCAGGTTACGGTGAAAAGATTTCAGATATGTGTCTTTTCAGATTACGATAAAAAGATTTCAGATATGTGTCTTTTAAGAGAGTTATGTCTTTTCGGTAAAAAATTTCACTTGTGTCTTTTGAGAGAGTTGTATTTTTTCAGATAACAATAAAAAGAAAAGTCGATTTTACTTGCATCTTTTCAGATTTGCTGTGAAGAGATCTCATAATTGTGTTTTTTTATATTTACGGTGTAGAGATAAATCTAAATCTCAAAAAACACTTCTTTAAGGAAATAATATTTACAAGTTTGTCATTAAATTATTATCAATATATATAATGATAATTATAAACTTAATTTTAAAACAATAAAATATATATTACTACACTAATATATATAACAATCTCTTACTTGTTTTAAAATAAAAAATTGTGTATCAGAGCGATCATACTAAGCAACATCAGAGGTACCGATCGGTTTGAACCTTTAACTAATACATACAACTAAAAGTTTGTAAGGACTTTAAGTAGCTTATAGCCTTGAACTTAAAATCTGTCTAACAAACCGAAATTACATATACGTTTACTATGACCTAAATCATTAGTGACATAAGGCCTATGCTTTACAGTCATAAACTAAACTTTTGATTTCATGAGTATTTCAGATAGAGGACCGAATCTCTGTTGAAGCGGCTTCACTTCCACACTCATATAGGTGAATCTGTCATGGGTGCTCTTGTGACTACTTTATCATCCTGGCAAATGAATGCATACAGAATCATTAAGAGTTAAACTCATCCTCTCACGTTATAAGAGATATATACTGAATACATATTAGTGTAGTAATATATATTTTATTATTATGGACACAAAATATATATCATGCTCATAACATTTGGTGATTAATTATCAAGCTTATAAATATCTTCTTAACCTCAAAATCATGTCAAATAATTTCATAAATTTTGAAGATATATATACGATATTTCTCAAGTCAACTCGACATTATTGAGGGAGTAAAATGCGCTGCTTTTTTTTTTTTTTGCTAAATTAAGCGAATTGTATTAACTTAAAATAATGGTACGAAAATAAGTGGCATACACTTAAGAAAATCTAAATATATTAAATTCCAACTAAAAGACGTGTTGAGGGCCTCTCTTTTCAACAAAATGGATGCCTAGTGTGATGGAAACTTATAGTCAGCAGCCTTCAAACAACAGGCTAACAATGGATTGCTTATATGGTGCGATGTAAGTGGTCCTGACCTGCATTGTTGGGACTCATTGTGTGCTTGCATCGCGCCACATAAATGGTTAAATGGCTCGTTCAGAGGTTCAATGGTCTGTTATTTGCGGCCCGCCATATATCATTGTCCCTATTATAACTTTTAATATCATCAAAAGTGCTAAGAAAAAGGAGAAGAGTAAGTCTGGGATACAATTTTCTTCTATAGGACAAAAATAATGAGTTTAAATTTTGGTCTGCAATTAGTCAACTTTATAATAAGACAAAGTGGAAGTGACACCCAAAACACCACCGGTTTTGAATTGTCTAGCAGGTGACTTGTGGTTTAGAAAAAAAAATTTAACACTTTTTTGTCCTGATTTGATGGGATAATGTTAGGGAACTCCCAAACTAACTTAGTGCATTAAATTTGAAAACCTTTGACCACATTTACAATCATGAAAATAAGTTGGATGTTGACCAGATTTTATGCATGGCACTTGATCAATCTTGTCTAATTTGTCATGAAACCTAATCCTCATGATAGGTGTCACACAATACTTAACTAGACTGAGTACAACGGTTAGGGCTGCACTTGGATGCATAGCTCCAGGTTCTGAGAAATAATAAATAACAAATTCATAAGTTTGGTACCCTGCTTTGAAAAAACAATAAATAGCGCTAAATATGTAGGAGATACAACTTGCACACGGAGAGTTCGCCCAAAAATACATTTTAAAAGAAAGGCTTCATATTTTGGGACTTATGTTATGCGAAAACACCATCTAAGCCTTCTGATTTAAAGGCCTTGATCTAAAGATATCCGATTTAAAATATTGGCACGAAAGTGTTCTCTATCATATCAATCAACGAGGTCAACAGTGGATGGATATTAACCGTTGATTGCATTGAATGATATAATAGAGATCGTGTTTCTTGCCAATTTATTAGACAAAAAATATTCCATCATGACCATCAAATTAGAAGGCATTGAATCCTATGACAAAGATCATGTTTTATGCCAATTTTTTACACAAAAGATCATTCTATCATGACCTTCAAATCAGACTGCTCACATGGTGTTTCTACATGCATAGATTTCAAACTTAGTCGGAGATAACAACATTTTCTTGAAAAAAATGTTAAGCGTGCTTAACATTTTTTTTGTGCAAACGTATAAAGAGATACTTCATACACAAATAGTTTTTTTTTTTTTCTCTCGTTTAGAAAGCATCTTATATGTTTTTGTAGTAGAAAGCGTGTTTTAAACTATAAAAGAAGGTTTAATTATATATAATTTTTAATTTTAATATTATTTTTATCTATTGTTTCCTTTTTTTTTCTTATTTTTTATTTTTTCCTCTGAGAAGTTTACTTTTTTCCTTATACTTTATATTTTTATCATTTGAATGTTTCCCTTGTGCTCTTCCCACATTTCAAATTTCCCTCATTTTTCATACTGTATACTTCTTGCTCTTTTTCCATTCTTTTCCCATGTGATTTTATTCTTGTACTCAAGGTTTCAAAATCGGACTCCGGTATCAATCTATGGAGGATTGATAGTATTGGCTTTTCTTTTTTTTTAAATAAATAATAAATAATAAATAAATAAAAATATTGACCGAAACCAATATCATATTGGCTGATATATGATACTTATCGGCCGATATAGATACCGATATCGAGTTAAGATACCACTATGTATCAATTTGCCAAAAAATCGATACGTATTGGTATCAGTTGATTTTTAATACCATGCTTGTATTGCATTTTGATGACTATGGTCCCCAAAACTCTTAAGATTTCTTCTAAAATATTCACAAGGTTCAACTCCATTTACCTTACAATTTGATGGGGGATTTAAAAATGACCTCTCCAAATAAGATTAATAGTGTGTAAAGTTAAGCTAAAAAAGAGAAATAAATAAACTATGTGTGGCCGAGATGCATGTATTAAAATAGGCTAATGAAAACCTAGAAGGAATGAAAGACTGCAAAGTGATAAAAAGTTTAACGTTGATCAAAAATAGAATTCGCAAGGGCAATCGGAGAAGGCTATAATGATGATGATGAGAGCTGTGTGTGCTGTACATGCAAGTATTGCCTCCCAAAATAAAAGGAAAAAATATTTAAAAAAATAATACGCACGTGCTTAAATTCGGAGTTGATATTTGAGGTTTGGATTAAATAACATTAGAAAAGATCAGACGTAAAACAAATACACAGTTTGATATTATATTCGATGGTTACAGCAAGATATTTGACCGTCTATCCACTAAAGCCAAAGAACGTTTCTCATATAGCTTCATACATATATGTGTCAAACAACATATCTCCCTTTTAAAATAATATTATAACTCCTTTTCCTGCTTGTGGAAGCTACCAAGTTGTACCAAATTGTCTTTCACCTTGCCCTCAGCCATTTCACGTTTTTCTTCTGTAGAGAGGGAGAGGGAGAGGGAGAGGGAGAGGGAGAGAGATTTGCAGAGAGAAATTGCCGATTTAGGGCAAAAAGTCGCCATGGATTTCTTAGGAACTCAAAAAAACACCCGGAAATCTGACTCCGAGCAGGAGAAGGAACCACCTACCGGGAAATCTGACACTGAGATTGGAAACGGGCCGGAAAAGGTGATTTCCGGCGTAGAGGTTGCCGGAAACCGTTCCGAAACGGAGGCGAACGAAAGTTTCGGGCTTTTTGCGAAGTATTTCAGGGAGAAGGGTAAAGAAGACGAGATGGACATTAGGGACGGTGAAGGGGGTTTTCTTCTGAAGCCGAAGGTCGCTAGAGGAGACGCAGAGGCGAATTTGCAAGCACGAAATCCCACCGTCGGTGCCAGGTACGCGCCATCTCTCACTGTTGTTGTCTTTTATGGATTCGCACGTGCAGAAATGGGAGTGTCACGTGTTGAAATTTCTGCTCGTGTGCTAGACGGTTGGGATCGCATGGGTGTTTTGGGGGCCAAAAATTCTGCTCCGTTAATTTTTTGAAGAGCTAGTTGCTACTGGAGTTAGTGAAATCTCCGGGTTGACTCGGTCGAGTTCGTTCTTCAAAGTCTAATTGGCGGCGCGGGCGTGAAGCCGTGTACCGAGTCCACCCCATGAGCTGCCGAGGACTCATTTTTCACTGATTTTGAGGCTCTAAAAAGAAGTACCCTCTCGCAATCCCAATTCTACAATACGAATTGCCTAAAAATTTGACCCATGTTGACCATTTTGACCGAAGCACCGCCGGCGGTGCACGCTTCGCGTGTCTAATACCAACTCGTTTTTTGGTTTTACTAAAGAGCAGAAATATCTGTTGCAAGTTAATTTTATTTTAGAGAGATGTTACATAATCTATCACCGTCCAATTAGATGTCCAATATGAGTATGGTGTTAGTGCCATGCCACAGAGTAGCTGCTTATCAGGAAAGATTTTGGTACGGGACATCTATATCTAAGTTAGGTGTAAATGAATCTATGATCGTCAAAATTAGTGCTCGGGCAGAAATATAGATGGATACTTTATTTGATGATTTCCAATTACCCAAACTATGATAGTTGATGAGACATGCCATCTCCACATTATAACACCGTCCGATTAAGAGCAGCGGACGGTGCTAGATTTAGCTATCTCTTAGATATGTATACATTTACAGAGGATAATGAGAGGTTGTATATCCGTATGAGGAGAAATTATAGGGTGGTGCTGAGTACCACTGAAGTTGGTGGTGTTCTCCATCTGAACCTACAAATTTGTGTATTAGCTTATCAAATGGGACCCTATGATCTATAGGCCACCTTATGGATGAGACCATGGATCAAAATCTTGGTTTCGGTGTCATTCACCACCCGAACCGTAAATTGGTTAAATTTTTGTCAAATTTTCAGTAAATTTCGATAATTTGCTCTGAACTTTATTGAACTTTATTTTTTTAACTCTTTCAAATTATTAGAAGACGTATTTGAACTATTGAGACTTAATCCGGCAATATATCGCAATATTTGACAAAATTCGGCAAGATTCGACAAAAATCGGCTAAATCTGGAAAGATTCGGCGAGATAAAACTAGATACCGAGAAATCCAAAGATGTTCGGTAAGTTACGGTTACTTTGGGAGAGAATCCATTAAAGTCCGGCAACGTTTAGCGAAATCCGACGAGATTCGGTAAGTTACGGTACGATACCATGAGATTTCGTCAATATCCGGCGAAATTTCGTCAAGCTATGGAAGGAGAGAGGGGAGAAGAAAAATAAAAAATAAAAAATAAACTAAGTGTAAAAAAATGAAACTCGGATAAATGTATGAGAACAAAAAAAATCAATGCAAAAGACCTTAAAAATAAAAAATAAAATAAAAATTCTCGGCCGATAATTTAAAATTTTCGGTTTCAGCCCCACCGAAATTGGAATTTTTTAGGTGGGGCCGAGAATTCATGGATGTAGGAGTGTATTCGGTTCGGTTTGGTCGGTTGTGGACCAAAATCACAAACCAAACCAGTCCTAATCGGTTTCTAGATTTTCAAACCAAACCAAACCGATTGGGTTTGGTTTGGGTAGGTCGGTTTCGGTTTTCCTATAAGTTCTACTTGCACATAAAAAAAATTTCAACTTCGCAACTGGTTTTCCTATAAGTTCTACTTTTACCGCTTTAGGATTTAGGATTAGGCTAAAGACGCGGGTAGGGTTTTATAAAAAAATATGCATTTTACTTCAATGCCCTTTAAAATTAATCAAAACCCCCGCCTATATATATATATATATATATAGAATTACATACAAACTACAGGGTTTGGTCGGTTTCTGCTTGGGGAGGCTTGGAACCGAAACCTAACCAGACTTTTCGGTTTTCCTTTTTTCCAAACCAAACTCTAACCGGACCAAACCCGGTGTTTCGGTCCGGTTCGGTTGGTTTGGTCGGTTCGGTCCAAATGCACAGCCCTACATGGATGAGACACAGCCTGAAAATTGCACTGATCGAATGATACTAATTGTCCAATCAGTGGACTGTCTTTTGCGGGCTGTTGCTATTAAATTTTTTGACCGGGAAAGTCAAGTCATCTGATTGATGGTTTTTTATGCGATAGAAGTTAAATTGACGGTCTCAATCATTGCTTTAAATTTCTCCTGAGACGAGACGTCTCCCTTCTCGAAGCTTAGCAAGAAGAAATTGATATGTGATTTCACTCTAAAATGCTCTACAGATTTTAGGGTTGTATATTTTAATTTATATAAGATGTTCAGCTAGTACTAATCATTATCTTTGTACACGTGGCACTATTTTTTCTCACATTAACCAATCTATGTGATGATCTCGGGAACAGCCATCATGGCGTGTCCAAATTTGTGCACTCTAATATATGCTATTATTCCTAGTTTTTAATGACTAATATTGAAGTTCATTGATTGGACAGGATACAATTGATTTATAGGTGTGATTCTTTAAATGGGATATGTTCCAATAATGGACAACCACTTGGACTGTTTAGATTGATCATAGATAGTTGCCACGTGACATAACAGTGAAACATTCTTTAATGGTGTAAGATCAAACACTTATTTTAATGGTGCAAGATCATTTGGGGAGACTATATTCGTTTCACGCCATATCGCCGAGACGCGAGACGTCTCGATCTCGGGGCTGTCCAAAACAACTCGGAAATCTGAGATTTCAAACTATGGTCCTAATTGATGAGGACATGCAATGATTTTAGGTAAAGATATGAGGGATCATCACACCAGGCTATAATTCTTAATTATATAACTGTGATCATGACTACAAAATAATAGTTTTTTTATTGATAGGTGACTAAAACCCTGGTGTGTTAAGCCACTATCTTCCTAAGTTCCTTTATCCTTCCTTTACACATATGCATGATACACCAGAAGATCCACCATTGTAGATATCTTAAGTCAGATAGGAATCCTAGGTCTAATAAATTTGATTTGAGTTTCAGAATTTGAAATTGATCTTATTTTCTTAGGACTAGATTAATTTTATGGAGAATTTGATATATCCCTCATCAAGTTTTTTCGGGTTTTTACATAATTCAGTTACCCCTTTAACTTGACCGCCTTCGTCGAAATCCACATCTTGTTGTTTTCTTTTTCTAATTTCTTATGAAGTTTAAACTATTACTCGGGAACGAATTTTTCCAAACCTGCATCTATTGTTTGGAAACAAACTTTTTCAAACAAATGCTTACTTTTCTTACTAATTTCCCACATTTTGAGTAATTATTATATATATATATATATATATATATATATATATATATATATATATATATATATATATATATATATATATATATATATATGTGTGTGTGTGTGTGTGTGTGTGTGTGCGTGCAGCACCGTACAATCCAAGGATTGGGTAGTAACATGCCCAAGGTTGATTAGGTAACTGGTAAGCTGGGCTCGAACCTGTGACCTTGAGGTTGATGGTACCATGGTGATTTTTCATCTGTGAATTTTCTGTCAAAGTTGAAATTTTTTTTTAATGCACCATGTTTGAGAGGCGAGCATCTAAGTTTGACCTCTGAGTTTTACATATTTTTTTCTTTCTAAAACCCTAGAAGACTGGCTGAACCATTAGAATATGTGGTTTTACACACGATCATGCGCCATGTCGTACATGATTTGGCATGCAAGTGCAGTGCTGAAATGCTGCACACGCACACACGTTCCTTTTGCTTATATATAAATATATATTTTGAAAGAGATTGGTTGGCCAAACATTGATTTATGAAGATTGACTGATAGAACCAGGATTTGCAAATCATAGATTCTGCATGTGAACAGAGCAACCTCTGACCATCTAAAGAGTTCTAAAAAGCAGATTTCGTAGGTCCATCGAAGCTTTGCTACGTCACTATCGCGCGTCTTTTCTTCTCAGGTTAAACCAATTTTTATTTTTACCAAATTAAGAAATCTTTAGCTGGTTTAAAGGTTGCTCTGTTTCACATGCAGAGTTTATGATTAGTCAATCCTGGCTTTAACGGTTAACCTTTATTAATCAATGTTTGGACCACCATTCACTTTCATATATATATATATATATATATATATATATATATATATATATATAAACTGACTCTTTGGCGACATTTGCTAGTATCATAATCTAATGGTAGATTTGTAGAATCCAACTGTGATATGATGGTGTGCCCATCATCAACGTAAGCAGTTAAGCCAATGGCTATGCCCTTAATCCAAATGTCACTTTAATCCTCAATAGTAATTTGTTCTTAGTAGCCTTTATTATAATTTATTTGATGGCATATTGTGGATGTTTTATGTATTGTACAGATATCTATATTCTTTTATGTGGTGGGTAACTAACTCTAATCAAAAGTAGTTAGACAAGAACTAAAAAGGCTTCTCAATCTTCTCCTTACATCTGCTGAGGCGAACGCTCAAGATTCCTTATATCTTTCCAATCATGTGTAGGTACCATGTGACATCGGGGGCTACTCCCAACCCCACAGCTCCACCTGGTCAGCTTACCATCTTCTATTCTGGAAACGTTTGCATCTTTGATGCAGTCTCTGGAGAAAAGGTCATTCTAAAATGCCTGATTTTTTCAGAATCGTGAAGAATAATTCTCACTTGTTAAGATAATGGGTCTGTGATTTAAACAGGCCCAGGCAATTATGCTTCTTGCCGCCGCCTCTGCTGCTGCTGCTGCTGCTAATACTAATAACGTGAAGAAGGTTGGTGCCGGTTCTGGTCCTGCTCCACCTCCGGTTCTCACAAGATCTCCATCCCTACAGAGCTCTTCGGTGGCAGCTTCTCCTCAGCCTCAACTTCAGAATAATTCAATCTGCAAACTGCAAGCTGGTATAAACAATTAGTAACAGAAATGTTTCTGTAAGGTTCAGATTTTCTTTTATTTTTTGAAATTTCCTGAACCTGATACTTTTCAATACCTGTGGATGCAGACCTTCCTATTGCAAGGAGGCACTCTCTTCAGCGATTCTTGGAGAAGCGCCGTGACAGGTAAACCTTGATCTCTTTGTTATTAAAGAGAGCTCTGTTTCTCCGATCACTTCGTAAGTTAGAAACAAAAAACTCAGTGTAAGAATATTATAGATCTAGGCTCGTGCCACTTAAGATGGCAACTTGCTATCTCTCATGGCCCTCGAGATACGTGTGGTCAACTCGGTCACACCCAGTTTTTAAGGAAGCCCATAGATGGGTTAAGTTGTTGACCGCAAATATCCAACACACAGATCCTTTGGTGGTTAGGGATGAAGATTCGGTTTACCAAACCAAAACTTTCGGTTTTCGGTTAGGTTCAGCCAGAACTGAACCAAAACGAATTGGTTCGGTTTTTATTTTTTCAATTTCTGAAACAGAAACCAAACCAACCTAGAACCGGAAAAAACCGGTTCGGTTTCGCTTTGGATTTGTTTTCTTTTTCTATATTTTTAAGCAAGTTTTCGGGTTTTCCCAATATTTTCGGTTTTCTAATCTTACCGTTTTCGGTTTCCACCACCCAAACCCGAAACCGATACCGAACCAAAACGGAATCGGTTTGGTTTGATTTCTGTTTGGTTTGGTTTGGGCTGTTTTCAGGTCGGGTTCTGGTTTCAGGTAAAGACCTGCATCCCTAATGGTAGTAGACTTTCTTAAGCAGGATAGCTTATGGGTAACTGTTGGATTTGTTGACTGATGGTGAGGCAAGTTGAGCCCAGTGAATAGTACAGTAGGTTGACCCACTACCTGTTTAGAAACAAAATAACTTTTAGGTGGTGAATCAGCCCACTTTTCTAGGAGTGGGGACCAGGGTGGCATAATGCTGCAGTGAACTATGTTATCACTTCTTAAAGCAATCAGAGCCGTAGGAGCCAGTACATAGTAGGTATTATGAAAATCCAAAACACATCTTTTCAGAGGGACAATGAGAATCTCTATGAGCGAAGCCCTAGTTAGTGGATTAGGCACTTTAGACTAGCCTTTGGCCTTCAGCTACTAGTGCTATCCCGAAGCAAGATTGATTATTCATGCCTAGAAGGTAGATCCTTGTAGAACTTAATCAAACATCAGAGAGGGTGGAGCCCACACCTCAATTGGAAGGTATTCTATAGCAACCTTGAGGTCGTAGGTTCAATCGTAGCATCATGCCGATGAGAAATGTACATTTATGTCTTGAGGCTTATGTGTAAATGGTTGGGTAAACCTGGACCTGACCAGAACTGATCCGATGGGCCACCTTGGACTCGCTAGGTCAGGTGTGTGTAATGTTAATGGGGTTATCACCAACTTGAATAGATCTAGGTCCGTTGAAATTTTTATGTCAGCTTTTGATACCTAGTGGCCTCGAAAAGGCTAATACTTTTTTATTTAATAAGATTGAGCTGGTGATGGGAGTCGTTTTCATATCTCTACTACAATAATTAGCACAGGTTTTTCAATATCATATTCCCAAATTTTACGACTTTATAACAAATATACTCCTACCCTATTCATAATAATGAGAAAGCATTCTAATATAGTTATTATATAATATTAAAATAACAATAATCTTTTCTATTATAATGTGATAAGGGTAACTTGGTACTACTTTGTTATAAAGAAGGCTCAAATGCTCTCTCTCTCTCTTTGTGTGTATTAGGTGCCTCGCCCATGCACCAAGTGCATTGCATGGGTGAATCTTCTCTCACCAACATCAGGATATCCACATATTTATCAGCACACAAAGTAATGAAAGGATGTTTTTGAAACTTGGCGCTCAAGATTGTTTCTCCCAAGGTTGGCAGAGGGAGAATGACCTGTGTACCACCCTCAGTGCACATATCGGGCCCCTAATACCACGTGTGCATCTAATGCCACGCGTGCATATATAGACACTAAATGTGCCACCATCCACAACCATTAGAAATAGTTAACTAATAGAGTGCAAATGCGCGCAACTATTTTATATCTATACTGGGTGCACGTGCTCTGCACGTGGGGAGAGAGAGAGAGAGAGAGAGAGAGAGTCTAGGGTAAGTGGGATGTCAAGAGATTAGAGGAGGATATACTATTGAGAGATTTTAGGGGTTATTAAATGAAGGCTTTAGTGGGGACCTTTTTTTCTTTATACTATAATTTATTGTTGAGATGATGGACAAAAATCTAATATTTTTGTCCGTGGTCTCAACCTCAGCCTTCTCACATTATATATAGCATGGGGTCAAGTATCAGTATTTTGGCCAACCGATACCAGTGTCGGGGTGGATCGGTATGAGGTATCGGCCGATACTGCACAATATCGGTCCAGACATATCAGGTATTGGCCGATACCTACCAATTTTACAAAAAATTTATTATTATTTTTAAATGTTTCTTTTTATTAAAAAAGAAAACCATCTCGTAGTTTAGGTTATAAGTATACCTGATACCTACCAATTTTTTTTAATATTTATATTATATTTTTAAAAAATATTTCTTTTTATTAAAAAAAAAACCATCTAGTAGTTTAGGTTATAAGTCTAAACTATAGTTTTAAGACTATAAGTCTATAACATGAATCATATATTTATTATTATTTCTTATTTCTTATTTTTTTAAAGGTATCGGCGTATCTGCCGAGACCAATACGTATCGGTCCTCCAGGGACTGATTCCCGATACCGAGTCCCGGTTTGCTACCTTGCTATATATAGTAAAGATATATGGAGGCAGCCGCATATGAGAATTGATATCCTTTACAGTGGTTGTCTCTTTTCCTTGGCAGGTTGGTGAGCAAGGCTCCATACGGCCCGAGCAGAGTTTCCGATAACATGGGAAACTCCATTGGTGTTGATTCAACTTCTCCACTGGGCTTCGTCTCTGAGACTACCAAGCCTTAGGAAGAACTTCCACTTGCAATTACTGCGCACCTTGCATGAACATCTAAAATTAATAAGAACTCATCTTTTAAAACTACGTGTGATCGTTAATCACTACTGATATTTAGTTGTGTGCTCTCCATGAACTTAAGAGAACTTCTATCAGATGACATATGTGTAATCAATATCAAACCTACGGACTTTCTAGTGTGCTACTTCCTGTTGTGGTTGGTTTGTGCTTTCAGCTCTCAATAGCATGGTCTTAAGTTTCAGTCCCCACACCTGGCGAGCCGACGTTTCTGATGAGACACGGCGATTTCCAAGTATGCTTGATCAGGCTGTACAAACTTATATAAACCCATTTGTGCATGAGTTGAACCCACCCATAGGTCTCCTTATGCCAAATGTTCAAAGCTCTGGAGGTGCACAGGTATCTATGAACACGCATATGCGAATTGGCGCTTATATGTGCCTTTTTCAAGGTTGATGAAAACAGATGGACTGAAGTCCCACTACTGATGCTCGGGCTACGTACCTTATACTAAATTTATTTGCCTACTTGTATCACCCGAAACGATTTGTCTAGGAATTGGCCATGGACGAACCAGATAAAAAAAACCGGGATTTTTGAACTATGCTCAATACCTTATTGTATCATTTCTACTTAGTTGGAAATTTGTGGCCCACAAATCCTTTTTTGATTTGGTCAAAATAAATTGAGTCATTGTATTAAGATGGACAAAAATCTTGAAAGTAGGGTCAATCAAGGTACCAAATATGGGCCGATATTGATATGTATCGGTTTTCTGTTGGATATTTTAAAGGTTTTAAAAAATAAGCTTTTGAAATTAGGATTTGTCTCACATCGTGTAAACTCTTTTTTGGGTTTGGCTTATATATCTTTGTATTGGCTCAAGGCTTGTAGCCTTCACCCAGGGGGCACCGAATTTTGTAGCTTTCACCGCCATGCAACCCATCAGTCACACACACGCACGCCGAGCCGAGCCGGGTCGGGACGGCACGCGCACGTGTACGTGTACGTGTACGTAGCGTGGCGATACGGTAATTTAATTAAACTTTTGAATAAGTGTCTAACCGCCCATTTGAATTTTAAACGGATATGTCTTATCCGACCGTTCAGTTATATGCTACGGATATGTCCGTTCGGTTACACCCATTTTATCTATAAAAGGGCCCCAAGACCCCTCATTTTAAAACACTGCATATTTTCGCAAATTTCTTTAAGCTTTCTCCTTCTCAGAGTTTCGCTTTAGTTTTTTGGTGTTGCGTGATCGGTTCACCGTCGATCTAGTGACCACTAGATCATAGTGATAGGGGCAAATCTCGGTTTAAAGACAACGATATTTAACGTGCCTCGAATCGGATTAGCGTATATTTTAATTTCGATCTTTATCTTCTTCTGCAACCTGAACCTATTTTTCTAATATTTTCTGGCAAACTGATATATCGGCTTTGATACATATCACTCTTTAGTCTTTACACTTTTCTCTCACCGCCAGATGTATAGGAATTACATTGGATTGGAATCCAGATTAGCGTCCGATAGTACCACCGGATTCGAATATGAGTCAAATTGAGGAGCAGAAACAATGGTTATATGTTAGATTCGATTTCGGATTGGCGCTAGCGCTCTTTGAATTAATAAAAGCTACAACAGTAAAGCTGTAGTAAGAAATCACTGGCTGTTCTAATATTTTATTTATTCACTTTGATTTGCTCTTTTTTAATAATTAATGCAATGTGTGAGGCTTAGACGAATTAAGGTTCCCATTGTATCTCACTCCTCTTGGTCAAAGGTAAAGCATCCTCCACATCGGTATCGGTCCTCCATGGATCGATACCCGAGTTGACACCATGGGGTCGATTGCCATATGTTTTTTTTGTCAAACTTAATCAACAATATTTTATATTTAATCACTTAATTATTTGGGGTAGGGTTTTTCAAGGGCCGACCTTTGGTAGCAGGATTCTTATTGTTTGAATAAAGCACTCCTTGGTATTCCGTGTTGGGTTGATAAATAAAGCTCTCCTTAGTAAATGGCTCTAATGAGTTGGTATCAAGGATGTTGAGTCTAAATTTCAAGATCCAAAGTATGGTAACATTAATAATGGGTGAGCCACAGAGGGTCCAGTTCATAGTTACCAAAATTGGCGATTTAAAAAAAAAAAACTTGTTTAAAATGCAGTTTTTCATAAAACATTTGAAACACTTTAAAACGCGTCCTTTTAAAAAATATTTGTATTTATAAAAAAAAAAATATCTCAATTTTAACGTTTTAAATGTGTGTTTTTTAATGATTTTTTCTCATTTTTGTCAAAATAAACATTTACTTTAAATATTTTAAAATAATTTCATTACTTTTTTTCAAATGCTTTCCGATTTTTTCAACTTTTTTTTTTTTTTTTTGCCTATCTTTTACCAAATTCGAAGTTGGTAACTTTTCTCCACTAGAAAAGAGTTCCCACAAATGCATCAAATTTGTATGGGAAGTGGGCAAAGAATTTTGTTTTGGGAAAGTGTTTAGTCTGAGAAATTTTTTTTAGAAAAATTATACACTAATCAGATTTGATGGAGACAAAGTGCCTGATGTGGCACAACATGATTGGCTACAGCGACCTGTATTAATTGGGCCCTACTGTACTTGTAGCCAATTGTATCGCACATCAGCCAACTGCACTTTGTCTATATAAAATCTATTATGACAGCCTGGATTTCGGCACCCTGAAACCGGTGCCATCAGCACGGTCCTCCAGACCGTGCCCCAAAACTATGCACGGAACATTGGTATAACAAGTACAATTAAATAAATAAAGCAAATAATCTCATAAAGCGGAAACGGTCAATATGTCCAACTGGCATACGCAAAAGACAGTTCTACTTTCATGCCACTGTATGAACAGAGAACCGATTCGAACCATCGGTGATAAATAGATCACCCCAGATGGTTCGCCAAAAGAATAATCCAATTTAATTACATTATTTGATAAAAATAAAGGCTTGACATACCAAGCCGTACAATCTGTTCTCAAAACTGACTCTCTACCAAAGTACACAGCAGAGTCTTCTAGATGAAGTCCTCGGGTGGAGGCTCCAACTCGTCTCCAAGCACGTAATCCGAATCACCCGAATCTACGTCTCCCGAAGCTTCAACAGCTGCTATTAATGGACCTGCGACGTATAGTCTAAAGGGTGAGCTGCATCCTAGCTCAATAGGGAACAAACACAATGAACATATAAATTAAGACTCACATATATTCCATGATATTCTAAGCATGATGTGTCTATGCATTTACTAGAAAATAGTTTAAAAGCTGATGAATTGCATTCAAGTTTACTGGTAATTAGCATGTCTTACTTTACTGTTGATTTATCATGAATGACACTGAACAGGCCTAAAGTAAAACTTAAATCTTTAACTTAAGTAATCCCCGAGTAATATAGCATCGAGCCCCGATGAGATACCTTTCATCGTCGTCTAAATAGACAGTTGTAAATAATGTATTCCCTGGGAATACTATCCAAGCCCCTTTCTCACTAGGCGGCGGGGTTAAATATCACTCAACATCCCTGGGATGTGCTTACTATTACAGATAAACCTCCGCACTGGTATACGGATTGGCCGCCGTACCGGTCACGGATATCCTGCCGCGCCAGTCGTGGGTATCCCCCGCCACGTCGGTAGGGTATCCTATCAAACCTCAAATAACAAAAATAACATGTGTTTTACATATAGTTGTTCACGTGTAAGTGTGCTATCTTATATCAGTTAGGCCTCAACAGTAATTATTCAATCATATGTATACATTCCTGGGATGTATACATACCCGCATCACACCTGATGCCTTTATTACTTTCCCATCCCCTCGGGATGTCTCATTCTCATTAGATTGTTTGATCTTAATTACTTGTATCACACAGATGCCTTTATCACATTTTTAGTGTCACACACGCACTCATTTTCACAAAGCTTTTTATAGTTAAAATAACTTTAAATCTGATAATTATATCACTACATACATGCTCTTGAAATTAAAGTATATGTTCAAGGTGTTCCCTACCTCAATTCTCTGAAGGTCCAAGCATCAAGGTCCCACGTGGCTCCTTATGCTCGCTTTCACACATACCACTTATGGTACATCATAACACACGCAATACATCACTAAAGATGTAATGAAGAAGATCCTAGACCCTCCATGAATCTCAAAGAAAAATTATAAAATTAAGCAAATTTGTCAAAGTCGAATAAACAATTCTCAAAATCGATTAATCGAAACCCAAATCGATTAATCGATTCTCAAAATCGATTAATCGAGATTCAAATTCGATTAATCGATCCCAAATCGATTAATCGAAGTCTCCAACATAATGAAGTCGATTCTCAAATCGAGTGGTCGAAAGTCTGAAATCGATTAGTCGATCCCAAATCGATTAATTAAAATCCAAAATCGATTAGTCGATTTCTCAACTCGATTAGTCGATTTCTCCAGGTCTCTTTTCTCCAACCACTAGAGGTACCTAGTCGATTAGTCAATTTCTAAATTGACTAATCGAAATTCAAATCGATTAATCGAAATTGGGCTTTCATGACTTTTCAACTTTCAAGCCAAAATCGATTAATCGAACTCTAATTTCGATTAATCGATTTAGCCAGATTCAGCCCCCTTCCGGACTGTTCTTCCAAATCTTTCTCCTTTCTTTTCTAAACCTTTAATCTACTCATTTAACCCTGCTTGACTGAATTTAACTTGTCTACACTATATGCATTCACTTTAATTAAAACTCACCTCAATAATCCCTTCAAGGGATTGATTTGTTGGGTTTGATGGCTAGGGTTCCATCACTTGCTTCAACGATCCCCAATCGCTTTGAATTCGAAAATCAATGCTCTAATCTCCTCTTGATTTGCATTAACTCGACTTTCATAACTCCTCTTTACTCTCTCTCTCTCTCTCTCTTCTTAACTCTCTCTTCAACAACCAACAAAATGGAACTAGGTTATTAAAACCCTTTTATTCTCTCTATTGCTTGTGTGTTAAACACATACACCAAGGATAGGTGTATGTAGCTCTAAACTAATAATACTCACTACACTTGAGTCCCATTTGCATCACATCAGTTCATCACTCCTTGAATTCAAAGTTTGACCATCACTTGGTCACCCTATGATCAATTGGGCACGGATCCCGAGGTCAAGGTCAAACAGTCAAATTTTCTAGGATATTACATTCTCCCCACCTTGGGAATTTTCGTCCTCGAAAATAATCCAAGGGTGTGTCATTGGTTGGGTACCCCACACTCTGGGGGTCGCATACCCACCCACAAAATGACGCACACATTAGATAGTACAAGCAAACAGAAATGACGTAGAAAGTACATTGTGAAGAAAACTTATCTAGATTTCATTAATTTCCAAAATGTACAACTTATTTAATTACATCGTTTCAATTACATCAAAAGTGCCAAAATCAGTCATACAAAAAGAAACATCCTCGTCTCTGTCTCACGCCATTCCCTCTCCTGGATGATCTGTGAAGCGAGGCTCTAGTGGGAACGTTGAACTGGCGGCTCGGCTGGGTCGTCTTCAGAGCTATGGGTGACCCATTCACCGTCGCCGAATTGTGGTGGTAGCGACGATCGGCCTGCGATGTCACTGACGGAAGATCGACCCGCATGGAAGGCGGTTCGACCTGCTGTCCATGCCTCCTCCTGAGCTAGGTACTGTTGGTAGTCCAACGGATAGATGCACCGTATAGTGTGGTACATCAGAAAGTCCATCCGCCGGTTCATTCGCTCGTTGTTGGCCTCCATCCTGGCCAGCACGTCCTCAATTATCGGAGCCTGGCGAGCCGCTCACCGGCAATATGAAGAAGTGGGTGTCGCTGTCGCAGACTGCGCTGGCAGCGTAGAGGATGCAGTGGTATGGGACGGTGCCCCCTCCGCTGGTGGCTCAATCGAGTGTGCCCCACCCACGGGTGGGTCCTGATGTGGTGGTGGGGGTGGTGGTGGTGCCACTGGTGCTGCTGTTGCTGGTACTGCTGGTGCGGGACCCGGAGCCGGTAGGGTCCGCTTCAATAAATTATAGCTACGGCTCCATGAAGAGTTTAAAAATGTCTTCACTCAGTCCGTCGCCCGCTCCTCATGGACCGACATCGCGTACTCGGGAGCGTTGGAGTAACACTCCAACATGCTCGAGATGAGTCGAGCATAGGGCATCTTTTCTTTGGGCCTCAAGTTGCCCTTCATCAACTTGCCCTTAATGTATCTCATCCCCTCTGGGATGAGCGTTGTGGCGTCAAACCAACGGCCACAAAAGGCCGCATTGAGTGCCTGTTGCACTTTCTCCACCCGCTCAGTATCGTGGCGCAGTGGGTAAAGGTTTCACTTGATTATCGAATCAAGCATCCACATGTAGTGGGGAAGGTCGACCCTCTTAATGGAAGATCCCGACCCCTTCTTCCCGTTGGTCATGCGGGTCATGATCTCCTCAAATCTCACCTCCTCCTCGAAGGGTGAGAAGAGGGTGGTCTCGGGTGTAAAGTCGAGGTAACACTCAAGTACCTCATGGACGTGGCGATGGGTGAATGTGTAGTCGCGTCCCTCTATTTTGGTCAAAATAATGTCGTCGGTAGGACCGTCCGTTAGCCCTTGGTAGAATAAATGGACCAATCGTGGGTAATAGGACCCACGGATGGGTTTCAAAATGTTGCCGAGACCGGCATTTTGGAGGTAATTACGAGCTCATTGGGTCTCGCCCAGTACATCGGGGTTTGTGAATAGGGTTTGATCGATGATGTACTCGATCTCGAAAGTCTTAGCCGCCCACCACTCGTTGGGTTGGATTACATTGGTTGGTGGTGGTGGCATGGGCGTAGACTCGCGTGAAGACTCGCGCTAAGCTGCGCTCATCGAACAGGAGGTGGTCTCCGATGTCGACGGTGATGGAGTCCTCACCGGTGATGAGGTAGGTGGTGGTGGTGCGGCGTTCTTATGTCGTACCGGAAGTTTAGTGGTTGCCTTCTTCGAAGACAACCGAGTTTTGGGTGGCATTTTTGCGAAAATAGGACAAAACTAGGGTTCTTATAGCTCAAATTGAAAGAAAAGACTCGAATCTAGGGTTTACCTTAGGTTTTTGATCCGATGTCACGCGATTTCACCCCGAAATCGATTTGAAATGCCCAAACCCTAGGTATCTTGGTCGGTCTGAGAAGAGGAAGAAGAAGGCGCGCAAGGAGATTTCCAAATGAATTTCGAATGGGGAGAAATCCCCTCTAATTTATATATATAGGCTCCGGCTCGATTAATCGATTTCCAAAGTCGATTAATCGAGATTTAAAACTAGGTTAAGCCGCGCGAAATCGATTAATCCATTTCCAAAATCGATTAGTCGAAACTCCAAATCGATTAATCGAAATCATTTCGATTAATCGAAATCGTATCCATTAAAAATTTTAAGTTTTGGAGCGCCCTAGTGTGAGCCAGTCGATTAATTGAAATTCATCTCGATTAATCGAAATCCCAAAATCGATTAATCGAATTTTAATTCAATTAGTCGAAATCGTGAGGTCCTTCAAAAAATTTTCCAAATTCATTAAGTGACTCGATTAGTCGAACTTCCAGTTCGATTAATCAAAATTTCAAATCGATTAATCGAATTTCACTTCGATTAATCAAAATCATATATCATACTTCAAAATTTTTCTAAATTCCTTAAGTTACTCGATTAATCAAATCCCCATATCGATTAATCGAATCATAAATCGATTAATCGAAACCCAGATCGATTAATCAAATTTTCACTTTGTCATTTTTCTGAATCCCTATCAAATTTTCAGTCACTGGCACATGCCAGTCGACTAATCGACCAAAATCGATTAATCGAAATTCCAAATCGATTAATCGATTTAAAAATTGATTAATCGGTTTTGATCAAATTCTTTAAACTTTCAAAATTTTATGTTTCCTTGATTTCTTTTGGTAAATTATGATACCAACTGGTAATTGGTTCTACAAAACATATCATCACGGCCATGTCGTGGCCATGATGAATTCTAATTTTGCATTCAACAGTGTAATTGAGACTCCATGTGGATAATATTGTCCTTTTTATAAATTTATAATAAGATCGACGTTGAATTACACACATAGTTTAAATCCACAAATATGCTTGCGATGATACAATTTTGACTCTCAAGTTGTCTCAAACAAGCTTGGATACTGTTCTTTCACGTCTGCCTCTCGTTCCCATGTAGCTTCTTCGGCCGGATGATGTTTCCATCGAACAAGTACTAATGGAATTACCTTTATTCGCAACACTTGTTCTTTTCGATCTAAAATCTCCACCGGCTCTTCGATCATAGTCATGTCCTCATGCATCTCAAATGATTGACAACTCAACACGTGGTCAGGGTCGTTAAGGTACTTCCTGAGCATAGACACATGGAAGACATTGTACTGAATCGAATAACGGTGGCAATCCAATGCGGTAAGCAACTTTTCCTACTCGACCCAAAACTTCAAATTGTCCAAGATAGCGAGGACTTAGCTTCCCTCTCTTTCCAAATCTCATCACTCCCTTCATAGGTGACACTTTGACAAACACATGTTCACCCACCTTGAAGTCTACACTCGTCCGCTTGATATCGGCGTAGCTTTTCTGTCTGCTCTGCGCCACTTTAAGTTTTGCCCTTATCATCCGAACATAGGTGGCATTATCTTCAAGTATTTCGGGTCCCAAAACAAATTTCTCACCTGTTTCTTTCCAATTAATGGGCGATCTACATCGCCGTCCATAAAGTGCCTCATATGGTGCCATCCCAATGCTCATCTGAAAGTTGTTGTTATATGCGAACTCAATCAATGGTAGGTGCTGATCCCACGATCCTTGCAATTCTAACATGCATGTCCTCAATGATCTGCTTGACCCTCTCAGTTGGTTCGTCGGTTTGCGGATGGAATGCCGTACTAAAATCTAGTCGCGTTCCCATTCCTTCTTGAAATTTCTTTCAGAACTTTGATGTATACAATGGGTCACGGTCTGAAACAATGCTACTCGAAATTCCATGCAAACGGACAATCTCTTTCATATACAGCTCTGCCAGTCTTCCCGCCGCATACATCGTGTTGTAAGGCAAGAAGTACGCTGACTTGGTCAATCGATCGACTACTACCCAGATAGCATTGTACTTCTTTGCAGTACGTGGTAGTCCAACGATGAAATCCATAGAAATCGATTCTCACTTCCATTCCGGTATAGGTAGAGGCTGCAATAGACCTGCGGGGTGTCTATGATCGATCTTGACTTGTTGGCACGTCAAACACCGCGACACGTACTCTGTCACATCTTGTTTCAAGCCTCTCCACCAGTAGTTCTTTTTCAAATCTTGATACATCTTTGTGCTTCCCGGGTGGATAGCATAGCTTGATTTGTGAGATTCATCAAGTATTGTTCGCCACAAATCGGCATTGTCCGGAATACAGAGGCGGCCCTTGAACAATAAGGAACCATCCTCCTTGATTGAAAACTCCGATGTAATGCCTTCAGTTACATCTTGACGAATCTTTGTTAGCGCCAGGTCTTTCATCTGTAGTTCATGGATATGCTCAAATATCACTGATCTCACTGAGATATTAGCCAAGAAGGCTCCTGTAGCTTGAAACTCAATGTTTGCATCATATAGTGCCAGATCTTCAAATAGTTTCCATCTGTGCATACCCAAAATTAAACTAGCCAATTGAGCTGAACTCTTCCGACTCAAGACGTCAGCTACCACATTAGCCTTGCCTGGATGGTACTGTATGGACCAGTCATAGTCCTTGAGAAACTCCATCCATCTGTGCTGCCTCATATTTAGTTCCTTCTGTGTAAACAGATATCTGAGGCTCTTATGATCGGTGAAAATCTCAAAAGTCTCACCGTACAAGTAATGTCTCTAAATTTTAAGCGCGAAAATGACGGCTGCTAATTCCAGGTCATGTGTCGAGTAATTCTTTTTATGCTCTTTCAACTGTCTCGACCCATACGCTATCATCTTTTTGTGTTGATTAAGCACACTGTCCAAACCAGTATACGAAGCATCACTATACACTGCAAACCCTCTACTGCCTGAAGGTATAGCTAACACTGGATCTAAAGTGAGTCTCTTCTTGAGTTCTTGAAAACTCTTCTCGCATGCCTCACTCCATTCAAACCTTGCATCTTTCCGTGTAAGTCTCGTGAGTGGTCCTGATATTTTTGAAAAACCCTCAACGAAACGTCGATAGTAACCCGCTAATCCAAGGAAACTGCGAATGTTGGTTATTGTCTTTGGTTGCTCCCAATTCACTACTACTTCGATCTTTGATGAATCTACAGTGACACCAAGCTTTGAGACGACATGTCCCAAAAAGCTAACCTCTTCTAACCAAAACTCGCACTTGCTGAGCTTAGAGTATAACTGGTGTTCACGTAGAGTCTGTAGGGCTACTCTCAAGTGCTCTTCATGCTCTTCCTCTGATTTTGAATAGATCAGGATGTCGTCAACAAACACTACGACACAAGAGTCTAGGTGTAGTTTAAACACCCTATTCATTAAATCTATGAATGACGCCGGGGCATTTGTCAACCCAAATGGCATCACTAGGAATTCATAGTGTACGTATCGAGTCCTGAATGCAGTCTTCTGAATATCCTCTGCCTTGACTCTCAACTGATGGTATCCCGATCTCAGATCGATCTTAGAGAAATACTTTGCTCCTTGCAGTTGATCAAACAAGTCATCTATCCTAGGCAAAGGGTATCGATTCTTAATGGTAAGTTTGTTCAATTGTCGATAGTCAATGCACATACGCATTGACCCATCTTTCTTCTTTACAAACAAGACCGGTGCTCCCCATGGAGACACGCTCGGTCTAACAAATCCCTTGTCCATTAGCTCTTGTAGCTGCTCTTTCAACTCCTTCAACTCAGCAGGAGCCATTCTGTATGGTGCTTTAGAAACAGGCTCCGTTCCTGGTGCTAAGTTGATGACAAATTCTATTTCTCTCTCTGGAGGTAATCCGGATAACTCCTCCGAAAATATATCGGCGAAGTCTCGCACAACTGCTATCTCAGAGATAGCATTCTTCTCCTCCTTATGCTCCTTTAAAAATGCCAAGTATCCACTATACCCTTTTCTAATCAATTGCTCGGCCCTGACTGTCAAGATAAGTGGTAGGTGTGTCGACCTCTCTCCTCGAAACCTAAACGATCTCCTCGTGTTGGGTCTAAAAATGACGACTTTATTCTTGCAATCTACCGTCGCACAGTGAGTCGATAACTAATCCATGCCAAGGATCACGTCGAATCCTTGCATGTCTAAAAGGATTAGGTTTTTCAGTAGCTCAAAGACATCTCCATCCATGACCCTCACGATCACGGAGTTGCAACCCTTTTCGGTATCAACCGCTTTCCTAGTAGGAACAGTCACGGTTAAAATGAAGTCTAACTCCTCTGGGTCGACTTTCATCTTCTTTGTGAAGCGAGGGGTAACAAATGAGTGGGTAGACCCCGGGTCTATCAACACTCGAGCTTTGTATGTCACGTCGCTTCCCTTCTTATATATTTGTAATGTACCTAACCATACATACACATATATATATTGTTCATTATCCTACCAGAATTTATCACATGCAAGTTTTTCTTATTTTTTTCCTATATGTAGATGCACCTTCTCTATCTAAAATTTCAATAATTGAGATTCTTTTTTTAAAAGGAAGCTCACCTTAAATCACGTCATTTGTATTCTGAGCCTCTTGAGCTGTGACTGCGTAGGCTCTTCCTTGGACGATCGGCTTCCTCGCTTGTATAGGTCGTGGAATAGGTGCTGAAGCCGTCTTCCCTTTGTTCATCTCAGGGCATTCCTTGATCAAGTGGCCCACCTTGCCACATCGAAAGCAACCCCGAGTGCCTATCCTCATATCATTGTCTGTGAGGCTTGCCACACTTGGCACAAGTCTCACGAGGTGTGGAAGAAGCTGCTCGAGAAGCACCTTGTATGACTGTAGCGCCTGTAGTAATAGCAGGGCTCTCGTAGCGTATCGGACTCTCCGACGCGAGCAATGAAAATCTCTGCTGGTTGCTCTGCTGCGCCGGTCTTCCATAACCTCCCTGGAACGGTGGTTTCTGGCTGTTTAGTATGAACCTCAATTTTTTATTCACCGGTTCATAATTCCCCATTCTGCTCTGATCAACGTTCCACCTTCCTTGTTGCTCTCTCTGACGGTATTTATTATTATTCTCTTCCTCTACTACGAGTGCTTTGCTCATGACCTCTCCATAGGCCCTTAGTTGGAATGGTGCTACTCCTCCCCTCACATCCAGCTTCAATCCTTGCTGAAACCTCTTTGCTCTCATCATCTCAGTGATGACATAGTCGGGCGCAAAGCGAGCGAGTCGTATGAACTCCACTCCGTACTCTCTCACACTCATCTTCCCTTGAGTAAGCTGTAGAAATTAGATTTCCATTTGGTTCCTCACCACCTCAGGGAAGTACTGTTTATTGAATTCCTCGACGAACTCGTCCCAAGTCCAGGGCATATCTGGAGTCTCCTGAGCCCTAGTCCGTGAAACGGACTTCCACCAAGGCCCAGCCTCTCCGTCTAACATGTAGGCTACCCAACGGACGCTCTCGTCCTCCGTGCACGTCAGTACACTGAATACTTTTTCCATCTCACTCAGCTAATGCTCTGCCACTATGGGCTCTCCCTGTCCAGAAAAGCTAGGAGGCCTCATCCTCCTAAACTCAGTAAAAGCAGAAGATGCTGGCGATGTTGGAGCCACTGGAGGTGTCGGTGGTTGATGCTGCTCCTGCGCGATATGAGCTGCCAAAGATGCTGCCTGTTGAGCCATAGCAGCTGTCATGGTTTCCATGGTGTGCATCATCCTCTGACGCTCTTCTCTGTCCTCATTTCTTTCTCTAACCCTCTCCTGTTCTCTCTGATCTTGATCATGTCGATCTCGATCTTGATTCTCTCCCTGATCCTGGCTCCCTTGGCCACCACTGCCAGAAGCCCCTCCATCTCCTATGGGTACTCTATTATTATTTGAGATAAAATCATCTTGACTACGCAAACTTCTACTATGGCCGCCCTTGGGTCAGCCCCTTCCTCTAGAAGACATAATGGTCTGTACGTGAAAACAAAGTTTTCATTAGTAGAAGTCGCTATGCTCTGACAAAAGAATGATTGTCAGAGTTTCTAAAAGAAATTGCTCTGATACCAATTGTGACAGCCCAGATTTTGGCACCCCGAAACTCGTGCCATCAGCACGGTCCTCCAGACCGCGCCCCAAAACTATGCATGGAACATTGGTATAACAAGCACAATTAAATAAATAAAGTAAATAATCTCATAAAGCGAAAACGATTAATATGCCCAACTGGCATACACAAAAGATAGTTCTACTTTCATGCCACTGCATGAACAGAGAACCGACCCGAACCATCGGTGATAAATAGATCACTCCAGATGATTCGCCAAAAAAATAATCCAATTTAATTACATTGTTTGACAAAAATAATGGCTTGACATACCAAGCCGTACAATCTGTTCTCAAAACTGACTCTCTACTAAAGTACACAGCAGAGTCTCCTAGATGAAGTCCTCGGGTGGAGGCTCCAACTCGTCTCTAGGCACGTAATCCGAATCACCCGAATCTATGTCTCCCGAAGCCTCAACAGCTGCTATCAATGGACCTGCAACGTATTGTCTAAAGGGTGAGCTACATCCTAGCTCAATAAGGAACAAACACAATGAACATATAAATTAAGACTCACATATATTCCATGATATTCTAAGCATGATGTGTCTATGCATTTTCTAGAAAACAGTTTAAAAGCTGATGAATTGCATTCAAGTTTACTGGTAATTAGCATGTCTTACTTTACTGTTGATTTATCATGAATGACACTGAACAGGCCTAAAGCAAAACTTAAATCTTCAACTTAAGTAATCCCCAAACAATATAGCATCGAGCCCCGATGAGATACCCTTCATCACCGTCTAAATAGACAGTTGTAAATAATATATTCCTTGGGAATACTACCCAAGCCCCTTTCTCACTAGGCGGCGGGGTTAAATATCACTCAACATCCCTAGGATGTGCTTATCTACTGGATAAACCTCCACCGGTATACTGGATTGGCACAGCGTCTACAGTCACGGATATCCTGCCGCGTCAGTCGTGGGTATCCCGCCACGTCGGTAGGGTATCCTATCAAATCTCAAATAACAAAAATAACATGTGCTTTATATATAGTTATTCACCGTGTAAGTGTGCTATCTTATATCAGTTAGGCCTCAACAGTAATTATTCAATCATATGTATACATCCCTGGGATGTATACATACCCGCATCACACCTGATGCCTTTATTACTTTCTCATCCCTTGGAGATGTCTCATTCTTATTAGATTGCTTGATCTTAATTACTTGTATCACACAGATGCCTTTATCACATTCTTGGTGTCACACACGCACCCATTTTTACAAAGCTTTTCATAGTTAAAACAACTTTAAATCTGATAATTATATCACTACATACATGCTCTTGAAATTTAAGTACATGTTCAAGGTGTTCCCTATCTCAATTCTCTGAAGGTCCAAGCATCAAGGTCCCACGTGACTCCTTGTGCTCGCTTTCACACGTACCACTTATGGTACATCATAACACACGCAATACATCACTAAAGATGTAATGAAGAAGGTCCTAAACCCTCCATGAATCTCAAAGAAAAATTATGAAGTTAAGCAAAATTGTCAAAGTCGATTAATCGATTCCCAAAATCGATTAATCGAGATTCAAATTCGATTAATCGATCCCAAATCAATTAATCGAAGTCTCCAACATAATGAAGTCGATTCTCAAATCGAGTGGTCGAAAGTCTGAAATCGATTAGTCGATCCCAAATCGATTAATCGAAATTCAAAATCGATTAATCGATTTCCCAACTCGATTAGTCAATTTCTACAGGTCTCTTTTCTCCAGCCACTGGAGGTACCCAGTCGATTAGTCGATTTCCAAATCGACTAATCGAAATCAGGCTTTCATGACTTTTCAACTTTCAGGCCAAAATTGATTAATCGAACTCCAATTTCGATTAATCGATTTGGCCAGATTTAGCCCCCTTCCGAGCTGTTCTTCCAAATCTTTCTCCTTTCTTTTCTAAGCCTTTAATCTACTCATTTAACCCTACTTGACTGAATTTAACTTGTCTACACTATATGCATTCACTTTAATTAAAACTCACCTCAGTAATCCCTTCAAGAGATTGATTTGTTGGGTTTGATGGCTAGGGTTCCATCACTTGCTTTAATGATCCCCAATCGCTTTGAATCTGAAAATTAATGCTCTAATCTCCTCTTGATTTGCATTAACTCCACTTCCATAACTCCTCTTTACTCTCTCTCTCTCTCTCAACTCTCTCTTCAACAACCAACAAAAGGGAACTAAGGTTATTAAAACCCTTTTATTCTCTCTCCTGCTTGTGTGTTAAATACATACACCAAGGATAGGTGTATGTAGCTCTAAACCAATAATACTCACTACACTTGAGTTCCATTTGCATCACATCAGTTCATCACTCCTTGAATTCAAAGTTTGACCATCACTTGGTCACCCTACGATCAATCGGGCATGGATCCCGAGGTCAAGGTCAAACAGTCAATTTTTTCGGGATATTACATCTATTCACCATATAACACTGTAAAATTCTCTTTCGTCAACTCTGATTCATCATATTTTATGTGTTATGTGTCAATGGGTCATATTTTCAACATTGTTACATCTGGTAGTCTTCCAGACTTTTAGCATCAGTTGGGTGTTGCCTCTCTCCTATGGGACGAAAAGGGGCTTTGTTAGGACTTAGGAGTATGTTGTTAGCGGTTTTCTGATTGATTGGAAAGAAATAATAGAATTTTGGAATATAAAAAAAGAGAAAAGCACACAATGGTGGGCTCATGTAGTTTCTCTTCAAACTATTTCCAAAAATCATATAGATGTGATTAGATCGGATGAGCAAGGGGACGATCCATGGCGACTGACTGGCTTTTACGGGGCACCGGAGTCTCAAAACAGAGGTACCGCCTGGAATCTCCTCTCTAGCTTGGGGAGAAATCAGTCCTTTCCTTTGTATGCTTGGGTGATTTTAATGAAGTGCTATTCCAACATGAAAAATGAGGCGGAGTCCCACAAACCGAAGCACAAATGGACATTTTCCGAAATTCCATTGATGTATGTGGTTTAAGGGATTTGGGATTCTCGGGTTATAAATACACTTGGTCTAATAAACAAAAGGGTGTTGAGTTCATTGAAGAAAGGTTAGATAGGGTGTTTGCTAACTATGACTGGGCACAAAAATTTTCAAACGCTATTATTGAACACCTAACATCTTCCAGATCTGATCACGCGCCGATACTTATCTCAGAGAAACGAAGGGGTGAAAAATGGAATAGAGCTCCTAAAATATTTCGTTTTGAATCGATGTGGTCCCGAGCCAAGGAATGTGAAGATATTATTCGAAATAATTGGAACATCTTCTCGCTAGAACCAAATATGCATTACATTTGTGGGAAGATTTCACATATCTCTATGAGATTGTTGGAATGGAACAAGAATTGTTTTGGAAATGTGCAAGCTCAGATTTCTTGCCTACAAAAGCAAATTAGTAACATCAGAAACGGGACTATGAATGATCAAGACAGAATGGAGGGGGCAAATTTGAAAAATGAGCTAGATGGTCTCCTAGAGAAAGAGGAATTGTTGTGGAAGCGGAGATCAAAGGACTTATGGCTGAAAGACGGAGACAAAAATATAAAATTCTTCCATTCCGCTGCTACTCAAAGAAGGAAACATAACCGGCTTGAGGGAATTATGGATGAGGGAGGCTCCTAGAGAACTTCTAAAGAGGAGGTTGAGAAGGTTATATCCACACATTTCTTGCAACTTTTTGCTTCTTCAAATCCTAATCGGGTTGACGAGGCTCTAGCGAGTGTTCATGGAAAAGTTTCTATGGAACAAAATGATTGGCTGGTTAGACAATTCACGGCGCAAGAGGTCAAAATAGCTCTATTCCAAATGCATCCCATAAAATCACTTGGACCTGGTTGTATGCCTCCACTTTTTTTTCAATCTTATTGGTCTATTGTGGGTCAATCGGTGTCTTGCTTTGTCCTTGGTTATCTAAATGGTCATGTTGATTTATTCGGTGTGAATTCTACTCATATTGTGCTCATTCCTAAAATAAAAAAATCAAAAAACCTATCTCAATTCAGACCAATCAGTCTTTACATTGTGATTTACAAAATTATTACGAAAGTTCTTGTAAATAGGTTTAAAAAAATCCTCCCTAAGTTAATTTCTGAAACCCAAAGCGCTTTTGTTCCTGGGAGACTTATCTCTGATAACTCTCTGATTGCTTTTGAAATTGCTCATTTTCTTAAGAACAAACGCTATGGTAAAAAGGGATGGTGTGCTTTAAAGTTGGATATGAGCAAAGCTTATGATCGTGTTGAATGGTCTTTCCTTGAAAAAACAATGCTAAAAATGAGTTTCTGTCCTAGATGGGTTGAACTTATTATGGAATGTGTTAGATCGGTCTCTTTGGACTTTCTTGTTAATGGGCATGTTCTTAGTAAGATGTGCCCAAGTCGTGGCCTTAGACAAGGGGATCCCCTTTCTCCTTATTTGTCTCTATTGTGTGTTGAAGTCCTCTCAAACCTCATTACATCAAGAGTCCAAATTGGTCAGATTTCGAGTATCCGTGTTTGTAGGGGAGCCCCTGTCATATCTCATTTATTATTTGCCGATGATAGTTCCATTTATCATTGCGCGGATGAAAATGAGTGTGGAGAAATTGTGAATATACTTAAGCTACATAAGGAGGCATCGGGTCAAAAAATTAATTTTGACAAATCAATGATTTCTTTTAGCCCAAATGTTCAAAATGATCTTCGGGAAAAAATTTCTAACATTTTGCATATCAAAAGAATGAATGCACATGAAAGGTACCTGGGCCTTCCCATGTCGATTGGTAGATAAAAAAAAAGCGGTTTTTGAAAGTGTTAAGGAAAGAGTTTGGAAAAGATTAACTGGATGGAAAAATAAGCTTCTCTCAAAGGCGGGAAAAGAGGTTCTCATTAAAACAGTTGTACAAGCAATCCTTACATATGTGATGAGCTGTTTTCGCTTACCCATATCTCTACTAAAGAAGATATCATCAATCACTGTAAATTTCTGGTGGAGTCAGAATGGAAAGAACAGGGACATCCATTGGAAGTCCTGGAAGGAAGTATGTAAACCGAAATTATGTGGCAGACTTGGCTTTAAAGATCTTGTATCCTTCAATACCGCTATGCTTGCTAAACATTTTTGGAGATTCTTATCCAATCCAGACTGCCTCACAAGCTAAGTATTTTCCAAGAACTAGCATTCTTTATGCAAAGACTAGTGCAAATGTCTCTTATACATACAATAGAATCTTTTTAGCAAAAAAAGTGGTCGAGAAGGAACTTATTTGGAGGGTAGGGAATGGTGATTTAATAAAAATTTGGAAGGATAGATGGATTCCTAGGCCATCTACCTTCAAGGTGATTTCTCCCTATGTAGATGAACAATCAGAGAAGGTTAAGGACCTTATTCTTGAAAACCCACATAAGTGGGATGAAGCGAAAATTAGAAAATTATTTTTTGAAGAAGATGTGGAAGAGATCATTCGAATTCCTCTACCAGAGGTTCCTCATGACGATCGAATTGCTTGGGTTTATGGAAAAAATAGCAAGTTCACAGTTAGAAGTGCTTATAAAGTAACGTCCGATTTACACCCCCACAACTATAATGCATCTTCAAGCTCCTCCACTGAGGGAGCTTTTTGGAAAGATGTGTGGGGATTACCTATCCCAAATAAGGTAAAGATTTTTGCTTGGAGGGCTTGCCATAATATTCTCCCCGTGAAGTTCTCTCTCCACAAGAAAATTGAAGATATCTCACAGTTTTGTGAACTTTGTGAAGATCAAATTGAAAATTGTAAACATGCTCTTAGGGATTGCCTTAAAGTTGAAGTGTGATGGTTTTCCTCTTCTTTAAGTATTCGTGTCGCTTTTTTTCAGGAGTACAGTTTCAAAGATTGGGCTATAGAGTTTTACAAAATGTTTGGAAAAAATCAGTTTCAAATATTTTTTATCGTCGCTTGGGCAATTTGGAAGGAAAAAAATAGTGTTTATCATGGAGAAAAACCTAGTAACCCGAGCCTTATTTCAACTAGGGCTGAAGCATACCTCTTTAATTATGTAAAGACTAATTCATCAAACTCTGGTGATGTTGTTGTTTCTCCAAATCTTATGAGCAACGTTACAAGTTCTAGATGGTCGCCTCCCCCTTATGGTGTCTTCAAAGCCAACTTTGATGGCTCTTGGAGGCATCGAAGCAAAACTGCTGGGATTGGAGTTATTATTCGGGATCATAAGGGACAAGTAATGGTGTCTTTAGCTAAGAATATTAGTTGTGCATCATCTTCTGATCATTGTGAGGCGTTGGCGTTCCTGGAAGCGAGTAAAATTGTCGTGCAATGCAGTTTCAAGAAACTAATTTTTGAAGGAGATTCCTCTAGGATTATCAACATTGTGGCATGCTCGGAGAGGGATTTGTCTGATTTATCCTTTTTGTTTGACGATATCAAACAATGGATCTCCATGTTGGAATACTCATCTTGCTCTCTTATCAAAAGAACGGGTAATTCGGTAGCTGATGCACTAGCTAAAATAGGATTAAGAGAGGATTGTGATGAAGTTTGGATAAAGGATGCTCCTCCTCAGGTTTATGATTACATTGTAATTGACCTTCATTAGTTTTTTTATTGAAATATTTTATTTTATCAAAAAAAAAAAAAAGATTAAGCTGATATTAGTACATAACTGGACTACTACAACTGCTGGGCTGCTATTAGTATATAACTGAACAACTACAACTGCTGCTACTTAGGTCACTTTTTGTGAGGCATGCTATATCGAATCACTATATGTTCCGTGTGAATTGACACCCATGATCTTCCTATTCAAGATCCAACCCAATCATGTATTTTATGTGATTCAATGATCTCAAGAAGTAGTCAAAGGTCCCTTCAATCAATGGTATATTATATTTACATGTTTTTATATGGTGGTACCAAACCTTGAACCCTTGAAATTTTGCACCCAGTGACTCAAGAGAAGTTTGGTAATACAATTATAATTATATTCTCCATAGGGTTGAGTTTAGACGACATTTTACTTCTTTGCATCAAATGATTGATATTGTTTTCTTACCAACTTTTCATTAAAGATCACCTATAAAAATAAAATTAAAAAATTAAAGATCTGTAAATCATGACACCTACGAGATGGTATATATATTCCACCTACGAGATGGTATATATATTCCGCATAGCATACATTTTAAAAAGTGACTCAAGTATCAAGTCCCTTGACGGCCATGTTGCTCACCTAATACTAACCCATTTTTTCAATCACCATTGCTTGCCTCATGGAAGAAAATCCTGGGTATGTTACTTGTTGAGATGAGTTACTGTAGAGAAAGATGGGAGGGCTGATGATGGCAGATACATCGAGTGGTGGGAGGACTTGTATCAGATAGAGGTTGAGCGTGTGGCTGCTTCCTGGGCTTGTCGGGTTTACTCTTAGGTTTTATTTGGGTTTCTTTTCCGACTTGCTTTCATTTTTTTTTCATGACTTCATCAAGGATTAAAATATCGGTAAACTGATACGTATCGTCCTAACCTCCAAGACGATACGTATCGAGTATCGGCCGATACATTTAATGTATCGGTTTGATACATTAAATTTTTTTTTTTCTTGATTGCCTATACAATCAATATCGACTGTATAGATAATCGCCATCGATTGTGTAGACAATCGGAATATATATATATATATATATATATATATATATATATATATATATATATATATATTATCGGACGATACATTGAAATTATCATCCGATAATTTTAATGTATCGTCCATATCATCCGATACGGGCGATATATTGCCCGTATCGGACGATTAGTATATTATTTTTAAGGGGGTACGATACAATGCCTTTGTATCGTACCGCCCAAATTCAAAACCAATACGTATCGGACGATAGGTATCGATATCGGATGATTTTTTGACCCATGAACTTCATACGCCATTCTTTAGTGTCTTGCTATAGCTTTGGTTTGTAACCATGGGCCCTCACAAACGTATGTTGGGGGGACATCATAACAAGTTTCCAAGACGCATCTTCCGGGGACATCATTAATACGAGTCAACATGTGACTTCACTTTTTGGGCTACGCATAGCAAAAAAATGATAAAAGCTCAACCCCTCGAAAATGGTTACGAGTAATGCAAGCCATTATGATTAGTGGCCAAAAACGTGCATCGAGATTACGTGCAATCAAATGGCACCTTAGAAGCATTACATAGTTTGAAAAAATAGATTATAAAAAAGAATAATAACAAAAAAAAATTCTGAAAACTGGTTGTTCGTACGTAGTTCTACTGTCACAGATCGGTCCGTAGTTCTACTTTCTCTAAGAAATATTAACGTTTCTTTTCCCATTTGGCCCATATTTTGGTAGGCGAAAAAAACACTCAATCGTTGTTAGTTGGGCCTGTAGCTCAATGGAAGGTTGACAATATCATAACCCTCTAAGTTTGCATGTTCAAACTTCAATCAAAATTCAGTCGTTAGAAAGAAGGCAAAAAAAAAAAAAAACCATCATTCATAACTAAAGAGAGATTTTTTAAAAAGCTGAAGGTATAGAGCTAAGAGTATGTGTGAGTGAGTGTGAGATAGGAAAAATTTCTGACCTTGGGCTATATGTGTTTGCGGACGCTACATGTCATGACGTGTTTTGGGTGGAAACTTAAGCCCATGCCAAAAATAAAAACGGGGTGAGGACCTAAGCCTAGAACAGGACAATCTTGTGGCAGGAGTCTAGGTCTTCACAGAAAGAGAAGAAAAGGGGATTTAGATTAGTGGCCAAGAGAATGAGCTTAGGTTGTGTGGAAATGGATTCCACCCACATTTTCTAATACTACGAAGTTGGAAGGCGAAAAAACAAAAGAAAAACAGGGAATAGGTAAAATTTGGAAAAATGTTATGAAAATATTTAAAAATATTAATAATTGTTATTTTTTTACAAAATACAAGGAAGATTTCAGGAAAATTTTATACAAAAATGTATGTAAAAAATAAAAATAAATTAATTTAATTGTAGTTATTCTTCAAGGTTAAAGTTCAGGACTCAACTCTCCTAACCGTCATTTAAAGTTTAAATACCAGAATAGTGTTTAACTAATCTTACACCATTAATGGTTTAAGATGTGGGTGGTCCACACTGTTGAAGTGGTAGATCATACATTGGAGGGCAATAGGCCTAAAAATCACATTTTTTTGGGAGATATTAAACCATCCGAACTATACACTTTAATAACAACCATTGTTCTTAGTTTTTAGTGGCTGATATAAAAGTTTGCCTATCAGATGGTTCATATCCACTCAGACACGATTCTTTGGCTAAACATGTTCCAATGATGGATTGCCACTCAAAAATTTAGATTAATCACAAATGTGTGCCATGTGGCAAAATAGTAACCCACACTTCAATGGTGTAAGATAAAAAAATCTTATTCAATGTTGTAACATCATTTAAGCACCCTAAATGTCGGTTCCGGAGGCATTATCTCAATTAAATAAATAAAATTTTAAAGCCAAAACAAAGGGTTGGAATTGCCATAAAGGGAAAGACAGGAAACCAGAAGCTCATAATGAAAGTTAGCCATTGTGGTATGTAAACCAAATGACAAAATGTGAGTTAAAAAACGAGGTTCATAATGAACGTTGGCCATTGTGGTATATAAACCAAAGGGTAAAATGTGCGTTATAAAAAACCAGGTTGTTTGCCTGATCTAAGTTGTAGATCCATGCCAGTTTTCGGTGGTTGTCGAACAGGATAACATTTGAAGAGAAACAAAACACCAAAACAAGCTATTGAGTCAACTATAATGCCCCCATTATTAATGGAGAAATTATTTGAAATGTGAATGAAAATGGTTTGCCCGAGTGGGCCTTGCCTTCTATTAAGATACTTCTAGTACAAATTCTGAGGGTCCAGATTATGTTGCATATATGACATTGAGATCATGGGCATCAAGGATCAAAATTTTGGTTTCGGGCATGACCGAAACCAATAATTTGAACTGAAATTTTGGATCCCATACAAAAATGACCGAAATTTTGATCCAAATTATCGTTTCGGTGGGGACCGAAACAGATAATTTGGACCAAAATTTTGATCCTTGATGGGCATACAATTTCACGTGGCACACATTCCAAAATATATACCTTAAAATGAGGTTTGGGCGTGATGAGTTCCACATGATGTTAAGGTTACCTTCATGGGATGCATGCAACGTGAAATAAAAAATTGATCGTATGATGGTACGCCCATGATCTCAAGATCCATCATATGAAAGAATGGGACGAAAAATGTTCATCATCTGATTCAAAGCAGTCGATGGGTTTTCATGGTGGGTGGATTTCTATGACATGTATCTCATTGATAATAGGGTTGCAATCACTTCCCATCCGGGTTAAGTGGTAACAGTGAAGGCAATGATAAAGATTCGCTGCTATCCAACAGCTGCAAATCTGGTAAAACATGAAATCAGGTTCAACCAGTGGCAACGAAACATACCAAATGAACTTAAGATGCTACTGAGTCATGCAGTCAAAGAACTTTATTTACTACACAGATGAAGCCCCCCTCAACCTCTTGCTTGCCTAGAGAGAGAGAAAAGTGCAAGGAGATGCAAGTTGAGTGACCTAAGGAGCGAGACGCGCAGCAGGTGTATAAAGTGCTCTTCCCTCAACGTGAATGGGTTCATTAAGGAATTATTACAAATTCTAATAGAGAGAGACAGTGAATCAAGTGTATTTTAAATGCATTAACCAGTAAAAGGAGGATATTCTAGAATAAAAAATTCTGATTTGAACAAGCAGTAGTGTTTGGTCATTAGTGACGAAGTATGGGTACGGGTTTAATACGGTAGCCAGCAAAAACGGAAAAAAGTAGATAGTTCGGAAAAAAGGGGGAAAAATCAGGAGCTTAAAAACTATAAAACAAAAAAATGGGTAAGAAACAGAAAAGTTGTGAAAATGGAAAAAGTCGGAATAAAAGTCAGGACAAAATGCGTCTAGTATGCATATTTTTGCGTTTAGGACACAACATATGCATTTTAAAAGAAACGTGCCTTTAAAAAACAAGAGTATAATGCAGATTTAATATGGTGTACAAATAATACACATATTAAACATGTTCTTTTTCAAAAAGAAAAAAAAATTCACTGTGTTTCCCAACAAGCAGTATAACAAATACAGATGCATGTTTCAGATATTCTGTCCACTATCCAGATGCATGTTTTCTAGGTCATCAACCTACTAGGATCTATCATAGTGACACAAATGCAATCAACAAACAAAAGGTTAAAAGCATGACCAGAACCAAAGCATAGGCTAAACAAAAGGTACGAAACTCATCAAAGCTGTGAACATGGTGACAGATATAGAACAGCAAATACAATTCTCTACCCAATCACTACTATAAGCCTTTCAAATGCCAAAAACGCAGGTGAGTATAACAGTTAAAAGCAGCGTTCCCACAAGTCCAGCAAAAAAACAAAAAAGTATTTCAGACTGCATCCAGATGAGTCAAAGTGTCAAACGGTTCATGTACTCTAGCTCTGGGCATCATGCGTGCATACCACGCAAAATTCCATGGAAGTAGCCACCAGCCATTATGAAAGACATAAATGATACAACACCTGCTGGAAATATTTTACCTGACTTCTTGAAACGAGAACCCATCACTCCCAAAAGTGCAGCAGACAGGCCTGAAAAAAAGAGTAAAATTTATGATTAAGATGGTCAATCAGCTGAAATGATACTGCCAAAAATTAAAGAATTGCAACTGAGAACATGATTGTTTCTTACCAAGCCCAAGGGCTGATGCAAAAGTTGGTCTTACTGGAAGCTCAGTATAGACATAGTACAATAGCAACGCTGACAACCCCCCGGAAGCTAACGACTTCTGGCTACCACTTTTTAAGTATCCCATGACACCACCAACTGTCGGGATATCAATCAAAATCATATGTCAGTTTCACATGCAGTTTAAAAGCTATGCAAGCCAGCCTGATTTCCACCAAGATAATTCATCAGTAATTTCAAGCATCCATGTAGCATATCTGTTGATAGATTGATTGTTCATAAATGCCACATATCATTAACACGGTAAGCCAAGACGTGGAGACATCATTCATTGGATTTAACCTTTTTAAACGATGTCAAAATCATAAATTTTTTTGTCTTAAACACTTCGCTTATACCTTCTCGACTAAAAAGAAGCATTCCAAATTAATGAATTCAGCCAATATGTCGGATATTTGATATGGTTGTCTTATTGTGAGATTATCTCACAAAATATATTTGACAAAAGGGATGACTCAGATCTTAAGTGTTATGCTTGTTCGTTTTGTTTCCGCCGTACATGGGCTGGCTACAGCTTTCATACCTTCCTCCAAAGAGTCGATTTAGCTCTTCAGAGGTTGTACAGTTTTAAAGAATAATCTTAATAGCAGATACTGTGAGTGCCTTTACATGGATATTCGTTACTGTTTTCAATTTTATATAACTTTTTTACTAACAAAAAAAATTATTAAAAGAATCGGTAATAGAAAAGGACTTTTCCACAATGGATATCCATAAAGGTAATGAATCCTTTGTATTCAGCAATGATTTCCCAAGCCATTCTAGGAATGGGTCTCCAGTAGGATATTCTTCTCAATGCACATAAACAAGGGATTATAGCAATCTCCCATCTTTCCACACAATCAGCAAACCTCTACGGGTAGACCAACTAACGTGGGACGGGAATCCTAAAATGCGTGAATATGATTTTTAATGCAATTTGCCGAAATTAAATAAAATTAATTTAAGAGTAATTTCAAAACTATCGCGATACCTTCGGGTTCGTAGAATTTCGGTAGGTAAATCACGCGAGATCCAAATAGGGTGTCCAATCCGATGCGCAAGTCCCGTTAGATTTGAGGCGGGATCAGGCCTAGAGATAGGACTCTAGCTTTTCCAGACTTAGGCGCTCGTCTTCGATTCGATGTAGATTCACGGGTTCGAACTAGAGTTGTAGAATTTGTTAGATTTGATGGCTCGTATGAAAACTAGAGTTTTTTATGGAAATAGGATTTGGGTTTTGGATTATGGATTCAATATGGGTAATAGATTAACAGAGAAAATATAGAGCAAAGACAACAAAAGATCAAAAGATAATAGATGAGAATCACTCCCTTGGTCTCACACCAAACCCATCTCAGGCAAAGAATACTCAAGCAATAATGCATTCAAATATTCAATCAACTAAATAAAAAGTGTTTACAAGACTCTATATATAGGTCACCAATAATTAAACTCGAAATAAAAATCCTAATACTAGTAAAACACTGAAAAGGCAACTTTCCGCATTAAAATAAAATTTTCGTGCTGGAAGTCGGCTGAAATCGTCATTGATGGCGCGTTGCGGTGTTGTGACAAGACCTCTTTGTGATAGCGTTGTCGGTATCCTGGGCGTATGGCTATAAGATAGCGCAAGATCAACTGGGCGGCTGGGATAGCGCCATCGCACTATTCTTGGCGGTTTTCAATCGTCTTTTCTCCCTTAAAGCTACGGTATCCGAGCTTCCTACACGCTTCTTCCGACGTCAGTAAAACTGATGTGGTCCGAATCCGATATCCATGTATGTGGCGTCCCCGTCAATTCCCCCGGACCAAATAGGTTTCATCACCGATGAAACGCGCTCATGGTAGATGTCAATCAAATCGGGGTTCAATCGACGGACCTCATTCTCGTGAATCCAAGTGTTTTCGGACTCCGATTTTTCGACTCATTTAACCAAGTACTTCTGGAATCTCCCATCTTGTGTGGAAACGACATGATCATTTATTATATCCTCGATCTCATCTTTTCTCTGTCGGCTTGGGGATGGAAGAGGTACGGGCTGCAAGGTTGGGTTAGGGCTGGGGCTATGAGGTGGCTGGAGTGGGTTTTTAGGAGGTGGGGTGAAACCCAAGTAAGGAACCAAGTCCTCCACATTGAACGTTTAACTAACTCCCATACCTGGAGGACGCTCAAGCACGTATGCATTAGGACCACTCTTAGCCAAAATTCTAAAAGGTCCCACGCCTCGGGATTTGAGCTTCTTTGCGGATCCCGATGGGAACCGCTCAGGCCTAACCCGAACCATCACATAATCACCCATGTGAAATTCTTTAAAACGCCTGTGAGCATCTGCAAATAATTTATATTGATTGTTACTTGAATTAATCTTTTGTTTAACTTCGGCATGCAAGCTATGAATGTGTTGTGCAAATGCATCGGCAGACTCTGATACTCTATGGGTTGCAGATATGGGGATTAAATCTAATGGGGTCCTAGGCCTATGACCATGTACTACCTCAAAAGGACTCATGCCTATGAACCTATTGACAGAATTATTATAGGCAAACCCAGCTATGGGTAAGATGGTATCTCAGGTCCTAATATGACTACCGACGAGACTACGAAAGAGATTCCCAAGGCTCCTATTGGTGCTTTCGGTTTGGCCATCCGTTTGAGGGTGGTAAGCTGTCGAGAATTATAGCAATGCGTCCATCATGTGCCAAAGGGTCTTCTAAAAATAGCTAGTAAATTTAGCATCCCTATCAGACATAATGGTTTTGGGCAACCCATGAAGACGTACTACCTCCGCGAAAAATAATTTAGCAATATGAGATGCATCGAAGGTTTTGAAACAAGGAATGAAGTGGGCCATCTTGGAAAATCGATCCACTACGACATACATGGAATCGTGCTTCCTTGGAGCTTTGGGAAGTCCAAGCATGAAGTTCATTGAGAGGTCTTGCCACGGTGTGTGTGGCACGGGTAACAGGGTGTACAAGCCGGTATTTTGTTTAGTCTGTTTTGACACTTGGCAAGTATGACAATGTTTAACAACCCGGGCGACATCTCTCATTAGGCTAGGCCAAAATAACCTATCCTCTACAAGCACAACAATTTTATTACGCCCGAAAGGTCTGGCCATCCCTCCAGCATGTAACTCCCAAATGAGAAAGTCACGCAATGAAGTGCGAGGGATGCAAAGGCGATTGTCTTTAAACAAGTACCCATCGTGGATAGTGTACATGGGATGTGTGCTGGTCGGGTCACTAAGGAGAGCAGTGTACTCAACCCCAAAATCTAGGCACTCGGGGTACTCATCCTTTAACCTTTTGAACTCGACAGCCTTAGTGCTCATTGTGCGCAAAGTCACCACTCGCCGACTAAGTGCATCAGCGGCCCTATTTTCAACACCGGCCTTATGCTTTAATACGAATGTGAACCCTTGAAGGAACTCGACCCACTTCGCATGCCTTGGGTTCAACTTTTTTTGTGAAACAAGAAAGCATAAGGCTTCATGGTCAAAGAACAACACAAATTCTTGCGGTCTAAGGTAATATTTCCAATACCAAAGAGATCGAATGACTGCATAGAACTCCTTGTCATAGGTGGAGTATTTTTGCTTTGCCTTGTTAAGTTTTGCACTAAAATAGGCCACTGGGTGACCCTCTTGGCTAAGTACTCCTATGCCCACACTCGATGCGTCGCATGCGACTTCAAAGACTTTAGAAAAGCCTGACAATCGCATGATAGGTGCACTACTCATTCGCTGTTTAATCTCAACAAAGGCTTTCGTCGCTGCTTTGCCCCATTTAAAGTCCCCTTTTTCATGCAATCTGTGATTGGGGCCATAATGGTGTTAAAGCTTCTGATGAAGCGACGATAGAAAGTAGTCAAACCATGGAAGCTGCGAACATCGTGTATGTTCTTAGGTTCGGGCCACTCCACAATGGCTTTAACCTTTTTGGGGTCCGCAACTATTCTATCGGCCGAGATAATGAATCTCAAGAAGACAACGAAATGTTGCATGAAGGTGCACTTTTTGAGATTTGCAAACAACTTCTCGCCTTTGAGGGTCTCACAAACCAATCTAAGGTGGTTTAAGTGTTGATCCTTGTCATGACTATAGATCAAAATGTCATCGAAATAAACAACAAGGAATTTGCCTAGAAACGGCCTCAACACTTGGGTCATAAGTCGCATGAAAGTACTCGGGGCGTTAGAAAGCCCAAATGGCATGACCATCCACTCATAAAGACCATCCTTAATCTTAAAGGCAGTTTTCCACTCATCACCGGGGCAGATGCGGACTTGATGGTAGCCACTCTTAAGGTCTATCTTTGAAAAGATAGTGGCGCCAACCATCATATCGAGCATGTCATCGATCCTTGGTACGGGAAACCGATACTTAACCGTAATCTTATTGATTGCACGGCTATCCACACACATGCGCCACGTACCATCTTTCTTAGGAGTGAGTAGGGCAGGTACGGCACACGGGCTCATGCTCTCTTGGATGAACCCCTTCTGAAGGAGCTCATTGACTTGCCGAGTCAACTCGGTGTGCTCAACCGAATTCAACCTATAATGGGGCAGGTTCGGTAAGGTAGATCCGGGAACCAAATCTATTGCGTGTTGGATATCACGCAGGGGAGGGAGTTCGTTTGGTAAGTCTTCAGGGAAGATATCCGTAAACTCTTTCAAAATCGGCTCAACCTCATTGAGACACTTACTCGCGGACTCGAGAGCACTCTCTACAGTGACAACTACGTACACCACACTCTCATCTAACGATGCTTTCTCGAATTCAGAAGAGCTCATAATATTAATGGCATTAGAAGATTCGCCCTTCTTTTCGACTTTGTTGGTCGATGGTGTTTTGGGAGGCAAAGGGTGTAGAGTAATCTTCTTGCCCTTATGCATGAACGTACATATGTTTGATCGACCAGAAAGAGTCATGTCCATGTTATAGAGCCACGGCCTTCTCAAAATGATATGGCCCACATCCATCGGCACCACTTCACACCATAAGGTGTCTGAATAAGAACCTAACAGAATCGGTACACAACACATTTTCGACACAGGAATGGATGAAGAGTTGACCATGCGACTTTATAAAGTCTCAGGTGGGCTTCAGGTGTAAGCCGCAAGCGGCATACGGCATGAGTTGATATTACGTTAGTGCAACTACCGTTATCCACGATGACCCTACAATTCTTTTCACCAAATCTGACAAAGGTGTGGAAGATGTTCTCCCTTCGCCAGTCATCTTTTTCATCCCGTTGAGGCTGTGCAATGGCACACCTCAAAACTAAAGCATGACCAATAGCATCACCCTCCTCATCACTGGGTGTGCTACCCGGCTCAAATGCTTCTTCTTCAATCACTACCTCATCGTCATCCTCCTCTCCCTCAATGAAGAGAGTTCTTTAGGGGTCTTTTGTAGGGCATTGGGCGGCAAAGTGTCCCATCCCATGACATTTATAGCACTTAACTTGAGAGTTGCCCCTTAAGAATTCTCCAACTACACCTTTTCCCTTTTCAATCCTCGTATTGGTAGGGACAGGTTGTGTAGGCTTGGGAGGAGGATTAAACCGTCCCTCACCGAATCGTTGACCATTATATTGTAGCTCGGTCCTCTTCACCACCGTAGTTTTTAAATATCGTTCAAGATCTTGCACAACGGTATAGCATCTTTCAAGAGTTTCTACGGGGTGAGAAATAAACTCTTTTTGCAATTCAAGTAGCAATCTGGTGCGGAATCTAGAGAGTGATTTCAGGATCTTCCGATACTTTGGCCCTTAACATGAATTCTTTGAATTTGGCAATGTTATCGGTAACGGGCATACCACATTGGCGTAAATTTTGCCACTGGTCGAGGAGGCATTGGTGGTATGATAAAGGAACATACTTCTCAGTAAGTCGTTCCTTCATGTCTTCCCAATGGGTAATGGGAGGACAACCCGCATTCACCCTGATGCGCTCGACATTGAGCCAGAAAAGTCGAGCTTGATCAACCAATTTCATTTTTGCGAGCTTGACGCAACGGTCGTCATTCATGGCATACCAATCAAAGTATTAGTCCATGTCGGAAAGCCAATCGAGGAAGACGGTAGGGTCCATTCTTCCATCGAAAGTCGGAATCTCAACTCGGGCATTCTTGAAGAGTTGAACTTCGGGGTCATAGTCATCTCTACGATGATCCCTACGGTTCCAGTTCCGAATGTCTTGGCGACCATCGCGTTCAAAGTGAGGACCTTCACGCTCTTGGCATTGATCATGGAATTCATCTTCCGTTATGAATCGGTTCATTCGATCACGTAATCAGCCATTAGAAATTCCTAAGGATGTTTTGGGTTTGCTTTATGGTATTCAAACGTGCATTAAACGCACCTAATTCTTCTTGCATAGCTTTAAGGGTATTAAGAACCTCATCCGAAGCCATGGTGATCACAAAGGTCTATTAGGGTTCTAATATGGAATGCAATATGGACTCACAAAAGAAAACGATGCAATAAAATAAATATGACAAGCAAAGATGCCCTAACCTAGAAAACCTAGGGCTTTGATACCAAACTGATGCGGGACGGGAACCCTAAAATGCGTGAATATGATTTTTAATGCAATTTGCCGAAATTAAATAAAATTAATTCAAGAGTAATCTCAAAACTATCACGATACTTTCAGGTTCGTAGAATTTCTGTAGGTAAATCATGCGAGATCCGAATAGGGTGTCCAATCCGATACGCAAGTCCCGTTAAATTTAAAGCGGAATCGGGCTTAGAGATAAAACTCTAGCTTTTCCAGACTTAGGCGCTCATCTTCGATCCAATGTAGATTCACGGGTTCGAACTATAGTTGTAGAATTTGTTAGGTTTGATGGCTCGTATGAAAACTAAGGTTTTTTATGAAAATAAGTTTTGGGTTTTGGATTATGGATTCAATATGGGTAATGGATTAACAGAGAAAATATAGAGCAAAGACAATAAAAGATTAAAAGATAATAGATGAGAATCACTCCCTTGGTCTCACACCAAACCCATCTCAGGCAAAGAATACTCAAGCAATAATACATTTAAATATTCAATCAACTAAATAAAAAGCGTTTACAAGCCTTTATATATAGGCCACAAATAATTAAACTCGAAATAAAAATCCTAATACTAGTAAAACACTGAAAAGGCAACTTTCCGCATTAAAATAAAATTTTCGTCTTTGGAAGTCATAAAATCGTCGTCGACAGTACGCCTTCATTTGTATGACCTGTATTGCATGTGCGTATCATGACAACTATGACATCTTCTTCTTGTGTTCTTAGCTTTCAATCGTCTTTTCTCCCTTGAAGCTACAGTATCCGGACTTCCTACACGCTTCTTCCGACGCCGGTAAAACTTATGTGGTCGGAATCCGATGTCCATGCATGTGGCGTCCCCGTCAATTACCCTTTGCTCATTGACCCCCATCACAATCAACAAATCATCTTGACATCATCAACGATGAGGGAGGAGCCAAATGTTATTTATAAGTTGGTATATAAATAATAATGAAGGATGTGAGAGCATCTAACTCACAACCCTAATTTCTCCAACTCTTTCTTCTTCTCTTCTCTCCTTCTCTTCCAATCCCTAACTTGACCTAACACTAGCCTAACCAAATCATCTCGTTATATACTAATTGGTATCAAATCGAGTTTTCCAGATCATCTACTTGTTACATTACATGGCGCCATGCTAACATCAACGACGTTCGAACATTTGACCTCAAAAAAAAATAATTATTCAGTTTTGATCAGATCCTTTCCTAGAACAACTTCAATTCTTGGAGTTGTAGATTTTGATGGCTTTTTGAAGGTATTTCAAATGTTTTGTTGAAATCTTTGATTTCACTTGTTTTTGTGGCAATCTGTCCATGTGCCTTCAATAAGGTTGGTTTCATGCTAGGGTTTGCTTCAGTTTTTCATTAACACAGTTTGTTTGTGGGTTGATGAAGATCTGAGGTGGTTAGTGTAGTTTTTTGTGTTTTTGCTTTCATTGTCCAATTTCATGAACCTCTAGATTCTCGATCATTTGGAACATGATTGATGGCGCATGTTGGTTGCTTTCTTATTCGAATTTGATTATTTCTCACACGGCTGTGATCATAATCTTATAGATATTTATTGAACAGGATATTTGATATTTCCTAGACCTTACTGAGTAACGACTTCCCCCTTTTACCATCATAGTTGAATTTGTGTTGGGTTCGCACTTTATGTATGCTACAATGCTTTTGTGATCATATACCGTAATTGTTGCGCTACTGTTTCTGGGTCATAGGACCTAATACCCTTGTTTATCTGTTGGTAGTGTTAGCTACGGTATTGTAGCATATCACAATGAGTTGTAGACTGTGTAGTGTGCTATTAGTGAAGGTTGTGGTTGAGTAGCAGTATATTGTAGAGGTATCTCATCAATGAATGAAGATAAAGTGGATGTGAACAGTGATATTGAAAGTAATCTTGGTCTACAAATTACAAAAGTCAAGTTTGATGGAACAAACTATCTGTGTGGTCTTGGTCTGCGAAACTGTTGTTGAAGTCAAAGCGCAAATTAGGGCACGTGGATGGTAGTATGGTACCATCCCCGAACCAGCCTCTATCGAAGTACATGGATTGGAGATGTGATAACATGAAGGTGATGACTTGGTTTCTATATTTGATACACTTTTCTATAAGTCGTTCACTTATGTATGTGACTTCACATGGAGAGTTACGGCTTGCTATTAGTAATATATACTCTTAGAAGTATGATTATGTGAAGGTTTTCAGTCTTGTTGAGAAGATCAATAAGTACCGTCAAGGGGAGAGATCCATAGGCGACTAGTATAATCAGTTGAGATTCATGTGGGATGGGTTAAGCCACTATCAAGGAAAATCCATGTGTTGCATGTGCTAACAAATAACGTTGTGATGAATGCATGAATATATAGAGGAAGAGATAGGACAGAGGAAGATATTTAACTTTTTGCAGGGTGTAAGTCCCGGTTATGAGGATGTTAGAGCTAGTATCCTTGGGAGAGAAGAGTTGCTGCCTTTGGAACTGTAAACTCCCTTCTTCAAGGTGAAGAGACTAGACTAAAGTCTATGGATTAATCTCTTCAGACTTCTAAGCGCTCCGCACTTCATTTTCTGATTTTAGGAGTGGAGGTGGTAGGTTTTTGTGGTTGTGGACGTCGCCGAAGTATTTTGACTCGTGAAGAAATAGAAAAATTAAGTGCTCTCATTGTGGAAGAAAGGGACACTTAAAGAAAGCATATTGGAACTTGGTCGGACGTCCCAAGCTTCAAAATAGTCATGCCTGCTCTTCAGTTGTTGATGATGTCTCTCTCACTCATCTTTTCCTGCAGCACCTTCTACAGTTACTGCCCTAAACAAGTCCCAAGATCTTGTGCAACGTGCCTCCACTACACAGGCTTCCTCCTCTCACGTGGCCGAGTCAGGTATCATTGGATCTGTCCACACATTCACATCCTCCCAATCTCCTTGGATCATCGATTTAGGGGCGATTAATCATATGTCTAGTATGTCCAAGTAATTTCATTCAATGTCCCCTATCTCTGATCCATGCCATATTCGTGTCGTCAATGGGTCTCTTGTCCCTGTAAGGGTACGGGTACAAAGACTGTCCAAATTGGCAATCTATGTGTAGATTTCACGTTACATGTTCCGAATGCTTACAAGTTTATTGTCTATTAGCCAATTTGTTAAATCTCTCAACTGCTTCGTAACCTTCTATCCCTCTCACTGTGCGTTTCAGACCTACCGACAGGGAGGATATTTGGTCATGGTCTAAGAGTTCTCTACTTGTCTGATGATCAGAGGAGTTCCAGGCCTATTGTTGTTGCTACTAAGTCTATGGATGATGCTCACCTGGGGCATTCTCCTCTTGGACATTTACCTATAAGATGCTTGCGTATTTGGTTTCGGGAACAATTTAATTTCTTTGATAGTTCTCAAGTTCAAGATGAAGTTTATCAGTTTTCAAAACATTGTAGAAACTCTTATCCTATTAATGAAAGTTAAAAGTAATACCCCATTTCAGCTTGTTCATTCTGATGTTCGGGGACAATCTCCAGCTGTTACGTGTGGCTATCATTGTAATTTTTATTGATGATTTTACTCAGTATACTATGTCGTTCTTAGATGAAATCTAAGGATGACGTTGTTACGATTTTCCTATCTTTGACAAACTGTTCCAAACTCAGTTCCATGCATGTGTTAAGGTTTCATCATTTAATAGTAGTGGGGAGAATTTTTCTCATCATCTTCAGTCATACCTTCGCTCATGAGATTGAGTGGCAAATCATGTGTCCCTATACTCCACAACAAAATAGGGTGGCAGAAAGGAAAATCGTCACCTCCTTGAAGTTGCTTGTGCTTTGTTTGTTGTAATGTATGTTCTCAGATGCTTATTGGGGAGATGTTGTGCTTACGACTGATTTTTTTAATTAATTGAGTGCCTACTCCAGCGGTTGATGATAAATCTCCTTATGAGTTGTTATGTCCAGATGCTCGATTGTTTCTTGTGCCTCCGTGTATTTAACTCACTTTGTTCGCTCATGTCTCATCTATCCATTCAGATAATCCTAATACTACCAGCTGCATTGTCATTGGTTATCCACCAACCCAAAAAGGATATAAGAATCATGATTCATTGTTCGAGCGAGTTTTCTTCACTATAGATGGCACATTCTTTGAGTCTACTCTCTTCTACTCTCCTCCCCAGTGCCCTCTCCAGAAGGAATGTTCTAAAGAAGAGAGAACTGTTGTGTTGACTTATCTTATAAATAATGGTGATGATGTTGATGTGGAGGCATATGAAGAGGTGGAAGAAGTGCAACACAAATAAGTGCCCACTGAAAGAAGATTAGATACCTTTTAGTATCACACTATTGCAATCTTCTTTCGGTGGGCACTTATTTGTGTTGTACTGGTGCAATAGTATCTTCTGTACCCACTTTGTCCTAATGAAGAAACAAAGGATAAGTGTGGACACAGTGGCAATAGTATCCTTTCTTTCAGTGGACACTTATTAGTGTGGTTGATGCCCTGTCTCAGCCACAGTGGGTACAGAGCTACCTGAAGAGAAGAAGATAGTCGGCTGCAAGTGGGCTACACTGCGAAGTATAGACCAAATGGTTCTACATAAAGGTATAAGGCCAAGTTGGCAGACAAAGAGTTCACAGTTGACATAGACAAATGATATTGATTATTACGACACAATTGCACAGGTAGCTAAGTCAAATACTATTCGAGTGCTTCTCTCATTTGTTGCGTACAGAAATTGGCAGTTATACTTATACCACTTAGATGTGAAATATTTTCTTGCACGGTGATTTGAAAGAAGAGGTATACATGGCTCTTCCACCTAGATTTTCCCTTCAGGAGGAGAAAGGCAAAGATTGTAGATTGAAGAAGGCTAGAAACAATCCCCAAGCATGGGTCAAAATATCGTCCGATACCGATACGTATCGGTTTTCACCGATACGGTACATTCAAGGTACCGTATCGGTGCCTCTCATACAAAAAACCAAAATTTCGGACGATACATTGGAATGTATCGTCCGATACCAATACGTATCGTCCGATACGTATCGGTTTTGGGGCTGGACGATACGTATCATTTTTCCGAGATTTTAACCCATGTCCCCAAGTGCCCGGTTAAAAAAATTCAGTGATGTTAGGTTGAAGTTTGGGTAGCAAAGGCGCCACTATGATTACACATGTTTGTGAAGAAGAGATATCATCTCAAAGCACTAGTTTTGTATGTTGATGTGACATCATTGTTATGGGAGATAACAACGAGAAAATAATAAAGTTGAAGCATGGGTTTAAAATCTCGGAAAAACGATACGTATCGTCCAGCCCCAAAACCGATACGTATCAGACGATACGTATCGGTATCGGACGATGCATTCCAATGTATCGTCTGAAATTTTGGTTTTTTGTATGAGAAGCACCGATACGGTACCTTGAATGTACCATATCGGTGAGGTCCAAAACCGATACATATCATCCGATACGTATCGGTATCGGACGATATTTTCACCCATGAGTTGAAGTACTACCTGATCCAAGTCTTTGATATCAAAAACTTATGGCCACTTAAGTATTTCTTGGTCATTGATGTGGCAAGATCTAGGAAAGAGATATCTTTATCCCAACGGAAGTACACACTAGATGTTTGAAGTAAATAGGCATCTTGGGGTGTAAACCTGCTATCACTCCCATGGTGCCAAACCATCGAATTATGGAGAAGATGGTGAACTTCTCAAGGACGTTCGAATGCACCAAGAGCTTGTAGGAAGCTTATTCATCTCACCATGACATATCCTGACCTTGCTTACGTAGTGAGGGCGGTGAGCTAGTATATGCCACTCGTCGAGGACAACTCAGACGTTGTGTATATAATTCTGAGATATCTAAGGCAATCCAGGGAGAGGCTTACTCTACAGTAACCAGGGCATTTTGATGTTGAGGTCTTTACCGATGCTGACCGGCCCAGATCTCTAAGAGATAGGAGATCTACTTCAACATACTGCACCTTCCTAGGTGGGAAATATCATGTTGTTTCTAATTTTAGTGCAGCAGGTGAGTACAGAGCCATGTCCTAGGGTGCTCATGAAGAGATGAGGCTCAAATCCATCTTGGTCTATCTTGGAGTCAACGTGAAGGTCTTCATGAGACTCTATTGAGCTAATGAGTCACACTTTATATTACAGAAAATCCAGTATACCACGAAAGAACGAAGCATATTAAAGTGGACTGTCAGTTTACAGGAGAAAATTTGAGTCAAATGAACTTAGTACTCCCCAAATAAGCTCAAAAGATCAGTTGGTTGACATGCTCACTAAAGTTGTGGGAAGAAACCGATTATATGATAGCCTGAGCATGATAGATATCTATGCCCCAACTTAAGTGGGAGTGTTCTACAATATTAGTTGAGTGTGTCTTTAGCCTGTCTAGCACGATTATATGGGATAGTGGTATACATGGGATCCTATTTTCTATAAGCTAGTATACAAATAATAATGAAGTTAGAGCATCTAACTGGCAACCCTAATTTCCTCCAACTCTTTCTTCTTCTCTTCTCTCCTTCCTTCTCTACCAAAACGTAACTTGACCTAACCCTAATCTAACCAAATCATCCCCTTATAAACTAATTCCAAATACAAAGACCTGGATACCCATAAGGAGGCACTCACATTTTAGCCATGGTTGTGTTGCAAACTCCAAGAGGTCTTCATGAGTCCCGAGTCCCAAGTAACCCTTCCAAGTTAATTCTTCTAGCATTCTAATCACCTGATCAAAAGAATTAAGCCAATTGTTTGGAGCTTACATTTTAATATCAAATACACAAATTGATTGGTACTACTTTGGCATATTCATCAGCTGGTTAAAATCTGTATCAACCTTTACAACAGTGCTTAACTCATTGATGCGGGACGCCAAGATCGAGAGTTGTAGATTCGGGCCGCAACAGATTTTCCAGCCAAGAAGAAGCAAAATGGAGCGTAAAGAAGAAGAAAAGAAGAATTTGCACATCTCGATCGATCGAACCAGGATTCGATCAATCGATTCCCTGCTTCGATCGATCAACGGCGGCGAGAAAAAAAAGATTCAACTCTGGCGTATATATATATATATATATATATATATATATATATATATATATATATATATATATATATATATATATATATATAATTCGATCAATCGATCGATAAAATATAAGTCGATCGATCAAAGTAAGACTTCGATCGATTGAATTTCAATCAATCGAGTGTCACTTTCGATCGATCGAAATCGCGCGAGAATGATTTTTTTAGAATCCGTAGTTACGTTTCAGGGGCAAATTTGTCTTTCTTTTATGTTTATTTTCGTTTTAGGGTTTTATTTTAAGACCTCCTATATAAGGTCTCTCCATAAACAATGTAATTAGTTTTTTATTAATAAAAAGAGTCTTTTGCTTCCTTGCTTGAGATGAGCATCTTTGGAGAGTGAATCTTCGTTTCCCGAGAAGGGTTTGGTGTGAAGCCCAAAATCTATCTTCTTTTTATCCCTTTCTTTGAATTTATCTTCTGCTTGCGTATCAATCATCAACAGCCTAGATTCTGCCAAAAAACCATAGAACCTTGTTTCCATCAGAGCCATCGATTCAAACCCATCTCACAAATCCTAAATCCAGCCATCCGACCAGAAACGCCCCCATATTCAAAACCCCGGAGAAAACCAGCGATCCCATTATTGAACTATGAGCGCCCATCTGGAAACCTAGAGTTCTACCTCTAGGACTGATCCACAACACAAATCTAACGGATCTAGCGCAAAGGCTGTACCCTTTCCTGAACCCGAACGTGATCTTTCGTATGAAAAACAATGAAGCCCAAAGGTAAATGCATCATTTTCAGGTTTATTGTTCAAATTAATTTAATTTAATTTTGGCAATTAATTAATTCATCAAACGCACGTAGTTTAGGGTTTGTCCTGCGTCAGTTTTGGTATCAAAGTCAGGTTCTAAGTTAGGGCATATTTGTGTGACATTTAACTTCATTGCATTTTAATTTTCATTGCATCTTATTTCAGTTTTTATTTGTGCACATCTAGTGTTTGATAAAAGTCCTCATTCATTGTTGGTTCATATGTGCATGTCATTTTAATTTAATGGATTTTTATTTCATTTGTATTTATCATTGTGCACGTCTTATGTTCGACAAAAGTCCTTATTCATTTTGAGTCACATGTGTTTGTCATTTCGATGTCTTCGATCTCATGTCATTTGTGTTTTCATTTGTGTGCACGTCATATGTTTGTTAAAATTCCTCAACTGTTGTGCGGTTCATAAAATTGTGTTTAGGTTGTGTTTGTGTCAAGCATCATGTATAAGTTACTTACACGTCACCATGAATTCGTTACCCGTCATGAAAGGGTGCTAGCCAAACGAGGGAACCACTACACTCCAAATTCTTGGCAAAGTCGCAAAAGTCGTGATGAGATTAGAGTTTGGGGATATCCTCATCATCATGAACCTGAGTAAGACCCTACCGAGAAGTTTCTAAACTCTATTCGGAATGAGGTCCCAGATTTTGAGGGTATGACAGACCCTAGAACCTTCGTGGAGTGGTTGTCTAGTGTAGAGGAGTACTTTGATTGGTATGGTGTACCAGATGAGTACAAAATTAGGCTAGTGACAACAAAGCTTAAGGGTAATGCCAAAATCTTTTGAATTCATATAGAACTTCGTATTAGAGTTTCGTCGGTTTAAACCCATCTCCACATGGGAGGATATAAAGGTGACACTTATTGGAAAGTATGTCTCTTTAACACACCGTCACCTTCTACGGTTTTTGAAAATCAAGACAGACAAGTGTCCCGATTGCTCCAAGTGTCACGGATTCGGACACTTTGCTTATCAATGCCCTACAGAACTTTCCACTCCGAATTTAATGATCAAAAGGGAGAGTTCTAAGGAGCAAAAAAATTTGAGAATAGAAGAGGAGGTGTATGACCCCTGTACCGTGATGAGTGAAGAGGACATGGACGAAGCTGATGAGAGTCTAACTTGTGTCAAAGAGACTACCATTTCTCTTGTGAGTAGTGATATTAAGTCGCCCACACATGAGTCAACTGAGTCACCCAAGCACGACTCGACCGAGTCACCTACACACAATTTATTAGTGCCCGTAGAGCCCGTTGTGCACAAGTCCTTGTTGGTGGTAGAGTCGAGTGTACTTGAGTCTTTAAAGTTGGTCGAACCGATCGTACATGAGCCATTAGTGTCCTTCGATTCAATCACACATGAGATGACAATGCCCACAGAGTCGGTTGTTCCTAAGTCGTCAACGATCAAAATTTTGATTTTCATTTCGGTTTTCGGTCCTCCGAAACCGAAATTTTGGACCGAAATTTCAACCCCATACATTTAATGATCGAAATTTCAGTCCCAAATTATCGTTTCGGTGGGAACCGAAACCTATAATTTCAGTCATTTCGGCCGAAATTTTGATCTTTGTAAGTCGTTGATGTTAGTAGAGTCAAGAGCACTTGAGTCAATTACATGTGAGTCATTCACGTTACATGCACATGAGAGTATCGAGTCCATAGACACGCATGCACATCATAGTCTCAAGTTGCATACCACTATACATTCCAAGTCTTATTGTGAGTCATTTTTTGAGTCTCATTCCGCATTGCATGTCGAAATTAAGCTTAAACTTAATTTATGCAATGAAACTCTCAAATTATCGATGCATTTACCTAAGACTCTCATGGAATTCCAATTAAATGATCATGCAATGGTTCGACTTGGGCCTGAACGATTCCCATCGGAGTCGTAAAGGAGCTCCAGTTCCATGGCGCTTGACCTTTTAGAATTGTGGCAAAGAGAAAGCCTAATGAGTATGTTCTTGACCTTCCGCCGAATATATCAGCTCTACATTCAATGTGGAGGACCTAGTCCCATTTTTGGGCTCAACGCCACCCCCCAGCAACCCCTTCCAACCAGCCCGGAGCCCAGATTCCAGCCCCACCCTGCAACCTCTACCATTCCCTTCTCCAAACAGGCAGAGAAAAGAGATAATTAAGGAAATTTGGAATAATCTTGTGGCATTCACCTGCGACCGAAAATTTCTGGTCTATAAGATGCAAAGGGTTGGCGAGTCCACTACCGAGAGTGCATGGGCCAATCATGAGAGAGTTCGTCGCTTGAGTTCTCGTATTCCCGGTCGATATCGCGATCACACTTCATCGAGGATGAATTCCTTCGGGTCTGGAAGAGTCGATGCAAAACTTCAAAAGTATTTGGTAGAGTGGCTTGGCGAGCCGGAATATTGGGATCGTCAAGGAAGAGGTTTCCCGGGTACGTCCCTCTACAATGGACCGAGATGATGCTCATATGTCACCGAGTGCTAGGATTCACTTCATGCGAGTTTCATCGGTGATGAAACATTTTGAGTCGGGGAGAATGATGCGGGACGCCAAGATCGAGAGTCGTAGATTCGGGCCGCAGCAGATTTTCCAATCAAGAAGAAGCGGAATGGAGCGTAAAGAAGAAGAAAAGAAGAATTTGCGCATCTCGATCGATCAAACCAGGATTCGATCGATCGAAAAAAAAAAGATTCAACTCCGGCATGTATATATATATATATAATATATATATATATATATATATATATATATATATATATATATATATATATATAAATGATTCGATCGATCGATAAAATATAAGTCGATCGATCGAGTGTCACTTTTGATCGATCGAAATCGTGCGAGAATGATTTTTTTAGAATCCGTACTTACGTTTTAGGGGCAAATTTGTCTTTTTTTTATGTTTATTTTCGTTTTAGGGTTTTATTTTAAGACCTCCTATATAAGGTCTCTCCATAAACAATGTAATTAGTTTTTTATTAATAAAAAGAGTCTTTTGCTTCCTTGCTTGAGATGAGCATCTTCAGAGAGTGAATCTTCGTTTCCCGATAAGGGTGTTTGGTGTGAAGCCAAGGGTGTGAAGCCCAAAGTCTATCTTCTTTCTATCGCTTTCTTTGAATTTATCTTCTGCTTGCGTATCAATCATCAACAGCCTAGATTTTGCCAGAAAACCATAAAACCTAGTTTCCATCAGAGCCATCGATTCAAACCCATCTCACAAATCCTAAATCCAGTCATCCGACCAGAAACGCCTCGATATTCAAAACCCCGAAGAAAACCAGTGATCCCATTATTGAACTACGACCGCCTTAATCTGGAAACCTAGAATTCTACCTCTAGGACCGATCCACACCGCAAATCTAACGGATCTAGCGCAAAGGCTGGACCCTTTCCTGAACCTGAACATGATCTTTGGTATGGAAAAAAATGAAGCCCTAAGGTAAACGCGTTATTTTCAGATTTATTGTTTGAATAAATTTAATTTAATTTCGGTAATTAATTAATTCATCACACGCACGTAGTTTAAGGTTTTGTCCTGCGTCACTCATACACCTAGTGTATTTGAGAAGTTCTTGTCACGTACTAGATTTTGTATATTACATAACCTTCGACATCTGTACTTCGTTCAAATATTCTTTGAAGTGTTGCTGGTCTAATTAGCAACATGTATGCTGAAAGATATCAATATTAAAAGACCTATGGACCATTTCAGTCATTGGAGAATTTTGTTAGAATAACTAGGTCTCAGAATTAGAACATGCAACTACCGTAGTTCTCCAGTCTTTTGTGGGTCTTGGAATATGTTAAAAGTTGTTTGCTTTTAAAAAAAAAATATTCACTTTGAGTATCAATTATAACTGTCCTCAGACGACACTTCTAACCACGAACAATCAAAGACAAACACATAACCACAAAAGAAGAAAACTAGATCGCTATATCAAAATTGAAATTGAAGAGTTATGAGGATGACTACTTTTTCACTTGAAGCAACTGACAAATTCTAGACATATATAGTACATCTCATAAACTAATTTCTAAACCTCCTCCGTTGTCCAATAGTGAACTGCGTCGAGGATGAAATCCAAAGCCATAACCACACTATTCTCTGCTTCTAACGAAAATATTTTAGATCTTCTATATGAAGTTTTTTTATGGTTTCATTTAAATACCTCATCTTAGACCTCTTGCAGATAAACTTTTTCACAAAGTGGATTTTCCATCTAACTTAATTGAAGCAATTTGCACTTTTGGATCCTGAAATGGATATGCAACATAGAGGCATGTTCTGCAGGAAGTGGAAATGGATATCCTAGACAAATTGTCTTTAGCCACATTGGTGTTCCAACCCACTGAGAAACAATACCCTCACCAGTAGAGATTCTCAAAACAATTCCAAATAACCAAAGATACCCGCAAATAGAAAAATGAGGCCCAAGTTGAACAACAAAAAATGGACCCAATTGAGCCCAACAGCCATACAAGTGGAGCAACATGGGGTTAACAACATCTCCACACATCTAATCTTCCAGCTTGTATCTCTTCAAACAACGACAAACACCACAAGAGACGACCAATTTTGTCTATTTGTCAGAAGAGGTACAATGTCAGCCCACAAGAGGAGTCGCGATAAATCCCATAGACACAACCTATTCGAATTCGACATTCATATTCAAATAGCTCTCATCCAATATTTTACCTGGTTTGCCAATTCACTCAATACAAATTTGGGTTCGCAATTTGTTTCTCCATTGCGGAGCGAACTGGGTTCGCCAGAGGTAGGAAGAGTTTTGACTATAAATAAAAAATATGTTAGATTTTTCTAACAGAGTTGGTAAGGCGTTCGGTTCTCCTAGCATAGCTTGCAGGTTGCAGGCAAGGAGTCAAAATCAGTTTCAGTCTCAGGTATCGGTCCATGGAGGACGGATGCGAATCAGCCGATAAGTATCAGGTGCCGATACCGATACAAGTTGGCCCTTTGGGAAAAAAAAAAAAACATGTCTCGGCTCAAACTGATATGTATTGGCCGATACCCATCACGGGCCTGTAACAGCAGATACCAATACCGAGTTGGAGGACCGATACGTATCAGTGCCGATCGGTATTGGATGATTTTTTTCTCCTTGGTTGCAGGTTCGATTTGCATCCTTAGCAATTATCTATGTTACCCAAAAACTTAAAATATATGAAAACAGCTAATCTCCACAGAAACAAACTCTGAACCGGTTCGCGTCGACCCAGGCAGCGGTTGGGTACCACCCTGAGCGAATCGGGTAACCCTGCTCTCATCCAATATTCCTATCTAAATAACTAAAATTAAAAAGCCCTCAATGATTCAAATAATTAAAGTTTCATCATCTAGTGAACAAATCAACTAAGAAGAATGGTACTCAAAAAAACAAAAAATCAACTAAGAAGAAAGCAACCCGCCAGATTAAAAATTGGGGGATGCGATTGTACGAACTCGAGTCAAATCAAACTCAACACAGTAACCATTAACACGCGCACCTCCGACGAGCGCAGCATAACCCAAAGTCAATTTCTGAGACATCGACATGGCCATATTCTGCTTATTCTTCCCCGATTCACCTTCTCCCTCTTCACGATCTCCCTCAAAAGCCCCGTCGTCTCCGCCGCCGCCGCCCCCTCCACCGCCTCCGCCTCCAAAACCTTCGTCTCCTCCTCCTCCTCCACCCAAATCGAGTTCCTGAATCACCACCGAGTCGGACTCGGCGACAACCCTAACACGGTCAGTGGAAGAGAGACGGCAGGCGATGGTAAACGACGGCCTCGTTTCGGAGAAGCAGACGGTAGATTGTGCCCTAGAAATGGAGAGGTTTCTGCAAGAGGAAGAAACCTGCGACTGCGAGGAGTTGAGGAAGAGGAGATACGACTGAGTAGAAAGAGCCATTTGCAGGGACGATGACTGTAATAAGGTGCAGTAGGTTTAGTGAGGGAAGTTGATTTGTCGACCAACTACTTGCACGGAAGAACTGTGTCGTTGCACCTAATCATTTAATATTTAATATAAAGCTACCGTATATTATTTCGAGTGGCTCGCCTACCGAATTATTCGTACTCTCCAACCACTAAACCCTTTAGACGACTACATAATTAATAGATTTTCAAATCATGCTCCACCTATCAACACAAACACACAGAAACACCGATCAGAAAGTTGTCTTAAAATCTTCACATTTGGCGACAGCTTTTCCTAGACAATGGACAGTAAGTACATCTTATGTAGCAAAATGACTCTAGTGCTTCAGCCCCACTATACGTGCAGTTAATCACATCATCTCACATAAATTATCTACAAAATTATCAGGCTCACCTATTTACTAAAAGCTCTCACTTAATGAAGGAGCACACGGTCCAACATCATCAAGTTGGTGCTTTTAGTAAACATGTGGGCATTAATAGAAAAACCCTAATTAAGAGCGAAAAGAGATACCTTATTGTAGGATGGGGGTGTTTAGTTGATACTTTGAGACTTGTGATGGGTGATACACCATATAATTTGTGTGATTTGAAGTTTATGATGTAAAGATCTCTAATGCCTTACATTGACACTAAATCCGATCTCTATTTATCTGTGTTACTCGATTGTCTATGTGATTGAAAGGTCATAATATAAAAATATTGACAAAGTGAGTGAATAATTGGACGTGAGATTTTTGTCACCACACATAGTTTAAAAAAAAACACTTGATATTTTGGGACTTCTGCCACATGGAACACCATCTAAGCCAGGTGATTCAAAAGCTATGTGTAACGATATTGATTTCGCTACGTTGACTCGTTGACTGTTGATGATATTACAATTATTTTTATCGGTTTGACTTTGGTCCAACTTTTGATAATTTAAAACGTGATTTTTGGCCCATATATTTTAATTGGGCGAATGCACACAAATACGGTCGTAACTCAAATTCGAATCCGACTCCAATCCAAACTCAAGACCCTAATTAGGCCTTTTAAAAGTACATGAATAAATATACAATATGTGCATATAAGTGTATAAATATATGTATGGTGCTAAATGTGCCACATAAATTATATGTGCTAGCGACCAATAAGAGAGGAATCACTACTTTAGATAAAGAAAAATAAAATAATACATAAAAAGAAAAACTGACTTTAACTCTAATTTGGGTGCACAAGGTAGCACCCAAATTTTTACAAATTCCTAAATACCAAAAGAAACGCATCTTTAAACATATATATATATATATTGTGGGGTTTCTCCAAATTTTGGGTTGCCACTAGGATAAACCCAACCTCATGTAAGTGGAGATTAGTCCCTGGGACTCTTGCTTTTTTAATGGATTGCCCAATCGGGCAACTCTCTCTCTCTCTCTCTCTCTCTCTCTCTCTCTCTCTCTCTCTCTATATATATATATATATAATAACACGTTAGCTAACTTTCTTATTTAGAAACTCCATCAAATTAGCTAACTTTCTTATTTAAAAACTCCACCAAATTAGCTACCTTATTTGATTCACACGTCAGCTACCTTTCTTATTTGATTCACATGTCTCTTTCTCTCTCTCTCTCTCTCTCTCTCTCTCTCTCTCTCTCTCTCTATAGAATAGTACAAAAATCACGCGTCACCCTTCTATTTAGGAGTCTTACTTGTAATTGGAATCTACTTCTGTACACCCTCTTCTTGCTATACAAATCCAACTCGTCCCAAATTTTTAAGATAACTAGAAGCCCCAGTAGCCATCCATCCCCACGTAACTTTAATCACAATCTTAATCTTAGATTAAAAGGCTCTAGACGCATATAGGTCTTCGAGCACAAACTCTCCCTAATATTAAAACCCTCCCAACGCCTCTCAACTCTCGAAATCTCTCACCCGATCGAAATCTCTCTCTTGTCTTCTCTCTACATAGCAGCCGGTTCTCTTTCCCCACTCTCTCTTGATTCCTTTCTACAACTAGAGCAGCCACCATCGTTGTCACACCCTCCTTCTTCTCGCGTTCAACCAAGCACCATATCGACACATCGTCGAAGCCGCACCACCGGACACCACCACCAATCATTTTTCTCGCAATGTTAGAATCCGAGGTAGAAAAATTTTAATACACAATTATGTTTTTAGACTTTAAATCATAGGCTTTAATGATGTATTCGAATAAGATCTATGATTATTAGAATTAAATTTGAACTGTTTGCATCATATGGTATCTAAACATTAGAATTAGTAAAATTAACTTGCATTAATTATTGAATTTTTGAATATTATACCTTTTGAATTGTAACGAAATATTTGGAATCATTTTTTAATGATATATAACTTGCATTGAATTATAATCATTAAACCTTTTAGCATCGAGCCCTTTGAGTTTGAATCTGGATTAGAATAAGAATTATTTTATGAACCATTGAACCTGTGTATTAGAACTTTACATATGATTTAAAGAGATTAATTTGAACCGAATCTTATACTTTGGCACTTTTGAACCGTTTTGACGGCTCATTGAATCGCACAAGCATCCCTCACAACGTAGGGGCTTGAGCACTTAGAAAATTGTTCATTGAACGATGGTGATTAGGAGGGGATTTCCATCGATAATTGGAGACTCTAGTGCTATATTTGCGTTAATGATATTTAAGTTATATTATTTTTAGACTGCATTTGGAATTGATAATGAAACGATTTAATGAATACTCACATGAAACCTAAGAAACAATGCTATCGAATCTCATATGGAACTAGAACTCAGAATATATGCTTTTGAACCCATGATATTTTCCAAATTCTATTTTTGTCATTTAATTACGTTTGAATTTGCCATCGAATTATGCATTGATTGGATAAGATGTAATTTGGCCTTGAACTTTTTCTACTGAGCTTAGATGGTTAGCTCACCCCGACACTATGTTTCACAGGTACAAAAGTAGTCTCAGATCCTGAGTTAGAAGAAGATCCAAACTTCGTACCAGAGGACGAGGCAGATCTTCCTTCGGAGCAGTTTTACCAGTAAATTTATTTAGGGTATTTAGACTTGGTATAGTTTCATTTTTTTTAAGAACTTTTGGGACTATTATTACTGTTTTGGGATATTAAGTGTCATTGTTTGTGTGATAAACGGCCGTCATTGGTAGTTTTACTTTTAATTTTTACACTTTCATTATGAACATTAATGCAAATTAATTTAGTTAGAAATATTTCTGCATTCAATTTATTTTTGATAACTTGCATACTAATTGATACCAAAGAATTTCTATAATTAGATTATGAACTATGATCTAGCGATCCGGAATTTTCACGTTTTCAGGGTGGAAATTACGGGTCGTTACAGTTGGTATCAGAGTTATGGCCTTAGATCCTGTCAGAACATAGACTCGATTTTCACGAGCACTCCTAATCAAACTTTTGTTCAATCCTGACAGATCATCAAGGCACCTCCGGGTAGACTAAGAATTGTCAATATTGATGGCTCCTTAAACAGAGTCGGAATTGCTACAGGTGCCAATGACATTCCATCAGGAGGAGGAAATAATGATGCACGTGTCAACCAAGCCCTGGAGTCTATGGTGAATGCAATGGCACAACAGACGAATACGATGGCACAGCAGACTACTCTACTAGCCACCAGACAACACAACATTGGATTTTAAGAATTTGAAGGATGAAACCTCCTAGTTTTTATGGCAAGGTTGATCCAGCAGCTGCAGAAGATTGGATCAATCAGATGGAAAAAAATTTGGAGGTAATGACTTGCACGGAAGATGAAAAGGTGAGATGAGCTGCATTTTTTTTGGAAAGAGACGTCGATCCCTAGTGGAAGTCAATTCAGAGAACCATGAATCAAACCAAAGCAAACGTTCCATGGACATGAAATGAATTTTTAGAAAAGTTTAACAAAAAATATTTTCCAGCATCCGTCCGCGAACAATGGGAGATCGATTTTATTGCTCTCACACAAGAAAGCATGACTGTGTCAGAGTACGAGTCTGAATTTTCAAGACTCTTGTGTTATGCCCCTCTTCATGTGGCTATAGAGTTAATGAAGACGAAGAAATTTGAACGTGGGCTGAAACCAGTAATCCAAGAGAGGATCTCATTATTTTAATTGGCAACTTATATCATGGTAATGGAGAAAGCCTTAATTGTCAAACGAGACAAAAAAAATATACAAGAGAAGAGAGCAGCTGAATGATAATAGAGCATATCGAACACAATCTTATGCCGACGATCCAAAAAATAAGAGGGCAAAATTCTCGACTTCAGCACCTTTCCAACCTGCCCAGACTGCCTATTCGAAATCAGCCATGTCCGCACCTACACAGTCCTTCCGTACTACACTACCGCTACTGATGCATCGATAGTACAACGGCCTACGCATACTACGTCGTCAGCACCGACCGAGTCTTGCCCACGATGCGAAAGGCGACATAAGTTGGAAGATTGTAGATGGAGCACAGGTTCGTGCTTCAATTGTGGCCAGAAAGGACATATGATAAAGGATTGTCCTGAACCGAAGAAAGAGAAGACGACATCGGCATCTGCTTAGAAGCCCTCCTAACCCACAGTTCAGGGTCGCATCTATGTCGTCTCAACACACGATGCCCAAGCAACTAACGACGTAATCCAAGATATAATTACATCATTAAATTATCACATTTTTTTCAATTAACAAATATCCTTGGCATTTATTTTCAATTATAATATTGCATGAACACCACGACATCCTTATAAATATACAACTAAATTACTTACATGAAACTTAGGTACTTTGTACATGTACCCGAGTGGTGACATATGCCAACACAAGGCACACGTCTTGATAGACCCAAGGTCTACGCACTCCTTTGTGACTCCTCAATTCGCGGCTGAATTGAGCATCACTCCTGAACCCTTAGACTTCATCTTATCAGTATCGGTCTCTACAGGGAACTCAGTAGTCACAGACACTATTTACCGAATGGTAATCGTGCCAATTGAAGGCCACAAGACATCAGCCGATCTGATTATTCTGGATATGCAAGGATTTGATGTAATCATTGGCATGGGCTGGCTATCTACTCATCATGTAAATGTAGACTGCCTTCGAAAGATAGTCACCTTTCGCCCCAAGGAGGGAAAACCATTCAGATTTTATGGCACTAAGCCGAAAATTGTACCTTTTATATCCGCTATTCGAGTTGAACAGTTAATAAACAATGGATGCTACGGTTATCTCGCATTATACAAAATCAACGGGAAGAGAAGGTCACTATTATCGAGATTCCCATCGCATGCGAGTTTCTCGATGTGTTTCCTGAGAAATTGCCAGGTTTACCACCAGACAGGGAAGTTGAGTTTTCAATTGATTTAGCTCCAGGCATAGAAGCGATATCGAAAGCTCCATATCGTATGACACTGGCTGAGTTGAAAGAACTCAAAGAGCTGTTACAAGAATTTTTAGATAAGAGTTTTATTAGACTGAGTGTTTCTCCATGGGGAGCGCCTATTATATTCGTCAAGAAAAAGACGGTTCAATGAGATTGTGCATCGATTATCGCCAGTTGAATAAGTTGACGATCAAAAACCGTTATCTACTTTCCCGAATAGATGACCTTTTTTATCAGCTCTAAGGCGCTAAGTTCTTCTTGAAGATAGATCTGAGATCAAGATACCACCAACTGAAAGTCAAGGCAGAAGATATTCTGAAGACTGTCTTTCGCACGAGATATGGCTACTACGAATTCTTAGTGATGTCATTCGGTTTAACAAATGCACCAGCATCATTCATGGATCTAATGAACAAAGTGTTCAAACCACATATTGACCAATGTGTGGCTGTCTTAGTGGATGACATCCTTATCTATTCGAAGTCGAGAGAGGATCACGAACAACACCTATGTGTCGCCCTTCAGACACTTTGTAATCATCGATTATATGCGAAGCTAAGCAAGTGTGAATTTTGGCTGGAATAAGTTAGCTTCTTGGGGCATGTTATGTAACGACCCGATTTTTATATTCGAAGAAGCCATAAAAGTCGACCCAGCAAAAATTGAAGCCATTATAAAATAAGAACAACCGAAGTCCGAAGCTTTTGGGTCTAGCCGGATATTACAGAAGATTTGTTGAAGGTTTCTCCAAAATTACAGGACCGTTAACTCAGCTAACAAGAAAGACCACAAAGTTTCATTGGAACGATGCGTTGCGAAAAGAGTTTTCAAGAACTTAAGAACAGGTTGACCTCTGCACCAGTTCTCACCATACCGTTAGGCAGTGGAGGGTTTGTAGTATTCAGTGATGCGTCACACAGTGGTTTGGATTGTGTATTGAATCAACACGACAAGTTCATCGCTTATGGTTCTCGATAACTTAAGAACCATGAGAAGAACTACTCGGCACATGACTTGGAACTTGCAGCAGTCATATTTGCCTTAAAAATTTGGAGGCACTATCTCTATGGAGAAACATTCAAAATCCTCATCGACCATAAGGGCTTGAAGTATCTCTTCACTCAGAAGGATTTGAATATGAGACAAAGAAGGTGGATAAAATTTCTTAAGGATTATGATTGTACCATTCAGTACCACCCAGGAAAAGCTAATGTAGTAGCTAACGCTCTGAGTCGAAAGTCATCAGCTCAGTTATCAAACCTCATCACAAAAATTCATAGATAGCGATTGTTTGAAAATATATCACTATATGACAAGAAGTTTGAGATTAAAGAATCTAGAGCATTACTGGCTAACATCACCATCAATCCAACAATATTTGATAATATCCGAGAACTCTAGATGACTAATGAAGAACTTATGGCAATCATACTGTGTGTAACTAATGGGGATAAACCAGATTTCTCCATCAGAGAGGACGATTCCTTACTATTCACAGATCGATTATGTGTACCGTTAGATACCGACCTACGATGCCTTATTCTCGAAGAAGCACACAAGTCAATGTATGCCGTCCATCCTGGCTGTATAAAGATATATCAGGATCTGAAGAAGAGCTTTTGGTGGAGAGGCTTAAAGAAAGATATAGCAGAATACGTAGCGACATGTTTGGTGTGCCAACAAGTGAAGGTTGATCACCGACACCCCTCAGGTTTGCTATAGCCCTTACCAATACCTAAATGGAAATGGGAGGCTACATCTATGGATTTTATACTTGGATTACCTAGAACCGTGAAGGGACACAATACAATTTGGGTGATAGTTGATTGCCTAACCAAATCCGTACATTTTCTACCATACAGCACGAGGTATATAGCCAGTCAACTAGCAGAGTTATACCTCAAAGAAATTGTCAGATTACACGAGATCCCAGCTAGCATCGTCTCAGATAGAGATCCGATGTATACGTCAAAGTTCTTCAACGATTTCAAGAAGGAATAGGCACACGAATGGACTTCAATTTCGCTTTTCACCTGTAGACAGATGGTCAGACCGAAAGGGTGAATTAGATTATCGAGGACATGCTTCGAGCTTGTATGCTGGATTTTCAAGGGTCATGGGACAAGCACTTGCCTTTGATAAAGTTCACCTATAATAATAGTTACCAGGCTAGCATGATTCGATTGATTCGAGAAAGATTAAGAGTTGCTTAAAGCCGACAGAAGAGTTGTGCTGACCTCAAGCGAACGAGTATCGAATTTCAGGTCTACTTAGTAAAATTATTATCTTTTTCCTCTGTAAATCATATGCATCACCGAGACAACGCATTTCCTTACAGGTAGGGGACAACGTCTTCGTAAAAATCTTGTCCACCAAGGGAGTGATGCGATTCGGAAGACGTGGGAAACTGAGTTCATGCTACATCGGACCATTTGAGATATTGGTTCGAGTCGGCGAAGTTTTATATCGGATTACTTTACCACCTCGGCTGTCGAGTATGCACAACGTATTTCATGTTTCTATGTTGAGGAAATACATCAAAGACCCGACTCACATCTTAGACTACCAACCCATCGAGCTTAAGGAGGATATGATGGTAGTCGAAGAACCAGTTCAGATCCTCGACCATAAGGAACAAATTTTATATACCAAGCGAATCTCGCTCGTACTGGTCAGGTGGCGAAATTACTCAACTGCTAAAGCCACTTGGGAACGAGAAGTTGAAATTCGCGAATAATACCCACATCTCTTTGATTAAGTACGTAAATTTTCGATGACGAAAATTCTTTTAAGGAGGGGAGAATGTAACGATATTGATTTCACAAACATTGACTCATTGATCGTTGATGATAATACAACTATTTTGATCGATTTAACTTTGGTCAAATTTTTGACAATTTGAAACGTGGTCGTTGGCCCACATATTTTAATTGGGTGAATGCACCCAAACACGGTCGTAACTCAAATTTGAACCCGACTCCAATCCAGACCCAAGACCCTAATTAGGCCTTTTAAAAGTAAATGAATAAATATACAATATATGCATGTAGGTGTATAAATATATGTATGGCACTAGATGTGCCACACAAATTATATGTGCTAGCAACCAATAAGAGAGGAATCACTATTTTAGATAAAGAAAAACAAAATAATAAACAAAAAGAAAAAACAACTTTAACTCTAATTCGGGTGCACAAGGTGGCACCCAAATTTTCACAAATTTTTTGATACCAAAAGAAACGCATCTTTAAACACACACACACACACACACACACACACACACACACACACACATATATATATATATATATATATATATATATATATATATATTGTGGGGTTGCCCCAAATTTTGGGTTGCCACTAGGATAAACCCAACCTCACGTAAGTGGAGTTGAGTCCCTAGGACTCTTGCTTTTTTAATGGATTGCCCAATCGGGCAACTCTCTCTCTCTCTCTCTCTCTCTCTCTCTCTCTATATATATATATATATATAATAACACGTTATCCAACTTCTTATTTAGAAACTCCACCAAATTAGCTACCTTATTTGATTCACACGTCAGCTACCTTTCTTATTTGATTCACACTTCTCTTTCACTTTCTCTCTCTCTCTCTCTCTCTCTCTCTCTCTATAATAGTACAAAAAAAACCACGTGTCACACTTCTATTTAGGAGTCTTACTTGTAATTGGAATCTACTTTTGTACACCCTCTTCTTGCTATACAAATCCAACTCATCCCAAATTTTTAGGATAACTAGAAGCCCCAGCAGCCATCCATCCCCACATAACTTTAATCCTAATCCTAATCTTAGATTAAAAAGCTCCAGACGCATATAGGTCTCCGAGCACAAACTCTCCCTAATATTAAAACCCTCCCAACGCCTCTCAACTCTCTAAATCTCTCACCCGATCGAAACCTCTCTCGTCTTCTCTCTACATAACAGTAAGTTCTCTTTCCCCACTCTCTCTTGATTCCTTTCTACAACTAGAGCAGCCACCATCGTTGTCACACCCTCCTTCTTCTCGCGTTCAACCGAGCACCATATCGACCCACCATCGAAGCCGCATCACCGGACACCACCACCAATAACTTTTCTCGTGATGTTAGGACCCGAGGTAGGAGAATTTCAATGCACAATTATATTTTAGACTTTAAATCATAGGCTTTAATGATGTATTCAAATCAGATCTATGATTATTAGAATTAAATTTGAACTGTTTGAATCGTATGGTATCTAACCATTAGAATTAGTGAAAATAACTTGCATTAATTATTAAATTTTTGAATATTATACCTTTTGAATTACAACGAAATATTTGGAATCCTTTTTGAATGATATATAACTTGCATTGAATTATAATAATTAAACCTTTGAATATAAATCTAGGATTAGAATGAGAAATATTTTATGAACCATTGAACCTATGTATTCGAACTTTGCATGTGATTTAAAAAGACTAATTTGAACCGAATCTTGTGCTTTGACACTTTTGAACCGTTTCGACGGCCCATTGAACCGCGCAAGCATCCCTCACAACGTAGGAGCTTGAGCCCTTAGAAAATTGTTCATTGAACAACGATGGTTAGGAGGGAATTCCCATCGGTAATTGAAGACTCTAGTACTATATTTGCGCTAGTGGTATTTAAGTTATATTTTTTTAGTTATCGTAAATTAAAAAGACTGCATGTGAAATTTGATAATGAAACTCTAGTACTATATTTAGTTATCGTTGTTCATTGAACAACGATTTAATGAATACTCACATGAAACCTAAGAAATGATGCTATCAAATTTCATATGGAACTAGAATTCAGAATATGTGCTTTTGAATTCATGATATTTTTCAAATTCTGTTTTTGTCATTTAATTGTGTTTGAATTTGTCATCAAACTATGCATTGATTGGATAAGATGTAATTTGACCTTGAACTTTTTCTATTGAGCTTAGATGGTTAACTCACCCTGACACTATGTGTCACAGGTACAGAAGTAGTCTCGGATCCTGAGTTAGAAGAAGATCCAGACTTCGTACCAGAGGACGAGGCAAATCTTCCTCCGGAGCAGTTTTACCAGTAGATTTCTTTTGGGTATTTAGATTTGGTATAGTTTTTTTTAAGAACTTTTGAGACTATTATTATTTTGGGATATTAAGTGCCACTGTTTGTGTGACGAACGGTCATCACTGGTGATTTTGCTTTTAATTTTTACACTTTTATTATGGACATTAATGTAAATTAATTTAGTTAGGAATATTTTTGCATTCAATTTATTTTTGATAACTTGCACACTAATTGATACCAAAGAATTTTTGTAATTAGATTATGAATTATGATCTAGCGATCCGAAATTTTCACGTTTTTGGGTGGAAATTACGGGTCGTTACACTATAATGTAAAGATTTCTACCAAAAGGTGATCTATGTTAACTGATTCAACACAACCAATCATTTAATCAAACAATAAGCTTGCAATAAGCATTGACTATGTTGAATTAGATGAAAGAATTTGTGTTTCATATAATCTAGGCAGCAAAGCTCTTTACATCATGGCCGTCAAATCAAACAGCTTAGATGACATTTCACATGCCATAATGAACAAATCGTCACTCTATTGTTATTTGAATTATTATTAGAAAAAGGAGAAAATGCGCTCGGGCGTAGAAATATCTCTACGCCAATTAATATGGGCACAACACGTAGCAACCTTTTGTGAAGTGATGGGTGACATTGAAACTACTTTACTAACTAGGTTTACACTTCAAAAAAATTTTAAAAGTTAAATATCCTTTCTTGACTTTTTTAGAAGTCTTTTTAAAGTCTATTTCTTTTACCTCTCTTCTCTCTATTTTTCTAACAAAGTATTAGATTTACTTTTTCAGGTATATTTTACTTTTAAAAAATGAGCGTCCGATAGCGAAGCGCTAGCACCTCTATAGAGAAGCGTCGACGCTTCATTTAGGGACCCCGACACTTTGATTATATATATATATATATATATATATATATATATATATATATATATATATGAAAGCGCCAGTGCCCCTAAAACGATGCGCTGGTGCTTCAAGAATTTTTTTTTTTTTTTTTACAGAAGCGCCAGCGCCGCTAAAACGAAGCGTCGCTTTGTTTTAGGAGACCTAGCGCTTCCAAATAATAATAATAATAATTATTATTATTATTAATTTTATTTTATGAAAGCATCAGCGCCCCTAAACGAAGTGTCGACACATCATTTTAGGGGCACGGCCGCTTCGATAATTTTTATTTTATTTTATTCTATTTTTTTCGAAGCACCGGCGCCCCGAAACGAAGTGTTGGCGCTTCTGCGCCAGTGTTTCATTTTATGGACATCGGCCCTTCGTTTCGGGGTGTTGTTGTTTCACTCCTAAAGTGCTAGCGCTTCGCTACCGAGCGCCACATTTTTTGTGTAAAATATGCATGAAAAAGTACGATCGACACTTTCTTGGAAAAATAGAGAAAAGAAAAAAACTTTTAAAAAGTCAAGAATGACGGCTGGGAGGGTATTTAACTTTTAAAAGTATAACCCTAGTTATTAAAGTGGGTCTCATGCCACCCATCACTTCACAGAAAAGACGCTGCGTGTCGCACTCATATCAATTGGCGTAGAGATATCTCTACGAGCGAGCGCATATCCCCAGGCCTCTTATTATTATTATAACTATGGTATAAGATAAAGTTTGTCCACTTTATGATCGAACGGTGTCAAAGTTGCTTTCATATCTGCATGCATATAGGACTTGTTCTAAATCATATTTTGATAGGTGAAAGTTGTTTAATGAGCATGTAAAGCAATGAAAGTACATATTTGACCATTTTAGCATAAAAAAAATATCTCATTTCACTCACAGGAGAACGGGTCACCATAGATTTATACAACTCTTAGGAGAATGACCTCACCTCCCTCACGAGAGAAATGTTTATATGAACTCTTATGCGATCAATTGTACCAAGCCACTAACATAGTATGTTGATCAGTGGAAGCGTAACTTTGACCATTATGACTCATACACTCTTAACTCCAATCTCATTATATTAAAATGATCAAGCATTTGCTAGTCTACAATTCTTATTCATTACCATGTAACTCTTTTAGAATTATGACAATGTGCATATATCTTCCTAATCTTTCATCTTCCCCCAACCTTTCACATTCTCACATTATAATTCTATATAAAGATGTCTTGTGGAAGTATGAAATAACTTAAGAGAAGCGAATGATATATAGTTCTTGAATAACTAGTTTTATATTTTATAGTATCTCTATTTTCTCTTCATTTTCTTTTAATTTTATAACATGTTATCAGTATGAAGCTCCAATCAATTATTGGGTCTCTTATCTTTGGCATCAAAAGCTACCGATGTAATATTGTTTGTTGGTGGTATGTTTCTTTATAATTTAGCAATCTATTTTATTGATTAATTTTTTATTTAAAGTATTGAGAATCATATTATAATATGTGAATATATTTTATGTGAGATAATATGGATTAAAAAATCATCATATTAGTGTGAGAAATATTTGATAATTTTAATTTATTATATTTTATATAATTTATCTAATTCTCAATATATTTTTGTCATAGATAATGTCAAATCTTATAAAACTTGAGTTTATCGCTCTTGTTATTTCTGACAACAATTACTTATCTTGAATCCTTGATACTGAGATCCATCTTGAGGCTAAGAACCTTGAAAATACTATTAAGTAAGGAAATCAAGCATCCCAGCAGGATCGTGCTAAAGTCATGATTTTCATTCGTCATCTACATGAAGAGTTAAAAGTTGAGTATCTTACTGTAAAAGATTCATTCACTTTGTGGAATAGTTTAAGGGAGAGATACAGGCACCAGAAGATTGTAATCCTTTTAAAAGCTCGTTATGACTGGATGCACCTGAGGTTACAAGATTTTAAGACTGTTAGCGAGTACAACTCCGCACTCTTTAAAATAAGCTCATAATTAAAATTGTGTGGAGTAAAAGTCACTCGAGAAGATATATTAGAAAAAATATATACTACTTTTCATGCCTCAAATGTGCTCCTGCAGCAGTAATATTGAGAGCGTAAGTTTACAAAATACTCTGAATTAATATCTTGTCTTTTAGTGGCTGAACAAAACAATGAGTTTTTAATGAAAAATCATCAATCTCAACCAACCGATTCTACACCATTTCCTGAAGCGAATAGAACCTCATTTCATAGTTTTAAAAAAAATCGAGGTCCAGAGCGTGGACGCGGACGTGGTAGGAAGAATTATCAATTTCAAGGGATACGTACTCATAAAAATATATCATACCACCAGAAGTGAAATCACAATGAGAAAAAATAAGGTGAAAACAAAGGTTTACAAAATAAGCCTACAAAGAGCTATAAAGATAAATATTACCGATGTGGTATAAAAGGGCATTGGTCGTGTATCTGTCGTACACCTAAACATTTGGTAGAATTATACCAAGCCTCTATCAAAGAAAAAGAAAAGGAAATTGAAATAAATTTTGCTAATCACCATAATCTAATAGATTATAATGTTTGCCTTGATAATCAAAATGGAGTGAATATAACTCATCTTGATTTTTCTAATTTATTTGTAAACCATAACTAGAAAACTTATCTTTTAGTTTGTAATTGATGTGTTTACAAATGTCTTTTTGAATTCTATTATGTTTACATGTATTTCATTTTTAAATAATAAAAATTTGATATCTAAGTTTTTTTATGTAAGGTGACATGATACTGATGGATTGATTAAATCCCAAGATGATTGATGAAGATATTTGTTTAGTAGACAGTGGTACATCCCATACATTTCTTAAAGATCATAAATATTTTCAACATTTGACATTAAAAAAAGTTGATGTCAATAACTATATACTGCATAGTTGATCATAGACTTTTGGGCTTGGTGCACCTAAGTGACTTTGTAAAATGATAGATTCAATTTTGTTCATGTATATAGTATATCATCATTTAGGTGACGGTCGGCCATCACCGATGGTTTATTTTGGTTCCATTGTAGCTATGTTATATATAGAAATGAAAAATTTTAGTTCTGTCATATGTATCTTTGCTTTGATTTTTGCTTGTGTGGATGTACCAAGTATTCTGTAATTAGATTGTGATTTACGATCTGGCAGTCCGATTTTCCCAGAGATCTATGTGAAGGAAAATTTGGGCTATCACATGTCAACCAAGGTATCGGTACTAGGTATTAGTTCATGGAGGATCGAGACGTATCGACCAATACCAATACGTAAGCCAACAACTTTGAAGGACACATAGAAGTGTGTGCCACATGCGATCTCCATCGTCTTTAAAATCATGTATTGACATTTCTCCTGCCATTCACTCTTATTTATAATCCAAATTGAGAAGGAAGGCTGATTGCCTTCATGTCTTAACTCCCAAGGACACGAAACTCATCGATTGTTTCTCTACTTTACACTCTAGGCCACTTTCTTTTTGCTTTCGTGTCCCAACTCCCAAGGACACGAAACCCATTGAATGTTTCTCTACTTTACACTCTAGGCCACTTTCTTTTTGCTTCTGTGCCCCAACTCCCAAGGGCATAACATGGTTGTTCACTCTTCACAGCAAAAAGCCCTATCATTGTTTCTCTACATTACATCCGTCACAAATTTACATAATGTGACCATTCACTCTTCATAACATGGTCTTGATTGTTGTTGCAAACAGAACATTGGAAGGTGGATACCTGATACGTATTGGAGCCGATACATATCTATTGGCTAGAATGCCAACACATATTGTCGATACTTGATACCTTTGTTCCAAGTGAAAAATTACTAGGTATAGGTCGGGTTTGGCTTTGAGTTAGTTTCAACCATTAATTTCGGGCTTGAGTCCGGTCTAGGCTAAACCCAATAGTCGGCCCATTCTCTACCCATTTGGAGTTCGGTTTGGGTTGATTCCTCCTGAAGAGTATTAAGATGGACCTTTTTTCAATCAGGTTAGAAATTTGGCCTAGTTCAGGTTGAACTAGACTTATTACCAATAGGGTCGGGACTAGATTTACCCGACCAATTTGTACCCTTATGTATTATGTAGTACCTATAATATATACAAACTTCTTAGTAAGTAGAGAATTGAAATTTGATGGGCATTAGCTCAAATTTTTTAGAAATCATTGGTGTTAAAAAATGACTTCTTGTTGTGTGTGGTGGAAACATTGAACATTAATCAAGGGCCATTTTCATTGAAGTAGCAGCAAGAAATAAAGTTCATAGGAATCAACTTAAATATTGAGTAGTTGATCAAACAAAATTTGATTAACAAATTCCTTTTAGTTGTCTCTGTCATGATGACTCCCCCCAATATGGTTGTTAAAGGTATGATAATTTTGCCCTTCCTAAATGTCCAAAAAAAGTGCAAAAGGAAACATATTCCTTGTTATCCTTCTATGAGTATCGAATGAACCAAACTCCAATTCTTGGGAAAAAATCTCTAAATCTCGAAAGTCTATCCCTATAACAAAGCAATAGATGGTTAGTAGATGACTTTATCTTTCTATACATAATGCATAACTATTTTTTCGGCCCTAGATGATTCAATATCAAATTTTGTCTACTTTAGCAAACCAAGTTAATGTTTACACTCTTGGCTGAACTCTACCATCCACAACTTGGAGATAGCATGCAAAACTTGAAAAAAGAGTTCGCAGAAAAGAAAAGTCATGGTGAACATAAAAGGATCCAACTTTGCTTGTTTCCTAGCAAGCTTGAAAGAAGTTGATAATGAACCCAATGATTCTCCCTTACTTACACCGTCTTGGCTCAACTTTATAAACTCCCTATCAATGTTGTTAGATTGAAAAACAGATGGCCGGTGGAAATGCTCATTGTGTATAGCCTTTATCGTCGAATTCTCTTAACCACCCTAACCAATTTGTTTGCATTTGGCTTCAAGTTTAGCTTTGACATTGTAGATTGCAATCTCTCTAATGTCTTTGAATCGTAAATAAGAGATTGGAGGACCTGCAAATCTTGCTCAAGTACAAATTCGAAAGGCCTTTTGTTATCATCCATTCTCTCGAAGGTGATATATATCATGAAGAAAAAATAAAAGCGTAATAGATAAGAGAGAATAGATTTGGCCAAAGTGTTGTGAGCCTCTGACATTCAAGCAAACATGATTTTGACAATACGACTTCAACATAAACACCTTTTAATAGGAACTATTGATACGCAATGCTTGATAACATCATATCCATTTCTCTTCAACATTAAATACTGACTTGCAAAATGAACGGGCTTGAGCCTATAGCATAATGGTAGGTTGATAATATTGCAGCCTTAACGTCGCAAGTTCGAGCCCAACTTACCTATTAAAAAAAAATGGTATGTTCATCTTTAAAAAAATAATTAATTGAATGCGCTTAAAATTGTAGGTAATTAATTAAGTAGAATGTCTAAAACAATTACAGTTCTTTGAAAAAGGAAAATAGAGATTATAACTAATTTAAGGAGATAACAAATAAGGAAATAGCATGATAGTAAAACTTGTTTGATGTATTCATCCAGTATTTTGTCGTACATAATCCAGGAAGAGAATTGCTAAAAACTTTCCTTGTACCCTCCCATGAATCAAGATATGACAATAGATATAAATTTCATAACTCAAATAATTTATTCTCTATTGAATTTTAGAAACAGAGGAAGAATAATGTGCCAAAGAATATCAGAAAATGCCAAAATTCCTATATATACATCAATTTCTGAAAGAGAGGGAAGTTGAAATATTGCGTTAATTTTATCCTAATGGCAATGAAATTACAATTGCACTAGTAAACTCACTAAGCCCGAGAATATTTAACTTTGATCAAAAGACTATATTGCACTTGCTGAGAAATGAGATTGTACAAAATGAAAGTACAAAATTATAGTTATCAATACAAAGTGGTATGCAATCTCATTCATTGTAAATGTTAACGATGCAACTATCCGGTATGCATGAAGAAGGAAGAGCATGCCATCGAACAAGCCTCTCTCAATATTGATCTTGAAAAAATCAGGTATAAGATCAACAATTTCATCACGGAGGATGTTAAGTGAATTTCAGCTCTTATCCTATTATCAAAATTTCATCAATGAAGAGAGGGGGTATCGTGGTGTATTAGTTGTCATTTTCAAGAGCAATTTATCATAGCATAATTATAACAACAATCGAATTGCATGGTCACTAGTTCATTTCCCCGCTTTCATTTATCTGGCTCTGAATTTGTGTGCTCTGCAAGTACATAAAACATAAATTAAAAGTCGTTTTAACTTTATAAAAACACTTTTTTTATATGACTAACTTAATAGGAACATCATTTAAATAACTAATATAGAATCATCTATGAGACAACAAAATCCTGCCTAGATTGTCAAAAATTAGAGAGCTTCACCCTGTGATGGAAGTGAATCATATTAGATGTGTCCATTATATCATTTCCGAAGATCAAACTGGGAAGGATGCAAGGACACATCGCACAAATGCCATATATTGTCAATGTGATTATGACCTAATAGTTGGCCAATGAGAGTTATCTTAGATAGTAATGAGAGTTAAAAATTCTAACAAAGATTCTATTTTATAGTGATTGCTCATTAATTTTATAATATGGTATATTTCTTTATTTGAAGCATATGAAATTTATACTACAAACGTATATTATAAACAACTAGATAAGAGTGTAAATAAAGTGTGGAACTAAAATATAACATTTCATCTTGTGTATAACATAAGGTGTTAGAGATTTCAAAAGGCATAATAGAAACACATATAGCAAGTATGCATATAACCGGTACAATCTTTATGCAATCAATATAAATTTATATAATGCTCTACAACTCAAATTGCAAGGTCATACGCTCAATATTGACTATTTGTGACAACCCGAATTTCGGCACCCCGAAACCCGTTCCATCAGCACGATCCTCCAGACCGTACCCCATGGATACGTACGGAACATTAGCATAGCAAGCAATAATAAGGAGAAAAAATGCATAAGAATTGATACTGAAATAAATTTCTAGTTCTATACATATACCCAAAATCTATAATCCAAAAGATGGTTCTAAACTCATGCCTCTGCATGAGTAAAAGAACCCACCCGAACCATCAGTGACATCACTTAGTCACTCAAGATGATTCGCTAAAAGAATATATCTATTTAATTACATTGTTTCTCAAAATAAAGGCTTGACGTACCAAGCCGCACAATATGCTCTCAAAACTCTCTTTAACAAAGCACACAGCGGAGTATCCTAGAAGAAGTCCTCGGGAGGAGGCTCTAACTCGTCTCCGGGCACATAGTCTGAATCCCCTAGATCAGCGTCTCCCGAAGCCTCTACGGCAGCAAGCAAAGGACCTACGACGTATAGTTTAAATGGTAAGCTACATCCTAGCTCAATAGGAAATAACACAATGAACATATAAGTCAAATCCTCACATATATTCCATGATATTCTTATCATGATGTATTTATGAACTTAATGGAAAACAGTTTAGAGAGTGCATATGCATTGAAGTTTACTAGTGGTTTACATATTATATTTATTACCAACTATTCATGAGCTATACTGAATAGGCCTAAAGAAACTTAAATCTTCAACTTAAGTAATCCTCGAGCAATATAGCATCGATCCCCGATGGAATACCCTCCATCATCATCTAAATAGATAGTTATTATAAATATATCACTTTGAGTACTACCCAGGTCCCTTCCTCATAGGTGACGGGGTTTAATCTCATCTCAACATCCCTGGGATGTGCTACTGTGTATGGATAGACCACCGTACTGGTGTACGGATTAGCCACCGTACCGGTCACGGATATTCTGCCGAATTAGTCGTAGATATCCCGCCACGTCAGTGGGATATTCTGTTCAAACCTTAAATAACAAAAATATCACGTCCTTTACATATAGTTATTCACCGTGTAAATGTACTACTTTATATCAATTAGGCCTTATCAGTCTTTGTTCAATCCTACTTTACAATCTCACTTACATCTCTGAGATGTCTAAATTACTCGCATTACACTGATGCCTTTATCACTTTATCATCTCCTAGGGATGTCTCATTTTCATATGTTTACTTAGTATCACACACACACACACACCTATACTGAGAGGATTATATGATTATAACATTTTCATTTCATTGGTGTATCACACACACACATGGAGATTATATGATTTATTTCATTTCTATATCACTACATGCATGCTCTTGTAATCAAAGTACATGTTCAAGGTGTTCCCTACCTCAAGTGTCTGACTGTCCAAGCATCAAGGTCCCACTCGGCTCCTAATGCTTGCCATAGCCCATACCACCTATGGTACATAATAACATATGTACAACATCAATAAGGATGTAATAGAGAAGGTCCAAGACCCTCCATGAACCTCAATGTTCAACTAAGAAATTAACTCAAATTGCCAAAATCGATTAATCGATCTCCAAAATCGATTAATCGAAACCCTAAATCGATTAATTAATTCTCAAATCGATTAATCAAAATCCAAAATTGATTAATCGATCCCAAATCGATTAATCGAAAGTCCTCAATCGATTAATCGATTCCCAAATCGATTAATCGAAATCCACAATCGATTAAACAATTCTCAAATCGATTAATCGATTTTCCCAAGCCTTATCTCTCCAGCCACTGGAGGTACTCAATCGATTAGTCGATTTCTAAATCAATTAATCGAGTTTCAAAATTGATTAATTGATTTCAAGATCGATTAATTGAGCATGGGCTCTTTTGCCTTTTTAACTTCCAGACCAAAATCGATTAATCGATTCTCTAAATTGATTAATCGATTTGGCCAGAACTCAGCCCCTTCTCGGCTGTTCTTCCAAATCTTTTTCTTTCTATTTTTTCTTCTTTTCTATCATTTTAATTTGATAATTTAACCCATCTATTGACCGAATTTAATCCTCAAAACTCATGCATTTAAATCTAACAAGGCTTACCTCAATCAATCTCTAGATTGAATCAATGTCTAGGTTTAGTGGCAAGGGCTCCAGCTTTTGCTTCAACGGTTCTTCACGCATTGATTCCGGCATTAAATGCTCAAATTCGTCCTTCAATCAAGCCCCATTAATTCCACCTTGCCATTAACTCTCCTTTTACTCTCTCCCGCTCTCTCCTCTTAACTCTCTCACCAACCAACAAGAGAAATAACTTCTCTTTTAGGTTTTAAACCCTTATAATCCTCTTGCTTTGGTGTTGAGCACATACACCAGAGATAGGTGCACGTAACCCCTAATTAACCTCTAACTCTATGCTTAGGTCACATTTACATAACAAAATACTTTCCTTCTCAAGTCTACTGTTTGACCATCACATGGTCAACCTATGACCAATTGGGCACAGATCCCGAGGTTACTATTTATCGGTCAATTTTTGGGGATATTACATTCTCCCCACCTTAGAAATTTTCGTCCTAAAAAATAAACCCAAAAGGTGTGTCGATTGGGTACTCCACACAGGTGATGCCAAGTACCCGATCACGAAAAATTAACTAATATAGCCACACACAATGCAAGAAGTAATGTAATGCAAGCGAATGTCCAAAAAGATGGTGTATATTTCACTATTCATTTTCCAAAAATTTATAATTTTCACTTTTCTCAATCATTACAATTGACAATTTAAGTACAACTCCACAAAAATCCAAAAAGTGATAACAAAAGAACAACATCGTTGCAAGCTCAGGCCGTCCCCTCACCCGGTTGATCTGGTGTTGGGTGACTTGCCTGATCGGGTCGCTATGGCGCCGAGCTAGATGTGCTGGCATCTGCTGCACCCGTATGGAAAGTGGTCGCGTTCGCAGTTCAAGCCTGCTCTTGCGCGAGGTGTTGCTGGTAGTCCAACGGATAGATATACCGCATAGTGTGGTACATCAAAAAGTTCATGCGTCGATTCATCTGCTGATTATTGGCCTCCATTCGGGCCAACACATCCTCGATCGTAGGCGCAGGGCGAGCCGCTCGTCGCCGATATGATGAGGTAGGTGTGGCAGCCACTGACTGCGATGGTGGCGTAGGGGATGCGATAGTGTGAGAGGGTGCCCCCCAGCTAGTGGAATAACGGGGTGTGCTCCCCTTATTAGCGGGTCCTGATGTGGTGGTGGGGGTGGTGGGGGTGCTACTGCTGTTGCTGGGCCCTCAGCTGGCAGGGTCCTCTTCAACAATCGGTAGCTACGACCCCATGAAGCGATGGAGTAGTGCTTCACATGGTTCGTAGCCTTCTCCTCATGGGGCGAGATGGCGTACTCTGGAGCGTCGGAATAGCACTCCAGCATGCTCGAAATGAGGCGAGCGTATGACATCTTCTCCTTTGGTCTCAAAGGACCCTTCATCAACTTTCCCTTTATGTAGGTCATCCCCTCCAAGACGATCATGGTGGCGTCGAACCAACAGCCGTGGAATGCCGCGTATAAGGCCTGTTGGACCAACTTCACCCTCTCGGTATCATGGCCCATCGGGTAGAGTTTACACTTGATTATAGAATCAAGCATCCACATGTAGTGGGGTAAGTCTACCCGCCTAATGGACGATCCGGATCCGCCGAGCTCCTTGGTCATCTCGGTCCGAATCTCCATAAGTGGAATTTCTTGCTCAAAGGGGGGAAAAAGATTGGCTACTGGTACGTGGTGGAGGTAGCACTCAAGTGACTGATGTATGTGGGCTCTAGTAAAAAGGTAATGGCGACCATCAATTTCGGTCACCACGGTGTCATCAACGCGGCCCTTTTCTAATTTCTGGTAAAAAAGGCGAACGAGCCTAGGGTAGTAATACCTGTGTAGCTGCTTCAATAGGTTACCGAGGCCCGCGTTGACAAGGTAGTTCCTAGCCCATTGGGTCTCACCCTCGACGTCGAGGTCGGTAAACAAAGTCTCGTCAATAATGTATTCATTTTCAAAGCTCTTTGCCGCCCACCACTCATTTGGTTGGGGCAAGTTTACGGGCGGTGGTGGTAGGGTCGGTGTAGATTTTGTGGTGGTGCTGTGTTCTTACGCCGTACCTGTGACAGCCCAAATTTCGGCACCCCGAAACCCGTGCCATCAACACGATCATCTTGACCGTGCCCTTTTGCTAAGCACGGAACACTGGTATATCAAGCATCAAAAGTATAATAAACGAGTTTGCAGAATTTAAATCCATAATAATTAACTTCCCAAAAGATAGTTCTACCCTCATGCCTCTGCATGAATGGAGAACCGATCCGAACCATCGATGATAGCAATCATCACGGATGGTTCATCCCAAAAGAGAAATCCCAACTCCTTATATACATGATTTTAAACAGAATCAAGGCTTGACATACCAAGCCGTACAAAACCTCTCCAAAAATCCCTCAAAGTGGCTGTGAGTCCTCTAGAAGAAGTCCTCTGGAGGTGGCTCCAACTCGTCACCGCCAAGGTCCATGGGATCGGCGTCTCCCACGAAACCGCATGGCCACTAGTAGTGGACCTGCGACGTATAGTCTATAGGGTGAGCTACATCCTAGCTCAATAGGGAACAGACACAGTTGAACATATAAATTATGCCTCACATATATTCCATGATATGCCATGCATGATGTGTCTATGCAATTATTGATAAAACAGTTAAAAAGCATTTCGTTTTACTGTTGATTACTTGTATTTTCATTTACTCATGAATGATGCTGAGAAGGCCTAAAGCAAAACTTAAACTTTCAACTTAAATAATCCCTGAGCAATATAGCATCGAGCCCCGACGAGATACCCATCATCGTCATCTATATAGACAGTTTTAACTGTATTCCCTGGGAATACAAATAGTACCCAAGCCCCTTTCCCCTGGGGATTGGTGGCGGGGTTTCACTTGTCTCAATCAACACCCCTGGGGTGTGCTTACTATGTACGGATAAGCCTCGCAGCCTCACGGTTTTTTACGCCGTATCAGTCACGGATATCCGCCCGTGTCGATCGTGGATATCCCGCCACGGTGGTACCCTCTCAAACCTCAAATAACAAAAATATCGGTGTCTTACATATTGTTATTCACAGTATAAATGTGCTATCTTATATCAGTTAGGCCCTATCAAACATGATTCAGTCCTTGGATACATCACAGGATGTATCCATTTACTACATCACACGATGCCCTTATCTCTTACTTCTTCATCCCCTGGGGATGGCTTATTAGAAATTTTCTTATGGATGGTATACGCACACACACTTTTCACAATTCTTAAACAATTAAACATCTGAATGGAAATTTATATCACTACATACATGCTCTTGTAAAATAAAGTACATGTTCAAGGTGTTCCCTACCTCAAGTCTTCATTTGTTCAATGCATCAAGGTCCCACGTGGCTCCTTGTGCACTAGTCCACACGTACCACCTATGGTACCATATAACAGGTGAAACACATCACAAAGGATGCAATAAGGAAGGTATAAGATCCCCCAAGAATCTTAAAGTCAAACCCAAAAGTCAACATAATTTATGTCAGTCGATTAATCGAACTCCAAAATCGATTAATCGAAGGTCAATATCGATTAATCGAAGCAATTTCGATTAATCGAAATTCTCCTTTCGCAAAGTCCATTCTCGATTCGAGCGATTGAGTTTTCATTCGATTAATCGAATCCAATTTCGATTAATCGAAATTCTTCTTTTCGCAAAGTAATTTCATTGTTCGAACAGTCGAGTTTTCATTCGATTCATCGAATCCAATTTCGATTAATCGAAATTCTTCTTTTCGCAAAGTAGACTCTCAGTTCGAACAGTCGAGTTTCACAAGTTGATTAATCGATCCCAAATCGATTAATCGAAAACTAAAATCGATTAATCGAAATCCCATTTCGATTAGTCGATTTTTCCTCAAGTCATTTCCTCCAACCCCTGGGGTCCACTGGAGGTTCTCAGTCGATTAATCGATTCCCAAATCGATTAATCGAAATCCAAAGTCGATTAATCGAAATCGGGGTCCTCTGACCTTTCAACTTCCTGGCCAATTTCGATTAATCGAAACCCAATTTCGATTAATCGAAATTGTCAGATTCCGCCCCTTTCGAGCTGTTCTTCCCAATCTTTTTCCATACTTTTTCCTCTATTTTTCTAAGCCATTATCCTAGGATTTTAACCCACATTTAACCACAACTTAACCCCTATAATCTATGCATCTTATTTACAAAAAATTTTACCTTGGATAGATCTCAAGTTGATTTCTATCAAACAGTTGGAAGGCTAGGGTTTCCAGCTTTTGTTCTAACGGATCCCTCGCGTCGAATCCGGCCTCTTTAATACTTGGATCCTTCCTTCCTCAACTAGCCTTTACTCCTTGCATTAATCACTCTTTTTACTCTCTCTCTCTCTCTTCTTTACTCTCCTTCAACAACCCAAAATACCTATCTAGGGTTATTAAACCCTTTTATCCTATTCTTCACTTGTGAGTTGAGCACATACACCGCGGTAGGTGTATGCGACTTCCTATTTACAACACACACCACGAAATCACTCAAGCTATCACATCTCGTCCGTTCATCATATCCTATGCTAACTCATGATCTCCTGATTGGTCAAACTTGTGACCAATTGGGCACGGATCCCGAAGTCATAGTTTAGCGTGATTTTTCGGGCTATTACATCCTCCCCACCTTGGGAATTTTCGTCCTCAAAAATAACCCAAGGTATGGCTGTCTGGGACTCTTTCTGTATTTCCCCCCCCTTTTCTCACACTCCAGGTGAGGTGGTCGAGGAGACCCAGAGGCATTCAAGCATTCACACAGACAAGTATGGAAGTAAAATTTAACAAAAATGCTTAATGTCACAAAAATTGGATTTGTATTAAAGATTGAAAAATTTTACAATGCCAACAAGTGGCGTACAAAAAAATACATAGGTATACAGTCAAAATGCAAAATACATATAAACTCAAACAGTCCCTCGCCTTGGTGATGGTGCTCTGTGGGTGGTGGAGTGCTGCTTTGGGCATGGTGGTGGCGTGGTGCTGGTCTTTGTTGCGTCTCGTGGCAGGCGTGGATGTAGAAGGAACGCGTCTGTGGTGGGATGGAAGACGGGTCCTCTATGGAAGGCGTCGTCGGTCCTCCTCCTCCTGGGCGAGGTAGCGGCGGTAGTCGGTCGGGTAGATGTGGCGGAGTGTGTGGAACATCAAAAAGTCCATCCGGTCGTTGTTGGCCTCCATACGAGCCAACACGTCCTCGATGGTAGGACCGGATGGGGCGGCGCGCCGGCGGTAGGATGAGGTGGGTGTCGCGGGCGCGGGGTGTGCAGGTGGTGGCGGTGAGGCTGGGGTGTGGGAGGAACCCTCTCCACGGATGGCTCTCTGCAGTGGTAGTGCCCCCACCCACGGGTGGGTCATGCTGAGGTGGTGGGGGTGGTGGCGGTGCTACTGCCTGCTTTCCGGGCGGGAGCGGGACCCGGAGCTGGTAGGGTCCGCTTTAGAAGGTTGTAGCTACGGGTCCATGAAGACTTTGTAAACGTCTTCACGCGATCCGTAGCCCTCACCTCGTGAGGTGAGATGGTGTAGGATGGCTCGTCGGAGTAGCACTCCAACATGCTCGATATGAGACGAGCATAGGGCATCTTTTCTTTGGGCCTCATGTTGCCCTTCATCAACTTCCCCTTGATGTATTTCATCCCCTCTAGGATGACCATCGTGGCGTCGAACCACCGGCCACAGAAGGCCGCGTAAAGTGCATGTTGCACTTTGTCCACGCGCTCGGTGTCGTGGCGCATCGGGTAGAGGTTGCACTTGATTATGGAATCAAGCATCCACATGTAAGGTGGAAGGTCAACCCTCTTAACGGAGGGGCCCTTTTTCCCGTTGGTCATACGGGTCATGACTTCCTCAAAGCGGGGTTCCTCCTCGAAGGGTGGGAATAGGGTGGTCTCTGGGGTGAAATCAAGGTAACACTCGATTACCTCGTGAATGTGGCGACGAGTGATCGTATAGAGACGACCCTCAATCTTGGTTATGATACAGTCGTCGGTAGGGCCATTGGTTAGCCCTTGGTAGAATAATCTCACCAATCTAGGGTAGTAGGAACCCCGGATTGGTTTGAGAAGATTGCCGAGACCGGCATTAGTTATGTAGTTTTGAGCCCATTGGGTCTCGCCCGGCACATCGGGATCGGTGAAAAGGGTAGGGTCGATGGTATATTCGACCTCGAAGGTCTTTGCCGCCCACCATTCGTTTGGTTGCTCGACATTGGTGGGTGGTGGTGGCATGGGGGTGGATTCGCGGGAAGACTCGCGCATGGATGCGCTCGTCGAACCGGAGGTGGTCTCCGATTCCGACGGTGAAGGAGTCCTCACCGGCGATGGGGTAGGTGGTGGTGGTGCGGCGTTCTTACGCCTAACCGGTAGTTTGGAAGTAGCCTTCTTTGAAGACAAACGGGTTTTAGGCGGCATTTTGAGAAAATCTAGGGTTTTTCTAACTCAAATTGGAGAAAAATGAAATTCTAGGGTTTACCTTAGGTTTCGGAGATGAGTGCGGATGAGAATCGACTGAGAATGCAAACCCTAGAGCAATCGGTTGGTTGGAGAAGAAGGAGAAGATGAAACGCCCAAAGATTCGTAGGTGAAATGATTTCGAATGGGGAATGAAATCCCCAAATTTATTTATATAGGCCCCGGCTCGATTAATCGAAATCCAGAATCGATTAATCGAGATTCAAAACTAGGTTAAGCCGCGTAAAATCGATTAATCGATTTCCAAAATCGATTAATCGAAAGTCAAATTCGATTAATCGAAATCATTTCGATTAATCGAAATCGTATCTAATTAAAATTTTAAATTTTTAAGCTCACTGGCGCAAGCCAGTCGATTAATCGAAATCCATTTCGATTAGTCGAAATTCCAAAATCGATTAATCGAATTTAATTTCGATTAATCGAAATCGTGCTGTAACTTCTAATTTTCCAGAATTTCTTAAATTATTCGATTAATCGAATCCATTTTGATTAATCGAAATTTCGAAATCGATTAATCGAAATCCACTTCGATTAATCGAAATCGTCCATTTGATTTCAATTTCTCGTAAGTCCTTTTTGTAAATCGATTAATCGAAATATTATTCGATTAATCGAAAGTTCAAAATCGATTAGTCGATTCCAAATCGATTAATCGAGATTCCGGTTCGATTAATCGAAATTGGTCTTCTATGTACATTCTAACCCTCTTTTAATTTTCCAGTCACTGGCACATGCCAGTCGACTAATCGAACAAAATCGATTAATCGAAATTCCAAATCGATTAATCGATTTGAAATTCGATTAATCGGTTTTGCCCAATTTCTACAGAATTTCAATCTCTTTCTTTCTTTTACTATTTTTGACAATTTATGACAGATTGGATAAAAATTTCCATTGAATTACAAGCATAGTGGAGATTTCACAAACATGTTTGTGGTTTACATTGAATTCTCACGTCGTTGGAAACAAGGCTGGATATTGTTCTTTCACATCGGCCTCTCGTCCCCAAGTAGCCTCTTCTTTTGGATGATTGTTCCACCGAACAAGCACTAAGGGAATCACTTTAGTGCGCAGTACTTATTCTTTTCGATCCAAGATCTCCACTGGTTCCTCTATCATGCTCATGTCCTCACACATCTCTATAGGTTGCTTTCCTAACACATGAGACGGATCATTCACGTACTTCCTGAGCATCGATATGTGGAAAACATTATGTACTCGATCAAATAGCGGTGGTAAACCAATGCGATATGCAACTTCACCTACGCGTCCCAAAATTTCAAATGGTCCAACATAACGTGGACTTAACTTCCCTCTCTTGCCAAATCTCATTACACCTTTCATAGGTGATACTTTCACAAACACGTGCTCGCCCACTTTATAGTCGACACTAGTCCGCTTCATGTCGGCGTAACTTTTCTGTCTACTCTGTGCTGTCTTCAACCTTTCTCTGATAATTCGAACGACGGTAGCATTATCTTCAAGTAGCTTTGGTCCTAATACAAATTTCTCACCTGTTTCCTCCCAATTGAGAGGTGACTTGCATCGTCGTCCATACAGAGCTTCATACGGTGCCATGCCAATGCTCGTTTGAAAACTGTTATTATATGCGAATTCGAGCATCGGTAGATACTCATCCCAGTATCCTTGCATATCAAGCATGCACGCCCTGAGCATGTCTTCTATCACTTGATTTACTCGCTCTGTCTGCCCATCAGTTTGAGGATGGAAAGCTGAACTAAAGTCTAGTCGTGTTCCCATTCCTTCTTGAAATTTCTTCCAAAACTTGGACGTATATAGCGGATCACGATCTGAAACTATACTGCTTGGAATACCATGTAATCTTACAATCTCCTTCATGTATAAATCTGCGGTCTTCTGCTACTGTATATGTAGTATTATACGGCAAAAAGTCTTGTTGATTTGGTCAATCGGTCTCTGACGACCCAAATGGCATTATGTGTCTCTTAGCGGTCTGGGGTAATCAACAATGAAATCCATTGAGATCGATTCCACTTCCATTCTGGTATTGGTAAAGGTTGCAATAGTCCAGCAGGATGTCTATGATCAACCTTCACTTGCTGACAAGTCAAACATCGTGACACATACTCGGCCACGTCTTGTTTCAATCCTCTCCACCAGTAGTTCTTTTTCAAATCTTGGTACATTTTGGTGCTACCAGAGTGGATAGCATAACTTGACTTATGGGCCTCATCAAGAATCGTTCGTCTTAGATCGGCATTGTCCGGAATGCATAGACGGCCTTTAAACAACAAAGAACCATCTTCTTTTACTGAGAAGTCCGACCTGATGCCTTCACTCACGTCTTGATGAATCTTTGTTAATGTCGAATCTTTCATCTGTAGATCGTGGATATGCTCAAATATCACTGGCTTTACTGATATGTTAGCCAAAAAGGATCCGGTGTCCTTTGACTCAATGTTTGCATCATAGATTGCCAAGTCTTCCAATAATTTCCATCGGTGCATACCCAAAATCAAAGAAGCTAACTGAGCTGAACCTTTTCAACTCAATGCATCGGCTACAACATTCGCTTTTCCTGGATGGTATTGTATGGAACAATCATAATCCTTGAGGAATTCCATCCACCTGCGCTGTCTCATGTTGAGCTCTTTCTGTGTAAAGAGATATCGGAGGCTCTTATGATCGATGAAAATTTCAAAGGTCTCACCATACAAGTAATGTCTCCAAATCTTCAGCGCAAAAATGACTGCTGCTAGTTCTAAGTCATGAGTCGGGTAATTTTTCTCGTGTTCTTTCAGCTGTCTTGATCCGTAAGCTATCACCTTCTTGTGTTGGTTGAGTACACATCCAAGGCCATTGTATGACGCGTCGCTGTACACGGCGTATCCTCCACTGCCTGAAGGAATCGCTAACACTGGAGCAGAAGTGAGTCTCGTTTTGAGTTCTTGAAAACTCTTCTCACATGCTTCACTCCACTCAAACCTTGAATCTTTTCGTGTCAGCTTTGTGAGAGGTCCCGATATCTTTGAAAACCCCTCAACGAAACGTCGATAATAGCCTGCTAAGCCCAGAAAACTTCGGACATCGGTCACTGTCTTTGGTTGCTCCCATTTAACTACTGCTTCTATCTTTGCTGGATCTACAGTGACACCATGCTTTGAGACAACGTGTCCCAGAAAGCTAACTTCTTCCAACCAAAACTCACACTTGCTGAGTTTGGCGTACAATTGGTGTTCACGTAGCGTCTGTAGAGCAATCCTCAAATGTTCTTTGTGTTCCGTCTTGGATTTGGAGTATATCAATATATCATCAACAAACACTACGACGCAGGAGTCCAAGTGTGGTTTAAACACTCGGTTCATCAGGTCCATAAATGACGCCGGAGCATTCGTCAATCCAAACGGCATCACAAGGAATTCATAGTGTCCATACCGTGTCCGGAAAGCTGTCTTCTGAATGTCCTCTGCCTTGACTCGCAACTGATGGTACCCAGATCTCAGGTCGATCTTGGAAAAATACCTTGCTCCTTGCAGTTGGTCGAATAGATCGTCAATTCTAGGCAAAGGGTAGCGGTTCTTCACAGTGAGTTTGTTCAATTGTCGATAGTCAATGCATAACCGCATTGACCCATCCTTCTTCTTGACAAACAAGACCGGTGCTCCCCATGGAGACACGCTCGGTCTAACAAACCCCTTGTCCATAAGCTCTTGTAGTTGTTCCTTCAACTCCTTTAACTCAGCGGGAGCCATTCTATATGGTGCTTTTGAAATAGGCTCCGTTCCTGGTGCTAAGTCAATGGCGAATTCTACTTCTCTTTCTGGAGGTAATCCAGGCAATTCTTCTGGAAACACGTCGGCGAAGTCTCGCACAACTGTTATCTCAGAAATGACGTTCTTTTCTTCCTTGTCCTCCTTTAAGAAAGCTAAGTATCCACTGCAACCCTTTCTGATCATTTTCTCGGCCCTTACTGCTGAGATCAGTGGCACAGATGACGACCTCACTCCTTGAAACCGAAATGATCTTCTTGTGTTGGGTCTGAAAATGACTACCTTGTTCTTGCAATCGACCAGTGTACGCAATGAGGATCACATCAAACCCTTGCATGTCTAACAGTATCAGCTTTGCTTCTAGTTCATGCACCTCTAAGTCTCGAATTGCTACAATGATGGATTTGCAAGCTAACTCCGTGTCTACTAACTCTCCAGTCGGAATAGACACAGATAGGACGAAATCCAACGTCTCTGGAATAATCTTCATCTTCTTGGCGAAACGTGGAGTGACGAATGAGTGGGTAGACCCTGGGTCTATCAACACTCGAGCGTCATATCCACCGAAGCATCCTTTTTCATATATATTTAGAGTACCTATAGTATACATACATACATACAATAATTTACACTCTTAATTCACATACAACTTTTTGTATTGAGAAAAGAATCTATATAATTTCTAATGCATGCTCCTTCTCTATCTAAGATTTTAATGAAATGGAAATTTTCTTTAATAAAAAAAAAATCTCACCTTGGATGACGTCATGCACGTTCCCTGCTTCCTGAGCAGTGACTGCATAGGCTCTCCCCTGGACGATCGGTTTCCTTGCTTGAATTGGTCGTGGTGCTGCAACTGAAACCGTCTTTCTCTTATCCGTCTCGGGGCAATCCTTGATCAAGTGGCCCACCTTGCCACATCGGAAACAACCCCTAGTTCCCGATCTACAGTCCACCGTCCTATGAGGCTTGCCACACTTTGCGCAAGTCTCCCGAGGTGCGGAAGAAACGGTACGTGAACCCTGTGTGATAGTGGCGCCAGTAGACATGGCAGGGCTCTCATAGCGAATAGGTCTCCCCGACGCAAGTAATGGAAACCTCTGTTGGTGTTGTTGTTGTTGTTGCGCCGGTCTTCCGAAACCCCCTTGAAACTGTGGTCTCTGATTCTGGCCCATGAACCTCGGCTTTTTGTTCACCGGTTCATAGTGCCCCGTTCTTCCTTGTTCACTTCCTCCTCTCTGCTGCTCCCTCTGTCTATATCTGTTATTGTTCTCCTCCTCTACAACCAACGCCTTGCTCATGACCTCTTCATAGGTCCTCAGCTGAAATGGAGCTACGCCTCCCCTAACCTCAGGCTTCAAACCTTGCTGAAACCTCTTGGACTTCATCACCTCAGTAGCGACGTAGTCCGGAGCAAAACGGGCAAGTCGTAGAAACTCTACCCCATATTCTCTCACTGTCATTCTCCCTTGTACTAACTGTAAAAATTGTATCTCTAGTTGGTTCCTCACCACTTCTGGAAAATATTGTTTGTTGAACTCCTCAACGAACTCCTCCCAAGTCCAAGGCAACTCTGGGGTCTCCTGAGCCCGAGTCCGTATCACGGACTTCCACCAAGGCCCAGCCTCCCCATCCAACATGTAAGCTGCCCATCTCACACTCTCATCTTCCGTGCAAGTTAGCACGCTAAAGACTTTCTCCATCTCCATCAGCCAGTTCTCAGCGGCCATTGTGTCTGCCTGCCCAGAAAATGAAGGAGGTCTCATCCTCCTAAACTGTAAATGATGAGGGCACGCAGCGCAGTCCTACAATGGTGTAGGTGGCTGCATTCTCTTGCCGCGTGAGCTGCAAAGCATGCGGCTTGTTGTGCCATGGCAGCTGCCATAGTCTCCATAGTGTGCATCATCCTTTGTCGCTCTTCTCTGTCCTCTTGTCTTTCTCTCAATCTTTCTTGTTCTCTTAGATCTTGATCTTGATGATCTCGATCTTCTTCATCCCGTTGTCTACTACTACTGCCCCCTGGGGCCTCGGTACCTCCTAAAGGCACTCTATTAGTAGGAGAGATGTAATCATCTCCACTACGTGACTCTCTGGCCTCCTTGGTGGCCTCTTCCTCTAGATGACATTTGCTGCATTTGAAACTAAAGTTTAGATTAGCGAAGCCCTATGTTCGACGAAAGAACCCTTGTCAGAATTGCTAAAAGAAAATAGCTCTGATACCAACTGTGACAGCCCGGATTTCGGCACCCCGAAACCCGTGCCATCAGCACGATCATCTTGACCGTGCCCTTTTTGCTAAGCACGGAACACTGGTATATCAAGCATCAAAAGTATAATAAACGAGTTTGCAGAATTTAAATCCATAATAATTAACTTCCCAAAAGACAGTTCTACCCTCATGCCTCTGCATGAATGGAGAACCGATCCGAACCATCGATGATAGCAATCATCACGGATGGTTCGTCCCAAAAGAGAAATCCCAACTCCTTATATACATGATTTTAAACAGAATCAAGGCTTGACATACCAAGCCATACAAAACCTCTCCAAAAATCCCTCAAAGTGGCACAACGGAGTCCTCTAGAAGAAGTCCTCTGGAGGTGGCTCCAACTTGTCACCGGCCGCAAGGTCCCAGGCTCATGGGATCGGCGTCTCTGAAACCGCGGCGCTAGTAGTGGACTGCGGACGATAGTCTATAGGGTGAGCTACATCCTAGCTCAATAGGAATGCATACGCTTGAACATATAAATTATGACTCACATATATTCCATGATATGCCATGCATGATGTGTCTATGCAATTATTGATAAAACAGTTAAAAAGCATTTCGTTTTACTGTTGATTACTTGTATTTTCATTTACTCATGAATGATGCTGAGAAGGCCTAAAGCAAAACTTAAACTTTCAACCTAAGTAATCCACAGAGCAATATAGCATCGAGCCCAGGCGAGATACCCATCATCGTCATCTATATAGACAGTTTTAACCGTATTCCACAGGAATACAAATAGTACCAAGCCCTTTCCTGAGGGATTGGTGGCGGGTTTCACTTGTCTCAATCAACACCCACAGGGTGTGCTTACTATGTCTGGATAAGCCTCACTTGCAGCCTACGGTTTCGCCGCCGTATCGGTCACGGATATCCTGCCGTGTCAGTCGTGGATATCCCGCCACGTCGGTGGGGTACCCTATCAAACCTCAAATAACAAAAATATCGGTGCCTTACATATAGTTATTCACCGTGTAAATGTGCTATCTTATATCAGTTAGGCCCTATCAAACATGATTCAGTCCTTGGATACATCCCTAGGATGTATCCATTTACTTGCATCACACCTGATGCCCTTATCTCTTTACTTCTTCATCCCCTGGGGATGGCTTATTAGAAATTCTCTTATGGATGGTATACGCACACACACTTTTCACAATTCTTAAACAATTAAACATCTGAATGGAAATTTATATCACTACATACATGCTCTTGTAAAATAAAGTACATGTTCAAGGTGTTCCCTACCTCAAGTCTTCATTTGTTCAATGCATCAAGGTCCCACGTGGCTCCTTGTGCACTAGTCCACACGTACCACCTATGGTACCATATAACAGGTGAAACACATCACAAAGGATGCAATAAGGAAGGTATAAGATCCCCCAAGAATCTTAAAGTCAAACCCAAAAGTCAACATAATTTATGTCAGTCGATTAATCGAACTCCAAAATCGATTAATCGAAGGTCAATATCGATTAATCGAAGCAATTTCGATTAATCGAAATTCTCCTTTTCGCAAAGTCCATTCTCAGTTCGAACAGTCGAGTTTTCATTCGATTAATCGAATCCAATTTCGATTAATCGAAATTCTTCTTTTCGCAAAGTAATTTCACTGTTCGAACAGTCGAGTTTTCATTCGATTAATCGAATCCAATTTCGATTAATCGAAATTCTTCTTTTCGCAAAGTAGACTCCCAGTTCGAACAGTCGAGTTTCACAAGTTGATTAATCGATCCCAAATCGATTAATCGAAAACTAAAATCGATTAATCGAAATCCCATTTTGATTAGTCGATTTTTCCTCAAGTCATTTCCTCCAACCCCTGGGGTCCACTGGAGGTTCTCAGTCGATTAATCGATTCCCAAATCGATTAATCGAAATCCAAAGTCGATTAATCGAAATCGGGGTCCTCTGACCTTTCAACTTCCTGGCCAATTTCGATTAATCGAAACCCAATTTCGATTAATCGAAATTGTCAGATTCCCATACTTCGGTTTCTTCCCAATCTTTTTCCATACTTTTTCCTCTATTTTTCTAAGCCATTATCCTAGGATTTTAACCCACATTTAACCACAACTTAACCCCTATAATCTATGCATCTTATTTACAAAAAATTTTACCTTGGATAGATCTCAAGTTGATTTCTATCAAACAGTTGGAAGGCTAGGGTTTCCAGCTTTTGTTCTAACGGATCCCTCGCGTCGAATCCGGCCTCTTTAATACTTGGATCCTTCCTTCCTCAACTAGCCTTTACTCCTTGCATTAATCACTCTTTTTACTCTCTCTCTCTCTTCTTTACTCTCCTTCAACAACCCAAAATACCTATCTAGGGTTATTAAACCCTTTTATCCTATTCTTCACTTGTGAGTTGAGCACATACACCGCGGTAGGTGTATGCGACTTCCTATTTACAACACACACCACGAAATCACTCAAGCTATCACATCTCGTCCGTTCATCATATCCTATGCTAACTCATGATCTCCTGATTGGTCAAACTTGTGACCAATCGGGCACGGATCCTGAGGTCATAGTTTAGCGTGATTTTTCGGGCTATTACAGTACCGGAAGCTTCAAAGCCGCTTGCTTCATGGTCAAGTGAGTTCTCGGAGGCATTTTGAATCAAAAATCAAAATTTAGGGCTGTAAAGATTGAAATTTCAAGAAAAGATTGGAATCTAGGGTTTATGTTAGGAGTTTGATCGAAATGTTGGAGGATTTCGATTCGAAATCGGCTCAAAATCCCCAAAAACCCTAGCACGCAAGTTAGCTCGAGGAGGAAGAAGGAGCACGCGAAAGGAAAAGCCAAAAAAAATATTGAATGGGAAAAAAAATTCCCCTCTTTTATATATATAGGCTAAAATCGATTAATCGATTTTTAAAATCGATTAATCGGTTTAAAAAATTTTCACCAGCCGCACGATATCGATTAATCGATTTCCAAAATCGATTAATCGAAATTCAAAATCGATTAATCAAAATTTTTAGGTCATTTTTTCATTCCAGGTTTGCAGTTCACAGGCATGTGTCAGTCGATTAATCGATTTCCCAAATCGATTAATCGATTAATCAAACTTCACCTCGATTAATTGAAATCATAATGCCCTTAAATTTTTCCAAAATTCCCAGGTCACTGGCGTGTGTTAGTTGAGTAATCGAATTCCCCTCGATTAGTTGAAATTTCACTTTATTCAATTATCTGAATCTCCACTCAATCTCCACTCACTGGCATATGCCAGTCGACTAATCGACCCAAATTGAGTAATCGAATTTCCAAATTGATTAATTGGATTTTCAAATCTATTAATCGATTTGAAAATTGATTAATCGGTTTTCATCAGAATTCAAAAATTTTCTTATTTTTATATCTCTTTTGTTTCCTTGGTAGTACATGACCAGTGGGTCATTGGTTTTGTGAAGCATGTCTTCATAGTCACTGCGTGGTGTGATGAATCTTGACCATGCATTCTACATCACATCATAGCACAATTTTGTGATTAACATTCTCTCCATTGGATAAATTGGCCAAATGGTCAACATTAGATTACAATAAAAATTTAAATCCGCAAACATGCTTGCGGTGATACAATTTTTGACTCTCAAATTGTCGCAAACAAGTCCGGATATTGTTCTTTCATGTCGGCATCTCGTTCCCACGTAGCCTCTTCGGCCGGATGATTTTTCCATCGAACAAGCACTAATGGAATTACCTTTGTGCGCAATTGTGACAGCCCAGATTTCAGCACCCCAAAACCCGTGCCATCAGCACGATCCTCCAGACCGTGCCCCACGGATATGTACAGAATAATGGTATAACAAGCAATAAAAAAAGATAAAGCAAATAACTGCATAGAGCGAAAAAGTCAATATGCCCATCTGGCACATACAAAAAGATAGTTCTACCTTCATACCACTACCACTGCATGAACAGAGAACCGATCTGAACCATCGGTGATAAACTGATCACCCCAGATGGTTCACCCAAAAGAATTATCCATTTAATTATATTATTTAACAAAAATAAAGGCTTGACATACTAAGCCGTACAATCTGCTCACAAAAACTCTCTCAAAGTACTCAGCGGAGTCTCCTAGAAGAAGTCCTCGGGAGGAGGCTCCAACTCGTCCCCAGGCACGTAATCCAAATCACCCGGATCTACGTCTCCCGAAGCCTCAGCCGCTGCTAACAATGGACCTGCGACGTATAGTCAAAAGGGTGAGCTACATCTTAGCTCAATAGGAAACAACACAATGAACATATAAGTCAAAATCTCACATATATTCTATGATATTTTAAGCATGATGTGTCTATGTATTTGCTAGAAAATAGTTCAAAAGATGGTGAGTTTCATTCAAGTTTACTGGTAATTTGTATGTCTTACTTTACTGTTGATTTATCATGAATGACACTGGACAGGCCTAAAGCAAAACTTAAATCTTCAACTTAAGTAGTCCCCGAGCAATATAGCATCGAGCCCCGATGGAATACCCACCATCGTCGCCTAAATAGACAGTTGTTATATGTATTCCCTGGGAATACTACCTAAGCCCCTTTCTCAATAGGCGGCGGGGTTAAATCTTATCTCAACATCTCTGGGATGTGCTTACTGTGTACGGATAGACCTCCGCACTGGTGTACGGATTGGCCGCCATACCGGTCACGGATATCCTGTCGCGTCAGTCGTGGTTATCCCACCACGTCGGTGGTGGGATATAGCTGTTCACCGTGTAAAGTGCTATCTTATATCAGTTAGGCCTCAACAGTAATTATTCAATCATATATACATCCCTGGGATGTCTAATTTACTTGCATCACACTGATGCCTTTATTACTTTCTCATCCCCTAGGGATGTCTCATTCTCATTTGATTACTTGGTCTCAGTTACTCGCATTACACAGATGCCTTTATCACATTCTTGGTATCACGCACGCACCCTTTTCACAAAGATTTACATAGATAAAACAGTTTTAGTTTGAGTTCTATATCACTACATAGATGCTCTTGCAATTAAAGTATATGTTCAAGGTGTTCCCTACCTCAGGTCTCCAAAGGTTTAAACATCAAGGTCCCACGCGGCTCCTTGTGCTCGCTTTCACATGTACCACCTATGGTACATCACAACACATATAATATATCACTAAAGATATAATAAAGAAGGTCCTAGACCCTCGATGAATCTTAAGGTAAAACTAGAAAGTTTAGTAAAACTGCCAAAGTCGATTAATCGATTCCCAAAATTGATTAATCGAAACCCAAATCGATTAATCGATTCCCAAAATCGATTAATCGAAACTCAAATTCGATTAATCAATCCCAAATCGATTAATTGAAATCTCTAACATAGTGAGGTCAATTCTCAAATCGAGTGGTCGAAAATTCGAAATTGATTAGTCGATTCTAAATCGATTAATCAAAATCCAAAATCGACTAATCGATTTCCCAACTCGATTAGTCGATTTCCCCAGGTCTTGTTTCTCCAGCCACTGGAGGTACCCAGTCGATTAGTCGATTCCTAAATCGATTAATTGACCTTCAACTTTGATTAATCGATTAATCAAAATCGAGTATTCCTGACTTTTTAACTTCCGGACCAAAATCGATTAATCGAATCCCAATTTTGATTAATCAATTTGGCCAGATTCAGCGCCCTTTCGGGCTGTTCTTCCCAAATCCATTCTTTTTCTTTTCCTTCCTTTTTCTAAGTCTTCACTCTACCCTTTTGAACTATATTGACTGAATCTTAACCATCATACATCTATGCATTCAATTCTAATAAGACTTACCTCAAGAATCCCTTTAAAGGATTGATTTGTTGGGTTTGATGGTTAGGGTTCTAGCTTTTGCTTCAACGATTCCAATGCGTTGAATCCGACAATCAATGCTTAATCTTCCTCTTGATTTGCATTAACTCCTAGCTTCAATAACTCCTCTTGGTTCCTCTCTCTCTCTCTCTCTTCTTAACTCTTTCTTCAACAACTAAACAAAAGGAATCTTAGAGTTATTAAACCCTTATATCCTCCTTGTTTCGGTGTTAAGCGCATACACCAAAGATAGGTGTATGTAGCTCTAAACTAATACCATTCACTACACTTAGGTCACATTTGCATCACATCAGTTCATCACTTCTTGTATTCAATGTTTGACCATCACTTGGTCAAACCTATGACCAATCGGGCACGAATCTCGAGGTCAAAGTTAAATGCTTAATTTTTCAGGATATTACAGCAATACTTGTTCTTTTCAATCCAATATCTCCGCCGGTTCTTCTATCATGCTCATATCCTCGTACATCTCTAAAGGTTGTCCTCCCAAGATATGAGAATGATCATTTACGTACTTTCTGAGCATAGATACGTGGAAGACGTTGTGTACCCGATCGTATCGTGGCAGTAAACCAATATGATACGCAACCTCTCCTACTCGACCCAAAACCTCAAAGGGTCTAAGATAACGGAGACTTAACTTCCCTCTCTTTCCAAATCTCATGACGCCCTGCATAGGTGACACCTTTACAAACACGTGTTCACCCACTTTATAGTCCACACTGGTCCGCTTGATATCAGCGTAGCTTTTCTTCCTGCTCTGAGCCGCTTTGAGTTTTGTCCTTATCATCCGAACATAGGCGGCATTATCTTCAAGCATTTCGGGTCCCAAAACAAATTTCTCACCGATTTCTTCCCAATTTATAGGCGATCTATATCGTCGTCCATAAAGAGCTTCATATGGTGTCATCCCAATGCTCGTCTGAAAACTATTATTATATGCAAACTCAATCAATGGCAGGTGCTGATCTCATAAGCCTTGTAACTCTAGCATACACGCCTTAAGCATGTCCTCGATGATCTGATTTACCCGCTCTGTTTGCCCATCAGTTTGCGATGGAATGCTGAACTGAAATCCAATCGCATTCCCATTCCTTCTTGAAATTTCTTCTAGAACTTTGATGTATATAATGGGTCACGGTCAGAAACAATGCTACTTGGAATCCCATGCAAACAGACGATCTCTTTCATATATAGCTCTGGGAGTCTTCCCGCCGTATACATCGTATTGTAAGGCAAGAAGTGTGCCGATTTAGTCAATCGGTCTACGACTACCCAAATGGCATTGTATCTCTTTGCAGTACACGGTAGTCCAATGATAAAGTCCATTGAGATTGATTCTCACTTCCACTCTGGTATGGGTAGAGACTGCAATAATCCAGCAGGATGTCTATGATCAACTTTCACCTGCTGACATGTCAAACATCATGACACGTACTCTGCCACGTCTTGCTTCAACCCTCTCCACCAGTAATTCTTTTTCAAATCTTGATACATTTTCGTACTTTCAGGGTGGATCGCATAGTTTGACTTATGAGATTCATCAAGGGTAGTTTGCCGCAGATCGGCATTGTCCGGAATGCAGAGATAACCCTTAAACAATAAGGAACCATCTTCTTTCACTAAGAAGTCCGGTTTGATGCCTTCAATCACATCTTGACGAATCTTGGTTAGCGTTGGGTCTTTCATATGTAGCTCGTGGATATGCTCAAATATCATCGGTCTCACTGATATGCTAGCCAAGAAGGCTCCTGTAGCTTGCAACTCGATGTTCGCATCATATAGTACCAGATCTTCAAATAACTTCCACTGGAGCATACCCAAAATTAAACAAGCCAACTGAGCTGAACCCTTCTGACTCAAGGCATTCGCTACTACATTAGCCTTGCCTGGATGGTACTGTATGGAACAGTCATAGTCCTTGAGGAACTCCATTCATCTACGCTGCCTCATTTTCAGTTCCTTTTGTGTAAACAGGTATCTGAGGCTCTTGTGGTCGGTGAAAATCTCAAAAGTCTCACCGTACAAGTAATGTCGCCAAATCTGAAGTGTAAATATGACCGTTGCTAGTTCCAGATCATGTGTCGGGTAGTTCTTTTTATGTTCTTTCAGCTGTCTCGACCCGTAAGCTATCACCTTCTTGTGTTGGTTGAGCACGCAACCCAAACTATTATGTGAAGCATCATTGTAGGCTGCGAATCCTCCACTGCCTGACAGAATCGCTAGTACTGGAGCTGAAGTGAGTCTTTTCTTGAGTTCTTGAAAACTCTTCTCGCATGTCTCACTCCATTCGAACCTTGCATCTTTCCGTGTAAGTCTCGTGAGTGTTCCCGATATCTTTGAAAAATTCTCAATGAAACGTTGATAATAGCCAGCTAGTCTGAGGAAACTATGGACGTCAGTCACGGTCTTTAGTTGCTCCCAATTGACCACTGCTTCTATCTTAGTCAGGTCAGTTGTGACACCATGCTTTGAGATGACATGTCCTAAAAAGCTAACTTTCTCTAACCAAAACTCACACTTGCTGAGCTTGGCATACAGTTAGTGTTTATGTAAAGTTTGTAGAGCAATCCTCAAGTGTTCTTTGTGTTCCGCTTTTGACTTGGAGTATATTAAGATATCGTCGACGAACACGACGACGCAGGAGTCCAGGTGTGGTTTAAACACCCGATTTATCAAATCCATAAATGACACCGATGCGTTCGTCAACCCAAACGGCGTCACTAAGAATTTATAGTGTCTGTACCGTGTCCTGAATGCAGTCTTCTGGATGTGACTCTCAACTAATGGTATCCAGACCTCAGATCAATCTTGGAGAAATAACTTGCTCCTTGTAGCTGGTCGAATAAGTCATCTATCCTAGGCAAAGGATACCTATTCTTTATAGTGAGTTTGTTTAATTGCCGATAGTCAATGCACAGACACATTAACCCATCTTTCTTCTTTACAAATAAGACCGGTGCTCCCCATGGAGACACACTTCGTCTAACAAATTCCTTGTCCATGAGCTCTTGTAACTGCTCTTTCAACTCCTTCAACTCAGCAGGAGCCATTCTATATGGTGCTTTAGAAACAGGCTCCGTTCCTGGTGCTAAGTCGATGGCGAACTCAACTTCTCTATCTGGAGGTAATCCGGGTAATTCTTTCGAAAATACGTCAGTGAAGTCTCGCACAACTGCTATCTCTGAAATAGTATTCTTCTCTTCCTTATCCTCCTTCAAGAATGTCAAGTATCCACTACACCCTTTTTTGATCAAGTATTCGGCCCTGACTGCAGAGATAAGTGGCATACATATCAATCTCTCTCCTCAAAATCGAAACGATCTCCTCGTGTTAGGTCTGAAGATGATGACCTTGTTCTTGCAATCCACGGTTGCACAATGAGTCGACAACCAATCCATGCCAAGGATCACGTCGAATCCTTGCATGTCTAATATGATCAAATTTGCCTATATTTCAAAGACGTCTCCATCCATGATTCTCACGATCACGGAGTTGCAAACCTTCTCGGTATTAACCGACTTTCCAGTCGGAACAGTCACAGTTAACACAAAGTCTACCTCCTCTGGATTGACTTTCATCTTCTTTGTGAAGCGAGGGGTAATAAATGAGTGGGTAGACCCCGAGTCTATCAACACTCGAGCTTTATATGTCACATCACTTCCTTTCGCATAGATTTGTAATATACCTAATCATACATACACATATATATATATATATAATATACCATTATACCAAAATTATTACATACATGTTTCTTTTTATTTTCTATATGGATGCACCTTCTCTATCTAAACATTTTCAAGAATTAAAATTCTTTATGTAAAAGAGTTCTCACCTTGGATCACGTCATTTATATTTTAGGCTTCTTGAGCTGTGACCGCATAGGCTCTCCCTTGGACGATCAGCTTCCTTGCTTGAATCGGTCGTGGCGTAGCAGCTGAAGTCGTCTTCCCTTTGTTCACCTCAGGGCAATCTTTGATCAAGTGACCCACCTTGCCACATTTGAAACAGCCCCGAGTTCCCTGCCTACAGTCCGCCGTCTTGTGAGACTTGCCACACTTGGCACAAGTCTCCCGCGGTGTGGAAGATGCAACTCGTGAGAAACCCTGTGTAACTGTAGCTCCGATAGTGATAGCAAGGCTCTCATATCGTATCGGTCTCCCTGACACAAGCAATGGAAATCTCTGCTGGTTGCTCTGCTACGCCGGTCTTTGATATCCTCCTTGGAATGGTGGTCTCTGATTGTGGGCTACGAATCTCGGCTTTTTGTTCACTTGCTCGTAGTTTCCCGTTCTACTCTAATCCACACTCCACCTTCCTTGATGTTCCCTCTGGCGGTAGTGATTATTATTTTTTTCTTCAACCACTAATGCCTTACTCATGACCTCTTCATAGGTCCTCATCTGGAATGGTGCTACTCCTCCCCTCACGTCCGATCTCAACCCTTGCTAAAACCTCTTCGCTCTCATCATCTCCGTGATGACATAGTCAGGCGCAAAGCGAGCGAGTCACATGAATTTCACTCCATACTCTCTAACAGTCATCTTCCCTTGCATGAGTTGCAAAAACTGGATCTCCATCTGATTTCTCACCGTTTCTGGAAAATACTGTTTATTGAACTCCTCGACGAATTCATCCTACATCCAGGGCAAATCTGGGGTCTCATGAGCCCTAGTCCGTGAAACAGACTTCCACCAAGGCCCAGCCTCCCCATCTAACATGTAGGCTGCCCAACGGGCGCTCTAGTCCTCTGTGCACGTGAGCACACTAAATACTTTTTCTATTTCGCTCAGCTAGTTCTCAGCTGCCATGGGCTCTGCCTACCCCGAAAAACTTGGAGGTCTCATCCTCGTAGACTCAGTAAACGCAGAAGACACTAGCGGTGTCGGAGCCACTGGAGGTGTCGGTGGTGATGCTGCTCATGGGCAGTATGAGCTGCCAAGGATGCTGCATGTTGTGTCATGGCAGTCACCATGGTTTCCATAGTGTGCATCATCCTCTAACACTCCTCTCTATCTCCATTTCTTTCTCTGACTCTCTCCTGTTCCCTCTGATCTCGATCCTGACGATCTCGATCCTAATTCTCTGCCTGATCTTGGCTCCCTTGGCCACCACTGCCTGAAGTCCCTCCATCTCTCAGAGGCACTCGATTGGTATCCGAGATAAAATCATCTCGACTACGCAAACTTTTACTATGGCCGCCCCTGGGTCGGCCCCTTCCTCTAGAAGACATAACGGTCTGCACGTGAAACCAAAGTTTAGTTAGCAGAAGTCCCTATGCTCTAACAAAAATAATGATTGTCAGAATTTCTAAAAAAAAAAACTTTGATACCAACTGTGACAGCCCGGATTTTGACACCCCGAAACCCGTGCCATCAACATGATCTTCCAGACCGTGCCCCATAGATACGTACGGAACATTGGCATAGCAAGCAATAATAAGGAGAAAGAACGCATAAGAACTGAAATAAATCTCTAGTTCTATACATATACCCAAAATCTATAATTTAAAAGATGGATCTAAACCCATGCCTTTGCATGAGTAAAAAAATCCACCCGAACCATCAGTGACATCACTTAGTCACCCAAGATGGTTCACCAAAAGAATATATCTATTAATTATATTGTTTCTCAAAATAAAGACTTGACATACCAAGCCACACAATATGCTCTCAAAACTCTCTCTAACAAAGTACACAGCGGAGTCTCCTAGAAGAAGTCCTCGGGAGGAGGCTCTAACTTATCTCCGGGCACGTAATCTGAATCTCCCGAATCAGCATCTCCCGAAGCCTCTACGACAGCAAGCAAAGGACCTGTAATGTATAGTCTAAAGGGTGAGCTACATCCTAGCTCAATAGGGAACAACACAATGAACATATAAGTCAAATCCTCACATATATTCCATGATATTCTTAGCATGATGTATTTATGAACTTAAGAGAAAATAGTTTAGAGAGTACATATGCATTGAAGCTTACTGGTAGTTTACATATTACATTTATTATCAATTGTTCATGAACTATACTGAATAGGCCTAAAGAAACTTAAATCTTCAACTTAAGTAATCCCCGAATAATATAGCATCGAGCCCAGATGGAATACCCTCCATTTTCGTCTAAATGGACAATTGTTATAAATATATTACTTTGAGTACTACCCAGGTCCCTTTCTCATAGGCGACGGGGTTTAATCTTATCTCAACATCCCTGGGATGTGCTATTGTGTACGGATAGACCGTCGTACCAGTGTACGGATTGGCCGCCGTACCGGTCACGGATATTCTACCGAGTCAGTCGTGGGTATCCCGCCACATAGGTAGGGTATTCTGTTCAAACCTTAAGTAATAAAAATATCATGTGCTTTACATATAGTTATTCACCGTATAAATGTGCTACTTTATATCAGTTAGGCCTTATCAGTCTTTGTTCAATCCTACTTTATAATCTCACTTACATCCCTGGGATGTCTAAATTACTCGCATCACACTGATGCCTTTATCACTTTCTCATTCCCTGGGGATGTTTCATTTTCATATATTTACTTTGTGTCACACACACACACACCCATACTGAGAGGATTATATGATTATAATATTTTCATTTCATTGGTATATCACACACACACACATGGAGATTATATGATTTATTTTATTCTATATTACTACATACATGCTCTTATAATTAAAGTACATGTTCAAGGTGTTCCCTACCTCAAGTGTCTGACTGTCCAAGCATCAAGGTCTCACTTGGCTCCTCATGCTTGCCATAACCCGTACCACCTATGGTACATCATAACATATGCACAGTATCAATAAGGATGCAATAGAGAATGTCCAAGACCCTCCATGAATCTCAATGTTCAACTATAAAATCAACTCAAATTGGCAAAATCAATTAATCGAAAGTCCTCAATCGATTAATCGATTCCCAAATCGATTAATCGAAATCCACAATCGATTCTCAAATCGATTAATTGGTTTTCCCAAGCCTTATCTCTCCAGCCACTTGAGGTACTCAGTCGATTAGTCGATTTCAAAATTGATTAATCGAGTTTCAAAATCGATTAATCGATTTTAAGATCGATTAATCGAACACGGGCTCTTTTGCCTTTTTAACTTTCAGATCAAAATCGATTAATCGATTTGGCCAGAACTCAGCCCCTTCTCGAGCTGTTCTTCCAAATCTTTTTCTTTCTATTTTTCCTTCTTTTCTATCATTTTAATTTGATAATTTAACCCATCTATTGACCAAATTTAATCCTCAAAACTCATGCATTTAAATCTAACAAGGCTTACCTCAATCAATCTCTAGATTGAATCAATGTCTAGGTTTAGTGGCAATGGTTCTAGCTTTTGCTTCAACGATTCTTCACACGTTGATTCCGGCATAAAATGCTCAAATCCGTCCTTCAATCGAGCCCCATTAACTCCTCCTTGTCATTAACCCCCCTTTTACTCTCTCCCTCTCTCTCCTTTTAACTCTCTCACCAACCAACAAGAGAAATAACTTCTCTTTTAGGTTTTAAACCCTTATAATCCTCTTGCTTTAGTGTTGAGCACATACACCAGAGATAGGTGCACGTGACCCACCCCTAATTAACCTCTAACTTCATGCTTAGGTCACATTTATATCATAAAATACTTTCCTTCTCAAGTTTACTGTTTGACCATCACTTGGTCAACCTACGACCAATCGGGCACGGATCCTGAGGTCACTGTTTATCGCTCAATTTTTGGGGATATTACACTATTTGTTTGTAAATAACAATATAACTTCACACACCAATCAAGACTAAATTACAATAATATATTCTTAGTATATTTTACATATACTAATATACATTTATACATTGATCAAAACTCAAATTATAAAAATATATGCTCAGTATTGACAGTTTATTCATATACAATTGAGTGATAGAATTATATCATTCACTTCCATTTCAGGTAACACTAAAACATAATAGCAAATATTCTTCTAAAAAATTTGCAAAAATATTTTCTTCAAGTGTCAATAGAAACTCATCATCATATTGAGATTATAGCCTCTAGCTACATCACTTTTTAGATCACCGTGCACGATTTTTTTATAAATACCAGACGTCCAAATGATAGGTCATCATTTGAACTGAACTTCGACCAAAAGTTGTGACCAACAGATGATTCGAACCAATTCAGTTACAGCACTTTAATATGAACAATTCATATCTACCATAGGGTACATGTGAAAGTGCTATAATTTGATGGTATGAATCCTTGGATGGTAATGATTTTTTGCTTGGAGTTATACACTTAAAAGATGATCTACCATTTAAACAACTTAGATTAGTCGATAATGGGTGACACATGGCATAATCCTTTCCCATGATCTAGGTCAACTATTAGAGATATAAACATTTGATCGTTTGATAGGTGTGACATGATCTTAATATTTGTTTTGTAGAAGATTTTGACAAAAACCAATATCCATCGTCTTACTCAAACAGTCAATGGTTTTCGAATGTGAAAATCTATGTGGTCCTTACTCCGAAAATGGGTAAGAATAGTCGTACTCATTTTTAAAAACCATTACAACATTTGACACATCCTTTCTTAGTAATGATAAAATAACTTGAGTTAGGCCAACTTGGCCCAACCCACTCTAAATTTGGCCAAAAACCCAATTAAATTTAAATTGTTCATAAGGATGTGTTTGGATGTCATAAATTTAGCCCCTAAATTAGGATTTAAATATATCTTAACTACTTTTAACTTTATTTAACGAGATTACGTGTTTGGCAGGCAATAGCAATAAGTTGGCAACTTAGCCTGATCTCGTTTCGCGTGGAAAATTGAAGTGTGGTTCTTTTCTACAAAAAGTAGAAAGAATCCTACCAAAAGTAATGTTGCTTAAAAAAATCATGCAAGTTCTCTCTTTTCCCACTAACGTCTTTTCTATATCTAACTACAATAGAGTCTCTCTCTCTCTCCTAGAGTTATCTAGTGTCAACTTTTATTGATCTGTTGCTTTTTTTCTCTCCTAGAGCTCACTAGTCACTATTGATCCAACTTTAAGCAATACATCACAGTCCCCCCTCTCTCAAAATAATTAGTTGTGCTTTAATTTGGGTGGCAATCCTATCAAGGGTTTCTCACAAGAAAAAGAGATTCTTCTTTAAATACATTATTCAGGTAAGTGTTTATTTTTTTAAAGATCAAAGATGAGTAAAAGAGTTTTTGTTTTCTACTCGAAAAAATATTTTTATATGTAGTTTATTATGTATTTTTTGTTAAATCTGAATCTTTTATGATTTCATCCTCTTTAATGTTTGATCTCTCACATGAAGATGACATTGATTACTGATTTGCTCATTTTATTATTATTATTATTTTTTAAAGAATTCATCTCAAATGTGATAATTTAGTCAAATTTTTATAGACATGAAAATATTAGATTTCTATTTTTTTTAATTATACTACAAAGGGATTGTGAGATAAATATTATTTTCACCCACCAAGGGATTCTCGCAACTAATTACTTGGATATGTTCCACCTGAAGTACGTAAATCGTGTATTCACTAAAAAATATTATATTTAATTTTTTATAGTTGACTATTGAATCATCTAATTTTTAAATCGGATTAATGTTCATCTATAGATCGTATCTTTTATTTTTTTTATTTTTATTTTAATTAGTTATGCTCAGATTAATGGTTTCTATCCATATGATCAATGCGCATATTATGTCTAAATGCAAATCGTTCATTTTACCAATGTGGTTGGATAATTTTTCATATCATTGATGAACATATTATATCCATATGATCAATGACCATATTGTGTCGCAATGTGGTTGAAAGATTTACTTGTGCACTACAAATTTATTTGGTAGTCACTTGTGTCAAATTTTTTTGTATCCTTTTTGTTGCCTTATTTATTTGATACTTATGTCAACTTTGATACTTTATATATGTGATAAAGTGTTCCACCTAAGGTTCGTAAATCGTGAAATACTGTAATCACTAAAAAAAATTATATTTATATTTTTTTTATAGTTGATTGTTGAATCGTCTAGATCATATTCATCTATAGATCGTATATTTTATTATTTTTATTTTAATTAGTTATTGATCAGTCATATAATATATCATTTAATTATCATTATCTTAGTGATGCTCGGACTTAGTTTGCTACTAATAAGTTATTGATGTGCAGATATTAAGAAAAAACAGTAAAAGAGAATCAAAGTGTTAATTTTCGTCAAAATGAACTCATAAAGCAATAAAAAGACGATTCAACCAAAAGATAAATCTTCGCCTATTGAAAAGTGAGAAAATAATGTTTTACGATTTTGCGGAACGATGCAAATATGGAGTAGAAATCGTAATTTGATTTTGCAAGAGAAAGCGATGAATCGTAAATAAAGAATCGTTCTACAGGAAGCTGTGTTGAGAGAAGAAGAAAAGATGAACAATCGTAAATACAAAATTTTCCAGATAGAAAAGAATAGAAAATCATGATTTACAATTTTTCAGAAAATAACACCTTCTGAAGTTGTTAATCACGTGAGAATTAACACCGCCATGCACAAACTAGAAGAATTCCTGACTTAGAAGTCTGGCCAATCACGACTCTGAGAAGACTGATGAAGAAGACTCTTAAAGGACTCTACTACTGAAATAAAGGAAGAAATTCATAAGTACATCAACATAATAAAAGCAAGGAAATATAAGATTAGAAGTAGAGTTATATTAGGATAGTTTAATTTTAATAGTTTCTTTTACTAGAATTAGGAAATTTATAAACAGGCCCTTATGATCTATAAATAAGAGGGCTTGGTATAGGAATAAATCATCGAAGAAATTCTCAGCATCAATTGGTGCCTGAGGTTGGATTTTCTTTCGATCAAAATTAGAGTAGTTTAGTTTAGATATCCAAAGTTCCTTGATCACAATTGAGGACTGGGATTGAGAGCTGGAAGATTAGAGTAGATATCTGCAGTTTCTCAGAAGCAATTGACGACTGCGACTGATGGGTGAAAGATATAATTTTATTGCTTTCTAGTTTAGATTTATTTTATTACAATTTACTGCTTTGTAAACATCTTTAAGTTTTAATTTGAATTGATGACTCAGGTTGAGAATTGCAGATTAGTGTAATGATTTTTATTTTCCTTTAATTTTTTAGAGTTTGATTGACACTCAAATTTCTAATAGATTAGAGATTAGTAAAAATTTATATTAAAGGATGCTAGTTTTTTATTGACGCCGAAATTCTAAAAGACTGAGATATAGTGTAACGGTATTTTAAAATTTTAAACATCCGATAGCTGAAGATTGTGATTGACGACCATAATCTGAAGTAGGAGGATTTAGGATTTATTTTCTGCATTTAGTTTAAGAAATCATTCTTTATTCATATTTCTCAAGTAGTTTAGGAACTTAAAAGATAAGTATAAGTTTTCAAAAAATTAATATATATATATATATATATATATATACACACGTACACATAAACCCTATCTTCGTGGGAATGATCCTATGCTAGTACTATAATTTTCATTGTGTACTTATAATAGGTTAAGAGTTTGTTAGATACACTATAAGAGCTAAACAGTTATGCTCAAATTAACGGTTTCTGTCCATATGATAAATGTGCATATTATGTTTCAATGTAAATTATTCCTTTTACCAATGTGCTTGGATCATTTTCCATATGATTGATGAACATATTATATCCATATGATCAATGACCATATTGTGTCGCAATGTGGCTGAAAGATTTACTTGAACACTACAAATTTATTTAGTAGTCACTTGTGTCAATTTTTTAGTATCCTTTTTGTTGCCTTATTTATTTGGTACTTATGTCAATTTTGATACTGTATATTAGTTATTACAATTTGTAAGATGTCGAACATTCCCTGAACAAAACTTCGCGAACCGAACTCCCTTCCGAATTATGTGCTAGTTCCCCAACGTATAATTGATTATATGCCAGTTTCCCAACGTATAATTAGTTTACCTCGGACTAGAAATTTACCTATCAAGCAAGCCAAGTCAGCTCCGCAAGCCGAACCCTCAGCTGCCGCTTGAATTATACGCTGAAGTTCTAACGTATAATTCAATTATAGGCATTTTCCCGAGCATATAATTTTCAATTATACGTTGGAATTTCAACATATTATTAGGCCGATACTATAAATAGACCCCTTCCCTTCTAATTCAGCACATATTATTCTCTTTCTTATTCTCTTTGGGATTTTCGAGGTTGGTTCTAAGATTTTGAATTAGAAAAAGTCAAACTCTAAACATTGGGTTTAGAACTTCTACTTTCTTCTAGGAATTTCGTTGGGTAGTCATTCTAGTTGGGGTTGGCCCTTCTACTTTGATTCTCGCACCTCCCAAAGAAAATTAATATTAGCCCTAAAACCTGTCCCTTAGGATACCCAGCCTAAAATTCTCAATCTTAGATCCAAATAGGTTCATATCCCTTCTTCTTGTATATTTTCTAAACACAATAGCCTTTCAACCTATTTGCACATGAGAGCCAACGGAGGGTACTCGGGAACTAGTTCAATCCTTCCGTGCATAACGAGCAACCACATCTCATCCCTTTTATTTAGTTAGTATTTTTAGGTTAGATTTCGAATTATTTAAACTTTAGGCAACCCTAGCTGCTAAAACCGACAGACTGATATTTAGTATAAGATTTTGATCCACAATCTCCCAACCTCGCAATAAGTGATGTTATAAAACTTCAATAAAATTCTATAGATGACGATCACATTTAATTATATATTTATTAGTAGGTCTGTTTGCTACTAACATTCCCTTTTACGGACATTAGTGAGTCTGTTTGTCACTAATACTCCCTTATTTATAGGTCTATTAGCAAGTCTGTGTGTTGCTAATTTATGTCTATTAATATTTTACGTCAAAGTGAGTCTGTTTGTTACTAGTGTTGGTTTTGTATGCCTGTTTGTTTTGATCACCCGTTATTTAAGTATTAGCAAGCCTGTTTGTTACTAATACCCGGATTGGCAAGTCTGTTTGTTGTCTTACCTTTAAATTAAATAAGTTTATTTGTTGCTAGTTTAACTTCACCCTCTTTTTAATCTAAGAGGGTGAAGCCGTTTTCCCAAATTTGAGAGGGTTCCCGCAAACGCATACCAACAATGATGAGCAATTTCAATAAAATTTTTGGAGTATAATTTAATGTGCAACAACTTAAAAGTGGATACAGTAATTTGAGAGGTAATTATCAAATTGTAAAGAACGTACTCGGTCAAAGTGATTTTGGTTAGAAGGAGAAGGCACATATGGTTATAGCTGAAGATGATGTGTGGAACCCATGTCATAGTAAGTTTTTATAATGTGTTTTTTATTTTATCATAATTATAAGAATCTTGCGTCCCAACCATATCCCGAAGCAAAGTCTTTTAAGAAGATGAATTTTCCACTTTACGACTAATTGGGTATATTATTTGATGGTGAGAGTTATTTTTTATTGATAAAATATATATTTTTTCTTGCATGTTTTTATAAACTTTTGAATGCTAGTGTGACATCACACACTTGGTAATTGAATCTTAACTATTAGAGGGCTAGGTGCTGAAGGCACAAGCCAACTTTCAAGTGCTAATATTGGTCAATTTAAAGAAGATGATCATAACCCTCTAGAGAAAATGCAAACTCCATTTGCCTCTGACACCCAACAAGAAATAGTACAAGAAGATATAGAAATTTCAAAGTCAATATCATAGGAGGAAGTTTCTTTGGAAGTTTTCCAACCTAAGAGGCGACATTCTTCTACTCCAGCAACATCATTTTCTAAAAAAGAGTGCAAAAGAATATCGAAAATATGATAACTGAAGCATTAAAAGATGTGGTGGTCGAATCTAACAAATCAAGGTCACTTTCATTTTCAGCACCTCAATTCACATATGGCAATTGCCTTAATGAACTTCAAAAATTAGAAGAGTTAGATGATCATGAGTTTGTGGCGGCGACTGAAATTCTAAAAGATGAGAATAGCACAATGACATTAATGTTAATCAAAGGACCTCGACGTTTGATTTGGTTACGCTCAAAGATTCACACAAACTAATATTTTTTTCTGTTTAAATTGGATAATTAGACTTTTGTTGTTAGACTCTATTCTTATTCATTGGTTGATCAATTATGATATGAGATTTTATTGATTCTACTTCTTATAATTTTTTATGGACATATAAATGGATATTCTAGTGTATATATACTAAGTAAATTTATTTAATGATTCAATTATATATAAATATGTTATATATATTAATCAAATATAATGTCCTTTTATATATATTTATTCTATTGTTTACAGACATACTTCTCAATATACTAGATTGTGCATTATAACAAGGTCGAAGGTTTGAGCCCTGCTTACCTTAAAAAAAAAGAAAAAAAATTATCATTCTTACGAGGAATATGATTGGAATAAAAGACAAAAAACTCTCCAACTAGTTGCATTTGTCGGCGGTGTGTATTATTTTCTTTGGCAGAAGATGTTATGTAGTATTTTTGCTCTTGGTAGTGCAACATATGTGCAGGATACTTAAGGGTCTTCCGACTCGTTTTCGTGAGGTTTGTCAAATGGAACTACCCATTTTTAAAGAGTTGTGCACTTGAGGGTGTACTAAATGATAAAAATAACATCAAGAATGAAGAACAATTATTAATGTTCATGTATATTATTGGACATAATGGAAGCAATCGAGACACTCAAAAGATTTTCAACACTCAGGAGAAACTGTTAGTCGACACTTCAATGACGTGCTTGAAGCTTTACTAAAATTGAAAAGACGGCATATTCAACTACCATCATTAGACACATCCCTTGAAATCTTAAACCAACTTCGTTATTTTTTATATTTTAAGGTAATTATTTAATATACTTCACAATCTTTTAATGTTGTCATGATTTTAAAACTTAATAGAATTTTTGGAATCATAGGATTGCATTGAAGCGATTGATGATACACACATCCCAGCTACTGTTAAAGTTGACAAGCAAACGACATTTCGCACTCGAAAGGGGAAAGTAACACAAAAGGTTATGGCCGCAATACTCATTTGATCTTATGTTCGTATACATTCTTATTGGTTGGGAGGGTTCTGTTGCTGATTTAACTGTACTCTAATCAACATTGGAAGCTAGTTTGAAAGTCCCAAAAGGTATTTTTAATTAATTTTATTATTTTTATTTGATTAAGGAAATATATATTTAATTTTAAAAAAATATTAATTATAAATATTAGGTAAATATTATCTTGCAGATGCGGGATATGCTATATCACCAAACCTCATTAACCCATATCAAGGTGTGCATTATATCGTTTAAAGGAGATTGCAAGTGCCAATCAAGTTCCTCAAAATGTCCTAAGAATTCTTCAAGCTTCGTTATTCTTCTCTATGAAATGCGATCGAGCAAATTTTTGGTGTGCTTAAAACGCGGTTCCCGATAATAAAAGTTGAACCTTCCTATCCATATAATGTACAAGTAAAATTAGTTTGTATACTTTACATTTTACATAATCATATCCGGAAAGAGACTGGCGGTGATGATTGAATTTATCGACAATATGAAAGAGATGCTCATAATCAACCATCTCAAATAAGAGATCGTTTGTGTAAGAGAGATGATCTTTCAAAACTAAGATAACGTCAAGAAGGTTGTAAATTACGTGACTCCATTGCAAATGCAATGCAGATTGACTATTATATGCATTGTCGAGCATAGGGGGATAAAAGCAAATAACGCTATAGAAGTTAAAAGAATTAGATGCAAAAACCTTATTGTTATCATTTTATTTATGTGTGCATAAAATTATCTTTGAAACATGTTTACTTTCTCTCTCTCCTTCTATACAATCTATGTGTAGACACCCAAATTTGGCCCAAGGCCCGATCGAAACACCTTTCGAGAGAGGTGCAATTATGAGCTTTTGATGGCATGTATGAAACCCTTATGAATTATCCCAAACCCCTAGGAATCACCTTAGATCTCTCAAAACTTATCTCGAACCTTTAAAAACTAATCCCAAACCCTTAGGAATCAACCATAGCCTTCCCAGACCTATTAGAATCCTTCCCGGGCACGATTCGAACCCCCCTGAACAGCGGTTAGAAAGAGGAGTGCTAAAGTTTTTATGGATAGTTGCCCAACCTAAGGCATATACCATTGAAAATTATAGCTTCCCATCTTTCCAACGAACTAAGAATCGCCTAATTTGGAGTTGTACATCAAAAGATATGACAGAATGAAGATCACAAATTTGTGCAAGAAATTACAAAATCTGACCCATAGAGCCAGTTTTGAACTAACCAAAATAGTTGATGAAAAAAGGAGTTCTGTAATAACTCAAAAATTTGTGCTAAACTATGACCTCAGGATCCGTGCCCGACTGGTCATAGGTTTGACTAAATAGGAGTTCACTAGTTGACTTGAGAAGTGATGAACAGATGTGATGTGAATATGATGTAAGTATGTAAAGTGTAATGTGAATATGGGGTCACATACACCTATCTAGGTGTATGTGCTTAACACCAAGACAAGAGGGATATAAGGGTTTAATAACCCTATTTCTCTTTTGTTTGAACCATTGAAGAGGGAGTAAGAGGAGAGAGAGAGAAGTAAAGAGGAGTTATTTAGGAGGGGGTGAATACAAATCAAAGGGGTAGATAAGAGCATTCATTGGCGAATTCAAAGCGTTTGGGATCATGAAACGAGTGATGGAACCCTAGCCATCAAAACCCAATAAATCTATCCCTTGATGGGATTCTTGAGGTAAGTTTTAAATTGAAGTTAATGCATAGATGTAGGATGATTAAATTTTGTCAATATGCTTAAAAGAGTAGATTGAAGGCTTAGAAAAGAAAGGATAGAGATTTGGAAGAACATCCCGAAAGGGGGATGAATCTGGCCAAATCGATTAATCGAAATGGGAGTTCGATTAATCGATTTTGGCCCAGAAGTTGAAAAGTCATGGAAGCCCGATTTCGATTAATCGAAATGAATTTCGATTAATCGATTTGGATTTCGATTAGTCGATTTGGAAATCGACTGATCGACTGGAAAGCTCCAGCCACTAGAGAAATGAAACCTGAGGAAATCGACTAATTGAATTGGGATTTCGATTAATCGATTTCGGATTTTGATTAATCGATTTGGGATCGATTAATCGATTTTGAGATCTCGATTACTCGATTTAAGAATCGACTGCTTTATGTTGGAGACCTCGATTAATCGATTTGGGATTGATTAATTGAATTTGAATCTCGATTAATCGATTTTGAGAATCGATTAGTCGATTTTGGTTTCGATTAATCGATTTTGGGAATCGATTAATCGAATTGCATTTCGATTAATCAATTTTGGGAATGGATTAATCGAGTTTGACAGTTTTGCTTAAACCTTATAGTGACCTTTGAGATTCAGGGAGGGTCTTGGACGTTCTTTGTTACATCTTTAGTGATGAGTTACATGTGTTATGTTGTACCATAGGTGGTATGATCATGAGCGAGCACAAGGAGCCATGAGACCTTGATGCTAAAAGTTTCAAAGACTTGAGGTAGGGAACACCTTGAACATGTACTTTAATTTCAAGAGTATGTATGGTGTGATATAATCATCAAATTAAAGTTGTTTTTAAATTGTGAAAAGCTTTGTGAGAATGGGTGCATGTGTGACACCAAAAATATGATAAAGGCATCTGTGTGATGCAAGTAATTAAGAACAAGTAATCTAATGAGATTGAGACATCCCCAGGGGATGAGGAAGTAATAAAGGCATCAGGTGTGATGCGGGTATGTATACATCCTGTGGATGTATACAGGATTGAATAATTACATCGCTGAGACCTAATCGATATAAGATAGCACACTTACACAATGAACAACTATATGTAATGCACATGATATTTTTGTTATTTGAGGTTTGAGGATACCCCACCGACAGTATGGATACCCACGATCGACGCGCAGGATATCCGTGACTGCACGGCGCTAATTGCATACACCAAAGACGGAGGTTTACCCATGACCGTAAGTACATCCCAGGGATGTTGTGAGATATTTAACCCCGCCACCTAGTGAGAAAGGGCTTGGGTCGTATTCCTAGGGAATACATGTTTCTACAACTGTCTAATTAGATGATTTATGAAGGGTATCTCATCACCTGGGCTCGATGCTATATTGCTTTGGGACTACTTAAGTTGAAGATTTAAGTTTTACTTTAGGCCTTCAGTTGTCATTCATGATTAAATCAACAAGAATGTAATACATGCAACTTACCAAGAAATTGAGTGTAAATCATCCGCTTAATGGGTTTTCTCAGCAAATGTAGATTCATCATGCTTTTAAATATCATGGAATATATGTGAGTTTTGATTTATATGTTCATTGTGTTGTTCCTTATTGAGTCGATGTAGCTACCTTTTAGACTATACGCCGCAGTCCACCGATAGCAAAGCAGGAGGCTTTGGGGACGTGGATCCGGGTGATTCAGATTACGTACCTGGAGACGAGTTGGAGCCTCCTCTCGAGGACTTCTTCTAGGTGACTCTGTTGTGTACTTTGATAGAGAGTCAGTTTTGTGAGCAGATTAGTGCGGCTTGGTATGTCAAGCCTTTATTTTTGAAATAATGTAATTAAACTAGATTATTCTTTTGGCGAACCATCTGGGGTGATCTGATTATCACCGATGGTTCGGGTCAGTTCTCTGTTCATACAGTGGCATGAAAGTAGAACTGTCTTTTGCATATGTTAGTTAGGCATATTAACATTTTTTCACTTTAATGAAATTAATTGCTTTATTTGTTAAATTGTGCTTATTATACCAATGTTCTATGCTAAGTTTTGAGGCACGGTCTGGAGGATCGTGCTGATGGCACGGGCTTCGGGGTGTCAAAATCTGGGCTGTCACAAGTTCCAAGGTTATCATAGATAGTTGCCCAACCGAAGGCCTATACCATTGGAAAGTAGACTTTCCCAGCTTTCCAACGAGTCAAGAATCGCCTAATTTGGAGTTGTACATAAAAAGTTATGGCAATTTTAAAAATACGAATTTGTGCAGGAAATTGCAAACTAGGCCGAGCCCCTGCGGGTCTTCAACTTCCAACAGTTTGAGCCTAGTTTTCCTTTAAAAAATGGCCAAATTTTATATTGGGGGTTTTATTTGTGGACCATCCCAAAGTCTAGGGTGTGTTTCTTTAGGACCCTAGTGACCCTATTAGCTTAATTTATCACCCTTTTGTCATTCAAGTCGCCACCCTATCATCTACCATTAAACCCAAATCCCTCTTCTCCAAGCTCTAAAAAACCATAAAAACCTTAGATTGCACATTACCTAATTGCTAATCTAATTAGGACTTTAACTCCTCACTAATCCTCCCTTTCTCTATAAATAGAGAGCCACCCCTCTTGCTTAAGGGTTGAGAATTTTGGCCTAAGAGAGAAAGAGCTTAAAGTGAGAAGATCTTTCTCCCTTTGGTGCACACTTCCCATACAAATTCCAGAATTCTAAAACCTCCTTTGAGTAATTTTTTCACCTTAGATCCCTTAGTTTAGGTATATGCTACCCATTCACCTTCCCTCTCTACCTCTTAGTTAGAAAGCCTTAGAGGTTAGAACCCCATTTTTTACCATACAAAGCCTTCAAGAGCTCATCAAAGCAAGCCACGCAAGGCTCTCCTACGGTGCTACAAGGGCCCGAGGGCTCCGGCTCTTCCCTTTCTTCTCCTATCTCTTTCTAGCTCCCTCCATCCTCCCATTTGTGTCGTTACGCCGCCAATTTTTCGGTAGGAACGGAGGGGCACAAATAGGATTCTAAGCCCTTTTGGGCAAGAGGAAACTATTTTATTTTCTTTCATTTCATTTTATTTTTTACCATTAGTAGAGACCGCGTTAAGCGGGTTGATCGGGTGCCTAACACTTTCTTGATCGATAACCGAAGCCCCTACCCAAAAGCCTTTGGTATGGACCAAATTCAGAGTCATATTTTTAACACTTAGGTGCTCATAAAAATGAACTAGGTGTCCCGGGACACCGAAAGCCCCGGGTGGCGACTCTATATTTTTCGTTAGAGAGCGCATCGTCACGACGAGATCGTCTCGATTCCCACGGTTGCACAGATGGCGACTCTGCTAGGGAGTAGCTTGTAGAGCTTCCCCTTAAATTTGGCCTTGTTATTTTTTATTTTTACTAACATATTATTACTGTTTTTTTAGTGTATTTTTACTATTTTTTTTTACTCACCCCTCTGATTACGTCATTTTACTTACCCCTACGTTTCGACATTAAATTTCAGCAATTTTTGTCTAGTCACTTGATTGACACCTTTTTACTTACTCCTGCGTTTCGGCTTTAAATTTCAGCAATTTTTGCCTAGTCACTTGACTAGCACCTTTTTACTTACCCCTACGTTTCGGCTTTAAATTTCAGCAATTTTTGCCTAGTCACTTGACTGGCACCTTTCTTGCTTACCTACGTTTCAGCTTTAAACTTCAGCAATTTTTGCCTAGTCACTTGATCGGCAATTCTCTTTACTTACTCTCACGCTTCAAATTTTTAAATTTCAGCAATTTTCGCTTAGTCACTTGATCGACAATTTCTTACTTACCTTACGATTCTCGCTTTTAAATTTCAGCACTTTATATTTCACTAGTCGCTTGATCCGGCCTCATTTTTTTTTATTTATTTCTTGTCATATCTCATAAAGGGATGCCACCAGAAAGTATGCACGATAATCACCCTGCCTTTGAACTAAAGAAACTTCTAAAAAAAGAGAAAAGCTTTAAAAAAATAAAATTGAACCAAGTTAGGGAGCTTAATTAATTTGTTTTACGAGGTAGACTTTTCAAAGGGTTGGGCTTTAGCACATACAACTATCCGGTCTTAGTATGGCGGCACAGTGGTGATGATCCAAAGTCTCACCAACTAGTATCCTCGAGAAAGCGGTCTCCTCATTCAAGCTTAAACCTTTAGGGAGCGCCAAGAAGCTAGTTATACCGTTATATACCAAACCCTTTAGGTGCGGTGATAGAGAATCACACAAAAAATAGTTTCATTCACTCGTTATTAACTTCCATAAAACCAAAAAGAGACTACCATTTCGTGTTGGTGGTCATTGCCGCCAAATATTTCTCGAGCGTTAGATTTTTGGCCCCATTTACGATAGTACAGCGTTTCAAAGGCAAAAACTAGAATATAACCGCACAGTCCAATAGTTGCGCCAGCCTTTAAAATCCACTTTTTACCTTGGCTAACTAATAGGTTAAAATAATAACAAAATAGGGTGTGCCCCGCAATTTGGCTATGTATTAGTCATACCAGCTTAATGCTTAATGACCGAATCAATTTCAACTGCGGGCCTTCTTTTCACCTCCTGTTCCGGGATCTGATTAGTGCCTAGTGTCTTGTTTAGGCCCCATCTCGACACCCAACACGCTCACGGCCAAAAGGATAACTTTTTTGCTCATTCTGGGATCTAAGAGTTTACTCCTGATCCCATTGTTTACCTCGATTTCGCTTCAATAGATCGAAGGATCTCCTTCGACATCTCTTTCGGCGCTCTCTAATCGTGAAATATGGGTCTTTGTCTTGAAGGTATGAGAGCCAAAAAGGAAATTCTAAAAGGAAATTCCAAGGCCTCCTAACCTTTGTTTTCAAAAACTCTTCAAAAATTCAAAAAAATTTACAATTAAAAAACCCAAAAGAAATAAATAGTTTGTGGTGTTTTATCAATCCATCATCTTTGCCCTCTTCATCTCCAAGAGGGAAGAAGGAGGATGACTTTTGGCACCACCAGTACCCTTATTCCCTCGGAAGAATGTAATGTGGGTAGTGGACCCGGCTTTACGCCTGATCCTCCGACTCATCCCCACCATATTCTCCGCAACCTAATTCCCCATCTTGAGAGAAGTTCGAGAGAAGTTTCCACCATCCCCTCACCCAACCCCTTTTACTCATTAGCATCGCCCATTTGGCACCCCCATTTTCCCAACCATCTACCCCCCAAAATATCCAAAATCCAACCCTCACATTCCCCATCTTTTGCCCAAACCATGCCCACCATGCCAACCCAAACCCATTTTCTCCAATCCACATCCATGCCCCAATTCCTATCATCCCCCATAGACCCAATCCACCCACATTCACATAATACACCACCTCTTACACCTCATTCAACCCCCGCAAAAATCCCCTATACATCCGAGTCATGCCCATTTTTATCGGGGCCATGTCAACTTTCCTCATCCCTCTCATCATCATGCCCCCCATCCCATCCCAAAACATACACCAACACATCCCCTCATCCACCCCATACCCCCCACCTACCGTGTGGCCATGCCCAATTTTTTACCACCTCCATCTCATCTATACCCCATCACCCCTTAAACTCCCCATCTCCATCCAACCCTTCCTCCATGACCATATGATGGAGGAGATGTTCCTAAGCCTATTCTATGCCTCTAAGAAGCTGCACCTCCTCCTTCAAAACACCCATATGCCCATGAACCCATCCCATACCCCAGCTAATCTCCATGCCTCACTCCCCCATGACCCCACACCTACAACCACACCACCAAGCTCACCAAGGCCCATGGCCCAAACCACCGGGTCCAACGGGCCGCACCCACCATGGCCCCCACAGACCCAAAACCAAACCCATCAAGGTCCAAACCCCACACCCTCCACACTAACCCAAACCCACCAAATGACCCCAAACCCCACCATGTCATTCCCATCCAACCCAACACATAAACTCTCCTCACGCACCATGCCCACCAAAAGATAAAGAGGATGAGATTAGGAACAAATGATACAAGTTAAAGTACTGACCACCCCAAACTTCCTCCCACCGCCCAAATTCCCCTAACAGCCGGAAAAGTAGTCCAACCAATCAAGAAATGTCCAAAGAATCGCAGCACCGGAAGAACAATGGACAAATACAGAAGCAATTAACGAAAATGAGCATCGAATCCACCACATCACAAGACTTATGCATGTTCACGAGGTCCCCCGTCTCAAATTCACAAATATACAGATCAAATTCCATTAAGCACCAAGCCCTACTATGTATGCCAATGAAGGACAAAAATTTAACAAAAAGAGCTTGATCATTTACTTATATTGCCTTACATTTAGCTAGTCATGAAAACGGAGGACTTGGACGATCTCTTTCAAGGTGTCCACAATATGACACGAGCCGTAGTCCTACTCTGCCCGCTTAAAGCGTAACTGCACAAGACCTTCAAAGGACTACTGGGGCCATGGAGCACCAACAGCCCAGCCTAAATGCAATACCGATGCATTTAACAGACAGAGACACCAAACACTTTGCCAACAGGAAGACGAGAAGACACAAACCGCCCAAAGAACGGGGAACAACCCCCCACAACCTCCCCACCCGGCCCCATCAGCCACCATCCAAGGCCCGATCGGCAACCACCCCCCACATCCACCACCCCATCCCACCTAACGAAGACGATGGTTTCAATCCTAATACGGAGAACCCCAAACGGTCCCAATACTTCCCAACCCAACCCTGACCAACCACACCACCCCACCCCACCCCCAACCACCCACCGCCATCACCACCCCCAGCCAACCCCACCCCATCCCCACCAAGCCCACCCACTCCAACCACACCGGCACACCACACCCTGACCCACATGATCCCAATGTCCTCACCAAGCCGAAAAATGAAATGAGACTACAGACACGCCAAACCCCTGTTACATGAACTTCCTATAAAGATGTCAGAACATACCAGACCCGAGAAGAAATGCTCTGCCCATAACAACGTATGACCATGGATGACGCCCCACCCCATTTCAAGCACACAGTACCAAAGTTCACGTATCACCTGCCAGCCCACAGTTCCCTCGCATAACCGGCCCCATGACGCCATTCCACTTTCCCCATTTACCCTATGAAGGAGTGCAGCCACCAAACCCTTGGAAATACAAATCATGAGTCCAAAAGATCATCACCCGGTACACCCGATACCGGTCCGACGAACATACCACCAAGACCGACTGATCCACCAACCAACAGAGCGGCCTGGACAACAATGGAGAGAAACAATTTATACGATCTGAGCCGTTGATAAAATACGACCTTCCATCTTGCTCCAAGCCTAACCCATATCACAACCACCGAGACAGAGACACCACAGCGAGAGAAACCCAACACAACGTGGGATACACCGCACACCACCCAGGGATGCCCACTCCATAGCTCTGGAACATGAGCAGCTCAAAATATACCCCAACTCATCGAAAGGCACGTCTAAAGATACAGCGGGCACCCCAAAGGAGGCCACGTAAAGGAAGGACCAAATTACAAGTAAGAGGATTCTACTGCACTGGGCGGACGGTGCAAGATCTGGCCAGGACATGCTCACGCAGCATCCCAGAGCCGTGGCCGCAAAGTTCGAGGAACATAGAAGAGAAACCCCTACTTCGAGGTCACATAACGTGACCTTGGTCAGCAGGTTCAGAAGATCGGATCAAATGGGGTAAACCTATCGACCCTACCACAAACCCACAAAATCGCTAACCATCCCACCAACTTTACTCTTCCTGAAGACAGATCACGATTATCTCTTCGAGGAAACCACTAACAGCACTCTAACAACCCCTCATGGGTGAATCACCATAAAACCGAGTTATCGCTAGAGGACAAGATCTCGTATGAAATGGGGTTAACATGATGGAGGTCGACTCCAATGAACCATATCAGCCAAAGACCTCCATCCTAATAGGTAAGGAAGCTGCCCTCGCACGTTAACTGCATCTTTGCCTCTGAAACCCTAGAAGCGTGAAGTGGCCTAAAAGTTTAAGTCTTCCTCAAAAAAAACAAACTCTATAAAAGTAAGATAAGCCCTCAAGTGTGCAATACCAGGTATATAAGCAACCTCGCTTGCCAAGGGTCCTCCGAAGAAAGTACAAAATCTCAAAACATGGAAAAAATTACAAAACTCAAAACATGGAAAAAACATAAAATCCTAAAAACATTGAAAATCCAAAGTCCAAAAATATTGTCATTTAAAATTCTAAAATGTCGCTCCCACAAAAGGATGCCTTAATCAAAAATACCCGGCCCCACGTGAAATCGACCCACTTTCCTGCAGAGAAATACAAGAAGAGATAGACAAGTCACGGTCCTGATGAGGATATCACTTTAGAGGAGTTCTCCCTCAATGAGCTCCTGACCGACGGTCGACTTTGGAGCATGGCCCTCACCCCATTGTCGAAGAGATCGTAGGATGTCAACTCTGGGAACCGGCGAGGTCTTCGGTGGATAACCAAAATTCTGCAACGCTACTATCTCCTCAAGAAAGAAAAAAGAAGGATCGATTTCCTTCTTACCATATATCAACACGTTTTTTGCCTCGGTCATACGCACGGTGACATGCTCGTCTGGATACCGATTTGGTCCATGAGTAGCTGAGCGTCTCTACCCTGATATGGTTATTAATGCTGGAAGGTAGTTTGTAGGACGCCTTCACTCGAATGGATGCCGAAAGTCAAAGACGAGGCCATCAAGCAACACAACGTGACTTCACATCCAAAACACCCACAGCCAACATCGCATCTACAAAAGACGGAAATGCACCTGACGACTTCACCACACACCCACATCTCGCTGATAACGATCCATCAAATGGCAGAGGCCGAACCTTGCTGTCATTCGGGTCAAGAGCCATGACCCACTACATGACGGGCGCGATTTGGTGCTGCGTCGTCGAAAACCGCTAGGGAATTCATCGTAGGGACGTATAAATTGGCAATAACCCAATCAAAGCAATTCATCATCAAAATGCCACCGCCATCCACCGGTAGAAAGAGGTTAGAGGGTTTCAAGGTAATCACAGATATCGCTCGGCTCATCGCATACCTAACCCAACCGGCATCGCCGATCTTCGTTACTAAGGAAGAATTCAATTCGCTGAATGGAAACGTATCGATTGCCGCAGCCGTCAAAAAATCAAAAGCTACCTCCTTAATCCACCTGTTTCGCGTACCACCGAGCTGTACGGAGACCACTCTTGATGTATCTCCATGACCTAAGTTTTCCTCATGGATGTGTCTTTGGGGCGCATTTACGCAAACAGGAAGAAGAGAGTAGGCCATTTACCATATCTGAGCAAGAAGTTTATCGGATTACGACGCCGCTTATTCTTATCTAGGAGAAAGCTATGCCCGCTCTCAGAGTATACTAACAAAGGTTCACTATTACTTTACTATCCCAGCTTGCTCGCTTCTTGGACCTTTAATGACCCGTTTGAAATACTCCGTCTTCAAAAGACTCCAACTCACCGATGAACCGCGACGATGGCAAATCTTCCCCCTTTATTATCCGAAGCTCGAGCATCAATGTGACACACTAAAAAATTGATCATAAGCAGCGTCAGATTATCCTTTGGTCGATAATCCTTTACCTAACTATGAGCCGTTAAGAACCTAATTCCTGAAGATGAAGATATCTTTGTTCGAAAAATGCACTTGACGGAAGGGCCATCGACATGTAAGAAGCTGTCACCAAAAGAATCAAGGGGTCAATGCTCAATTTTGATTCGGTCGAAGCCACGTCTATCTAAATGTCGAGGACCACCTTCAGGATTTGCCATTCATCGCCATCCCGATTTACTAACAAGATCCCGGACAAAAGAATGATTCTTATCAAGCTCAACTTCCCTTGTACTCAATAATACCTCGGTTGAGTATGACAGCTTGCGCTACCGGTCTGTAGGCGCTCGATCTAAGTGTGTAACCTTTACCTTCGAAGTATTTACATTCATAGTTAATCATATGCCGGATTTAATGCAGTGACCGAAGATGAAAGATGAACGAAATCGATTCCCATCATGAACCCATAAAACCGAGGATCTCGAGCCAATAAGCTATTCCAAGATGCGATTTCTATACCGAGACCCCCAGATAAGGAATCGCTGTTGCTTAATGAGCCATTAGCAACGTTTGGCTTAGTCGATTGACAACATCTGGTGCTGGAGATGAATATCAAGATCGAAGCAGCAGGACATGAGTCGGCCTTCTCGCTTCCGCACTGTGAGGAACCTACAAAGTTCATGATGAGCCACCTTGGTTCTCTGATATCATGCAAACCTTGAGACCCCGACTTTCCCATTGAGGGTACATCTACGATGTATCGACGAACTCGGCTCAACATCTAGCTTGCTAGTGTTACACGACGCGAGAAGTTTCTCAAGAATAATATTGTCGATTTGGAGTACCAAAGATATCATCACGACAAATCACAAACTTATGAAGTAATGCCACATCCGAGATCAAGATCAAGCACCATCACTCATCCCCTTATTGGCCTCAAACTAATGGAGTCGTGGAAGCCGAGAACAAGACAGTCGTCCGCATCCTTGAGAAAATGGTCGTCACTTATCAAGATTTGAGCGAAATGCTGCCATTTGCTTTGTGGGCCTACCGAATGTCGATCTGTACCGCTACAGGGGCAACACCATTCTCCCTTGTGTATGAAACCGAGGCCGTCCTCCCGATAGAGATTGAAGTACCCTCGCTCTGAATCCTCATGGAATCAAGCTTACCCGAAGCAGAGAGAGAGAGAGATCCCGCATTGAACAATTAAACTTATTAGACGAGAAGAGACTCCTAGCCTTGTGTTACACTCAAGTTTACCAGGGGAGAATCACACCCGCTTACAATAAATGTATCCGTGGTCGAGATCTAAAGGTAGGAGACACTGTGCTGAAGAGATCTTCCCATCCCTCCATGCCGATCCAAGAGGAAAGTTTAAGCCGAACTAGGAATGACCATACGTCATTCGAGAAGTGCTGCCGGGATACGCCATCCGCCTCACCACCATAGACGGAGATTATCTTCCTGAGCCCATCAACACTGGATATGTCCGATGGTTCTACTCTTAGTCTATCGCGATAAGGTAAGTATTGATGAAACTGATACGTGACTGCTTAAGAACTACTGAAAAGAGGCCATCATTTCAAGCACAGTAGCCTAAAAACATTCCTAAAAATGATGATATCCTTTGCTACCCCATTTGAGCCAGGCCTTTCTTTCAATAAACCCATTCCCCCAAAAAAAATATATACGTGTATATATACTAAAAAGAGAGAGAGAGAGAGAGAGAGAGAGAAAATATGCATGTGTATAAAGTTACTATCAAATCTAAAAAAATTAAAAAAGTAAAACCTCAAAAAGAGATTGCCTGCAATGGAGGAAAAAGAATAACAAAAAATATGTGTATAGAAGAATCACGGGGCATGTACAGTATAAAGCCCCAAGGCGGAAAGTATGTTGAGAAAATTGAAGCCGTATCAAGGAAACGCTTTTAGCCCAGCATACCTTCAAATCCTAACCTAACCCATGGCCAAGCTACACCCTGAAGGAAGCCCTCTTTGTAGGTTCGCAAGCAGTCATAATATCTGTTAAGTCAACATGAGCTGAGTCGTGAGACGACACCAGAACCGTATCCAACCGGCTATAATGGAATCGACATCTATGTCGTGGCTCTTGAAAAAAAAAAATAATAAAAAGAATAAAAAATAAAATAAAAATACAAGCTTAAAGTAAGATGGACGTAGTGAAAACCCGAAAGACCATTACGGGTAAAAACAGTTGGCTTGTGTGGACCAGGTGAAAACCCGAAAGGGCGCTTGGGGTAAGAGAGCTAAACCCATGGATGTGGTGAAAACCCGAAAGGGCGCAACAAGTAAAAAAAGGAGATAAATAAAAAAAAAAGAAAAAGAGAAAAAAGAAAAAAGAGAAGAAAAAAAAAAAGAAAAAAGAAAGGGTTTGACTGATTAAGAAGATTGATGTTTGAGGAACCTTTTTGTTACTCTTTCTGTACCCTCTTGTCCGACTGGGCTGCTCATGCTAGTTCGAATCGGGTCCCGACCAGAATTGTCTTTGTGAAATCCGCACCGTCAAACGTATGATCCGAGGCAAGGAGAAATGTTAAACTCAATCCAAAGGGCTCAACGTTTTGACCTTGGTAAAATCCGAAAACTCACTCAGGTTTGACTGCATGAAAGAGTTCGACTATGCTCAAAATGGGACCCGTTACTCCATCTCACTATCAAGGCATCAAAAACAAAAAAAAGAAGAAAAGTCAAAAACAAAAAAAAAATCAAGAAAAATCCAAACACCAAAAAATGTGTATATATTTCTACTCATTTTCATGTACATATTTCCAGCATCATATTTCAATCTCAAAAATGAAGAAAAATAACAAAAAAACTCTCAAAACAAAAATCCAAAAAAATATATATATTGAAAATGAAAAAGTGTAGGTAGAAATCTATTTTTTCTTCTATTATTTAGGATGCATTTTCTTTATATGTATAAACAAAAAAGGGACTGACGTTTTCTTGAGAATGTGCAGGAACATCACACGGTCCAAAGCCTCGAAGCGGGCAACTTCTCAGCGATGAACAAATTAGATAAAGCATCTCACCACCGACGTCAGGTCTAAAAAAAAATGATGATGAAAATCATTTCGAAAAGAAAAAGAAATCTATGTTTTCATACTACGCATAGCTATGCACTCGCATATTTCGATGCGGTAAAATGTCAATATGTTACCAGCAACACAGCTGTGTAAAATTAATGTCTTAGGTCTAAGGTTCACCTTGGATCCATGGATCCTATTTCAAAATAGGAGCGACGGTGTCAATTTCGGTCAAACAGTCAATGCTTGGATCAGATTGATTCCACCGCTAAATCTTCGCCCTGATCGTTCCATATTTCGGTTTCAGGTGAACTTGAGTACGTTAGCTTCAGTTTCGTTACAAACTATTGCGGAGGCACGGGTTCTTGGTATGCGTTGTCTGGGTGTGCGCCTCTCGGGGTTCGAGGTCTAGATAATGATTAAAAAAAAATGAAGAAAAAGCAATCTTTAAAACAAAGAAAAAAGAGAAAAAGAATAAATCTGTGCTTCCCCACAGAGCGACGCAAATGCGTGTTCTGATGCGGTAAAATGTCGATGTTTTATCAGCAACACCACTGTGCTATAATAACGTCCTAAGTCTAAGGCATGCCTTGGATTCTGGATCCTACTTTAAGGAAGGAGCAACAACGTCGGTCCTGGTCAAACAATCGATGTTTCGATCGAGTCGGCTCCACTGCTAAATCTTTTGAGCCAAACGCTCTGTCTTTGGGTTCATATGAACTTAAGTGTCTTAAGCTTCAGATTCTCTATTGGAAAAAGGTCAATCGTTGGTTGAGACCAACCTGTTGAGAATGAGACTATGTGTCAATCAAACTATGTGCAACCATGCATTCGGAAGGGATCATTTCCCTTTTTATTTTCTGCAGGCTTAAAACCTGTATGGGTAGCGGTATCCCTGTAAAGTGTACGCCATGCGTCTGGGTATCCGTATGATAGTTATTTGTCCCCGTAAATTATACTCGGGCGGGTTCGGGTCGGGGCTTCCATCTCCTTTGTTGTTACTTATTGCCCCTGATGGGTGCATGGTTATGCATAGTTAATTGATGTTTATGATCATTGTTGGCGAAAGTCAAGATTGGATGCTCCTTTTTGGGAGACACCCAATGTTTGGTTGGATCTATTCAAGGTAGTTGAAGCTGGATGCTCTAGCTCATGTTGATCTAGGGCACATTTTCAGAAAAATGACACGTATTCCTAAAAAGCGTTGTGACATCTATTCACTTCTCTCGGGTGGTCATGCTAAATAAACTTTGGGATCGATGGGTTCGCCCAAAGATCTCAAACCCTGCTTTCAGCAGGGCACCCGCGAATAATCCAATGATGTCGTCAAATGCCTTGTAGGATTGGACGCAAACTGTGGAGCCTTACGTATGTTTACTTTGCGCCTATCTTTGAATGTGGGTCGATCACCCCTCTTACTTAAGAAACTGTTGTATTCAGAATAAATCTCGAACATCAATCACCTTCGAGTCATCTCGAGAAGCAGACGTTTTTTCCAACTAACGAGCTTTCGCAACTCAAGAGGCGAATGTTTTTCTCAGCTATTGGGCTTTCACAACTCATTCCACCTCGGTTATGCCCAGTAATGTTGCTAAGCGCTTGGGAACCGATTACCTCGAGGAACGAATGATTAGCCTGACACCCTAGGGCTTTTGTTTTCTCACGGTGTTACTCACCTAATGTTTGAAGTTCGTTCTGAATGCAGCGGACCTGTCAGTAATGCCTTGAGCCTCTTCGGATGTCTCTTTTCTTTGAGATACGATCATTAGTGATCGGATACCAAAGAGGGGCATCTGTAGACAGCCAAATTTGGCCCAAGGCCCAATCGAAATACCTTTTGAGAAAGGTGCAATTCTGAGCTTTTGATGGCATGCATGGAACCCTTAGGAATTACCCCAAACCCCTAGGAATCACCTTAGATCCCTCAAAACATATCTCGAACCTTTAGAAACTAATCCCAAACCCTTAGGAATCAACCATAGCCTTCCCAGACCTATTAGAACACTTCCCGGACACGATTCGAACTCTCCTGAATAGCGATTAGAAAGAGGAGTGCTAAAGTTTTTATGGATAGTTGCCCAACCTAAGGTATATATCATTGGAAAGTAGAGCTTCCCATCTTTCCAACGAACTACGAATCGCCTAATTTAAAGTTATACATAAAAAGATATGGCAGAATGAAGATCGTAAATTTGTGCAAGAAATTACAAAATCGGAACCATAGAGCCAATTTCGAACTCACCAAAACAGCTGATGAAAAGAGGAGTTCCAAGGTTAGCATAGATAGTTTCCTAACCTAAGGCTTATACCATTGGAAAGTAGACTTTCCTAGCTTTCTAACAAGCAAAGAATCACCTAATTTGGAGTTGTACATAAAAAGTTATGGTAATTTGAAAATTGCGAATTTGTGCAGGAAATTGCAAACCGGGCCGTGCCCCTGTGGGTCTTCAACTTCCAACAGTTTGGGCCTAGTTTTCCTTAAAAAAATGGCTAAAATTGACATTGGGGGTTTGACTTGTGGACCATCCCAAAGTCTAGGGTGTGTTTCTTTAGGACCCTAGTGACCCTATTAGCTTAAGTTATCACCCTTTTGCCATTCAAGTCACCACCCTATCATCTACCATTAAACTCAAATCTCTCTTCACCAAGCTCTAGAAAACCACAAAAATCCTAGATTGCCCATTACCTAATTACTAATCCAATTAGGACTTTAACTCCTCACTAATCCTCCCTTTCTCTATAAATAGAGAGCCACCCTTCTTGCTTAAGGGTTGAGAATTTTGGCCTAAGAGAGAAAGAGCTTAAAGTGAGACGATCTTTCTCCCTTTGGTGCACACTTCCCATACAAATTCCAGAATTCTAAAACCTCCTTTGAGTGATATTTTTCACCTTAGATCCCTTAGTTTAGGTATATGCGACTCATTCGCCTTCCCTCTCTACCTCTTAGTTAGCAAGCCTTAGAGGTTAGAACCCCACTTTCCACCATACAAAGCCTTTAAGAGCTCATCAAAGCAAGCCACGCAAGGCTCTCCTACAGTGCTACAAAGGCCCGAGGGCTCTGGCTCTCCCATTTTTTCTCCTATCTCTTTCTAGCTCCCTCCATCCTCCCATTTGTGCCGTTACGCCGCCGATTTTTTGGTACGAACGGAGGGGCATAAATAGGATTCTAAGCTCTTTTGGGCAAGAGGAAGCTATTTTTTTTTATTTTTTTTTCATTTTATTTTATTTTTGGCCATTAGTAGAGACCGCGTTAAGCGGGTTGATCGGGTACCTAACACCTTCCCGATCGATAACCGAAGCCCCTACCCAAGAGCCTTTGGTGTGGGCCGGATTCAGAGTCATATTTTTAGTACTTAAGTGCTCATAAAAATGAACTAGGTACCCGGGACACCGAAAGCTCCGGGTGGCAACTCTATATTTTTCGTTAGAGAGCGCATCGTCGCGACGGGATCGTCTCGATTCCCACGGTTGCACATTATGTATCACTCCTATGCTTAATTGCAATTGTAGATGATTAATCATGACTTGAAATTTTTTATAATCAAAATTTTCACAAAAATTAATTGCTTAAATTGACACTCATGTATTCTTTAAAAGAGACAAAAAAAAATTATTAATATTCACGAAAAAGATTATCTCAATTATATTTTTAAATGGTTGGTGAAACAAACATAAGAGATGAAATTGTATCAAATTACAATTTAGACATGAAAGCCAAATAGTCCATGTGTAGCAAAGCAAATTCTAAACTACTTTAAGTAAAAGTGGAAAGAATTAATGCCGACTCTAGATAATTGCAAAGTATCATACTTGTGTATCCAAATGGGCCCTAATGAATCTAATCCAACCCCTTGGGCCTAAATCCCATTCAACACAATTTTCTAATTCAATGACCTAACTCATATGTCCTGCACACTGGTTAAATTGTGACAGTCAGGATTTCAGCACCCCGAAACCCGTGCCATCAGCACGACCCTCTAGGCCGTGCCCCTAAAATTTATACGGAACAATAGTATGACCAAACAATAACTACTCAAAACAAAACTGATAAACTGAACGACATGAAATCAAGATATACTAATCTAAAGTAGAAGCTCAAAAGACAGTTCTACTTCCATGCGAACGCATGAACAGAAGAACCGACCCGAATCATCGGTGATAATCAGATCACCCCAGATGGTTCGCCAAAAAGAATATATCATTTAATTACGTTGTTTAAAAAATATAAGGCTTGACATACCAAGCCGTATAGTAAACTCTCAAAAATCTCCCTCAAGGTACGCAGGGGTCCCCTAGAAGAAATCCTTAGGATGTGGTTCAAACTCTTCCCTGGGCATGTAATCCGAATCCCCCGAATCTACGTTTCTTGAAGCCTCGGCCGCAGCTAGCAATGGACCTGCGACGTATAATCTAAAGGGGTGAGCTACATCCTAGCTCAATAGGGAAACAACAAGTAAATATATAAATTAAGCTCTCACATGTATTCTAAAACAGTTTAAAAGCATAGTTTATCTGATGGAATTACTGAGAAATAATTTAGATGAACAGAAAAGATATGATAGATGCAATTGTTACTTTATATGATTTTGTTCATTCTCAACTTACTGGTATTAGTTATTGAATCGGCCTAATCACTTAAATCTTAACTTAAATAATCCCCGAACAATATAGCATCGATCCTCGATGGAATATCCACCATCGTCGTCTAAATAGACACTTGTCATATATGTTTCTTAAATACTACCCAAGTCATTTTCTCATAGGCGACGGGGTTCTAATCTCATACTGACATTCCTGAATGTCAAACTGGTGTACGGATTAGCCGCCGTACCGGACACGGATATTCTGCCGAGTCAGTCGTAGGTATCCCGCCACGTCGATAGGGTATTCTATTCAAATCTCAAATAACAAAAATATCGAAAGTACACTACATATAGTTATTCACCGTGTAATTGTGCTAATTCTAGTATATTAGGCTTTATCACTTTTTCTTTCACTTTGCTGATATGTTACTCTTACACCCCTAGGGTGTCACTAGCGCAACGCATCACTTTAATGCCCATTAACACGTTTCACATCCCCTGGGGACCTTATGAGTTCATTTTGTATTTACACACATACACTCTCTTTGAAATCACATTTTTGATGCATAAATATTCGTGTGAATGACTCTACATACATATTTTTAAAAATTAAAGTACATATTTAAGGTGTTCCCTACCTTAATGCAAAACCATCACTTGACGTATCACTACCCCCTGGGGAAATCAAGTGTCTCAAACTATGTCAAACCTACATCACATGTGACAAAATATTCTTAGAAAGTCTCCCCAAGAATCTCGGGAACCAAAGCTTCCAAAAATAATAAAAATAAACTAAAATTTCATGGTTTACCTCGCTCGAGCGATCACTATTCATCGCGCGAGTGAATAGTATTCATCGCACGAGCGAACACTATTCATCGCTCGAGCAATCCTTATTCCTAGCTCTAGTAAGTACTATTCATCGCGCCAGCCTTCCCTTCACAAGGGGTCTCGCTTGAGCAAGCCCAGAACAGAATTTATACTTATATTTTGTGATCCTCTTCGAGTGAGCGAGCTATTTAAACCGCTCGAGAGATGAGCGATAACAGTTAATGCTCGATCAGTTCTAGAACTAACTTCCTACTTCATTTAATACCCTATTAATGTCAAAAATGATCCAACTAACAATTAATACTTTATTTAAAAGACACATAAACATTAAACATACCTTGGCTCAAAGGGATTCCTTATAGATTTGATCCTTAGTTCTCACAATGAAAGAGGGTCCCCAAAACCCTCCTCTCCAACCTTTTTCTAGATAAATCAAATTCTCCAAACCCTTAGATCTTCTTCAAGGGTTTCACCACATCATCTTTGTACCATAAACTTAATATTCTTAGAGTAGATCTCACCTTTGGGTCAAAAGAAAATCTAAATTTCTAAATCTCCCTTACAACTCAAACCCTCTTCCCTCTTACTCTCTCTTTCACACTCTCTATTTGTTCTATAATAATCGTGTGGGAGACTCCTTCCCCCCTTTCTCTACTTTCTTTTGACTAGTGTGCTAACCACATACATTTCTACATATGTTTTGCACACACATGGCTTACCTACTGAACATATACACTTAAAGTGTACATAGTAATTGTGGTTCCCTTGTGAACCACAAACACCCATGCGGCGTGCGTCGTGCAAGACGTACATAGTTCCCTAAAACCTGGGTTATTACATTCTTCCCACCTTATAAAATTATCGTCCACGAAAATTGATAATACACTAGAAAATTAGCTACAACTAGTAACACAACCTTCGACGAGGCTAACTATTTAGTCTAATCATCTACTTAAGCATTTGGTCAAAAAGACCTGCAATCAAACTTGCATTAAGGTAACATACAATCCACACTCTATTTGTACAAAACAATTTCATTCAAATCAGCTCGAAATATCAGGATCGATTTTATAATTATTAATTCTCATTTATCAATGAGTACCTGCATAAGAACGACACATGATTTCCCATTCTGATGCAACGACGCACATTAGAACCAAATGACAATATATATACATAGACAATCATCAAGTTAACTAGTAAAATTATGACAGTTTAAAAGATCGCATCCCAATATTCACATCAAAATACTTACAAATATTACATTACTATTTTCAAAAAGAATTTAAATAACAGATGACGACCTAATCGTTACCCTGCTCATACTCCTCGTCATCGTCATCGTCATCATCGTCACCAACCTCTCCGGCGGTAGTGGCACCAGCTGTAGTCGCCCTAGTAGCAGGACCTGAGCTAGATGCACCAAAGATAGTACCTCGCATAGCACCGATGCGCTCCCGGTACATCTGTGGAAACATATGGCCCATGAGGTCGATGAGGAGCGACTCTTGGAACGGTTGATGTAGCCGGATCTCCCACCCTTGTAGGAGGATCTCTCGCATCATGCTGTTGTCGGTGGTAGGGAAAGGCTGGGGAGACGAAGCGGAGGGCGCTGTCGGTCCAGTCGGTGGTGGTTGTGCCGCTTGCCGGGCAACCTGACGATCCCGCTTCCTGATTAGACTGTTTTGGAGGCTTTTTAAGTTTCTACTCAGGTCTTGGCTTAGAAATGGGATGATATTATCAGTGAGGACGGGCTCGTCCTCTCGTATGTGGAAGCGGTCCTTCCGATTGCGCAAGTCAAAGAGGCAGGAAATAAGACGGGTGTACGGTAGGCGATTGATGGGTGGTAGAAAAGCACCCTTAATGTTTCGCTTAAGAGCATGTATAATTCCCTTGAGAACCACCCTAGGTGCATTAAACCACCTGTTGTGAAAAGCAGAGTGCAGCGCCCTCAAAAATATGTCACGACGCTCTTGGTCGTGGCCCGCTGAGTATAATTATTATATTTTTTAAATGTCAAAAGGCCACATATGTGGCGGTAACTAAGACCGAGTGATAGATTGTCCCGATGTAGTGGTGCCGCCAATAATGTCGGCGACGATTGTCTGGAAAGGTACTTCTTGGGCAAAAGGTGATTGTGAATTGGGTTCTCGGGTGTAGGCGTGAGGGCAATTCATGGCAAGCGAAATGTCGGCCTCGCCAAACTCAAACGACCTTCCGTCTATTTCAATGACGAGAATGTCCTTGTCAGTAGTGGTCTTAAGAGTTTGATAAAATAATTTTACAAGCCGTGGATAATACCGGTTCCCAAATGGTGTCAATAAAGATCGCATACGGTTTTGCTTGAGAAAATCAGAAGTCCATTTGGTGGGTGTAGGATCCCGAAAGCAAGTGGGGTGGATTTCCCACTAGGTTTCAAAGATTTTGGCCCCCTACCAATTGTTCGATAGGACCGGTGCCTCTGTTTAAAGTGGTGGCAGTGGAGGTGGTGAAGGTGGTGGCCATGGCGCCTTGTTGCGAGAAGGAGGCGATCGAATCGCGACCCTCTTCTTGGGTTGAGGATTTGGGCTTGTAGAAGCCATTAAGGTATCAAAAGGAAATCAACTCAATAAAATAAGGTGGATTTAGGGCGCAATTTACCTTTTGAAGCATTTTTAACGGATCGGATTCTTCAAATCCAACTTGAAATCTCATGTTCAAGAAGGTTCAAAGCCAAAACCCTAAACCCCAACGCCCAAATCACTTCTCGCATGAAGAAAATGGGTGAAACAGTGATCGCTGCCCATTTTATACCCCCCCCCCCTCGCTCGAGCGCGAGTGAGTCCAGAACGTTTTGGCGCTTCATTTTCACATGGTTCGCACGAGCGAGCGTAACTCCTCGCTCGAGCAAGCCCAAAAACATTTTTCCAGCTCTTTTTACTCCTATATTTTCACCTTGTATCACTTTTAACTTCTAGTATCTCTTTAACACATGATTTCCTATCCAATACATTTAGAAATTTATGATGGAATGAGCAATCTACCAAGATTGAAATGAACTATGCTCAAAGTTTAATAAAATTCATTCATTCGTTTCAAAATAGAAATCTCCGTATATACACAAGCCAAAATATTATATATTACAACAATTTGTTAGGCACTAACTAGCATTCTCAAACAAGCTAGGATATTGTTCTTTGACATCCGCCTCACGCTCCCATGTTGCTTCTTCGCCCGGATGATTCTTCCATCGAACCAGTACTAATGGGATCACTTTTGTCCGCAACACTTGTTCTTTTCGATCCAAAATCTCGGTCGGTTCCTCTATCATGCTCATGTCTTCATGCATTTCCAAAGGTTGACTGGCCAAAACGTGATCAGGGCCATTAATATACTTCATGAGCATAGATACGTGAAACACATTATGCACCCGATCGAATAGTGGTGGTAATCCAATGTGGTAAGCACCTTCTCCTACTCGACCTAAAACCTCGAATGGTCCAAGGTAGCGGGGACTTAACTTTCCTCTCTTTCTGAATCTCATCACGCCCTTCATAGGCGACACTTTGACAAAAATGTGTTCACCCACCTTATAGTCTACACTGGTCCGCTTGATATTGGCGTAGCTTTTCTGCCTGTTCTGAGCCGCTTTGAGTTTTGCCCTTATCATGTGAACATAGGTGGCATTATCTTCAAACATCTCGGGTCCCAAAACAAATTTCTCACCGGTTTCCTCCCAATTGATGGGCGATCTATATCGCTGTCCATAAAGAGCTTCATACGGTGTCATGCCAATGCTCGCTTGAAAACTGTTGTTGTATGCAAACTCAATCAATGGTAGGTGTTGATCTCATGATCCTTGCAACTCTAGCATACACGCCCTAAGCATGTCCTCGATGATCTGATTTACCCGCTCTATTTGCCCATCAGTTTGTGGATGGAATGCTGAACTGAAATCCAATCGCGTTTCTATTCCTTCTTAAAATTTCTTCCAAAACTTTGACATGTACAATGGATCACGGCTAGAAATGATACTGCTTGGGATCCCGTGTAGACGCACGATCTCTTTCATATACAACTCTACAAGTCTTCCCCCTGTGTATATTGTGTTGTAAGGCAAGAAGTCTGCAAACTTGATCAATCGGTCTACGACTACCCAAATAGCATTATATCTCTTTACAGTATACGGTAGTCCAACGATAAAGTCTATAGAGATCGATTCCCACTTTCACTTCAGTATAGGTAGAGGTTGCAATAATTTCGCAGGATGTCTATGATCGACCTTCACCTGCTGACATGTCAAACACCGTGACACGTACTTAGCCACGTCTTGCTTCAAACCTCTCCACCAGTAATTCTTTTTCAAATCCTGATACATTTTAGTGCTACTAGGGTGGATCGCATAGTTTGACTTGTGAGCTTCATCGAGTATTGCTCTCCGTAGATCGACATTGTTGGGAATGCAAAGACGATCCTTGAACAATAGAGAACCATCTTCTTTCACTGAGAACTCAGGTCTGACGCCTTCAATCACATCTTGATGAATCTTAGTTAGTGTCGGGTTTTCATCCGTAGCTCATCGATATGCTCAAATATCACTGGTCTCACTGATATGTTAGCCAAAAAGGCTCCTGTAGCTTGCGACTCGATATTTGCATCATACAGTGTCAGATCTTCAAATAACTTTCATTGGTGCATACCTAAAATCAAACTAGCCAATTGAGTTGAACCCTTCAAACTCAAGGCATCGGCTACTACATTAGCCTTGCCTGGATGGTACTGTAAACAGTCATAGTCTTTGAGGAATTTCATCCACCCGCGCTGTCTCATTTTTAACTCCTTCTGTGTAAACAGGTATCTGAGGCTCTTGTGGTCGGTGAAAATCTCAAAGGTCTCACCGTACAAATAATATCGGCAAATTTTCAGTGTAAATATGACCGCTGCTAGTTCCAGGTCATGTGTCGGGTAGTTCTTTTCATGCTCTTTCAATTGTCTTGACCCGTAAGCTATCACCTTTTTGAATTGGTTGAGCATACAACCCAAACCATTATATGAAGCATCACTGTAGACTACGATCCCTCCACTGCCTGAAGGAATCGCTAGTATTAGAACTGAAGTGAGCCTCTTCTTGAGTTCTTGAAAACTCTTCTCGCACGCTTCACTCCACTCGAATCTTGAATCCTTCCGTGTAAGCCTCGTAAGAGGCCCTAATATTTTTGAAAACCCCTCTACAAAACGTCGATAATAGCCCGCTAGTCTAAGGAAACTACGGACGTTGGTCACGGTCTTTGATTGCTCCCAATTTACTACTGCTTCGATCTTAGCTGGATCTACCGTGATACCATATTTTGAGACAACATGTCCTAAAAAGCTAAACTCCTCTAACCAAAACTCGTACTTACTAAGCTTGGCATATAGTTGGTGTTCACATAAGGTTTGTAGAGCAACCCTCAAGTGTTCTTTGTGCTCTGCTTTCGATTTAGAGTATATTAGGATATCGTCAACGAACACCATGACGCAGGAGTCCAGGTGTGGTTTAAACACCTGATTCATTAAGTCCATAAACGACGCTGGTGCGTTCGTCAACTCAAACGGCATCACCAAGAACTCATAGTGTCCATACTGTGTCCTGAATGCAATCTTCTGGATGTCCTCTGCCTTGACTCTCAACTGACGGTATCCAGATCTCATATCGATCTTAGAAAAATACTTCGCTCCTTGCAGCTGATTGAATAGGTCATCTATCCTAGGCAAAGGATATCGGTTCTTTATGGTGAGTTTGTTCAACTGGCGATAGTCAATGTACAGCCGCATTAACTCATCTTTCTTCTTTACAAACAAGACCGGTGCTCCCCATTGAGACACGCTTGGTCTCACAAATCCTTTGTCCATGAGCTCTTGTAATTACTCTTTCAACTCCTTCAACTCAGCAGGAGTCATTCTATATGGTGCTTTTGAAACATGCTCCATTCCCAGTACTAAATCGATGGCGAACTCTACTTCTCTCTCTGGAGGTAATCCTGATAATTCCTCCGAAAATATACTTTTAAACTCTCACACTGCTGCTATCTCGGAGATAATATTCTTCTTTTCCTTATCCTCTTTCAAGAATGCCAAATAACTGTTGCACCGTTTTCTGATCAAGCGCTTGGCCCTGACTGCAAAAATAAGTGACATATGTGTTGATCTCTCTCCTCGAAATCGAAACGATCTCCTTGTATTAGGTCTGAAGATGACAATCTTATTATTGCAATCCACGGCCGCACAATGTTGTGACAACCAATCCATGCCAAGGATCACATCTAATCCTTGCATGTCCAATAATATTAATTTTACATCTAGTTCATAGACGTCCCCATCCTGAATACTCACTACTACCGACTTGCAAATCAACTCCGTGTCGACTAATTCTCCAGTCGAGATAGACACTAATAGAACAAACTCCAGCGTCTCCGGAACAATCTTCATTCTTTTTGCAAACCTCGGAGTGACAAAGGAGTGGGTAGACCCTGGGTCTATCAACGCTCTTGCTTCACATGCTACATAGCATCCTTTTTCGTAGACTTGTAATATACCTATAACATACATATATACATATATAGTACATATTTTATTTAAAAATTTTAACGTACAAAATGAATCTACACACTTTTCTAATTAATGCACCTTCTCTATCTAAATTTTATTGAATTGACATTCTTTATTTTAAAAGGAATCTCACCTTGGATGACTTCATGTACGTTCCCTACTTCTTGGGCGGTGACTGCATAGGCTCTCCCTTGTACGACCGACTTTCTCGCTTGTATCGATCGTGGAATTGGAGCAGAGGCCGTTTTATCCTTGTTCATCTTAGGACAATCTTTAATCATGTGGCCCACCTTGCCACATTTAAAGCAGCCTCGCGTCCCTTACCTGCAATTCGCCGTTTTGTGGAACTTACCACACTTGACATAAGTCTCCCTAGGTGTGGAAGAAGCAGCTCGTGAAAAGCCTTAAGTAACTGTAGCCCCAGTAGAAATAGCAGGGCTCTCATAACGTATCGGCCTCCCCGACGCAAGCAATGTGAATCTCTGATAGTTGGTCTATTGTGCCGGTCTCCCATACCCTGCTTGGAATGGTGGTCTCTGACTAGGTACTATGAATCTCGGCTTTTTGTTCACCGGCTCATAGTTCTCTGTTCTACTATGATCTACACTCCCTCGTCCCTGCTGTTTCCTTTGGCGATATCGATTATTATTTTCTTCCTCAACTATCAAAAGCTTTACTCATGACCTCTCCATAGGTCATTAGCTGGAATGGTGCCACTTCACCTCTAACTTTCGGCCTTAAACCTTGTTGAAACCTTTTTGCTCTCATCACATTCGTAATCACGTAATCGGGAGCGAAGCGAGCAAGCCTCATAACTTCCACTCCATACTCCCTTACTGTCATCCGTCCTTGCAAGAGTTGCAAAAACTGTATCTCCATCTAATTTCTCACCACTTCGGGGAAATACAGTTTGTTGAACTCTTCCACAAACTCATCCCACGTCCAGGGAAATCCTAGGGTCTCCTGAGCCCTAGTCCTAGAAACGGACTTCCACCAAGGCCCAACTTCCCCATCAAGCATGTACGTTGCCCAACGGACGCTTTCATCTTTCGTGCATGTCAGCACGCTAAAAACCTTTTCCACCTTGTTTAGCCAATTTTCGATAGCCATCAGCTCCCCTTGTCCTGAAAAGCTAGGAGGTCTCATCCTCCTAAACTTAGTAAATGCAGAGGGCACTGGCGGTGTTGGAGCTACTGGAGGCGTAGGTGGCTGTTGTTGATCATTGGCATTGTGAACCGCCAAGGATGCTGCTTGTTGAGTCATGGCGGTCGCCATGGTTTCCATAGTATGCATCATCCTCTGACGCTCCTCTCTGTCTTCATTTCTTTCTCTGGTTCTCTCATGTTCTCTCTAATCTCGATCTTGACGATTTCGATCTCGATTCTCTGCCTGATCTTGACTCTCTTGGCCACCACTACCTGAAGCCCCTCTATCTCCCAAAGGCACTCGATTGGTATTGGAGATAAAGTTATCTCGACTACGCAAATTTCTATTATGACCACTCTTAGGTCGGTCTCTTCTCCTAGAAGACATCACGATCTGCACGTGAAACTAAAGTTTCGTTAGCAGAAGTCCCTATGCTCTAACAAAAAGAATGATTGTCAGAATTTATAAAAGAAACGGCTTTGATACCAATTGTGACAACCCGGATTTCAGCACCCCGAAACCCGTGCCATCAGTACGACCGTCTAGGCCGTGCCCTGAAGTCTATACGGAATAATAGTATGACCAAACAATAACTACTCAAAACAAAACTGATAAACTGAACGACATGAAATTAAAATATACTAATCTAAAATAGAAGCTTAAAAGACAGTTCTACTTTCATGCCAACGCATGAATAGAAGAACCGATCCGAACCATCGGTGATAATCTTATCACCCCAATTGGTTCACCAAAAAGAATATATCATTTAATTATATTGTTTAAAAAAATTAAGGCCTGACATACCAAGCCGTACAGTAAACTCTCAAAAATCTCCCTCAAGGTGCGCAGGGGTCCCCTAGAAGAAGTCCTCAGAAGGGGGCTCCAACTCTTCTGCAGGCACATAATCCGAATCCCCCGGATCTACGTCTCCCGAAGCCTCGGCCACAGCTAGCAATAGACCTGCGACATATAGTCTAAAGGGGTGAGCTACATCCTAGCTCAATGGGAAAACAACAAGTGAATATATAAATTGAGCTTTCACATGTATTCTAAAACAATTTAAAAGCATGGTTTATCTGATGGAATTACTGAGAAATAATTTAGATGAACAGAAAGATATGATAGATGCAACTATTACTTTACATAATTTTGTTCATTCTCAACTTACTGGTATTAGTTATTGATTCGGTCTAATCACTTAAATTTTAACTTAAATAATCCCCGAGCAATATAGCATCGAACTCTGATGGAATACCCACCATCGTCGTCTAAATAGACACTTGTCATATCTGTTTCTTGAATACTACCCAGGTCCCTTTCTCATAGGTGACGGGGTTCTGATCTCATATTCACATCCCTTTGGATGTCAAACTGATGTACGGATTGGCCGCCCTACCGGTCACAGATATTCTGTCGAATTAGTCGTGGGTATCCCGTCACGTCGGTGGGATATTCTATTCAAACCTCAAATAACAAAAATATCGAAAGTGCACTACATATAGTTATTTACCGTATAATTGTGTTAATCCTAGTATATTAGGCCTTATCACTTTTTCTTTCACTTTGCTGACATGTTACTCTTACACCCCTAGGGTGTCACTAGCTCAACGCATCACTTTAATGCCCATTAACACGTTTCACATCCCCTGGGGACCTTATGAGTTCATTTTGTATTTACACACACACACACACTCTCTTTGAAATCACATTTTTGATGCATAAATATTCGTGTGAATGACTCTACATACATACTTTTGAAAATTAAAGTACATATTCAAGGTGCTCCCTACCTCAATGCGAAACCATCACTACCCCCCTGGGGAAATCAAGTGCCTCAAACTATGTTAAACCTACATCACATGTGACAAAATATTCTTAGAAAGTCCCCCTAAGAATCTCGGGAACTAAAGCTTCCAAGAACAATAAAAATAAACTAAAATTTCATGTAGTACCTTGCTGAAGCGATTACTATTCATCGTGCGAGCGAACACTATTCATCAGGGGAGTGATCCTTATTCCTAGCTCGAGTAAGTACTATTCATCGCGCGAGCCTTCCCTTCACAAGGGGTTTCGCTTGAGCGAGCCCAGAACATAGTATATACATATATTTTGTGATCCTCTTCGCGCGAGCGAGCTATTTAAACCGCGCGAGCGAGCTATTTAAATCGCTCGAGCAAAGAGCGATAACAGTTAATGTTCGATCAGTTCGAGAACTAACTTCCTACTTCATTTAATACCCTATTAATGTCAAAAATGATCAAACTAATAATTAATACTTTATTTAAAACACACATAAACATTAAACATACCTTGGCTCAAAGGGATTTCTTATAGATTTGATCCTTAGTTCTCACAATGAAAGAGGGTTTCCAAAACCCTCCTCTCCAACCTTTTTCTAGATAAATCAAAATCTCCAAACCCTTAGATCTTCTTCAAGGGTTTCACTACATCATCTTTATACTATAAACTTAATATTCTTAGAGTAGATCTTACCTTTGAGTCAAAAGAAGATCTAAATTTCTAAATCTCCCTTACAACTCAAACCCTCTTCCCTCTTACTCTCTTTCACTCTCCCTTTTTGTTCTATAATAACCATGTGGGAGACTCCTTCGCCCCTTTCTCTACTTGCTTTTGACTAGTGTGCTAACCACATACATTCCTACATATATTTTGCAGTCATATGGCTTATTTACTGAACATATACACTTAAAATGTACATAGTAATTGTGGTTCCCTTGTGAACCACAAATACCATGCGGTATGCGTCGTACATGACGTACACAGTTCCCTAAAACCTGAGTTATTACATAAATACTCTTAATCCCTTAATATGTTAAAAGATGTCAACTTTATCCAACACAATAAGTATAAATTAAATTCTATCTCCACACAAACTTGACTTAGCCTAATTTATTTTCAAAGATACCGCAATAAGACTCAACCTACCATTAATACACACTAGTTAAGTCTATTTACCAACTGGGCTCAACACAGGCCAAATCAGATTTGACCCAAACTGGCAACACCTAATCGACCTATCATGACTGCATCCCAAGTTATCGAAGTCCAACTTCTCTCATAAAATAGGCCCAACCGCATGCATTATAAAAAAAAATATAGACCCAACCCAGTCTAGCCTAGCTACTTTCAAACCATTCATGGCCATGCCTAATCCTAATTTGGGAGGTAAATTTAGAAGCGAAATTTTAACCCAACCGAAAAACTAGTCAAACCAAATCGGATCAAAATTTATTTGGAACCAAAACTGAACCAAATCGAGGTAGTTTTGGTTTTCGGTGGAGGAAACAGTAAACCAATTGGTAGGATTAGAAAACCGAAAAAATTGGAAAAAATTGAAAGAACCTGAAAAAAACCAAAAAATTGCCTAAAAATAAAAAATTGAAGCTGAACCGTATCAAAATTTTTTTCAGTTTGGTTTCGATTTCAGCTCAAGCTACATCGAAACCAATTTTTTTGGTTTCGATTCAGTTCAGTTAATTGAATCTCCATCCATAGTCCTAACCAGCCTAAACCCTTAATCGTAGAGACCCATACCCGCTCAGCCACACGCGTACTCGACCAAGACTACACAACCCCCTCTTGCTCCTCATGAGTACCTTGAATCACGCCCAGCGAATTTACTGAAAGCACCAACTTAATGATGTCTGGCACTGTAGTGCTTTCATTAAGTGGGTGCTTTCAGTAATAAAGTGGGTGCGAGTTCATTCTCCTTTTGTCTGACGCTCCGCGAAATGCGTCATGAGCGTACGAGTGTTTGCCCTCGTATCAAAAATTGAAGTCGTGTGACGAGTACCACGTATCTAGATTTGAAGACGCGTAACGAATACTGTACATAACACGTTACTTGGCGTAAAGCTTCCCCTCGCCCCCCGCCGCGCCGAAACTCGTCTTGCAAGCCCTTTACGAGCAACCAAACACGCCCAAAGACTCAGACCATACCCGGCAATTTGGGTTGTTTAACAGGCTTAGTCGTAAAAGCAACACAGATCTCTCTCTCTCTACGGGCTCTGTAAATCTTCTCTCCGCCATTGAATCCAGGTTCGTTTCCATCTCCATCAGCTAATTAACATTCGCATCATCGCAATCTTTCGCCTTGTGATCCCTCGATCACTTGCAATCAATTGCTTTAATTTTTCACTGTTCAACAGATCAGAGCTCCCATAGATCTTCTGATCTGCGTTGGGTTCATTTTCTTTACAAGTTTTAGTTGAATCAATTTCATTTTAAAAAATCTTTAGAAGAACCAATTGTATCTGCTATTTCGAATGTCGAAGTTCTCATTAATGATCTCGCAATTTGCGTTGCAGGTGCGACATCACATTGGTCGAAGATTTCGTTCTAAAAATGGCTGGTGCCGCTGGGGGTTTCGTCACTCGCTCCTTCGAATCCATGTTGAAGGAGTGCTCTGGAAAGAAGTACGCGGCGCTTCAGAAGTCTATTCAGGCGTATTTAGGTTTGTATGCTTCGATTATGTTTGAATCATGAATCTCGTTTTCTGTTTTGTAGGAAGCTACTCAATTGTGTAGTTGATGCTATTATGATTCAATAATTTGATTCTGCTTAACGGATTTAATGTACATTTTACATAAGATTTATCTGGATTTATGTTTTGAATTGTAGCAAGCGAAGAAAGATAAATAAATGTTTCATTGAACCTTATGAAAGAAAATGCATCAACAGGACACTGATTTTAGGTTGATCAACAACATTATCATGCTAACTTGATAGTAAGCTTAGTGAGTCCCGATTCACTATAGGGGCAAATTTTTGTCGAGTGGGAGAGTCCTTTGTGCAATCCATATGAATTAGTATTTGGTTTACGGACTACGCACCAAGAGCAGTGAGCTGGTCAATCTCTCTCTGCTGAACCTGTCAAACCTTGGGAAATATTCATATATTTAGGGCATGACATCAGTGAAAGCACACTTTGTTAAACCTTGGGAAATATGCATATATTTAGGGCATGAAATCAGTGAAAGCACACTTTTGATCTTTTAGGTGGAGTGAGATTGATCTGTGCTCTTTTTTTTTTTTTTCATTTGATTCACATTTCAAAGCAAGTGGGTGTTTCTTCTCTGTTAATAAATATAACTAACGATAAACAAATGCACTTTTACATATCACTTTCCATCATCGTTTCCTTATTTAAAGATATGCAATAAAGCATGACATTGGAAAATTGGAACGATCCTCTAGCCCTTATCCTTGGCTCTATTTCCCCAACACATTCAATATCATTGTTATTGTTCCTTTTTTAATCTTTTGAACTTGTTTTACTAGTAATGAAATAGTATTTACATTTCAACCAGTTTATTTTATCAATTTAAGGGGTAAAGTGCTGATGGTTGGCTCAAAAAGCCCCAAGAGTGGGTTTATGGTTAACTATTTATCAATTAAAAATGAGTAATGCTTGAGTGCATTTCTATATATAGTTCCGGTTACTCTACTTTATTTCCAAACTTATCCAACTTCGCGATTTAGTGCCCATTAAACTTTTACTAATTTGCCTTAAAAATTTTGTTATTTTAATTAGATTAGATATTATATTTTAAGATCCTTCAATTAAGTGCAGATCACTTAAGGTTAAACCTTATGTTTTTTTTTACTACAAGCCATTTTGAAAATAAAATAGAAATTACATCGCGCATATATATATATATTGTATCCTAAGAGAAATCAAAGTTGAGTTACGGTAGAATTACCAGATTAATAGTAAAATTACCAGATTTTCAATACCGGAAACCACAGTGACGTCTGTAACCTGTAACTCCTGTTTTCCTTACTGTTTTTAACCAAGGACACCTGTTTTCCCATGTTCACCACCACGATTTTCACTTAGGGCCGTAAGTGTTCTTCTAAGGTTAGCTTTTCCCCTGACTATTGGGTACCACACCTAGCCGAACGTTCTAAAGCTTACTTCTAAAGTCGTAATGAAAATTCTCCTCTCTCTTGAGAAAGAATGGTTTGCATTGCAATACATTGCAATACTAGAAGTTGGGTATCTCACCGTAACAACTTTGTCACAAATTTTAACTTATTCATACTGATGAAACTTTTTACAAGGAAAAAGTGGAAACTTCCGTTTCATTCCGTAGGCTAGTTTTCCAAAGTCGCATGCTATCAAACCCTATTGGTAGAATGATTTATTTTTTACAGTGATACCTTGTAAGTTGTAACTAATAGAAGCTCCAGCTTAACACGTAACAATAATCTTAGGACTACAATTCTCAGGCTTTAAATACTAAAAACACTCGGACCTATCTAACAAATCTTAAATGATATAACTTCTGTTACATACCAAAATTTAAGTAGGACAACCACTATTTAAATTAAATACTACTTTATGGATATGTAGCTTGGAGAATCGAGAAAATTTATCCTCCATTTAATAAGTCTCGGTATTCAAAATCCTTTTAACTTTTTTTTTGGTGACAATTTTGACAACTTTGGATATCTGATTAAGCAATTTTATCCATTCATGTGTCGTCACTTCAACTTCTATCACGCCTTTTTCATTCTTGAATACTCGTGGGGCCCTGTTGTCAGTGAAATTGATTATTTGAAGAAATCTGCAAAGATCATGTACCTTATTTGCGTGAGCTGGTGAATTTGTTAAGAATTCTCTGGAAGTGTCCGTTTGGGTATAGTTGTCGTCCATATTATATCGTCAAAAATATTTTTGTAAATTAGCCAAGTGGTCATATCGCCTTTGAGACCAGACCATTTGAGATTATTCACTAAACAACTTATCCTTCCAGGATGTAAAAAGGAAGTCCACATTCCCCTAAGAGAAAACTTTTATTTGGGATTAAACACCTAAGTTTTTGACAAGACACTATGTTCTGGAGTGGAGTTTTTACTCCTAATTTTTTCCAATAAGTGGTGTTGGCATTGTCTGGATTAAATCTAATCGACATCAGGCATATGATGACCAATACCCGCTACTCCTTCTGCAATGAATGAATACTGTGAAAGCAAATATTGTCACCATTTGTATCGTTGTTACTTAGGGCTACTAATGAGCTTCTTTTTCATTAATTGGCAATATTTGAAGAGTTTGTTCTGAGAATAAAATTTTCGCTGATCAAATGTGTATGGAATCACTGGACACCATGAACAACGACTAGGATTCCTTTTTCTGCTATCCAGTAATTCAACTCGTAAGCTTTGAACAAACCGTTCGAATACATGCATATCCTTTCATGTCAGCCTTTTTTTTGAGAAGTATAGCTGCCCAAATATCATGAGAGGTATCTGTAGAGAGCTTGAAATGGCCTTGATAAGCTGGTTAGGAGCTTGATCTCTTTGTTTGCTTCTCCTGATGATCATTGGAAAATGAGGAAGTCATCAATTTAATTTGCCGTAAATCCTGATATTAGTATAAAAATTTCGTCCATTATTCCCTAAAACTGGTAGGAGCATTCTTGAGTTCAAATGACATAAGAAGCAATTCATATAACCCATGTGGCATTAAGAACACTTTTTTGTGTATATTGTTCTCATCTATTTTAATTTGATTTGGGTTCGAACTTGGTGAAGATTTTTTTCATTGCAACTCATTGCATAAATTTTTCCTTATTTGGCAAAGGCCACTTGCTATTGATAGTGATACTATTTAGAAGTATGTAATTGATCACCATGCAAGCTTTTCCCCTTTTTCTTCACTTTGATTTTGCACAATGAAACTGGCACAAGAATAATTATAACTTGAGGGCCTTATCAACTGTTTTGAAGCAGTTCTTGGAGCTGATCCCGAATCTCTTTATCATCTTCTTTTTTGTGCCAGATCGGTTTACTTTGCATTAGAACATTGCGAATTGTTGGAGTATGTGCTTTGAGATCAACATTTCATTTTTCTAAAGGATGGTTGATGCTTGTAGAACTTTTGTTATATTCGCCATTGTTTTAGATGAGAGAGTGCATACTTGAGTGCAAATCCCCTTTTGCCTATGTATGACCCTCCCATCGCCTATGCTTGCCTAGCGCTTTAAATAACACTGATGTTAGTTTAACATTATGCTTAAGCAAATATCCTAAAGCCACTCGGAAGACTATGGTGGAAAGATGCTAAAGAAAGTTAGCCCATTGAAAAAGTAAGCTTCTTTTGTGGTGGTGGTCTGTTTTGGGGTTTGTGGAATGGGTGGTGGGGGTCTGCTGATTCCATGATCAAATCAGTTTTATTTTCCTTGATGATTTACCTTATGTTTGTTCCAACTCCCAACTTAGGTTGTGAATCACATTAAGAATCTCCAGAGAAAATTGACCTGGGGAAGAGAACATTTCTCCTTTTGTCTATTAGCAGGTGGCGATCCCATCAAGAGTAAAGTGTGGTTTGGTCATTAGGAACTATAAAGAAGAAAGCTTTGGAGGCTTGGGGAGGAAGTAGACTCTTTCCAATGTCTGCTTTAAGAAATTATGGTATTGTGACAGTAATTGGCAGGTCAAAATTATGTATAGAGTGATTTTGGCATAGGGTTAGATTTTGGGAAGATTTTGGTGTAGTGTGTATCCTTTGGAAGTTTTTTCCCCAGAGTTGTATAGTCTTGTTGGCTCTAAAGTCTAGAAACTATGCGTGTGTGCTCATGCTTATGCACACACATGTGCTGATGTGTATGTGGGTGGCTGTGTTGAATTTTAGGGTTAGGATGATTTATGTCAGTGGTATTAGGGTTTAAGAAGATGGCTTTAGGTTTAGGGTTAGAGAGGAAGAGAAGGGAGATCAGTAAAGAAGGCCTAGGAGGCTCTCACTAGCATTTATATGAAGTTGTAGAAATAATATATACACTCCCAACACACCCACAACATAACAACAGAACATAAAGACTGTACTAACAACACCCTATCCAGTTGGAGCATGGACATCTAACATGCCCAGCTTTACCACAACATCTTGAAGAATACTTGGCCCCACCAACTTTAGTTATTATGTCTGCAAGTTATTGAGAGGAAGATATGCCAATGAGCTCTAGGGATCCATGCCAAACCTTTTCCCGAATATGTTCCATTCGTTCATCTATGAATCGAGTCGGATGCAATCTTATCTGCAACTTCATTATCACAATGAAGCCATATAGAGTGGCTAATGTGGATTATGAGTTCAGACAGAAGAGAATACAACCATACCATGGGCTATGACCCTATACTCAGCTTCTATACTAGACTTGGGAGCCACAGCTTGTGTGAGTGTGTGACACGTCTCGCTCTGTGTGTGTGTGAATGTGCGCGCGCGTGTGTGCTTGTGGGAGGGTGTGTGTGCGCGCATGTCTCTCTCTGTGTGATTGATTATGTTGATCTTCTGGGTAGACTTGGGTCAGTTTATGTGTCAAGGATCAGTAGTGTCGAATGTAGATATTGAAAATTGAGCATCTTCGTTGGTTGAGAGAGGCTGGGATGGTGTGCGGTGGCGCGGCGCAAGTTGTGGGCTTGAGGATGACAATGAGAGATTGAGTGCTGTGCAGGCATGGATCCTATGCTGGTGAATGGCTGACCACTGAGAGCTGGAGAATGGCGGATCGCCAAGAGGCATTTTGCAATGATATGGCTGTGCTACGCCAAGAGTTGGTGAATGGCTGACCCATGAACACGCGAGAGAAGGGGTATTCTGATAGTTGACATTTATCAGAACACCCTCATTTTGAGTTAGACAGACATGTTAAAATCGGGGTTATATGAATAAGTAGATATTTAACTTGAATATATTATAGGCACTATATAGTTTATATAGTCATTTAAAATCTGGCCGGTTTAAGCATATATGGTAAAAGCCTGATGTACTATACGCCCCAGGCCCTGAGCCCATCCTGGCCCATTATTATTTGGGCCTAAGAGAGTTGCCTGAACCTGGTCTGGCCATTGACACTCCCATATACATTCCAGCTCATCTAGCACGACATAGATAATATGGATTACCAAGAACGAACTTATCTGTGGATAATGCTCGACTGAGAAGAGTTGATTTCATATTTTTTGCTACACCAGTTTCTTCTCTTTTAATCCCCTTTGTCAGGATAATAATTCAGTTGGTGAAAGACGGAGTGACGAAGTGGCATGTGTGTTTTTAGCATATCCTTCTGGTAGCATATGCCTTGTTTTCTGTGGTCTCTGCTTATTTTGCTAATTTTCCTGGCTGCCTAACTCATTGCTAGGAGTTGCTGGCTGTTTCTTTTTTCCTTTTGATGGAAGTCTCATTACTATCGAAAAAAATTATTAGATTTTGTAAAGCACATCTACCAATATGCCTGTTCTTTGATTTTAATATATTCTTTTACTGTTGACATTCCTTTTGAGTTTCATGATGATCCTTTTGGCACATAATTTTCTCTTTGATTATTAATGAGATTCCTTTTTCCCTCTTTTGCTTGCAGACAATACTAAGGAGGTCAATCATCAACCTATTACTAATGATAAGAATGAAGCAGAATCTTTGGCTGGAGATGAGAGGTTTGTATCCAAGAATATTTTCCGTAATGATATATTCGTTGCTGAATAGAAAGTGGTATTCAAGGACTTCTGGCGACAAGCTTCTGAACTAATTTAGTTACTAGTTGCGAGATTCAGAAAAAATTTGACAAGGACTTTCTCATGGGTTCTTGTTTCCTGTTACATTATTTGGAACTTTTTGAATGCTTGTTTACAGCCTTCACATTTTTCAATTCATCATTCAGGCATTTTATTAGTTGGTGCTACTTCCTCATTAAGCATACTTATAATTGCCATCAATGTTTCTATAATCCATTTTGTTATTTTCTTGATTTCTTTAATACCAAGTTTAATGCATAGTGATTCTTGAAGTTGCTTGTAACAACTAGTTCACATTCCCAAAGCATCGATACTGTTGGGGCTGGATCAGCAAACGATGATGGTTCTCACTCAATTTCATCTGCTGGAAAGGGGCCAGAGTATGATAAATCAGTTGGCATGAGTGGAAATATTACGATAGCCTTAGCAAGTGCAGGGAACACCTTAGAAGGGGCTGAGTCAGAGCTTGTTTTACAGCCACTCCGACTTGCATTTGAGACAAAAAATGTGAAACTTGTAGAGCCTGCTCTCGATTGTCTTCATGTATGTGGTCTTTTTCATTTGATATGATTTAATTCACTTGAGAAACTTGTTTCTTAAATTTTCTACCCCTTGCAATTTATATTTAGCAAATTAATAAAAATCTTATAAGTGACGTGTGTAATATGAGAATTCTTTATTTATTTGACATCAACAATTTTTAAATTTTTTCTCTATTTTGTTGAATATAAGTTTCTAGAACTTTTGTTGCGTACAGTCCATGGCTAACTTGTTCTTACCAATTCTCTAAGTGCAGAAACTTATTGCATATGATCATTTAGAAGGCGATCCTGGCCTAGATGGCGGTAAAAATGCTCCACTATTTACTGACATTCTCAACATGGTCTGTGGGTGCATTGATAATTCGTCATCTGACAGGTGTGATTCTATTTATGTTGGCTGTTGGTCACAAACATCTATACCTTGTAATTTCTTTTAATTTGGTGAAATACATGTTGTATTTGCAGTACTGTTCTGCAAGTTTTGAAGGTGCTTCTTAATGCAGTAGCCTCTACAAAGTTCAGAGGTACGTTGGAAGTTGGAACTAATGAATGAGGGAAGTGGTCAAGCCTATGTGCCTGCTGCTTATTTTCTTAGTCCAGTGAGCTCAGTGGTTCACCTTTTTTGTTGAGAATCACTCTCGTTTTTACATGCGTTAACATACAGTATGCTTATCTGGCTTATTACAGTTCCACTATAAGCTATAATGGAACATATATCTTTTACTTCACTATTCAAGTTTGAATTGTACACTTCAAGTGGAGAACTATTCAAAAACAATATGAATTGTTTTCCACATGGTTCAATTTGAATATTATGATTCAAATAATTAATCGTACGGTTCTGACAACCATGTATAAATATGTATGTATGTTTGTATGCATATGCAACTCTATGACTGGGACTTTTTTGGCTGGTTTGGATTTTGTGATTATGTTCATTTTGCAAGTATCAAAGTGCACATTCTGGGTGCTTTAACTTTCTTATAATTTTTTCTAGTGGTGATTGTTTTACTAATCAGATTTGAGTTCAAGAGCCTATTTGAACACGTCGTTCTCTGCAAAATGCCGATTAAAAAAAAAGAAGTTTCTTGTTCTTTTACACAATTGACATTTTGGACTATAAACGTCAATGACACAATAGTTGTCAGCATTTCTCTAATGTCTAAACGCAAAATACATTAAACATGGATTGTGTTATCTGGAAAATGGGGTTATCTACCATAAAACGTACTGTCCAAAAGGGTACTAAGTTGGTCCACAAAATACTAAGTTCAACAAACCATTTCATGTCAAAAGCTGTTTCGTCTGCACATTTATAAGTCTTGCCATGAGATGGATAATACCAGTATGTAACAATTCGGAACTCTCAAAAGCTATCTATTGAAGTGTGTTTATTTCACACTAATATTGATGCGGTGAAACTTGTTGGAGGTGCCAGTCAAGTGGACTTCCGGCTTTCTACTTGACCCGAATTATTTTTAAAATTCCCTTGCAGTGGGTCTACAAGTAAATTATGGATGGCTGCATAAGGGAAATTTTTTGGGTGCAATGATTCTGGGAAGTGGGGCTATCTACGTTAAAACGTACTGTCCAAAAGGGTACTAAGTTGGTCCACAAAATACTAAGTTCAACAAACCAAAAAATGTAGGGGCCGAGGACATCGCTGATTTTCACCCGATCTGTCTCATTAATGTTCTATACAAGATTATTGCTAAAGTTCTCACTAACAGACTTAGGCCGCTAATGGGGTCAATCATATCAGCCAACCAGGGGACTTTCGTGCATGGAAGACAATTAATTGATCAGGTGGTTGTGGCTCACGAAGTCATACACTCGGCTCACTTTCACCGTCGTCCTGCGGCCCTTTGGAAGGTGGACATGGAAAAGGCATATGATCTTGTGTCGTGGAGCGGGTTGGATTACATGCTTAGCAGGTTTGGTTTTGGGCTGAAGTGACGGAATTGGATGAGAGCCTGTTATGCAACCCCTTGTTTCTCGGTTCTAGTTAACGGCACGCCGGCCAGATATTTTAAGAGCTCTCGGGGTATCCGGCAGGGCGATCCCCTCTCCCCTTTCCTGTTTAATATGATGGGGGAAGCGCTGACCGGTCTCATCGAACGGGCCAGACAGCTGTACCATATTTCGGGGATCACGGTGGGGGGCGGGGGTAGATCCATTGCTATTCTCCAATATGCGGACGATGCGATTTTGTTCGGTAAAGCTGATACCGATGAATTCCAAGCTTTAGCGGATACTTTAGCAATCTACGAGGCGGAGTCCGGACAACGGATTAATTTCCACAAATCAAAGGTCACGGGTATTGGGATTGATAGCATGCGGTTACAGGCTATTGCTGAGACAGTGGAATGTGAAACTGAGGAACTTCCTATAAGATATTTAGGGCTGCCGTTGGGATTGCGGCAACTTACGGCGAGGGGCCGGGAGTCGGTGATTCAACGTTTCGAACAATGTCTATCCACGTGGAAAGGGAAATTACTAAGCAATGGTGGCCGGCTAGTATTGCTGAAATCGGTGCTTACAAGCTTACCGATTTTCTATATGTCCATGTTTGTTTGCCCAGCTGAAGTTATCTATCGGATGGAGCAAGTTCAACGCAAGTTCTTGTGGGAGGGGGCTGGTATGGAGAAAAAGTACCATTTGATTAATTGGGAAACTTGCAAGCTCCCGATGAAATATGGAGGGCTGGGAATCCGGTGCTTAAGGTGGACCAACCTTGCCCTTTTTGGTAAATAGTTTTGGAGAGCAGGAAATGAGGACATGGAGAGCCTCTGGCGAACAGTTATAGTGGAAAAATATGGTCAAGCCAACCACAATTGGGGTATCAACATCAATATTAGTAGAAGCTCCTCATCGTGGTGGAAAAAAATTTGTGGGACTTGGCACCGCTACTCAAAGGGGATTCGCTTCAGCTGGGGCAGCGGCACTCGTATTCAGTTATGGGAGGACTGCTGGGTTGGGGGGAGGGCTCTCAAACTGAGTTTCCCTTCTATTTATGCATTATCTATACAGCCCAGAGGGCGGATTGATGAGTTTTTTCTCGAAACGGGAGGAGGAAGGGTGTGGGAAGTCCTCTTGCGCAGAAATCTAAGAACTAATGAGGAGGAAGCTTTTTCCAAACTCCTTTCTCTCTACGAGATGCACCGTAATTCACACAACCAGGATCGACGAGTGTGGATCCCTAGCAAAAATGGAATTTTCATAGTTAAGTCCTACTACCGGTGGCTGTCCCGAAGGCCTCTTATTAGATTTGAAGGAGTCACACTGTGGAAGGCTTGCATACCACTCAAAGTTAAGTTCTTCACGTGGACGGTGTTCAAGGAGAAAGTCCTCACGCGGGACAATCTCATCCGGAGAGGGAAAAACATCACAAATCAATGCGTTATGTGTACACAGGGGGAGAAGTCTGTCCTGCACCTCTTCCTTTTTTGTGCGACGGCTTACGAAATCTGGAACATAGTGCTCAGATTTTTTGAGATGAGCTGGGTCTTCCCGGCCAACCCCTACATGCTCTACTTGGCTTGGGATGCGGTTAGACTGGAAGGGCATGAAGGGAAGAGATGAAAGGAGATGTTCTTTGCTGTTCTTTGGTGTCTCTGGCGGGAGAGAAACAAAAGGATCTTTGACCAGAAAAACAGACTAGTGGGTGTCATTGTCAGAGAAATTGTTGACCTCGTTCACATATGGGTAAACAGGGAAAGCGAGCTATCCAGAGAAGAGACGTGTCCTTGGGACCTGGGTTGACAAGAACAAGGGATGCTCGGACTGCTATGGCTGATGGCTTTCGTTTTGGTTTATGTCTAGCTCAGATGTCTTTGTTTCCTTTTTTGTTTTCCTTTTGAACCGTGTATTGTTCCATGAACACCTTGCTGCTTTTTCAATATATTACTTTTACAGATCAAAAAATGATTATGGGAAGTGTGCATTTGTGTGCTATCATGTCATTCTTTCTCAAGTACTTAGGAGCCTCCATAGTATTGATAGATGCTTCTATGATTGAAGGGAAGATGCTTAGGGATGGGCGGGGAGCTCTTCCCCCTTCTAACAAGTCTGGTGTTCATTTAGGGAGGATTCTATCAATTAGTTTCCTTGGGCCTCAAGGAGGTGTCCCAACTGTGGAAGTCTGCCACATCAGAGCACTATTTCAACCAATGGAGATTGTTTTTTTTTTTATCAGTAATTGCGCAAAATATATTGAAAAGCAGCGAGAAGCTGACAAGAACAATACATGGAAACATTGACCAAAGAAGAAAGAAAACAAAAGGCAACACGAAAATAAAGCGTAGCCGCAAGGCCAACAAAGGCAGCTTACCAGCTGCACCCAACCTAACTCGGTTCTCACTGAGGAAGCCTCCCCTCTTACTCCTTCACAATCCCGAGAAACCCATAAACACATGAGGTCTTTGACGGACTTCAGAATCATCCCCACCGGCCGACGTTTTTGTTCAAATATACGTGCATTCCTCTCAACCCAAATGCTCCAAATTACAACGAAGAAACCAACTTTCTAGAACTCCCTCGGCTGGCCCTCCAAACTGACTGTTGACCACGTCAAAAACTGTTGGTAGGGGGAAGTGGGAACAACCCAGTGCATATAAAAGGATTTAAGGATGACCCCCCAAATTTTGTGGGCCACCCAGCAGTGGAGTAAAAGGTGAGCTGCCGACTTTTCCACTTGGAGGCACATTGCGCAGAGGTTAGGCAGATCTTTCCCCCTTCGAATCAACTGGTCGATCATGAGAATTCTCTCTCTGAACAACATCCACCCAAAAAATTTAACCTTGGGGAGATGGCGGCCTTCCACAATCCCGCCCCTTCGAATTTGATTAAAGGACGGTTTGATAGCATCTGAAAGTACGACCTAATGCTGAAGTTCCCGTCCTTACTAGAAGTCCAAACCCGAGAATCCCCTATGTGTGGATTCCTACTCATCCCATACAGCAGGGCCAGTAGCTGAGTGAAGGGGGCACCTCCTCATCTCTAAGGAGTCTACGAGTGACCATATCCCACGAAACCCCCCCTTTGGATTCTGAGAAAAAGCTAGCTACCACTCCATGTGGGTTATAGCCGTCCGTTCTCTACTCATGTGTCTTCCCAAAACCGAATCCGAGTCTCGTCTGTGGCGGGGGCACGCGGCGTGCCTGCCCGGGCCATCTACAAGTTCCACTTGTCTCATTGGTGTCGGCGGGCACGCGATGTGGTGCCAAGAGGGCATGCGACATCTTGGTGCCAGTGGACATGCGATGTGGTGCCAAGAGGGCACGCGATGTTGCCCATCGCATTCTTCGTCATCTCTAACCTACTGCGTTGCTTTGTAGGTTTGGGAGTTGATTTAGGCTGACCTAGCTTGGGGAACTAGGTGCTGCACGCGAGTTCATGTCGCAAAGAGTGACTCCGTAGCATGTCGCCCCAACTGAACCAGACCCATTTGGAGTAATGATCCCATGTTTCACAAATACCTTTCCACCACCCTAAGAAGTTAGAATTGACAACGACGTTAATCCCCCCAATTGCCGCCCAATTGGCCATATTTTCCGCAGAAACTACTTGCCATAGACTCTCCCTTTCTCCGTCTAATCCAGCCCACTAGAACCATTTTCCCAACAATGCTATGTTCACCCACCGCAAACTCTGAATACGTAGCCCACCACAACTTAATGGGAGCTGGCACGTGTCCCGGTTCACAAGATGATACCGTTTATGATGCGGGAACTTACTAAATGCAATGCTTGGGCTAAGATTAAAATTAAAATTAATTCAATCAATTAAAATAATAATTTCTCATAACAAATTACCACATAAATATTTTAAAAATTCAATTGGATAATTTAATTACTGCCCAAAATAGCGTTACTGTTCGTGTACGTTCCCTATCGGATCTAGAAGACTAAGGTTCTTATGAATGGCTAGATCTCCGATAGTTTTAGGGCATTGAAAGAACTCTCAAGCGGGTTCCCTCGATACTGTACAAAAATAAAAGGATAATCAATGATTTAACGAAGATAGGTAGGTTTATTTTGGATTTTATGGAATAAATAGGCTAGATCTGGGATTTAATTGAGAAATAACTAATTAGGGTTACGCTACTAATTAGATATGGGATTTAATTGAGAAATAACTAATTAGGGTTACACTACTTAATCGTAGATCTAAAGTTGAAAGAGATGAAAGAAGAGTTGGCCTCGCACCAAACCGCACGCGGGATCGAAGAATCGCTCTCTGTTTTGAGAGAATCACACCCTCATGAAAGTTTGGAACTCTCAAGTTTGCAAAAACAATTTTAATTAACCAAAAACTAATAATAAAGTTGTTTACAAGCCTTTAAATAGGCTAACTATAACCCTGATATGAAATTAGAAAACTCCTAATGCAAATAAAATACAAAATGATAATTTTTAACCAAAATAATAAATTTTCACCAAAATTCGCGCAACTAGTCGATCGATCGATGCTTGGGGTCAATTGATTGACTGAGAAATTAACTTGTTTGATGCCACAACTTTAAATCGATCGATTGAAATTTTCTGCTCGATCGATCGACTGAGAAGAATAATTTCACCTCAGCAACTCTGTCGATTGTCCATTCTCGATCAATCAAAGTATGGAGTCGATCGATCGACTGAGCAAATTTCAATTCTCCGAATTTGAGTTGTTTTCTTTTCTTCCGCTTCTGCTGTTCTTCTTCCGCTTTCGGTATGTTACTGGCGGATGCTTGAATCTGATGACCCCATCAACTCTCCCTGGGTTAGACGGATTCATCCCCGATGAATACTGGTTGTGATAGAGGTCTAGGAGATTTGGGTCAATCTGCTGAAACCAAGGTAGTTAAGGCGCTGTGGTGAGGTCATGGCAAAGAGACTCGCCATGCCATGGCGATGCCATTTATAATTTTTTTTATAAAAATAAAAATAATTTTTTATTTATTTATTAATCATTAATATTATTATTTTTTTAGTTTTTACTATTTTTTAATACATATATTTTTTCTAGAGGAAGAAAAAAAAATCAACAAATTAATCAGGCATAGACAAATATCAATAAATAGAGAGCATATATATATATATATATATATACACGGCACCTGTGACTAATATAAAGTGAAAAAAAATAAAAAAATCAGATTTTAAGGCGCCTGTGGCTTAAAATCTGTTTTTTTTTTTCCACTTTATATATATATATATATATATATATATATATATATATATATATATATATTATAAGGCAGTTGTGCAAAAAAAATAAAATCAGATTTTAGGTCTAATTTTAGGGCATCTGTGGGTAATAAAATAGGGAAAAAAAACACAAATTTCAGGGCAAAGTTTAGGGCAAAAAAAAAAGAAAACAGATTTTAGGGCTTTAGGGCTTATCAGTCTTCGTCTTTCTTCTTCTTCTTCTTTCTTCCTTCAGCTATCTCGTCCTCCAGAAATAAAATGTCGAGGGTTTGTAGTATATAAAGGGGTAAAATGACCCATGTTACAAATATGCCCCTCAAGTATTATAATATAATAACTTATATAGTTATTATAAAGTTATAATTAAAACTATTATAACTTATAAAGTTATCTCTCAAAAAAAAGAAGAAAGAATTATATATTTTTAATATGGTGAATATGGCGGCGCCATATCGCCATGGCGACGCCATGGCGTCGCCATTTACCAACCTCTCGCCATTAGGGCATATATGGCGAGCCACGGTGCCATACCGCCATGGCGATGCCATGGCATCGCCTTGACAACACTGGCTGAAACTCTTCCTTTGTGATCCACATATTCTCTGAATCAGCTTCTTCCACTTAACCAAATACTTCTGAAGTCCCCTTTGGTTAGTGGACACAATTTGATCTTCCAACACATCTTCGGTGATCTCACAAATTTGCTGAGTAGGTGGAGGTAATGGTGTGGGTAGGGGAATAATTGGGGCATCGGAAGTAGAAAGCTCAAAGGGTTAGTAGGGATGGTTGAGTGGCCATGGAACGGAACGAGGTCCTCCACGTTGAAGGTCATGCTAATCCTCAATTCCGGCGGAAGATCTTAGATGTAAGCATTAGAACCGACATGCTTCAAGATCTTATAGGGTCCAACACCACGAGCTTGTAACTTCTTTGCAACTCCTTGTGGGAATCACTCGGGTCTATTCCGAACTATCACAAAATCACCCTCTTGAAATTTTTTGAATCGTCTATGAGAATCTGCAGAAAACTTGTATTTTTCATTGTTCGCATTAATTCTTTTCTTAATTTCAGCATGTAACTTATGAATGCGATGCATAAATGCAGATGTTGACTCTGATGACCTTTGATGAATGGACATTGGAATGAGATCTACAGGTGTCCTAGGTTTATACTCATGCACAATTTGGAACGGACTCATGCCTGTGGTTCTATTAACCTAATTGTTATATGTAAACTCAGCGGCAGGTAAGATGGAATCCCAACTTCTAATGTGCTCACCTATGAGACACCGTAACAAATTACCTAGACTCTTATTGACAACCTCGGTTTGCTCATCGTTTTGGGGATGATATGCAGAGGAAAATTGAAGTTGGGTCTCCATTTTGTGCCACAGTGTCTTCCAAAAATAACTGACAAATTTAACATCGCGGTCAGACACTATAGTCTTAGGCAAACCGTGTAGACGAACGACATCGTTGAAGAACAGGGTAGCAATATTACTTACATCGAAAGTCTTCGAACACGCAATGAAATGTGCCATTTTTGGGAAATGGCCCACAACGACGAACACCGAGTCGTGTTTTCAGAGAGGTTTGGGGAGTCCTAACACGAAATACATAGACAAGTCTTGCCACGAGGTATGTAGCACCGGTTCGACGTGTATAATCCGGTGTTTTGCCTCTTTTGTTTTGCCAGTTGGCAAACACGATATTGACTGATAATTTTGGCAACATCTCGGGTGAGATTGGGCCAATAGAAGCTGTCGTCAACCAATGCAACGGTTTTGTTGCGACCAAAGTGGGCAGCAACCCCTCCAGCGTGTAATTTCCAAACGAGAAAGTTCCGTAAAGATGTGCGGGGAATACACAATCGGTGTTTTAGAAACAAGTACCCCTCCTGTAGGGTATACTTATTTTCTCTGACAGATTGTCCACTCATAAGCAAGACATACTCTTCACCAAAATCCGGACATGTGGGATAATCCTCCACGAGGTGATCGAATCTGGTTACCTCTACACTTAATGAGTGCAACGTTGCCACTCTACGACTAAGCGCGTTAGCAGCTCGATTCTCTACACCAACCCTATGTTTTAGCACAAAGGAGAACCCTTGAAGTTGTTCGACCCATTTCGCATGTCGCGGGTTTAACTTCTTTTGGGAGCTCAAAAATCACAGGGCTTCATGATCAGAGAACAAAACGAATTCATGTGGTAGCAAATAATGTTTCCAGTATTTAAGAGATTGTACTACCGCATAGAACTCTTTCTCGTAGGTAGAGCACTTCTGCCTGACCTCATTCAACTTTTCACTGAAGTAAGCTATCGGATGACCCTCTTTGCTCAACACTCCAATACCTACGCCTGACGCGTCGCACGCAACCTCGAAGACGTTAGAAAAGTCTGGAAGGCGCATGACTGGAGCTTCCGTCATTCGAGACTTAATCTCCTTGAAAGCCTTTGCCGCAACAGCTGTCCATTTAAACTCCTTTTTGTTGCAATCGGTGATAGGGGAAGTTAACGTACTGAAGTTACAAATGAACCTCCTATAAAACGTGGCTAATCCATGGAAACTACGAACTGCGTGAATGTTTTGAGGTTTTCGCCATTCACGATAGCTTTGACCTTTTCAGGGTCAGCTGTCATCCCTTCAGAGGTCATGACAAACCCTAAGAAGACAACGCTATTTGACATGAATGCGCACTTCTTCAGGTTCGCGTATAATTTCTCTCCTCTGAGAGTCGTGCAAACTTGTCTTAAGTGGTCTACGTGTTGTTCCTTGTTGTGGCTATAGATAAGGATGCCGTCGAAATAGACTACAAGGAACTTGCCTATGAAAGGCCTCAACAGGTGTCATGATACGCATGAAAGTACTTGGGGCGTTTGAAAGCCCGAAAGGCATGACGAACCACTCATACAAACCATCTTTGGTTTTGAAGGCAGTTTTCCACTCGTCCCCGGCACGAACTCAGATATGATGGTATCCACTGTTCAAATCGATCTTCGAAAATATCGTGACACCTACCATCATGTCCCAACATATCGTCCACTCTTGGTATCAGGAACCGATACTTGACCGTGATCTTGTTAATATCGCGACTATCAATACATATCCTGCAAGTTCCATCTTTCTTGGGTGTGAGCAGCGCTGGCACGACACATGGACTCAAGCTTTCCTTTATGAACCCCTTTTGGAAAAGTTTATCAACTTGCCTCTTTAACTCTGAGTGCTCAGATGGATTCATACGAAAGTGGGGCAAGTTAGGCAAGGTAGCTCCAGGGACTAAATCAATGACGTGTTGGATGTCCCGTAGAGGTTGTAATTCATTTAGCAGGTCTCCAGGAAAAACATCCCGAAGCTCATTCATTATTGGTTCAACCTCTTTCGAAACCTCAAACACCTGGTTCTTTGGATTTCTCAACTGTGACAAGGACATAGATGATGTCCTATGTCTTAGCGCCTCGTTCTCAAGAGGGCTAATGATGTGAATGACCTTAGGTGTTTTCTCTCTCTATTAGACCTTTATCGCCTGACTTGGTTGGTTTCACTGTGGGTGGTTTAGGAGGTAAATGATTGATCTTTATTGCGTTCTCGTTATGAGTGAATGAACATGTTCGATTTCCCGAATAGTGCGACATCCATGTCATACAACCACGACCTCCCAAGGATGTTATCCCCCACATCCATAGGCACAACATCGCACCACAAGGTGTCCTTATATGAGCCGAATTGTATAGGAACTTGACACCTTTGTGAAATAGGGATGGATGATGAATTGACCCACGCTATTTTGTAGGGTCGTGGGTGAGTTACGGGCGCAAGCCTTAAGCGAGAAACTGTGCTCTCGGAAACCACATTGGTGCAGCTTCCACTGTCGACGATGACTCGACAAGTTTTCTCCCTACACTTGGCTATGGTATAGAAGATATTTTCCGTCGCCAATCATCACTCTACTTTGACTGGGCTAGAGCACATCTAACCATAAGAGCCCGCGAGGTATTATTCTCCTCAATGGGGTAGGAAATATCCCTTAGACAAGCCACTGTTCGTTCTCCTACACAATCTTCTTTGTCACTAGGGAGCGACTTAGGCTCGTAGACTTCAACTGTACCCTCGTCATGTTCATTTTCAGTGTCCTCGGTTATAAACTAATTTCGGGACGAGCATTGTGTTGCAAAATGCCCGATGCCATGACACTTATAAAATTTATTTTGACCACCACTCTTGGGGTCTTCGAGCATTGAGCTTTTACCCTTAGCGACTCTGGTGACTGGTGTAGTAATTGGGTTGGGCTTAGCAGGCGAGGCACTAGTGTTGGGCTTTGAATCGGGAAGGTTAGACCTGTAACTAGTCCTATAACTAGACGGCGTACTGATCTTGAGGTATCGCTCTAACTCCTCGACTCTAGCGAAACATTCCTCTAGGTCGGCAACAGGGTATGGAATGAGTTCCCTTTACAGTTCTGAGTGAAGGCCCATTCGAAATCGGGATAGGGTAACCCTTTCTGGCTCATCCACATCGGTCTGGGTTTTTAGGTCTTCGAATTTATCGATGTATTCTGTGACCTGGGAATTCCCTTGGCGCAATGAATGCTATTGATTGAGAATATGCTTATCGTAGGATAGAGGAACATATTTCTCGTTCAATTGGATCTTCATCTCTCCCCAAGTAGAGATGGGAGGAAGACCCAGGGCCCGCTGACGAGGAACGTCAAGACCGAGAGCATTGAAGTTGAACCGCAACAGAATTTCAACTTCAGAAAAAAAAAAAGTTACTGTTCACATGAACAGTGATGGACGTTCGTGAATAGTGACGGACGTCCGTGAATAGTGACGGACGTCCGTGATGAATAGTGACAGACGTCCGTGAAACAATGACGGACGTCCGTGATTTTGCCCCCTCACTGTCCGTAGGTCACGGACGTCCGTGGGGCACTACGGATGTCCGTGGACGTCATGACGGGACTTCTAATTTTGAGTTTTTTGTTGCGAAAACTTTCCTTTTTAGTGTTTTATTATTATTAGGACTCTTTATTTCGAATTTAATTATTGGTGGCTTATATATTGAGGCTTGTAAAGACTTTTTAATTAGTTATTGAATACTTTGAATGCTTTTATGCTTGAATATTCTTTGCCTGAGATGAGTTTGGTGTGAGGCCAAGGGAGTGATTCCCAAAAGCAATCTTTGTTATATTCTCTATTATCTATCTCTGTTTTCTTAACCTTTTTCTGTGTTGATTTAAATTTCTAAATCTCAATCTATTGATTTCGATCCCAAAATCCTAAACCCCTTTTGAACCCTAAATCAAACAGAGCCCAAAACTCTTTTCTAAGCCATAAATCAAACTATAAGCCCATTACAAAACCATACACCTATTTCCAAAGCCCTAGTTAGAGCCTGCGAATCTACGTCGGATCGAAGACGAACGTCCAAGCCTGAAAAAAGCTAGAGTTCTATCTCTAGGCCGATCTTGCCTCAATTATAATAGTACTTGCGCATCGGATTGGACCCTAACTGGATCTTGCGTGATCTACCAACCTGAATTCTCTGAACCCTAAGGTATTTAAGATAGTTTTGAGATTAAGCTTGATTTAATTTTATTTAATTTCAGCAAAATCGCATAAAATCATAATCACGCATTTTAGGGTTATCGTCTCGCGTCACCTGCCTATGACGCTCTAACCCCATCCAATAAAGTCGAGCTTGACCCATAAATTTGACCTTAGCAAATCGGAATTTTCACTCCTCGGACATGGCGTACCACTTGAAGTAGTTTTCCATGCCGGTGACCCACTCTAGAAAGTCTTTAGGTTGCCTTTTCTCGTCGAAAGTAGGGGCGTCCATTTTCATAGATTTCATGATTTTATCGTCCTGATCTGTTTGAACTTCACGACGTGATTGACCTACCCTCCCACAGTCATTTATGTTGACTTTAACTTTATTGTAATTTTCAGTGTTAAAATCGTGGAGTTCTTCAACACAGGTTTCCAAAGTCTCATGCCGGGCTTATTGGTCACGCAACTGTTGTTGCTATTGATTGTGATTTTCAGCCATCTGGGCTTGAAAGGTGGAAACTTAGACTTAAGGTCTCTAATTAGAGCTTCCATCTTAAGGGACTCCATGAGAATGCAAGACAAAATTTTATGATGCAAGACAAATATGAAATAATGAAAGACAAATCTGAAATGATGCAAAATAAACAATAAAAGAAATAAATCCTAATGCCTATATGGACACTGAAACCTTAAAACTAAAACTGATACTTTGATACTAATTTGATGTGGGAACTTACTAAATGCAATGCTTGGGCTGAGATTAAAATTAAAATTAATTCAATCAATTAAAATAACAATTTCTCATAACAAATTACCACAAGAATATTCTAGAAATTTAATTGGATAATTTAATTACGGCCTAAAATAGCGTTACTGTTTGTGTACGTTCCTTATCGGATCTAGAAGACTAGGGTTCTTATGAACAGCTAGACCTCCGATAGTTTTAGGGCGTCGAACGAACTCTCAAGCGGGTTTCCTCGATACCGTACAAAAATAAAAGGATAATCAATGATTTAACCAAGATATATAGGGTTATTTTGAATTTTATGGAATAAATAGGCTAGATTTGGGATTTAATTGAGAAATAACTAATTAGGGTTACACTACTTACACAAATCGTAGATCTAAAGAATATAGAGATGGAAAAAGAGTTGGCCTTGCACCAAATCACACACGGGATCGAAGAATCGCTCTCTGTTTTGAAAGAATCACACCCTCATGGAAGTTTAGAACTCTCAAGTTTGCAAAAGCAACTTTAATTAACCAAAAACTAATAATAAAGTTGTTTACAAGCCTTTAAATAGGCTAACCATACCCCTAATGCCAAATTAGAAAATTCCTAATGCAAATGAAACACAAAATGACAATTTTTAACCAAAATAATAAATTTCCACCAAAATCCACGCAACTGGTTGATCGATCGATGCTTGGGGTCGATCGATCAACTAAGAAATTAATTAACTCGTCTGACGCCGCAACTTTAAATCGATCAATCGAAATTTTCTGCTCGATCGATTGACTGAGAAGAATAATTTTGCCTCAGCAACTCTGTCCATTGTCCATTCTCGATCGATCGATTGAGCAAATTTCAATTCTCCGAATTTGAGCTGTTTTCTTTTCTTCCGTTTCTGTGTTTCTTCTTCCGCCTTCGGTACGTTACTGGCGGATGCTTGAATCTGATGTCCCCATCAGTTTATACAGCCCCGATCCCTCTCATAAGAAGTTCCTTTGAATTTGTTCGAGTCTATGGATTACACCTATAGGGCAGTTGAACATAGATATAAAAAAAATGGGTAGACTAGCTAGAACTGATTTCACCAAGTGGAGCTGACCCCTACTGCTGAGAAATTTTCTTTTCCACGAAGACAACCTTTGCTCAAACCCCTGAATCATCGGATCCCAGGCCCTAGCGGATGGCTGTTTGAGCTCGAGAGGGGGGCCCAAATATAAAATCGGAAGCTTCTCCACCGCACAATCCACCGTTCTCGGCTAACTCGGCCAACAGCTGATCCCCAATCCGAACCCTAGTTATAGCAGACTTGTGTAAGTTGGTCCGCTGGCCCGACACAACTTCGCAAATTGATAAAACCTCCGCTAGTGACCTGAACTCTTCCACCTCCGCCTTACAAAATAGGATGGTGTCGTCCATATATTGGAGGTGTGAGATGTAGCGGCCCTGCGAGCTCACTTGGGTACTGGATATGAAATGGAGCTGCCTCGCGCGTGAAATGAGGCTCGCTAATGCTTCGCCGACTATATTAAATAAAAAGGGGGAGAGGGGGTCGCCCTGACAAGCAATCTGTACCTGCAACATGCAAATTGCAGTAGAAATTTATGATAATAAATTCATTCCAAAATCAAGAATATATTCCTAAATGTATAATACACTGAAATGTACAAAATACAAGCAAGATTTCCAAAACCAACTTCTATGTTGTAATATTTTGTTGATGATAGTTCAATAAATGAGGTTGAATAATTGTGCTTTACTGACTTTTACTCGGGCTTTGATCTTCTGTAATTCAACTAAAGGGCTATTTGACACCCTCATAGTTCGAAGAGATTTATTCTGTTTGACATTAGATTTCATTATGGAAAGTGTAGTAATGCAATGATTACAATTTTATTCCATCTCCTTTCCCTGGTAAGTTGGGAAAGTGTTTTAATTACAATTGGGTAAAGAGATTCCATGGGTGAACTCTGGCGATAGGAGAACCCAAGATACTAGTATCTTACAAGTCTTATTTGCCAAAGACCCACAAAAGACTCTAGAGTTACTTCTAGTAGGGACTTGCATTGAAACATTATTGAAATTTGAAAATCTTTTGACATAGCTTCCAGCAAAGCCAAGATCGCACAATATTGATGTGACGTGATTGAGTTATGACCAGCATACAAAGTTACGAACAAAGTTTGTTGTTGTGTTGAGAATCCATGTATTGCTGTCTTGATATATATTTTTTTGAATAGGTGAAGTCTACCTTCTAGTTATTAAAATAAGAACATTGTACAAAGATGAAAAATAGCGAAAAAAGAAAAGTAAACATACAAATGACTGATGTCACTAACTCGCCCTTATATATCTTGGTTGAGCATCATAACTGCTTGATGAAAAGATGAATAATATACATAATATATGTGATGGGCATAACTTTAAGTATTTCATATTATACAAATGATTGCAAGAACTTAAGCTTTTTCGTTTATAATTTATTAAACTTTGCACAAAGTTTTTTTTTTTCTTTTTCCTGAAATGGTAACTCATTTTACCATGTTGAAAACAGGTACACTTTAATGGTATCAGGTGGTTTTTTTTCATGTATGTCTAGAAATGTCGTGTAGAAGTGTCTTGGTAATACTGCAAGCATGTACTTGCTCCAATACCTCCAAAATGACTTTCTTAGTGACAATGTTCTCTTAGGAGTCCTTGACTTTGAACATTCTTTCAATTCTTTCCTTCTAAATAATCCCATATCACTGCAGAAAACTTTATCCCACAAGCATACTACTCGAGTGGTCCTACTCGTCCTATTCAAAGCTTCCCATAAATCCGTCAAAGTGCCAATAGACTAATATATTTAAATCAATGATTATTTGAAAAAGTTTTAAAAAAAAAGAAACCATATTTTTCAAAATCTAACTCAATAAATGGACAAGTGAAGGGAGTTTTCAGTATCATGACCAAAAACAACACGGCATCATTGGATGAATGTTATTTCTTCTAGCTGTTTTCGTGCCATATCCATATAAACATCATCACTAGTTTTATATCTGTATCCATAGCTGTTAGGTCATCATTATGAATGAAAAGATGGGCACGTTGCGCGGTAGTAGCCAGTTCAAGGAAGTGGACTGAAATAATTCTCCTAAGAGAAGCCTTTAAGAGAGGGGGTAGAACGACATGCCATTTGCTGTGCCGTTCTAGCAACTTTCCGAAGTTTGCAATGCTGTCCTTCCTGGCTTTTCTCACCATCGGAGTCGGACTAGCAACTGCAAACTTGTCTTCCGCTTTGAATGAAGGGCACTCTAAAAGTGGTTTAAGGTGAGGTAGCTGTTTGAAAGTGCTTTTTAGCGAGTAGAGCGAAGGGATTCTCCAAAGAGGGGGCTAAAAATTGCAAGTCATAGATGAAAAACTGTAGGTCTGGATCATACAACATAATTGCGTACCTCACCCATGGTATCTCACAACTTTGATGAGTGAAATATATAGTTGGTAGAAGAAAGAGTATTACACATAAAGTAGTCTGGATAGATACTAAACAAACGTTGAGAGGTGCCTTATGGTCATATCCATTTTCAAGTGCCATAGTGGGTTACAAAGTTGTGTGATGTCTAAGCATAGTAACTCTCTAGATAGTGCATCATCTCAATAAAGCAAGCACCCCACATGATTGTAACTGGTGAGGACTTTTTCCTATTTTTACCATGCATTTTTCTGATGTTGTCAAAATTGTATGGTTCATCATTTGATGTGTATGATTCAAATCAAATCATTAGGAAATCGATTCAAATCATAATTGAAAGATAAATCATGTGATTCGAATAATGCAATTGGTGGGAATTGCATGTGAAAAATAAATATCGATTTAAAATTCAAAAACTGCTTTTTAAATAATCGCGTTCGCTTCTCTTTATTAGTTTGTGATGGTGCTATAAAATTTACATTAGAGTTATAATTACTTTAATGTCTATATATATCCTAGATGTTTGGCATGAGTTTCTTGTTGATTTGACTTGCAATGAAGATTTTGAAAGTCTTAGGCTCTTGGCCAAGATTTTCAGGATTTTCAAACTATGGGGCATATCAATACATGCTCATTGTTAGTTCTTTTTGTTGTTTTCTAATTTGTTTTCATAAATTAGTTATTTTTATCTTGATTATAAGGATTTGTTTCCATCAAAAAGAACCCTGCGAAGGAAAAGTTGTTGTAGTCATAGAGTTGGAATTATATCTCATTATTTGTTGTCAACTTAAACTGTATTATATCGTTCATTAGTTTTGACTAATGGCACGCCATTTATTATCATGATCAATTAATTTTAATTTATAAATTTATTTGCAATGGTGCATGCATGAATGCGATGCTCATAGTTTATAACTTTATTATGGAGTTTGAGGAAGAAGAAGAGGGAAACATTGATGTCGAGGAGGATGCCGATAATAATGTTGACATGGAAGGAGATGATGCTTTAAACTTTCATAACATTTCGTCTTTCACACTAATATACTTAATAAGTTGCTTAGTTATGTGATACATTAGTATGAAAATGTTGAAATTAATTGGTACTTGCTAATATTTTAATGAAAATGAATGGAAATTGATGTATATTTCCTTTTCTTAATTTGGGATATTGTTTGTAATTTATGTGTATATACTTATTATTATTATTGTTTTTTAAATCTTTGTTTAATCTTGCAATTTACTTTTTATTTTGATTCAGAGTGATCCCAGACAATTTACAACATGGTAACCTTGCATTTGTCTCCAAAGCTTAAAAACTCAGTAGTAGAGAAGTCACCTTCATTTACAATTTGGCAACCTTGAATTTCTCTCCGAGGCTTAAAAACTCATCACCAAGTTTATTTAGCTGATCTTCATGCAGATACCGACCGATACCAGGAATACATTTTTTTCACCAATGCTTATCAAGGTTGTTATGCAGTATCACTCAATACCTACAGATACCTAGGGGTTTCTCTAACATGTATAAACAATATGGTCAGTTATTGTTTAAAAAAACTTGGTTGATGCTGATACAATTGGTACTTGTCTAGACCAATACTGATACCAAAGGTGTTGCTTATAGCCTTATACTACTAAAACCCTAAATAAGTTGTATTCTTGATAGAATACTGCACCCTAGTTTAGTCCTAACTCCTAACTCAATTCATGTCAGACTGATGTGATCTTAGGCTCACTAAAAAGCTATTTTGATAGAATTTTAAACTAATTGTTTGTGACATTTCAAAGTTTGTTGCCACTAGAAAAAGGTTTGGAATCACGATTCACAAGTGACAAGATTGTGGTGTTGCCGTAGGTCATCTTTTTATTGTCGTGCATAGCATGTACTCTTCCTGTTGCCCACGTTTGTAGGTTTATACATTCACTTTACCTCTTATCTCGCATACCCCATGTCTTTTGCATGCCCCAAAACATAATCCGTTTAGAAATCTCAGAATATCAGGAAACGTTGTCTTCTTACCGATAAAAGAATCATTGTCTTCGTCAGCACCTTACTGTGTAAGTACCTAGAGAACTTAAAGGTGTCGATGCTACACATGTTGCTCTAGTGTGGCATGCACCTATTAGTACATACTTTTCTCAGGCAAGATACTGAGTCTTGTACCCAAGATAACTAGAGAATTAGTTGTATTTAATTTAGTGTGAATATTAAACTCTAAATACATACTAAATTTGACATGCTAGGGGTCTTTGTTTTTGGAAATTCATTACCTCCGATTTAGCATGGTTGTCAAGCTGCGCTAGTTACTGTATCAATGACCTCATTGCTTAGCTAGGTTGTATTTGTTTTTCTCAACTAAAATCACCATTAGCGATGACAGAAATTTTTAACATGCTTAGGGGCACTGGAACAGGCATTACATGGTTCAACTTTTACTGCCCCATCACCCACTGCCTGCAATAAGTTACTTCTCCAATTGACCTGCAGCCAATATTTTGCCACCAAGAGTCACTAAGATGAAGCTTGCGGCATGTAGGGGGAAATTAGCAAGTTAGTGAAATGGGTGGTGGGCCTGAGGCTGTGAAAATGGCCCCATAATTATTGGGTTCCTTAATCAACACATTAGCACGACTCTACCACTGCATGGAAGAAATTGGGGTTCATGCATTGTTGCATAGATAGAATTCTGCAGTGCATCTGGCCAAAACTTTGTGTTCTTGGCCTGGCACCGACTAGTCCATGAATGCTTGGAAATATTTACAATCCACCAATTGGACCTAAGGCCCTAATGAATAAGGTTGGAAAGAGAGGCAAAGAGAGACCGTTGGACCATGCACCAAGCTAGAGAATAATCTGACATCAATTTTCACTTCCAAACTTGACATATTGTGAGAAGCCACCAGATACCATCTTCAGATTGTACTAAATGGCAGAGCCTCCTCTCCTATCTTCCAACTGTAGTGGCATGCGATCTGGTCCGTCTTTTTTATTTTAAGGTATTTAGTATTGAGGAACGAAAACCAAAGCTCCGTTTCAGCATTAAAGATCTTCCACTTATCAAGTATGGTCATGTTGATTTGTAGCTCTTGCCCTTAAATCACAATCCCATTTGGGCTTAATAGCAAGTGCGGTTTGTCTCTTACCCTCCTCTTTCTATCATGGAAGATGTTTGTTTATATTTACAGGCATTTAATAGTGGTCTTGAAATTACAATTAGAGAAAAGCAGATCTCGAATACACTTATTTTTAGGGAAGTATATCTTTTCACTTAGCAGATCTCGAATACACTTATTGTTAGGGAAGTATATCTTTTCACCTCGCATCTTTTTCTCCCCCACCTATTACCATGAAATGATTGCATTACTTTATAGATATGATAATGGTGGCATCATATCTCCATTAAATATGGTTCAAACAATTGTTGAGAGTAAGTGAATTTTATATTATTTTTATTTATTTGAGCGGTTATAGTGTCTGGATTGGAAAGACAAGGAAGCTCAATACTGTAGTATGTATGACTTAAAATGACTTGTATAATTCACTTGACAACAATGAATTTCACAGTACTAGTGACTTGGATTGCTTCTGAGTATTTCAAACAGTAGTTTATGATGTTTAACTGATGGCTGACTCTCTGAATCACTAATGTCACCAGAGATGGAATGATCATGTGCATTTGCTTATAATTACAACCGTCCTAATGATGCTGCTGCTGTCCTTGTAGCACATTTTTGCTATATATTCTTTCTTATTTTGATATTACCTTCATTGCTTTCATTCTAAAATCATGTCATGTCACATTTGCTGTTGCCGTTGTTGTCTCTATTTTTGTCGTGAGAGCCATCATCATCTCCATTTTCCTCGTTCTACTGCAGATGTTGACTTCTTTCTTGACCACCAAGTTGCAATATGCAAAACTAACCTAAACTTTTCTTATCTACAACATTTCTTCCCATGTTTTTTATGTTTTTTATTTTTTGGTCGTTCCGTAATGCAATTAGGTCAACCGGTCAAGGTTTTGGTTCTTACTTTTCAGAATGTATAAATGGTAGTGAATGACTTGAGGCTGCTTATTATAGTTTTTCCCCCCTCTATTGAGCTACAGAAATCTAGTGACACTAGTTTCAATGCAGTACATGGGGAACCTTTGCTGGGAGTAATAAGAATATGCTACAACATTGCCCTTCACAGGTATCTGATGTTTCTATTACCCAGATTTACACCCAGAATTGGATCTAGAAATTCTTAATTTTTATTTGAATGGTGTAGCAAGAGCCCTGTGAATCAGGCAACATCAAAGGCAATGCTGACCCAAATGATCAGCATCATATTTAGGCGAATGGAGTCTGATCAGGTATGGCATCCTAAGAATTCAATATGATTGCTAGAATTTTTTTGTATGTCCTGAAAGATGGATACCTTATAAGGCAAACCTATTGTATTTCAGAACCTCAGCAATGTCTCTGCGGGTATTCAGGTTTCTCTCCCACCATCTGGTAGCCCTGCAAATACGAATGTTACTTCTGGGGACTCAGCTTCAAAAGATGGAGAAATTTCATTGGAGGACCAAGAGGAGAAAAATATCACACTAGGAGATGCATTGTCCATTAACCGAAATAAAGATGCATCCCTTGCATCTGTTGAGGAACTCCAAAATCTTGCAGGCGGTCCTGATATCAAGGTGTTTCCTTTCAAGACCATATGTACATATGGACCAATGGCTGTCATTCCTTTCAAGACCGAGCTTATTGGCATTTACAGTTGCTTGTATTTATTCTAGTAGTCATCTTGTGGACTGTTCTCTAACAATGCTAGGATATGTGATTCAGGGTTTAGAGGCTGTTCTTGACAAAGCTGTTCATCTTGAGGACGGAAAAAACGTATCACGGTATATAACGGTTGCTATGATTTAGTAAATTTCTATATTTTTCCGTTGCTTCTTTTGCCTCTTCTGGATGGGTTGCTATTGGTGTTTTCTGTATACTTACATCCAGGGTTACCAATTTTATTTTATTTTTCAGAGGCATCGATCTTGAGAGCATGAGTATAGGGCACCGCGATGCATTGCTGTTATTTCGCACTCTTTGCAAGGTTAACTTTCCTACCATAATCTGTCCATATTATGGTGTCTACTGTACATCTTAGAATTTCAGTAGTTCTTATGAATGCTTAATATTTTCAGATGGGTATGAAGGAAGAGAATGATGAGGTTACTTCCAAGACAAGACTTTTATCCCTCGAGCTTCTGCAGGTTTATTCTATGGCCTTATGATTAATTGATGCATAAAAAGTTTCATGAAAGCCTATTGAAACGAGCAAATCCTAATTTTTAGTAGTATTCAAGCAAGAAAATTGGCTTTCATAGTATTCAAGCACGCCCTATTTGTTTCTTTTGTTTTAATGTTTAACTATGAACCTTGTTATTTTAGTAGATATATTTACTGGCATCCATTTGCAGGGTTTACTGGAAGGGGTGAGCCACTCCTTTACGAAGAACTTCCATTTTATTGATTCAGTTAAAGCGTATCTTTCATATGCTTTGTTGCGGGCATCAGTTTCTTCTTCCCCTGCCGTGTTTCAGGTTATTTGTCCCTTTCTGTATATCTTTTTGTTCTTAGAAATTTGTGACAGTAATTTTCTCTGTATATGAAGGTTGCTTTCTGAAGCACCAGTTTAATGTTTGTGATTGACAGTCTGTTTTATAAATGCTGTTCGTGATTTTTTCCTTTTGACAGTATGCTACTGGAATCTTCACGGTGCTTTTGCTTCGGTTTAGGGAATGTCTTAAGGTAAATGGGCTATGATCTGGACTTCCCTTTAATTGTGCTCCAAAATATTTGAGTAATTTTTGTCTTGTGACACTTTTTTCTTAGAAACCTATTGCAGGGTGAAATTGGTGTCTTCTTCCCCTTGATAGTTCTGCGATCATTGGATAGCTCTGATAGTTCCCTGAACCAAAGAACAAGTGTCCTTCGGTAATATACTCTTGTCTGCTTGACTGGAATGTGTGTTTATTTCATCTTACATCTAATTGGGTCCCCACTTATTGGGATATATATAATTACCAGGCTTTCCTGTTCCTATGGAAGGTTGTCGATCCACTGCCTCTTAGTCATCTTCTTTATATACATGCTGACTAATGAGGTTTGCAGGATGCTTGAAAAAGTATGCAAGGATTCCCAAATGCTTGCGGACATCTTTGTTAACTATGATTGCGATCTAAACGCGCCAAACCTGTTTGAACGAATGGTAAATCTGGACAGAGAGTTCTGATGTAAATGATGCAATTTGTATAGATTTTTTCTTCTGAGTCTTGGTGTCATTTTATCATATGTCTGGTCTTCTTGACTAGGTCAATGCCCTGTCAAGGATAGCACAAGGGACTCTAAATGCAGATCCAAACTCTGTTGCTTCATCTCAAACTACACCCATAAAAGGTTCATCTCTTCAGGTAATTCATTGTCTTCCGATAAATCAGACAGCTAGTGAGTAGCTTCCAATTTATTTAGTATTTTTAATTTTCTCTTCATTTTCTAACGCTCTTGATATTGTATGTCTATATCAGTGTCTTGTGAGTGTCTTAAAATCACTGGTAGATTGGGAAAAGTCACAAAGAGAATCTGAAAAGCTGGGTAGGAGCATTCAGTCCCTGGAAGAGGAGGCTTTGTCTAGGGACTCCATGGCTATCGACGAGTCAAAAAGTAAGGAGGATGTACCTAGTAACTTTGAGAAGGCTAAGGCACATAAATCTACAATGGAAGCTGCTATCACGGAGGTATTTGATGAGAGATTCGTAGCTCTCATATGCCAAAATGTATAGCTTTTAAGAAACAATATGACTGCCATATCCAGGGTCACATTTTTTAACTGCTTTGCAATTTTTCGTATTGATATTATTTCTAGTTTAATTTTGTCATTATGTTAGTTTTTCTTGGTTAACAGTATGTTCTAAAACGGATCAAGGGGCTTATATAGTTGCTTCTCTCGTACAGTTCAACCTGAAACCAGTAAAGGGAATAGAATACTTGTTATCGAATTCGTTGGTTGAGAAAACACCTGCTTCAGTGGCACAATTCCTCAGGAATACACCTAATTTGGATAAGGTGGATTCAACCATTGTAAATCTCTGGTTTTCACATGAAAAGAGATCAGTGTAACCTTTTTCATTTTGCAGGCGATGATTGGCGACTATTTGGGTCAGCATGAGGAGTTTCCACTTGCTGTCATGCATTGTTATGTTGATTCCATGAAGTTTTCGGGAATGAAGTTTGATACTGCAATTCGTGAATTCCTGAGAGGATTCCGGCTCCCAGGCGAAGCACAAAAGATTGATCGTATCATGGAGAAGTTTGCTGAGCGGTATGATATACTTTATACATAATGAGGGTACTAACGTTAACTCCTGGACACCTTAAAATTAATCCTATATCAGGTTGATTACCTTCAACTTGATTTTTTTATAGATTTGATCCAATATCAATTTTGATTTCCTTAAACTTGATTTTTCTATCTGTTGATGGTCTAGGCTGCATATTCTCTTACTTCTCGGTGACTGAGTCTTCAATGTGGTGAATTTCTTGCAGCTACTGTGCTGACAATCCAGGACTTTTCAATAATGCAGATACTGCATATGTTCTTGCATATGCAGTTATCATGTTGAATACCGATGCACACAACCCGATGGTGTGGCCTAAAATGTCCAAGTCTGATTTTATACGCATGAACGAGCGTGATCCTGAGGAGTGTGCTCCAAAGGAGCTCCTAGAGGAGATTTATGATTCTATCATAAAGGAAGAGATAAAGATGAAGAACACTGTAGCTGGCCCTGGAAGAAATAGTAGACAAAGGCCTGAGACAGAAGAAAGAGGCCGTCTTGTCAGTATTCTTAATTTGGCCCTTCCAAGAAGAAAGTCTGTCACTGATACTAAGGCAGAGAGTGAAGCTATCATTAAGCAAACCCAGGAATTTTTTAAAAATCAAGGGGCAAAAAGGGGTGTTTTCTATACAGCTCAGCAAATTGAGCTCGTAAGGCCTATGGTGGAAGCTGTGGGATGGCCATTACTTGCTGCATTCTCTGTCATTATGGAGGAAGGTGAGAATAGGCCAAAGGTTCTCCTTTGTATGGAAGGATTTAGATCTGGAATACATATTACTCGTGTTCTGGGAATGGATACCATGCGTTATGCCTTTTTGACATCTCTAGTACGGTAAATGTTTCATTTATCTATGATTCTTTTGTATTCTAACATTTCCAATGTTTTTTTCCTTACACCATGTAGGTGCTAAATAGTAATTACTATTTTGTGGAAGTTCGAATAATATACCATTAACCATAACCTTAACATCATGAAATTTTACATGCAGATTTACTTTTTTGCATGCTCCCAAGGAAATGCGTAGTAAAAATGTGGAGGCATTGCGAACTTTGCTAGCTCTATGTGATATGGAGACTGACTCCCTGCAGGACACCTGGAATGCTGTCTTAGAATGTGTTTCCAGACTGGAGTACATCACTTCCACCCCAGCTATTTCTGCAACTGTAATGCAGGGTTCCAACCAAATTTCGAGGGATTCTGTTCTTCAATCTCTCAGGGAATTGGCTGGGAAGCCAGCTGAACAAGTATTTGTAAACAGTGTAAAATTACCCAGTGATTCAGTGGTGGAGTTCTTCACTGCGCTTTGTGGTGTTTCAGCAGAAGAACTGAAACAAACACCTGCTCGGGTTTTCAGTTTGCAGAAGGTTGTTGAGATTAGTTACTACAATATGGCTCGAATACGCATGGTAAGTCTTTTTCAATGTACATGTATGTGTATTCTTATTATGCAATTTTCTGTTTCTTTCATGTAAAAAAAATTCATTTTCTAAATCTATAAATGGAATGCCTGCATTTAAATTCTTATTTCCATCCATGCATGAGCTAACTACGCAGATTTAAAGTTTATGGATGTATGCGTTCATTAATTATTTTGTCAAGTTTATTAAACGCATAAAGGAATTTATGTGTACAAGTTTGGCATGTATATGTATGCTGTGTGTAGACATACTTACATTTGTTGGCATATACCTGAACATTTACATGCTGAATATGGTGTGTTTTCGCTCACCATTTAATTTAATCTATAAAAATTGCACTGTACTTCTCAGGTCTGGGCTAGAATATGGTCTGTTTTGGCTCACCATTTTATTTCTGCTGGGAGTCACCATGATGAAAAAATTGCTATGTATGCCATCGACTCACTAAGGCAGCTGGGCATGAAGTATCTGGAGCGTGCTGAGCTCAACAATTTCACTTTCCAGAATGATATTTTGAAACCGTTTGTTGTTCTTATGCGTAATAGCCGAAGTGAAAGTATACGTGGCCTAATTGTAGATTGCATCGTTCAGGTACGGTTTACGGATAGACTTTCCTGACAAAGTTAAGATATGCAGCCTCAGTTTACCAGCCTTGGGAATTGTAAGATTATTGATGCTGCTTTTATTTTCAGATGATAAAATCAAAGGTTGGAAGCATTAAATCAGGATGGCGAAGTGTGTTTATGATCTTCACAGCAGCTGCTGATGATGAATTGGAACCGATTGTTGAAAGTGCATTTGAAAATGTTGAACAGGGTAGGAATCTCCTTTTGTCTTGCACACCATATATAGATCTCTTGCACTGTATTCTAACCTTGTTTATGGTGTCTATGTTTCCTTGTTTCTCCATTATTCACTGATGCAAATATAAACCATATTGCAGTTATCTTGGAACACTTTGATCAGGTGGTAGGAGACTGCTTTATGGATTGTGTCAATTGTCTTATTGGTTTTGCCAATAATAAAAGCTCTCCTCGGATAAGTTTGAAGGCTATTGCTCTCCTGCGTATATGCGAAGATCGCCTTGCAGAGGTTTGCCTGCATAAGCTTGTTGCATGTTCTAATTATAGTTCTCAAAATTCTTGTAGGAGAAACTAATGCTAGTGGTCTTTTATGGTTTTTGTTGCCTTTCATGAGTTTCATCTCTATATGCTTTCATCCATAAGTGGTCTTATTGATTTTTGGGTTGACGTCGCTTGATAAGGTGCTGGAGTTGATGATATACAAAATGTGGATACTAAATTGCAGATCTCGTTAATTTCTATGTGAGCTGGAGTGTAGTTTCAAATGGCTGAGAATCTATTATAAATAGTTAGAATTGATTTTCCTAAGGTCTTTATTGTGGAAAGCCACAATGGAATGAGATTTTATGGTAAGGTAGGTTTTAAAGATGTTGGCTAGGCATCTTTCAGTGAAATATGTCGCTGGTTCAATCCAGCTTATTCATAAAAACAACTTCTAGTGAAATAGTGATTGCTGATTCGATGCTTGACAGGCATGAGGTCTTTTATTTTAAGTACTCAAAATATATAATGGAAGTTTAATCGTCATAAAAATATTATGGATTGATTCTTCTCACCGACCTCATAGGATTATTTTGTTTTTTTGATCGGTGACCTCATAGGATTATCTAGCTTATAAATAGCCTTGTGGCCATAGAACCCTATAAAATGACTTTCAAAGATTTTTTCAGGAGCCTTGATAGCTGTGTAAGTTAGCTTTTGATAGAACTGATAGGCTAAAAGGCCCTTCATAAGCTAGATCATCATCATTATTGCCTTTTCCCATCTATTTAGAGTTGGTTTTGCAAGAGCTATTTCCCATTCATTTCTGTGTAGTTCTAAACTCTCATCTACTTCATTATCCTTCATGTTGTTCTTCACTGCTTCTCTCTTAGTCTTTATTGTCTTCCTTTTCTCCTCATTTCCTATGCTTTTGTCATTTCAGTCCTTCATACAAGGGCGGTTTCAAACTCTCCAATAGACATGCCCAAACCATCTCAAGCGACAATCTATAATTCACTTTGTTTGGGACCACCCGTAAATTTCTCTTATGTACTCGTTCCCTATTTTATCTTTCTTCCTCGTTAGCTCATGCATCCACTTTAGTATACACCGGTGTTATCGGGATGCTTTTGTTTTGGGACTTTTGCCATGCCAACATTTGGTGGCACTTGGACACTCAACATGACATGACACTTCTAGACATGTCATTTTAGGAAACCTGTGTAATGTTTAGTCAATTATAAATGAAAAAGCTTGAGTCCTTGAAAACCATTTGTATAATATGAAATATTTTAATTTAGTGTACATGACGTACATTATGTATATTACTTATTTTTCATCAAGTAGGTTCTCGATGACCTCTTTAAGATTTCCCTTCAGTTTTATTTTACTCTATTTTACTTTTTTAATATTTTAATTTAATTAATAGTTGTGCCGTCATATTGAAATTTTCAGAATTTTCATCCCAAAGCCTATGATACCTTGATGCTTGACACTAGTGTCGTGTTTGTAGGTAACATTGGCATGCACATCTCAGTTACATGGACTTTAGCCTCTTTATCACTTCTTCATAGGCCTATCAATCCCAACATATTATCTATAAGGATGCAAGTCTTTAATGCAAAGCCGGGAGAGTTCCATTCATCGACTAGCCATATCATCCACTAGTAGGTTTGACGCGGGATGGCAACCCTAAAATGCGTGAATATGATTTTGATGCAATTTTGCCGAAATTAAATAAATTAATTCAAGTTTAATTGCAAAATTATCTTAAATACATTAGGGTTTGAAGAATTTTGATGGGTAGATCACGCGAGATCTGGCTAGGGTCCAGTCCGATGCGTAAGTCCTGTTAGATTTGAGGAGGGATCGGGCCTAGGGATAGAACTCTAGCTTTTTCCAGGCTTGGGCATTCGTCTTCGATTCGTTGTAGATTCACGGGCTTGAACTAGGGCTGTGGAAATAGCTTTATGGTTTTATAATAGGCTTATGGTTTAGAAAAGGGTTTTGGCTCTGTTTGATTTAGGGTTCCAGAAAGGGTTCAAGGGTTTGGGATCAAGAAACTAATAGATTAGGATTTAGAAATTTTAGATCAATAAGGTGAAGGTTTAAGAGAAAACAAAGATGATAAGATAATAGAAAAGATAAAAAGATAGCTTTGAGAATCACTCCCTTGGCCTCACACCAAACCTATCACGGGGAAGAAGACTCTTTCCATTCAAGCAAAAACTCAATCAATATTCATAAAAACTAATTAAATTGTCTTTATGAGCCTCCTTATATAGGCTACCAAAGTAAAATTCGAAATAAATAGTCCTAATAATAATAAAAGACTAAAAAAGGTAATTTTCGCAAAAATTAGGAAAAGTCCGTTGTTGGCAACATGACGTCCACAGACGTCCATCCAAGGGTCACGGACGTCCGTGACCTACGGACACAGAACTACCGACGTCTGTGCACCAAAACAGTGAGGTGCACTAAATCCAGACGTTTGTGCTGAATCTATGGACGTCCGTCGCCTGACGCTGTCCTCTGCCTTCATTTCTCCCTTGAAGCCGAGGTACTCGGGCTCCCTCTTCGCTTCTTTCGACGCCGGTATAAGCGATGTGGTCCAAAACCAAAGTCCACGTACTCGACGTCCCCGTCAATTCCCTTGAACCAAAAAGGTTTCATCACCGATGAAACACGTTTGTGGTAGATATCGATCAAGTCGAGGTTCAAATGCGAACTTCATTCTTGTGGATCCAAGTGTTTTCGGACTCCGATTTGCCGACCCATTTAACCAAGTACTTCTGGAATCTCCCGTCATATGTGGAGACGACATGATCACTTATTATATCTTCTATCTCATTTTTTCTCTGTCTGCTTGGGGAAGGAAGAGGTACATGCTGCAAGGTTGGGTTGGGGCTATGAGGTGGCTGGAGTGGGTTTTCAGGAGGTGGGGTGAAACCTAAGGAACCAAGTCCTCCACATTGAATGTTGAGCTGACCCCCGTACCTGGAGGAAGCTCAAACACATATGCATTAGGACCACTCTTAGTCAAAATTCTAAAAGGTTCAACGCCTCGAGATTGAAGCTTCTTTGCGGATCTCGATGGGAACCGCTCAGGCCTAATTCGGACCATCACATAATTACTCACGTGATATTCTTTAAAACGCTTGTGAGTATTTGCAGATAACTTATATTGATTGTTGCTTGAATTAATCTTTTGCTTAATTTTGACATGCAAGCTATGAATGTGTTTTGCAAATGCATCGACAAACTTTGACACTTTGTAGGATGCAGACATGGGGATCAAATCAAGTGGTGTCCTAGGTTTATGACCATGTACTGCCTCAAAAGGACTCATGCCGATGGACCTATTGACAAAATTATTATAGGCAAACTCAGCTGTGGCAAAATGGTATCCCAGGTCCTAACATGATCATTGACAAGTCTACGAAGGAGATTTCCCAAACTCATATTGGTATTCTCGGTTTGGCCATCTGTTTGAGGGTGATAAGCCGTCGAGAATTGAAGCAGTGTGCCCATCATGTGCCAAAGTGTCTTCTAAAAATAACTAGTGGATTTGACATCCCTATCAGACACAATGGTTTTGGGCAACCCATAACCTTCGCGAAGAACAATTTAGCAATGTGGGATGCATCGGAGGTTTTGGAACAAGGAATGAAGTGGGCCATCTTGGAAAATCGGTCCACTACGACAAAGATGGAATCGTGCTTCCTTAGAGTTTTGGGAAGACCAAGCACGAAGTTCATGGAGAGGTCTTGCCACGATGTGTGTGGCACGGGTAACGGGGTGTACAAGCCGATATTTTGTTTCGTCTGCTGAGACACTTGGCAAGTACTACAATGTTTAACAACCTGGGCGACATCTCTCATTAGGCTAGGCCAAAAGAACCTATCCTCTACGAGCGCAACAGTTTTATTACGCCTAAAATGTCCGACCATCCCTCAAGCATGTAACTCCCAAATAAGAAAGTCACACAATGAAGTGCGAGGGAAGCAAAGACGATTGCCTTTAACAAGTATCCATCTTGGATGGTGTACATGGAGTGTGTGCTGGTCGGGTCACTAAGGAGAGTAGCGTACTCAATCCCAAAATCTGGGCACTCGGGGTACTCATCTTTTAACCTTTCGAACCCGATGACCTCGGTGCTCATTGTGCGCAAAGTTTCCACTCGATGACTAAGTGCATCAACAGCCCTGTTTTCAGCACCGGCCTTATGCTTTAATACGAATGTGAACCCTTGAAGGTACTCGACCCACTTCGCGTGCCTTGGGTTCAACTTTTTCTGTGAAGCAAGAAAGCGTAAGGCTTCGTGGTCAGAGAACAACACAAATTCTTGCGGCCTAAGGGAATGCTTCCAATACCAAAGAGATCAGACGAACGCATAGAACTCCTTGTCATAGGTGGAGTATTTTTGCTTTGCCTCATTAAGTTTTTCACTAAAATAGGCCACTGGGTGACCCCTTGGCTAAGCACTCCTATACCCACACCCAATGCGTTGCATGCGACAAGCGCATGACGGGTGCACTACTCATCCGTTGTTTGCTCTAAGCAAAGGCTTTCGTCGCTGCTTTGCCTCATTTAAAGTCCCCATTTTTCATGCAATCAGTAATTGGGACCATGATGGTGCTAAAGGTTCTGATGAAGCAACGATAGAAAGTAGCCAAACCATGGAAGCTGCGGACATCGTGCATGTTCTTAGGCTCGGGCCACTCCACAATGGCTTTAACCTTTTCGGGGTCTGCGATCATTCTATTGCCCGAGATAATGAATCCCAGGAAGATAATGGAACGTTGCGTGAAAGTGCACTTCTTGAGGTTCGCAAACAACTTCTAGCCCTTTGGGGTCTCACAAACCAATCTGTGGTGGTTCAGGTGCTGATCCTTGTCGTGACTATAAATCAAGATGTCATCGAAATACACAACAAGTTGCCTAGAAACGACCTCAACACTTGGGTCATGAGTCTCATAAAAGTACTCGGGGCGTTAGAAAGCCCAAATGGCATGACCATCTACTAATAAAGACCATCCTTAGTCTTAAAGACGATTTTTCACTCATCACCGGGGCGGATTTGGACTTGATGGTAGCCACTCTTGAAGTCTATCTTAGAAAAGATAGTGGCACCAACTATCATATCGAGCATGTCGTCCAGCCTTGGTATGAAAAACCGATATTTAACCGTAATCTTATTGATTGCACGACTATCCACATACATGCGCCATGTACCATCTTTCTTAGGAGTGAGTAGGGCAGGTACGACACACGACTATCCACACATGCACCACGTACTATCTTAGAAAAGATAGTGGCACCAACCATTATATCGAGCATGTCGTCAAGCCTTGGTATGGGAAACCGATATTTAACCGTAATCTTATTGATTGCACGACTATCCACACACGTGTCACGTACTACCTTTCTTAGGAGTGAGTAAGGCAGGTACGACACAATGGCATCCACACACATGCGCCACGTACTATCTTAGAAAAGATAGTGGCACCAACCATCATATCGAGCATGTCGTCAAACCTTAGTATGGGAAACTGATATTTAATCGTAATCTTATTGATTGCATGATTATCCACACACATGCGCCACGTACTATCTTCCTTAAGAGTGAGTAGGGTAGGTACGACACACGGGCTCATGCTCTTTTGGATGAACGCCTTTTGAAGGAGCTCATCGACTTACCGAGTCAACTAGGCGTGCTCAACTGGATTCAACCTATAGTGGGGCAGGTTCGGTAAGGTAGATCTGGGAACCAAGTCTATTGCGTGTTGGATATCATGTAAGGGAGGGAGTTCGTTTGGTAAGTCTTCAGGGAAGACATCCGTAAACTCTTTTAGGATCGGCTTAACCTCCTTGGGACACTTGCTCACTGACTCGGGAGCACTTTCAACGGTGACTACTACGTACACCACACTCTCATCTAACGACGCTTTCTCGAATTCTAAAGGGCTTACAATATTAATAGATTTAGAAGACTCGCCATTCTTCTCGACTTTGTTGGTCAATGGTGTTTTGGGAGCAAATAGTGTAAAGTGATCTTTTTGCCTTTATGCATAAACGTGCATATGTTTGATCGACCATAAAGGGTCACGTCCATGTTGTAGAGCCATGACCTTCCCAAAATGATATGGCTCACATCTATCGGCACCACATCACACCATAAGGTGCCCGAATAAGAACCTAACTGAGTCGGTATACGACACCTTTTCGACATGGGAATTGATGAAGAGTCGATCTTGCGACCTTATAAGGTCTCGGGTAGGCTTCGGGTGTAAGCCCCAAGCGGCGTGCGACATGAGTTGACACTATATTGGTGCAACTACCACTATCCACGATGACCTTATAACTCTTTTCACCAAATCTAGCAAAGGTATGGAAGATGTTGTCCCTTCGTCAGTCATCCTTCTCATCCCGTTGAGGCTGTGCAAGGGCACACCTTATAACTAAAGCATGGCCAATAGCATCACCCTCCTCATCACTGGGTGTGCTGTTCGGCTCAAACACTTCCTCTTCAACCACTACATCACCTTCATCTTCCTCTCCCTCAATGAAGAGATTCCTTTAGGGGTCTTTTGTAGGGAATTGGGCGGCAAAGTGTCCCATCCCATGACATTTATAACACTTAACTTGAGGCTGCCCCTTAAGGATTCTCCAACTACACCATTTCCCTTTTCAAACCTCGTATTGGTAGGGACAGGTTGTGTAGGCTTGGGAGGAGGATTAAATTGTCCCTCACCGGAGCGTTGACCACTAAATTATGGCTCGGTTCTCTTCACCACCGATGCTTTCAAATATCGTTTAAGATCGTGCACAACGGCATAACATCTTTCAAAAGTTTCCACGGGATGAGAAATCAATTCTTTTTGCAAATCAAATCGCAATCCGGTGCGGAATCTAGAGAGTGATTTCAGGGTCTTCCGATACCTTGGCCCTCATCATGAACTCTTCGAATTTGGCAATGTAATCGGTCATGTGCATACCACCTTGGCGTAAATTTTGCCATTGGTTGAGGAGGCGGTAGTATGATAAAGGAACATACTTCTCAGTAAGTCGTTCTTTTATGTCGTCTCAACGGGTAATGAGAGGACAACCCGCATTCACCATAATTCGCTCGACATTTAGCCAGAATAGTCGAGCTTGACCAACCAATTTCATTTTAGCGAGTCTGACACAATAGTCGTCATTCATGCCATACCAATCACAGTGTTGGTCCATGTCGGAAAGCCAAGCGAGGAAGATTGTAGGGTCCATTCTTCCATCGAAAGTCGAAATCTCAACTCGGACATTCTTAAGGAGTTGAACTTCGGGGTCGTAGTCATTTCTACGAGGATTCATACGATTTTGATTCCGATTACCTTGGCGACCATTGCGCCCTTGGTGTTGATCCTCAAGTTCACCAACCGCTTCCAGTAGGTTGATTCGATCATGCAATCTATCACCAACTCCTAGGGATCTTTGGGTTTGCTCTATGGTATTCAGACGTGTACTAATCGCACCCAATTCTTCTTGCATACCTTGAAGGGTATTGAGAATCGCACTCAAATGCATGGTGATCACAGATTCCTATTAGGGTTCTAATATGGAATGCAATATGGACTCATAAAAGAAAAACAATGCAATAAAATAAATATGAGAAACAAGAATGCCCTAACCTAGAAAACTTAGGGCTCTGATACCAAAACTGACACGGGATGGCAACCCTAACATGCGTGAATATGATTTTGATGCAATTTTGTCGAAATTAAATAAATTAATTCAAGTTTAATCGCAAAATTATCTTACATACCTTAGGGTTTGAAGAATTTTGATGGGTTGATCACACGAGATCCGGCTAGGGTCCAGTCCGATGCGCAATTCCCGTTAGATTTGAGGCGGGATCGGGCCTAGAGATAGAACTCTAGCTTTTTCTAGGCTTGGGCATTTGTCTTCGATTCGTTGTAAGATTTACGGGCTCGAACTAGGGTTGTGGAAATAGCTTTATGGTTTTATAATAGGCTTATGGTTTAGAAAAGGGTTTTGGCTCTGTTAGATTTAGGATTCCAGAAAGGGTTCGAGGGTTTGGAATCAAGAAACTACTAGATTAGGATTTAGAAATCTTAGATCAATAAGGTGAAGGTTTAAGAGAAAACAAAAATGAATAGATAATAGAAAAGATAAAAAGATAGCTTGGAGAATCACTCCCTTAGCCTCACACCAAACCCATCACGGGGAAGAAGCCTCTCCATTCAAGCGAAAGCTCAATCAATATTCATAAAAACTAATTAAATTGTCTTTACAAGCCCTCCTTATATAGGACACCAAAGTAAAATTCGAAATAAAAAAGTTCTAATAATAATAAAAGACTGAAAAAGGTAATTTTCGCAAAAATTAGGAAAATTTGGTCGCTGGCGACACGACGTCCGTGACCTACGGACATAGAATCACGGACGTCCGTGGGGCACTAGGGACGTCTGTGCACCAAAACAGTGAGGTGCACTAAATCTGGACGTCTGTCACCTGACGCTGTCCTCTGCCTTCGTTTCTCCCTTGAAGCTGAGGTACTCGGGCTCCCTCTTCGCTTCTTTCGACGCCGGTAGAAGCGATGTAGTCCAAAACCGATGCCCACGTACTCGACGCCCCCGTCAAGGTTGACCACCTTATAAATCTGTACCTTCATAATCATAGTAGAAATGTCCAGAGTCTTGTTGATTGTGCACTCATGACTCTTTTTAAGGGGTCATGCCCCTCTTTGGTCTAGAGAATGGCAATGTTGGTGTTTCCTTCAATCATCTATGGAATCAGGAACCCAATGGCACCTTATGAACACAATACATTATATGAGTGTGTTCAATTCTGTTAGGAAAAATCAAGATGCGAATAAAAAACATTTTACATAATTTTTCAACAAAGTTTGATTATAATAGATGAATTCTAGGGTTAGTGATATTAGGGTTAGGGAGGCGGCATTAGGGTTAGTTAGATGGTATTAGGTTTAGGGTTAGACAAGAGAAGAAGAGAGAGCGAGAGAATTAATGAGAAGGCTTGAGTTAGAGGACCCTCACTAGCATTTATGTTAAGCTGTTGATATAACACATACACACCCATAACACTGGAATATAACATAAAAACCATACTATCAACAATAATCCCATGAAAGAAATCCCATGGAAGATGACTCAATATTCATTATGAATTCTCTGTGGCGAAAACATTCTTGAGAATATGAAATTTTAAAATAAAACATGGAGCTTCATGATTATTTTTTTGAAGTTAGTTTTTATCTTATGGCTTGAAGCAATGTGAAAGGACTCGATATTCATTATGAATCCTATGTGGTGAAAACATTCTGGAATATATGATTTATGAAAATAAAACAACATGGGGTTCATGATTACTTTTTTGAAGTTAGTTTTTATCTTATGGCTGGAAGGAATGTGAAAGGCAATTGCAGATATACTATGAACGATCACAATTGATAGTAACATTTGGAGAAAGGTAAGCTGACAATAAGCTGTTTTTGGAGGGCAATGGGGGAGAGAAGGCTGGCTATTCCCAGGCTGGGTGAGTGGTTGTGCAATTGGTGGGCTGATGTCAACTTCATCTTCTGGAAACGATGCAATAGGTTTGACTTTTCCGCTAGTGTATTGAAGGGCATACTGGTAAAGAGTAACAAGGATTGGAGATAGAATCAGGCCCGCTCAATAGATTTTCATCATCAAAGACCAGGCCAAAGAACTCGCTGAGGAATGCCATTTGCGGGAAATGCTTTTGGGATTCTATTGCCCCTCGTTCGAATCTGAAGGGAAGCATGTTACCCATGCTGAGGTAGGGCCAGGGACTTTACCAAACAATGCATTTTTTATGTCCTCACCTATAGTGGAATTAACTCTTGAGATGAGAAATCCAATTACGTTGGATAGTCCACCACTATTAACAATCTGCTTTCCTCTGATCGAAAGGATTTTTTTTGAGAAGGCTTTGGTTGTTGGTTTTCCCAAATGATGTCCCTAAGATCGTTAAGGTACATAGGTGGTCTCATAGGCTTTTGGGGCCACAATCCGACCCTTGGCTTTCATTTCTAAGGACTAATTTGGTCGTGTCCTATTTAGGACTGATAAGGAGGCTTAGGAGACGATGAAGGAGTGAAAGCCGAGGTTCGAAGATCAATTCATTAAACATGGTCCATGGAATGCTCATTGTAACTGCTGTTGAATTGAAAACAAACCGAGGCTATTGGGTTCGAATATATGGACTGTCACTACACCTTACACTATCGAGGTGTTAAGTGTGGTTAGCCGCTAGTGTGAGCTGTTTTTGGGCGTTGATCCCAGAATGTGGAGCCTCCTGGAGACTAGATTATTCTGAATCCTGATGTCGTCTAAACATTGAGGGTGTATTTATAGATGGGGGATTGTAGATTGAGGTGTAAGGGGGGGGGGGGGGGGGGCTCTGAGAACGGATGGAGAGGCGTTCTGGAAACAGAGCTCCATGTAATTTTGAAGGTTCAAAATGGATTGGAGGGGAAAGAGCGGAGTGGAAGCAATGGGATAGGGGTGTGGTAAGAAATCGCACCGTGATCACCAGGCAAGGGGATTGGGTTTTGCCACTCCTGTGGGAATCTAAACTTCAAGAGATGGGTGGCGTATCATTGAAGCGATTGTGGGGTTCACTGGAGCTCTGGTCTGAAGATAAAAAACTGCGTTAACGTACCACCTCCGGTGAGCTCCAGACTGACTAAACGGAGGGTGATTTCATCTCAGCAAGCGAGAGACCTACGTAATGGTTGGTTGCTGGTTGACAAACGATTCAAAGGCTTTGAGAGAGAATTTGTGGCTAAAGGCAAGAGAGCCCACGGTGCTGAGACAGCTTCTCGGAGCCATGACGAGATCCCATACAAACACGCTGTTTCTCTTGGTACTTCCTTTGTTAAGCAAAAGAATATTGCAGAAAAGGACAAAGACCTTTGTTTTTTGCCCAAATGACATGTTACTAACGACAAACAACACGGAGCTGAGGAAACTTTTGGTCCTGTGTGGCCCACCAATGCGTTTTATTGCTTTGGTGAAAACTCTGAAAATTGTTTTCACTTAGAGTAGGGGGGGATATTTATGATAATAGATGTAATGAATGCTGCAGTTTGTGGGCAGTGCTCAATATCATTAATGGAGCTACCTCTTTCGTTAATATCAGCAAATTTATACAAACAGTGGGGGATAGAGAAAAAAAACGTGTCCATATTTCCAAAATTAGGAAGATGAAGCAAGGGTGGAAGACTTCATCAAAAAAGGATCTTCCAGTGGAACGACTGCACCCTTCGCATCCATAGATGGAGGGAAGTGGAGATCGGCGTGTGATAAAATAAAGAAGCCAACGGATTGTAGCTAAATATCTTCAGCCTCCTCCCTACACCTGGACCGACAAGGTCCTCAATGGGATTGGTCGTCGCTGAGGGAGGTTCCTGGGGGTGGACAGGAGGATGTTGGAGCTCTCCGACACAAGATGCGCTCGAATCCACGTGGCGCTGGAGGCTGCGGGGAAGGTCCCACGGTGGGGAGATATCTCATTTAATGGGCATAGGCACCGGTGTTTGATGGAGACAGAGAGTACGAAATGGATGCTCGCCTGAGGTCATGGGAAAATACCGGCTGTAGGCGTTAGGACCTGCCATATACAGAACCCGCCGAGAACGATAAGGGGGAGATTCACGAGATACGGGGTGACGAACTCGCTGAAGCTCCCAATATTCAAGCAACGAAGGCATGACCTTGTGCCGGTAGGGGAGGTGGCTGAGGACACCATGTGCACAGAGAGCAGGACGGCGTGGCATGGTGGGAGCTGTACTGAAGTTGAGGTGACGAATTAGAAGGCTGAGCTGGAACGGAGCAAAGAAAACGGATACCTTTTCGAATTTGAAATGGCGGAGAAACCTGAGGCCCTTTATATAGGAGAAATAGAGGGCTTTTTGATCCTATGGTGGAGATTTGTGGTGACTCATCAAGATTGGAGCAATGCGTACACGGAAAGATGCCAGCCAAAAGATTTGATGCTTCGGCTTACTGTTCCACTAAAACCGCTGGTTTCCTTGAAACCAAGAGGCCGGATACGGTGGGGCAATGTTTGATGAGGACACCTGGATGGAGTGACAACAACATTAAATGGGATGGGAGAGACATCCTTAATCTCTCTCCTATCGTTTTGCATACAAAGCTTTCGACGTCAGAGGCAATATTAGGCGCAACGTCCAATGAAAAGGGAAATGGGTCTTTTTCAATGGGAGAATTTAGTTCTGTCAACAAGGATGGACACGTGGTCGCTCGGGGCCGTAGATCAATCAACATGGGCAGGGAGGAGTTGGCGTCTAATTCTATCCCAATGAGAGTCATTGATTCCTTCAACGACACTCAAGAGAGAGGGTATGATGTGGCCGTCAGCAGTGACCCTCATAAATCTGCAGATGTTTTGAGGGAGCGGAGGAAGCATGTGATGGACTACGGATAACAAACAGATAATGGGCACCTTTTGAGCACCCCGTGTGAGATGAACGGGCCACTCGGTACTCGGACGAGCAGGCCGCTCGGTCGAAGAATGATGGACAGGCCAATTATTGGGCTAGCTTCATGACTGCAGACCCTCTCATGTTTTCACTAATGGTCTTTCTATATCGGATAATTGTAAGAAGCCCAATGGGCCTCCTCTATGTACTAATGTTTCTTTCCCTTCTTTGGGTGGTGTGAATAGTCGTAATGTTGTGCATGGTAGTGTGGGGATGCAGCTTGACACCTCATTGATCTACTACCGCCCACCTCGAACGCCATGGCTAGAAATGAAGACACAGCTTGCACATCCGCTGGGAGGCGGTTTCATCCGGTTCTGGCTGAGAATGAACAGGCTGAGGTTGAGGAAGAGATAGAGGGACCTACTGATGAGATCATTGCCTTGGGGAAGCAACTTGGGATGACCTTCTCGGGATCTAATGATCAGCTTTGACAAGTTTTTGTTAACATTCATAACAAGAGAAACAAGCAAAAGGAAGGCTTCAAAGCCAGAAACAGGAAAAGAGCTTGATAGGCTGAAGTGGGGGCTCTCATACAAAATTTACCAAGTAAATTCTGTATTCGGATTGTGAAGTGTGATCCAACGGTCCGGATTTCCCTGGGTTTAGGGAGTAAGAAGAAATTTTTTTTTTATATAGGATTCTATGAGAACGGGAAAATCGGGCTGCCACAGTTGGTATCAAAGCTTAGGCGTTAGGTCTTATTGGGACCCAAGGCTATGGCAGTAGATTTTATCAGGACATAGGAGAGCCAACTATGAGTCTGTCACAGTTGGTAAAAGCTTAAGCTTTAGGTCTCATTAGGATTCAAAGCTGTGGTAGTAGGTTCTGTTTAGAACAGTGGTTGTGGATCTTCACCATCACTTGTAGTAGAGATACTTGCTGATCGTGATGGAAGTATAGCTATAGTATGCGAGTTATGTTTTAGATTTTTTTCTAAACATAGGGTCATGTTGATCATGATCACTGTTAATTGAAACCTTTGTTTCATTTTGACATATCACTATGACACCACGTAAAAGAGCAAAGATAGTACTCACTAGAGAAAATCGTAGTAACGGAAGAGGAAGTGGCTCATGACATTGATTTGATGAAACCCATGGGCACTCCCATCCTTCAAATTTAGAATCGATGGGCTAGCCATGTCCGGCTAAGCCCATCGATTCATGCCTCTATACAAGAAGAAAAATTGTGCACCTCTAAGGACAATATAAGCTTTTCTTTGGGGGCAGGTAATATCTCCTGTTGGTTGATGAGAAGAGTTACTGGAATGGCTATCCATAATCTGCATGAAAATTGTGGGTTAGTAGATTATCTACTGTTTTGGTAAGATAATCCCATAAAGATGCATCCATCGGGTAGATGGTTTTCACAAAATATAACTCTATTGTTTTGGTGGGTTTAATATAAATATGATGCTTATGAATAATAATAAGATGCTGAAAATAGGACTCCACTTTTTTGGTGGGTTTTATATAATAATTAAAATTTGTTTCCATTGGCTGTTTTCTAGCAATCTTGGGTTGGTCATTTGCCCATGAAGATGGATTCTTTTGTAGTCTTGATTGTAATAATTTTGCATCCTGTGCCAGATGAGAATATGCATCCTGTGTCAGATGAGGATAAAATTCTGTAATATAATTTGGACGGGCCAAAATTCTTTGTAATTGGATTACCTTAGGAAATTGTGAGGCAAATTCAATACTTCGTGCAATTGAGATAATTTGGCCTTGGTGAATATTGTGACCAAGAAATCTAATAGTTGTTTGAAATAGCTTGATTTTAGGAGCAGAGACGACCAATCCGTTTTTGTGGATAATTGTTTTAAAAAATTTTAAAGGTTTAAAATGCTGGTCAATAGATTTTGAAAAGATAAGTATGTCATCAATAGAGACTAGAAAATTCGGTATATGGAGTGAATATATCATTCATAATATTCTGAAATTCAGATGGAGCATTTTTAAGGCCAAATGGCATAACATTCCATTCAAAGTGTCCAAAAGGAACAGTAAAAGCGGTTTTATACCTGTAAGTCTCGGCCACCTGAATTTGCCAATACCCTGATTTGAGATCAAATTTGGAGAAAATAGTGGCTGAATGTAAACGATCCAGCAAATCCTTTTTGTTAGGAATAGGATAACGAATCCATTGGAGGTAATCATTCAATGGTTTATAATTGATAACTAGACGAGGAGTTCCTCGTTCTCGTTCAGCATTTTTATTCACATAAAAAGCTGTACAACTCCATGGGGAGTGACTGGGACGAATCAGTTGTTTGTGCAATAAACTGACAATTTCAGTTTTGCATAATTCCAAATAAGCAAGTTTCATTTGACTTGGTCTTACTTTAGTTAGGATATGTCGTTCATTAAAATCAGGATTATAGGGAAGAGAAACAATATGTTTCTTGCGATCCCAAAAAGCATTTGGTATATCACTACATATATCATTGTGGTAAGATTTCAGAAGTTGAGAAATCTTGGTTTGTATTGAAGGGGATTCCAATTGTTTTTCTAAAGATAAAAATTTGACTTCTTGTTGTAAGAAGTTAAGTTTTTCTTTGAAGAATAAATTAGATTCCACAGAATTGATGACTTTTGTTTGTAGTGGAGTTACAAATTGAAATAAGAGAGTATGTTCATTATATTGGGCATGAATACCATTTTCATTTACCTTGGTTAAGGGGAAAATGGAGGTAATAAAAGGAGTACCAAGAATAACAATTTGAGTTAAATCTTTGATAAGTATAAAATTGGATGGAATACATACTCCATTGTTACAAATTGAGACATAGTATAATTTATATTTAATCTGCATTTTGTAACCACTAGCATTATTAAGGGTAGTAAATAGTGATTAGGTGTCATATAGCAACATAGAGGTTAGAGAACTCAAAAAAGTGTGTTTCAGATGTGAAATAAAGTTTTCCACAAATCGATTGAACAACTCCAAATCTTTAGCACAACTCAATCAACCACTTGGAATGTGATCCATACATGACTTCGATCCAAACCGAGTGTGTAACTTTCCTACCAGTATTGAACCTGCTCTTAAATCGAGTGTAACCTTCCCTTCTCTTTTCGTTCCTCTACTGTTCTCGAAGGTGTTGTTCGAGTGTAACACTTTATCACATGCCTTCTCCAAATTAGTAACGACCATACACAATTTTTTCCTTCTCTCTAAACTTCATAAGTTGCTTCAATAAGAAAATAAATTTAGTTATTGATCTTTCCGGCATTAATCCAAGCTAATTCTCTGATATATTTGAATCTTTCCTTAGCCGTTGTTATATTATTCTCTGACAAAGTATCATTGTTCGACTCATTAGTTTAATTCACCGATAGTTGGCACAATTTTGAATATCTCCTCTATTTTTCGTAGAAAGGTAAGTTCAAGTTTTTGGGGGGCTGGGATGCCACCTAAAATCAAATTTTTTGCGTGGTTAGTTTCTAAAAGGAAAATCCTCACTAGGGATCAGCTGATCAAAAGAAAATTTCTAGTCATCAACAGGTGTATGCTATGCATGAGGGGGAGAAAATTGGTGGCCCATATTTTCTTGCATTGTTATTTTGTTCGGTCGGTATGGAGCCAGATCTTTAAGGTTGAGTGGGTTCTTCCGTTTTGGCCTGCCCACATGATGGAGATGTGGAGAGAGATAAAACTTGAGGACCCAAGGAAAGAGTTATGGTTGCTAACGGTCGATGAGGTGTCTTGGGCGACCTGGTTGGAAAGGAATTGCAGAATCTTCTCGCGCAAGGCAAAGCCGTTCTCTCTTATCGTTCGGGATATCAGAGATCTGGTGGTCAGCTGGAATGCCAGCAAGATGAGAGTTTTCAATGAGGGGCTTCAGCAGTTCCTTAGGCTGTGGGAGGATAGCTGTTCGTAGTTCGTCCGGAGCTCCCGATGGGTGAGGGGTTCCGCTCTGCTCTACCGGATCTGCGATGTTCCTGACCTTTGGCGTGAGATACTTCGGGTTGTTTTGTTTCTTTTTTCGTGTCTGTTTTGGGTAGCCTCTTGCTACCTGCTAAGGTATGCTTTTTTTTTTTTTTATTCTTTGTTGTTTTTGGCTGCGTTTTAATTTACTTCTTTATTATCGTCTCAAAAAAATAAAATAAAAAAATGTTGCGGTTTGTTACTGAAAAAAATGGTGGTAGAGTTGATAGAAGAGTGGCGGAAATCTTTGGAGACTTCTCTTTTTGACCCGGGTATGAGAGGGGGCAGATTCACTTAGACCAATGGGCAAGAGTTCCCCACTTTCTGCAGATTGGATAGATTCCTTTGCTCTTTGGAGTGGATGGACCTATATCCCACCTCTGAGGTGGAATGTTGGCCTAAATCTGGCTCTGATTACAAGCCTATTTTGCTTAATACTCACATGCATCAGGAGAGGAGGGCCTTGTCCTTTCCGATTTGAGTACATATGGCTAAAGAATGAAGATTTCAGAAACAAAGTCCCTGGATGGTGGAATGGTGGTGACATCAGAGGTACTCCCACATATGTGCCCAAATTAAAACCTTAAATGAAAGGATCAAATCCTGGAATAAGGAGATTTTTGGTAATGTCTCCCTCATCAAGGACCATATCTTAACGGAAACCAAAACTTTCAACAGTTTCGAGGAGAAACGGGAACATCGCAGGAGTGCATCGAAGAAGCAACGCTTTGGAGGAAACAATCTAAGGCACATTGGCTGCAAAACGGAGACGGAAACACAAAATTCTTCCACAGAACAGCGAATGGTAGAAGGGCTAGGAATCACATCTCTAAGTTGGAGGTAGAGGATGCCATTTACACTGATGAGGTCAACATTGCTACGCAGTTGGTCAGCTTCGACGAGAATCTTTATAAATCTCAATGCTTTTCGCGACCTAATCTCGATGGCTTAGTTTTCGATTCCATATCCACTGCTCAAGTTGTGGAGTTTGAGAGAGTTTGATGAAGACTAGATCAAAGTGGTGATCTTCAAAGCGGGGAAAAACAAAGCTCCTGGGCGTGATGGGTTTCCCATGGAATTTTTCCATTTTTTCTGGGATGTGATGCGTGGGGATTTCTTGGAGTTCTTAAAGGAGTTCCACAATGCGGGTAGATTGGCTAAGTGTATGAATTCCACCTTCATCATTCTTGTTCCTAAGGTGGATGGGACGGAGAATGTCTAGGATTTCAGACCCACAAGTCTTCTGAGCTGCTCTTGGAAGATCGTCTCTAATGTGCTGACTAATAGATAAAGGAAAGTGGTGAACACAGTTATCTCGAATGTGCAATGGGCGTTTAGTCCTGGTCGACAACTCATGGATGTGGTCGTCATGGCTCATGATCGATGCATAAGAAGAGAGAGTAGGGGATGAGTTTTAAAATTGACATGGAGAAGGCGTATGGTCATGTGGATTGGGACTTATTGCAGTATCTGCTGAAAAGGATGGGGTTTGCCCAGATTTGGATGAGATGGATCAGAGGTTGTTATGCGTCTGCGAGATTCTCCATCCTCATTAATGGATGCCCAAAAGATTATTTTCGTAGCTCCAGGGGGCTCAGGTAGCAGTATCCTCTATCCCCTGTACTCATTAGCATAGTTGGTGAGGCTCTGCACAGATTTTTGTAGTAAAGTATGCAGATTGGGTTCTTTAATGGGTTTCGGGTTGCGGATAATGGTTTAGTGGTCTCTCATATGCAATATGCTGATGATACCATCATTTTCTGCAGAGCTCATGAAAATGAAGTGTGTGCTGTTATCAATGTCCTAACTATCTACAGAGCGGTCTCGTGGCAGAGGGTCAATCTTCACAAGTCTAAAATGGCCGGGGCAAAATGTGAATTAGTATACTAGGAATTTGCTGGTGAATGACTTTGTCTGTTTATAGGATAAGTTACCAATTAATTACCTTGGTGTGCTGATTGGTGTGGGTAGGCTTAAAGCACAGTACTGGAAGCCGGTGATTCACAGATTCCAAAAAAGGCTGACACTGTGGAAAAGCAAGATGCTTAGTAATGGGGGAATCTTATCAAATCCACGTTTCCGTCTCTGTCCATTTTCTTCATGTCGATGTATGTGGCGCGGGCCAAAGTTATCTTTCAGCTCGAGAGAATTGTCAAGGATTTTTTGTGGGTAGGGTGTGGGCAGAATGGTAAATTCCATATGCTCAATTGGGATATGTCCTGCAGTGATAAGGAGGGAGGTTTCAGTATCCGAAAGCTTACCTTTGTTAATAAGGCTTTACTTGGAAACTGGTTATGGAGAATCCGAGATGTCAGGGAAAGGGATTAATTGTGGTGGTAAGTGGTCTCGGTTAAGTATGGGATGCTTTACAGTGGTTGGGAGCTACAGGCGGAGTGACCTAATATGTTGAAGGGGGTTAAAACTGCCAGGGGTGTTTTCAAGGAGTGTGCATTGCTTATTCTTGGGGTGATGGTAGTAGAATTGATTTCTGGAAGGATGCGTGGATTACGGAGTGGTCTTAAAGATAGGTTCCCCAAAATTTTCCGGATTGCCACTCTTAAAAGGACCAGCATTAATGACCTGATTTGAATGGAGAAATGGTACTGTCTCTTGCAATATCAGTACTAGAAGACTCCTTAAGGTATGACAAAATAGATGAATATGTTGGGTTGTTCAGAGTTATCCATGCTAGGGGTCCTAATCCTACTAATAGAGACTGCAAAATCTGGAGATTAAATGAGAAGGGGTTTTTCTCGGTCAAATCTTTCCACTCCCATATATCCAAGCCTTCTCCTGTTTAACCGGATCAACCCAGCTGGCTCAAGTTGTGGAAAGTTAAATTTCACTGAAAATCCTTTTCTTTTGTTGGTCTGTCGCATGGGGAAGAATCCTTACTAAGGATCAATTGAGGAAGAGAGAGTTTAATGTTCGAAACAGATGTCTGCTATGCATGGTGGGTAGGAAATCGGTTAATCACACGCTTATTCATTACCCGTTCTCCATAAGATTTGGGGGGCTTTCTGTAACGTTTTTAGGAGTGCAGTGGGTCTTCCCCGGGAAGGTATCAACCTAATGGAACAGTGGAGAAAGTGACCTTTCAGTGGGATTAAGGGGGACCTTTGGCACATTGCTGTTAATGCGGTGCTTTGGGCTATTTGGCTGGAGAGAAATAGCTGTGTTTCGAAAGATCGGAAAACCTTTTCAGCTAGTTGTGCGTGCGACCAGGGATTGGCTCCTCAATTGGATTCAGCAAGTTTTAGAGGAGATGATCTTGAGGATATAGATTTCCTTGATCAATGGGATTGTTTGGGTAGTCCTCGCAGAGGTGGGGTCTGCTCGCTTCTATTGGTGAGGTGTCTCTGGCTTCTGGGTTCCCCCGCTGTCTACATGATTGGGGCCTCGCTGCGTGGGTGAGTTTGTTTGGGTTCTTTTTTCTTTGGGTAGTTTCTCACTACCTGCTAAGGTACACTTTGTTTCCCTTTTTATATTTAATATATTGATTTGTTATTGATAAATTTCATGGGACCTGTGGCTAAGAGCAAGCACTCCACTTACTATCCTGAATTATGACAATGTAAGATATCTGCAGCATAAGATGCAACCTTCTCAATCTGTATTCTGTTTTAAAGTTGGCATGAACATCTTACCTTTCAAACTTTTTGAATAACAAGAGCTCAAGCTCTAACCCTTTGATCAATTCTCAAGTATGATGGTAGGCAGCAACTACCATTGAAGATCTAGGTCTTAGTGAGAATGATACTGTGCAATTCACATTCCTGAAGAAATTAAAGTGCCTCAAATTTCAATAATTTAAAGAATAAGTGCTGCAACCTCCTAGGTACTATACCATTTTTGAAAGAAAAAGCTGAATCTGCATGACTGACCTGTTTGCAAATATTTCTCTCATGGGTGAACTGGATTAGGCCTTGTTTGGGAATTTGTAGGGGAAAATGCATTTGTCGGGAAAAATACACATTTTCATTTATTCTCATTTGTAGGAAAAACCTATTTGTAGGACTCAGGAAAATCTCTAAATGTTGTTTGGCAAGGCATTCTGCTAAAATAAATTTATCCTTATCCCAAATAGTTTGAAAACTGAAACTTTGGGGCCCAAGCATATTTATAGTGCATATGTAGAAGTGATTCTCAATGATAATATCACTAAAAGCTTATTTTACGCAAATGGGAAAATTGCACTTTCCGTGCGGGCCCCAATATAGTTGCCAAACAATGGAAAACTGTGCAAAATGAATTTTCAGCTCATTTTCAGAACAAATAAGTCATTTTCCTTGTTACCAAACAAGCCCTTAATGTTTGCTATCTGAAAATTTCCCAAAAATTGCGTAATTTTATGTTACTTTTCTTATCAATAAGGTTGTCACTCATCACTATAATGTTTTCTTAGGCCCTGTTGCAATGATCCCACTGGCCCAATTCTGGCTTCTGGCTTAGAAAACCAGGCACAGTATAGATTGCAGTTTCGTAAACCCGCTTTTCAATTGATTCTCACTCCAAGCATTTGCGGGAATCAGCATTAAACAAAAAAAGGGCCAAATCTGGTTGCAGCAAAAACCCACATTCAGATTCCTCGTATGCGGAATCAGTTTTAAGTTGAAGTGGTGCTTTGGGTAGCGTTGCCAAACAGTGCTTGTGGCTAAGAGCATGTATTGTGGAGTGAGAAAATTGTTGGGCCGTGTGTGACGGAGGTACGCAATTTGGTTACCCGGGCCATCCGTAGTGTCACTTGAGCCGCTTGTACTCCTCATAGAGGCAGCGGCGACTTTGCGCTTGGGGCACGCGATGTGGTGCCAAGAGGGCACGTGACATCTTGGTGCCGGGACGGCACGCCATGTGGTGCCAGGAGTGGACGACATGAGGCTAGGAGGGCCTCGCGACGTAGTCGCGCTGCGAGGACGGGACATGGTTGCATGGGAGGACGATGCGGGGAGTCATGGGCGTGTTGGTTAGGACTTGACACTGTGTGCCACGGGTAGAAGACGTGTGCTATGGGGGTATGTCAAACCAACGTGTTTGAGGTCCTTTGGTTGTTTACCTATAGATGGTGTTTGGACCATCTATGTGGGAGAGGTATTGGAGAATGCCTTCCACCCACACGGGGACTTGCGTGGCCAGAGGGGGCACAAGTGTCTCCTAGGTCTGAAATGGTGAGCCTAGAACGTCGACGCAGCGATGTCGTGTGGCACCCAAGGTGAGGTTTGGCAACTTCACGGCTGCGTGGGACTCGAAAGCGATAGCATGAGGGCTTGTGGGACTCCGTTGAGCACGACAAAGATAAGGTAGGCACACGATCAGTAGACTTGGTTCAGATGTGAGCAAGACATGACATGGGAAGTCGTGATGCCAACATCAAGGATGAAGCGAGGTATTAGTGCAAAGGCATGCAGGTGAAGCTTGAGCAGGCCAAGTATGGAACAGTGGTGCAAGCGAGCGTGTCGTAAGGGGCACGATACATCGGATGGTAGGCCTTGAAAATAAGGTAACCACGAGGGGGAGTTTTCGTCCTCTAGGTGGGTGGTATCAGAGCTGATGAAGAGATTGGTTGGCTTTGTTGCATGCAGTAGCGAGGCACCGCACGGGTTGATGGTGCGTCGAAGGACGCCCTCGTGACAGTTGGTATTAGAGGTAGGTAGGTGCCGCACAGGCTGACACTGCTGGAAGAGTGACCCTGTGACACGTGACTATTACAGCCAATGATTCAAAAATCAAGGTTTGTGGACCAGGGAAGAGGATAATGTTGGTCATGGTCATGGTGACAAATTTCGCCGAATTTCGACGAAATTTTGCGAAATGGGGGTCAAATGAAAAATTTGAGAAGATTTCGTTTTTCGGTATTTTTCGGTAAATTTCAGTAATTTTTTTTAAAAAAAATATTAAATATATATTTTTTATATTTTTAATCTCCGAAACTTTCCTGAAATTTTTCCGAAAGGTATCGAAATTAATCCGAAATCTACCAAAAGCACCCCCACCGAAAAATTCCCGAAACAAAATTTGTCACTATGGTTAGTGAGTTTGTAAATTGTGTGTGACCCCTTAATGGAAGAGAGAGAAGAGAGGGGGGGGGGTGCGACAACATTGAAGAGTGATTCTGGCAGACAATTGATGGAGACTGAAGGAGGTCAGACCTAGACTAGTAAAAATGTGTCGTGCCTGGTGGAGGGGTGATAGTGGGAAATCCAGTCCATCCACCGTTGGATGGAGATGCCGGGAACCAAACAGTGTTGGGTTTTGGCTCGATTTATGGTTGCAACTATAGTTTCCTATTGGAACTTAGTTTGGTCGATTGTCAATAAGATCCCATATTAGTTTGCTTTTGTTTGAGAGAAGTCAGTTATTTTGGAAACTTGTATTATTCTCTAAAATTAGAAAGCAACGAGAAAAAAAGGTCCTAGTCTAAGTGGGAAACTAGGTAAGAGTAAAAGGTAAGTTATATTTGGTAAGTGAGAGAGAATAAATAGGTGAGAGATCTTTTTTGGAAGGTGTTAGTTTTTTGAATTGAGGTTGTGTGTGAGTTAGGGAGAGAACTTGGGGTTTTGTTTTGGATGTGAGTCTTGTTTTTTGGGCATGGGTATTTGTGGTCCTCTTGTGTTGGGTAAGATTGGAGAATACGATCTCCATTGTTTGTAGCCTTTGTGCATATTCTTCTTGATAGTGGAAACATTTGCCCGTGGACGTAGGCTTAGGCCGAATCACTTAAATCTTGTTCTTGTTTGTGGTGTGATCTCTTTCTCTTTCTACCTTCTTGTGATATTTGTTATTTGGTTATTTATTGTCTTCTTTGCACGTGAAAGCCATTAACGAGATTGAACGTGCAGAGGCTTTCTAGGGGTTTTTTGCACAACAGTTGGTATCAAAGCTTAGGTTTTGACTTTGGCATCGTCTTGCTTTTGCGAGAAATTTCCGTTGGTTGTTGGTGTTTTTTACAATTGGAGTGAAAGATGTCGGGAGTTGGTTCATCCGGTAAATCTATGCAAAGGACAATGGTCTCGAATGCAAAATTTGAAGTTGAGAAATTTGACGGGACAAACAACTTCAGGATGTGGCAGTGAGAAGTGTTAGATGTGTTGATCTAACAGAATTTGGACATTGCTTTGGAAGATAAATCGGAGGGAATGACAGAGAAAGATTGGGACAAGATTAATCGGCAGGCTTGTGACATAATTCGGTTGTGTCTTGTGAAAGATCAGAAATATTTCGTAATGAAGGAGACAAAGGCAAAGGAGCTTTGGGAGAAGTTGGAAGATAAATATATGTCAAAGAGCATTGGGAATCGACTCTATTTGAAGAAACTTTTTCGTCTCCAATATCGATCAGGTATTTCTATGTCTGAACATTTGAATGATTACAATAAAATTAATGTGGGACAAACGCTAAAACCCTAAATATGCAAGTTTGAGATTAACCTCAGATTTAATTGAATAATGGAAATAATCGAAATCACCCAAACACATAAAATAAATTTAATGAATTAAATAAAACAACTAGGTTAATTCAATTTTAGCGCTCACATGCATTGATGCTCCCAATCTAGAAAAACGAATCCGATGAAGGATTCGAGTTTCGATCTAGTTTAGCGCATCAAGCGACAATTATGGTGTCGTCTCTTGACTCCTCTAAGATTTGGGAACTGAAGGCTCAAGGGATTATTAAAGTAATCAAAAGGGATAAATCAAAAGATGTAAAATTTTAGGTTTGGGGTTTAGGAATTTATCACAGCAAGGGAAAATATTACCAGATAATAAATAAAGAAAAGATAAAAGTGAGGGATAAGATCCAAGGCTTCACACCAAGGGTTCCGAGGCTTCACACCAAGGCTATACGTCGGCTTCACACCATGTCATACTAGAAATGAATGCTCACTCCTCAAGTTTCGAACGATTCGCTCATTCGATCGAAAACTCTTCTCAAGTCTTCTAGGGTTTGCACAAAAGCAAGCTCTCAACTTTTCATTCAATAATCAACTACCTATTACAAAGTTATAAAGACATTATATAGTAGGCCACAAGAAAAAAGAAAACCCTAAAACAAATAAATACTAAAAGACAATTTTGCCCTGGAAAACTAAATCCTGTCCTTTTATTACGCGACTACTTTGGAAGGGTCAAACAATGTCCAATTAACGTGAAGTTGGTCTTATTTGAAAGCTTATCGAAGTAGCTTTCCAACAAGACAATAATCACACAATTCCGACACATATTGATAGACTTATGACCACTTTTTCGATGGTTGCGCAAAAAGTGACGCAAAAACTCTCCAGTCTCGAATTTGAGCTCTTAACCACTTTCACATTTTTCTTTTTCTTTCTGGCTCTTCCGTTCCGGCTCTCTTTCCGTTTCTTCTGCTGCTGGACAATCTCTCGGCCCGAATCTAATGCTCTTGATCGTGATGTCCCTATAAAAAATTCTCGTTGATTTGCAAAATTTAGATGTAGAAATTAATGATGAGGATAAGGCTCTATTGTTGTTGAATTCTCTTCTTGATGAATATGAGCATTTGATTACCACCTTGTTATATGGGAAGGAAGAGATTAGATATGATGATGTGTCTAACACTTTGATAAACAATGGGTATTGAAAAAAGGATAAAGAGACACATAAGGAGGAGCTTTGATGGCAAGGGGCAGATTGGAGGGAGAAAGTTTAGTAAGGAGACGTTTCTTTCAAAAATAAGTGATGCTGCGAGTGGTAAAAGAATTGCAAAAGATGAGTGTGCCTATTGTCATGGTACAAGGCATTGGAAGGACTGTCCAAGTTTGGTGAAAAGGGACGAGAAAACTTCCGATGCGAACATAGCAAATGAGAGTGATGTTTTAGAATATGTGTTGACCAGTTCGTCATTTATTTGCCATTCAGATGAGTGGGTTTTAGATTCATGGTGTACCTATCATATGTGTCCCAATCGGGATTGGTTTTCCAATTTTATGGAGTTGGATGGTGGAGTAGTTCTTATGGGAAATGATTACACTTGTAAGATAAGAGGTATGAGAAACATCCATTTGAAGCTACATGATGGAACGTTTCAAGTATTGACAAAAGTTCGGTATGTACCGGACTTGAGAAAAATCTCATCTCAGTGGGTGTTTTGGAATCTAAGGGTTTCAAAATTACTTTGTCAGGTGGAGCTCTCAAGGTTGTAATGGGGACATTGGCTGTGATGAATGACACTAGACGCGAGAATTTGTATCTTTTGCAAAGAAACACTGTGCTAGGTGGAGCAGCCACCGTTGTTGATATGAAGATTGACACTGCAAATAACCTTGCATACATTCGCAGTTTGACACTTTCGGGTGTGGTGGAGCCTAAGGGGACATTTGGCACTTTCGGGTGTATTGGTATTGGCAATTTGGCACGCACTTTCGGGTGCATTAGTAGTTTGGCACTTTTGAATGCATTGGTAGTTTGGCACTTTTGGATGCATTGGTATCGGTAGCTTGGCACTTTCGAGTGCATTGGCAGTTTGGCACTTTCGGGGTGCATTGGTGCGGTGGGCACATTTAAAGGCAGTTTTGAAGTTGAAATTGAAGATCTTGGGTTTTGTTTCCTTTGTTTGAATGGCGTGAAATTTCATATCAAGGTGCAGAGTGTTGATAGTTTGCAAATCTCGCCAAGGTGGAGATTGTTGGGTTTTGGCTCGATTTATATTTGCAACTAGAGTTCCCTATTGAAACTTGGTTTGGTCGATTGTCAATAGGATCCCATATTAGTTTGCTTTTGTTTGAGAAAAGTCAGTTATTTTGGAAACTGGTATTATTCTCTAAGGGTCTGTTTGGCAAATTTTCGGAAAACATAGGAAAAAGATTTGTAGATCTAATGGATTCCAACTCTTTTGGAATTCGTAGGAATTCATTGTTTTCCGGTGTTTGGATTGAGTAATTGCACATAGAAAATAGAAAAGGAGCACCATCGATTGTATACATCTCACACATCCAATAAATCAATCTTTCTATTGTGGGGAGATTTCGTGAGAGAAAAATTAGGAGAGAGAAAGAAAGAGATTAGGAGAGAGAGAGAGAGAGAGAGAGAGATTAGGAGAGAAATTAAAAGAGAAACGTAGAGAGACATTAGGAGAGAGAATATAGGAGAAAGAGATTGGGAGAGAGAGATTTAGAGAGAGATATCTAAAAAAGAGATTGGGAGTAAGAGATTCAGATAGAGTTGTTAGGAAAGAGAAAGGAGAGCACCATCTTTGGTGTACACAACACACCAAATAAAAAATTAGAGAGATTCGGTGAGAGAGATTAGGAGAATGATATGTGAGAGAGAGAGAGAGAGAGAGAGAGAGAGAGAGAGAGAGATTCAGTGAGAGATTTTTTATTTTTATTTATGTATATATATTTTTATTTTATATATATATATTATATTTATATATATTATTTTATTTTCTTATATATATATTATTTTTATTATTTTCTTATTTTAATTTTTATATTTTATTTATTAATATTTTATTTTATATTTTATTTTAATTTTTATATTATTTATTTATTATTTTATATATTTTTCATTTTATGTTTTTTTTTTAATTTAAAAATTTTAATTTTATTATATATTTATTTATTTATTTTCCTCGGTTGATTTTATTTCAATTTATTCATCAAGAGAGAGAGAGAGAGAGAGAGAGAGAGAGAGAGAGAGAGTTCTCATGCAACATCCGATGAAATCCCCCTATTTTAGAGGGATTTGTCTTTTTTCAATGAAAAAGAAAATTTTGAATTTTTCTATTATTTCCAATGGCACAACTTTGTTGCCAAACATAGGAAATTAACATATTTCCTTTCCTTTCCCCCTATCCAAATAGACCCTAAAATTAAAAAGCAAAGAGAAAAACGAGTCCTAGTCTAAGTGGGAAACTAGGTAAGAATAAAAGGTAAGTTACATTTGAAAAGTGAGAGAGAATAAATAGGTGATAGATCTTTTTTGGAAGGTGTTGGTTTTTTGAATTGAGGTCTCTCTTGTGCGTGTGAGTTAGAAAGAGAAGTTGAGGTTTTATTTTGGACGTGAGTCTTGTTTTTTGGGCACCGGTATTTGTGATTCTCTTGTGTTGGGTAAGATTGGAGAATACAATCTCCATTGTTTGTAGCCTTTGTGCATATTCTTCTTGATAGTGGAAACATTTTGTTTGACTACCCGTGGACGTAGGCTTAGGCTGAACCACTTAAATCTTGTTCCTGTTTATGGTGTAATCTCTTTCTCTTTTTTGCCCAATAAACAGATGGGGCAGGCTGTGGCTTGAATTCTGAATTGTGCAAAGGGCTCTTATATAACAAAGGAAGAGCATTGTACGATGGAGTCAACTCACGGATTTCATGAGGCGATTGATGATAGTACATCGGTCTGGAAGGTGTGATGACTGGCTACACAAGTGCGAGGGGTAATTGTGGCCCTATAGATTGCAATTAGGTTCAATCAGATTGGTAAGGAAGGGGAGTCGGCCTTCGTTAGAATCGACATGTGGAAAGAGTTATAGGGCATGCGACCATTTGCTTAAGAAGCTTCCTTTGGACAGGTAAATAATATGTGTGCTGATTGGCCTTTATGTAAAGAAGCCTTCTTGGATTTGAAGGAAGTGACAGATGGAAACAGGTTTTTGACATGTAGTAGGCATCAACAAATTAGTCTTGTTTAGGCATCCTTTTGTCCTATTTGTTTTGGATGGTTTTTGGTTGGGAATTGAATTGACAGGTGTAAGTGTGGAATGTCAATTCCAACCTATGAGCGAGTGGGGATTACAGGGGAGGAGCGACATGTGGTCCTCTTGCCTAGACAACTTAGTATAACTGTTTTCGGGGAAGCTTTTCCTCACACGTTTGCTGCACATACCACATATCTCGTTGTTTGCGATATGGGTAAATGTGACAATCTTCTTCCATGGGTCCCTTATTCCAGGACTTTTAGTCATTTTGGTAATTGTCTTCCTCTTCTTGTTTGCAGGTTGATACGTCTTGGGTGCTAGTTCTCAATCAATGGGTTTGTGTGAGGTTTTGTTTTGTTAGTGATGCTTGTTGCCAATGACGGTGTATCGCCCTTTCATGCAATAGAGGAGATGCTTACAAATTAGTGTAAACATTTGTCTTAGCCTATGACAGTTGGAATGATGGGCACTATGGATAATGGGGTTTGACGCAGCGACACCAGAATATCCAAATAATATTAGTAGAATAAAACAAGGCTGATAAACTAGAAATAGTGCCAGAAATACAAAGCGTGCAGCTGATGGTTGCTGAATAGAATACAAACCTTGTGCCTGAGACGGGTCAGTGTAAATGTTGACTAGAATAGGGTGTTATCTGTAACACCCATCTGAATGATGAAAATTGATGGGGAGAGGCAATTGGAAGGAGGTGGAATCTGAACATAAGACAATGTATAACATGATCAGGATAATAAATGGCTGGGCTGACACACAAGAGGGGCCGAAAATACTTTGAAAAAATTGTTTGAGTTCCTAGAAAACATTAAAATCGAGGGTGGTTTTTGCAGAAGGTCAAACGGGAGACGAGAACTGTAGATCCTCCAATGGGGACTGAGTGGTGGGAAGAGGTTTGCTAGGATATGCAAAGCGTCCGTGGTATGTGTTGTGCAGTTGGTGGTTCATGAGTTGCATCTTACAGAATGTGAGGGGACTCTGGGGAATTGTTAAGGAATTGTTGTCAGATAATTAGCTTAATGTGGTCATTATCCAGGAAACCAAATTGGAGATCACTGACCAAGTTAGAATACATTCCATTCTTCGAGGAAATAGGTGGTAACTAGTAAGAAACCCCTCCAATGCAGGGACCAAAAAATGTTGGGTGAAGGGCCCAAAAAAGTGTTGTTCATTCAAAGGGTTTTAGGGAAAATAAAAGAACAAAAACAAAGATCTTTATCAATTTAGTTTGCAAATTATGAGATCCCCCTTGGAAAGTCTGTGTAATAAGAAAAATGCAAGGAGAGAAAACTGCAAGCATTGAAGAAAACCATTTATTTTAATTTGAAAGAGTTTGAGAGAGAGAGAGAGAGAGAGAGAGAGAGAGAGAGATGACTTAGTCCTTGTCCTTTCTGGTGTTTCGTTTGTGGAAGCGATTTCTAAACCTTTTTTTTTTTTATAAAGGATAGCTGTATTTACAACCGAAAATTCTTTTTGTGCAAATAATGGGTCCACCGTTAACTGCCTTGCATCAGATGCTAGAGCGCATTTTTCGTCCCAATCTTTCACACAATACATCTTAAGACCATGGCCACCTATCAGACAGTCAGGTGTTGATTCTACGTTCAGATGTTGATAATTTTGTAAACGTTATCATTTATAGCCCACATATCAATCTTCTCACTTTTGGGGGTTTTGTTCCATGTAAATCAACATCTGAACATATGATAGGTGGGACATAATCTCAAGATCCCTTGTGTGAAACATTGGGACGAAAAACGATCTCCATCACTGCTTCAAGGCAATGAATTCGGTTAATAGTGAAACCATCATTTGTGTGGAAAGAATCTAGTTCTAGATACTGCTATCCTAAAAGAGGACAGTTTTTTGCAAACGAGGATCCACAATTGATGGTTCGACCGTGAATTGGCTTGAGTCAGATGATGGTGATTATTTTTTGTCCCAAAAGTTTCACACAATAGATCTTGAGACCTCGGACCACATACCAGATGGTCAGGTGTTTGATTCTGTGGCACACATCCCCCAAAGTGATCATGATCATGGCATACTATGAGAAGAGTTCTTGGATTACTTTTGGGCATGTGTTTCATGTGGAATCATATTGACCTTCTGATAGATGGACCATGATCTGAAGATATATTGTGTGAAAGATGGGACCAAAAATGATCTCCACCCTCTGATTCAATACAATCAATGGTGTCAATGGTGGATGCGGATACCAAACTGTTGGTTGCAAAACCTGTAACCATCTTAAAAATCTTCTCATGACACCCTCCTCGTGTTTCACTTTTTTTTCCTCCCTTAACCGCCTATGAGAGAAGAGAATTTTTTTTGAGAAAAGTATGGAGAGAAAATATAAAAGATTTGAAATTGTTCCTTCTTACCAATCAAAAATAAAAATAAATTGTTCCTTCTTAACAAACCTGTTGGCCGTGTGAGTTATATATATAGAGGATTCCTACCACTCTTTGGAAAGAACACATCTTGTTTTTTTTTTTTGTTTCAAAAGGTTGTGTTCCTTCGAGTCGTCTTTTATCTTCTTGGTGCCGCTTGACAAAATAGATGAGCGTCTATTGTTTTTTTTTTTCTTAAAAATCTTTTAAATCAAAACACTAAAATTCCTACAAATCATCTGGCGCTGCCACATCACCCTACCTCTGCTTTACTTTAATAGATATAGTTGGGAGGTGTTAAACTTCGTTGGGGCTTAGGGGGAATTGTTGTTTCTTGGGATTGAGTGATGCTAGAAGAAAGTGAATATTATAGTGGGAACTTTCTCTGTGTCAGTTATGTTTAAACAGATTTTGGATGGGTTTATTTGGGCTTTCATTGTGGTCTATGGTCCAAACGATGCCGCCCTTCGGATAGATTTTTCGGTTATAAGGGACGGTTGGTTCCATGGTGAATCAAGAGGATTTTAACGCCATTTAATTTAGTCATGGAAATTGGTAGGTACACACATCAATAAGATGGGCATGAGGGGGTTAATTCCTTTATTGTGGAATGCTGTCTTACGGATCTCTTAATGTGCGGCAGGGATTTTACATGTTCTAATATGTAAGGGCAGCCAATGCTATCTCATCTTTGATCAGTTTTGATGTACGCCATCTTGTGAGGATCAATTCCACAATATCTACTTGAAGGCCTTCCGAGGCCCATTTCAGATCATATGCCAATCATGCTTTACTTCGGAATTTGTCAAGTCCTTTTGACTGATAACGGAGGGATATTCTTGGGTTTACTTCAGAATTCAAGTCCTTGCTGATTGTTAGGAGGGTTATTCTTCTTCTTTTTTTAAAGATGTCACTTAGAAGGGGCAGGTCGGGAGAACTCACAACTCCACATTTATTATCTTCATTCCCAAGAATCTGGTGAAGCAATTGGTGGACTTCCAGCCTATTAGTCTATTTAAGAGCATTTAAAAAATGTTGGCGAAGGCATTCGCCAATAGAATGAAACCCATCATTGGTAAGATCATTTCTCCATCACAAGGCGCCCTTGTTCATGGTAGGCAAGTTATGGACATGGCGGTCCTTGCACATGAAGTGATTGACTTTCAGTATAAATCTAGAGACCCTGACATCATCTATATGGTTGACATGGCAAAAAGCGCACGATCATGTAGGTGTTTCTTGATTACATGCTAGGCATGATTGGCTTTAGGAACAATTGGAGTGGTTGGATGCATGCACATTATGGGTCAACTTGGTTCTCTAACTTTTGGGAATGGCTCTCCTAAGGGATACTTCAAAAGCTCGAGATGGCTCGGCAAATCAGCCCCCCCCTCCCCACTTTTGAAAGAGTGGGTGAAGCCTTAAGCTGGATACTACAAAAGAGGGAAGTGATTAGTTTGTTTAGTGTATCAAAAATGGAAAATGATGAGCCATCTGTTACTCACTTGTAGTATGCTAACAATAACAGGATCTTCCATGGGCCTAGTGAGGAGAAATTCGGTAATGCCAAGGCAATTCTTCGAAATTACATGGCTTTTTTGGGGCAAAAGGTAAATATTGCTAAAATCTAATTGTTTGAGGTCAGGATTGATTATTGAGGACTTCGACTCATAGACTTGGCTCGTTATATTGGTTGTAATTGGGACACTCTCCTATAGTCTTATTTCGGACTACCTCTGCATCAGATTACCTAGAGTGGCTCTTTAGGATCAATTTGAACGGCTCAAATTGAAATTGGGAATTTGGAAAGACAATCTGTTAATTATCAATTGATGGTTGCTTGACCCTCATCAAAGTGACCCTGTCTAACCTTTAACTCTGTTTTATGTCGGTGTTTAAGTTACCATAGTGATTATTAAGAGACTAGCAATCAGTGAAATGAATTTTTTATGGGAAGCGAGAGAAGGCAATAAATGTAATCACACTGTCAAGTGGGCCGATTTTGAAGAGCATATCACATTTGATTGGTGACAGAGTGACAAAAACTACTTTTAGGAGAACAGAGGGGCCGAGGGGATATCCCTTAGTGAAATTTTTTCTCTCTTTACAGTTCGGTAGATTCTAAGTTCCTTATCTCTGAGGTGGCTCGTGTTGAAGGTGGTCATTGGGTGTGGAATATATGCCTTGAAGAAAGTACAGATGTGACCAAATGATCTTTTTTACAGAACTCCTTGCTTTGCCTATGAGGCGCCAATCTGATTCGGGAGGGGGGAGGATCAAAGAAGGTGGCTGTTGGACAAGAGTCAATTCAAAGTGTAATCGTTTTACAAAGCTCTTTGTCAGAGGCCTCTTATGGTGTATGAATGGTCCTATATATGGAAGGTGAGGAATATATGCCTTGAAGAAAGTACATGAGTGACCAAATGATCTTTTTTACAGAACTCTTTGCTTTGCTTATGAGGTGCAATCTGATTCGGGAGGGGGAGGATCAAAGAAGATGGCTGTTGAATAAGAGTCAATCTTTCAAAGTATAATCGTTTTACAAACCTCTTTGTCAGAGGCCCCTTATGGCGTATGCATGGTCCTATATATGGAAGGTGAGCATTCCTCCATGGGTTGCCTTCTTTACTTGGACGATAGTTTTGGTTCAAACCCTTACTATTGGTAATCATAGTAAAAGGGCAATGAAACTTCAAAACATTTTTGCATTGTGCTTGCGTGGGGTGGAGTGTGAACCACCTTCTCATTCAATGCACGATTTCCATGAGAATCTGTGGATGGACTTCTATGACACAAGGTGGTGCTTTCCAAAATCTTGCGCGGTAACTGTAGCATGGAAGGGTCTGAATTTATTGGGCATGGATAAGGTGCTTTGGGAGAGAGTTCCCGTGGCAGAGATGTGTTCTGTATGGCTTGAAAGTAGTGATTTTCATATTTCGAAGGGTTCAAAGTTGTGAAAGATTTTATCATCAAGTGGGCTGCGACCGACAAGAGACTGGCTTTGATTCAGGGAAGTGATATTAGGGAACTGTGGGATTCCATGGTTGAACATTAGGCTGAGGTTGACCTGTGAGTGCTCCAGCGTTGTGGTTCCAGGATGACTTGGTTCTGTACCTTGGTAGGTGTTTGTCTGTGTTGGTGATCTCCCTTTCATTCTTGTGTCTTATGAGGGGTCCTGTTCTGTTGTATTTTCGATGGTTTTGGTTTGAATTTGAGGTTGTTTATATTTGTCCTTTATGTGGTTAATATCTCTGACAACCGCAGCATGTATTCTCTTTTCTTTTCCTTCAACATATTTGACCTTTTCGCGGAAGGAAGTCGTACTAGGAGTGTTTCATTCCAATGTTTTATTGTTAAGGTTTCTATTATATTGTTCTTCCACTCTTTGACTGCCTATATCCTCTACTAACAAGTCTCCTCTACTAACATGTCTGTCACTCGTTAAGTACATGTATTCTGCACCATCAGAATAATCACGGCAAAAAATATAAAAAATAACCCGACACATTTCCAAAAGTCCTTGAAATGTCAGTCATTGTCTTCTTCCACCGAACTACACCATGGGAGCTTCCCTCTATTATCAAGGGAGCGGTCTCAAATGCATCATATTGTAGACATTAAATGAGGTCGTTAGTTTGGATAAAAAACTCATTGCGTATCCATTCAATATTTCAGCAAATCCTTCAAATCCTATGAAGTGGATTCAAAGTCCATGTTACAGGATGAATCCATAGGAAATGATTAATGACTTATTGTGAGGCCAGTTTGACAAAAATCATGGATCATATGATTCACTCAGAAATAGAGTGGCATAGGGTTTCACGATTGTTATTGGTTTTAAAGTTGGTTATATCTTATTAATTGAAGGGGCTTTTAAGGCAATCATCATAGGCATAAGAAATAGAGTAGACGACTGGTAAGTGACATAAATTCCTGTTTTTGTTTACCAAAGCATATCAATCATCAGGAGTGGCATGGAGTTCCATTCTGTTAGTGGTTTAAACTTTAAATTAGTTTTCTCTTATTAACTGTAGGAGATGAAAGAGAAGTGCATGTGACATGATAGGACTGACTTCGTTCTTTGATGATTTAGGATTTTCTACATGATTACTAACTGCATAGAAATACTGTGGAATATTATAACTTGCAATGAGTTTAAACCTAATTTATTTAGCCATGCCACATTTTTTAGTCATCTTAGTTATTGATCCTATTTTTGCTAATTTCAAAAAAAAATGAAAAAGGGTGAGACAACTAATGGTTTTGATTCCGTCTCACCTATCTTATGATATTATTTGATTTTAATAAACTTATTTAAGATTTATGGAGATAAAAAATGGAAATTCAAGAAATTACAAGAATATGAAAGATCACACAAATGATTTGATAAAAACAATGCCACAATAAAATGAACAAAAATTGGAGCATAAAGGGGAAAAAATGCCAGTGTAGAAAAACTTAGTAGAAATTTTTTCAGTGACATAACCTACAATGATGATAATTTTTGAGGCATTGGATTATCAGTTTTTGACGGTTCCTTTTCAATTTGCAGTATTTAAGGTACGAGAGTGGATCTATCTTACGTTGCAATAACTGATAAACAAGAAACTAAAAAATTTGCAATATTCCACAGTAACGAGTAGATGAAATCAACTTCTAGGCTTCACTAACTTAGCTTTAATAGCTAGAATAAATTTAATTTATTGAAAAATAGTTATGGAAGTTATTGCACTTTGGGTTTCAAGGGCATGGTATGGAGCATTTTTTCCCCCCTGTTCTGATAATGATTGATGTCATACCTTTACTTCACAACTGATTTGTTTGACAGTGCTCTCTCATTTTTTTTTGCAGGGCCTTATACCAGGAGGCGCTCTGAAACCAGTTGACGCGGGTGCAGACACAAATTTTGATGTGACTGAGCATTATTGGTTTCCCATGCTAGCAGGCTTATCTGATCTAACCTTAGATTCCAGAGTGGAGGTTAGAAATTGTGCACTTGAGGTGCTATTTGATCTGCTGAATGAGAGAGGCAACAAGTTCTCATCAGCATTCTGGGAGAGCATTTTTCATCGTGTCCTTTTTCCCATTTTTGATCATGTAAGACATGTTGGAAGGGATGGCTTTGTTTCTTCTGGTGATGATTGGCTTCGTGAAACCACCATTCATTCGCTTCAGTTGCTGTGCAACCTCTTTAACACTTTCTACAAGGTATCCATGATCTGGTTTTTAGATTCGTGAATTGGGTCATCTTTGAAACTTTTCTATTAAGTATAATAAGCTTTGATCTTCATATTTTTTCTTCTTACTCATTTTAGACATTATAGGCTTGATCAACTGTTCATGTAGTTCATACAGTGTCTAACACTTCATTAGCATTCATCAATTTGCATTAGTTGGTGGGAACTTTATTCATAATATTGTGGATTTTTTTTTTCTGATTTTATGCACAGGAGGTCTGTTTCATGCTTCCACCGCTATTGGGCTTGCTGTTGGATTGTGCCAAGAAGACAGATCAATCTGTGGTTTCAATTTCTCTTGGTGCTTTAGTACATCTCATAGAAGTTGGAGGCCACCAATTCTGTGATAGCGACTGGGATACTCTACTTAAAAGCATACGGTAAAAGTCCCTTTTGAAAGGTCCTTGGTTCTGAGCTCTCAGATTTTTATTTTACCTTCATAGTTTGTTTTGTTGATGATTGTCAGAGATGCTTCATACACAACCCAGCCACTTGAGCTGCTCAATTCTTTGAGTTTTAATAACTCAAGGAGTCACGCAATCCTGACAAATAATGCAGCTAACAGAGGTGACAGTCCTTCCCGGAAGTCTGGCGGTAATGCGGGTTCGGAAACTCATCATTTTGATAGGAGCGAAAATGGAAAAGCCTATGATCAAGCATCATCGAGTATTGATGGTGGAAGCTCTGAAAAGAATCTCAGTGCATCGGCATTCCAGGATGATAGTCAAGAAAATGAGCTTCAAACGGATTTGGAAGGATCTGAAGGTTCGCAACTATGGCTAGACTTTGGATGTGGATTTCTCTATTGAATTTGTCCATTAGTTGTGAGCATGTTCTGCATTGTGTATGAGTATGACTAAGAAATGCATTATTGATACAAAAGAACTGAGAATACACTTCATGGAGTACAGTTTTTAATGGTTATGTTTTCAGGTCTGCCATCACCATTAGGAAGAGCACAGAAAAATTCCGGTGAAGCTGAGAGCTTCCAACGAAGTCAGACATTTGGTCAAAGGATTATGGGGAATATGATGGACAACCTCTTGCTCAGAAGTTTCACCTCTAAATCTAAGAGCCGCCCTGCAGAGGTTTTAGTACCCTCTTCTCCAATCAAGGTACTGTGATAAAGTATATCAACTTTCTTTTTTCGTCTAACAGCATCTTCTTTTGGACTATTATATCCAATTCCTTCAAAATGCCCTTCAATATGCACTCTGTCGTACATTAATACTTGATATAATGCAAGGCATCTGGTGGCAGCATTACTTCTCTGCTTGGGACCTAGTATTGTCAAAGTTTGGAAACCCTTCAGTTTTAGCTTTTGTTGAATGACCAGAAAACACATTTCTGACTCAAACGGCAATATAGTGTTGTGTAGTTTTGGTTCTAATGTAGGAATGCATTGTTTACTGCTATTACTGGAAGCAGCTTCTCTTCATTTAATCATCATATAATTGGCTGCTGTGGAATGGATTTCAAAATATCATCTTTTCCTCATCACCATATATATTATATAGTTGACTACCAGAGTAAAAAATTGTGGTTCTTGCTGTGTCACGTTTTCTTCGGTACAGAAATAAAATATCTAGTTGGTGAAGCTGTTTGTTTCTATCCTGATAGTATGAACACTTGCATAATTTTAAGTTTCTTTTCTTCATTGAATCTCACTGTAGATTCCCGACGCTGTTGAGTCTAGTCCTAAGGATGAGGAGCAAGATCCATTATTGGGAAAAGTTAGGGGCAAATGCATCACTCAGCTTCTTCTGCTAGGTGCTATTGATAGTATTCAGGTATGATATTTCTTTCATTTTTTTCGAAATACTCTCTAAGGGCCTAGGTTACATTGTTACCTATTTATATGTTTTAGTCTGAGAGACATACAACTTGTTGACCTTCTTATTAATTTTAAGGAAAGTTTCTGTTTGCCCGTTTTTTTTGGTTTTGTCTTGGGTTTTTATTTATTTAGTTTGGTTTTTGAGATTGGTATTTTTAGGAATATTTATATTTTTTATTAACGTTTTGGCTTGCTGTTCCAGCTATCTTCTTGTTTTTCATGCCCTTGTTGGAACAGCCTAAATTTCAATTTTTTTATTTGCCTTGCAAGTTCTAGTGGAATCAGTGAATTGAAATTGAGAGAGCTCACCAGCTTAATTAAAAAAAAAAGACATGTTCATTATACATCGTTGACACTTGCAGAGAAAATACTGGAGCAAATTAAAGGCGCCACAGAAGATAGCCATTATGGACATTTTGCTATCTGTTCTCGAATTTGCTGCCTCATATAATTCATATTCCAACCTCAGAACGCGCATGCATCACATACCCACAGAAAGGTAAGCATGTTGATAAATGTATTTTTTCTTCTGATGGGCAGGGCTTAATTTCTGAAATTAACTTATGGTTGCGCAGGCCGCCTTTGAATCTTCTTCGTCAAGAAATAGCGGGCACTTCCATTTACTTAGACATCTTACAGAAGACGACATCAAGATATAATATTAATGGTGAGGAACCAGTGGACGCTAATGGTTCCCTTGCTACACCTTCAGTCAATGATCCAATCAGTACTGAAAATGTGGAAGAGAAGCTCAATTTTTTAGCAGAAGAGAAATTGGTATCTTTCTGTCGACAGATATTGAAGGAGGCGTCTGATCTCCAGCCTAGCACAGGGGAAGCTGCCAGTGTAGACATTCATCGAGTTCTTGAGTTACGATCTCCAATTATTGTTAAGGTACAGAATACTATTTTGTCATCTCTTTACTTGCTCATGCTATGCTGTCCCTATAGATTAGCTTACAATGTTGCTGGTATATCTATTGCAGTTGGCGGTTGCATGAATTTCTATCTTAAGTTTATTATGAAGTTTTTGTCATTCAAATATCTTGAACAACAGATATTGCAATCTTGCCTGACATTAGAATTTAAAGTTTCTCACTTTTCAGTCTCTGCATTTTTTGAATCGATATACTCTTTTCTTGTCCAATGATTATGTACAAGTCCAGATTCATGCTATCGAAATATTCAAAATTCTCCTTGCTCTGTTTGTACTCTCATCATTTCTGAAGGCAGAAGTTGTCGTCTTTTGCTATAACATCGATATCATTTTCAGGTAAAGTCACACCAAGTTTACTGACATTCATCTGCTTCATCTCATCCAGCATCACACTATCTTTGATCTTTAAGGTTCCAGAGGTGGACTCCATTTAAAATCTTTTCCATTTGAATGAACGCTGGCTTTACCAGAACGAATTCCAGCAGCTTTACTCCCATTTTTCGTCTCTTTTCAGATTCATTTATCGTTCCCTGCTTGAACAGTAAGAATCACCTACCAGATTTCACTATCAATGCAGGATTCAACTATCTCGTTCTTTGGCTTCCATCTTTAATTCCACCATAGCCCAAGCTTCATTGGGTCTTCTCATGTAAGGATCCAGTTTGACGAGTTTACCCATTTTGAAGCATTAAGTCCTGAAAGAACTTTTCCTCCCAACAGTATAGTGGGCAATCCATTTTTATTTTTAGTCTCTCAGGGTTATCTGTTCCTTCTTTGAGAGGACTTTTAATGGATAAGTCATAAACCCTCTTTTCTAGGAACTGCCATCAATTCTTAGCAATTTTTGTGGCTTCAGACATAAACCCTCTGTTCACGACAACCGCTTGGGCTGTAGATTTCCATGTCTTTAGAATCCATTGTTCGAAGCATGGTATCAAAACTCGGCCGATACACATCAGTTTCGTCGAGAACCAATGCTGATACCTATATCGGGGTGGTATCAGTATTAATATCCTTATCGGACCGATATGGGTCAGTATCGGCCCTGTCTCGATATTGACTGATTCTATCTTGGCATCGGCCGATATTGACTGATTCTTTTTTTTTTTTCAGAAAAAATAAATTGACCGATACATATCGGTCCAAAGGGACTGATACCTGATGTCAATACTGAAAGCACCTGAACCAAGGGACTGACTCCTTGGTTGAAAGCACCTGAACTCAGGTCCGTTTTGGTGAAAAGTCCCAACCAAATATTTTTTAAATTTCGTGAGTGTGTTTGAGTAAGTTCCTACAAGTATCCAGAGCATTCCTCTTTGGAAAAATGTGACACCATCCAGACCCTTCTTGGAGCTCAATGGGTCCCTTCGTTTAATTGCATCAGTGATGGAGGAGTTTGGAGATGTTTGTTCCTTATCAGAGCTTTTTGTGCCTAAGCCATTAGCGATGGAATTGAAAGAAACCCAACTCCGTCTTGGATAAAATCTACTTCATAATATAAATGCCCAAATCCCAGAGAGAGAACTGAAAGGAAACCTAATAAGGAGGTTGAAAATAAAATTTATTGTATCTCAGAGTAAGTTTCAAATTTCAGACAGGAGGTTACTGGCTAGGGTACAGAGATACTGGTTAGAGGCTGCCGATGGTAAGTTTTGATGCAGAGCCCAAAAGGGGCAAATTTGAGGCTGTTATTGTCGTCAAAATCGGGACATGAGGGCTGGGATGGCTTCAGAAATACCAGGTTTATAGGGGCTGCAGAAGAGAAAATTATTTTCAAATAAAGACACAGTGAGTGGGCCTAATAAAGCCTGGGGATTGGCCAAAATAAGAGAGAGAGAAAGAGTGAAAATAATATTGAGTGGCATAGTGAGCAAAGGCTCCTCATTAGCATTTATATAAAGTTGGTAATAATACATATACACCTAAGGAGCTACAAGCACACCATGGACATAACTACACCCATACTAATATATACTAACACTAATGCTCCCCTCAAGTTGGAGCATGGATATCCAACATGCCCAACTTGACAACAACAGTGTGAAGAATACTAGACCCATGACCTTATTCAATGTCTGCTAGTAGTAATAACCGATTCTGAAGCAATCTTTTCAGTGACTTCATTGTCAATGAAGCGATATGGAACTGCTAGTAGGAAAACTTAACTCAGAGAGAAGAGCACACCCATAAAATCTCGTAAGTACCATGTGTAGTAGCCCGATACTTAGCCTCAACACTAGACCGATAGACCACTGGCTGTTTTGTACTTTTCCATGCATCCAGGTTGCCTCGGAGAAAATATGCAATAACTAGATGTAGAGCTACAATCAGTAGCAGAACCAGCCCAGTCGTCATCGGTGTATCCAGAAATACTTAAGTGCTATGAAGCACCGGTGCGGGTACAACATACGAGTACGATACAATATGGGTACAACGATACGACAATTTTCAAAAAATCAGGGTACGGGTACGGCGGGGGTACTTATATTAAAAAAAATGATTTTATATATATTTATATATATTTTATATTATTTTTAAATGTAAAAAATAGTTAATAAATAATTAAACATAAAACAATACAAAAAATAATAATTCAAGAGACAAATTCATTCCAAAAGATATATTTAGAGTTGAAGGCTCAAATTAACATGTAAGACATGGGTGTTGCTATGCAAACTCCCAACAACACTTCAACCTCAACTTGTCATGAATTAAATGTAAAAATAAAAAACAAATTAGAAACTATTTATGAACAACATCAAATGATGTCAATATCCATCTCAGCAGCATCCACGTCAGCGAATGTAATAGACTCCAAATCCGGCTCATCCAATGAGAGGCTTGCAATCTCAAGTACCCCTACACCTCCAAATGGTTCATCCTAAATGTCTCCTGCAATATCCCACATCTTGTTTGCTCCATTGGCGTACTCCTCATTCTTTCTCGATAGAAGTCGAAGATTAGTATGAACATAAACTAAATCTTCAACACGTTTTGACAAAATTTTGTTTCTATTTAATGAATGAATGAAAGAGTATGTACTCCAGTTCCTCTCACAACATGATGACGAATATGGTTGTCAAAGAATCTTGAAGGCTAAGCCTTGGAGTAATGAGAATGAAGCTCCATGAGTATACCACCAAACTTTTAGTTCTAATATCCATCTGTCTTCCAAACAATCAAATTCGCCAAATTGATCTAGACTCTTAGAAAACTTAGCATGCTCGACATTCACCCTTGCTCTTTTTGGAGAATTGGGAAAAAATCTTTTCAGGCATTTGTTCCTCTTTGCACATATTTCTGCATCCATGTGGGGAGGAACATGATTTGGAGCCTTGTTGATCCATTTCACACAGTAGTATCTGGTTATAAAATACAAAAAAGATTATTAGAATTAAAAGAGTATGAAATAAAAAATTGGTACATTATATTGAGCAAACAAACTTACCTAGGATTCAACGACATGACCAAGCAATGGAGTGGAGTGCAACTCTTAGTCCATCGATCGACAAGTATACTATGAACCACATAATAGAAAATCGATGTTTGACTTTCTTCCTTCCCTTCAAATCTAAAGATTGTTTTCTTCACATTTTCAATCATCGTATCCCACATATCATACACCAATGGAAGAATAGGCTTATCTGTGTTAACACGCCTAAATATTTTATATATAGGATTGGTGAAGGAAGCGATGTAATCAACCTTATCCCACCAAGTATCACTTAAGACTAGCTCTTTCACAGTTGCAGCTTTCCCTGGATTGTCTTCTCTATCCGAAGACCATTCCTCACTAATCACTATGCTCTGAAGACCCCTTCTTACAAACTTCAGTCTTTTTAGTAAGACTATGACCGAAGCAAATCTTGTCTCAGCAACAACTTCAAAGGGCTAAATTCATTAAACAATGCTAGTCTCTTTGAGTGATTAACGATAAAAATCCGTATGAATGAAGCGTCATCGACTATTTGAGTGATCCAATTGCATTCATTATACGCGATCTCATTCCTCTCTTGTATTCTTTGCTGCGCAAATATTCTTCAGAGCCAGATTCAAGGTGTGGACAACACAAGGAATTCAAAAAATATGAGGATATTCGGCCTCAACAAGAGACCTAACTACTTTTATCACATACGCATTATCTGTTATGATTTGGACCACGTTATAAGGTTCAACCTCCTTAATAATATCTAGAAGCAGTGTAGCAATGCAATGTCTATCCTTGTATTCTTTCGTGCTATCAACTGCTTTAAAAAAAATTAGCCCTCCATCCGATGCAACCATAAAATTAATAAGTGGCCTCTTCTGTGCATTGGTCCATCCATCAAATATTATGCTAACCCCTTCTCTCTTTGTAGCAATGTGGTCCGTAGAGAATTGTAGCTAGGAGGAATATAGCCATCAAGATTTTTATTTGTTGCAAACTTGAAGGCCGAAACATAATGCAGGTTTCTTGCAAAATGGAATGGTAGGTCATCGAAATAAAACATCCTAGCAATAATCCCATTCAATTGTTCGCGCTCCTCATTGTTCCATGCTTTTTTCAAGGGAGAATCCCCAACCTGTCTTCTTTTCCCAAGCGTGGGAGGTTCAACAATATCACAAGTACCACTAATCGGAGCCGAGCTACCGTGGCTACTTGCAGTGGATCGAACAGGTAGAGGGACTTGCTTCGGTCTCCTCATTTTTTTCGCTTCATCCTCTAAATTTCTCATCTCCCTTAAATGTTCGAGTAAAACTTTACCACAAATAGAAACTCTCACACCCCAAACTGAGTAAATGTGCCTTTACTCTAAAATGAGACCCAATATACGTCTCATTGCAGTAATTGCAAGTCCGTCTTTGGTTACCACCCCCACCATTAGATGCCCCTAATTTGGTAACGTATTTCCATAGAGGACGAGTATCGTCACTCACACCGTTGCCAAAACTACGAGAAGCACTCATTGGCGATGGAAAGTTGAAAAAATCTGTCCATAAAAGAAAATTATATTAATAAATATGCATATAAGTGGATGTGAAGTTGTGAACCATCCGATTGATGATCTTTATTATCAGCCATTAATAGTGAAAACAATGGTTGATATTAAAGTCCACAAATCAGATGGCTTAAATCTCGCTACGATGTCATTTTTGGCCCATTATGACTGAAATCAGATGGCTTAAATCCCTAACAGTACAGATCACTATATCGTAAAATGTTGATCGATGATCTTTAATATCAACCATGAATATTGTAAGCAATGGTTGATATTAAAGTTCACAATCAGATGGCTTAAATCACCGTACAATGCCATTTTTGGGCCCATTATGACTGAAATCAGATGGCTTAATCCTTAATGGTACAGATCACCACATCTAAACCACATTTTTTGGGTATAAGATCATTTAAACACATTTTTTGGATATAAATCACGGTCACGTGAGTTGGGTCCTTCAAAAATCTGGTCACGTGAGTCGGACCAATCGCACATCAAGTTTATGGGACTGACTATCCTGACCGTCATTTAAGCACCAAATGACGTTTAAACGATCTTACACCATTTATTGGCTTATGATCTTGGAACGGTGGTTCATAAATTTTGATGGCTGATATTGAACACCATCAAAATTAAGGAGATTTAAGATTGACGATCAATTAAATTAAGAGCCATATCAGCCATAAAAAAATCACGCTTTAAGATCGGCGATCATTTAAACACCATATCAAGATTCGGAGAGGGGCGTTGACACAAGCGCCAAACTTATTACTCGGGTCATGTACCTAATAGGCTAATGCCTAATACAAAAATTTGGTCCCACAGTCGACGTCAACATAGGCAAACTGTGGGCCACCGATGCTTTATAGTTTGTGGCCGATCTCAAATTTCAATGGTTCAGATTTCTCCACTTATCTGTTTTACTCCTCTCAATATCTATGACTCACGCATCATGCCATCTTCATTTGACCCTCCTCTCTCTCTTTCTATAGCAATTTTGCAGAAAAAATCTGAAATCTAAAAATGGCAGAGCAGCTAGCAGATCTCAAAATTCAAGGAAAAAAAAACCTCCGCAGGGAGAGAAGAAGAAGAAAGACAGGAAAAAATAAAGTACCTGATTTGAGAAGGAGCATACCTTCGCAGGGAGCGCAGCAGTATGTCCTTGCTACTTCTCCTCCTAATCTTCTTCTTCTTCTTCTAATCTTCTACTTCTAATCTTCTTCTACTTCTATTTTTTTTCCCTCCTTTTGCTACCCTAAAAAAAGCCATAACTTTTGCTCTTCTTCTTCTAATCTTCTTCATTTTTTTTCCTTCCTTTTGCAACCCTAAAAAAGAGCCAGATCAAATCAGTCATATCAAATCAGCCGTATACCGATTTCGGCCCCTAACAAGGCAATCCTATAAACGAGGGATTAAAATAATTAAAAAAAATCAAAAAAGTAAACTCCGTATCCCGACCGTACCGTTCCCAAAATTTTTATTTTTTTTGGGAGACTCGTGGGATATTCATGCATGCGTATCCCACCCGTACCCTTATCCGATACGTATATGATACGGGTACGGCGCCCATTTAGGTGTATCCGTGCTTCTTAGCTTAGATGACCATGTGATAGATATAACAATCCACAACCAGGGCTAGCTTTGAGGTATCCGAGATTTCGGTGGGCAGCTGCAAGATGAGGAATGCGAGGGGCATGCATAAACTGGCTGACCAAGCTAATGAAAAATGTAATATCTGGTTTGGTGAGAGTAAGATATATCAAGCGACACACTAAATGTTGATACTCATAGGGATCATGAAGAATCTCACCTTCACTCGTATGAAGGGATAGCTTATGGTCCATCAGAGATGTAGCTGGCTTACAGTCAAGCATTCCTGTATCATCAAGGAGATCCATAGTGTACCTTCACTGAGGGAGCTCCCTTTTTTAGAGTGAGCCACTTCAAGTCCCATGAATTATTTCAAACAACTCAAATCTTTCACTTCAAAGATAGGACCAAGCTCCTTTTTCACATGGGAGATGAATGAAGTGTCATCTCTAGTGAGAATAATAGCATCCACATAAACAAGGAGAATCGTACGACTAGGAGGATCTGAGTGAATGAATATAGTGTGATCAGAGTGGCACCTACGAAAACCTAAATCAATAACCATACTACTGAAGCGATGAAACTGTGCTCTAGGTGATTGGTTTAACCCCGATAAATTGACTTCCGAAGTCTACAAACTTTCCTAAATTCTCCTGAAGCAGGAAGCCAGGTGAGGGTTCATATAAATCTCTTCTGTCAGATATTCATGCAGAAAAGCATTCTTCACATCTAACTTGTGAAGAGGCTAATTTCGATTTACGACAATAGAGATGAGAACACGAACATAAGTCAACTTAGCTACTGGAGCAAAGGTGGCATCATTATCAACACCATAAGTTTGCATGAATCCATGAGCAATATGACGAGCCTTATATCTTGCAACACTGCCATTAGGGCCATGCGTTACTCCAAAGACCTGCTTCGATCCCACAATTTTCTACTCGGGGAGTAAGTGCACCATGTCCCAAGAATGGTATCAAAACTCGATTGATACCGATACGTATCAACGATACGTATCAGTGTTGTCGAGAACCGATATTGATACCACCCCGATACCTATCTTGAGGTGGTATCGTTATTAGTATGAGATTGTTACAGGTCAGTATCAGCCGATACTATTTCGGTATTGGGCGATACAAACCTCATTTTCTATTTTTTTACTTTTAAAAAAAAATCGACCGATATAGTATCGACGATACCATATCCGCATCGACTGATACGTGTTGGCCCAAGATGGATCGACACCCGATATTGAAACCTTGGTCCTAAGTATTGTTATCCCCAAGGGCACTCATCTCCTCTATCATAGCTGCTTTCCATGAAGGATGAGAGGGGGTTGCATGAATAGTGCGGGCAGTGGCGGAACCAAGATTTTCATCTAGGTGGGGCGCAAGATGAATTTGATTTAATTTCGATTCATTTCGGAATAACTTTTGGAAAAATTGTTGGGATTAAAAAAAATATAAAAATATATATTTATAATTTTAAAAGATATTAAAATATATAATATCATATTTTAAATATATATTATCATAAAAATCGTGTTTCATGCCAATTTTTTTAACATCGGATCTTTTGATCATGACTTTCAAATCTGACGACTTAGATGGCATTTCCTACATATGATCTTTTGATCATCAACAATTGATTGATTTGACTTAGACGATGGAGTTCGCTTTTCACTTCAATCTTCCACACAAAGAATCTTGAGACTATGAGCGTACCATTCGACGGCCTAATTTTTTATTTTAAGTGACACAAATCTCAATTAAGTGACTGAAAAGTAATGAGACACACATCACACTAAATTAGGGCTACGTTTTCGGATGTGTGCCACGTAGAGAAAACTAGCGTTTGATGGCAAGTCTATGGTCTCAAGATCTATTGTGTAAAAAATTAGGCTTAAAACCTATCTTCATCATCAAATCCAAAAACAGCCAAATTGTTGTGGCATGCAAAACTTGAGTTGAGAATAAAGCATCCCGAATTTTAAGGATTGCAAATAAATTAGTCCCTCAGATTTTAGTTCCAATGGTAGGCGAAAAAAATCAACTAAATTTTAGCCAGAGATTTTATACAATTTTATCTTAAGAAAAGATCCAGAAAGTGGACCCCACATTATTGCCAAATAGAAATATTTTATTTCTATAAGAAAAGCAAAAGAGTTACCTTTGTTTGCGCCCACGTCTTAGACCCCTTGATAACCATTGATTAAGCCGTATCAGATGATGGAGGTCATGTTTCATCCCTATATTCCATACAGGAGATCTTGAGATCATGACGCACCTATCAGCCGCTCAGTTTTTATTCCAGGTGTCACAGATCCCCCCAAAATGGTCTTTGAATCATATGTCAGACATTACGCCCAAACGTCAGTTTAGGGCCATTTTTTGGAGATCAGCGACACATGGAATAAGATCTTTACCGTTTGATAGGTGCGCCATGATCTCAAGATCTATTTTGTGGAATGTTGGGGTGAAACACTATCTCTATCATTGATTTGAAGCAATCAATGGTTTTCAAAGAGTCTAGGATGTGGGCACTTTTAGAGATGGCAAAATTAAGGAGATTTTTTACACTCTTTTTCCGGAAACAAAACAAATATTAAAATTTTATTTTCTTTTAAAGTTAGTCTGGGCGGACGCCCGCAATCGCCCATACATGCGTCCGCCATTGAGTGCGGGGTATAGTAACCAAGTCAATAGCAAAGAGAAAGGCCCTATAAGAAGAGGAAACAACATGATAACAAACAACATATTTAACAATAGTATGGGAAAAATCTAAATAAGATGGAGTAGAGGAAGAGGAAGTTGGTACTGGAGTCGGGGATCAAAATCTTGGCCGAGATGACTCGGTGCCGGCCCCTACCGAAACGAAGTTTACCTAAATTTCGGGTTGCAACCGGAATGTTCATTTTATCGCCGATAAATTCAAATTATCGGCCGATAAATTGAATTTTCAATTTCTCTTCCCAATAATTTGAAATTATCGGCCGATAAATTGCCGCTACTTTTTCAAAAATAGAAGAAGAAAAAGGTGTGGAGGACGTACCTGTTGCGCGGTGGACGTACCATCTCAAATCAGATAAGACTAATTTTTTCCTTTCTTCTTCTCTCCTCCAGGTTTTTTTCCCCTTGCTTGCTGTGATGGGCTTCTTCTCTCCAATTTTTTTTCCTTTCTTTCTTCCTTTCTCTCCTCCATTTTGTCCCCCTTGCTTGCTGGGATGGGGCTTCTTCTCTCCTCCAATTTGTTTTGTTTTTTGCTTGCAATAGCCCTACCTCTTAGCCCTGGTGTTTAAATGATCGGACACCATCAATTTTTATTTTGATGGTGTTAGATCATTTAAACAAAAGGGCCCCTCTCATCGTCACATGCCTGAAAATTTCGAAACCCAAGATTTTTAAAGGGCCCGACTCACGTGGCCGTCATGTATACGCAAAAATTGTGTTTAAATGATCTTAAACCATAAAATTTGGAAACCCAAGATTTTTGAAGGGCCTGACTCACGTGACCGTCATGTATACACAAAAAATGTGTTTAAATGATCTTAAACCATCAAATTTGGAAACCCAAGATTTTTGAAGGGCCTGACTCACGTGACCGTCATGTATACACAAAAATTATATTTAAATGATCTTAAACCATCAATGGTTTAAGATGTGGTGATCTGTACCGTTAAGGAGATTTAAGCCATCTGATTTCAGTCATAATGGGCCCAAAGATGGCATTGTAGGGAGATTTAAGCCATCTGATTATGGACTTTAATATCAACCATTGTTTACAATATTCATGGCTGATATTAAAGATCATCGATCAATGTTTTAAGATGTAGTGATCTTTTCCGTTAGGGAGATTTAAGCTTTCAACTTTAAATATATCTTTTGGAATGAATGTCTCTTAATTATTATTTTTTGTGTTGTTTTATGTTTATTAACTATTTTCTATATTTTAAAATAACCTAAAATATATAAAAATTAATTTTTAAATATAAGTACCCTGCCGCACTGCATTCGATTTTTTGAAAATTGTCAGATTGCATTCGCATCAGATCATACCATTATGCCATACAACCCACTCAAGACCGCACCCGCACCAATGCTTTCTACTAATAGACATATGCTACTTTAAATGGTCGAAAATTAGCCTCACTAGTTCAAATATGCCTTTTAATAATGTGAAAGAGTTTAAAAAAACCAAAAAAATAAAGTTCGTCAAAGTTCGAAGCATATTTTCAAAAAATACTGGAAATTACCGAAATTTATCGAAAATTTGACCGAAATTTGACCAATTTACGGTTCGGGTGGTGAACGAAACCGAAACCGAGATTTTGATCCATTACTGGCGTAGAGCTCTTGATATCATCACATGCATAGAAGGCTGAGGTGGAGGCCTAAAAGAAGATCCATGCACGTTTGCGAGCATAAGTGAGAAACTATGTTTGTTGCTATAGGACAGGCTGCGTGGGATGTAGGGTGCGAACAGGCTTGGTACATGAGGCGAAATAAGAGTGGGAGGTGGCTGTGTAAGCCTAGGAGGATGAATGGGATGCTCCGGTGTAGAAGTAGTTGAGAGTAATGCTGATGATGAGGGCATTAAGCGAATAGGCTGAGGGATAGAAAGTAAATCAGCAACAGGGAGATGAGATGAACCAAACTGATGATAGGAGAAATCAAGGTAGTTAAGGCGGTGTGGTGAGGTCATGGCAAAGAGGCTCGCTATGCTATGACGAAGTTATTTATTATTGTAATTTAAAAAAAAAATTATTTTATATATTAATTAATAGTATTTTTTTCTATAAGAAAAAAATAATTCAACTACTAAAGTATCATACTTTGATTCTAATATTGAGGATTTCATTTTCTAGGAATAAACAAATATCAATCAATACAAATCAAATATGGAACATGAACAAATTTACAACTTGGTAAGTATAAATAAATAAATATGAAATATCAACAAATATAAAATATTAAGTACACATACGGTAGTGTTGCCGACACTGAGGTTTCGGCCACGTTGGTGTTGGTAGTTGCTGTGATGAGAGAGAGAGAGAGAGAGAGAGAGAGAGAGAGTCGAGGATTTTGTAACTTATAAGTTGATGTTTTATGACTTTAAGTTAACTTTTCTAACTTATATATTATAAAAATGTCATAACTTATAAGTATTATACGTTATTATCTAAAAAATAAAATAGCGTACATAGCGACGCCATAATGTTATTCCGCCATGACTGCGCTATGGCGTCGCTATTTAGCCATCATGACTATTTGGTTATATATAGTGTTTTCCATCGCCATTCGCCATGGCGAGGCTATAGCGTGGCCTTGACAATCATGGGAGAAATAGTGAACATCCTTAAAAAAGGTGACATCTAAAGAAGTGATTTTTTTATGAGATTTGGGATCTTAACACTGATATCCCTTAGACACCTCTGAGAAACTAATGAAGACACATTTATTAGATTGATCATCTAATTTTTACCACTTAGGGTGGACGTTCCGAACAAAGCAAGTACATCTAAACACCCGGGGTTTAGCGAAACATATAATTGGAAGGTCAAAGAACCATAAGGGGAACATGACCATATAGAACCTGGGAGGGAGTACGAGTAATTAAGATACAAGCAGTAAATAGGGCAATTGACAATAGGTCGTAGGCAGAGGCATACCCCTCAATAAAAAGCACGTAACCCCAATAAGATACCTATATTTACATTTGGCTACTCCAATTTGCTAAGCAGTATAGGGATAAGAAAACTGATGAATAATGCCATGTTTTGGAATATACTGAGCAAAAGGATGAGAGATATATTCTCCACCACTATTTGACCGAGATGTTTTAATAGATAAAACATATTAAGTAGGAACCATGGAATGAAATTCCTGAAATTTAGCTAATACTTCATCCTTTGATTTAATGAGGTAGACCCAAGTGACATGGGTTTAATCATCAATGAACAACGGAGTAATGAAACCCTTTTAGTGAGGTGACCGGAGAAGGACCCGAGACATAGGAATGAGTCATCTCAAAGGAAGAGCTACACCTGTGCATGCGAGAGAGATAAACGCTTCTACCTTGTTTTAAAATGGTACAAGTCTTACATTTTGAAATTTAGAGGTCATTCAAACAGTCCGAAAAAAGGGGAATCAATGAACACAATTTTAAATCCAACATGCCCAATTTGGCATGCCATAAGGAAATGTTATCAAGGTTCGCATTAATAGGTAAAAGACCATTGGGTGGGAAGATCCAGGGATGCATTAACAATAGTAGAGGTAGCCGTGCACTTATGATCAACATCCAAATAGTATAGAGTCTATAGACCTCCTCTGTTAATGCCCTTACCAACATCCTTCTTAGAAGATCCTGAACATTGTAATGAGAAGAATAAAAAGTAATGGAACAATTCAAATTCTTAGTAAAGCTACTAACAGACAATAAGTTTGTATGTGGAACATGAAGACCATGAGGCGATTGAAGGAAGGAGCAGTATTGTCATATGTGATCACATAATCGCTTATGCCATGGCATATATATAAATTGCATAAGCCATGAAGGCTTACACATTTTATAAAGTAAGCCTGGCATACAAAAGTATGCCTTGGCTTATGCCATCTCACACTGAAATACCCCATGGCTTGCTCAGTAATCCATGACATACTTTTTACTTTTATTTTTTATAGATGGCTCCCCTATGCTTATAAATAGCTTTTTCAAGTCTCTCTTTTGCTCTCTTGCCTCTCTCCATCTCTCCATCTCTCACATATTTTCTTCAAAATTTCACTGGGTCAATTAATCAAATATATCAAGTATCAAATACAAAGAAGCATAAGAGTATTTAAGTTTAAAATTTATCAAGAATAAAGAAATTCAAGATTCAAGTGTGATGTTTTGTTTTCACCTTGTGTCATATGATGTTAAATATGTAAAACACTAATGATGAATTATATACTAGTGGATAAATTTATAATCAAATTAGATCTAAATTAGTACATTTAATAATTCTCTAGTTTCTCTAATTTTTCATTTTTTATAATTTATTCTTTTTTTTTTTCTTCTATTTTTTAGATTAAATTTTTTTTTGCATCACTTATGCGATTATGCCAAATCTCATAAGCCATTTGGCATGCCATAGCTTATGATCGCTTATGCCATTTGACAACATTGGGGAGGAGGATACATGAATGGTTCCTATCCCAGCAGCATGTGTAGAGAAACCATCAGCCAAAGGAACTTGAGAGGATGATTTAGGAGGAGATACATGATGCATAATCCTTCAGAATTTCCTGTCATATGATACGAAGCCCCATAATCAAGCACCCAGTGTAACGAGGATGCGGAAGTAGCAGCGAAGCCTGATATAACATGGTGAGAAGTGTAACGAGGCAATCCAGAGTAGAGCTCATAGTAGTTATCATCATAAATCAGTCAAGAAAAACATAACAGTCAGTATGCCAAATAGAACCCTCAATGATGCCAGAAGAAATGCTATAATGCAGAACCTTTAAAACAAGAGCTCTATTAAATGTGCAAGCAAGAAACATGCTTAAACCCATCAAGACTTCGCCAAATAGTGAGCCGAAGACATATTTATGAAGCAGATGACTATCAAGCAATCTAAGCAGCAGCAGCAGCCAACAATTACCACACTAAACAACAATAGTTCAACCAACGGGGGGTTGCGCAGTGGCCAGGACCACGCCTCAAGAAGCGGAGGTTCTGAGTTCGAATCCCACCCCTTGTTGGCCACTCTCAGGGATTTATCCCTACTGACTGGTACGTATGATGTGCGGGTGTTGCACGTACGCGAGGACTTAGTCGGGTGCTTGAAGAGGCCGGATACCCTGTTATTAAAGAAAGGCAATAGTTCAACCGCACATTCAGCATGAAAAAAATCAGCCATTGATTCCAGGTCATACCCTTCGGGGATTTTAAACAAACAGCTGATAGAGACAAAACACAGCCCAACCACATTCAAAGGCTCTTCAACTAGATGCAGGCATAACACCCACACGAAGCAGAAATATTGATTCAGATCCAAGGAGAAATTCAGCAGACAAATATCCCCACAGATTCACAGATTCCATAGTTGTATAGACATCGCGGAGATCACTCCAGTTTGTAAAAAAAATCTGTAGACACATCAAGTTAAACCTAATAAGATTCAAATCCACATATAACATCACATAAAAAATTACACAAAGATCAATCACGGTGGCACAGTCACCCAGGTTGGAGTATGAAATGCAAAACCCAGCAGAAACATGAGCTAATAGAGTGAAACCCACGAGTTTCAGCACCATTCACTCAAAACTTAATGGGTTCCTAAACTTTCAGGTGTGTATCGCGTCTAGATGATATCCGGTCCAGACACATACCTTTATCCAGAGAATAGTGTTGCTGAGCCATCGGTTTCCTCAGAAACCTGTGGATCTGATGAGAGAGCTGAATCACGAAGGTCTTCGAAAAATCGTTTTGAAGCCCCAAATAACAAATGCCAGGAGCAAAAATTGATCAGCATTAAAAAAATGATCAAAGGGAGGTGCATCTCGAGTCCAAAAAAGATGGTCAAAATTTGACTCACTAATGTCAGCAGGAAGGTTGACCTGGCGACAAATAAGGCCGTGTAAAAACCTTCTCTGATACCAAGGAGATTAGGGTATTAGGGTTTGTGTGGTTTAGGTTGGTGGTATGAGGGTTTGATGAATGGTATTAGGGTTAGGATAGAAGGAGAGAGTGAAAATAATAATGAGAAGGGATAGTGAGAAAAGCCTCCTCACTAGCATTTATATTAAGTTGATAATTATACACACAACCAAAGATACTACAAGCACACCCTAGACATAACTACCCTCATACTCTATACTAACACTAACAGGGGCAAGATCAAAGGAAAAGACAGCTTTGTCCCAACAGAATTATAGTCTCAGTTCTGAAGCGAACTGGCATGTTGGGGTTTAAACATGCTGTAACACCCCATGGAGCAAAATTATAGAATCGCTGGAGCAAATGATGAACTCTTCAAGGTGTCAGAATGTACCAACGGCTTGTGGGGAACTTATTTACCTTACGATGGAATGCCTTTATATTTCTTATGCAGTGAGTGTGGTGCAACATACACATGCATCGAGGGCCACTCACTTAGATGCCATATGTAGAATCTTGAGATATATGAAAGGAAGTCTAGGGAAACGCTTACTCTACATTAATCATGGGTGCTTTGATGTTGAGGTTTTTACCGATGCCAATTTGGCTGAATCTCTGAGTAATAGAAAGATCCACTTCGGGTTACTGCACCTTCCTTGATGGGAACTTAGTCACATGGAAACATAAGAAATAATATGTTGTTTCAAACTCTAGTCAGAAGGAGAGTGCGGAGCCATGTCCCAGGGTGCCTGTGCAGGAATGTGGCTTAGATTCATCTTTCCCGATCTCAGAATCAATGTGGAGCTTCGGATGACACTCTACGGAGTTAATGAAGCTGCACTTCATCACAGAAAATCCAGTATACCATGAGCGAACTAAGCACATTGAAGTGGATTGTCATTTCTTATGAAAAAAATTAAGTCAAATAAATTTTGTATACCCCAAGTAAGCTCAAAAGATCAGCTGGCTGATATACTCACTAAAGCTGTAGGAAGAAATTGATAGTATGGCATTGCTTCCAAGTTGGCCGTGAGAGATATCTAAATGCCCCAATTTGAGGGGGAGTGCTGGTATTTCTGCAGTGTTAGTTAGTGTGTCTGTAGTCAATGTAAATTATGGGTATGCGTGTGGGTGGCATACACCAGATCCTTTTGTAAGTGGTATATATGATTGTAATGAAGGGTGTGAGAACACTAACTCATAACCCTAATGTCTTTCATCTCTTTCTCTCCGACTCTATCTTCTCTTCTTCAACTCATTACCCTAATGAAGGGTGTGAGAACCCTAGCTCTACCACTAAGAGCTACAGACTAATTTATTAAACCGAAATATCTTCAATTCTAATTAGCTGTCCCACGGGAGGAGTAAGAACATGGAAGTTTGAACAATGTTTTCAGTTAATTTAACTGGAATTTTCAGTTAATTTAACTGGAAACTCTTTCCATTCTGTCGGTTATTGTAGGCAATTTTTATATACCTTAACAGAGGCTTCTTTTATGCTGAAACTCTCTTCTTCCTCTGAACTGCATCCTTCTTGATTCAGACATCGTATGCCACACACTACAGTCCCACAACTCACCCGAACTCACTATTGAAGTATGTTAGCATTCTGTATTTGGAGTTTGTTTTGTTGTTGAGGAGAGTATTTCTTGATTCAACGTCCTTCTTGCTCCAGGTATTATTTTGATCCACTTAGACATTATTTCTTAATTCTTTGGGCCCTTTTTCACGTGGCCAGATGCTTTGGCATTCTTAGCTATCCTTCTTAGGTGACATCCCTGATATTTGATTGTGGTTCTTTTCCTTCCCTTATTATTAATTTTGGGCATCCCCTAGAGTCTGATTTGTCTTTCTATCTTGGTTTGTTCTTTCTTATAGATTTGTTTATGTGATGGGTCTTTCTTTAGGCAATAGTATAAACTTATAACTCATTTTATGCAACTTGTATTCAGGTTCTTGGGATTTCACATTCCATTAATTCTGGACTTATTAGGCTTTATAATTCTCGCTCGTGTCAAGGCAACAATCACATCAAAGCTGTTGATCTTTGTGTGGCTTGGCATGCCTGTCATATCCCTGATATGCATACTCCTTTACATCCATGCCACATTTGTCACTCTTACGTAAGAAGGAAGGGGTGCTAGGCTGACAGTTTTTCGCCCAGTAAGTCTAGCGGACAAACTCCAACGAATTATTCATTATTGTAAAGGCAGTTTCTCGTTGGCCAAAGAGTATTTTAGGTGGAATCGTCTCTTAACTTTCAAGGAGCTTTTATAATTGCAAAAAAAACCCCCTGATGGATCCCTTGGCAAGCATTGGCATGCACGAGTGTATCACCTCAAGAGTCAAGACCAAAGTATCAGCATCGGGTATCGGTCCATCTTGGACCGATGCGTATCGGCGATACAGATATGGTATTGCCGATACCTTATCGATTGATTTTTTTTTTTGAAAAAAAGTTAAAAAAATAGAAAAGAGTTTGTATCAGTTAGTATCGGCCTATACTGAGACAATATCGGCCGATACTGAGACAATATCGATAGATACTGACCTGTAACGGTTCGATACCGATCCTGATACCAATATCACCCTGATACCTGTACCGGGGTGGTATCTGTATCGGTTCTCGACGAAACCGATACGTATCGGTATCGGCTGAGTTTTGAGACCATGGTCAAGATAGCTCATTTTTATGTAAACAAAAAAAAAGAAAAAAAAAGTCCATGAGTGACACCCAAATCTCTCGTGTTAGAATTTATGCATATTAACCACTTCATTCTTGGAACTTGGAAGTGACACCCAGATCTGCAATGTCAACCCTCAAAAGAGGATAACCATTGAAGGATTGACTTTGAAATGACAATTCATTCTTCACAGCCATGTTACGTGGCTGATTCATGCTGCTAGCATGCATGTAGCACTTTTGTGCTTAATTATCTGATACAGCATTTCAAGTAGGATACTGATATGCTGTTCTTGCTTCTAAGTAGTTACTAATCGACTGTTCTTGCTTCAGTCCTATTTATTTTCTAATTGTTCTTTTCTTTTTCGGAAGTCGAGGTGCTAACTGCATGTTGATGTCACTATTTAAACATATTTTGATGAGAGTTGTTCCAACATTTCTGCACTTTTATGGTTGTAATAGTTGTTTATTTGGTTTTTCTATGAAAGAAAAATAATTATAAGATTGTCTTTCAGGTGCTAGATGGGATGCGCCTTATGAACAGTCAGATATTCAGGAAACATCTCAGAGAGTTCTATCCATTGATGACTAAACTCGTGTGCTGCGATCAGGTAATGTCGAATTCAAAATAAACCTTCGTAAATACCTACTTTTTGTTCTTTGGATCGGAGAGGATGAAAATTCTACTGAAAAATAAAATTACATGACTAAGCAAGAGGCTTAGAGGTTCAGGGGGGCGAAAAAAAACGAAAAACAAACAAAACAGCAACAGGACCTGGCTGACTGGGCCGGGGGTTACAAATACAAGACTACCTGCATGGAATTATTTAACAATAATATGAACATAGGTTGATGACATATAGGAGGAGACATAAATATGGTTACTCTATCCCCAGTAGGGAATTCTTGTTATGGACAGCTATCCTCAATACTCTAATAAACTTCTTACTCCTGACCTCCAACTAGTAAAATATCGAACGTAAGAATTACAGCGACCCGAGAGAAAAATGCTTGCACTCCTAACCTGCCACAAGTAGTGCCGTCCATTTTTTTGCTTTGCCATATCCTTTGCTGCTTTTCTAACTTGCCACATGGATAGTGCCCTCTAATTCTTTTGCTTTTCTAGAGGTTTTGCTACTTGTTTTTTGTAATATTTCTTTTCCTCTCATATTAATGAGTCGATAACAAATGTAATGATTTGATGCAATTTGTCTTAGCATAATGGTGAGAATATTGTGCTGGCGTGGCTAGTTTTATGGATTTTGCGAATAAATTTTCGTTTTGGATCTCTGTAGTTCATCATCTTCGTCTTGTCTCCTCATTTCTATTTAGGGCTAAATCCTCTTATCACTTCACAATCCTTCATAGCTTGTCACTAAACTCCAAGCCTTTATTAGTTTTCACCTTCTAGTTCCTTGTGCTTGTATCACATTGATTTGTCCACATCACCAAATCTCTCTAATTGCGGCACTAAAGTGTCATCTCTTCTGACCAAACCCTCGTCCTTGCTCTCGTGTTAACTTATTTGCTCTCCTGGTATTCCATTTGCTTCTGATTTTGAAACCCTTCAGAGTTGGTATTAAGTACCCTACCCAAGTGCCAAATGAAGAGGCATAGGAAAGGAAGGAGGGGATCTCAGTTCAATGAGAAGAGATCTAAGCTATAGAAGTTCACATGTGCCATGAGCCTTAGCTCTATATTCTGATTTAACGCTAGATCATGGGAAATGGCATTTTCTTTTTGTACTTTCCACACTACAAGATTACCTCCAAGAAATGCACAGGACCCAGAGGTAGATCGGCGATTAGTAGGTGCCGTGCTCAAACATAATCAATTTTATCATAGCAACTGATAGAAGAATTGTGTAACTGAGGGACAGCAGGAATCTGATCATATATTCTCCTGTAATTTCTCTGGCAATTGCTATGAGAGCAGCAAAGGGATATGGGGAGTTGAATCAGTTTGGGCAGATCTTGAAGATCAGAGAGAAGGGGGTGTATGAGCAGAAAGTGAATACGAACTTTTTTGTTGGTTAGTCTTTTGGCAGTGGGCCTTTACCCAGGAAGGATAGTCGTCAGGGTCCCATATTTGCAGAGGTTATTAATGGTGTATCTAAGGGATAGCAGGAATCTGATCATACATTCTCCTATAATTTCTCTGGAAATTGCTGAGAGTAGCAAAATAAAGCTTGAAAAGCTTGGATTAATAGTGGATTTTAAAAATGGTTACCCTTCTATGCATTATATACACAATTTTTTACAAACACTTGGGGTGATAGGAAACCCCAAATATCTATATTCACAAAACAAAAAATTCTTCTAACTTTTAAGGAGGAAAAACATCTCCTTATAGACGATGTCTGCAAAAAGAAGAATTTTTTATGGGGAGAGCAAGAAGTGGTATGTCATTGCTGGAATGTCGAGGAGGGAGGGCATTGTTTACAAAAAGAGGGCCACGGGGTCTGGCTAAGGATCCTTGGCCTTCACTTGCACGCCTGGACCACCGACGTGTTCAGAGGGATTGGTAGGTGCTGTGGTATGTTTATTGGGGTTGACAGAGGTACTGGTTCCTTCACTGAGACGTGGTTCGCTCGGATCTTGGTCCAGAGAGAGCTCTGGAGTAATATTCCTAGGTGTGGAGACATTGGGATTAATGGATTTCGACATAGGGTGTTCATTGAACTTGAGACGGGGGATGAAGGGGTTCGTGTTAGTAAACATGTTGAAGATGTGTCCGGTGGTGTTAGGAGGAGCAGAGTAGACAACTCATCGGCGGGTAACGTATCGGCGTCGGATAATTTCCCAGTTAATAGGGTGAGAAGGACTGAGGATATTCTGAATGATGAGAGCGGTACTCCTGGCGGCAAGGTCGAAAAGCTGAAGACGGCGGCGATGAGGCCAATACCCTCTTCCACTGCGAGAAGGCATGGTGGTTCCGACGAGAAGGTGTTGAAAACAGTAGACGCGAAGTTCGGGAAATGTTGATCTTGCCCAATGGTGGAACTGACAGAGAGAAATCTGGAGAGGCGAGATGTTAGGAGGGGATTTAGGGAATAAATGGCAGGTTTCAAATTTTGATTTTGAGTTTGGGGTGATGGATTCCATTTTTAGCCCGGCGAATCGAAAAAGGTTTGATCCGATGGAGATGGAGCTGACACGTAGCAGTTGGAGGCATGATTCGTTTCCTTCCATTTACGAAGATAATATCCAAAATCGGAATGATGAGTTTTTAGTGGATCAGTTTTGTCAGGGCGAGATTGGCAGGGGAAGTTGGGGGGAGAGGACGTGTAGAGGTGGTGGACTCTCCTAGAGATATTAATTCGAGTCAGGCTAGGGGGACCCAGGGCGTGAGGCATGGAGGTAACTTTGAGACAGCGGGGAGTGACAGCTCTCAAGAAGGTGATGTCTTTGACACATGTCAAAGATTCTGATAAATGGTGATTTGGTGGAAGACACGGCGGTCGATGCGTTGGATGCATCTACACCCTATGTGGGTAATGCGGCAACACGTGGTGTGTTGGGGCGTACCCTATTGACAGGAGTTGAAGAGTTTAGTTTGCCTCGGGGATGCATTGATGAAGGTCATGTGGAGGAGTGTACGAGTGTCAAAGTCGCTGAGGAGGTTATTAGAAATGCGGATCTTGAGGATTTTATTCAGCGGGAAATTGATTCTTCTATGCATCCTTCATATCCTGCATGTTCTCCTCAATCGAGGATGGGTACATGCAATATGATTGGCAATTTTTCTTTGGTCTTCGGATCACAGGTATTACCTGATCCTAATATTCCTGGGCTATATGTAAATTTAGATTCTGGGCAGGGTAATTTGGGATGTGAGAATTTAGATTTTGCTTTTTCTGCATCAAATGAGTTAGAAAAAATAGGTTTCCTTTACTGTCAATCGGGTTCTGAAAATTGTATTGAGCCTCATGGTGAAAGCCATATCCTTGGGGATAGACCTTCTTCTTGCAGGGAGATCCCAATTGTTTCTGCTTCAACTTCTGTAGGTCCTTCTTCAGAAGAATCTGTGGGTTCCAGTAATTGTAAAGATTTGGCGGAAAGGGTGGTGGACAGATTGGAGGAGTAATTGTGGGGGAGAGTGACACATGGAGACGTGGAGGATAGTGAAAAGAGAACATCAGAAAGAATTATTTCTATTGGAAAGGAACATGGGATGACATTTAAGGGTAAGGAGGACTTGCGTTCAGTTTTTGTTGCAATTGATAAACAGCGGAAAGTAAAACTCCGGTTAGTGAAAGTAAAGGCAGGAGAGAGCTACTGAATCTCAAATGGGCTTTTCTCATAAAAAGGAGAAGGGTATAGAGAAATAATTGCCCGTGGGATGAGGTTGATGTTTTGGGGTGCTGAGTTTTGTTATGAAGATTTTGTCATGGAATGTTAGAGGGTTGTGTGGCTTGAATAAAAGAGCGACTGTGTAGCAGGTGATCAAGAATAATAAGCCGGGGAATGTGACTTTTCAGGAAACCAAATGGGCCAGTTGCGATATTAGAAAGGTTAGTTCTGTGTTGGGAGGAAACAGATGGGGCTGGGAAGGCCTGGATTCCGAATGGGCTTCAGGGGGAATTTTGGTGGGTTAGGACCATACAAATTTTGAGGGATTGGAAACTGAGTTGGTCTGTTCTTCTCAAAAATAAAAGGGATGGTATGACTTGGGTTTTTACAAGGCTGTATGGTCCAGTTGAGGAAGCCCGTAAAGAGGATTTTTGGTGTGAGGTTGCTAGTATGGCGGCGAGATGGAAAGCACCGTGGTGTGTTGGAGGGGATTTCAATGCGGTCAGGTTTGAACATGAGAGATTGGGGGGAAGAATTGAGAGAAAAGAGTAGAGACAGTTTGCTGATTTTGTGAATACATGTGGAGTTATGGAATTTGGTATGCAGGGGGGTCTTTATACTTGGTCAAGCTTGCAAGATGTGCCTTCTCTGAGTAGGCTAGACCGGTTTATGCGTAGCAGTAGTTGGATGGACCTGTATCCAGATGATGTCTTAGAAGGTCTTCCCAGGCCTACTTCAGATCACATACCTATAATTCTCAAGTGTCTGGTTAGCGATGGAGGGCCGCCTCCATTCAGATTTGAGAACGTTGGCTTTTGGAGGAGGAATTTAAGCTGATGGTTAGTGGGTGGCGGATGGAGCTGCAGGCGCAAGGTAAGTTACGGAAAATTAAAGAAAGAATTAAGAGTTGGAACAGGGAAAAGTTTGGGGAGGTTGATGAGGTTAAAGATAGTATTCCGAGGGAAGTTAAAGTCTATGATGATTTGGAGGAATTGAGGGTCCTAAATGAGGAAGAGACTGATTTAAGAGCAGCGTTGAAGATGCACTTCAATAAGAAATGCCTTGAAGAGGACATTATTTGGAAGCAGAAATCCAAATTACATTGGTTGAAAGGAGATAGGAATACGAAATTTTTTCATACTGTTGCTAATACTAGACATAAATGAAACTATATTTCTAGCTTAAAAGTGGAAGGGGTGGAGAGACCAGTGCTAGATGGCATCGTGTTTAATCGCTAGAAGCTGATCAGGTCAGAGATTTGGAGGAAAAGTTTTTGGAGGTGGAGGTTAGAAGTGCTATTTTCAATTGTGGTAGCCAAGGTAACAAACTCGGTATTGGTATCGGGTATTGGTCCTTGGAGGACTGCTACGAATTGGCCGATTCCAATACGTATCAGCCTATTTAAAATAAAAATAAAAATATAGGTATCGGCTGATATTGGATACGTATCGGCCTATACTGATACCGAGTTGGATACTCGATACGTGTTGGCGCCGATACGTTTCGGTTTGCTGAAAAACCGATCGTATCGCCGATATGTATCTGTATTGGCCGATATTTGATACCTTGGTGGTAGCAATAATTGCCGAGTCCAGATGGGTTTACATTCGAGTGTTTTCGAGCATTGTAGGAGGTCATCAAAGGGGATATGATGGACTTATTTAATGAGTTCTACGAGAAGGGTAAAGTTGACTGGAATCATGGGTCAAAATTTCGTCCGATACCGATACGTATCGGACGATACGTATCGGTATCAGACTTGGACGATACGGTACATTCAATGTACCGTATCGCCATTTTGTATGTATAAGCCCGGACGATACATTCAATGTATCGTCCGGTATTTTACTATTCCGATACGCATCGTCCGATATGTATCGGTTTTGAGCTCGGACGATACGTATCGGATACCCGAAATTTTGACCCATGACTGGAATATGAATTCGACTTTTGTTGCTCTGATTCCAAAGGTTGAGAATGATGAAGAGGTGAGGGATTTTAGGCTCATTAGCCTGTTGGGATTTTATATAAAATAGCCACTACAGTCCTTACTAATAGGCTTAGAAAGGTGATGAATGATATTATTTCGCACACCCAAGGGGTTTTTATGGAAGGTAGGCATCTTCTAGATATGGTGGTAATGGCTCATTAGGCGGTGGATTTGATAAGTAAAATTCAAGAATCGGGTGTAGTGTGGGAAATAGATATGGAAAGCGCTTACGAGTTACGATAAGGTGAATTGGAATTTTTTGAATTGCATGATGGAAAGAATGGGGTTTGGTGGTAGATGGAGAAGTTGGATAATGGGGTGTATTGCTTTGGCTTGGTTTTCTATTCTGGTGAATGGATCTCCCAAAGGTTATTTCAGTAGCTCGAGAGGGTTGAGGCAGGGGGACCCTCTTATCTCCAATGTTGTTTAACATAGTTGCAGAGGCTTTAAATGGGCTGTTTATGAAAGCAGAGGATTTAAACAGGCTTAAGGGGTTTGTGACTTCGAGAAATGGTCCTATGATCACACATTTGCAATACGCAGATGACACCATAGTATTTTGTAACGTGGCTAATGAATATGTGCAGGAAGTGAAGAATGTTCTTACCATTTATGAGGCGGTTTCAGGTAAGAAGGTTAACAAATCTAAGATTTCAGGAATTAAAGTGGACAAACAGATTTTGCAAAGTCTTGCTGATAGTATTGGCTGTCAGGTCGAGCATATGCCTTTCTCCTATTTGGATCTTCCTTTGGGAAGGGGATTGCCTAAACAAACCTTGTGGGATCCGGTGGTTATTAGATTCGAGAAGAAGCTGGCTATTTGGAAAAGTAGAATGCTTAGCTATGGGGGGTGTTTGACACTGATTAAATCTACCTTAACTTCTTTCCCGCTATTTTTCATGTCTACTTTTAAAGCTCTGAGGGCTGTGATCAAGAGGATGGAAACAATTATCAGACTTTCTTTGGAAAGGAGGGAAAGATGATAGGAAATTTCACCTGGTTAATTGGGAGTCCTGCTGTTTGGACAAAAAGTTTAGGGGTTTGGGTATCCGTAGGTTGGGCAATACAAACAAAGCTTTGCTGGGAAAGTTTGGGTTTGCTTCTTTATCCAACGAGGATGCCTTGTCTATTGAAGTCCTTTTTAGTGAGAAGGAGGTGGGGGCTGCTGTGGTTGAAGGTGTGCGGGATAGAGCCTCGATGGGTTTTTGTTAACGTCATTACGCCACTTTTGGCAAATAATCATATTGGATCTCCTCGCAAGTTTTCATGATTCCGTCGTAAGGCTTATATCAGCAAGATAATGGGCTACGTTTATAGCTCTCTTTTCAAAAGTGTTTGGTGCCAAAAAAGTTAATGAATTTAGGCCTATCAGCTTGGCGAGCAGCATGTACAGGATTTTGGCCCGGGTGCTGGTTAGCAGATTGAAGCCGCTCATGGGAAGTTCAATCAGGCAGTCTCAAGGGGCTTTTATTGGCAGTACGCAAATTCTTGATCAGCCGGTCATTGTTCACGAGGGTAAATGTGGAGAGGAAATCGGGTAGTATTTGTAAGCTTGATATGAAAATGGCTCAAGACCGAGTCAATTGGATCTATATTGATTTTGTTGCGAAAATAGGTTTTGACAGTAAACAGAGATCATGGATAAAAGCATGCATATCTTCCCTGATGATTTTCCATTCTTCTTAACAATGCTTCTAGCTTGTTCTATGCTAGTTCCGGGTGTCTATGTCAAGAGGACTTCTCTCCCCTTTCTGTTTCAACTTTGTCATGAAAGCTCTTTATAAGCTAACTGAGAAAGGGGCTAGCTTTAGGGGACATTTAGGGGTTCCAGATTACAAATCATTAAACCAATTACACACCTCCAGTTGGCCGATTACAATGTCCTCTTTTATAATGCATCTAGAGAGAACTTCCTCAATCTTAAATGATTAGATGTTATGAAGTTTCCACTGGCTAGAAGATAAATTTGAGCAAAATTCCTATCAGAGTTAGATTGGAAGAATCCACTGTTGAGGAGTATGCTGCTTTGGGTGCAAAGCTGGTACTTCCTTGATGCCTTACTTGTGCCTTCCTTTATGCATCAGTAGCGCAAGAATTTCTTTTTGGGAATATGCGATTGAAAGAAAGTAAAAGAAGTTCACGGAATGGAAAAGCAAGCTTTTCTCTTTCTGTGGTAGGGCTACATTAATAAAAAACTGCTTTATCCGACGTTCCAATCTACTTCTTTTCTATGTTCAAGTGCCGGCTTGTGTCATAAATAAAATTGGAAGTATGATGAATCAATTTGTGTGTGGTGGATATGAGAGGAAAAAGTAGATCTCATTAGTTCAGATACTGTATGTCTTCCCAAAAGGTTCGAGTTTAGGGATAAGAATAATCGGGGCATGAACAAGACACTTATTGGAAAGGAAATTCTAATAAATATCAGGTCTCCAGGCAAGAGTGGAATATCCACATGAGGGGGCTACAGAGAGCTTCAAGGTGGTGGAAAGGGGTGGTTTCTATCCTCCCCCAATTCAGCAGGTGTGTTTGTTTTGAAGCGGGTAATGGTAGTCTCATAAAACTGTGCACTAACCGCTGGTTGGGAGAAAAATCTTTGACCTCTTGATATCCTAATATTTTAAAGCTTGAGTATTTCCAAGCTGGCATGTATTAAAGATTACGTCCACCCTTCATTGCGGCAGGTGGTTTGGAGCATCTTGCTTTGCAGAAATCACTGGGACCATGAGATTGAGGAATTTGTTGGATTGATGTTGGAGTTGCATGTTGTTCCTTGGGGTATGCAGAGCATAGTTACCCAGAAACCCTTTTTATCCTTTCGTACTAGTACATATGCATTCTAGTACCGGGAACTGGTATGAATTGTTTCCAAAATTTTTTTGATACTTTTTTGAAACTCTTTTACAAACACATTTCAATATATAGTTGAAGCTCATTTCATTTTAAATAGAAATTGGTTCATATCGTAGAGGAAATTTTTATAAAAACTCGTTTCTATTAAAAAAAGAAACCCGTTTCCTATTTAATTGATACTTGTATCTCTTAAATATGAAACTAGTTTTGTCCTTTTACATAACAATTTTTTAGGGCCATTAGATTAGGTCAAAATATGATGCAGCGAGAGGCTTGTAGGTTCTGATCTCCGCACTCCAATTGTTGCACTGCTTGGAATCGCACTAAAACGGTGGACAGTCTTAAATGGAGAGGTCTGTCAATCCAAACCAATGTATTCCTTCCTGTTCCTGTCAGGAAGCTGCCGATTATATCTTCATCCTTAGCTCTTTTGCTCAAGATATCTGAAAATTTTTCAAACGCCTGCATTGGATGGGATGTATGCTAAGCAGGTGTAAATTTATTCTTGCCATGTTGTTCTTAGAGTCTGCCCCCAAAGCTAAGGTCCTGCCAACTTGCTAATGATTGCGATCCTTTGGGTCATTGAAAAGAAAAATACCTGTATATCTAGAGTATATAGGAGACCGAGGAGTGAGATAATTGTGGATGTCATTAACAGCTCCATTGTTTGGGAGGACTGGAGAAGGAATTCAAAGCCTGTACCCTTAGGGCCTGTTTGGTTCATAGATGGAGGGATACGATATTAAACTTTTGGAAGATGGGTCATATCCCATGTTTGGGGACAATTTTGGGTAACATGAAGATAGACTTTAATCTTCTAAATTAAGTTAATCTTCCAAGATTTGTCTTCTACCTATTGAGGTGGAAGTGGGAACTTCCATCTGCAATCCCCAGGTACTGTAACTTCTATACAAGATATACCTTTTTTTTTCCTGGACATCCGAATAAAGAAACCACCAATGGTAGCAATTTTTGCAATCAAAGATTCTTGTGGTGCAACCGATGGTTTCACAGCTCACACCATTGACTGCCTTGACTCATACACTAGAGGTAATTTTTCTTCCTAATCTCACACATTAGATCTTGAGATTATGGCCCACATATCAGATGGTCAGATGTTGATTCCACGTGGCACACATCCGTGATCACTGCGAACCATGGTACGCCATGATCACTCACTTTGGGGAGGTGCATCACGTGTAACCGTCTGATATGTGGGACATGATCTTAAGATTTAATGTGTGAAATATTAGGACAAAAATGACCTCTATCATCTGATTCAAAAGAAGTCGACGATTTGAGCGGTGGAACAATCAATTGCGCCGCAATAATCTTTTGTTGAGAAAATAGCTACCCAACCACAAAATCGTAACTCTTTCCTTTTTTCTTTTGTAAAAAGTGAAGCTACAAACTGAGTAACACTTCCAGGAAGCCATTGGCATCACATCCCCCACCATCGACAAACTTCTGCATATTTTTTGGTTCGGTAATTAGATTTCGATGCTCACTGGTGGCTGACTATTTGCGGGATAGGTCCCCGGGGGGGTGGGGTTCGAATTTCCATCTTTACTGATAAAAATGAAATTTAGAGCATCATAATCTCATCTTCGAAATTTTCATCTTCACCGATAAAAACAAAAACAAAATTTAAAGCATTATAATCTCATCTTTCTTTTTCTTGACTGTTACAATCTTCCCTTTAAGTCTCCACTTACGATATACTTAACATATCCATAAGGTCCCTATCCTTCTTCCCCTTCCATTTTCCAAGGGGCAATTGTAGGCTTAGTAGCATCGAGCTAAATTATTTACCAGTACTTGTCTATGTATGTAGGTGAAGGAACCCTTGCCTTACATTTGGAACAATTGGGTGCAATGGTTGTGCGTCACTTGTGGGGGTACCCTAGCCAAAATTTGTCTACTCTAACTATAACCTACAATGTATCACTTCTTGGGAGTGGGTCTAGCATGAGGATTAGTTTTGTTCTCAGGATAAGCTTATTTTATCCTATTGTTGTGTCCTTGTGATTCCATACCTGCCTCTGTTCTAGCGCTTGATAATTAAACTTAAGAGCATACCATGAATTTTGTAACTGCTCTTGATGTTTGAATTTGGGAAGCGTCAATCCTGATTGTTTGTCTTGAATAATGCAGGGGACCACATATATTATAATATGCATATACCTAAAATATAAGTGAATTAGATGCATATGATTCAATCAAAAGTAATTCGGAGGTGGAGACTACTGATGCCATTATCTGAACATCTGGTGGTTGGATTTAAAAGTTTCCAATTACAGATGAATTGGAAACTATATGGATGGTGTCCGAGTTTTACATATGAAATATTTTTATAATGGCCCTGCCACTTACTATTTGAGGAAAAGAACCTGTACCTATCATGATACTGTTATAATTTCTTGTATCTTGCTTTCTTTCAGATGGATGTCCGTGGAGCCCTTGGTGATCTCTTTAGCACGCAGTTGACGGCTCTTGTGCCTTAATCACTGAATAATCATTTCGCAGAACTCGGGTTTTCAACAACAAGCAGAGCAGCATCCATTTTTCTCCGGAGACAAAAGAGAGAGTTTACTTTTCTGGGCTAACGGCTGTAGTATGCCCCAAACTCCCAAAGTCCCAACACCCTGTAACAATATATATCTTTTTCCGAGAATCCGGGTCTGGTTTCCTAACTTTTTATAGAAGTATTTTGCCATGAAAGGGATTTACCTGGATAATTGTTTGGGGGAGCGAATGGCCAGCAAGGTTAGGTTTGAAATTTTATCATTGACTTCTGAATTTTCAGGAAATTCTTTTCTTCAATTCTCAATGGTGGAAAAATTTCCATAACTTTGGCTACACATCTTTCCAACCCAATGTCTAGGAAACTCTTTTTAACTCATTCAGAACTGAGATATTATTATTATTATTATGGTGCCTCTATTAGTGTCCACACAATCTCTGAAAACACCCACGTTGGAAATCCCTTCAAAACCATTGATTAATTCGGATCAGATGATGGAGATTGTTTTTCACCCCATCTTCCACAAAATTGATCTTTCGCCCTAATCTACTTAAACAAAGTAGTGTGGCTGGTGTTACTATCACACTACTTTATGTTACAACCGCCTCACCTAAACAAAGGAAAAAATTGTTGACTATTTCAAATCAGACGATGGAGATTGTTTTCACCCCAATCTCCCACACGATGGATCTTGTAATCACAGGCTTACCATCTGACGGTTAATTGTTGATTCCACGTGGCACATATCCCAAAAAGTGAACATGAACTTCATACCATCAAACACGGTTCACGTTCACTTTTTGAGATGCATGCCAATTTGAATCAACATCTGACCGTCTGATGGTAAACCTATGATCACAATGGAGATCGTGTTTCACCATGATCTTCCACAATGGATCTTGAGATCTTGTCACACTTATTATACGGGCAGTTTTTTGGGAATTCGTGACAAGTGATATTTCCTTTGTGTGGAAGATCAGGGTGAAACACGATCTCCATCTGATTTGAAGCAATGAATGGTTTTGAAGGGGTTGCACACATGGGTGCTTTCAGAGTTTGTGTGGGCGCTAATAGAGATACTCTAATAATAATAAGGGTACCTCTTTTAGTCTCCACACAATCTTTGAAAGCGCCCATGTCTGAAATCCCTTAAAAATCATTGATTTCTTTTGATCACATGATAGAGATCGTTTTCAACCCTATGTTCCATAAAAAGGATCTTGAGATCATGTTGCACTTATTAGATAGTCAATTTTTTATTCCACATGTCACAAATTCCTGAAAATCCCTCTTGAATCCTATTGCACACATTACGCTGTTTAAGTATGCGAAAAATGATCTCCACTATCTAATTTGAAGTAGTCAAACTGTTTTTTCCTTTCTTTAGGTGAGGTCGGTCTCTAACATAAAGTAGTGTGGTAGTAACACCTCCCACCGATTCTAAAAATCCGGTCCAAGTAACAATTTCTACTTCTTGAAGGTCTTCATTTTGACTGGATGAAGCTTTGCTTCGATTGGGAGTATTAACTTGTTCGGCCACCCGTATTTCTCGACAAGGTAACACTGTTGCAGACTTTTTGGCTTAGTTATATAATTTGATACCAAAAGAAACATCGACTTCCTTGGACCCCAGTGGCTGTGTTTGGCATTGCTTTTTAGAAGAGTAGAAAAAAACTACTGCTGCTCTGTATTATGGTAAAGAAATGTAGGGAGAGAGAAAGATTGGAAGAAGAAAAAAGGAGAGCCTACTCTTTAAAATAAAAAAAATAGTCCACTTTCATATTTTTATTCTCTACAATCCTTCTCTCTTCACACATCTTTCTAACAACAAAGAGCAGCACATTCTCTTTACTGCTCTCCCAAAGAGAAGCTTCAGCACCCCAACTTTGGTTTTTTTTTTAAACTACCCCAAAAATTTAAAGGGTGATGGCATTGCTAAGCTCTTAAAAGTTTAGGAGTTCGTTTATAGTCATATTGGGGGTATGTTCCCTCTTACTTTTTTTTTCTCTCTATGTAACGGCAGTGAATAGGAGTTCCAAGGCATGGACGCATGGAGGATCCATGCCTTGGAACCAGGTTGGTTGCACGGGGTACCCATCGAGGGGATTGGTTGCCACAGCAACTAGCCCATGATCAGGTCCATTTATATTTTTTGTGAAAGGGTGAAAATTGGCAGTTGAATATATGGCCAAAGGTCCTAAAATTTAGTGCACCGTGTTTGCTAGGCCGTAGATAAAATTTGACCGGAATTTTGACCGGCAAAACTTTCCCCAAAATCTTTTCTTATTTAGATGACATTCCATTAGACATGTGATCTTGAGTTCAATTACATGGATTTATCCATTCAACGAAATATTGCACTTTTATATATATATATATATATATATATATATATATATATATATATATATATATATATATGCGCTCTCAGATATGGGTTTGAGTGTATGGTGGATCTATGCATTCGACAAGCTGAAGTCCATATGGCACCCATCTAGGGGATTGAGTGCCACAGCAACTTGTTCAAGGCAATGATTAAAATTTTGGTTTTCGTTTCGATTTCGGAGGGGACCGAAACCGAAATTTCGGCTGATAATTTCAATCCCATATATTTGATGACCAAAATTTCGGTCCCAATTATCGTTTTAGTGGGGACTGAAACCGATAATTTTGGCTGAAATTTTGATCCTTGGTTCAAGGGCAATCAAGTCCATTTGTTCATTTAAAAAACATAAAGTAAAGAGGGTAGATGTGGCCAAAATGTGGCCAAAAGAGAAAAAATCAATGCACCAAGATGTTTGGGGCAGTACCAAACTTTGACCACTAATTTTTCTTATATATTATAAATTACATGTCATATGACACATGATCCGAAAGTGAGTGTTGTATGGGATCACGTGGCACATGGTCTGGGGTTTAAACTGATGGATTCCATGCATTCTAACCAATATCCCTTATTCCCATATATTATATACTATATGGGACTGCTAACCTCACCATCTTTATTGTGAGGTTAATATTATCCTTAGACAATAATATCCTTATTAAAGGAAATTTTTGTAAATATAAGAGGGATATTTTAGTAAAATTTAATTAGATAATAAATGAGGACACCTTATTTATTCCAACTACGCGAACATCATTTATTATAAATACCTCATTATTTAGTTCAAATTTACTAAAATATCTCTCTTGCAATTTTACAAAAATGTCTTTTAACATGGGTATATGGGAATGCTAACCTTGCAATAAAGAGGGCGAGGTTAGCACTCCAATATATATATTGAGCGGAGGGGAAAGGCAACTGGTTGCATGGATATATCCTTGCAACCTGGTGCATTTTCAATGCCATGTGGCATGATCAATACGAAAAAATATTGTTTTGGATTGATCAGTCATGGGACATGTGATTTTAAAAAAAGATAATAATTTTGGGTAACTCTATTCCTGCCCACCCAATCTCTGAAAACGCCCATGCAGAGAACGGTCTTTCTTTGAAGGCGCTCACTTACTTAAATGCATTTTTTTTAGAGGGATCAGAAAAATACGCACCCAGCTAATTTCTCCTTCTGTGGCATCCACCGATCTGAAGCACTCACCCTCTTCTTCATCTTTTCCGGCAACCTTCTTCTCCGACCACATTCTTCCTTGGCCATTGCTCGTTAGCATCACCGAATCACCATCTTCTACTTCTTTTTCTTTTTTTTCTTCCTTCGGCGACTCTTTTTCTTCTCCAAGGACTCTTCTTCTTCTTCTTTTTCTTCTCTGACAACTCTTCTTCTTCTCTAACAACTCGCAACATCACCCAACTACTAGCTACAATATAAAAAAAAAAAAAAAAAAAAATATATATATATATATATATATATATATATATATATATATATAAAACAAGGAACCTAAACCTAAGAAACTCTAAAAAATTTAAAAACTTAAGAAAACTACCGTTGAACTTGTGGTGGTCGGTACCCACTATCAGTTGTAAAAGGCTGGCAGTGAGCACCCACTGCCAGCCTTTTACATCTAACAGTGGGTTCCCACCCAAGGTATCAAAATCGATTTCGGTATCAGGTATCGGTCCATGGATGACTGATATGAATCGGCTGATATGTATCGGCCGATACTGATACGGATCGGCCCTTTAAAAAATAAAATTAAAAAAAATCATATCTCTGCTCAAACCAATATGGGCTCGTATCGGTCGATACGAATATTGATACCGAGTTGGAGGGCCGATACATATCGGTGCCGATATGTATCGATTTGCCGAAAAATTGATACATATTGGTATCAGCCAATTTTTGATACCGTGTTCCCACCGTCAGATTATCACATATGACGGTGGGGGCCTATTGTCACAAGTTTATTATTGTTTTTTAAGGTTTTAGGTTTTTTTTAGGGTTTCTTAGGCTGAAGAGGATGATCATATTCATTGTAGACAGGGAAGAAAGAGAAGGAAAAGGAGAAGAAGATGATTCTTTGATTATGCCGGTGCCGTCATAGCGCTGGAGTTGAGGAAGAAGATGAAGAAAAAGAAGGTTTCTCGGTGATGCCGACATGGTTGTTGCGAAAGTTGGAGTTGAGGACTAAGAAAGAAGAAGAAAAAGAAGCAGAGAGTGATTCGATCTTGCCGATGACACCGTTGCGGTTGCCGGAGTTGATCATGAAAAAAAATAGGTTTATTTTTTTTTACACGTGAGAACGTGGGCACTTTCAGAGAAGTGGTGGGCACGAATATAGGTACCCAATAATTTTTTGGACTTTTTTGTCCTCATTTGATAGGTCAACTATACCACAACGGCCCACAAAAGTGGTGCATTCGCTCAAAAGTGGGACCCTTTGACCATAGTTTCAACGGTGGATATGTATTGGATCGTGCCCGGATCGTGCCCAAATTTTTTGCATGATACTTGATCGATCTTATCCAAGTTGCCATGGTATCTGATCCACTTGATGGGTGCCACATGATGTCAAACTGGTGTGGTTGTAGCGATGATCCCTATAACAGGTTGCATAGCCCGGACCTATATATATAGGAAAAGACCTCCGTCCTCCATGGGAGGACGGTCACCGTCCTCCAACCTTCCACGTGGAGCTCTACGTGGCACCCAAAACACATTTTGGGTGCCACGTGGACTTTGGGTGCATTGCTTAGATCATTTTTGAAAAAAGAAAAAATTAAAAACTCATCTCCACCGTGTATATTTTGAATCGTGAAATGTGGACCAATGAAAATCGTCAAACTTTGACTTGTGGGTTTAAAATTGATTTTTCAATTGTTTTTTAAAATATTGATCTAAACTGTCCACCTGTGCTCCATGTGGATCTTGGAGGACAGTCACTGTCCTCCATTGGAGGACCTAACCGGCTCCCATATATATATGGCAAAGGGGAAAATGCGTTCGGGAGTAGAGATTTTTTCTGAGCCTGGTGATGAGTAGTGAAATATGATGATATTTCACCCCTAAATACCTATATTTAGCTGTCTGATGAAGGCTATCTGATGAGAATTACTAGATTTGAAATGTTTCAGGTAAATATAAGCCAAGTGCAGAAAACAGCCAAAGAATTATGAAAATAATGTCAAAACAATGCAACTTTGGGTCATAAAAAACTTGATGCAACTTGCAGCTCAATTTGGACCTTCAAGAAGGCCGAATTATGAAATTATCAAAACACAAACGTTATAGATCTTTCTGTCAGCTTTCTAACGCCGCAAGAATCACTTCAATCCGAGTTTGGGACAGAAAGTTATGGCCAAACTACCGAAGCAGTGTCTGATACAAAAGTGGACTGAAATTCACGAATTTCTGGGAGGTCGATGCATCGACCCTTTTGGTCGATTAATCGACGGACAAAAGCAGTCTGACACGGAACTGACACTTTAAAGCAGATTTTTAGGATTCTTTGCAGGGTCGATTAATCGACCCTGACTTGTCGAGTTGGGACACTTCTGCGACTTGGATACTATTTAAAGCCAAATCAAACACTTCGAGAGAATTAATTAGGATTAGTTTTTAGAAGAGTATTTATTTTTAGACTAGAAGTAGAGATAGAGAGTTTTTATTATTCCTTTTTGAGAGCTTTGTTCTTTTAATTTTTCAGTATTCATTCATTCAGTTTATTATTTTTATTCAGTTGATTTCTACATTAATTTCGTTTATGAAGATCATCGTACTTTTGGATCAAAGTAATTTCTGTTTAAGTTTGAGGTATTTTTAATTCATTAAATTGATGTTATTTTTCCTTCTTTATTTATTTATGTCATTTAATTACAATATGTGTGGCTAAATTCATAAGGATGAGGATCTAATGATTCTCATCCGAGGGATGTATTTTTAATAATATAAATTTAGGATTAAAATATGAGATCTTACTTTATGGTTATTATGCTATCACAAACGGATGAAATCTCCGCCACTAACTGAGATCGAGTGTGCCGAGCCATGCCCTGGATCTCAGATCTGTGACGGTAATTTTATTCCAATAATTGTTATATGGTCTTTTTGCTTTCATTGTATAGATCTAATTACGATTATGATCCGGGATCGAGTGTGTCGAGCTATGCCCTGGATCCTGGATCTGTAATGGTAATTTTATCTTAATTACTCCCTAATCTGAAATCAAGTGTGTGGAGCCATGCCCTTGATTTCAGATCTATGGTGGTATTTTTATTGGAATTTTTACCCACTTTGGGGATGATTTTTATTTGAACCTGAGATCAAGTGTGCCGAGCCATGCCCTTGATCTCAAATCTATATATGAAAATCATCTAAGTCCTGATTGCAGGGATGCAACGTGGAACCTATCGGGGTTTTGACCATTTATCTTCCATAAAAGATGTGTTTCAATGATATATCTCATAGTTCAATCCTTAGATTTGTATTATGAGAAGAACATACCAAAGATGAGAGGATTTAGTATCTTCATGTTTATCTTTACTTTTGAATTATCAATTAAATTTTATTTTGTAGTCAGTAATTATCATCTCATCAAACCGCTTAAATCATAAGACTGGTAGAATACTGTTAGATCTTGATAGATTTCTTGAATTACTGTTTTGTCTTTTTAGATCTTTCAAAAATAGTCATCGTGAGAACGATCTCGTACTCCGCACCCACTATATACAATCTGATTCGTGCGCTTGCGAGTAAAACATTACAATTAAAAATCACATCACTTGGCTAATGAGAAGCGCACACATGGAAAGTACTTTTACACTAGCTCGGGTTAGCCACAATAGAGATATCTCTGAGAGATCTTGCTGACAAGAATAGGTAGCGCAAGCGGCTTCACCTAATAGAGGTAGGTAGCGCCTTCCAGGCAAAATGAATGCCAAGTCGTATAGGGTGGTAAATGAATTCAAAAAGTTGCCCTCTCGCTTCATCTCTCTTCCTTCGTCTCTGAGACAACTCTCTCTCTCTCTCTCTCACTTCGTTGTGATACTCTCTGTCGAAAAGCTCTTGCTCCATCTCTGAGATAACTCTCTCTCTCTCTCTCTGGAGCTCTGAGTCAATAGAAGCGCAGAATAGTGATATCAGAGGTAAGCGCTACCGCGATACGCTTCGTTCACTTATTTATAAGGTATAGATTATAAAATTTTAGACATTCAAAATATATAAAGGGACGTCGAAGCAGATATTTCTTCTATGAAGAGTTGGGGCTCATCATAGCCCCGCAATCACTTCTTATGTGAAGTAATGGAAGCGATGGTGCTTCTAAATATTCGCACTATCACTTCTTATTCAAAGCGACGACGCCTCAGAATTGTCGCGCCATCAAGTCTTATGTGAAGTTTTGCCTTATTTATTCGTTGTTGTTCGATCTCTTCATTTAGTTATTATAGGGTATAGTTCATAATTATAAGGATTTAAATAGTATTTATCGACGTCGACGCAGACGCTTCTTCTGTGAAGAGTTGGGGCTCAGCATAGCCCTACATCACTTCTTATGAGAAGCGATGGAAGCGATAGCGCCTCATAGTAGTCATGCCATCGCTTTTTATGTGAAGTTTTGCCTTATTTTACCGTTGTTGATCGATCTTTTCGTCTAATGCAATGGCTGTAATGGACTCGATTGGAGAATTTAGTTTAGGTGGTGTTAATTTAAATCTCACTCCTGATATTATTTTTTTACAAGGATATTCACTTGGTTGTGATAGAGATATTAAAATGCTGGATTATTGGGGAGGGTCCGAGAATACTCCCGAGGAATGGAAGCTACATATCAACTTGAAATTCTAAATTGAAGATGAGACTTATAACTTTTATAATTTATACGCAAAAAAAGTTAGTTTCAGTGTTAGGAAAAGTAATACTTACAAATCGGCAAAGGGGGAAATTATAAAGAGAAAATGTGTATGTTCGCTTGAAGGTTTCAAGCGCCCATACAAACGCAAATTACACAAAGATATAAAGTGTTCAAGAGACAACAGATGCAGACGTAAGGCAAGGTTGAAGATTAGGATCGATGAGCAAAAGTTAAGGGAGGTAATGGAATTTAGAGAGCCGCATAATTATCAGTTGTTTACAGCTACAACGGTGAATGAATTACGATCTCATAATAAGGTGAGCGAGGCAAGTAAATCGTTGATAGGTGCATTTGATGACATCATTCCTCCTTTGAAGATTTCTCCTGTTTTGTCGAGTTTGGATGGACAGGCTAGCGTGGCGTTAAGCCCTCAGCAAACTCAAAATTACTTTAAGAAGATAAGAAAGGAGAGTGACATTCAGCTGATATGCATTGCCGTCATCAAAACCTTCATTGATAGGTAGAATAAAGAAGATGATTTCTTCTTTGAAGCTGAACTAGACAGAAAATATCGTATGCGAAGTATATATTAGGCTAATCACATGTCATGAATTACGTATCAATATTTCGGTGATGTGATAGTATTCGACACCACTTATAAAATGAACAAATTACTGCTACCTTTCACCCCATTTACGGGGTCAACTATCATTGGCAGATGACTCTTTTTGGATGTGCGTTGCTCACGGATGAAACGGAGGAAATATTTATTTAGTTGTTTAAAACGTGGTTGAAGTGCATGAGTGATAAGAAACCCAATGTAATTATCACCGATCAATTCAATGAGATGAACAAGGCCATTCCGAAGTCCTTTCGGGAACCACACATCGCCCCTGTATATGACACATTGGGAGGAATGAACTGAACCATCACTGTTAGCTGATGCTAAGGTTTGAGAATTTTGATAGAAAGTACAATCAGTACAAGTTCAGTCATACGGTTAATGATTTTGAAAGAAGATGGGCATAACTCGTCGATGAGTTTCAATCGCAAGACAATGTGTGGTTCATACAAATGTACGGTCTTAGAAGCAAATAGATTTCATGCTACCTGAGTGATACTTTTTGGGCTGACATGATCACTATGCAATGCGGTGAAAGTATAAATTCCTTCTTCGATAGCTATGTCAGTTTCTAGACGGATTTGACTGAATTTATCAAGCAATACGGATCTTGCCATCTAATCTCGTCGCGATAAAGAAAATAGAGAGGATTTCGTCTCAATGTCTATGACACCGGATCTCTTATTCGGAAATTCAATTGAGAGGCATGTCGCTATTGTGTATATGAGAACCATGTTCGATAGATTCCATACTAAGTTCCGGAAGTTTGCCTCCTTTAAATCTCATAAGGTGACCAAAGAGGAAGTGATCAGTGTCAAAATATGACTATATTTCGTACCCTAATACCCACACTTGGCCATCCGATGAAGACAATCTAATGGCTGCTGTATAGTTTTGCTGGTTTCAGGTAGTTTTAACCGTTGGATCTTGTAGAAGCGTAAAAGAGTATAATTAAGGGCAACATGGATGCATTGAACCATGAAGCCAATGGAAGCACAGAAATCTGTGAAGGGTCAATCGATAGATCGCTAATGAGAAGAAATGATTGCGCAAAATGTCCCAGGCCAAAGACAATCGATCGAAGCCTTAAATTCGATCGATCAACTAACAAACTGCTAATGCGTCAAAGCTCACAAGTTTAAATCTATCGATCGAGATACTAGATTCGATCGATCGAGTTTATGAACCCTATTTACAGCTGAAACATTATTTTAAATTCGATCTATTGATTAAGGAAATCAATCGACCGACTTTAAGATGTTTAAGCTCGCCAATTTCAGATTTTAAATTCAATCGATCGAAAATTAGAATTCGATCGATCGATCTTAAAATAGAAAGTTTTTCAGCCCGTGCCCTATATAACCAATGGCATGTTTAGGGTTCTGGGCTGATTCTCATCAGTCAATTTTCAAGTTTTCTTCTTGGTTTTTCATTATTTTAGCGTAGAGTTTTGATAATTAGTTTTTGTAACTAGAAAATAAATCATTGTAATCTCTTTCTTAGGTCAGTTTCGTTGTTAATTTTATTTTTTTTAAAGGCATTGTAAGGTTTCGGATCTTTTCCTAAAAGATCCAAACTCTTGATAATTGAACAACGCTGATGATGGCTTCAAACTCGTATGTTGCGTACGAATCGAAGATGAGCGGCTAAACCCTCTCGTTCAAGGAGGAAGCAACCCTAGATGAGTAATTAATCTTTTTCAATTCCGTCATCTCATTTCACAAATATTGAATCATATGGCTATTGTTTGTGCGTATTGTAAGATCCTTGAATGCTTGTTTATAGTCGTTGATCTTGTAGATCGGCGACTGTAAAAGGGTTATTCCAACTGAGATCAGTCTTGTAGATTGGTCTAGGATGTCGTACAATTAATGTTAATCATTGTGGTTATATGTTTGTGATATATTATTTCTATTGCATGATTCATGTCGTAAATGAATGTGTCATAGTATTATTATAGTGTATGCCGAATCTCGTAATTATATTCTTTTCAAATCATTTTGCTTGTTGTAAAATAAGAGTAAATGTTTGTTTACTTGAAATGATTGGACTCTTCTTAGGAAAGTTACGAATCTAGGATAGCAGAATCCTTGAATTATTTCATTATTGTGTTGGATTATCAATTGCTTTCCTAGCATAGAGTTTTGTTTAGATTACATTTATTTTCATTGAATAGTAGTTAGAAATTTATCATAAAATCTTGTGCCTCTGGCAAAAATCTCCAACTTAATACTTTACAGATCAACGAAATAGCACGCTTCCCTCCGGTAAAAATCTCTGACTTGATACTCCTACAAAAGAACTTGTTCACTTTCGATTGATTGATCATTCAGATCGATCAATCAACTGAGAAAGAATAAAACTCGTCAGAAGAACCTGTTAACAATCGATCGATCGATAATTTGAAATCGATCGATCGATTGAAAGAGATTTAAACAGTGAAAGCCTTTTATTTAAAATCGATCGATCAAAAATTTAAATTTGATCAATCAATTCTAAATGATTAGGGTTCCGAGCCAAGGCCTATTTAAAGAAAATAGAGAATTAGGGTTGGGAATCTTTCTTTTACATCTTTCATTAGCTAGGTACCCTTCATTTTATCTTGTAATCTTTAATTTTTCGCTTGTTATCTCTATCACTAGCATTTTATCTTCTTCATTAGGCTGTAGTTTTCTCTTCTCTTTAAGCTTTTCTCATTTAATACTTGTAAGGTTTCAGATCTTTTTCCAAAAAGATTCAACAATTGATATCGAAGCATTATGTTGATGGCATCGGATTCGTGTGTTGAACATAGATCGGAGATGAAAGGCTAAACCTCTTATTCAAGGAGGAGGCAAATCCCTAGATGAGTAATTAATTCCTTTTATTTTAATCATTCCTTATTTCAAGTGTTGAATCATATGGCCAGATTATTTTGAAGTATTGTGCAAATATTATGTTCTCATATATAGTCGTAGATCTTATAGATCAATGATTGTAAATGAGATGATTTTTAACCTAGATGAATCTTGTAGATCGATATAGAGAGCCATATGATTCAGTTTTACTATTGTGATTATCATTTCTGATATGATATACGTAATACATAACTCATGTCAATACGAATGCATCATAGTGTTAGGATATTATATACATAAATCCCTAATCATTTTTCTTTGAATTATTTTGCTTGTAGCAAAATAAGGGTGAACATTTGTGTGTCAGTGTTTGATTAATTTGATTGAAAGAAATTACAATTCTAGGGTATAGCCGACTCCTTGAATATCATTACCATTTTTATTTCTATATCAATCGTGTCTTGGATGGATGTTTCTTAAAATTTTTTGAATTTCATTTGAGTAGTTATAAATTCATCATCAAAACCCTTTTAACTTTGGTAATATTTAGGTATAACACTCATTTGAATTAGTAAAATTACTTGCTTCTCTTGGGTTCGACATCCGTAATACTTGTCGCGTGCCACGATTGTGAGGAAGAACATATTGATGAGATTTTAATGGGCTTTATAGGAAATAAAACACAAAATTAGAGCATACATATCACCCTCGAAATAAGAGCATACAACATTACCTGCAGGGAAATCGTGCAATCGTAAATATTATATTCTTGCACAACCTTTGCCCTCTTTGCTATTCCTCGGTTCCTCTTCGCTTTGTCCATGCATTACAGCAAGTGCTTGTACGATGCATCACTCTATGGATATTTGTTAAAAATTAAGAGATTATCATCGAGATCGAGGTAGGGGTTGATGAGAGTGTATTTTGTGATTGGAAAGAGGGCGGTGGTGAGGACGAACAACAAACAAAGCGTCAGGAAGTCCTCGATGGCACCCTTAGTTACGTCATTAATGACATTGAAGATGTCTCCCCTCTTTACAGGGTTAATGCCCTTGAAAAACTTATTTCTAATCGTCTGGTCTTTGGGAAGGGGCTTGGATGGAGGGTATCGACAGGGGTTGGTTATTCGAAGACTAGTTACTAAGTGGTGATTAGGTTGAATGGATGTGTAGACCCTGAGTCTATAAGAGCGAGAGCTAAGTGTTTAATGTCGCATTTATGCTAATAAATGGAGAGGTTACCTGTTAGCATAGGGTGTGTTAAAATATTTTCGAGTGCAACAATTTGATTTATAGTTTTATCAAATTCATACAAGGGATTTTACAAAATAAAAGTTTATGATAACAACCTTGAAACACAAAAAGAAGGATAACTTGATTTGAAGTAAAAAATCAAGTAGGCGAAATTTGATAGTGGCCTTCCCAAAATTTCAGATATTTTTATCAACCAAAAACTTTATAATTGTGTCCAGGAGGCCATTGATATTTTTTACGCTCTTCGATGCTAAAAAAAATTGCCTGAAGACTGAATCTGTTAGCAAAGTTTTCCTATGGTCAGTGGCCTCGTCGTAGATCAACCGATACTTTACAATGGTGCACTTACTCGCTGGAGTCTTGATAACCATCTTGAAAATTTGTGAATCATAAGAAGTTACAGAATAAGACATAAAAAAGGCACGTTGTCGCTCCCTCGTCATAGATAGAAGCACTGACATTTCCAATAAGAAGCGCTAGTGCTACTTACGTGGACCGATTGCGCTTCTAAATAGAGGTGCAAAGGTGCTAATGCACTATGAAAGAAGCGTTAGCGCTCCATTAAGGAGGGATGACACATATTTGAAGCGGCATGAAAATAAAAGGACACTCACCCTGTTTCAGAAAAAGGAAAAAGAAGTTCGCTGCTTTGATGTGTCTTCTTACTGTGCTCTAAGAAGATTAATATTAGGGCAAATAAGAAAAGTACTTTGTGAATTTTTATTCATAAATTTTCCGCCTTAAATAGTATTTTTGAATGGTAATGATGGTCATTGCAAACTAGGATTTCACGGGCCGTATTCCCAACCGCTTCACCCTACTTATTTAAGGTTATGACAATGATAATAAATGATATAAGGTGAGACGTTTGTCCGCACTTGCGCTAAGTCACCTACTCGATATCAATCGTCATGGGCGTCCTTGACGCCACATTAACCAGCATGTGCTTCGCTACCGCATGCAATGAAGCTAACCCATCTACACATCAACTCTGATACCACCCGCCTAGAGAACGGAAAATCCCCTAACATGGTTACCTTTGTTTCGTGGCCTATCACCCAAACTTATCGTGCCCCTTACGACACACTCATTTGCACTACTGTGTTAAACTTGGCCTGCTCAAGCTTCACCCTGTGCACTATACTAGTACCTCACTTCGCAACAGTCTTGGCATGCAGCTCCCCATGCCATCATGTCTAGCCCACATACCGAACCAAGCTCATAGCCTTGTGCCTACTTATGCTGTCGTGCTCAACGGAGTCCCACGCAGCCCTCGTGCTAGCGTACTCTACTGAGTCCCACGCAGCATTCAAGTATTCTCGCGAGGAGGTTGCTCAGCCGTATGCACCGTGACGCATAGTTCGGGGCCATACATCAACCTCACCTGGGTGCCACATGGCATCGCTGCATCGATGTCCTAGGCCCACCCTTTCAGGCCTAGGAGACACTTGAGCCCCCTCTGGCAATGCAAGGCCCGGTGTGGGTGGAAGGCAACTCTCCAGCTCCTCTCCCATATAGAAGGATAAAATAGTCATTCAGCCAGAATAGCAGGAGAACCTCAAACCCCTTGGTTTGACATATCACAACGCCTCCGCATCGCTAGCTTAGCTTGGCCCTGTCGCATCCGTGTCACTCCCGCGTCTTTCCCACATGCGATCGTGTCGCGTCCTCGCAGCGCGACCACGTAGCCAGGCCCTCTTGGCCCCATGTCACGTGCCCTCCTGACACCACATATCTTGCCCTAAGCACCATGCTGCAGGCTCGAGTATTGGCCCCATCACATCCTCCACCACTCCATAATGTCAACGTCCTCGTTGACGCATTATCACATTGAACTGACCCCACCAACTTCTCCCAGCCTATTAGCATCACATATCTAGTTCTTAGGTCCGCACCTTCCCACTAGCTCCCCACCGTCACCCTTGCCGAGTCAACTTGATTCTGCTGTCACAAGGCCCTCACCTGTTAACTAGCTCAGAGATGTCGCGTGCCCTCTTGGCACCACATCGCATGCCAATGTTGACACTAATTAGCTTAATAGCATCATCACTTATGGATCGAACTTGGCTCTGATACCAATTTCCATGGGGTCGCTCTTCTGCAACCTCAGTCCTGTGTGGCACTTAACGTCCGTTGCGCTAAGTCAGCCTACTTCTGATACCAACTATCACGGGGCATCCTTCGACGCGCTACCAACCAGCGCGGTGCTTCGCTACCGCATGTAACGAAGCCAACCCATCTACACATTAGCTCTGATACCACCCGCCTAGATGACAGAAACTCTCCCAACGTGATTACCTCTGTTTCGTGACCTACCATCCAAACTTATCATGCCCCTTACGACACGCTCATTTGCACCACTGTGTTAAACTTGGCTTGCTCAAGCTTAACCCTGTGCACTGTACTAGTACCTCCCTTTGCAATAGTCTTGGCATGCAACTTCCTATGCCATCATGTCTAGCCCACATACCAAACCAAGCTCACAACCTTGTGCCTACTCGTGCTGTCGTGCTCAATGGAGTCCCACGCAGCCCTCGTGCTAGCGTACTCTATTGAGTCTCACGCAGCGTTCAAGTGTTCTCGCGAGGAGGTTGCCCAGCCGTATGCACCGCGATACGTAGTCCGGGGCCATACATCAACCTCACCTGGGTGCCACACGACATCGCTGCATCGACATCCTAGGTCCACCCTTTCAGGCCTAGGAGACACTTGCGCCCCCTCTAGCAATGCAAGGCCCCGTGTGGGTGGAAGGCAACTCTCTAGCTCCTCTCCCACATAGAAGGATAAAACAGTCATTTAGCCAGAATGGCAGGAGAACCTCAAACCCCTTGGTTTGACATACCGCAACGCCTCCGCATTGCTAGCTTAGCTTGGCCCTGTCGCATTTGTGTTGTTACCGTATTGCGTCCTTACAGCGCGACCATGTCCCCAAGCCCTCTTGGTCCCATGTCGCATGCCCTCTTGGCACCACATGTCGTGCCCCAAGCACCATCCTGCAGGCTCGAGTATTGGCCCTGTCACACGTTGCTTCACACAAAAATGTCCTACGTGTCAACTAAAAGGTGTTACGTGTCATATTGAAGGTGTCTTCCATTCCTTGACGGAGAACTAACGCTTTATGGTAGAAGCTCTAGTGCACCGTTAAGGAAGCGATGATGCTTCTAGTTAGAAGCGCTAGCGCTTAGTAATAGAAGCACAAAAAAATGATAAAAATTAGTGCAAAAATAGTCTTTTCGAAAGGCCGCCTCGAATAGTCATTTCGAATGGTAATGATGACCATTGCAAATCACAATGTTAGAAGCTGTATTCCTATTCTCTTCGCCATGCTTCTCATTTAAGGTTTTGACAACAGTAATAGCTAATACAACTATACAAGGTCAAACGTCGCTTTGCACAAAAAGGTTCTACGTGTCAACAAAAAGATGCTACGTGTCTTATTGTAGGTGCATTCCATTCCTCGTCGGAGCGTTGATGCAACAAGATAGAGGTGCTAGTGCTCCGTAAACGAAGCAATGACGCTTCTACAGCGAAGCGTAAGTGCTTCGTAGACGAAGCGGACAAAGGATGATTAAAAATGAGGCAATGATGGTCTTTTCGAAGGGTAATGATGCCCATTTCAACCCCTGATGTCAGGAATATATTTCCAGGCGCTTCGTACTGCTTTGCCTTTTTGATTCAGTCAGTGGTAACTATAGTTAAAGTGGGGTTAAATGAGAAAAAGGTTGGAATGACACATCAACCTAAATCACCCAAAAAGACGCTACGTGTAGCTCAGAGAAATCTCTATGCCCGGGAAGATAACCCCGACCCTCTCTCTCTCTCTCTATATATATATATAGCACCTCTATTAGTGCCCATGCAATCTTTGAAAGTGCCCACATCAGAAACCCGTTCAAATCATTGATTGCTTCGGATGAGATGATGGAGATCGTGTTTCACCCTATTCTTCCACACAATGGATCTTGAGATCATGTCGAACCTATCAGACAACCAATTTTTAATTCCACATGTTACAGATCTCCAAAAAAATGCCCCTTGAATCCTATGACAGACATCACGCTCAAATGTGATTATAGGGGCATTTTTTTGGGATCAGTGACATGTAGAATCAAAAAATTACTATTTGATAGGTGCAACATGATCTCGAGATCCATTTTGTGGAAGATTGGGGTGAGACACTATCTCCATCATCTGCGAAGCAATCAATGGTTTTAAAAGGGTTGCACACGTGGGCTTCTTCTGAAATTGCGTGGGTCCGCTATATATATATATATGAGCTCAGGGGCATCAAATCAAATCATAGACATCAATTCACAAAGAACATATGATGGTTCCACTTTGTTCACATCCTAAAATGTGATTCGAGTATCAAGAGTATTGATGCTCAAGTTAGATACCTAATCGTTCAAATTTAAAAGGGGGCAAGTAGTTCTAATGTGGTTCTTGCAACCCAAACTTGGTGCATTGAATATTTTTCAACTTTAACCTCATACTCAAAGGTGGAAAAACGCCTTTCTTATTTTGTTATTAAGTGTACACCAACTTTAACTATACGCACAACACTTAATTTTTCTTTTATGTGTGTACGGGAAGAAAAAAGTGTGGCACGCCTAGCAGGCCTCTTTAAACATGGGGGCCGCTACTGACCCCCCACCAAATATTGAATATCCCCCACTAAGTACTGCTGAAAACTGTTTGGCTCTTTAAATCAGATGATGGAGATTGTTTTTCATTCCAATCTTTCACACAACTGATCGTGAGAATATCTTTAACAATCATTGTTTTGCGGATTTGTGTTACATGGAATGAAAACATACCGTTTGATGATATGCCCATGATCTCCAGATCAACTGTATGAATGATTGGAAGGAAAAATGATCTCCATCATCCGATTCAAAGAGTCAATCGATTTGAGTTGTATTTAATGGGGGTCATTTAGTATTTGGTGGGGGGTTATCAGCGCCCCACTTAAAAAATGACTCTTGGCCAAGGTATTAAGCAAGGTAACAAAATCGGTATCGATCCTTGGAGGACCGATACGAATTGGCTGATACATATCTGCCTACTAAAAAAAAATATATTAAAAATATAGGTATCGATCGATACTGGATAAGTATCGGCCGATACGGGCCCGTATCGACCGATACTGATATCAAGTTGGATTCCGATACGTATCGGTATCAGCCGATATGTATCAGTTGGCCAAAAAATCGATATGTATCGGTATTAGCCGATATTTGATACCTTGGTATCAAGTATCGGCCGATACTGATATTTGATACCGTGAGGCCATCAGAGGTTAAACTCCAGTGAGGATGCTCACTAGAGTTCAACCTCTGATGGTCTCACGGTGGGTGCTTTCTGTTGCTAATTTACACCTAAGAGTGGGCACCCACCGTTAGGAAAAAAATTTGCATATGACGGTGCGTGCCTGCTGTCACTTGTGCTGCTTTGACAGTGGGTTCCCACCGTCAGAGCCAATTTATTTTTTTGAAGAATCTTTGACAGTGGGTTCCCACCGTCAGGTTTGATACTATGACAGTGGGTGCCCACCATCAGGAACACAACACAATTTATATTTTTTTTTTAAAAATTGACACTTTTTTATGTAGAATCTACAACTCAATTTTTTTGTTTCTCACACCACTAACAATTTCTTCTGTCAAATTCAATCACACACACACTTGGTTAATTTGGATCATGCTTGATTGTCTAATTTGAGGGTTCAAATAGGAAGTTCTCTTTCTGGTGCAAATGACTTGCAAAGCTGAAAATGTCGAGTTCTTAAAGGAAGCATATGAAGCTGATAATTCAACCATAATTTTATGGCCTTTTTAGATATGTATTATGTTAGAGTGTGTAGCGCAATATCCCCTATTTTCTTCTTGTCCCATTCTATTTATAATATGTGGTTGATGGGCTTTTCAAAAATTCATTTGGGTATGGTGGGATTGGGAAAATGCTCAAACAAAGATGTTTCAATTCTATAGTTACAAAGTAACTTTAAAAGTGCTTAGACATTTGCAAGCCGTACTAACAAGTCAACTCGACAACAATGTCTTTATTTACACACAAAAATTGATACCTTCAAGCAATAATACACAAGAAATTATGAAAGATAAGGAAACTCATCCAATTATAAGCCTTACTAACAAGTCAACTGACAACAATGTCAGTATTTAAAACAAAAATTGATATCACCAATTCAAGAAATACACAAAAATTGATTTCTTCAAAAAATATACATATACAAAAAAACTCTACATGCCATATCACTCTAACTTTTTCGTCACTAAAATTTCTCCTTTTCCGAGGAAGATATCGGCGTGGTGTTGAAGTGGTTTCAGCGACGGGAGATGCGTTACTTGAGATAGGAACCTATGAGGAGGGCAAGTCGAATCGAAGCTTATCGCGTACCCTCTTCATGACCTCGATTAGGTATCCAATGTCTTGATTTGCACCGACAATTATTGAATCCTCTAATAGCATCAACGCCCTATCTCTGTAATGTCGCTACATTCAAAATGAGCATTAGACATTATATAAATTTTCGTACATGATAGCAGTTATAAATAAGAGATATCATAATAACACAAATACGTACCCATCCTTCCGAGACATCGTCTCTACTTTGGATATCATCTCTACTTTGGGATAACCTCAAACTCCTGCGGTGGTTGGGGTCCACGAGGTACAAACGTGAGGACTTCTTGTACCACTCCATATAACCCTCCACAGTAGCCCCACTAAACGTTAGAGCACTACGATCCTCTACGGATAATTGGTGACTGTGATGACGTTCAAAGTTTTCTAGAGGAGCTCGGTAATATACAGTGTATATCTTCGCAGTTCTCCTTCTAATGCTCCCTTCTGCAGGTGCTATTGGTGTCGGAGGGATTGATTACATGTGCCCCAACTATCTCAACACCCGCTCTGGGTAGTATGACTCGATAATGTTAAAATAGAACAGACATCCGGTGTAAAATGTCGTAGGAGTAAACGGATACTCCGATCTAATCTTACAATATGGATCTCAAATAACTTCTACAAGAGAGAGAAAGTTATTAAAATTATATAGGTTCACGTAAAATAACTAATTATGATAATACCTTAGCTATTCATAAGTCATCTAATGCTTCACGTAAAAGAACTAACTTTGATTCGGGGTGCACGGGTTGACTTGAAGGTTGCTGTCATCTAAAGGCCAAATGCAGTTTATCAAAAGACTTTTGGATAAGCGTTGGATGCTCAAGATCTAGGTGCTCGTAGCTCCACGCCTGAAAATATAAAATATATAGTTTAACAGTAATATATATCAATTATTTATTAAATATTAGAAACGTAATTTAGTAAGACATTGCTATGCGAATGTAGTATATCTCAACCAACGTAAGCAGCCCATAAATTTGTACAACCTTCTTTCCTGATCCGATGCCCACCTGCCTATAAAGATAAGCGAGTGCAGCTGCTCCCCACGCATAGTCCCCAATGGTCTTCAGATCGACCGACACTTTTACATACCGAGCTGACACCATACTGCCTGATTTATCGGCAAGGATTATGCAGCCTAGTAGATAAAGAATGTATCCCCTCGCAGCATAGTAAATATGATCATTAGATATTTGGCTCAAACGAGCACGCAACCATTCCAAGCGAAAAGTTTTCCCCTTGCATCCTTTGTGATTCAATTCTTTGATCACATTGTTGACACCAATGTCAAATGCTTGACCACACGTTTCTACCAATTCAGCTATACTGTAAGGGTTTGAAATAACTGCCTTGCTGACTACAGATAAGCCAATGAGATCCTTCACGTCGTCGAGAGTGATAGTCATCTCACCGATAACGAAGTAAAATATATTTATCTCAGGGTGCTATCTATCAATCAAAGCAGATACTAAGACACGATTGATGGTCTTGATCCTAGCCAGCAGCCAAAACCCTACCATCTTGATCCTATTTTTAAATTTGTGAGACATTTGAACGATAGACCAAGCATCGAGTTTGGCTGAATGTTAGATGTAACGAAGTGTTCCTCGATCCTACACCAACCAACAACAAAATTAGTAAGATGGTATAGAAACCATGTTGCCCACGATCTATAGGTTAATATATACACATATTTTAAATGAAAATGATAAATGTATTACATGAATTGAATGTTGTTACTTACTTACTTTATTAACGTATAGATCGTGGGCAACATGATTTCTATTCCATCTTAGAAGCGAAGTGTCCGTAGGGCCTCTGGGAAATAGTGTCATATTATCCTCGACTATAGTTTGGGTTGGCTCAACGTCAACCTCTTTCATTTTTCTCTTCTTTTTCAGAGCTCCAACTGCTTCTTCTTCGCCTTCCACTCTCTCCTCCACCCTCTCAGGTCCTTCACCTTCACCCACTCTCTCCTCCACCCTTTGAGCTCCCTCACCTTCACCCACTCTCTCCTCCACCCTCTCAGCTCCTTCACCTTCACCCACTTCCACTCTCTCACCTTCACCCTCTACTGTCACATCATCCACCCTCCCCTCTACTGTCACATCATCTACACTACCCTCTCCAATAACCTCTTCCACCCTCCCTTCTACCACACTCTCCTCCTCTACTCTCTCTTCTTCCACTCTCTCTTCTAATATTCTCCCCTCCTCCACTCTCTCTTCTTCTACTCTCTCTTCATCACATATCACTGTCGCTGCAGATGCAACTTCAACATCTATTGCTAAAATTTCAGAATTATCAACATCAGTTTTAGAAGACATCTCTTCGGATGCTCTTTTGATTCAGGATTTTGTACGCCTTCCTCTATAAGAAGTCGTAGGCTATTTACAAAAATCATCAATTTCACACACCCCTATCAATCCAATCACATCATCAATGGTTGGTTTGGAATCACAAGAAAAAATGAGTATATTCAAATCCACCCATCAAATCTTTGAGTTCAACCAAATCATTGTATTTTACTGTGGGTGAATTCAAAGATTTGTTTGGTGGATTTAAAGGTACCTAAAATATAAAAATAATTAAATATGTTGAACAATCAACGAACCCTATATGGGTGTATAGTACAATCAACTAAGAAATTGAAAATACCTCAAATAGTTGACTGTCGTTGCCCCATAAACTCTAACAAGAACTAAGAGGGTTTCTTCGCAAGTATGGGTGTACAGAGTTCGTCCGTTCCTAACGTTCTTGTAGCGAGAGAAAAAGATTAGGGAAGACGATGTCGGAGTACAGTCACGAGTCCAAAAAGGGTTCGTACAGTCACAAAACCCTTCCTAACGTTGCTTAGTGCGAAGAAACGATTGGGGAAGATGATGTGGGTGTACTTGATTCAAATATGGCGCAAGCGGGAAGGAGAAGAGGGAGGAAGACGATATGGGTGTACTTGATTCAAATATGACGCAAGCGGGAAGAGGAAGAGGGAAGAAGACGATATGGGCGTATGCTAAAGATTTCGGTGGGTGGATTCAAATGTTAGAAAAAGGAATTGAATATGTGGGTGGAAGGAAAGAATCGGTTTGCCTTAGTTGTGTACCCACTTATGTGAGTGGAATCTGTGGGTGAAAATAAAGGTACTCATTGGCTTATACTAAGATCGGGTATCACGTCTTTCTCAACACTTGGATTAGTGGTTTAGCTTTTAAACGTTACACTCGCGATGAGACCACGTCACATCTAATTTCGGAACAAACACCCATTTTGTGATTATCAGTCATGTGGCATGTGATTAAAAAATGATAGTCTTTTTTACGACTTTTTGCTCTTCAAAAGCTTAGTCAGAGTTTTCTCTTTGCAGTCATGTGGCATGTGATTAAAAAATGATAGTCTTTTTTACGACTTTTTGCTCTTCAAAAGCTTAGTCAGAGTTTTCTCTTTGCCTGCGTACAATTTAGTTTATTGAATTGTTTTCAACTTTGACCAAGTTTTGGATAATAGATAAGATTTATTTCTAATTTTTTTTTGGATGGACCCGATTAATCTTATGCATGTTACCTGGCCACCTTATCTTTGGTTAGGCATGACACCCAAATGTCACTAGTGCAAAGTTGAACTCTAGATCCCTAATGAAGGGTCTTCTCGTGTGTGCTGTGTGTGTGTGAGAGAGAGAGAATCTTTTCAAAGAAGTCATTTTTATCGTTTAGTTGTATAGCATTTTTTTCAATGAAAACGAAAAGAAGGCATGCCCCATTTCTCTATTTTCTCTTTATGCATATATCAATGTATGTAAGGGTAAAAGTTTAGTTAACCGAACCGAAATCGAAATTTTGGTTCAACTAAAATTGAACCCGAATCGAAATGTTTTGGTTAACCAAACTCCCACCCCACGAACCGAAGCAAAACCAATCCAATTTTGGTTTTGACCGATTTGATTTCTGATATTTTTTATTTTTACTTGAAGAGATATTTTTTCACCATTTTAAAGGAGTTTTTTTTTTTTCCACCATTGCCAATGAGTGTGAACGATCATACTCTGATGATTTATAAATCATTAACAATATTTATTGGTTTGGTTTGTAGCGTAACTAGTTTTCCAAAATTAGGTTGAAATACGTTTAAGCCCGTACATCACAAGCCCCGTGCCTTTCAAATGCTCGCTCTCTCTTTAAATAAGCTGTAAGTGGGTCGAAGAACGTGCTGTGCACGGATACACAGAGAAGACTTGTTAGAGCATCTCTAGTAAGAAGAGCTAAATTTGGGTAGTTAAACACCACTTTAAGTACTGTTACAGTACTTTAGCTACTGCTACAGTAAAAATCACTCCCGTAGACACTCGTTTAGCTACTCATTTCTTTAAAATATTATTCTTTATTATTATTTTATTATATTTTACTATCCACACTTAGGGATGCAAGTTATTATACGAACGAACCCAAAATTTTGATTAGGTTGATTTTACCTCAACAATCAATTGAAACCCATTTGGTTCGGTTCAAATTTTTTTTGTTTCTGAAATCAAAATCGATTTGGTTCGATTCGGTGTAAGATAAAATATCTACTACTTTTTTGTTTTTTTCGGGTTCAAGCCACCTAAACCGAAATCGAACCGAATTGGGGTTCGGTTCGGTTTGGTTTGTGTTAGGTTTCGGTTCGGTTTAATTTTTTTTTTGAAATCGAAACAGATTTGGTTCAGTGTAGGTAAAATACCTACTTTTTTTTAATTTTTTAGGATATTTTTTCTTCGCTTTCAAGCCACCCAAATTGAACCGAATTAGGGTTCGGTTCTGTTCAGTTTGTGTTGGGTTTCGATGTAGGTAAAATACCAACTTTTTTATTTTTTTAGAGTATTTTTTTGGTATTTTTTGGTTTTTTTTTATTTCAATCCACCCAAACCGAAACGAATTGGGGTTCGGCTCGGTTCGGTTTGTGTCAGGTTTCGGTGTAGTTTGGTCTGATTCGGGACCCTCGTATTTTGGTGTGGTTTTGATTTATTTTTATTTTATTATTTTATTACTAAATAAGAAGAGAAAAGAGAGAAAGAAAATTATTTTTAAAAAAAATATTATTTTAATATTTAGCTACTGCTACGATAATAGCTAAATTTAACTATTTTTGTAGCAACCATCTGTTTTGACGAGTCTGACAGCTTCTCTATCGAACTTGACTTTTAACATATGGATAGTCACAGTAGTTTTAGTGAGTGAAATAACGTCCCTGTTGGAGATGCTCTTACACTCACCTATTCTTTTTCGTCTTCCTCTCTCTTTAAAATAAGGAAAAAGATATGAAGCATTCTTTTTTTTTTATATTTTTTAATCAAAACCTAGTTTTGAACTAAAGCGAAAGAAAAAACTCCGACGGCTCCGACCAAGCTCTCACTAGGATCCGAGGAAGTTCGGATGCCGCTCCATCATATAAGTTATCTTTGTTCTCTTTTTTTTTTTTATAATTAAAATGTGTACCATGGGTGAAATCAGATCTACGATGGTGAAATTGCCGGGATGATTCTTATCACTGATTGGACGCCGTGATGATTCCCATCATTAATGCCATGGATTTATAGGGTGTGCGGGATCTCACCATGGTCGAAGGACAAATTTGAGTAAGATATGAAACAGAGTTTTGAGTGATTTGAGTGGAGATGGCAACGGTCAAACTTGTAAACTCACAAATCCACTCAAACTCAGGTATTGAGTATTTGAGATCTCACGGATCTCTGAACTTAAAAAAACGTGAAAAGCATTTTAGCTAAAAAGTTTGGTTTTGATATAATAGGTTAAATGTTTGGAAAGTAAGGTTAGTTTTTAAAAAAAGAAAAAAAAAAGGTGGTTTTTCTAATTTCTCCTAATAATTACATTATCCATAGACTATGCGGCGTCAGATAGTGTGACGACCCAGACCTATATGTCATAATATTGTCCGATTCTGGGCTTAGGTCCCTGTCTTGGTTTTATTTTTGGCATGGGCTTAGGCCCCCACTCAAAACCCATCATGACATGTAATATCCGCAATCACATATAACCCAGGGTCAGGACTTTTCTATATCCGATGTGTGACTATTATAATCCCCACACCTTATAGAAGAGTCGTCCTTGACTTTGATATCATTCTGTGACGATCTAGACCCACATGCCACAATATTGTTCGATTTTTGGCTAAGGTCTCCGCTCCGATTTTGTTTTTGACATGGGCTTAAGTCCCCACCCAAAACGCGCCATGACATTTAACGGCTGCAATCATATATAGCCCAGAGTTAAGACTTCTCCCTATCCGATGTGAGACTATTACGAATAGAGAAGGAATGGAAAAGTTTCAGTTGATATTGGCCACACAAAAGTTTACTGTCACGAATTTCTGGAAGCCCAAAAATCTGCAGCAGTCTAAAAGATCAAAAGAAACGTTTTGAAACGGGTTTAAAATTGAGACTGGGCCCCATGTGCCATTTTGGGCTAAGGAATTGCTGGCACTACTTGGCTCGATTAGTAAGTCTGGTTGTTAATGAGGTAGCTCTGAAAGCTCAATAAAACTCTCGTTTAAAGTTTGGTATTATAAAAAAAAACCTGACCCGACCGAATATCATTTGATCGACCGAATATCATTCGATCAAATGCCAAATTAATGGCTACAATATAAATCCAACACATCATTAATTTTAAGGGCAATTTACAAAATGGCCCGTCCGGCGGTGTATTTTATGACGAAAAAGGCATGGGCCTTATTTTATTCTCAAAATGACCCATGCACACTTTGAACAGGCCACCGTGTATCGTTGTGCAGGTAGGGCGACATAGAAGCACTTTGATCATTTACCATTTTGTCTTTCTTATATCTCTACCCTTAAAAAGTAAGAAAATTACATTTATGCCATTAAAAGAGCTCGGGTGATGACATTTATTATTTTAGCACCAAGTTCGTCGGAGAAAACACCAGGTTCGCGATCGCCGGAGAAGACACCATTTAGAAAAATAAAATATTTGCCTCTAATCCAAGGTATAAAAAACTGGCCGATACCGATACGTATTGGCGATACATATCGGTTTTCGGTCAAACCAATACGTATTAGTATTTTGTATCGGTATCGCCGATACGGGCCCATATCGGCCGATACGTATAAGGTATCGGCCGATACGTCTCGGTTTCGATCGAGAATTTGTATTATTTATTTATTTATTAAATTAGGCCGATACATATTGGCCGAGTCGTATCGGTCCTTCTAGGATTGATACCCGAGTCCGAAACCCGATTTGATACCTTGGTTTGATCACAGATCTTTGAGTATGAACTTCTTAATAGACATTTTCCCCCTACAAATAAAAAAGTTGCAGAGCAAATCAGAGATCTCCGACACGAAGAACTCCAACAAGAAGAACTCTGACGGCTGATCACGTAAAAATATAATTATTTAAATAAAAATAGACATTTTCCCCCTACAAATTACAACAGTTGCAGAGTAAATTAGAGAACTCCGACGAGAATAACTCCAACGTCTGATCACATAAAAATATAATTATTTAAATAAAAATAGACATTTTCCTACTACAAATTACAAAAGTTGCTGAGCAAATCAGAGATCTCTGATGAAACCCCATCGCAAATCATAGACAATTTTCATCTACGCACTTCTCCTTGTCCCAAAAATTATGTTCTCATGTTTTATTATCATTGCCTAGCCATAGTTAGTTGTGTCGAATTTCATTCTTTTGTCAGTACGTTTAGGAGCCTATTTCTCTGTGCATTAGTTTTACATGGGGTGAGCCTCATGCGTGATATCAGGCTCTCCCTGCATTCCAGCACGAGAAACTTGTGGGTTTTGGTTTTGGACATATCTTAGGGCTCAAACCTTTCCGCCCCGACGTCGGTTTGGTCGGAGCTATAGTTGAGAGATGGAGGGAGGAGCACTAGGCGTTGCTCTTCCCTACAAGGATGATATTGTTGACCCCTGAGAATTGGGTCTGTGTCACTAGAGTGAGGTTCAAGGGTGAGCCTGTGACTGGAGAGATGCTATATGACGATTAGGTGGCGAGTGTTTCGGGACCGAGTAAGACTCTAGCAGGTCCGGGCCAGGGTTTATTCGAACTACTTGGTTTCTCGATACTTTTGGAGCGGAGTTCACTCCTATGAAGCGTCATCCTGAGTCTGGGGCGGCGTGCGAGAGACTCTGTAGGGTAATAGAGGCATGAGCTCCAGTATTGGAGGCAGGGGTAGAGGCGGATCGCATCATCAGGGCTTTCCTAATGCATTTTTTTTTGGAGGAGTTCTGCTTTCGTCTTCTACCCGGGAGTGTATCACCGGATTATTTATGCCGCTGCTTGTGGACTTGGAGCGAGTGTCCACATATGCGTAGGGTGCGACTGCGCTAGCCCATCTTTACGGTCAGTTGTTTCGTCGGGTGAGGGAGTCGCCACCATCGACGACTGCATTCCCTTTCTACAGGTGAGACTTCAATTTTCTTTTATAAGTCCTGGGTATTCGATGCCCTTTTTTAGGGGTTTTATCGATATCATTTTGTGTGGTTTCATACAGTTCTGGGCATACAACCATTTCCTATTCCTTCGCCCCAGCGTCCCTCCTGGGACGACACCTACATTCCCGCTTATGTACTTGTGTCGGACGTTGATGGGAGATCGTCAGAGGACTACGACTCTCCAGTGATGGGAACCAATTCCGTATCCAGTGACGTGTGGGATTGAATTCCGCTTAGTGGCGTATGAGCGGGATTCGAATCCCTGGGCGGTCTGGGGAAGTAGAGGCCGGGTTGGATTGGGAACCAATTTCGTGTATCCAGTGACGCGTGGGATTGAATTCCGCGCAGTGGCGTATTGCGGGATTCGGATCCCTGGGCGGTCTGGGGAAGTAGAGTCCCAGTCCAATCTAGACAGATTCCGCGTTTATAAGGGTATGTGGAATCAATTTCGCGCAAGTATATCTGCATGGAATATGGGTTTTTGGGAGGTGTATGAAAGGTAGACCTAGTCCTAGTGGGACAAATTCTGCACAACTGTGTATGCGTGGAATTGGATTACGCGCAAGTGTATTTGCGCAAAATCCGGGTCTTAAGTGATCCACGGGAAGAGTGAGCCTGGTCCAAGTGGAACCAATTCCGCGCATGTGTCCACACGTGGAATTGATTCCGTGCAAGTGTATCTGCACGGAATTTGTGATTTTCTCCGGTCAAGTCAGGGCTGAGCGGCAAAGCTATTGTTTCAGCATGAGTCTTAACCATATACTATTATTGCAGTAATGGCCCCGTATTTAGGGTTTTAAGGTATTTGGAGGAGGTTAATCCTTTTTCAGAGATCATGGACAAGGTCAAAGATTAACCAAACATGATTGTATACTCTGAGAGGGCAAAATTGGGGTGTCTACAGATGCCCCTCTTCAACGCGTTCTTGTGGAATAAGAATGCATTGAAGAAGTAGACACCCCTCTTCCGAGGTGCCTTCTCATTTCTTTGAGAAAACACAGGTGTGATTCGAGGAGCTGACATAAAATGTTTGATTTTCTTATCTATCAGCACATCTAAAAAGGAACATTCGGGGCCCCAGTAGTAGCTATCGAAAGGTGTATCCTCATCGGTGGGTGCAAGTGGAATCTTGTCGCATATCGCGACCTGCTGTAAGGTGCAGTTAAACAGAGAGAAATTGACTCAATCGAGGTACCGGGGGGCGTCATACGAATGTCCAGAAATAAGGTCAAATGACCAAATAATATGATTTAATATGATGGCGAAGGCTTTTGCAAGTCATGTTAGACCGGACACGTCATTGCTCACACCAGTAGCGCGTCAGGTGTCCCTTCCAGTGGAAATTTGTGATTTCTCAGAGTTGAACATATTTAGTATTCAGTTTCTCAAGGGAAAGAACAGTTTGGAGTGATGAGAAGTGAATTTTGATAGACAGGTGGTTTATTTATTATCATTTTTTTTAAAGTTTGAGATTTTAAACTTAAGATCAATTCGGTGGTAAAACAGTGAAAAATGTGACTACCGAGACGTCGCTGAGCAGATCTATCGAAACATGATTTGTAGACCCGACCGTTTATGTGGTTGTCAAGACGACGCTTGGTATGTCGGATACTTCGTCTAATCTTCTCGTGAATACTGATGATTGTCTTTTATGGGAGGACTACAGTGATTCGTGAGTTGAGAGAGACGGGGTTTGAAAACATTTGACTTAATATTAGCTCATTATATTTCACAAGGAATATTGAGTAGAAAGAAAGGGGTGATACTTACCTAATTTGTTGCGCGATGGGATGTCTGGATCGCCTGATGAGATATTCGCGATGTTACTTGATAATTGATGGACGTTGTTGTTTCGTGGTGGTCGCGTGGTGGGACATTAGGGCGCGTGACAAGAGGCTCGCGATGGAGTTTGATATTTTTTGGGTGCGATGGGACGTCGGAGAAATTCCTCTCTTCTTTTGTCGGCGAGCTTATGTTTCTGCTGTGACCGAGTCTGGCGATTGCTGCGCGATGGGGCATTTGAGGGGTTCGGCTTGTTACTTTTCACAATGGGACATTGGTTGAGCCTTCCCTTCTAGTCGTGTGTCGTGGCTGGTTGCGAGGGATTTGGTGGTTATGCGATGGAGCATTTCGGTTTGATGATTCCTTGACTGTTTTAACATCGTGATGGGACGGTGATGGTGTATTTATTTCTTTGGCAGATCTTGGTTATGTGATGGGTTCGGGTAATTTTGAATGGTGTCCGAGATAGCGACGGAACTTGCCTTTGGCCTTGGTGGTGTGGTGGGGCTTTAGCATCATGATGGGACATGAGGGTGTGGCTAATTTAGGCCAATGAACTTAGGCGTTGGGTATGTGCATTCTCTCGCGATGAGACATGTTAGTGTGAGGATGTGTGGGGTTATGTGATGGGATAAGAGAGCATGGGTCAAAAAATCGTCCGATATCGATACATATCGGTTTTGGACTTGGGCGGTAAGATACGAAGGCATTGTATCGTACCCCCTTAAAAAGAATGTAGTTATCATCCGATACGGGCAATGTATCGCCCGTATCGGACGACACGGAAGATACATATGTATATATATATATTTTTCGATTGTCAACACAATCGATGGCGACTGTGTAGACAATCGAATTTTTTTTTTTTTTTTTTTCTGATTGTCTACACAATCGATGGCGACTCTGTAGACAATCGATAGCGGGTTATGTATAGACGACTGGGAAAAAAAAATTCAATGTATCAAACCGATACATTCAATGTATCGCCGATACATTAAATATATCGGCCGATACCCGATACATATCGTCCTGGAGGTCAGGACGATACGTATTGGTTTACCGATATTTTGATCCTTGCAAGAGAGAGTGATTCCGATCGTGGTGGGATAGGTAGTGTGGAATGATTTATCTTGTGGCTACTTTATCATCATTTGGGTGTCGTTATTATTTTTCACTTTTATGTCGTGATAGAACTTTTATTATTTATTATATTATATATTTTTTAATTCTGAATGATTTGATTGTGACAGGCATCGAGAAGTGTGTTATTACGATGAGGTTATGATCGATAATTTTATTTTTCTTTTTGTCGGATTATTTGTCGTAGCGGAGTGAGTGGCTTTGTGTCGGGGAGTGATTTGGTTGCGATGAGATCGCTGGGGGTAGCTTTACTTTTGATTTTTGTACGATTTATTTTTTTAGGGTTTTATTTTATTTTCTTAACGTTGCATTTATTTTATTTTTTTATTTACTTCATTGAGTGATTTTGGTCATTTTTATGGTCTAGATGGGCCGGGATTGTATTTTATGGGGTTTTATGGCAAAAGAGAAATTTTGGGCATTTGTTTTGTTTAAGGTAAGGTTTTTATTTTGATTTTATGTTTAGTTTGGAGTGACACTTGTTGAAAATGTGTGATTTTGGGTTTCTAGATTAATGTATTGGGTGTTTTAATGTCATTGGCTTATTTATTTTTTCATAGATTTATTTTTCTTTTAGGGGGTAAGTGTCTTGTTTTAGTTAAGATAGATGAAGGGGGCTTATGAATGAGACACTTGTCACATTAAGATTAAGGGGTTTTTTGTTTATAAATGGGGGCTAAGGGCTTGGGTTTTGATTTTGTATTATTATTTGTTTTGAATTTGTAATTTTAGCTTTGAAATTTTATTTTAATTAATGTCTTTTCTTCTCTTTTACTTTATTTCTCGAGTGCTACATCATGAAGGTATTTGCTATGGTGATTTGCTAGTTAAAGTATCGGGGTTGTTGGGATATGGGGTGGTGTCAGGGTTGATGATGTTAATCTGACCCGAAGTGCCACCCTATTGGGGAAAGAGATGAAAGAGTTAAAGGTGAAGGAAAGAAAACTAAGGAAAAGAACTGTGTCAGAGTTCTCGTTATTGGTGTCAATTGCTCCTTGGTAGGTTCCGTGGATTAACCTTTGGTCGGCCCTGCCTTGGGGGTTTCCAATATCAACCTCCCATAGGTGTATGCCCCAGATCCCGAGTGGCCCTCTATGAGTCACTCTTTCTTCTCTGCCGGCTCGGGGCTCTGCAATGCTGCCATTTTATTGTGTAACTCGAAAGATTGCATTACAAGCAGCATCTCAGGGGGAAAAGGAGGTGAAGATGAAAATTTTGTTAGAATTCGTTCAGCGTGTGCTTCTTCTTCGGGCCTCTCCGTTATCTTTTCCCTTTTTATGTGTTATTATTCGGACATTTTTCCTCAAGAGTGCCCATTTTGATTTTAAATTCGTCATTCGTTTGGCGGGTTTAGTTTAATTTTTGTTTCAGGGTTGTAATTGTCTTTGTATGTTCAAAGGGCATGCCCTTAGTGTAATTTGTAATGATTTTATCATATTTATGATAATTTCTTTTATTTATTTATGGTTACCTGAAGTTTGGTGAATTTTAGTTTGGCTTAATCAATTTAGTTTGGCCTGCTTTATTTGCTTGAGTGTATTTTTAATTTCGTTTAACTCTTAATGGTTAGGTCCGGAGTGTTTGGGTGTGTATGTGAAATGCTTATCCTAATTGTTCAAGGTGTATAGTTTTAGGTTTGAAGTGTTCTTTGGGTAGTCTGATCATAAGTGTGGATCAGGCGGGTAGGTTACAGTTTTTTATGTGTTTAGATCCCCCAGTTTCAATCTCTGGTCTTACTGTTCCATGTATATTTTTTTGTTGCTATAATTGGGGAATTTTGCGCATATTCATATGCGTTGAATTAAATTCCATGCATATTTACTTGCGCGGGATTCAGGGGTCAAGGGGATAATTAAGCGCTGGTTTGGTGATGTGAGATTCAGTTTCGCACGAGTTCAATCGCGTGTGATTGAAGGGTCAACAAGGTTATTACGTGTGTTGGCGCTTGTGTGTAATCGGATTTCGCGTTGGCGTGGATGCATGAGATAGAGGGGTCAGACGTTACTTTACACTGACTTTAAGGCGTCTGCTCGAATTTCGTGCAAGGATTGTGGCGCATGTCTTGGATTCTGCATGATAAGATAGGCGCGAGATTGAATAGTCATATGCAGGATTTATTGGGGGTTGAATTTTGCACATTGCATTTTGCGTGAGATTGTAAATCCGCGCAGTCTGACAGGCGCTTAATTGGATTTCACGTGAAGTGTTTAACGCATAATTCGTCGGGCGTTTATATATACTTGGAGCTCTTCCGAATTTCTTCATTCTCTTCCTTCTTCTTCTCTCTGCTTATCGGTCTGAGATCCGATATCCCTCCTTCCTTTCTTTGTGATTTCGCGTGCTCTTCGTCCTGTCGTGATGTTCGATGATGATGCCATTTGAAAGTACCGTTGTAGTCGAAGGGAGGTGTTATTAGAAGTACCGTCGTAGTCGAGGTGATTGATTGGCGAGCGAGCGCCTCTCTGTCGCTGCTAGCACAAAGCAGTGAACGCAACGTTGGAGGAGGCGACAGGAGAGGTGAAGATGACGGGAGAGAGATGTTATAAGTGGAGGGAAGGTATTACCCAACCAATCCTCTTCCGACATTTCTGTTGCTTCTGATTGGACGCTCCTCCTTGCGTGTCCGTTTTGGGATCCTTGGTCTTCGTTTTAGGTTTTTGTTTTGGGTTGTAAATTCAGGGGGTATGCCCCCCGGTGTTACCTTTAAGAAGCTTTAATTATTAATAAAATTTTATTTATTTTATTTTGTTTCTTTTTTTTCATTTAACATGAATATGTGTGTATTAGGGGGGCATTCTTTGGCCTATGTTTGTGATCAGAAGCCTTCCGACCTCAGTGTTATTTTTTTACTCAGATTTTGTAATTTTGCACATAAGTATTGGCGCATAGTAGAATTCCGCGCAAGTGGTGATGCGCGTGATTGCAAGTTCAGGGGGTTAATTAAGCGCTATATGGTGGCCGCTTAATTTAATTACGCGAATCTGATACTGCACGTGATTGAAAGGTCATCTGGTCTTGCACGGGTTTCATTTAATTACGCGCATCTATTACTGGAACCCTTGATTGAAATTTCGCGCTATGTAAGTTGCACGGGTTTTATTTGTCGCCCGCACTAGCTGACGGGGTTCTGATGTAGCATTTTTGGTGATGCGTGAGATATGGGATATGTGCCTATTTTGTTGCGCTCGATTTGATTGTGCATGTAACATCCTCAAAATTTGAGTGTTGAACAGTGACCTCGAGATGCATGCCCGATCGGTCGTAGGTTTGACTAAGTGAAGGTCAACACGATGATTATGAATAAATTAAGTATGAGGTGAATGAACACGTGTGCACAGTGTTAGAGCTAGTTTAGAGACCACATACACGGGTCATGGGTGTATGTGCCTAACACTGAGGCAAGAAAGAGTTAAAAGGGTTTAATAGCTTAGGAGAAGTTATTTCTCCTTGTTTGGTTGGTGAGAAGTTAAGAAGAGAGAGAGAGGGAGGATAGGAAGGAGTAAATGCCAAAAGGGAGAGTAATGTGATTCAAATTTAAGACGGGATTGAGCAATAAATACTGGATTCGACGCGTTGGGAGCTGTTGGAGTCAAAGCTAGGAGCCCTAGCCTTTGAGCCAACCATTGTGTCAATCAAGAGATTGATTTAAGGTGAGTTCTTGTTTGATTTCAAATGGTATGTTGTTGAGTATAAATTCTAGGAATTAAATTGTAAAAGGTTAGATTAAAGAAATATAAAAGAAAGATAAAAAGTTGGAAGGAATGCCTACAAAGGGCTGAGATTCTGACCAAATCGATTAATCGATTTGAAAAATCGATTAATCGATTTTGGTCTGAAAGTTATCCGGGTAGAAGGGCCCGAAACCGATTGATCGATTTTAAAATCGATCAATCGATTTTCGAAATTCGATTAATCAATTAAAAATTGATTAATCATCTGAGCACCTCCAGTGACTGGAAAATCATAGCTTGAGAAAACCGATTGATCGATTTGGAAAATCGATCAATCGATTTTGGTAATTTGATTAATTGATTTGGATTCAATTAATCGATTTGAGATTTCGATTAATCGATTTTGGGAGATCGATTAATCAATTTTGATAGTTTTTGTTGGCTTTTGAATTGGACTTTGAAGTTCAAGGAGGGTCTTATACCTTATTTATTACATCTTTATTGATGCTTTGCTTGTGCTATGATGTACCATAGGTGGTACGAGCAAATGTAAACACGATGAGTCGCGTGGACATTGATATTTTATGAATTCGAACACGTGAGATAGGGAATACCTTGAACATGTATTTAAATTTTAAGAGCATGTATGTAATGATATAGAAATGAATGCTAATGCATATAAATTGTAAATCCTTAAATGTGGGTATATGTGACATAAAGCAAGTAAGTGAAATTATGACATCCCCATGGGATGAGAATGTGATAAAGGCATCTGTATGATGCAATGGACTTGGACATCCTAGGGATGTATGTGATATTGTAAAACAAAAGTGAATGAGAATTGATAAGGCCTAATATACTATAATTAGCACAATTACACGGTGAATAACTATATGTAGTGCACATTTGATACTTTTGTTATTTGAGAATACCCCACCGGGTAAGGATACCCAATGACCGACTCAACGGGATATCCGTGACAGTGCACGGCCAATCAGACATACAGGTGACACATCCCAGGGATGTTGATATGAGAATAGACCCGTCGCTTATGAGAGAAGGACCTGGGTAACATTAATACATGAGAAATGATATGAAAACTGTCTAGTTAGACGACGATGGAGGGTATTCTATCGGGCGCCCGACTCTATAGAAAGTTGGGGAATATTTAAGTTATGGAATTAAGTCTTTAGGCCAAATCAGTGTAGTTATGAGCAGTTTGAGAATAAGTAAAACATATAAAGTAACAATAACAATTGAATATATCTTTTTGGTCATTTAAATTGCTTTCCTAGAAAATTTATTGCTACATCATGCTGTTAATATCATGGAATATATGTGAGAACTTGACTTATATGTTCATTGTGTGGTTTCCCTATTGAGCTAGGATGTAGCTCACCCTTCTTGACTATATGTCGCAGGTCCCGTGCTTGCAGCTGCTGAGGCTTCGGGAGACGTAGATCTGGGGGATTCGGATTACATGCCCGAAGAAGATTTGGAGCCTCCTCCCGAAGACTTCTTCTAGAGGACCCCTGCGTACTTTGAGAGAGATTTTTGAGAGCTTTCTATACAGCTTGGTATGTCAAGCTTAAATTTTTGAAAAATATAATAAAATGATATATTCTTTTGGGCGAACCATCTGGGGTGATCCTGATTATCATCGATGGTTCGGGTCGATTCTTCTGTTCATGTGTTTTCATGGAAGTAGAACTGTCTTTTGAGTTTTTATTTTAGGAAAGCATATCATTAATGCATGCTTGATTCAGTCCATATATTCTATTTTGATTAGCGGTTGCTTGGTCATACCAATATTTCGTACAGGCAAATGGGATACGAGCTAGAGGGTCGTGCTAATGGCACAAGTTTCGGGGTATCGAAATCCGGGCTATCACAGTTGGTATAATAGTCGTTTCTTTTAGAAATTCTGACAAGTCTTGCTTTTGTCAGATCATAGGAACTTCTGCTATCGAAACTTTGGTTTCACGTGCAGACCGTGATGTCTTCTAAAGGAAGAAGAGGTCGACCTTGAGGTGGTCAGGATAGAAATTTGCGTAGTAGAGATGACTTCATCTCGCCTATGAACAGAGTGCTCATGGGAGATAGAGGGGCACTGGGGAGTAGCGGCCAGGCAGAGAGTCAGGATCGAGATAAGAGGGAACAAGAAAGAATCAGAGAAAGAAATGAAGAGAGGGAAGAGTGTCAGAGGATGATGCACACCATGGAACATCTCTAACGACTCACAATGCTTGATCGATCATACCACCTACACCTCGAGAGGTCCGACACCGCCCTCTGATTCTTGAATTTAGGAGGATGCGACCTCCTAGCTTTTCTGGGCAAGCGGAGCCGATGGCTGCTGAGCATTGACTGAGCGAGATGGAGAAGGTTTTCAGCGTGCTTACGTGCACTGAAGATGAAAGCGTCCATTGGGCATCTTACGTGTTAGATGGGGAGGCAGGGCCTTGGTGGAAGTCCGTTTCTAGGACTAAGGCTCTAGAGACCCCAGGATTGCCCTCGACGTGGGATGAATTTGTAGAAGAGTTTAATAAACAGTATTTTCCTGAAGTAGTGAGAAATCAGATAGAGATACAATTTTTACAGCTCTTGGAAGGGAAAATGACAGTAAGGGAGTATGGAGTGGAGTTCCTGAGACTTGCTCGCTTCGCTCCCGATTATGTGGATACCGATGTGATGAGAGCAAAGAGGTTTCAACACAGTTTGAGGCCGGGTATTAGAGGAGGAGTAGCGCCGTTTCAGTTGAAGACCTATAAAGAGGTCATGAGTAAAGCTCTGGTCGTTGAGGAAAAAAATAATGATCGATACCGTCGAAGAGAGTAGCATGGGAGAGGAAATATAGATCAAAGTAGAGTTGGGAACTACGAGCCGGTGAATAAAAAGTTGAGATTCGTAATGCCTAATCAGAGGAAATCGTTTCAAGCTGGGTATGTGAGACTGACGCAGCTGGCAAATTATCAGAGATTTCCAGTGCTTGCGTCAGGGAGACCGATAAGATATGAGAGCCTTGTTACCACCACTGGAGCAGTAGTTACACAGAGTTTCTCACGAGTTGCTTCTTCCACACCTAGGGAGACTTGTGCCAATTGTGACAAGTCTCACAAGACGGCGGATTATAGGCAATGAACAAGGGGTTGTTATAAATGCGAAAAGGTGGGTCATGTCATTCGAGATTGCCCTGAGGTGAACAAGGAGAAGACGACTTCTGCTTCAATGCCATGACCGATACAAGCGAGGAAGCCGGTCGTACAAGGAAGAGCATATGCAGTCACTGCCCAAGAAGCAGGGAATGTACATGACATTATCCAAGGTGAGATTCCTTTTAAATAAAGAGTTGAAATTTTTGAAAACTTTAGATAGAAAAGGTGCATTCTTTTGGCAATCGTGTAGACTCGTTCTTATGTATTAAAATTTTGATACGTAAATATGCACTATATTGAATATATGTATGCTATAGGTACGTTACAAGTATACGAGAAAGGATGCGATGTAGCATGTGAAGTACGAGTGTTGATAAACCCAGGGTCTACCAATCTTTTGTTACTCCGAGGTTTTAAAAAAGAATGAAGATTGTTCCGGAGATATTGGACTTTGTTCTATCAGTGTCTATTCTGACTGCAGAATTAGTGGACACAGAATTGGTTTGTAAGTCAATGATAGTTGGCATTGATGATGGAGAAGTGCATGAATTGGCAGCAAATTTAATATTTTTAGACATGCAAGGATTTGGTATGATCCTTGGTATGGACTGGTTGTCACAACACTGTGCGACTGTAGATTGTAAGAACAAAGTCGTCATCTTTAGACCTAACATGAGGAGATTGTTTTGATTTCGAGGAGAGAGATCGATGCATATGTCACTTATCTCTGCAGTCAGGGCCGAGCGCTTGATCAGAAAAGGTTGCCATGGTTATTTGGCATTCTTGAAAGACAATAAAAAAGGGAAGAATGACATCTCAAAGATCGCGGTCGCGTGTGAATTTGAAGATGTATTTCCGGAGGAGTTACCAGGATTACCTCTAAATAGAGAGGTGGAGTTCGCGATCGACTTAGCACCGGGAACAGAGCCTGTTTTGAAAGCACCATATAAGATGGCTCCTGCTAAGTTGAAGAAGTTGAAAGAGCAGTTACAAGAGCTCATGGACAAAGGGTTTGTAAGACCGAGCGTGTCTCCATGGAGAGCACCGATTTTATTTGTAAAGAAGAACGATGGGTCAATGCGACTGTGCATTGACTATCGCCAGTTAAACAAACTCACCATAAAGAATCGATATCCTTTACCGAGGATAGATGACTTATTCGATCAGCTGCAAGGAGCGAGGTATTCTTCCAAGATCGATCTGAGATCTGGATACCATCAGCTAAGAGTCAAGGTAGAGGACATTCAGAAGACTGCATTCAGGACACGATATGGACATTACGAGTTCTTAGTGATGCTGTTTGGGTTGACGAACGCTCCAACGTCATTTATGGATTTGATGAATCTAGTGTTTAAACTACACCTGGACTCCTGCGTCGTAGTATTTGTTGACGATATCCTAATATACTCCAAATCAAAAGCGGAGCATGAAGAACACTTGAGAGTTGCTCTACAAATATTGCGAGAACACCAACTATACGCCAAGATTAGTAAGTGTGAGTTTTGGTTAGAGGAAGTTAGCTTTTTGGGACATGTCATCTCAAAGCATGGTATCACAGTGGATCCGGCTAAGATAGAAGCAGTGGTAAATTGGGAGCAGCCGAAGACCGTGACCGACGTTCGTAGTTTCCTTGGACTAGCTGGCTATTAATGACGTTTCGTTGAGGGGTTTTCAAAGATATCGGGACCTCTTACGAGACTTACACGAAAGGACACGAGATTTGAGTGGAGTGAAGAGTGAGATAAGAGTTTTTAAGAACTCAAAAAGAGACTCACTTCAGCTCCAGTATTGGCGATTCCTTCAGGCAGTGGAGGGTTCGTGGTATACAGTGATGCTTCACATAGTGGTTTACGCTACGTGCTCAATCAACACAAAAAGGTGATAGCTTACGGGTCAAGATAGTTGAAAGAGCATGAGAAGAACTACCCGACACATGACCTGGATCTAGCAGCGGTCGTATTTGCGCTGAAGATCTGGCGACATTATTTATACGGTGAGACCTTTGAGATCTTTATCGACCACAAGAGCCTCAGATATCTATTTACACAGAAAGAGCTAAATATGAGGCAGCGCAGATGGATGGAGTTTCTTAAAGACTACGACTGTTCCATACAGTACCATCCAGACAAGGCTAATGTAGTAGCCGATGCCTTGAGTCAGAAGGGTTCAACTCAGTTGGTTAGTTTGAGTTTGGGTATGTACCGATGGAAATTATTTGAAGATCTTTCCCTTTATGATGCAAATATCGAGGTGCAAGCCACAGGAGCCTTCTTGGCTAACATATCAGTGAGACCGATGATATTTGAGCATATTCACAAGTTATAGATGAAAGACCCAGAATTGACCAAGATCCGCCAAGACGTGATTAAAGGCATTAGACCTGAGTTCTCAGTAAAAGAAGATGGTTCCTTATTATTCAAGGGCCGTCTTTGCATTCCAGACAATGCCGATCTGCAGCAAAATATCCTTGATGAGGCTCACAAGTTAAATTATGCGATCCACCCTGATAACACTAAAATGTATCAAGATTTGAGAAAGAATTACTGGTGGAGGGGTTTGAAGCAAGATGTGGCTAAGTATGTGTTACGGTGTTTGACGTGCTAGCAGGTGAAGGTCGATCATAGACATCCTGTTGGACTGTTACAGCCTCTGCCTATACCAGAGTGGAAATGGGAGTCAATCTCGATGGACTTCATCGTTGGACTACCACATACAGGGAAGAGATACAATGCCATTTGGGTAGTCGTAGACCGATTGACCAAGTTAGCACACTTCTTGCCTTATAACACGATGTACACGGCGGGAAGACTTGTGAAGTTATATATGAAAGAAATCGTGCGACTACATAAGATTCCAAGCAGCATTGTTTCTTATCGTGACCCGTTATACACATCAAAGTTTTGGAAGAAATTTCAAGAAAGAATGGGAGCGCAATTGGATTTCAGCTAAGAATTCCATTCGTAAATTGATGGACAAACAGAGCGAGTGAATCAAGTCATAGAGGACATGCTCAGAGCGTGTATGCTTGAATTGCAAGGGTCATGGGATCAACACCTACCATTGATTGAATTTACAAACAACAATAGTTTCCAAGCGAGCATTGGCATGTCACCGTATGAAGCTCTGTATCGAAGGCGATGTAAATCGCCTATCAACTGGGAAGAAATCGGCAAAAAATTTGTTTTGGGGCCGGAGTTACTTAAAGATAACGTCACCATTGTCCGTATGATCAGAGAAAGACTTAGGTCGGCTTAGAGCAGACAGAAAAGCTATGCCGATATTAAAAGGGCGAGTGTAGACTACAAAGTGGGTGAACACGTGTTTGTGAAAGTGTCGCCTATGAAGGGCGTGATGAGATTTGGAAAGAGAGAGAAGCTAGCTAAGTCCCCGTTATCTTGGACCTTTCGAGGTTTTGGGCCGAGTTGGGGAAGTTTCTTACCGTATTAGGTTGTCGTTGTTATTTGATCGGGTATATAACGTCTTCCACGTATCTATGCTCAGGAAGTATGTGAATGATCCTTCCCACATCTTGGGAGGTCAACCTTTGGAAATGCATGAAGATATGAGCATGATATAGGAACCGGTAGAGATATTGGATCGAAAAGAATAAGTGTTGCGCACGAAAGTGATTCCATTAGTGCTTGTTAGATGGAAGAATCATCTGGCCGAAGAAGCCACATGAGAAAGAGAGGCCGATGTGAAAGAGCAATACCCATATTTGTTTACCGAGAATTGAGAGCCAATTTGTACAATCGCATGTATGCTTTTGAGTTTGAATCATTAATGTAATCGAACGTTGAACGTATAAATCCACTTATTTAATGAATGAATGGGATGAATGTGAGTTCTAATTGCCCCGCAGGGCAATCGAAGTGTATGGCGTAATGATGGTCGCATCATGGAAACAATGATCCGTGCATGCTCCTCAAAGCCAATGACCAATTGGTTTAGAAACACCAAGAAAATAGAGGAAAAATAAAGCATAACTTTTTTGAGAAAATCTGTCAAAATCAATTAATCGATTTTCAAATCGATCAATCGATTTTGGAAATCGATCAATCGATTTCGTTCGATTGAACGACTGGCACATGCTAGTGAGGTGAAAATTTGAGAAAATTAAGGGCATTAAATTTCGATTAATCGAAAAGAATTCGATTAATCAATTTTGGAAAATAGATCAATCGATTTAGCGAGATTGAGTTTTAGTTGTGAAAATCGATCAATCGATTTTTGCCTATATAAGCCAGTTTTGGGTTTTTTCCCCATTTTGAAATTCCGTTTGGGTTTTTATTTTTGGGTGCCATTTTATCTTCTCCTTACCAGCTGTAACAACTAGGGTTTTGGAGGTTTTGGATCGATTTCGGATCGAAATCTTATGCCATTCGGATCGAGCACCTCAGGTAAACCCTAAATTCGAATTTCTTTTCGATTTAAACCATCACAGCCCTAGGTTTTAATATTTTTTTTGATAAAAATGCCACCTAAAACTCGATTGGCTACGAAGCAATAGACGTCTAAGCTTCCGATACAGCGTAAGAACCTAGCACCGCCGCCATCATCACCATAACCTCCAGCATCACCATCTTCTTCATCAGGTTCCGAACCTGATTCGACGGACGCGTCTTCACGCGAGTCGTCGCCTATACCCCAACCACCAACTGGAACTTTGCCCCAACCAATTGGGCGACAAAGGAGTTCGAAGATGAGTACATCATCGACGAAGTCCTGTTCACCAACCCCGAGGTCAAGGGCGAGACCCAATGGGCCCGGTAATACCTTCAAAATGCGGGTCTCGGAAATATTTTGAACCCTTTGCACGGGTACTTTTATCCTCGGCTCGCCTGCCTATTTTACCAAAACCTAAAGGCGGGTCAGGTTGATGACCCCGTTACGACCGAAATCGATGGTCGTAGTTATACGTTCACCCGCCGCCATATTCATGAATCTCTAGAGTATTACCTAGATTATGTGCCCGAGACCACCCTTTTTCCACCGTTTGCCGAGGAAGTCCAATTTGAGGAAATTATGGCCAAAATGACCAAGGGGAGTAAAGGATCGAGCAAATCCATAAGGAGGGTAGACTTACCCCATTATATGTGGATGCTTGATTCTATAATCAAGTGTAATTTATACCCCCTGCATCACGACATTGAGAGGGTAGAGTTGGTCCAACAGGCCCTATACATGGCATATTACGGTCGTTGGTTCGACGCTACAAAATTAGTTATCGAGGGTATGGTGTACATCAAAGGGAAGATGATGAAAGGGCCTTTAAGACCCAAGGAGCGCATCCCTTATGCCCGACTTATCTCTAGCATGTTGGAGTGATATTCTAGCGCCCCCGACTACGCCATCTCACCCATCGAGTCGAAGGCCACCGACCACGTGAAGTATTACTCCATCGCTTCGTGGGGCCGTAGCTACTATATGCTGAAGAAGACATTACCAGCTGATGTACCTGCACCTGCTTAGGCTGGCCCAGTTTCACCACCACCCGGGGATCCTCCAGCAGGCAGGGAGCCACCTATTGTACCACCATCTGAGGGAGCACCGTCTCATGGCTCAGTGCCACCTGAGAGGCAGCACATAGTACCACCTCCTACTACGTCACGATCACCTCCAGCTACTTCTACACCTATGTCATCCTACCGTCGACGGGCCACTTTCCCCGCTCCTACTATCGACGACGTGTTGACCCGGATGGAGGCCAAAAACCAGCAGATGAACCGTCGCATAGATTTCCTAATGTATCATACTATGCGGTACATCTATCCCATAGATTTCCAGCAGCGTCTCGTAGAGGAGTAGACTTGGACTCTTGACGCTCCAGCTGGGGATTCCTTTGGTGCAGGTACGTCGAGCTCGAGGCCACAGCAGCCAGGCGAGGGACCCCAGCAGCCATACGTAGCAGATCCGCCAAGACAGGGGACGCCGTGAGATTGCGATGATGACATTTCTTTTTGGTTGTGATTACTTTTTTTGGTTATGTTGTAATTATTTTGTTTGGGATGGTAAATTTTTGGAAAAATTCATGTATGCAACTATCTTGGCATGGATGCCATTATATCGGGAATTATACTATTTTGTATTGAAAGTAAATCCAAGTTAACGTTTTGAATCTCCTTGAAATCGTGACCTTAACAATTTATTCCATGCAGAATGTGTAGTGTATTTTAGTCTGTAACCACGCATGTTTGTGTGTGTGGGGGATTCCACCAACACACCTTCGGGTTCATTTTCGAGGACGAAAATTTTCAAGGTGGGGAGAATGTAACATTCCTAAAATTTGAGTGTTGAACAGTGACCTCGAGATGCATGCCCGACCGATCATAGATTTGACCAAGTGAAGGTCAACATATTGACTATGAATAAATTAAGTATGAGGTGAACGAACACGTGTGCGGGGTGTTAGAGCTAGTTTAGAAACCACATACACGGGTCATGGGTGTATGTGCCCAACACCGAGGCAAGAAAGAGTTAAAAGGGTTTAATAGCTTAGGAGAAGTTATTTCTCTTTGTTTAGTTGGTGAGAAGTTAAGAAGAGAGAGAGAGGGAGGATAGGAAGGAGTAAATGCCAAAAGGGAGAGTAATGCGATTCGAATTTAAGACGGAATTGAGCAATAACTACTGGATTCGACGCGTTGGGAGCTGTTGGAGTCAAAGCTAGGAGCCCTAGCCTTTAAGCCAACCATTGTGTCAATCAAGAAATTGATTTAAGGTGAGTTCTTGCTTGATTTCAAATGGCATGTTGTTGAGTATAAATTCTAGGAATTAAATTGTAAATGGTTAGATTAAAGAAATAGAAAAGAAAGATAAAAAGTTGGAAGGAATGCCCGCAAAGGGCTGAGATTTTGACCAAATCGATTGATCGATTTAGAAAATCGATTAATCAATTTTGGCCTGAAAGTTATCTGGGCAGAAGGGCTCGAAACCGATTGATCGATTTTAAAATCGATCAATCGATTTTTGAAATTCGATTAATCGATTAAAAATCAATTAATCATCTGAGCACCTCCAGTGACTGGAAAATCATAGCTTGAGAAAACCGATTGATCGATTTGGGAAATCGATCAATCGATTTTGGTAATTCGATTAATCGATTTGGATTCGATTAATCGATTTGGGATTTCGATTAATCAATTTTGGGAGATCGATTAATCAATTTTGATAGTTTTTGTTGGCTTTTGAATTGGACTTTGAAGTTCAAGGAGGGTCTTATACCTTCTTTATTATATCTTTATTGATGCTTTGCTTGTGCTATGATGTACCATAGGTGGTACGAGCAAATGCAAATACGATGAGTTGCGTGGACCTTAATACTTTATGAATTCGAATACGTGAGGTAAGGAACACCTTGAACATGTATTTAAATTTCAAGAGCATGTATGTAATGATATAAAAATGAATGCTAATGCATATAAATTGTAAATCCTTGAATGTGAGTATATGTGACACAAAGCAAGTGAAATTATGACATCCCCATGGGATAAGAATATGATAAAGGCATCTGTATGATGCAATGGACTTGGACATCCTAGGGATGTGTGTGATATTATAAAGCAAAAGTGAATAAGAACTGATAAGGCCATATAGAAATGTATGTAGTGTATATTTGATAGTTTTGTTATTTAAGATTTGAACAGAATACCCCCATAGGCGTGGCGGATACCCACGACCACCCGGCGATATTATGAGAATGGATCCCGTCGCCTATGAGAAAGGGACCTGGGTAGCATTAATACATGAGAAATGATATGAAAACTGTCTAGTTAGACGACGATGAAGGGTATTCCATCGGGCGCTCGACTCTATAGAAAGTTGGAAAATATTTAAGTTACGGAATTAAGTCTTTAGGCCAAATCAGTGTAGTTATGAGCAGTTTGAGAATAAGTAAACATGTAAAGTAACGGTAACAATTGAATGCATCTTTTTGGTCATTTAAATTGCTTTCCTAGAAAATTTATTGCTATATCATGCTGTTAATATCGTGGAATATATGTGAGAACTTGACTTATATGTTTATTGTGTGATTTCCCTATTGAGCTAGGATGTAGCTCACCTTTCTTGACTATATGTCGCAGGTCTCATGCTTGCAGTTGCTGAGGCTTCGGGAGACGTAGATCTGGGGGATTCAGATTATGTGCCCGGAGAAGATTTGGAGCCTCCTCCCGATGACTTCTTCTAGAGGACCCCTGCGTACGTTGAGAGAGATTTTTGAGAGCATTCTGTACGACTTGATATGTCAAGCCTAAATTTTTAAAAAATATAATAAAATGATATATTCTTTTGGGCGAACCATCTGGGGTGATCCTGATTATCATCGATGGTTCAGGTCGGTTCTTCTGTTCATGCGTTGGCATGAAAGTAGAATTGTCTTTTGAGTTTTTATTTTAGGAAAGTATATCATTAATGCATTCTTGATTCAGTCCATATGTTCTATTCTGATTAGTGGTTGCTTGGTCATACCAATATTCCGTACAGGCAAATGGGGCACGACCTTGAGGGTCGTGCTGATGACACGGGTTTTGGGGTGCCGAAATCCAGACTGTCACAGTGCGTATAGGAGCCTATGCGGGATTGGGCCTGTATCTATATAAGGAGCGATTTCCTATCATTTGAGTTGCGTGTTCTGACTTTCTGTGCTTTTGTGCTCCCTTGCTTTTCTGTGCTTCAATTTTCGTGTCTTTTTGATATCTTGCAATCCATCCGTCGGATTTTGACGCAAGACTGAATTTGAACCGCTGGGTTTGGTCCGATTTGGATGGGTACTGGCTTGGGTTTGGTTTGGAAAAAAGGAAAACCGAAAAGTTTGGTTTGGTTTTAGTTCTAAGCCTCCCTAAGCAGAAACCGATCGAACTGAACCGAATGTCATATATATATATATATATATATATCAAAATATCATTCGATACCAATACGTATCAATATCAGACGTGAACGATATAGTACATTAAATGTACCGTATTGTTAAAATATATGTATGTATCGAGCGATGCATTCAATGTATCGTTCGATACGGACCGGTACTGATACGTATTGTTCGATACATACCGATTTTTTGACCGGACGATATGTACCGGTTTTTTGGCATTTTGATCCATGATATAGACGGGGGTTTTGATTAAGTAAAATGCATATTTTTATATAAAACGCTACCCTTCTCTTTGGCCTATTCCCAAATCCTAAAGCGATAAAATATAACTTATAGGAAAACAGTTGAGAAGTTGAGAAAATTTTGATGTACAAGTAGAACTTACAGGAAAACCGAAACCAGTCGAACCATACCGAACCAAATCGAATCGGGTTGGTTTGGTTTAAGACTTGGACGGATTGGCTTGATTTGAAAATCTAGAAGCCAATTAGGACCGATTTTAATTTGTGATTTTGATCCAAAATCGACCAAACCGAACCGAATTCACCCCTACACATGATGCACAAGCTCCTCAACTTTCCCATGCTTTATTAAAAGGACAATGTTATATAGAGGATAGATTTTATGAAGACAAAGCGCAGGCTGCTGATGTGGTACGACACAATTGGCTACAAGTATCATAGGGTTCAATTAATGCAGATTGGTGCAGCCAGTTACGTCGAGTCATGTCAGCTGCCTGCACTTTGTCCTTAACAAATCTTTCTACGTTTATAATTTTTTTCATTAAAATCATGTTCTGTTAGCTCTACCTTTATATACTTGGTCAATTTTGAAAAAGAACCTTTATATTCGTAGTCCATTTCATCTCTTATCTTTACCATTTCATCTACACCATCTGATCAGCCGAGTATAAGGAATAGTCCAATAGGATGGGCTTTTCCCAATGACAGTCATATTCTGTAAAATATTTTTCCTTCACAAATTTTAGGGCCCATGACATGGTAAAACCATAAAATCATCTTCATAGGTGGGATAATTTATCTTCTGTTGCCGTGAATGCATGGATGAATCTATGGTTCCAATGCCGAGCATTAGAAGATAAATTATCTTTGCACATCCGTTAGAATGCATGGATGAATCCGTTAATTTTAATCACTTGCTATGTGACACATGATTTATACTCATTTGTAGCTATAAGTTTAGTGAAACCCTACATTCGAAACCCCTCTAAATCCATTGCCTGCTTCGGAATGGTGATCGTTTTTCACCATGATCATTAACCCAATGGATCGATTGAGATCTTGAGCGTACCATCCGGCATTAAGTTTTTGACTCCATGGGGCATGGATGCCAAAAAAGCCCCTAAAATCATATTACATATCTCATGCTCAAATTGGATTTTAGGGTATTTTTTTTTGTGATTTGTGACATGTAGAATAAAAAATAGATTGTCTGATCGTAAGATTATGGTCTCAAGAATCAGTGGGTAAAAGATTTGAGTCAAAAACGACCTCCATCGCCTCATAGGAAGCAGTCAATAAGCTTGGAGGGATTTAGGACGGATGCGCTTTTAGGTGCTTTTTTTATCTTAGTTGCTTTTGATGAATGAATTTTATTAGGCAGCTGACCGACCACTGTCAACTGTGTGCTCGGGTCAATATTCTGTACCAACCCTTGAAGATAGAATGGATATTTTTTCAGCAGGAACTCAGTCAAAGGTTAAAAGTGTACTTTCATTGGTTTGATGTGCATAGATAGCTTGGTAATTGGTGCGGCTTGCTCCTTTTGGAAGGACAAGATTAACCCGAGCACCGAGAGTGTTGCTCTAGTCAGGTACCTAATCTCAGGTCATAATACTTTTAGTGGTAGCTTTAAACGCACCCACCCAATCTTCCTGGGTACCTACGCTAAACTTCATCAATTGGTTTAAATCAAACGATGGATATCGTTTTTTGCTCCAATCTTTCATACGAGGGATCTTAGGATCATAACGCGCTTATTATATGGTCAATTTTCTATTCCACATGACAAAGGTCCCAAAAAAGTGGCCCTAAAGTCACATGGCTCAAAGGGGACTTTAGAGCTATGATTTTGAGATCTATGTCAGGTGGAATCGAAAACTAACCTACGATATTTGTGCCATGCGTGATCTCAAGATCCCTTATGTGAAGATTGGAGGTAAAATGATCTCCATGGTCTGATTTAAACCAATCCTTAGTTTTGAATGTAGGTGCCCAATAAGATTTGATAGGTGCGTTTATAACTACCCTACCTTTAGGTCACTTCTTTAAAAAAATGGCCAATCGTTTTGACCCTGCACACCCAGCTACTTAGGTGACATGAACCCACGATATCATGTCCAACATCGATCAGCTTCGACTAAACGAAATTAATTATAATATTTTTTAACAATATGATTTTAGGTAAAGTTTAAAATTTTTCAATACAAATATGGCCGGAAAAAGATGAACTTTGGTTCCTAATAGAAACAGCTAAACAATATGAAAGTAGGTATATTTTTTTTCTGATGCTAGTAAAAATGTACATGCTTTGCAAGTGGGCATTTTATTAAATAAATTTTAGCATTAAAGAAATTAATCTAAAAGTTAATTTATTATATTATTTTATCCCATATTTTTATTTTTATATTAATTTTATTATTAAAAATTAAATATTTGATGTGGTACACATTTAAAATTAATTACAAGGATAGCGTTTTGGGCTAATCATTTGTATTCAAGTTCTTTAGATTATTATTCTTAAAATCAGATGACTTAGATAGTGTTATGAAACATATCCCCAAGTATCTTATTTCCTTTAAATTATATTTCAACCAACTTTGTGTGAACAATAATAGCTTCCCTTAAAAAATTGACCGGTACCTATATGTTGTCACACCTGCAATTTTATTGAAAGTGCTTACATTTGAAACCCTTTAAAACCTATTGACCGGGTGGAATCACAATGGATCATGACTCCTTGTTCATATCACCATATGGTCAATTTCTTATTTCATCCGTCACGTGACTCAAAACTCACATGACAAATATCATGGTCAAATGTGATTTTAGAGCCATTGTTTTGGGATTTGTGATAAATGGAATAAAAATTGATCGTTTGCTAATATGTTCATGGTCTCAAGATCTATTGTATGGAAAATTAGGATAAAAGATAATCTACATCATTTGATTTCAAATAGTCAATAAGTTTAAGAGGGTTTCAGTCGTACGAGTTTTTTCAATAAATCTTTAGGCGCGAATAGAGGTAATCGTACCTCTTTTTGCACTTAGTGGAATACTAAGGTCTCTTACGTTTTAAAACATTGAGTGCTCGTACAATCAAACAACCAGTTTCTAATTCCCAGTGTACATACCAAAAATGTTGCCCTAAAATAACAAGGCACACTTCATGCTAAAACCTAATTTTAGAGCTTTTTTAGGGATATGTGATGTATGGAAGATTTCAATGAGAAATGATTGATCTCCACTGTCTGATTTCAAGTACTCCATAGTTTCCAAACGCAAGTAATGCTCTAAGTGCGTATAGAAGTACACAAAATTTACATATATAGCAGTCCACTGTAGTGGCCTACAACTTGTACATAAGATTTGAAGGTTGTAGATTGGTTTAGAGAGAATTACTTGCTATTTTTAAGATCTTTGAAATGTGGAGCACCATTTAAGCCATTTGATTTAACAGTCATGACGTAAGAGCCAAAAATTAGCATGGAACATGATCTCTATCATGTGATTGGTCACAGCCAACCATTGAATTAGACTATTGGCTTTGAGTGTGTTGAATAATTGTATCGAGTACATTTTCTACCAATCTTTTGCAGTAAAGATCTTTACATCATGACCTCAACATCAGAGAAAATTGTTTTGTAATTAGTTTAGTGTTAAGATTTGTGGCTCCAACAAAAAAGATCAATTAGTGTGAGATTTGTGACTCATGCGGAAAATATGGTGCAAATTTTATACACCTAATACTATCTCATTTTCTGGATGTGTGATAGGAGACATTACAAAAAATAAGACTAAAATTGCTGCTATTACTCTTGTCACTATAAAAAATTGTCCCTGTTAGTCTTGTTGCTACCAAAAAATACCTTAACAACAAGTGCTACTGAAACACCTTATTTTTTGTTGTGAGAGAAATGGTAGGATTCTTATGCTAAATCAATTTTTTTTAAACAGTTAAAAGTCTAGTTTTAAGCAGGAGAGATTGTAGGAGATATTAAATAAAACGGTAGAGTATTTTTAAGAGCTTGTTTATGAAATAAAAGAAAAAGTCTTGCAATAGAATTGAGATTCTATTACCTTTATTAAACTATAAAGGTATATAAGGAGTTGTTTTAGGTGGAGATTGAGTTAAGAAGTTGTTTTAGGGACATATTAGTGGGTAGATTGAGTTAAAGAAGTAATTTTAGGGACATATTAGGTACACGAGGGGTATTTTATTCAAAAAGTGTGGAAACACAAAATTGGCAGAAATTGGAAAGTTATTCGTACTTTTAATAGTAGTAAAGAATTAAAGATAACTTAAGATTATGAGTGTCACGACCCAGAATCCTTATATGATCTCGAGGGCCTAGAATTCCGTGTTATGACACTGCACGCTTGTTAAGGCGATAAGCGGACATACACATATTTCTTAATTCGATTTAGCATATGGATTAAGACATTTAATAATATTATTTAAAGATAAATGACTCATAAATCAACAGGAAAAAATGTAGATGACAATAGTAACGTGATAAATCTTAACCATGCATCTATGATAGAAAATAAACTAAAATTTTACGTAGGGTAAAACGGTCCCAAACGTAAACCCATAAGTACTACTGATGAATAAAAATAACTAATAACAAGTCTCTCCTGAAAGCGATAAAGACTATAACTAAAGAATCTCTCAATGCTTAAAGTAGTCCACCGGATCTACTCCCTCGTTCAGATGGTAGTCGATGTCCTCACCCTCATGGGCCGCATCAGGTACAACAACATCCCTATCCTCAGTGATGGAATAATCGGTGTTCTCACCTGCAACTGTTAGTTTTGGGGAGGGGGGTGAGTTTACTCAGTCACGTAAACTCAGTAGGTTGCACAATCGATCCACCATAATACATACCCAGGTGATCATGTGTGCAATCGCTTGAGTTGTGGTGCATTTTGAAATAAATCAAGTAACTATAAATGATTACAAATATATCTAAGATCTCATAACTTATCATATCGAAATTGAAAGACATAGTATAAAATGAAAAAAATAAAATGTAGAACAAAAAGGTCTGACATAAAGTGAAATGAATAATGATGCATCAAGTTATGATCTCTTTTTGTATCTACTTTGTCGACTTATCCTATATGACATATCTTAAAACTTAACATTGCTTTATACGCCTATATAACGTACTTTGCATCTTAATTTACGTATACGACTTGTGTCAGGGTCGCTGCTCGAGCCTATCATGCGAGGTTCACGTGTAGATAATCACCTAACCTCTATATTGTATCGTATACCACCATGCAGTCCGATGAGGTTGCATGCATTTAAATCATTGTCCCCTTACGTTTGGGACACTATCATAGCGTATTGTCCTTAAGACCCGTCTTGGCTGCAGACATTGGATCTTGCGGTGGCACACAAGACATGACACATGTAGAAACTTAGTTTGTATTTTGCTGATTTTCACAGCGTAACTTATCCGTATTTGTATCTTACCTTATCTTATATATCATTCCTTATTATTTACTTATAACTTAAGTTAGAGTGAGCCACGGTGCCATAAGATTCACAAAATTACGCTTTCCAAGGGACGGGTTCCGTAGTAACCTGGATGTACTTCGTGTGATAGCCCATACTCCCATAGAGGTTTTGCATCCGTACATGGACGCCTACATTCTAAGTTTTACGTAACCATGAAAGGCACTCCACCATGACGAAGGCTTAAAAGTCATGTGACATAGCTTATTTCTTTTTAATTATGTGTATGCCCTATCGTAATTTTTCTATGTAATACATGCCATATGATGGAGGTCTTACCTGACTAAACAAACTAGTTCATACGCTGTACATACTTGTGATCATAATATAATAATTAAAATTTGAAAAGAATAGATATTTCATACAAAATTTTTGGAGAAACTTTAATGGGCCGTTAGATTGCTTAGAGAGCAATCGAGCCTTCTGTTTTTAAGATTTGTGTAGTTTTTGCGTCGGGACCTATTTTTAGTTTGACTTAAAAGCGGGTCAACGAGGCGGTCAAACAAGCCCTTTAAACTAGTTGTACAATGGTTCTTACTCTTTGCCTAATTTTCCAAACTTGCAGGCCTCAAAACACGTCCTCGAAATTTTAGTGACACTTTTTTGAGCCGTTAGATTATATTGCGTCATTATCAAGATCGTTTTGAAGTTGATCCTATGGGCCAGCTGGGAATTTATTCTCAAAATTTAAGTGTCAAAGGTAGTCCATGACATTGTTCCATGTGGCACATAGGGCTACCAACAAAATAAAAGAACTTCGAACCATCCGTCATCTAATCTGAATCATTTGATGGTCAGATAATAAAATTTTACCTAAGGTTGGGTCTTTTGTCCCAGTCCTGATCCGACCTCTAGCACACTAGATCCTTCAGTCAACATTTTACAAAAAATCTAGGAGTCACGTGCACATATAGAGTATCTACCATGTGGCGATCAGATTTAAACGGGCCCGACTCATTAGATACTTAAGAAAGATGATTTTGAGGTGTTAGGTCTTTGGGTCCAATTTATTTTGGCGTCTAAGGCCTCAGATCGAAGAGTCAATTCTTTCGTAGTCTATAGTATCAAAATGGTGATTTAATTTCTTGATTTATTTATTTTTATTTTTATCGATTTCTCTGATTCTGAACCGTTAGATATCTTAAGAATTTTAATTTGTGGAGACGGTCCATCTCGGCTCAATTTCTTGGGTTGGGCCCACAAGATCCAACTTTAATCTATTTTATTTAAATCCAGTGGTGCCAAGGAATGGTTGCACCAAATTAATCGTATCAGGTAAATTCTCCAAAGCGCCCAACTATAGTGATTTGCACGGGCAAGCTATCACCAGCATTACAGGCGTTTGGTCGGGCCGACCCCCGGAATTAATTTTATCCCGGCCCGAAACATCATATATATATATATATATATATATATATATATATATATATATATATATATATATATATATAAAGAAGACAAAAAAAAGAAATTGATGCAAGTTGTCGCAAACACACCACAAAGGCACTTCTAACACGGTTGTATACATAGCAATTCTACTTACGAGTGTTGTACACACAGCCCCCCCCCCTAAAGCTCCAGATTACCCACACTGAATCTGTTAGCAACCCAGCACACTTCCAGTCACCCTTCGATCTTTGTATGGTCCACACATGTCAGCTGAAACTATACCCAAAACATAAACATCATAAATTCTGCAGGAAAACCCATGGAGGAGGAGAGCTTGGGAGGTTGGGTAAGTCTGACTCTCTCTCTCTCTCTCAATTTTCTTGTTGGATTCACTGTTGTAGGATCATGGGAGCAAGGCAGCAAGAGCAATGGTTTATAAATATAAAACATCATATAAACAGTATATATGTTTATATAACAATATATATACATCTTCCAGTATAAAACAGTATACAAGACAAATTAAAAAAATAAAAATAAAACAGTATATACATATAATAGTATATATAACAGGTTAAAAACAGCCTATAAAATGAATATATTTATAAATACATATAATAACATATAAGCCTATTATATATCTATATATAATTCCCCTCCTTTTAATTTTTTTTTTAAAAGGCCTCTGTCACAGAGACGTGTTGGAGTGGTGAGGGGAAGGGGGTGGTTTTTGCAGATGAAAGTCTCTGTTAGAGACATGTAGAGTGAGGGGGGAAGGGGGCTTTGATTTAGTGTAGTATAGATACTATATATATATTTATAAATAATATAGATCATTAAATTTAGAGTACCCTTATATTATAAATAAAGACTTACTTATTTTATTTTTATTTTTCATCTTCTTCAAAGTTAAAACAGCCATTAATGAAGAAAAGGAAATAAAATATATTTTTATTTTATTTTCAAAAGAGAATTGAATATTTTAAGATCGATCGAGGAGCACCCACCTGTTGGAGCGTGCAAGGGTTGATTCCGATCGATTCGGCGACACGGCAGCCTACGCGTCGATTCGGCGATGCGGCTTCGGTGGTAGTTCGGCGTGGTGCTACATTGGTTGGATGCGAGAAAAAGAAGATTATCGCAATAACGGTGGTGCCGAGATGTTGGTAGAGCAGAAACAAGAGGAGGAGATAGATGGAGGAGGAAGAAGGCTAGGGGTATAAGATTTATAGAGAGAAGGTGGAGATTTAAGTTGGGCAAGATTTGCCGATAAGGCAAGAGTTTAAAGATCCAAATTTCATTCTAAAATTAGAGCATCGTGGGGCATTAACTGGCAGGTTTTAGTTTCTTAAAAGACACTAGATTGCAAATTGGTAGCCGGATCCAATTAAAAATTGTGAAGTTTCTTAAATGTGAGTGAGTTGGGTTCGAGTGTGGAGAACTCATACGGGATTCAGTGCTCCACCGCATCTCTCATCATATGATGACCCTTTTAATTAAGATCCGGGTCATAACAATGAGTGACCGACTAAACTCTTAGAGGATGTGGTGTACAAGCCATCACGTGACACATGACATGTGATCCATCTTTAAAATAGATTACATAGCTTAGGGGAATTTTTTACCATACTTTTCCCTTTTTAAGGATGATTAACTGGGTTGGATAGTTTTTTTTTTCTTCTTTTTTTTTTTGTTCATTTTTAAAATTGAAGGCATCCAACGGTTAAATCCCGTTGAAAACAATGTACAGTTTTGTGAGGCAGTAAAGGTTGTTAAAGTAAGCTTTTGGTGAAATTCATTGTTTAAAAGGCCCTTCTAAACATCATTAAAATCATATTAGATTACATAGATAAAAGTATATTGAGTTCATCCAAAAAAAAAAAAAAAAAAAAGGTATATTGAGTTGCCTCTATAGCATAATACTTATCTTTGCCCTTTGTCCTCTCAAATTTGTCTGACCTATAATTTCCCTTGAGCACATATAATCCCCAAATTTCTAAATTCCAAAAAAGCAAAATGCTCCATATTTTCAAGGAGAAGGATAGTAATTTGTATGGGAAAATCAAGAGCTGCTTGTGATAGGGTGGGACGCTGATGATGGAGATATTCACATCCAAAAAAAGACAAGTGCTGGCTACGGGTGTTTCTGATATGCGCCTCATCGTAATTCTACATATCTATTTGATACTATTTGTGACTCTCATTGGCTCAAAACAAACTAGATTACTAGAAAGACAGAGTTCGATGATCAAGTGGACCAAGATTAACAATGTCAAATCACAAAATCATCGAAATCCTGAAACAGTACCGATAAAAGTTCATTTGCAGATAAGGGAATTGTAGAGAGAGAGAGAGAGGGAGAGAGCGAGATTGTATAGAGAGACCATCGCTGGTTCTTGCGATCCTTGGGGTTTTCGGTTATTCTTTGGGATCTTCTGGCTGGAGAGACCATGGCTGGTTCTTCTTCGATTAGATCGTCTTGGTCGGCTCAATTGAATGCTCCTCCCTCTGGAGGAGTGTGTGGTCGATTGGATTTCATTGAACAATGCGCAAAGGAGGATATCATCATCTGTCCCGAGGATGAAATCCAAGAAGAGATTCTTAGATGGAGAAATACCCTTGTTGGATATGTGGTGGGAAAGATACCTTACTATCAAGGTCTTAAGGCAGCCATTGACAAACTCTGGAATTTGAAAGGCATAGTTGAAGTTATTAGTTTGGGTGATGGATTTTTTTTATTCAAATTCGCGCTCGATGAGGATTGCAATGCGGTTCTAAATGGAGGAATTTGGTCGTTCGCAGGGAGGTGTTGGTTTTAAAAGTAATACCCTTACAAGCGCACAAGATTTATTGAAGCAGGGTGATGTCAAGGGTGTTGAACCCACAGGGAAACGCGAAATTTAATTAATTCTAAAGAGTGTAATGAACCTAAGGAAGTACCAAAGGTGAAATTTTTTATACGATAAAGATTAACAACTATACAAAACACAATTAATGAAATCTAAACAAAGCTTATGCAAGGAAAATAATGAATAATAAAATAACGATAGTAAGATGATCAAGGAGTCCTCTAACCCTAGATTTGTAATTTTTCTACTAACAATCCATACATTTCAATGACAAATTATTTACCATCCTTTTACTACAAGTAAAACGAATCGATAAGAATGTGATTATTGATTCGGCATACAGTATCCTAACACTATGACGCATTCATTCACAACATGAATCATACGAAAGGTATAACATATTACAACTACGAAATCACAACAATAATAATCAATCGTACGACATCCTATATCGGTCTACAAGATCGATCTAGGTAGTATAACTCTTTTATTGTCACCGATCTACAAGATCAATGGGTATAAATGAGTATTCAAATATACACGATAAGAACAAACTAATAGCCGTACGATTCAATAATTGTGCCAATAAATAATGGGATTGAAAATAAATTAAGTACTCATCTAGGGGTTGCTACCTCCTTGAATGATGATTTTAGCCGCTTATCTCCAATCCACACACAATGCACAAATTCGAAGCCATCAAACACACTTCTTAAATTATCAAATGTTTAGATCTTTTAGGAAAAGATCCAGAACCTTACAAGGCTTTGATCCTAATTACAAACTACTGAAAAGCTAATTACTAAAAATAATGAAAAAAATAGAGAAAATTCAGCCAAAAAGGAGTCCCTCAGACCCTAAATAATGTTTTGTTTATATAGGGCACGCATGGAAGAGTTTCCTTTTACAGGTCAATCGATTGACTTCAAAATATGAAATTGGCGGGCTCAAATGTTTTAAAGTCAATCGATTGATTTTGGGAAATCAATCGATTGAATTTAAATTCAAATTTTGAGAGGTAAACAGTTGTCATAGATTCAATCGATTGATTTTCATAACTTAATTGATTGAATTTGAGTTCAAAATTTGAGCGGCACAATAGGTGTCATAAACTCAATCGATTGAATTTTAGAACTCAATCGATTGACCCTAACATGTCACATATTTAGTTCTCTTTGTCAATGACTGGATCAATCGGTTCTTTCACAGTTTTCGACGCTTCCGTTGGCTTCATAGTGCAATGCTTCCATGTTGTCCTTAATTGTGCTCATTTATTCTTCTACAAGATTCAATGATAAAGAGCATCTGAACCCACTAAAACTATTTAACAATTGTCAGATTGCTTTCATCGGATGACTAAGTATAGATATTAGGGTGTAAAATATAGTCATATTTCGGCACAGTTCACACCCTCAAACTTATACTTTGCTAGTCTTTGAGCAAAGAAAATGACAAATATGTCGGAACAAGTAAACTAACATCCTAAGAAAATAAATGTTACTTTCGTAGGGAGCACGATTACATTTAGCATATGCAATAAGCCTTTAAACCCCTAAGTGATCCCTAGTGGAAGTGTTGTGTCTCCTGATTTTCAGTGAAGATACCTATAAAATTCAAAGCCTTTAAATTTGAACAACAGTTTCCACAACCCTCAACTATTTACAACTAGTGAATCTTTATTGTCAAACTCAACGCCATGCTAATCTCATCAGTCCCCATTCAAATTAATTTAATGCTTTGATCATCAGATGACTCTTTCATTCATGCTTAGAGTGTCGTGTGTGCTTTACCAATGCAAAAATCTTTCCATCAGGGAACCAACTCAAACAAGGAATCCTTGGATCCCTTGTCTTAACTCAATCCTCACCTTATGTATTTACTCAAAATAGAATTGCTCCGATGAGTGGCTCGGTTTTCGCACACATGTGGGAGAGAGTTTTAATACAATTCAAAAAGATCTTACATGAAAAAGTGAAACACTGTGTATGAATGAAAATGAGTCTCATATTGAAAAGATGTTTGTATGTTAGGCATGCCATATCGCACACCATAGACATTACACTCTCACTCTCCCCAAGGCATTTATAAATCGAGATTGGATTGAGAAGGTCTTTTTTTGGGTTATAACGTGGCTCAGGTAAGGGTTAAGAAAGAAGGGAAAATTAGACTCAAATCCTCTGAAAAATCGGAGAGAGAAATTAATCTGATTTTATAATTTTTCCTCCTTTTCTTTTTCTAATTTCTTAGAATTCTTCTTTCTCTTTTCTCAACCTTACTTTCTTCCATTCCTTCTTTTTTTCTTCTTTTCGACATCACCTTGTATTATTATATTGTTTTTTTTAGCCTCGTCTACACATATATATCTTTCTTTTTCTTTTCACCTTTTTTTTCAAAATTTTTTCCTTATGCTTCCCATGGTCACCACTATCACACCTCTCTACGTACTCTCCTTTCATTTACCTCTTATCCTTCTTTCCCGATTTTTTTTTTAGAGATTGACGGGTAAGGGTTAATTTTTAGCAATAGTGTCAGGGTATGATTTGTGTGGCTTAACAAGAGATAATTTAAGGCAAAAGTTTTCAAAAGGGCTCAAAAGGGGTTAACAAAAAGGAAATTGTATGATGTGGGGTATTTTAGGCACAAACGAGCCAAAGACGGCCTTCGGTCATTTCCTCCCAAGATGGTATGTATGTCAGCCTGTTTTGAGCTAAAGTGCAATGTGTTCTAGTACAATGATATAAACATGCCAAGTAACAAACCAAGATGCAATGTATGAGACTAAACAAAATTGGTACGTATTAAAAAACACTCCGAATTTTGTATAAGCACTCATCAAGAATGGATGGATAGATCTAAAGCTCTTGGGTTTTCAATAGGATTCAACGTTTTAAACTGATCCCTAGACTTCGAAATTCAGGCATGGTAATGGTGCAAAAAGTTCTAGTCATGCATTGCAGAATCATCTTTTGTATCTTAACATTGAAACTAATGATCATAGAAATGATAATCATATCATGGCATAGTTTTTTTATAAAAACTTCACAAGCATTGACAATTAAAAATTCTGAAAACACATTGAAATTCGGGATAGGCTTAGTTGTGCTTAGTCAATCGATTGATTTCCCAAAATCATTCGATTGAATTGCCCCTACTTACAAACATCCTCAGGCCATGATTTACAGAATTACCTCTGCTTACAAACATCCTCAGGCCATGATTTACAATCGATCGATTGATTTTTGTACATCAATTGATTTAGATGATTTGGATGCAAAAGTATCCTTAGTCAAAAATCGTTAGTCGCTCGATTGATTTATAAAGTCAATCGAGTGACTGTCATAGTCTTTCAACTATTATGAGAACAAACCCTCATTTTTTTTTCTTTTAAGAAAATGTTCTGCTCTATTGGAAAGAGATAACCTGGTATCAAATCGAACGCATGACGTTTGTCACCCCCAAACCCATCGGGTTCAATGTCCTCATTGTGCAAAGGTGAATCTGGGCACCCTTAAACTTGATAAAAAAAACTTATCATAGCCATAATGCAGATCAGGTGTGAACATATCATTGTTCAAAAATAATATTGCAGGTCAATGATTGATAGCAGATCGACACAAAATTACTATACTAATCTAAAATTTTATTTAATCGAATGTGTAATATCCCAAAAAATTGAGCGACGAACAGTGACCTTGGGATTCGTGCTTGATTGGTCGTAGGTTGACCAAGTGATGGTCAAACAGTAGACTTAAGAAGGAAAGTATTTTGTGATGTAAATGTGACCTAGGCATGGAGTTAGAGGTTAGTTAAGGGTCACGTACACCTATCTCTGGTGTATGTACTCAACACCAAAGTAAGAGGGTTATAAGGGTTTAAAACCTAAAAGAGAAGTTATTTCTCTTGTTGGTTGGTGAGAGAGTTAAGAGGAGAGAGAAGGAGAGAGTAAAAGGGGAGTTAATGGCAAGGAGGAATTAATGGGGCTCGATTGAAGGACGGATTTGAGCATTTAATGCTGGAATCAACGCGTGAAGAACCGTTGAAGCAAAAGCTGGAACCCTTGCCACTAAACCTAGACATTGATTCAATCTAGAGATTGATTGAGGTAAGTCCTTGTTAAATCTCCTTAAGATTGTGATTGTACATTCAAGGGTAGTTAAAATGATGAATTCAAGACATAGAAAAGAGAGAAAAATAGGAAGAAAAAGATTTGGAAGAACAACCCGAGAAGGGGCTGAGTTCTGGCCAAATCGATTAATCAATTTGGAGAATTGATTAATCGATTTTGGCGTGGAAGTTAAAAAGGCAAAAGGGCCCGTATTCGATTAATCAATTTAGAAATTTGATTAATTAATTTAGAAATCGACTAATCGACTGAGTACCTCCAGTGGCTGGAGAGATAAGGCTTGAGAAAACCGATTAATCGATTTGAGAATCGATTAATCGATTGTGGATTTTGATTAATCGATTAATCGATTGTAGATTTCGATTAATCGATTTGGAAATCGATTAATCGATTGAGGACTTTTGATTAATCGATTTGGGATCGATTAATCGATTTTGGATTTCGATTAATCAATTTGGGAATCGATTAATCGATTTAGGGTTTCGATTAATCAATTTTGGAGATCGATTAATCGATTTTGGCAAATTGAGTTGATTTCTTAGTTGAACATTGAGGTTCATGGAGGGTCTTGGACCTTCTCTTTTACATCTTTATTGATGCTGTGCATATATTATGATGTACCATAGGTGGTACGAGCTATGACAAGCATGAGGAGCTGTGTGAAACCTTAATGCTTGGACAGTCAGAGACCTGAGATAGGGAACACCTTGAACATATACTTTCATTATAAGAGCATGTATGTAGTGATATAGAAATGAAATGAATCATATAATCTCTATGTGTGTTTTTGTGTGTGTGACACACCAATAAAATGAACATGCTTTAATCATATAATCCTTTCAATATGTGTGTGTATGTGTCACACCAAGTAAGCATATGAAAATGAGACATCCCTAGGGGATGAGCAAGTGATAAAGGCATCAGTGTGATGCGAGGAATTTAGACATCCCAGGGATGTAAGTGAGATTGTAAAGTAAGATTGAACAAAGACTGATAAGGCCTAATTGATATAAAGTAACACATTTACACGGTGAATAACTATATATAAAGTACCTGATATTTTTGTTATTTAAGGTTTAAACAGAATACCCCATCGACGTGACGGGATACCCACGACTGACTGGGCAAAATATCCGTGACCGGTATGGCGGCCAATCCGTACACTGGTACGACAGTCTATCCGTACACAGTAGCACATCCCAGGGATGTTGAGATAAGATTAAACTTCGTCGCCTATGAGAAAGGGACCTGGGTAGTACTCAAGGTGATATATTTATAACAACTATCTATTTAGACGACGATGGAGGGTATTCCATCAGGGCTCGATGCTATATTACTCGGGGATTACTTAAGTTGAAGATGTAAGTTTCTTTAGGCCTATTCAGTGTAGTTCATGAACGGTTGATAATAAATGTAACATGTAAACCACCAGTAAACTTCAATGCATATGTACTCTCTAAACTATTTTCCATTAAGTTCATAAATACATCATGCTAAGAATATCATGGAATATATGTGAGGATTTGACTTATATGTTCATTGTATTGTTCCCTATTGAGCTAGGATGTTGCTCACCCTTTAGACTATACGTCGTAGGTCCTTTGCTTGCTGCCGTAGAGGCTTCAGGAGACGCTGATCCGGGTGATTCAGATTGCGTACCCGGAGACGAGTTAGAACCTCCTCTCGAGGACTTTTTCTAGGAGACTCCGTTGTGTACTTTGTTAGAAAGAGTTTTGAGAGCATATTGTGCGGCTTGGTATGTCAAGCCTTTATTTTGAAAAATAATGTAATTAAATAGATATATTCTTTTGCTCACCCTTTAGACTATACGTCGTAGGTCCTTTGCTTACTTCCTTAGAGGCTTCGGGAGACGCTGATCCGGGTGATTCAGATTACGTACCCGGAGACGAGTTAGAACCTCCTCCCGAGGACTTTTTCTAGGAGACTCCGTTGTGTACTTTGTTAGAAAGAGTTTTGAGAGCATATTGTGCGGCTTGGTATGTCAAGCCTTTATTTTGAAAAATAATGTAATTAAATAGATATATTCTTTTGGTGAACCATCTTGGGTGACTAAGTGATGTCACTGATGGTTCGGGTGGGTTCTTTTACTCATGCAGAGGCATGAGTTTAGAATCATCTTTTGGATCATAGATCTTGGAGTATATATGTATAAAACTGGAGATTTATTTCAGTATTAGTTCTTATGCATTCATTCTCTTTATTATTGCTTGCTATGCCAATGTTCCGTACGTATCCATGGGGCACGGTCTAGAGGATCATGCTGATGGCACGGGTTTCAGGGTGCTGAAATTCGGACTGTCACAGAATGTGTTTATTACACTTATTTAAAAATAAAAACTAAGCCTAATGCATCAACAAAAACAAACTAATCCTAGTATGAAAATAAAACCGACTCTAAAACAAACCTAATTCCTAAACAATCCTAAAACTCAAACAAAGTCGAAATCCTTAATCATCATCACTAATCATCCCGGGCTTCGGTTTCGAAAACGCATATCTCCACATCTCCTCGGTGATTCCAACCTCGCCGGGTGCGGGAACTGGAGCGTGTGGTGGTAAGGGCGGTGGATCGACGATGTTGGGTTGCGGATTCTGCTTTGCCTAAAGGTAAGTTGGAATCAAATTAAGGGCATTAGAATTCTGGGCAAACGAGGAACAAATGAATGGGTGGGGGTTGCGAGGAGGCGAAGGTGATTGTGGTGGATCGAGGGGCATAAGGTCAAGTGGTGAGCATGCGGATGGGGGAGGTGGCGAAATCGGATCTAGATCAATGACTTCTGTGTTGGATAAATCCAACGGTGTGGGTGGAACATCGCGCCGAGCTCGTTTCCTTGCTAGCGCTTCCAGACGTTTGACTGCAGCATGAGTGCGATACCTAATGCTTTCCATTGATCAATGCTGAGGGATGAGAAGTATTGAGGATTAAGGGAACTAATTATGAAAAACTAACGCTAAGACTTGATTAAATAATTGAAACATAGCCTAAAATAGGAAGAATCTAAAAGGGGAAATATTAAAAATTGTAATTTTCTGGTTGGGTTCTGGGATGTTCGAAATAGACGATAGTCGATCGATTGATTTTTGAAAATCAATCGATTGATGTAGTAATTTTGGAAGGTTAACCGTTTGCTGAGAAAAGACTTTCTGTTAATAAGAGCATCCAATTTTGAGCGAATCATTAAATTTGGGAAAGTTTCGAAAGCTTTGGAGATTCGAATCTGTATCCTATCAATCGATTGATTTTGGAAGGTCAATCGATTGATCTTGATTGTTGGCAACTAGACTAATGGAAGAAAGGAAATTTTCCATTTCCAAAAATTTGCAATTTTTTTGGGCAGATCTTTTATTTCCAGAAAGTTTCTCAAACTTTGGTGTTTCGAATCAGCACATAATCGATCGATTGAAAATGATTTTTCAATCAATTGAAAAATGCAAAAGATTAATTCAAATTGGAATGCAAAAATCAATCGATTGAAATTTGAAATTCAATTGATTGACTGATGCTACTGGCCATTTCTTCATTAGTTTGAAAAACAGAGAACAGAAACACCAAAATATCCATGATTTTCCATTAAGATTTCAAAGTTTCTTACAATCAATCACATGCAAACTTCGAAATTAAACGCCATTATCAAATCCTAACACAACCAACCAAAAATTCTAACACAACCAACAAAAAAATTCTAATACTCAAACACCAAATGCACAAAACATAACGCAAAACACCAAAAATTGATAGCTTTCTCTTCAACCCAATCAAACTTAATCTTCATCATCATCATCATCGTCACCCTCCCTTTCCATTGCTGCTCGCGCTCGTGCAATGAACCCATCAGCTTGTCCCGGGAAGGATTCCCTAGCAATTTGGGTAAGGAGAGAACTCTGAAAATGCATTCTCGGATCTATACCACCAATCCTCATCGCAACTCCATCCATCCACGCCTCAAGGTGAGCGATTGCCGCCTCAACATTGAAATCTGGGACCTCTTCAGAACAAGGCCTTCTCAATCCGCCACGTTGGCGTTGTTTGGGGTTTGGTTGGGGCGGAGGAGGTTGACCTGTCGATTATATGTATCTCTAATTAAGTCTTAACCTATTGTAAGCGTACAATAGAAATTATAGAGCTAGTATATGATCGTTTCTACGAAGATAGGTTTATATACTATATATATATATATATATTAATTTTCTGAAATCTTATACTTATATTTTAAGTTCCTAAACTACTGGAGAAATATAAATAAAGAATAAAGAATGGTTTTTTAAACTAATTTTTGCAAAAAATAAATCTAAATCCTCCTACTTTAGATTATGGTCGTCAATCACAATCTTCATCTATCGGATGCTTATAAATTTAAAATACCGTTACACTATATTTTAGTCTACTAGAATTTGAGCTTCAATAAAAAACTAGCATCCTTTAATATAGATTTATACTAATCTCTAATCTACCAGAATTTGGGCGTCAATCAAACTGCAGAAAATTAAAGATGAAAAATAAAAACCATTACACTAATATGCAAATTTCAACCTGAGTCATTAATTTAAATAAAAATATGAAGATGTTTACAAAGCATTAAATTGTAATAAAATAAATCTAAACTAGAAAGTAAAAGTAGAACCATCTAAAAGGTTGATCTTTCAGCTTCCTCAACCTTGGTTATCAGGCAAGACCTTAGAGAATTGTGGACAATGTTACTTTGTAAATCCTAAACTACTTTGATCGAAAAAATACACTGACCTCAGTTGTCAATTGATGCTATGAAATTCTTCGATGGTTATCCCTATGTGCCGAGCCTCTTATTTATAGATCATAAGGGTCAGTTTACAAAACTCCTAATTCTAATAAAAGAAATTACTAAAATAAAACTATCCTAATATAACGCTACTTCTAATCTTATCTTTCCTTGCTTTCAATCTGTTGATGTACTTCTGGATTTTTTCCTTTATTTCAGCAGCAGAGTCCTTTAAGAGTCTCCTTTGTCAATTTTCTCAGATCCGTGATTGGTCAAACTTTTAAGTCAAGAATTCTTCTAATTTTATGCATGGCAGTGTTAATCTTCACGTAATCAGCAACTTTGGAAGGTGTTCTTTTATGGAAAATCGTAAATCATGTTTTTCTTCTTTTATTGTAGCTTTCTCTAGAAAATCATAAATCACAATTTTCTTTCTTTTAACACAACTTCCTATTTACGATTCTTGATTATGATTCATCGCTTTCTCTTGTATCGTACTATTTTGAATGGCTTATCTTGCAAAATCATAAATTATGAGTTGTCACTTTCTTTTACATTGTTTCGAAAAATCGTAAAGCACGATTTTTCATCTTTTCAGTAGGCGATGATTCGTCTTTTGGTTCAATCATCTTTGTATTGCTTTATGATTTCATTTTGACGAATATTAACACTTTGGTTCTCTTTTATTAATATCTGCACATCAGTAACTTATTAGTAGCAAATAAGTCCTAGCATCACTAAGTTAAGGGTGATAAAATGGTATATTATGTGACTGATCACACCCCCAAACTTACGCTTTGTTAATCCCTAGCAAACAAGGAAATATAAAATATTTTAAAACTAAGAAATTTAAATTTCACTTTTGTAGGGAGCACGATTGCATTTAGCAGATGAAACAAGCCTTAAAACCCGTAGGTGATCCCTAGTAGAGGAGTTGTAGTCTCCTGAAGTTTTCAATGAATTTACCTACAAACTTCAAAATATTTTTGGATTTTTCAAAATATTTTTAAAAGAAAAGTTAAAATCTAAAATCTAAACTAATTTTTATACACTAAGTTATTTAAGTTGACTAAATTGATTATCACATAGTTGTTATGAATTTTTAAAATTACTAATCTTTTATCCATACTTTCCATTATAACAGTTATCATTGATTAGAACTCCAACAATTTCTATTTATAGTAAGCATAGAGTGTATGCATCAGTGAACAGTTTATTCTTCATAAAATTATTTAAACTGCAGATTTAGAAAATATTTTCATTCAAAAACTCACTATTGACATACTCTAAAAAGAATATCAAAACTTTTGGACTCTCAATATTTTATGTCAGAAAAATTCAGTCAAAGGATAATTGTAAACAATTTTTAATCTCATAGAATAAATAATCTATTCTATTCATATGATTCCCTGTGCAATCCATAGTATCTATTATTCATATCTCTACTAGGCTTATGCTTTTGCAAACCATAAATCAGAAAGGTCTTTTCTTTGGCTTGTAATGGGGTTTTAGATTTCAGAAGGTGTCAAAGAAAGGCAGAAAAAGATTCAAAATTTTTTCTCTGAGAATGTAGCTCTTCTTTCTCCTATCTTTTTTTTTAGTTCTTTTTTCTACTTCAGTAAGTATCCAAGGATTTGAATAACTTATTCCCATTTATTTCTTCTTATTTTTCTCATTTTATAAATCTCATTTGTTTAATTGATTTGCAGAATCATTTTTTACGAATTTTCTTTCTAAATCATCTTTTACGATATTTCACCTTTTCCCATATTTTTCAATTGATTTCTTCAGCTGTACTCTCTTTTAGCATTCCCCTTATCTATTTTTGCTTTTTATTCCTTTCACTCCCACTTCTTCCCTTCTTTTGTCTTTTAAAATCTTTGAAATATAAGGGTTAAAGGTTAAAAACTTTGGGTAGTACCTATGGTTAAGGGTTTTCAAAATTTTGGTACCAAGAAATTTGCTTTAGGCTTTTAATATGGGTTCAAAGGGTAAGTTATTTTATGGGATTTTAGCTTTTTGGCTCTGGTTAACAAAAGATGGCCTTAATTCATCTTTACGATTTACTAGCAGAGATGCCTTATTGTTTTGATATTTCTAACAGATAGTTCTAGACAAAAAATTAGGTTATCATAGTTATAGAATATTTTGATTCTAAATTCAGCAATATGAGATTTCATAACAGTATAGAAAAAAAGTTTAAAGAAAATTTTGACTTGAATAGAAGCAGTCTCTCTCTCAAAGAAAAGAAAATTTGGCTCTAATACTTACTGGTTTATACAATTTTGAGACTATAGTATAAAATTTTGCAGTTTAGATCAATCTATTGTTTCAAACATTCAATCTAATACAGTGTTCAACGAGCTAAACATGAATTGTATGTCCTATATTCTAATTATTGAACTTCTACTATGATGGATCGTAAGCTTTCAAAATTTGTAATTTTTTTTTCTATCATAATTCCTATATAATGATCAACTTAAAAATTGATTTTTTAAAAGAATTCGAAAAAATTTATACAAAAACAAACTAAATAAAACTATCAGAAATACTAATATACTAATTAACTACTATTATACACAGAAGTTATGTATCCCCATAAACTTAAGTCGGACAATACCCTCATTGGCACAAAAAAATAAGGGACACTTAAAATTTTTACCTTTGAATTACTGATTATACCGATTGTGGACCAGAAAAAAATCTATCACCAGATATATACTCTCCCCCAAACTTGAGAGAAAAAAATATCCGTGACTTATTCTCGGAGTATCAATAACAAAAATTGAAAATGAAAACTTAGGAACAATTACACAATTAGTGAAAAAAAAAAAAGTTAGTCAAAATTTTTTATTATAGATTATCTGAATATTTACAATGATCAGAAAAAAGGAAATTTAAAGTACTAAAATAAAAACTAATTACATAAAAGTATAAACCTAGGAAAAATCTAGACACATTCTGATATTGGCAGCAACATCTGAGAAGAAGTATTCGATAGAGATCGGTCCCCGGTTGTTCCTCCAAAAGTTGATTAGAGTCTCTCATTCCTTCCTACCAAAAGACTATCCACACCTTGGCAGGGTTGCTACTCCAAGAGCTGTCAGAACACTCCCCTCTATCTTCCAAATTGATCTCCCAAACTGAGCACATCACAGGCCTTCCTTAGAAGAATACAATGCCACAACAGTTGTTCTGTGAAGCGTGGGAAAGTGAACACATCTTTGGATCTGTGACAGCCCAAATTTTGGCACCCTAAAACCCGTGCCATCAGCACGATCCTCCAGATCGTGCCCCATGGATACGTAGGGAATATTGGCATAGCAAGCAATAATAAAGAAAATGAAACGCATAAGAACTGATACTGAAATAATTCTCCAGTTCTATACATATATACTCCAAAATCTATAATCCAAAAGGTGGTTCTAAACTCATGCCTCTGCATGAGTAAAAGAACCCACCCGAACCATCAATGACATCACTTAGTCATCCTAAATGGTTCGCCAAAAGAATATATCTATTTAATTATATTTCCCAAAATTAAGGCTTGACATACAAAGTCGTACAATGAGCTCTCAGAACTCTCCCTATCAAAGTCCACAACGGAGTCTCCTAGAAGAAGTCCTCGGGAGGAGGCTCTAACTCGTCTCCGGGCATGAAGTCCGAATCCCCCGGATCAGCATCTCCGGAAGTCTCTACGGCTGCACGCAAAGGACCTGCGACGTATAGTCTAAAGGGGTGAGCTACATCCTAGCTCAATAAGGAACAACACAATAAACATTTAAGTCAAATCCTCACATATATTCCATGATATGATAGCATGATGTATTTATGAACTTAATAGAAAACAGTTTAAAGGGTTACATATGCATTGAAGTTTACTGGTGGTTTACATGTTACATTTATTATCAACTGTTCATGAATTATACTGAATAGGCCTAAAGAAACTTAAATCTTCAACTTAAGTAATCCCCAAGCAATATAGCATCGAGCCCCAATGGAATACCCTCCATCGTTGTCTAAATAGACAATTGTTATAAATATATCACTTTGAATACTACCTAGGTCCCTTTCTTGTAGGCGACGGGGTCTAATCTCATCTCAACATCCCTGGGATGTGCTACTGTGTACGGATAGACCGCCGTACCGGTGTACGGATTAGTCGCCTTATTGGTCACGAATATTCTGCCGAGTCAGTCGTGGGTATCCCGCCACGTCGGTGGGGTATTCTGATCAAACCTTAAATAATAAAAATATCATGTGCTTTACATGTAGTTATTCACCGTGTAAATGTGCTACTTTATATCAATTAAGCCTTATCAGCCTTTGTTCAATCTTATTTTACAATCTCACTTACATCCCTGGGATGTCTAAATTACTCGCATCACACTGATGCCTTTATCACTTTCTCATCCCCTGGGGATGTCTCATTTTCATATGCTTATTTGGTGTCACACACACACATACTGAGAGAATTATATGATTAAAGCATTTTCATTTTATTGGTGTATCACACACACACACATGGAGATTATATGATTCATTTCATTTCTATATCACTACATACATGCTCTTGTAATCAAAGTATATGTTCAAGGTGTTCCCTACCTCAGGTGTCTGACTGTTCAAGCATCAAGGTCCCATATGGCTCCTCATGCTTACCTTCTTATGGTACAACATAACATATGCCCAGCATCAATAAGGATGAAATAGAGGAGGTCTAAGACCCTCCATAAACCTCATTGTTCAAATAAGAAGCCAACTAAAACTGCCAAAATTGATTAATCGATCTCCAAAATCGATTAATCGATTCTAAAATCAATTAATTGAAATCCAAAATCGATTAATCAATCCCAAATCGATTAATCAAAAGTCCACAATCGATTAATCAAAATCCAAAATCTATTAATCGATTCTCAAATCGATTAATCGGTTTTCCCAAGCCTTATTTCTCCAGCCACTGGGGGTACTTAGTCGATTAGTCGATTTCCAAATCGATTAATCAAATTCAAAATCGATTAATCGATTTCAAGATTGATTAATCGAACTTGGGCTTTTATTCCTTTTCAACTTTCAGACCAAAATCGATTAATTGATTTTTCAAATAGATTAATCGATTTGGCCAGAACTCAACCCCTTTTCGGGCTATTCTTCCAAATCTTTTTCTTCTTATTTTTCTATCTTTTTCTATTATTTTAATTCATCATTTACCCCATCTATTGACTGAATTTAATCATCAAAACTCATGAATTTAAATCTAACAAAGCTCACCTCAAATTAATCTCTTAAATGATGGAATGGTTGATTTCTTGGCTAGGGTTCCAAGCTTTTGCTTTAACGGTTCATCACGCATTGAATTCGGCATTCAATGCTCAAACCCTTCCTTCAATCAAGCCACATTAACTTCTCTTTGCCATTAACTCCCCTTTACTCTCTCTATCTCTCCTCTTAACTTCTCTCACCAACCAAACAAGAGAATAGCTTCTCTTAGGTTATTAAAACCCTTATAACCCTCCTTCAGTTTTGGTGTTAAGCACATACACTAGAGATAGGTGTATGTGACTCTTAATTAACACTCATAGCCCATACTTAGGGTACACTTACATCACATGAATACGTTAACTATAGAAGTCCATTATTTAACCATCACTTGGTCAAACCTACGACCCATTGGGCACGGATCCCGAGGTCATTGTTTAAGGTCAAAATTTTTAGGATGTTACATTCTTCCCACCTTATAAAATTTTCGTCCTTGAAAATTGTCTTAAGTAATCATGTCTTATCATGCATCAAGTTGAACACTCACGTCCAGATATGAATTGATTTATGTTATCTCAAAATAAATTCGGGTTGGGGGGGGGGGGGGGGGTTGAACACTCACGTCCTCGAAAATCTTCCCTCCATAGGAATTTTCGTCATAAAAAATTTACGACTATACAATCGGCATGAAAATCCACCTATTACTAGATTGGTGTACCACCGATTATCCAATAAGATAATCATATGTTAAATGATATTTCTAGAAAATCAACTACACATATACTATCCATGAGATTATCAGCCCACAACTAATCATATGGATCATAATTGGAGTTTAACCATCGCCATAAAGGAAAAGAAAACTGTCCAACCATTAATTGTAATAAAGATGTCCACATACATGGATCAACAGATGAGCAAATAGCCTCGATACACGGAATATGTCTCACTTGTCTAGGAATAAAAGTTCACACACACTCACTTTTTGATACGCGATGGTGGTAAGAGGAATTACCAAAATGAGATAAAGCCATCACTAAGATGAGATAAAGCCATCACCAACATGAGGTAAAACCATCAGTAAAATGAGATAAAGCCATCACCAAAATGAGGTGAAGCCATCAGCAAAATAAGATAAAACCATCACCAACATGAGATAAAGCCATCACCAAAATTAGATAAAGCCCTCATCAAAATGATAACCTCTAAATTTACCGCAATGATCTTGAAATCTTCAAACTTTATGCCCTTAACCAATCTTATAATACGCGAATAGAATTTCGATCATACAGGAAGGTCAAAAGAGTGTGAGACATTTAGCCTTTCAAATCAAGGGAGATGATTGCAAAAGAGTGCTCTCAATGTCTTACCATTCAGGTGCACCAGGATAAGGTCGTACATAAATACTTAGGCATGATTAATCGACTTCATCCTGTGCACAACGCTCAACCCATTCCCTATACTAACTAAACCTCTATATAGTCCTTGAAAATCTATATCATTCATTATGGCTTAGGTGAAAACAACGCAATCCACTATAGCGACATCCAATTATGCTCTCCCATGATAGTTGTAATTAAATTTTCCTATCCTTTGTCAATTACCTACATGATTGTCTTAGACTCTAATTCTCGGGAAACTTCTAGAGTAAAGTACAGCGATTAACAACCGAACTCCCGGTTGAAAGGAATGTATTTAAACACACAAAAATTGATTAATCGAATTTCATCGCGATTAATCAAATTTTTGCTGTTATTATGTTGTCCAGGTTTGTCATCTCACTGGTGTGTGTCAGCCGATTAATCGACCAAAATCGATTAGTCAGTTTTCAACAGAAATTAAAAAAATTTCTGCTTCATTTTTGTTCCATTTTCTTGGTAGTTCTTTGACCATTTGGTCATTGGCTTAGTGAAGCATGTCTTCCCAGCCATTGCGTGGCATTATGAATCCTAACCATGCATTCCATATGGTATCACGGTACGATTTGGATCCACATTCTCTCCATTGAATAAATTGGCGAAATGGTCAACATTGGATTACAATTGACGGTTTAAATCCACAAACATGCTTGCGGTGATATAATTTGACTCTCAACTTGTCGTAAATAAGTCCGGGTATTGTTCCTTTACGTCGGCCTCTCGTTCCCATGTAGCCTCTTCGGCCGGATGATTTTTCCATCGAACAAGCACTAATGGAATTATCTTTGTGCGCAACACTTGTTCTTTTCGATCCAATATCCCTGCCAGTTCTTCTATCATGCCCATATCCTCGTACATCTCAAAAGGTTTTCCTCCCAAGATATGAGAAGGATGATTCACGTACTCTCTAAGCATAGATACGTGGAAGACATTGTGTACCCGATTGTATCATGGCGGTAAGCCAACACGATACGCAACCTCTCCTACTCAACCCAAAACCTCAAAGGGTCTAAGATAACGGGGACTTAACTTTCCTCTCTTTTCGAATCTCATTACGCCCTTCATAGGCGATACCTTGACAAACACGTGTTCACCCACCTTATAGTCTACACTGGTCCGCTTGATATCGACATAGCTTTTTTGCCTGCTCTGAGTCGCTTTGAGTTTTGTCCTTATCATATGAACATAGGTGACATTATCTTCAAGCATCTCAGGTCCCAAATCAAATTTCTTACCGCTTTCTTCCCAATTGATAAGCGATCTACATCGCCGTCCATAAAGAGCTTCATATGCGAACTCAATCAATGGCAGGTGTTGATCCCATGATCCTTGCAGTTCTATCATACACGTTCTGAGCATGTCTTCTATCACTTAATTCATTCGCTCTGTTTGTCCATCAGCTTGCGGATGGAATGCTGAACTAAAGTCCAATTGCATTTCCATTCCTTCTTAAAATTTCTTTTAAAACTTTGATGTATATAATGGGTCACGATCATAAATAATGCTACTTGAAATCCCATGCAAACGGACGATCTCTTTCATATATAGCTCTGCAAGTCTTCTTGCCGTATACATCGTGTTATAGGAAAAGAAATGTGCTAACTTAGTCAATCGGTCTACAACTACCCAAATGGCATTGTATCTCTTTGCAGTACGCGGTAGTCCAACGATAACGTCCATAGAGATCAATTCCCACTTCCACTCCGATATAGGTAGAGGTTGTAATAATCTCACAGGATGTCTATGATCTACCTTCACCTGCTGACATGTCAAATACCGTGATACGTACTTAGCCACGTCTTGCTTCAAACCTCTCCACCAATAATTCTTTTTCAAATCTTGATATATTTTAGTGCTACCAGGGTGAATCACGTAGTTTGACTTGTGAGCTTCATCAAGGATAGTTCGCCGCAGATCGGCAATGTCTGGAATGCAAAGTCAGCCCTTGAACAATAAGGAACCATCTTCTTTCACTGAGAACTCAGGCTTGGTGCCTTCAATTACATCTTGGTTAGCGCCGAGTCTTTCATCTGTAGCTCGTGGATATGCTTAAATATCACCAGTCTCACTGATATGTTAGCCAAGAAGGCTCCTGTAGCTTGCGACTCGATGCTCGCATCATATAGTACCAGATCTTCAAATAACTTCCACCGGTGCATACCCAAAATTAAACAAGCCAACCGAGCTGAACTCTTCCGACTCAAGGCATCGGCTACTACATTAGCCTTGCCTGGATGGTATTGTATGGAACAGTCATAGTCCTTAAGGAACTCCATCCATCTGCGTTGTCTCATATTTAGTTCCTTTTGTGTAAACAGGTATCTGAGACTCTTATGATCGGTAAAGATCTCAAAGGTCTCACCATACAAATACTGTCTTCAAATATTCAGCATAAATATGACTGTTGCTAGTTTCAGGTCATGTGTCAGATAATTTTTCTCGTGCTCTTTCAGCTGTCTCGATCCGTACACTATCACCTTTCTGTGTTGGTTGAGCACGCAGCCCAAACCACTACACAAAGCGTCACTGTATACCGCGAACCCTCCACTGCCTGAAGGAATCACTAATACTGGATCTGAAGTGAGTCGCTTCTTAAGTTCTTGAAAACTCTTCTCGCATACCTCACTCCACTCAATTCTTGCATCTTTTCTTATAAGTCTTGTAAGAGGTCCGGATATCTTTGAAAACCCCTCAACGAAATGTCGATAATAGCCTGCTAATCCAAAGAAACTTCGGATGTCGCTCACGGTCTTTGGTTGCTCCCAATTCACCACTGCTTCGATCTTTGCTGGATCTACGGTGACACCTTCCTTCGAGACAACGTGTCCTAAAAAGGTAACTTCCTCTAACCAAAACTCGCATTTACTGAGTTTGGCATACAGTTGGTGTTCACGTAGAGTCTGCAGTACACGTTTCAAATACTTCTTATGCTCTGCTTTTGATTTAGAGTATATCAGGATGTCGTCAACCAACACTACGACACAGGAGTTCAGGTGTGGTTTAAACACTCGATTCATCAAATCTATAAATGATGTCGGAGCATTTGTTAAACCAAATGACATCACTAAGAATTCATAGTGTCCGTACCGTGTCCTGAACGCCATCTTCTAAATGTCCTCTGCCTTGACTCTCAACTGATGGTATCCAGATCTCAGATCGATCTTAGAAAATACCTTGCTCCTTGTAGTTGATTAAATAGGTCATCTATCCTAGGCAAAGGGTATCAATTCTTAATAATGAGCTTGTTCAATTGCCGATAGTCAATGCATAGCCGCATTGACCCGTCTTTCTTCTTTACAAAGAAGACCGGTGTTCCCCATGGAGACACACTCGGTCTTACAAACCCCTTGTCCATGAGCTCTTGCAACTGTTCTTTCAACTCCTTCAACTCAGCGGGAGCCATTCTGTATGGCACTTTCGAAACAAGCTCCGTTCTAGGTGCGAAGTCGATGGCGAATTCCACTTCTCTATCTGACGATAATCTGAGTAACTCCTTTGAAAATACATCTTCAAACTCACCAGTGACTACGATCTTTGAGATGTCATTCTCCCCTTCTTTCTCTTCTTTCAAAAACGCCAAGTAACCACTGCACCCTTTTCTGATCAAGCGCTCAGCCCTGACTACAGAGATAAGTGGCATGTACGTCGATCTCACTCCTCAAAGTCGAAACGATCTCCTCGTATTGAGTTTGAAGATGATGATCTTATTCTTGCAATCTACCGTCGCATAGTGAGTCAACAACCAATCCATGCCAAGGATTACGTCGAATCCTTGCATGTCTAATAAAATTAGGTTCGCCTATAGCTCAAAGACGTCTCCATCCATGATGATCACGATCGCGAATTTGCAAACCCTTTCTATATTGACCGATTTCCCAGTTGGGATAGACATGGTTAACACAAGGTCCAACTCCCCTGGGTTGACTTTCATCTTCTTTGCGAAGCGAGGGGTAATAAATGAGTGGGTAGTCCCCGGGTCTATTAACACTCGAGCTTCACTTTACGTCGCTCCCCTTCTCATACAAATATAAGGTACTTATAGCACCCACATATTTATATATATATATACACAGATATCACATTATGTATATTAAGATTCCTATTATTATTATTATTATTTAAAATTTTTTTTTTTTCGCAAGAGAGTTAATCTATTCGATTAAGTTACGAATGCACCTTCACTATCTAAAATTTCTTAAGAATTGAAATTCTTTACTTAAAAGAGATTCTCACCTTGGATCATATTGTTTGTATTTTGGGCTTCTTGAGCTGTGACCGCATATGCTCTCCCTTAGACGATCGACTTCTTTGCTTGTATCGGTCGTGGCATAGCAATTGAAGTCATCTTCCCTTTCTTTACCTCAGGGCAATCTTTGATCAGGTGGCCCACCTTGCCACATCTAAAGCAGCCTTGAGTACCCAGCCTACAGTCTGCCGTCTTGTGAGATTTGCCACACTTGGCACAAGTCTCCTGCGGTGTGGAAGATGCAGCTTGTGAGAAACCCTGTGTAACTGTAGCTCTGGTGGTGATAGCAGGGCTCTCATATCGTATCTGTCTCCCTGACGCAAGAAATGGAAATCTCTGTTGGTTGCTCTGCTGCTCCGGTCTCACATAACCTCCTTAGAATGGTAGTCTCTGATTGTGGGCTACGAATCTTTGCTTTTTGTTCACCGATTCATAGTTCCCCGTTCTACTCTGATATGTGTTTCCTCTTCCCTGCTGCTCCCTCTGGCGATATTTATTATTATTTTCTTCCTCTACTACGAGCACCTTGCTTATGACCTCTCCATAGGTCCTCAACTAGAATGGTGCTACTCCTCCCCTCACCTCCAGTCTCAACCCTTGCTGAAATCTCTTTGCTCTCATCATCTCCGTGATAACATAGTCGGACGCGAAGCGAGCAAGTTTCATAAATTCAACTCCATACTCCCTTACAGTTATTTTCCCTTGCACGAGTTGTAAAAACTGTATTTCCATTTAATTCCTCACCACTTCTGAGAAATACTGTTTATTAAACTCCTCGACGAATTCATCCCACGTTCAGGGCAAATCTGGGGTCTCCTGAGCCCTAGTCCTAGAAACGGACTTCCACCAAGGCCTAGCCTCCCCATCTAGCATGTAGGCTGCCCAACGGACGCTTTCGTCCTCCGTGCACGTAAGCTGTGACAGCCTGGATTTCGGCACCCCGAAACCCGTGCCATCAGCACGATCATCTTGACCGTGCCCTTTAGCTAAGCACGGAACACTGGTATATCAAGCATCAAAAAGTATAATAAACGAGATTGCGGAATTTAAATCTATATTAATTAACTATCCAAAAGACAGTTCTAACCTCATGCCTCTACATGAGTGGAGAACCGACCCGAACCATCGATGATAGCAATCATCACGGATGGTTCGTCCCAAAAGAGAAATCCCAACTCCTTATATACATGATTTTAAACAGAATCAAGGCTTGACATACCAAGCCGTACAAAACCTCTCCAAAAATCCCTCAAAGTGGCACAACGGAGTCCTCTAGAAGAAGTCCTCTGGAGGTGGCTCCAACTCGTCACCGGCCGCAAGGTCCGACTCGCCGGGATCAGCGTCTCCTGAAGCCTCGGCAGCTGCTAGTAGTGGACCTGCGACGTATAGTCTATAGGGTGAGCTACATCCTAGCTCAATAGGGAACAAACACGGTTGAACATATAAATTATAACTCACATATATTCCATGATATGCCATGCATGATGTATCTATGCAGTTGTTAATGAAACAGATTAAAAGCATTTCGTTTTACTGTTGATTACTTATATTTTCATTTACTCATGAATGATGCTGAGAAGGCCTAAAGCAAAACTTAAACTTTCAACTTAAGTAATCCCCGAGCAATATAGCATCGAGCCCCGATGAGATACCCATCATCGTCATCTATATAGACAGTTTTAACCGTATTCCCTGGGAATACAAATAGTACCCAAGCCCCTTTCCCCTGGGGATTGGTGGCGGGGTTTCACTTGTCTCAATCTACACCCATGGGGTGTGCTTACTATGTACGGATAAGCCTCCGCACTGGCCTACGGTTTCGCCGCCGTATCGGTCACGGATATCCTGCCGTGTCAGTCGTGGATATCCCGCCACGTCGGTGGGGTACCCTATCAAACCTCAAATAACAAAAATATCGGTGCCTTACATATAGTTATTCACCGTGTAATTGTGCTATCTTATATCAGTTAGGCCCTATCAAACATGATTCAATCCTTGGATACATCCCTGGGATGTATGCATTTACTTGCATCACACCTGATGCTCTTATCTCTTTACTTCTTCATCCCCTGGGGATGGCTCATTATGATTACTCTTATGGGTGTCACACACACACACTTTTCACAAATTCTTAAGAAATAAACATTTGAATTGAGTTCTATATCACTACATACATGCTCTTGTAAAATAAAGTACATGTTCAAGGTGTTCCCTACCTCAAGTCTTCATTTGTTCAATGCATCAAGGTCCCACGTGGCTCCTTGTGCACTAGTCCACACGTACCACCTATGGTACCACATAACAGGTGAAACACATCACAAAGGATGCAATGAAGAAGGTATAAGATCCTCCAAGAATCTTAAAGTCAAACCCAAAAGTCAACATAATTTATCTCAGTCGATTAATCGAACTCCAAAATTGATTAATCGAATCTGATTCGATTAATCGATTTCCAAAATCGATTAATCGAAGGTCAATATCGATTAATCGAAGCAATTTCGATTAATCGAAATTCTCCTTTTCGCAAAGTCAATTCTCAGTTCGAACAGTCGAGCTTTCATTCGATTAATCGAATCCAATTTCGATTAATCGAAATTCTTCTTTTCGTAAAGTCGACCCACAGTTCGAACAGTCGAGTTTTCATTCGATTAATCGAATCCAATTTCGATTAATCGAAATCCTTCTTTTCGCAAAGTCGACTCACAGTTCGAACAGTCGAGTTTTCATAAGTTGATTAATCGATTCCAAATCGATTAATCGAAAACTAAAATCGATTAATCGAAATCCCATTTCGATTAGTCGATTTTTCCTTAAGTCATTTCCTCCAACCCCTGGGGTCCACTGGAGGTTCCCAGTCGATTAATCGATTCCCAAATCGATTAATCGAAATCCAAAGTCGATTAATCGAAATCAAATTCGATTAATCGAAATCGGGGTCCTCTGACTTTTTAACTTCCTGGCCAATTTCGATTAATCGAAACCCAATTTCGATTAATCGAAATTGTCAGATTCAGCCCCTTTCGAGCTGTTCTTCCCAATCTTTTTCCATACTTTTTCCTCTATTTTTCTAAGCCATTATCCTATGATTTTGACCCACATTCAACCACAACTTAACCCCTATAACCTATGCATTTTATTTACAAAAATCTTACCTTGAATAGATCTCAAGTTGACTTCAATCAAATAGTTGGAAGGCTAGGGTTTCCAGGTTTTGTTCTAACAGATCCGCGTTGAATCCGGCTTTTATCTCTTGAATCCCCCTTCCAATCAGTTGCAATAACTCCTCTCTTACTTTTCTCTTTCTCTCTCTCTTCTTTACTCTCCTTCAACAACCAAAATACACCTCTAGGGTTATTAAACCCTTTTTATCCTCTTTTCTCACTTGTGTGTTGAGCACATATACCGCGGTAGGTATATGCGACTTCACATTTACAACACACACCACATCGACATTAAGTTTATCACATCTCATCCGTTCATCACACCTCATGCTAACTATTGGACTTCCGTTTGGTCAAACCTATGACCGATCGGGCACGGATCCCGAGGTCATAGTTTTTAGCGTGATTTTTCGGGCTATTACATAAGCACACTAAACACTTTCTCCATCTCACTTAGCCAATTCTCAGCAGCCATTGGCTCTGCTTGTCCTGAAAAGCTAGGAGGTCTCATCCTCTTAAACTCAGTCACGCAGAAGACACTGGCAGTGTTGGAGCCACTTGAGGTGTAGGTGGCTGTTCCTGATCGTGGGTAGTATGAGCTGCCAAGGATGTTGCCTGTTGTGCCATGGCAGTGGCCATGGTTTCCATAGTGTGCATCATCCTCTGACGCTCCTCTCTGTCTTCATTTCTTTCTCTGATCCTCTCCTGTTCCCTCTGATCTCGATCCTGACGATCTCGATCCCGATTCTCTGCCTGATCTTGGCTCTCTTGCCCACCATTGCCTGAAGCCCCTCTATCTCCCAAAGGCACTCAATTGACATCCGACATGAAATCATATCGACTACGCAAATTCCTATTATGATCGCCCCTAGGTCACCCTCTTCCCCTAGAAGACATCACGATCTGTACGTGAAACCAAAGTTTCGTTAGCAGAGGTCCCTATGCTCTGACAAAAATAATGATTGTCTGAATTTCTAAAAGAAATAGCTCTGATACCAACTGTGATAGCCCGAATTTCAACACCTCGAAACCCATGCCATCAGCACGATCTTCCAGACCGTGCCCTATAGATACGTACGAAACATTGGCATAGCAAGCAATAGTAAAAAGAATGAAACGCATAAGAACTGATACTGAAATAATTCTCCAGTTCTATACATATATACTCCAAACTCTATAATCCAAAAGGTGGTTCTAAACTCATGCCTCTGTATGAGTAAAAGAACCCACTCGAACCATCAGTGACATCACTTAGTCACCCTAAATGGCTCGCCAAAAGAATATATCTATTTAATTATATTTCCCAAAATTAAGGCTTGACATACCAAGCCGTACAATGAGCTCTCAGAACTCTCCCTATCAAAGTCCACAATGGAGTCTCCTAGAAGAAGTCCTCGGGAGGAGGCTCTAACTCGTCTCCGGGCACGAAGTCTGAATCCCCCGGATCAGCGTCTCTCGAAGCCTCTACGGCTGCAAGCAAAGGACCTGTGATGAATAGTCTAAAGGGGTGAGCTACATCCTAGCTCAATAGGGAACAACACAATAAACATATAAGTCAAATCCTCACATATATTCCATGATATGATAGCATGATGTATTTATGAACTTAATAGAAAACAGTTTAAAGGGTTACATATGCATTGAAGTTTACTGGTGGCTTACATGTTACATTTATTATTAATTGCTCATGAATTACACTGAATAGGCCTAAAGAAACTTAAATCTTCAACTTAAGTAATCCCCGAGCAATATAGCATCGAGCCCCGATGGAATACCCTCCATCGTCGTCTAAATAGACAGTTGTTATAAATATATCACTTTGAATACTACCAAGGTCCCTTTCTCGTAGGCGACGGGGTCTAATCTCATCTCAACATCCCTGGGATGTGCTACTATGTACGGATAGACCGCCATACCGGTGTACAGATTGGCCATCGTACCGGTCACGGATATTCTGTCGAGTCAGTCGTGGGTATCCCGCTACATCGGTGGGGTATTCTAATCAAACCTTAAATAACAAAAATATCATGTGCTTTACATATAGTTATTCACCGTGTAAATATGCTATTTTATATCAATTAGGCTTTATCAGTCTTTGTTCAATCTTACTTTACAATCTCACTTATATCCCTGGGATGTCTAAATTACTCGCATGACACTGATGCCTTTATCACTTTCTCATCCCCTGGGGATGTCTCATTTTCATATGCTTACATGGTGTCACACACACACACATACTGAGAGAATTATATGATTAAAGCATTTTCATTTCATTGGTGTATCACACACACACATGGAGATGATATGATTCATTTCATTTCTATATCACTACATATATGCTATTATAATCAAAGTATATGTTCAAGGAGTTTCCTACCTCAGGTGTCTGACTGTCCAAGCATCAAGGTCCCACACAGCTTCTCATGCTTGCCTTAGCTCATACCACCTACGGTACAATATAACATATGCACAACATCAATAAGGATGAAATAGAGAAGGTCCAAGACCCTCCATGAACCTCATGGTTCAAATAAGAAGCCAACTAAAACTGCCAAAATCGATTAATCGATCTCCAAAATCGATTAATCGAAACCCTAAATTGATTAATCGAAATCTAAAAAGTCCACAATCGATTAATCGATTCCCAAATCGATTAATCGAAATCCAAAATCGATTAATCGGTTTCCCCAAGCCTTATTTCTCCAGCCACTGGGGGTACTCAGTCGATTAGTCAATTTTCAAATCGATTAATCGAATTCAAAATCGATTAATCAATTTCAAGATCGATTAATCGAACTCGGGCTTTTATGCCTTTTCAACTTTCAGACCAAAATTGATTAATCGATTTGGCTAGAACTCAGCCCCTTTTTGGGCTGTTCTTCCAAATCTTTTTCTTCCTATTTTTTTATTTTTTTCCATTATTTTAATTCATCATTTATCCCATCTATTGACTGAATTTAATCATTAAAACTCATGCATTTAAATCTAACAAAGCTCACCTCAAATTAATCTCTTAAATGATGGAATGGTTGATTTCTTGGCTAGGGTTCCAAGCTTTTGCTTTAACGGCTCATCACACGTCGAATCTGGCATTCAATGCTCAAACCCTTTCTTCAATCAAGCCATATTAACTTCTCCTTGCCATTAACTCCCCTTTACTCTCTCTCTTTCTCTCATCTTAACTTCTCTCACCAGCCAAACAAGAGAATAGCTTCTCTTAGGTTATTAAAACCCTTATAGCCCTCCTTCAGTTTTGGTGTTAAGCATATACACTAAAGATTGGTGTATGTGACCCTTAACTAACACCCATACCCCATACTTAGGGTACACTTACATCACATGAATACGTTAACTATAGAAGTTCATTGTTTAACCATCACTTGGTCAAACCTACGACCCATCGGGCATGGATCCCGAGGTCACTGTTTAAGGTCAAAATTTTTAGGATGTTACAGGATCACCTATATTGCTCCCTTGTGAAGATTCTACCTAGAGGTTGTAACGCAGGCAGGGGGAGAAGATAGTTTTAGGGACGATTAAGATCTGATGCAGTCATTGGCGCTTGATTTTTACTCAGACATGTTAGGAGCTCAGCCGTGTGTATTTCAAGGATTTTATCAAGCCTCTTACTGAAATCACTTTGGTCTGATTCTTTCGCCATAAGGATTAGGATATAAAAAGAAGACGAAAGAGATGAGTTGTTGGGAAGGCGAAGGCTGGTTTTATAGGGAAGGGAAGGGTTGACCTGTTAAGGTATAGACTCATAGGCTTGGGTAGATAGCAAGTGGAGATATTGAATGCAATGCGCGTCCTCTTCCTCTATGAATTAAATGGGTTTGAGTTTCAACGTAATTGATAAGATCGATCACTGGAATCGCCTATTCCCTAGAATTGTCGTTTGCAATTCTTATAGAATGAAAGTGAAACTCTATGACGCTTCAAGTCATACTTGCTACTGTTTGACTCTATGAATCACAGGAAATCGTAAATCCATACGCTTAAAATGATTGTGACCTAACAAAAGAGTCTTTACGATTGCTTATACTTTCGCACACTGTAGATCGTAGAACACTCTTCAATATTAAATTATATACATATGTTACAGTTGTTTACTAGGGGTGAGTCGGTAGTTTGACAGGTGTTAGTGGAATTCAATTTAAAACAGATGGAGTTGATGTGCCTCCCATAAATATATGTCTGCTAAACGTACCCCCTGCATGTGAAGGTAGTACGTTACTCTTTCAAAAAGAGTTAGCTGCTCAATTTGAGTTTCTAATCTTATAACAGATTGTCGAAGGTGATTGAGTAACTGTGTCTGGATAAGACTATGTTGCACCCAACTATCAGCTATTTGCAACAAGGCATCCTCTGTAGTAGTGTGGTTTAGGACCTCTATGGGCTAAGGAGAAACAGTTGGAGGTTGGGAGACTGCCTGAGTTAGGCCATGGTTAGGACCACAGGCTTCTCCTTTTTGAGATGTTGGGTACAATTTTATACCCATCAGAGATTGGATTTTTGCTTTCCACAGCTTCAGCCTTGGAAAACCTTTCATCATTGACTTTAATTTATAAGATCCTCCTTGCTTAGGAAGTATATTTGTTAAAGTCTCCGAATCAATCTCACCCAATGTGTGGTGTTGCACCGATTCCTCGCTAAGGGTCTCAAATAGTTCCCAAGCATCCTCTGCTATCAATGTACGAAACATTCCACCATAGGCCACATCAATCATATGCCGGTTTGCATCTTCAAGGCTTTCATAGAAAGTGAGCACAAGTTGCCAGTGCGTAATCCCGTGGTGAGGGAACTTGTGCAGAAGATCCTTAAGACCGTTCCAACATTCCTGCAATGATTCATCCGGGAATTGGTGAAATGTTATGATAAGATGTCGAGTTTTATTCGTTCTGCAGATTGGAAATTTTTTTATAAGAAACATACGTTCCAGACCTTCCCAATTAACATTGAATTATGAGGTAAAGAGTTTTTCCATTGCTTTGCTTCATCCATGAGGGAATATGCAAATAGCCTTAACCGTATGGATGCTTCTGTCAAGTTCGTAATTCGAATAATGTTGCACACTTCTTTGAATTTATTTAAATGAAAATAAGGATCTTCGTCCAATAGCCCATGAAAAGTAGAAAGTATTTGAAAGACATTGGGCGTAATTTCAAAAGTCCTATTACCGGTTGTAGGGTGTATTTGAATACATGGGGGAGGTGTAAGAGGTGTGAATGCATAGTATTCTCACAGTGCTTTAGCCACATATTGGTCTTTTCCTGTCATTCTGAATTGAGTTAGCGCAGAGTAGGGTGGCTAAAACAGTTATTGCAGATGTCTATTTTATTTTTAGTTTTATCTGATTTTTATTCTAGAAAGTAGGGAGAGAAACAAATCTTAGCCTCTAGCTTCTCTGATCAGGGGAAGTTTGAAACTCTGATTCGTCACTCCGAATAAACCTGCAAAAGTTTTTAAGAAGTGATCAAAGAAAATTAAAAATATAAAGAAATATAAAAAGAGAAAGATAAATACTTATTTTTAAATTAATATAAATACAAAATAAAATGCTATCCCAGGCAGCGACGCTAAAAATTTGACTTGCCGATTATATGTATCTCTAATTAAGTGTTAACCTAGTGCAAGAGCACAATAGAATTGTAGAGCTAGTATAGGATTGTTCCCACAAAGATAGGTTTATATACTATATATATATATATATATATATAAATTTTCTGAAATCTTATACTTATCTTTTAAGTTCCTAAACTACTGGAGAAATATGAATAAAGAATAAAGAATGGTTTTTTAAACTAATTTTTACAGAAAATAAATCTAAATCCTCCTACTTCAGATTATGGTCGTCAATCACAATCTTTAGCTACTGGATGTTTATAAATTTAATATACCGTTACACTATATTTCAGTCGTCTAGAATTTGGGCGTTAATAAAAAATTATCATCCTTTAATATAGATTTATACTAATCTCTAATCTACCAGAATTTGGGCGCCAATCAAACTACAGAAAATTAAAGATGGAAAATAAAAACCGTTACACTAATCTGTAAATTCCAACCTGAGTTGTCAATTCAAATAAAAATCTGAAGATGTTTATAAAGCAGTAAATTGCAATAAAATAAATTTAAAATAGAAAGCAAAAGTAAAACCATCCAAAGGGTTGATCTTTCAGCTTCCTTAGCCTTGGTTGTCAAGGAAGACCTTAGAGAACTGTGGACGATGCTACTTTGTAAAAACTAAACTACTTTGATCGGGAAAAAACACGGACCTCAGTTGTCAATTGATGCTATGAAATTCTTCGATGGTTATTCCTATGTGCCGAGCCTCTTATTTATAGATCATAAGGGACGGTTTACAAAACTCCTAATTCTAATAAAGAAATTACTAAAATAAAACTATCCTAATATAACTCTACTTCTAATCTTATCTTTCCTTGCTTTCAATCTGTTGATGCACTTATGAATTTTCTCCTTTATTTCAACTGCAGAGTCCTTTAAGAGTCTCCTTCGTCAATCTTCTTAGATCTGTGATTGGCTAGACTTTTAAGTCAAGAATTCTTCTAACTTTATGCATGACGGTATTAATCTTCACGTGCTTAGCAACTTCGAAAGTTCTTTTATGGAAAATCGTAAATCACGATTTTCTTCTTTTATTATAGCTTTCTCTAGAAAATCATAAATCACGATTTTCTATCTTTTAACATAGCTTCCTATTTACGATTCTTGATTACGATTCATCACTTTTTCTTGTATCGTACTCTTTTGAACGACTTCTCTTATAAAATTATAAATTATGATTTCTTTGCAACAGTCCGAATTTTGACACCTTGAAATCCGTGCCATCGACATGATCCTCTAGGCCGTGCCCCATGGATATGTACGGAACATTGGTATAACAAGTAATAATAAAAAGAATAACGATAATTAACAGCATATGCAGAAACATATCAGTTGATCTAAAGCATAAGCTCGAAAGACAGTTCTTCTTCCATGCTAATACATGAACAGAAGAATGGACCCGAACCATCGGTGATAAACAGATCACCCCAGATGGTTCATCAAAGGAATATATCATTTAATTATATTTCTAAAAATTAAGGCTTGACATATCAAGCCGCATAAAATACTCTCAAACTCTCTCTATCAAAGTATGTAGCGGAGTCTCTTAGAAGAAGTCCTCAGGAGGAGGCTCCAACTCTTCCCCGGGCATGTAATCCGAATTTCCCGAATAGTCCGGATTTTGACACCTTAAAATCCGTGCCATCGACACGATCCTCTAGGCCGTGCCCCATGGATATGTACGGAACATTGGTGTAACAAGTAATAATAAAAAGAAAAAAGACAATTAACATCATATGCAGAAACATATCAGTTTATCTAAAGCATAAGCTCAAAAGACAGTTCTTCTTTCATGCTAACACATGAACAGAAGAACCGATCCAAACCATCGGTGATAAACAGATCACCCCAGATGGTTCGTCAAAGGAATATATCATTTAATTATATTTGTAAAAATTAAGGCTTGACATACAAAGCCGCACAAAATACTCTCAAAACTCTCTCTATCAAAGTACGTAGTGGAGTCTCCTAGAAGAAGTCCTCAGGAGGAGGCTCCAACTCTTCCCCGGGCACATAATCCGAATTTCCCGGATCCACGTCTCCCGAAGCCTCAGCAGCTGCAAGCAAGGGACCATCGATATATAGTCTAAAGGGGTGAGCTACATCCTAGCTCAATAAGGAAACCACAATTGAACATATAAGTTAAGCTCTCACATATATTCTAAAACAGTTTAAAAGCATGCTTCATCTGAAGGAACTTTTGAGAAACAATTTAAATGCATAGAAAAGATATGATAGATGCAATTTCAACTATTACTTTACATGATTATGTTCATTCACAACTTACTGGTATTAGTTACTGATTCGGCCTAATTACTTAAATCTTAACTTAAATAATCTCCGAGCAATATAGTATCAAGCATCGATGGAATACCCACCATCGTCGTCTAAATAGACACTTGTCATATCTATTTCTTACTTGAATACTACCCAGGTCCCTTTCTCATAGGCGATAGGGTTTCAAATCTCATAACTATATCCCAAGGATGTTAAAACTGGTGTACGGATTGGCCGTCGTACCAGTCACGGATATCCTGACGAGTCAGTCGAGGGTATCCCGCCACGTCGGTGGGGTATTCTATTCAAACCTTAAATAATAAAAATATCATGTGCACTACATATAGTTATTCACCATGTAATTGTGCTAATTCTAGTATATTAGACCATATTACTTTTTCTTTTACTTCACCGATAGATTTCATCTACGTCCCTGGGATGCCACTAGCTCAACGCATCACTTAGATGCTCATTATCACATTTCACATCCCCTGGGGACCTTATGAGTTCATTTAGTATTCTTACACACACACACACTTAGAAATCACAATTTGATGCATAAATGTTCATTTGAATAACTCTACATACATGCTTTTGAAAATTAAAGTACATGTTCAAGGTGTTCCCTACCTGACGTGTTCAATCGATAAGCATCAAGGTCCAATGTGGTTCAACATGCTCACGTTTGCTCGTACCACCTATGGTACATCATAACACAAGCAAAACATCAATAAGGATACACAAAAGAAGGTCCAAGACTCTCCATGAACCTCAAAGTCTAAATAAATAGTCAACTAAAATTGTCAAAATTGATTAATCGATCTCCTAAAATCGATTAATCGAAGTCCAAAATCGATTAATCGATCCCAAATCGATTAATCGAAATCCAAAATCGATTAATCAAAAACCAACATCGATTAATCGATTTCTCAAATCCTGAGTTTTTTCCAGCCACTGGAGGTGCTCAGCCGATTAATCGATTTCTAAATTGATTAATTGAATTCAAAAATCGATTAATCAAATTTAAATTCGATTAATCGATTTCGGGCCTTCTTGCCCATTCAACTTCCAGACTGAAATCGATTAATCGATTTTCCAAATCGATTAATCGATTTTGGTCAGAAACTCAGCCCCTTTGCGGGCTTTTCTTTCAAATCCTTTCCTTATCATTTATCTTCCTTTTCTATGCCTTTAATTCACCATTTAACATTAATTGACTGTACTTAATCATCACAACTTATACATTTAAATCTAACAAAGCTCACCTCAGATTAATTTCTTAAATGATCGAATGATTGGTTTGATGGCTAGGGCTCCAAGCTTTGGTTTCAATGGATCCCAATACGTCGAATCCAATATTAATTGCTTGAATCCTCCTTAAATCTGGAACCCACATTAACTTCTCATACAATTTCTCCACTTCTTACTCTCTCCCTCTCTCCTCTTAACTTCTCTCACCAATCAAACAAAAGAATCACCTTTCTTTAGGTTATTAAGTTCTTATAACTCCTCTTGTTTTTGTGTTAAACACATACACAAAAGATAGGTGTATGTGGCCCTTAACTAACCTCTAACTTCATACTTAGGTCACATTTATATCACATTCATACATTCCTTCTTAAGTCCACTGTCTGACCATCACTTGGTCAAACCTACGACCAATTGGGCACGAATCCTGAGGTCACTGTACATTATCCAAATTTCGGGGATGCTACATTCTCCCTACCTTAGGAATTTTCATCCTCAAAAATGAACTCAAAGGTGTGTCGATCGGGTCCCCCACACACAGGTGAGGTTACATATCCGTTTATGAAAAACTTATTATATTAATAATATGCAACGTAATTGCAAGCGAAGAGAGACGATTCCAACAAAAAATTTGATTTCCTCAAAAAGTTTACAATTCTAAAGATAATTACAACCCAACATTTAATTACAATCGAATTTCAAAATGAATCATAAAAAGAAACGTCATCATCTCAAGCTCAGGTCGTCCCCCCTCCTGGCTGGTCTGGTGCTGGCTGACTTGTGTCTCCTAGCTGCTGTGGAACCGAACCAGATGTGCCGGCATCAGCGGCACCCGAGTGGAAAGTGGTCGCACCCGTAGTCCATGCCTGATCTTTTGCGAGACGCTGCTGGTAGTCCTGGGGATAGATGTACCGCATGGTATGGTACATCAAGAAATTCATGCACCGGTTCATCTGCTGGTTGTTGGCCTCCATCTGGGCCAACACATCCTCTATCGTAGGCGCTGGGTGAGCTGCTCGTCGGCGGTAGGAGGAGGTAGGTGTAGTAGCGGCTGATGGTGACGGCGCATGAGGTGACACCAATGGCTGCTGCTCAGGTAGAACTGAGCCATGAGATGGTGCACCCTCAGCTGGTGGATCATGCTGTGGTGGTGGGGGTGGTGGTGGTGCTGGCCCCTGAACTGGTAGGGCCCTCCTCAATATTCTATAGCTACGACCCCACAAAGCGATGGAGTAATGCTTCATGTGGTTCGTAGTTTTTCTCTCAGTTGTTGAAATTACATACTTTGGGGAGTCAGAGTAGCATTCTAACATGCTCGAAATGAGGCGAGCATATGGCATATTTTCCTTAGGTCTCAAAGGACCATTCATCATCTTTCCCTTTATATATATCATCCCCTCGATGACAAGTTTGGTTGTGTCGAATCAACGGCCGCAGTATGCTGAGTATAAGGCCTGTTGGACCAACTCGACCCGCTCGGTGTCGTGACGCATGGGGTATAGGTTGCACTTGATTATTGAATCAAGCATCCACATATAAGGAGGTAGGTCCACCCTCCTTATAGACTTTCCCGACCCCTTTTTCCCATTGGTCATTTCGGCCATGATATCTTCAAACTTAGGATCCTCGGTAAAAGGTGGAACAGGGTGGTCTCGAGTACAAAATCTAGGTAGCATTCTAAGGATTCATGCAAGTGTCGGCATGTAAATGTGTAGCTATGACCGTCAATCTCGGTCGTAACCGTGTCGTCAACTTGACCCGCCTTTAGGTTCTGGTAAAATAGGCGTACGAGTCAAGGATAGAAAGACTCGTGCAAGAGGTTCAAAAGATTGTCGAGACACGCCTTTTGGAGGTATTGTCGGGCCCACAGGGTCTCGGCCTCCACATCGGAGTCGGTAAATAAGGCTTCGTCGATGATGAACTCATCTTCAAACTCCTTAGCTGCCCACCACTCATTTGGTTGGGGCAAAGCTTCGGGTGGGGGTTGGGGTATCGGCGACGACTCGCGTGAAGATGCGCTAGTCGAATCAGATCCTGGATCTGATGAAGAAGATGGTGATGATGGAGGTGATGGTGATGGCGGTGGCAGTGGGATGTTCTTACGCCATACCGGAAGCTTCGAAGTCGCTTGCTTCGTAGTCGAATGGGTTCTCGGAGGCATTTTGAATCAAAAATAAAAAATTTAGGGCTGTGATAATTGAAATTTCAAGAAAATTCGAAATCTAGGGTTTACCTTAGGAGTTCGATCCAAATGTGCGAGGATTTCGATTCGAAATCAGTTCAAAATCCCTAAAAACCCTAGCTGGTAAGGTAGCTTCAGGAGGAAGACGAAATGGCACCCAAGCAAAAACAAAAACTGATTTTCGAATGGGGAGAAAAATCCCCACTTATATATATAGGCCAAAATCGATTAATCAATTTCAAAAATTGATTAATCAGTTTTCATAACTTAACTCAGCCGTGTGAAATCGAATAATTGAATTCATCTTGATTAATCGAATTTTGATGTTATTAATCTTCTAGGTCTGTCATCTCACTGGTGCGCGCCAGTCGATTAATAGACCAAAAATCGATTAATCGATTTTGACAGATTTTTCCAAATTTTTTTTTATATACTTTTTTTTCCTTCATTTCCTTGTAGTACTTGACCAGTTGGTCATTGGCTTTGTGAAGCATGTCTTCACTAGGCATTACGTGGCCTAATCAATCGTAACCATGCATTCATCATCACATCATGGCAAGGTTTTGGTTCACACTCTTTCCATTGAATAGGTTGGCCAAAGTGCTCAACATTTGATTACATAAGTCATTTAAATTTACAACATGCTTGCGCTAATAAAATTAAGCTCTCAACTTGCCACAAACAAGTTTGGGTATTGCTCTCTCACATCGGCTTCTCTTTCCCATGTAGCTTCTTCGGCTGGGTGATTTTTCCATCGAACAAGTAACAAGGGGATGACTTTGGTGTGTAATACTTGTTCCTTTCGATCTAATATTTTCGCCGGTTCCTCTATCATGCTCATGTGTTCATGCATTTCCAAAGGTTGACTGCCCAAAACATGATGAGGGCCATTAATATACTTCCTGAGCATAAATACATGAAACACATTGTGCACCCAATCGAATAGCGATGGTAATTCAATGTGGTAAGCAACTTTCCCTACTCAACCCAAAACCTCGAATGGTCTAAGATAGCGGGGACTTAACTTCCATCTCTTTCCGAACCTCATCATGCCCTTCATAGGCGACACCTTTACAAACACGTGTTCACCCACCTTATAGTCTACACTGGTCTGCTTGATATCGGCGTAGCTTTTCTGCTTGCTCTGAGCCGCTTTGAATTTTGCCCTTATCATCTGAACATAGGTAGCATTATCTTCAAGCATCTCGGGTCCCAAAACAAATTTCTCACTGGTTTCCTCCCAATTGAAGGGCGATTTACATCACCTCATATAAAGAGCTTCATACGGTGCCATGCCAATGCTCGCTTGGAAACTGTTGTTGTATGCAAACTCAGTCAACGATAGGTGCTGATTCCATGATCCTTGCAACTCTAACATACATGCCCTAAGCATGTCCTCGATGATCTGATTTACCCGCTCTGTTTGCCCATCAGTTTGTGGATGAAATGCTGAACTGAAATCCAATCGCGTTCCCATTCCCTCTTGAAATTTCTTCCAAAACTTTGACGTGTACAATGGATTACGGTCAGAAATGATACTGCTTGGAATCCCGTGTAGTCGCACGATATCTTTCATACATAATTCTGCAAGTCTTCCCGCCGTGTATATCGTGTTGTAAGGCAAGAAGTGTGCTGACTTGGTCAAACGGATTACGAGTACCCAAATGGCATTATATCTCTTTGCAGTATGCAGTAGTCCAATGATAAAGTCCATAGAGATCGATTCCCACTTCCACTCCGGTATGGGTAGAGGTTGCAATAATCTCGCAGGATGTCTATGATCGACCTTCACCTGCTGACATGTCAAACACCGTGACACATACTTAGCCACTTCTTGCTTCAAACTTCTCCACCAGTAATTCTTTTTCAAATCTTGATACATTTTCATGCTACCAGGGTGGATCGCATAGTTTGACTTGTGAGATTCATCAAGTATAATTTGTCGTAGATCGGCACTGTCCAGAATGCAGAGACGGCCCTTGAACAATAAGTAACCATATTCTTTCACTGAGAACTCCTGTTTGACGCCTTCAATCACATCCTGACAAATCTTGGTTAGTGCCGGGTCTTTCATCTGTAGCTCGTGGATATGCTCAAATATCACTGGTCTCACTAATATGTTAGCCAAAAAGGCTCCTGTGACTTGTGACTCGATATTTGCATCACACAGTGCTAGATCTTCAAATAACTTTCATCGGTGCATACCCAAAATCAAACTCGCCAACTGAGCTGAACCCTTCCGACTCAAGGCATCGGCTACTACATTAGCCTTGCATGAATGGTACTGTATAGAACAGTCATAGTCCTTGAGGAACTCCATCCATCTGTACTGCCTCATATTTGATTCCTTATATGTAAACAAGTATCTGAGACTCTTGTGGTCAGTGAAAATTTCAAAGGTCTCATCGTACAAATAATGTCGCCAAATCTTCAGCGCATATATGACTGCTGCCAGTTCTAGGTCATGTGTCGGGTAGTTCTTTTCATGATCTTTCAACTGTCTTGATCCGTAAGCTATCACCTTCTTGTATTGGCTGAGCACGTAACCCAAACCATTGTACGAAGCATCACTATAGACTGCGAACCCTCCACTGCCTGAAAGAATTGCTAGTACGAGAGCTGAAGTGAGTTTCTTCTTGAGTTCTTGAAAACTCTTCTCACACGCTTCACTCCATTCGAACCTTGCATCCTTCCGTGTAAGTCTCGTGAGTGGTCTCGATATTTTTGAAAACCCCTCAACGAAACATCAATAATAGCCAGCTAATCCAAGGAAACTATGGATGTCGGTCACAGTCTTTGGTTGCTCTGAACTTACTATTGCTTCGATCTTAGCTGGATCTATTGTGACACCATATTTTTAGACGACATGCCCCAAAAAGCTAACTTCCTCTAACCAAAACTCGCACTTACTGAGCTTGGCGTACAACTGGTGTTCACGTAAGGTTTTTAGAGCAACCCTCAAGTGTTCTTCGTGCTCCGCTTTCGACTTGGAGTATATTAGGATATCGTCAATGAACACTACGACGCAGGAGTCCACGTGTGATTTAAACACCCGATTCATTAAGTCCATAAACGACGGTGGTGCATTCGTCAACCTAAATGGCATCACTAAGAACTCATAGTGTCCATACCGTGTCCTGAATGCAATCTTCTGAATGTCCTCGACCTTGATTCTCAGCTGATGGTATTCAGATCTTAGATCGATATTGGAAAAATACTTCACTCCTTGCAGCTGATCGAATAGGTCATCTATCATAGCCAAAGGATATCGGTTCTTTATGGTGAGTTTGTTCAACTGGCGATAGTCAATGCATAGCCACATTGACCCATCTTTCTTCTTTACAAACAAGACCGGTGCTCCCTATGGAGACACACTCGATCTTACAAAACCTTTGTCCATGAGGTCTTACAACTGCTCTTTCAACTCCTTCAACTCAATAGGAGCCATTCTATAAGGTGCTTTCAAAACAGGCTCCGTTCTCGGTGCTAAGTCAATGGAGAACTCCACTTCTCTCTCTGGAGGTAATCCTGATAATTCCTCTGAAAATACATCTTCAAACTCTCGCACTACTGCTATCTCGGAGATAACATTCTTCTCTTCCTTATCCTCCTTCAAAAATGCTAAATAATCGTTGCACCCTTTTCCGATCAAGCGCTTGGCCCTGACTGTAGAAATAAGTGGCATATGCATCGATCTCTCTCCTCGAAATCGAAACGATCTCCTCGTGTTAGGTTTGAAGATGACAATCTTATTCTTGCAATCCACGGTCGCACAATGTTGTGACAACTAATCCATGCCTAGGATCACATCGAATCCTTGCATGCCTAATAATATTAATTGTGCGTCCAGCTCATAGACTTTCCCATCTCTAATACTCACTACTACTGACTTGCAAATCAACTCCGTGTCAACTAATTCTCCGTCGGGATAGACACTGATAGAATATAGTCCAACGTCTTCGGAACAATCTTCATTCTCTTCGCAAACCTCGGAGTGACAAAGGAGTGGGTAGACCCTGGGTCTATCAACACTCTTGCTTCACATGCTACATAGCATCCTTTTTCATAGACTTGTAACGCACCTATAACATATATATTTTCATATACAACACATACTTTATTTAGAGAATTTAACTTACAAATGGGTTCATAAGCTTTTCTAATAAAGAATTAATGCACCTTCTTTATCTAAAATTCCTTTGAATTGAAATTTTTTATTTAAAAGGAAGCTCACCTTGGATGACGTCATGTACGTTCATTGCTTCTTGGACAGTGACTGCATAGGCTCTCCCTTGTACGATCGGTTTTCTCACTTGTATCAGTCATGGAATAGAAGTAGAAGCCATCTTGTCCTTGTTCATCTCAGGACAATCTTTAATCATGTAGGCCCACCTTGCCACATTTAAAGTAGACTCTCCTTCCCTGCTTGCAATCCACCGTCTTATGGGACTTGCCACACTTGGCACAAGTATCCCTAGGTGTGGAAGAAGCAACTCGTGAAATGCCTTGTGTAACTGTAGCCCCAGTGGAAATAGCAGGGCTCTCATACCTCATTGGCCTCCCCGACGCTAGCAATGGAAATCTCTGATGGTTAGTCTGCTACGCAGGTCTCCCATAACTAGCTTGGAATGGTTGCCTCTGATTTGGTACTACGAATCTCGGTTTTTTGTTCACCGGCTCGTAGTTCCCTGTTCTACTCTGGTCCATACTTCCTCTTCCTTGTTGTTCCCTATGGCGGTAGTGATTTTTATTTTCCTCTTCTACTACTAATGTTTTACTCATGACCTCTCCATAGGTCATCAGTTGAAACGGTGCTACTCCTCCTCTAACTTTTGGTCTCAAGCCTTGTTGAAACCTCTTTGCTCTCATCATCTCCATAATCACATATCCGGGAGCGAAGCGAGCAAGTCGCATGGACTCCACTCCGTACTCTCTCACTGTCATTCTCCCTTGAAGAAGCTGTAAGAACTGTATCTCCATTTGGTTTAGCACAACTTCGGGAAAGTATTGTTTATTAAATTCCTCAACAAACTCGTCCCACGTCCAGGGAAAACCTGGGGTCTCCTGAGCCCTAGTCCTAGAAACGGACTTCCACCAAGGCCCAACCTCCCCATCTAGCATGTAGGCTGCCCAACGGACGCTCTCGTCCTCCATGCACGTAAGCACGCTAAACACTTTCTCCATCTCACTTAGTCAATTCTCAGCAGCCATTGACTCTGCCTGCCCTGAAAAGCTAGGAGGTCTTATCCTCCTAAACTCGATAAACGCAGAGGACACTGACTGTGTCGGAGCCACTAGAGGTGTAGATGGCTGTTGTTGGTCATTGGCATGGTGAGCCGCCAAGGATGCTGCCTGTTGAGCCATGGCGGTCACCATAGTTTCCATAGTATGCATCATCCTCTGACGCTCCTCTCTGTCTTCATTTCTTTCTCTGATTCTCTCCTGTTCCCTCTGATCTCGATCCTGACGATCTCGATCCCGGTTCTCTATCTGATCTTGGCTCTCTTAGCCACCATTGCCTGAAGCCCCTCTATCTCCCAAAGGCACTCGATTGGTATTCGAGATAAAGTCATCTCGACTATGTAAATTCCTATTATGACCGCCCCTAGGTCGGCCTCTTCCCCTAGAAGACATCACGGCCTGCACGTGAAACCAAAGTTTCATTAGCATAAGTCCCTATACTCTGACAAAAATAATGATTGTCAGAATTCCTAAATGAAAAGGCTTTGATACCAACTGTGACAGCCCAGATTTCGGTACCCCGAAATCCATACCATCAGCATGATCCTCTAGGCCGTGCCCCATGGATATATACGAAACATTGGTATAACAAGCAATAATAAAAAGAAATAAGACAATTAACATCATATGCAGAAACATATCAGTTTATCTAAAGCATAAGCTCAAAAGACAGTTCTTCTTCCATGCTAACACATGAACAGAAGAACCGATCCAAACCATCGGTGATAAACAGATCACCCCAGATGGTTTGTCAAAGGAATATATCATTTAATTATATTTGTAAAAATTAAGGCTTGACATACCAAGCCACACAAAATACTCTCAAAACTCTCTCTATCAAAGTACGTAGTGGAGTCTCCTAGAAGAAGTCCTCAGGAGGAGGCTCCAACTCTTCCCCGGGCACATAATCCGAATTTCCCGGATCCACGTCTCCTGAAGCCTCAGCAGCTGCAAGCAAGGGACCTGCAATATATAGTCTAAAGGGGTGAGCTACATCCTAGCTCAATAAGGAAACCACAATTGAACATATAAGTTAAGCTCTCACATATATTCTAAAACAGTTTAAAAGCATGCTTCATCTGAAGGAACTTTTGAGAAACAATTTAAATGCATAGAAAAGATATTATAGATGCAATTTCAACTGTTACTTTACATGATTATGTTCATTCACAATTTACTGGTATTAGTTACTGATTCGGCCTAATTACTTAAATCTTAACTTAAATAATCTCCGAGCAATATAACATTAAGCCTCGATGGAATACCCACCATCGTCGTCTAAATAGACACTTGTCATATCTGTTTCTTACTTGAAAACTACCCTGGTCCCTTTCTCATAGGCGACAGGGTTTCAAATCTCATAACTACATCCCAAGGATGTTAAAACTGGTGTACGGATTGGCCGCCGTACCAGTCACTGATATCCTGACGAGTCAGTCGAGGGTATCCCTCCACGTCGGTGGGGTATTATATTCAAACCTTAAATAACAAAAATATCATGTGCGCTACATATAGTTATTCACCATGTAATTGTGCTAATTCTAGTATATTAGACCATATCACTTTTCCTTTTACTTCACCGATAGATTTCATCTGCGTCCCTGGGATGCCACTAGCTCAACGCATCACTTAGATGCTCATTATCACATTTCACGTCCCCTGGGGACCTTATGAGTTCATTTAGTATTCTTACACACATTTAGAAATCACATTTTGATTCATAAATGTTCATTTGAATAACTCTACATACATACTTTTGAAAATTAAAGTACATGTTCAAGGTGTTCCCTACCTGACGTGTTCAATCGATACGCATCAAGGTCTAATGTGGTTCAACATGCTCACGTTTGCTCGTACCACCTATGGTACATCATAATACAAGCAAAGCATCAATAAGAATGCACAAAAGAAGGTCCACGACTCTCCATGAACCTCAAATTCCAAATAAAAAGTCAACTAAAACTGTCAAAATCGATTAATCAATCTCCCAAAATCGATTAATCGAAGTCCAAAATCGATTAATTGAAATCCAAAATCGATTAATCGAAAAATCAAAATCGATGAATCAATTTCTCAAATCTTGATTTTTTTCCAACCACTGGAGGTGCTCAGTCGATTAATCGATTAATCGAATTCAAAAATCGATTAATCGAATTTAAAGTCGATTAATCAATTTCATGCCTTCTTGCCCATTCAACTTTCAAATCGAAATCGATTAATCGATTTTTCAAATCGATTAATCGATTTGGTTAGAAACTCAACCCCTTTGCGGGCTTTTCTTTCAAATCCTTTCCTTATCATTTCTCTTCCTTTTCTATGTCTTTAATTCACCATTTAACATTAATTGACTGTACTTAATCATCACAACTTATACATTTAATTTTAATAAAACTCACATTAAATTAATCTCTTAAATGATCGAATGATTGGTTTGATGGCTAGGGATCCAAGCTTTGGTTTCAACGAATCCCAATACGTCGAACTGATATTAATTGCTAGAGTCATCCTTATATCTGGAACCCACATTAACTTCTCATGCAATTTCTCCACTTCTTACTCTCTCCCTCTCTCCTTTGAACTTCTCTCACCAACCAAACAAAAGAATCACTTCTCTTTAGGTTATTAAGTTCTTATAACTCCTTTTGTTTTTGTGTTAAACACATACACCAAAGATAGGTGTACGTGACCCTTAACTAACCTCTAACTCCATACTTAGGTCACATTTACATTACATTCATACATTCCTTCTTAAGTCCACTGTCTGACCATCACTTGGTCAAACCTACGACCAATTGGGCATGAATCCCGAGGTCACTGTACATTGTCCAAATTTCGAGGATGTTAAATTCTCACTTTCTTTTACATTGTTTCAAAAAATCGTAAAGCACGATTTTTCATCTTTTAAATAGGCGATGATTCGTCTTTTAGTTTAATGATTTTTTTATTGCTTTATGAGTTTATTTTGAGTAATATTAACACCTTGGTTCTCTTTTACTGTTTTTCCTTAATATCTGCATATCAGTAACCTATTAGTAGCAAACTAAGTCCTAGCATCACTAAGTTAAAGGTGGTAAAATTATATATTATGTGACTGATCAGAGGTACATCATCGACATCAACATGAAAGGGCTGTGGTACAGCTGGCACATTCCTGATAAGAGTCTTCATGCCCTTGTTCCAAACATTTTGACCGTATTGATAAACTTGCATGTCACCCATCGCCTCGTCATTGTAAATTGGGCACCCTAGCTGATCCAGAAGATGCATGAGAAAGTGAGGGAAATAGAGCAGCAAACTCTTTGACGTCACATCAGGGTAGCGATATTGTTGTGGCAACGATACATCGCACCAAGCATCATCCCTGGAGCATCAAACCATGTGTTTGTGTGAACAACATAAAGTGCTGCCACATGATCGCTAGTCCTTTTGCTCTTTATCCCATGCGGTAACAGATTGGTAGACATAGCAATATCCCAAAATAAGATGTCACGGGGCAAAGCCGATCGAGGTGTAGACATCCCAGATTCATGCCTACCTCCACACATATTAGCGATCATAGCCTCTTAGCTTAACTTGACTTCCGGGTCGATTTGATGATTCAGAGGTCGGGAGACATAAAAATTGAATGCCCTGGCGAGATCTAAAGCATGGACTCGATAGATCCAGTTTTCAATTCACACACGGATGAAAGTGAAACCCGATTGAGAACGCGATGCCAACACCCACTCCATATTTTGATAGAACAAGTGTATGATGCGTAGGGAGACGCCGATCGGTGGGGGTGCGAGTAGCATCTCAAGGTGCACAACTTCGAGTTATTCTATGGATCGTGCAACCTCAGGGATTTGACGGAACTCGACCAAATCAAAGAAATTCTCGGTCTGGATATCTCTGTTGGCATAGTCTCCTGATGGCATGCTTCTTGGTACATTGGCTGGGCATTGGATTGCGTGACCCGCTTCAGCCATGAGGAATGTCGAAAGAAAATTTAGTACGAGGAAGGAGACAACTTCAGAAGACTCGGGATATTTTTACAGCGAACGATTGAGAAAAGGGACCACGAGTGTCCCTTAAATTAAAAAAATTTCGCTGTTGGAGACGGTTTCACATGTTAAAATCGATTGATTGATTTTGGATATTCAGTCGCTTGATTTTAACGCTTGATTTTTCGTAAGAAGGTTACATAAAGTTGATCGATTGATTTAAGGAAATCAATTGATCAAATTTAATGAGGCGCAGTTTCGAATGTACCTTCGAAAAGATGCGACGCTTGATGCTTTGGGACAAGAAGAACTGTCAAACAACTCATAATGTCGATCGATTGAACTTATTATTTCAATCGAATGACATTAAAACAACGTCAATTAGAATATCAATTGAAAAGACGTGACGATTGACTCATTGGGACCAAAAATTCAGTAATGTCGATCGATTGAAATTGACAAGTCAATCGATTGACATTAATATGATTTGACCTCACTGAACACAACAATGCATTCAATGACTTCAATCGATTGATTTGAATTCTAAATCAAACGATTGAGAACAATTTCACAAACCTAGAGCAGCACCGACTCTTCCAAGTCGATCTATTGATTTAGAAAAATCAATTGATCGAGCCAGACTCATCTAACCTATAGAAATCAAATTAACAGACACTACACACTATGAACAATTCAACTGGGTTGCCTCCCAGTAAGCGTTGAGTTTAAATGTCGACAACTAGTCCTTTCGATTCTCAATCGGCGGGATCAACAAAATCAATTATTTCAATTGTCATTTCGGTCATTGGTTTAAACATCGTGTGAAGCATTGAACATTGACCTTTAGTATCCGATTGTCTTTCATATCTTGAATCTCAACCGCACCGTGCACCGAGGTAGAGATGACCTGAAAAGGTCCTTCCCATCTTGATCTCAATTTCCCTGGGTGGAATTTCAACTTCGAATTAAAAAGCCACACCTTTTGGCCTGGATGAAACTCTTTTATGGAAATTAGTTGATCATGTAGGTTCTTGGATCTTTCTTTATAGAGTTCCGAGTTTTTGTATGCATCGTGATGTAATTCCTTGAGCTTGCTTAAGTGTTAGCGACAATTTGATCTAGCTGCCTGCATGTTGACATTGAAATGCTTGATCGCTCAGAATGCCTTGTGTTCTAGTTCAACAGGGAGGTGGCAAGCCTTCCCAAATACAACCCTAAAGGGCGACATCCCGATTAGCATCTTGAATGTTGTTCGATACGCCCACAAGGTATCAGACAAGCGCAAGGACCAATCATTCGGGTCGGGTCACACAGTTATTTCTAGAATTCTTTTTATCTTGTGGTTTGATACCTCCACTTGACCACTGGTCTATGGGTGGTATGGTATTGCAACCTTGTGCATTACATCGTATTTTTTCATTAACGCATCAAAGTGCCATTTACAAAAGTGTGAACCCCCATCGCTGATAACTGCCCGAGGTATCCCAAATAGAGTAAAGATGTTCTCCTTGAGAAAACTCACAACAACCCTGTGGTCATTTGATTTGGTGGCAATTGCTTCCAGCCATTTTGAGTCATAGTCCATCGCAACAAGGATATAAGGAAATCTGAAAGATGGTGGAAAAGGAACCATGAAGTCGATCCCACAGACATCAAATATTTCCACTATCAAGATTGGTTGCAATGGCATCATGTTTCTTTTGGAAATGTTTCCCAATCTTTGATAGCGTAGGCACTCTTTGGAGTGCTTCAAAGCATCCCGGAATATAGAGGGCTAATAGAATCCACTTTGCAGGATCTTGTATGCGGTTTTATTCCCTTTGTAGTGGCCTCCGCATGCCCCAACATGACAGAACTCCATGATGCTTAGTTGTTCTTCTTCTGGCATGCATCGTCAGATCACCTGATCAGAGCAAAATTTGAAAAAATGTGGCTCCTCCCAGAAGTAGTACTTTACTTGGGAGAAAAATAAATTCTTGTCGTTCTTACTCCACAGTGAAGGGATTTGCCCAGTGACCAAGTAGTTGACGATGTTGGCATACCAATGAGTTCTACTTGTAGCCACATTTATTGTTAACAACTGCTCATCAAGGAAAGAATCTTGAATAGGTTTTGAAGAAGGTGATTCTTCAAGAAGTATACGAGACAAGTGGTCCGTGACCACGTTTTCGACTCCTTTTTTGTCTCGTATTTCAAAGTCGAATTCCTGCAGTAGCAGAATCCATCTGATCAACCTCGATTTTGCATCCTTTTTTGTCAACAGGTACTTTAATGCGGAATGATCTGAAAAGACCACGATCTTAGAACCAAGCAAGTATGCTCGGAATTTGTCTAGTGTGTAAACTACAACAAATAATTCTTTCTCCGTGGTGGTGTAGTTTAACTGTGCATTGATCAATGTTTTACTCACGTAGTAGATTACATGAAGTAATTTATCTACTCTCTGTCCTAAATCTGCATCGATTTCATAGTCTGAGGCGTCACACATAATCTTGAAAGGCAGCGAGTAGTCTGGAGGTTTGATTATCGGAGCATCTGATAGCAATTCTCTTAACTTCACAAACACCTCCATACATGCATCATCAAAGTTAAATGGAGCATCCTTTCCGAGCAAGTTACACAATGGTTTGGCCACTTTGCTGAAATCCTTGATGAATCTTCTGTAGAAACTAGCATGCCCAAGAAATGATCGTATCTGACGGATAGATTTTGGGGGTGGTAAGTTAGCAATCAGATCGACTTTTGCCTTGTCTACCTCGATTCCCCTTTTCGATATAAAGTGACCCAGGATGATTCCTTGCTGGTCCATGAAGTGACTCTTTTCCCAGCTCAAGACAAAATTAGATTCTTCACAGCATTGTAAAACAAGTGCCAAATGGTGCAGGCATGTTTCAAATGTCTCCCCGAAAATTGAAAAGTCATCCATAAAGACTTCGATAAACTTGTTAACCATATCAGAAAATATGGCCAACATGTAGCGCTGAAAGTAGTTGGCATGTTATAAAAGCCGAACGACATTCTACGGAACGCGAAAGTTTCATAAGGGCAAGTAAATGTTGTTTTTTCTTGATCTGCGGGAAAGATAGGTACTTGATTATACCCCGAATATCCGTCAAGAAAATAATAAAATTCCTGCCCAGCCATCTTCTCTAGAATCTGGTCGATGAAAGGAAGGGGAAAGTGATCCTTTCTTGTGACGGTGTTTAATTTTCGATAATCCATGCAAACACGCCACCCGATAGTCTCTCGTATGGGTATCAATTCCCCTTCGACATTTTCCTTTACTGTTATCGCTGATTTATTTGGCACGATTTGCACTGGACTCACCCATTCGCCATCGGAGATTGCATAGATGATTCTTGCATCAAGAAGCTTGATGATCTCCTTTAAAACGACTTCTTTCATATTCGGGTTGAGTCGTCGTTGTGCCTCTTTGGATGTCTTATATCCTTCTTCCAGATGAATCTTATGCATACATACTGAAGGATCAATCCCTTTCAAATCTACCAATGTCCATCCAATCACATTTTTATGACTCATGAGGACCTTTATTAATTCACTTTTTTGCTAGTGGGATAGTGTTGATGACATAATCACCAGTAATGTTCTATTTGATCCCAGAAATGCATACTTGAGTGGTTCAGGGAGAGGCTTCAACTTCAGAGTTGGAGGTTGCTCAATTGATGGTTTGAGCTTCGGCCTTTCTGCAACGGGTAATGGCTAAACTACCGTCTTCCACTGACAGGCATCATAAGTAGTTGAGATGGTTTTCATTCCACCGGACGATGGTTCAGATCCACTCTTCTTATCATAAATTGCTAATAATGCATTTTCAAATTCTTCCTTTATTAGCATTGATGGAAGAGCTTCATCCGCAGCTTCATCGATTTGATCGATGAAGAAGCAATTGACTTCCTCCTCATTAGGAAAATGGTTCATGGCATTAAACACATTTAACCTAATCTTCATGTTCTCGAAGGACACATCCATGAATCCTTTACAGAAATTAATACAGGCATTTGTGGTTGCAAGAAAAGGACGTCCAAGGATAATGGGGATTTGATTTTCGATTTGGCTCGGGGTTCCACGTCCAGTACAAGAAAGTCTACCAAAAAGAAGAATTTGTCAATCCCTACCAGTACGTCTTTGATGATATCTCTAGGCTTTCTCTCTAACGTATTCACTAACTGGAGTGTCACCGCAGCTAGTTGCAATTCACCAAGTCCTAGCTTTTCGTACACCGAATATGGGATCAAGTTTACAGTCGCTCCCAGGTCCAAAAGTGTTTTACCAATCATTTGCCCACCAATAACACCTGAAACAATCAGGACTCCAGGGTCCTTTAGCTTGGGTGAAGCATCTAATTTAAGGATGGAACTAACTTGCTCAGTTAGAAATACCTTCTTGGATTCATGGGTACGTGCCTTCCTCTTAAGAGTACACAAGTCCTTAGGGAACTTGGCGTATGCAGGGCCTTGGTTTATCGCATCAAGCAATGGAAGATTGATCTTCACTTGCTTAAACGTTTCTAAAACATCGTCCATTTTTGATGGACCCTTCCCCAACCTTGATGGAGGTGTTAGGCACTCAGGGAATGGTGCCTTGGCCGTATGAGGATTATTTTTAGCAGCTGGGTCCTCTTCAGTCTCTGTTTGGACAATTGAAGGCGACTCCTTCTCCTTTCCTTTATCTGGTTCTTTCTCTTTTTCTTCTTCCTTTTCCACTTCTTCTGATTCAGGCAAAATTTCAACATGGTTATCAATTACCTACCCACTTCTCAAAACGGTTACAGCCTTTAGGTGGTGGCTGGTTGTGGTCCTTTACCAGATGATGCTTGACCACGAGGATTATTGATGGGCTGACTAGGAAGCCTTCCTTCTTTCCTTCGATTTAGTTGATTAGTCAATTGGCCGATCTGGTCTTCCAGTTTGGCTAAAGATTGCCCTTGGGATTGAATAGTTTGACCTAAGGATTGCACATTTTTCCCTAAGGATTGGACATTTTGCAGTGCACTCAACACTTTTCTTTGAAACCAGATCTTCTTGAACTTGGAGCATTAGTTTGATGGAAGTTTTGATTTTAACGAAATTCAGAATGTGGATGCTGATAAGTCAAATTCTGCTGGAAGTTTGAATTCTGTTGTGGACGAAAACCTTGTGGCCCACTTGGTACATTTGATCTGAATTACTAGTTTGCATATCCAACCTGGTTGGATCCTTCCCTTCCTAAGTTAGGATGGTTTCTCCATTCTTGATTGTAGTTGTTAGGATAAGGATTCCTATCTTGCTGTTAGTATGATTGGGTCACATTTACTTGCTCATGAGGGTTAGAAACCCCTGAAAAGATAATCTGAGTGGTTGGATACTCATTCGTTATGTGACCTTGATGTTCACAGATTGAACAGACAGTAGGAGTGATAGGATTTTGGGATTGTCGGGTCGCTGCCAACAACATATTCATTTGTCTTGACAACACATCAACTTTGGTTGATAGGTCAGAGGTATTGTTGTTTTCTTCAAAAAGCCCTCCTTTTGTCAGCACATGAGTCTTTTCTGACATATCCAGGTTAGCGCGACCCAATGCCTCTCTTTGCATTGAGTTCTGACTTAATCTTTCAAAAAGAGCCCAAATTTCTCCTTCATCCTTTACAACGTATGATCCTCCACACGACGCATCGACCATGCATCTTTCTTCCGAAATTAGTCTATTGTAGAAACTCTGGACTTGTTGCCATCTTGGGATTTGGTGATTTGGGCAACTTCGGAGTAATTCTTTAAATTGCTCCCAACTCTTGTGAAATGTCTCAACGGGTTGCTGAGCGAATGTCAGAATTTTCTGACGCGGATCAGTGATTTTACTGATGGGAAAGTATTTCTTCAAAAACACTCTTTGTAACTCATTCCAATTCCTAATGGATCCTGGTTCTAGTGAAAGAAACCAAGATTTTGCCTTATCTGTCAAAGAGAAAGGGAAAAGTCTCAACTTTGCTATCTTATCAGTCACATTATGTATCCTAAACATCTTGCAAACCCCATTGAAATCAGTCAGATGTGCATGTGTGAATTTTCATTGCTTAATCCGTTGAAAATTGGCAACATTTGAATCATTGTCGATTTGAATTCGAAATGATTCCCAAGAATGGGAGCATGAGTGATACTATCTTGATCCTCGTAAGGACCAGGGTCATTGTATTACTCCAACGTCCTTGGGCCAACTGATCCCACATTGTGAATTCCATTGTCTCCTTCATTATTGTTGTTCTCATTCCGTCCTCGTCTTTCTTCAGCCATGGTCTTGATGTGATCACGCTGAAGCCTTTGGTTTCTTTGATTTGTTTTGTAAGATCTTTCGATCTCATGATTCAAAGGTTGTAGGTTTGGGCGATGAGATGGGTAAAACTCATATACCGACAAATCGAGACAAGGATTACATAACCAAAATGAACTTAGAAGCAGCTTCAGTTCACAATCAATCGATTGATTTGCAAAAATCGATTGATTGAAATAGAACAGAGAACAGATTTCACACAAGTCTTTGCTTCCCAGTTGATCGATTGATTTTGAATAAAAATCAATCGATTGAGATAAGACAGTATCCACAGTCCGAGCAGAACAAAATTTAACTCTATTTTAAAAAAAAACTGAACTGAGAAACAGTCACTGTTCAAAATCGATCGATTGATTTTTGAAAATCAATCGCTTAAGGCAGTATATGCTAGCTGGACAGACAACAACTCAAACTGGAACAGTAACAATTCAACCTCTATCAATCGATTGTGGTAGATCAATCGATGGATTTGAAACTATGAGCAAAAATTGACTCAATTCTCTGTTCCTTAGTTAATCAATTGATTTTTGACAATCAATCGATTGAGAAAGATCAGAGCAGAGCAAATCCATTCAGGTTAATTCAGAATCAATCGATTGATTATGAGAAATCAATCAATTGACTAACAAAATAGTGAATGATTTTTAGAGTCCAAGTAGAAATTTTTTGGAATCACAACAGAAATAAAATAATATATATATATATATAAATTTTTACAAAAATAAAACAAAATAACTCTCCTAAAAATCAATAAAATTCTGTTGCTTCCCCAGCAACGGCGCTAAAAATTTGTTGGTTTTAAAAGTAATACCCTTGCAAGCGCACAAAATCTATTGAAGCAGGGTAATATCAAGGGTGTCGATCCTACAGGGAAGCACAAAATTTAATTAATTTTAAAGAGTGCAATGAACCTAAGGAAGTACCAAAGGTGAAGATTTTTATACGATGAAGTGTTGTGATTTTAAATTGAGTTTTACTCACAAGCGCACGAATCAGATTGTAGTTAATGGGTGCGGAGTACGAGATCGTTCCTACGGAGATTGGCCAGAAAATTATGAGGAAACAATAATCAACTAAAGGAATTACCACATATTGAAGGAAATATTTAACTAGCTTACTGATTTTTGAGAGAGAGAGTGAAAAGATTTAAAACTAGGCAATGAAATGGAATTTAACAAATATTAAAGAGTGAGGATTATGATACTAACTCCTCCCATCGTTAGTTTATCATTTACAAAATACGAATCTATTGATTGAGATATAAGATTATCATAAGATGTGCTACATGTAAATACTGAACCCAAACACACACGAATTCTACATTGCAGATCTGAGGTCATAGGAGTTCATGATTAGAACCCATGAATGCATGATTAACATCCATACCTTAGATGGCAATTGGAATAAGATCCCAGTGTAAATTTCACATTGTGGATCTAAGATCAAGGGGATGCATGATTAACACCCATGGATGTGTGATTAGCACCCATATCTTAGATAACAATCAGAATTCACAACATCGACAAGAGCATTAGAGAAGGAACCCAGAGTAAAATCACCATTGTAAATTCGAGATAATGGAGATCACGAGGATGCATGATTAGCACTAATGGATGCATGAGTAGCACCCGTATATTAGATAGCAATCAAATTTTACAACATTGATAATGAATATCACAATCATAGATCTATATTATTGTAAATGAATACTTTATATGGGGTTCATTAGATCACCATCCTCAAAAAGAGATAGCTACGCATACTAGAAATGAAAGAAATGAAAGACATAATTGAAAGATAAAATGAAAATAACATTAAAATACCGTAAAAGAAGCTTTAATAATTCGAAAGTAAACTTTGATCCAATTGTAAAATGAAACTAAGCTAGAGGCTAAACCTAAGAAAATGCAAGAACAAAGCTTGAAAAATGAAAGAGAAATGCTTAAAAGAAAACTAAAAAATGTTAGGGAAAATAAAAGCTTCGCAAAGGGAGAGACCTAAAACTAATTCCCAAGTTTGCTTAAATAGGTCATCAGCTCCAGATTTGAAATTCAAATTCAAATTCAGGGCCCAACAACCCATTTGCTCCAGTGTTCCATAGTTTTATGCTCTTCTATACTTCTAATTGCATGCAATGGCTAGATTTTCCTAAAATACTAAAAACCTTTTAAATCTATCAGCTAGCCTTCTTCGAATGGATAAATGTAGGCTTTAGGAGGTGAAATATCATCATAATTCACCACTCATCACACCCCCAAACCTAAACTTTGCTAGTCCTTGAGCAAAGGAGAAAATAAGCAACCTGAAAATAATCAACAAATGCTACTTTGGTACGGAGCACAATTACATTTAGCCCATGCAACTGGCCTTTAAACCACTAGGTGATCCATAGTAGAAGAGTTTTGTCTCCTGAGAGTTTTCAGTGAAGTTACCCACAAACTTCTAAAATTTTCAAACCATCGGTAAAATTGAGTTTTCAAAACATGATTTTTATATATATTTAACTTCAAAGCACAAAACCATTAATCAATTCAACATGTGAATTCTCAATTTCAAATATCAATGTTATACCTATCATACTAGTATCCATTCAAATTAGTCTAATGCTCAAATCGTTAGATAACTCATCCATTCATGCAGAAACGTAAAGTGCATATACACCAATGCTAATATCCATTTTTCTCAGAACCAGTCCAAACAGTAAACCATCGGATCTCATGTTTCGACTTAATCCTCACAATAGATTTACTCTCAAAATAGAAACACACCGATGATGGGTTCATTTTCGCTCACATGTGAGAGATCAATACAAAGCAAGCAAAAGGGTCTCACATGATAAATGAAACACGATGTAATCAATGAACAAAAATAAATCTCATAAGAACATATACTTGTATATCCTAAGTAGGTCATATCAAGTGTCATAGGTATCATATATTCACTCTCCACAAGGCAGTTACTATATCAAGATCGGATTATGAAGGTCTTTGTAAGGTTGTACTAGGGCTTAGGTAAGGGTAAGAAAGAAAGGAAAGTTGGGATTCAAAATTTCTAAGAAATCATTAAAGGAACTTGTTTGATTTTTCTATTTTTTAATTTTTTCTTTTCTAATCTCTCACTATTTTTCTCTTTTTCTCAACTTTCTTTTCTTTTCTCACTCCTTTTTTTTCTTTTGAATTTTATTTTCTTGAAACACCTCATATTTTTCATTATTTTTCACAATTTTCTTTTTCTCCCTTTTTCTTACATTTTTCTGTCATACTTTCTCAGTAAACGCCATAACTGGATATCTCTCCACTTATACTCTTTTCGTTCATTCTCATCCCTCATTTCTAATTTCTTATAAGTAAGAAGGGTAAGGCTAAATTTTCTGAAATGGTGAAGGGTTAAAGGTTAATGTGGCTTATCAAAGAATGTATAAAGGTAAATTTTTCAATAGGCTCTCAAAGGGATACTAGAAAAATAAATTTATATGAAATTAGACATTTTAAGCACAAATGAGCCAAAGATGGCCTTCAATCATGTCTTCAAAAAATAGTAACCTTGCCTATTTGCCTTAAGCAAATATACAATATGTTCTAGCACAATTATATGAATTTAATGTTATGTAAAGTCACAGGTCAAAGCAAAATGTATGAGATTATGCAAAAATAATTCGTATTCAAAGATAACTCCGAGTTTATATAAGCACTCATCAAAGATGGGAAATTAGCTCTAACGCTTACTGGATTTAGTCTTCACTAAGAACCTAAGATTCAAAGTTCAAACTGGTTCTTTGATTTCTAGATCCTAGCATGGTATAAGTGTAAAAAGTATATAAGCATGAATTTTAGAGCCATCCTCGAATTGTCACCTTAAATTTCATCATCCTAGCTACAAGTAATCAAAATATGACATCGATATTCTCAAAATTAAATTCACATACATCATTAACTAAAGTTTGAAAACTATCGTACAATAACATATGATGGCTCCAATATTTTATTTTTATTTTTTTTATTTTTTATAAAATTGGTTTTAAGGGTATCAAAATAATAATATCGCAGAAACTACACCTTCAAATATGAATTGAACAATATCCTCATTATTGACAATAAACAAAATATTAGACTAAGGTGAGAGAACATACCTGAAGTAATGATTTGAGGCACGTGGAAGCACATGAAAAGGTGAGAGATAGGAAAATCCTTCCAAACCTATATGAAAATAAACTAGTATAAGATAACCTACCCATCGAGAAATATATGTATATCCAAGCATCCTCACCACACAAAAAAAATGTCAACAATAGAGAGGAGATTATCAATAGTAACAAAATGCTACTAGAAAACACTATCAAAACCATAATCAACTATAAAAATAAGTGTATCTAATCATTTTATTATTTTTATTTTTTTGTTCTTTTATTTATTTATTTTTGTTTGTTTTTTGAATTTCAAATATCAAATTTTGAATTTTATTTTATTTATTTTTGTTTTTTTCAAATTTGAAATTGAAATTTCAAATTTCAAATTTTAAGTTTCAAATTTTTGAATTTGAAACTTTAAATTTTTGAATTTAAACTTTTTGAAATTTTTTTTTGTGCAAATTTCAAATTCAAATTTCAAATTTCAAACTTCAAATTTCAAATTTTAAGTTTTTTTTTTTTTTTGCTTTAAATTTAATTTAAATAAAAATTTTCTTAATTATTTTTATTTTTATTTATTTATTTATTTATTTCAAATTTCAAATTAAAATTTTTTGAATTTTAAATTTTGAATTTTGAATTTCAACTTTCAAATTTTTAAGATTTGAAATTATTTTATTTTTATTTTTATTTTTTTTCAAATTCAAAATTCAAAATTCAAAATTCAAAATTTCAAATTCCAAAATTCAAAAATTCAAAGTTCAAAATTCAAAATTTAAATTCAAAATTTAAAAATTCAAAATATAACCCTAAAAAGGCAATGAACTAAAGTGCAATAAACTAAATGAAACCTATAAATCCTACAAGTCCTATAAATCTTAAAAATCTTAAAAGGCAATAAGTTAAAAACAAATAAACTAAAAAGAACCCTTACAACTCCTACAAATCCACAAAATCCTATAAATAAACTGAAAGACAATAAACTAAAAGGCAATAAATTAAAAGGAACCTATAAATCCTATAAATCCTACAAAGAAAAGAAAGGAAGAACAGAAAATCTTACCAATCCTAAAGATTCTAAAAATAAAATCCTAAAAAATCTTTAAAAATCATAAACTAGAAATCTTGAAAATCCTACCAATCCTAAAAAAATCCTACAAATCCAAAATTTCAAAAATTCTAAACAATTTCAAAATTCAAAATTCAAAATTCAAAATTCAAAATGTAAAATTTCATATTTTGAATTTAAAATTTTTTTTTTTAACTAGTAGAAATATCTATTTATGTCTAAGGAAATTGTTAAAATTAACTATCTATTTCCTAAAATTTTTAGATTTTCTATATCCAATCCCTGACAGCGACGCCAAAAACTTGTTGTGATTTTAAATTGAGTTTTACTCGCAAGCGCACGAATCAGATTGTAGTTAATGGGTGCAGAGTACGAGATCGTTCCCACGAAGATTGGTTAGAAAATTATAAGGAGGAAACAGTAATCAACTAAAGGAACTATCACAGATTGAAAGCAATATTTAACTAGCTTACTGATTTTTGAGAGAGAGTGAAAAGATTTAAAAGAGGCAATGAAATGGAATTAAACAGATATTAAATAGTGAGAATTAGGATACTAATTCCTCCCATCGTTGGTTTATCATTTACAAAATACAAATCTATTGATTGAGATATAAGATTATCACAGGATGTGCTACATGTAAATACTGAACCCAAACACATGTGAATTCCACATTGCAGATCTGAGGTCATAGGGGTGCATGATTAGCACCCATGAATGCATGATTAACATTCATACCTTAGATGGCAATTGGAATAAGATCCCGGTGTAAATTCCATACTGTGAATCTAAGATCAAGGGGATGAATAATTAGCATTCATGGATGCGTGATTAGCATCCATATCTTAGATAACAATCAGAATTCACAACATCGGCAAGAGCATTAGAGAAAGAACCCAAAGTAAAATCACCATTGCAAATCCGAGATCATGAAGATCATGGGGATGCATGATTAGCACCCATGGATGCATAATTAGTACCCATATCTTAGATAGCAATCAGATTTTATAACATTGATAATGAAATATCACGACATAGATCTATATATTGCAAATGAATACCTCGGATGGGGTTCATTAGATCCCCATCCTCAAAAAGAGTTAGTTATACATACTAGAAATAAAAGAAATGAAAGATAAAATTAAAATAACATTAAAATATTGTAAAAGAAGCTTTAACAATTTCAAGGTAAACTTTGATCAAAGTATATTTTTTCTTCAAGCTGTAAAATGAAACTAAGCTAGAATTTAAACCTAAGAGAATGCAAGAACAAAACTTGCAAATGAAAGAGAAAGCTTAAAAGAAAATTAAAAAATGCTAGGAAAAATAAAAGCTCCTCAAAGGGAGAGACCTAAAACTAATTCCGAAGGTTGCTTAAATTGGTCCTTAGCTCAAGATTTGAAATTCAAATTAAAATTAAAATTCAGGGCCCAACAGTACATTTGCTCCGGTGTTCCAGTGTGAGTCGGTTTTATGCTCTTCTATACTTCTAATTGCATGCAATGACCAGATTTTCCTGAAACACTGAAAACCTTACAAGTTTGTCAGCCAACTTTCATCGAATGGCTAAATATAAGCTTTAGGAGGTAAAATATCATTATATTACACCACTCATCATGAAGATTAACTATTACACAAAACACAATTAATGAAATCTAAACAAAGCTTATGAAAAGAAAACGATGAATAATCAAACAATGATGATAGAATAATTAAGGAATCTGCTAACCCTAGATTTGTAATTTTTCTACTAATAATCCATACATTCCAATGACAAATTATTTACTATCCTTTTACTTACTATCCTTTTACTACAAGCAAAATGAATTGATAAGAATATGATTATTGATTCGGCATGTAGTATCCTAACACTATGATGCATTCAATCACGATATAAATTATACGAAATGTATAACGTATCACAAATACGAAACCATAATAATAATAATCAATCGTACAACATCCTATATCGGTCTAAAAGATCGATCCAGGTGGAACAACTCTTTTATTGTCACTGATCTATAAGATCAACGACTATAAATGAGTATTCGAAGATACACGATAAGCACAAACTAACAGTCGTATGATTCAATAATTATGCCAATAAATAATGGGATTGAAAATAAATCAAGTACTCTTCTAGGGGTCGCTTTCTCCTTGAACGAGGGTTTTAGCCGCTCATCTCCAATTCACACGCAATGCACAAATCCAAAGCCATCAAACACATTTATTAAATTATCAAATGTTTAGATATTTTACGAAAAGATCCAGAACCTTACAAGGCTTTGATCCTAATTACAAACTACTGAAAAGCTAATTACTAAAAACAATGAAGAAAATTGAGAAGAAAAATTGAGAAAATTCGGCCAAAAAGGAGTCCCCAAGACCTTATACACTACTTTGTTTATATAGGGCAAGCATGGAAGAGTTTCCTTTTACAGGTCAATTGATTGAATTCCAAAATTCAATTGATTAACTTCAAAATCTGAAATTGGTGGGCTCAAATATCTTAACGTCAATTGATTGATTTTGGGAAATCAATCGATTGAATTTAAATTCAAATTTTGAGAAGCAAACAATTGTCATAGATTCAATCAATTGATTTTCATAACTTAATCGATTGAATTTAAATTCAGATTATGAGCGGCAAAATAGATGTCATAAACTCAATTGATTGACCCTGACATGTGATGTAACATCCTGAAAAATTTTGACCTTTGAACAGTATGCCTTGTTGTGCGTGCCCGACTGATCACGTACCCGACATGGTGAAAATAATTAAGTTAGTTGGGCTAAGTCTTAAGTGAAAAAAAAAAAAAAAAAAGATTGGTTTAGACTCGCGTGTGGACCTTTGGATGAATTGTATACACCTAGCTATGACGTACTAGCTTAACACCTAAGTTTAGGTTGGTTATAAATGAAAATAAAGGCAGGAGAATTTATTTTTCTTATAATTTTGGTTCTAGAGAGAGAATAAAAGTTTAGTAATGGTTAAATAACTTATTTGACTAATTGGACCAACTGTATTGGCTGCTAGTTGGGCCAACTGATTGGGCCGACTATTCGAGCCAACTATAGGTCCTGATCGGGTGCATGTCTGTTAAGAAACATGTCACCGTTTAAATTTTTCAAATGAGATCATTTTAAGTCCGTTTGAGCTCGTATGAGATTTTTAGGACCAAGTTCATACACCGTGGTGGTGCGTATTGGCTTAACGCCGGGTCCGATTGATAAGTAGTTTGGGTGTACAGGCCCCACACTGAACCAAGGGATTATTTATATAATAGATAATACCTTAACTAGATACGCCCGTTTCACGCGAAAAACTAGGTCCTTAGATAAGACTAACACCCAAAATGGGTGTATGTGTTTTGCATGAGAGCCGGCCTTTTTAGTTAAAAAAAAAAAAAAAAAAAAGTGCTAGCTTCCTTTTGAAGCCTTAACCGGTTGCAAGAATTTGATGGTTTGGATTTTGAAGAGAGAAGGAAGAAGAAAGAGGAAGAATCGCCGGATTCATATGCTCCAAGCCTTGTGATTGTGTGGAAAAGGTTTTGTGAGATCGTATAAGGGAAGGATCATTGTCGATTTTGACTTTTGGTTTTGGTTTTGTGGGTTTTGAAACCCTCTTCTTGTGAAGAGATCATGAATTTGATCCACAAATCATAGCGTGAGTTTGTGTGAACTGTGTGTGTAAGGATTGCCGTCAATTTCGTGGGCTTGGGTGTGATCGTGAAGCTCGGAGATGATCGAGGTGGGTTTGGAAACCCTTTTTATTTAACGAAGAAGACGATCCGATCTACGAGTAGATCACCTATTTAAAGAGGTAAATAATGTAATTCTTCAATGTATTTTAACTAAATCTAGATCGATTAGATGTGTGTAAAAGATTAGGATCAAAAGGATTGAATTTTGATGAAAAAAATGGGTTTCAAGGTTCAAACCCGAGAAGTGCTCAGAAACTGCCAAAATCGATTAATCGATTTTGAAACTTGATTAATCAATTTTTTACAAGAGAGAAATTCGAGAGGAACTTCACGAAATCGATTAATCGAAGAGAATTTCGATTAATCGATTTTGAAATTCGATTGATCGATTTTGAAAATCGATTAATCGAGTTTGTCTGGGCTTAGTGATACTACCATAGTATTTCGGCCATACCTTTTTGTGCCGAATATTGATTGACGTGATTCTTGTTGCGTTGGAAAGAAGACAGAAAGCCCTACAACTTTCATGAATTGACCAACTTGTGAATCAACCATTTTAAAGGTCAAAATTTAGTAATACATTAGGTAAATTTCTGATTTTGTCGAGAAACGAAACCGATTAATCGAGTAAAATCGATTAATCGATTTTTGAATTTCGATAAATCAAAATTGGGTTGATTAATCGACTGGCCTCAAATAGTGAACAAGATTTTTGGCTCTTTGAAAATCGATCAATCGAGATAAAATCGATCAATTGATTTTGAAAATCGATTAGTCGATTTTGTCTGAGTTGCCAGTACGGCTTTTGTATTTTGACCATAACTTTCTACTCCGACCTCCGATTAATGCGATTATTGAGGCGTTGGAAAGATAACAAAGAGATCTACAATGTTTATGTTTTGACCAACTTATAAATCTAAATTTTTAAAGGTTAAAATATAGGAGGAAGGTTACATTAATTTCTATATTGGCGCGAACTTGCCCGTTCCGACTCGATTTTAAAAAAAAATACTTAAATAGTCTAAGTTATTAGTGATTAGTGTTGATCCTTAATACATCATCATATATTTGTGATGTAGATTGAGGGAGGAAAGCCATCGATAGGACATTGCTTGGCTTTGCGCAATTTCGAGGTTAAGGTGGGGAAAATTTCATACGCAATTGCATTTTGATTTAATTTCATAGATGCTTGATATGATTGAATGAAAGATGATAAGTTTTGTTTTGAAATGAATTAGTATTTGAAATCCTTGCAATGGAAACTTCAGATCTTTGAACTCAAATATTTGATTGAATATTTTGATTGTTTGAAATGCTCGAAAGCTTTGAATTATCGAATCTTTGACATAGTGGCTGTTTTAAAAATTATTGACGTATCGAATCAAGAAATGATCTTTGTTTTGAACCTTTTATATAGCCTTCGAAAATCATGTAAGGAATTTTAGTCTTGAACATCGTATGTGTGTTTTGCAAGTTTTGAATCAAACCCAGAAGTTAAATTTGAAGGAAGCAAATGTGAACTTTGAATTGAATCCAAATCAAATTTGTATATAAATTTAAATCCAAATCGAACCATAAGTTAAGAAAATTTTAAGTGGACCGCTATGGGCGGATTATAAGTGTGTTGTGGACCGCTAAGGGCAGATTATATTACATCGTAGACCGCTATGGGCGGATTATATGTGCATGTGTGGACCGCTATGGGCGGATTATATGATACCTTGTGGGCCGCTAGGGCGGAATCAAACCGGCACGGCGGCTAACCGTGAATCGAACCGGCATGGCGGTTAAACCCATGAATCGAACCGGCACGGCGGGATATCCGTGAATCGAACCGGCACGGCGGCTAATCGTGAATCGAAGCGGCATGGCGGTTAAACCCATGAATCGAACCGGCACGGTGGGATATCGATGAATCGAATCGGCACGACGGCTAACCATGAATCGAACTGGTATGGCAGTCTCCGTGAATCGAACCGGCACGGCGGGATATCCGTGAATCGAATTGTGTAAACTATGTGACAATGTGTAAGCTATGCAAGTGAGTGTTTGAATTGAACTGACACAACAGTCTTCGTGAATCGAACCGGTACGGCGGGATATCCGTGAATCGAATTGTGTAAGCGAAGTAAGAAAGTGTGAAACATATAAGTAAGCTAAGTAAGAATGTGCAAGACTTGTAAGTAAGATAAGTAAGGACTGTGTAAGATGTGTGAGTAAGCCAAGTAAGAATGTATAAAACATATATGTAAGCAAAGTAAGAATATGTAAGACATGTGGGTAAGTCAGGTAAGAATATGTAAGACATGTAAATGAATGTGATTCAAACTCAGTAAATTGAAAATAAGAAATATGCTTCTGATAAGAGATTAGTCAGTTTCAATTTTATTAAGAAAATGTCTTTGAAATCAGTTTCGGTTTTGATAAGAAAACATCTTCGAAATCAGTTTGCCTTTGAAATTAGTTTTGAATTTGGATAAGAAAATGCCTTTGAACTCAGTTTCAATTTTGATAAGAAATGCCTTTGAAATCAGTTTTAGCCTTGATAAGAAAATATTTTGATCTTGTCTTTTAATTTATGCATGTGATGAGATGTATATTGGTATTAGTTTTCTCCATTGAGCTTGGATGTTAGCTCACCCCGACTATACGTCACAGGTGTAGCTTTGAGGAGGGCCAGACTACATATTTGAAGAAAAAGGAGCTTCCGCATAAGGATTTGTACTCTGTTTTGGGATCGTAGATTTAGTGGATCGTGGATCTTGGTAAGTTCGAGGTTGGTACGTCCATGCTATTATACATGCATGGTACACTACTGTTGGTGATGGTTAGTCATCACTGGCATTTGTTTAGTTCAGTACATATTAGATATTAGAATTGAAATTTTGTTCATGATACTTATATAACCTTGCTTTGATTTCTGTCTGCATATGGATGTGCCAAGTGTTCTGTATCAGATTGTGATCTACGATTTGGCGGTCCGAATTTTCTCATTTGGTTTTGGTGTAAAGTTAAAAAAATAAAAAAGAAAAAAAGAAAAAAAAAATTCTCCAAATTTTAGGTTGGGAAAATCCGGGCTGTCATAGTTGGTATCAAAGCTATTTCTTTTAGAAATTCTGACTATCATTCTTTTTGTCAGAGCATAGAGACTTCTGCTAACGAAACTTTGATTTCACGTGCAGAACGTGATGTCTTCTAGGGGGAAGAGGCCGACCCAGGGGCGGTCATAATAGAAATTTGCGTAGTCGAGATGATTTCATCTCGGATACCAATCGAGTGCCTATGGGAGATAGAGGGGCTTCAGGCAGTGGTGGCCAAGGGAGCCAAGATCAAGCAGAGACTCAGGATCGAGATCAGAGGGAACAAGAAAGAGTAAGAGAAAGGAACGAAGAGAGAAAAGAGCGTCAGAGGATGATGCATACCATGGAAACCATGGCGACTACCATGGCACAACAGGCAGCATCTTTGGCGGCTCATACCGCTCATGAGCAGCATCAGCCACCTACACCTCCAGTGGGTTCTGCACAGTCAGTGCCCTCTGCATTTACCGAGTTTAGGAGGATCCGTCCTCCTAGCTTTTCAGGGCAAGCAGAGCCAATGGACGTAGAGAATTGGCTAAGCGAAATGGAGAAGGTGTTCAGTGTACTTACATGTACTGAGGATGAGAGTGTACATTGGGCGGCTTATATGCTAGATGGGGAGGCAGGCCCATGGTGGAAGTTCGTGTCACGGACTAGAGCGCAAGAGACCCCTGGATTGCCTTGGACATGGGAGGAATTCGTGGGAGAATTCAATAAGCAGTACTTCCCTGAGATAGTGAGAAATCAAATGGAAGTGAAATTCCTACAGCTTGAACAGGGGAGGATGTCTGTGAGAGAGTATGGAGTCGAGTTTATGAGGCTCGCTCGCTTTGCTCCTGAGTTCATGGTGACAGATCTGATGAAGGCTAAGAAATTTCAACGCGGCTTAAGGCCGGATATAAGGGGAAAAGTCGCTGCTTTTGAGTTGAAAGAATGAATGAGCAAGGCTCTTGTGGTGGAAGAAGACATGGAAGAAAAGTATAAGAGAAGGGACCAACAGAGTAGTGGCAGGTCAAGTCAAATGCAGTCATATGCTCACAAACAGGCAATCGAGATACCGAAGTTATTGATGCCAGCGCCTAGTCTGCCTACTCAGCGTATCCACTCAAGACCACCCATGTCCACGCATGGAGTGCCCCTACGCCTTACAAATCCCACGACCGCTGGGGCATCGAGCGTACCGCAAATTTCTCATACTTCCTCATCAGCACCGATTGAGTCATGCTCACGATGTGGAGGACCACACAAGATAGAAGAGTGTTGGTGGGTCACAGGCGCATGCTTCAAGTGTGGACGAACAGGACATCGGATAAGAGAATGTCCCAAGGCAAAGACGGGTCAGTGAGGAGGACCTGGTTTAGTGATACTTTATGGTTTTGGAGGGTAGTATATTATTGGTATGGATGTTATAAAACTATTGAAGCATGTTAGATGCACCGTGATCTTTAACTCTAACTGAATGGTTATTTTATCATTTAAGGATGCCTAGTATAAATTTACCTTGGTTCTTTTGTGGATGGTTGAATATATTTTAGAAATGATAGCTGGTTTCGGAGATTGATGGTTTTAATTTTTGTTATCTTGGTCCATCCATGATTGTTGCTTAATGATGCACATGGAAAATGAGAAATAATTTCAGGATTATGGTTATAACTTAAATTGTAATGAACTTCCTTTAGGGTAATGCTTTAAATAGACTCCATGATTATGGAATGAGTACGTTATAGAATGGTCTAATCCACTATATGAACAATTGTGGTTGTGCATGTGGTAGTCGTATTTTAATGGTTGTAAATTATGGATGAATGCTGCCCGGTGTGTGTTTTGTATGAGGAATATCCAGCAGCCCTAGTGCATTATGGTATATTCGCTCATGTTAGTTTTGAATAAATTATTGAATTTTAAATTTAGTTAAAGGTTTGCGATCTCATTCGTTATTTTCTTGGGCGGTGCGACTCTGTTTTAGTATGGATGCTATGTCATGAACGCGAACGCTATGTACTGAATTTTTGAGGACAAAAATTCCTTTAAGGAGGGGAGAATGCAATAACCCTAACTAATTACGTTGACATTGAATCATTGACTCTTGAAAAGTATTGACTCTTAGGGAGAGTAAGATTACTCTTGTTTAGGACTAATAAGCATCTATACCTCTTCAACTAGAAATATGCCAATTTTTGAGGACGAAAATTCTTTAAGGTGGGAAGAATGTAACATCCTGAAAAATTTTGACCTTTGAACAAGATATGGCTGCAAAGCGTGTCTGATCGATCACGTGCTTCGACATGGTGAAAATAATTAAGTTAGTTGGGCTAAGTCTTAAGTGAAAAAAAAAAAAAAAAAAGATTGGTTTAGACTCGCGTGTGGACCTTTGGATGAATTGTATACACCTAGCTATGGCGTACTGGCTTAACACCTAAGTTTAGGTTGGTTATAAATGAAAATAAAGGCAGGAGAATTTATTTTTCTTATAATTTTGGTTCTAGAGAGAGAATAAAAGTTTAGTAATGGTAACTTATTTGACTAATTGGGCGCTAGTTGGGCCAGTTGGGCCGACTATTCGAGCCAACTATAGGTCCTGATCGGGTGCATGTCTGTTAAGAAACATGCCACCGTTTAGATTTTTCAAATGAGATCATTTTAAGTCCGTTTGAGCTCGTATGAGATTTTTAGGACCAAGTTCATACACCGTGGTGGTGCGTATTGGCTTAACGCCGGGTCCGATTGATAAGTAGTTTGGGTGTACAGGCCCCACACTGAACCAAGGGATCATTTATATAATAGATAATACCTTAACTAGATACGCCCGTTTCACGCGAAAAACTAGGTCCTTAGATAAGACTAACACCCAAAATGGGTGTATGTGTTTTGCATGAGAGCCGGCCTTTTTAGTTTAAAAAAAAAAAAAAAAAAAGGGCTAGCTTCCTTTTGAAGCCTTAACCAGTTGCAAGAATTTGATGGTTTGGATTTTGAAGAGAGAAGGAAGAAGAAAGCGGAAGAATCACCGGATTCGTATGCTCCAAGCCTTGTGATTGTGTGGAAAAGGTTTTGTGAGATCGTATAAGGGAAGGATCGCTGTCGATTCCGACTTTTGATTTTGGTTTTGTGGGTTTTGGAGCCATTTGGGAGTTTTGAAACCCTCTTCTTGTGAAGAGATCATGAGTTTGATCCACAAATCATAGCGTGAGTTTGTGTGAAGTGTGTGTGTAAGGATTGCCATCGATTTCGTGGGCTTCGATGTGATCGTGAAGCTCGAAGATGATCGAGGTGGGTTTGGAAACCCTTTTTATTTAATGAAGAAGACGATCCGATCTACGAGTAGATCACCAATTTAAAGAGGTAAATAACGTAATTCTTCAATGTATTTTAACTAAATCTAGGTCGATTAGATGTGTGTAAAAGATTAGGATCAAAAGGATTGAATTTTGATGAAAAAAATGGGTTTCAAGGTTCAAACCCGAGAAGTGCTCAGAAACTGCCAAAATCGATTAATCGATTTTGAAACTCGATTAATCGATTTTTGACAAGAGAAAAATTCAAGAGGAACTTCACGAAATCGATTAATCGAAGAGAATTCCGATTAATCGATTTTGAAATTCGATTGATCGATTTTGAAAATCGATTAATCGAGTTTGTCTGGGCTTACTGACACTACTGTAGTATTTCGGCCATAACTTTTTGTGCCGAATTCTGATTGACGTGATTCTTGTTGCGTTGGAAAGAGGACGGAAAGTCCTACAACTTTCATGAATTTACCAACTTGTGATTAAACCGTTTTAAAGGTCAAAATTTAGTAATACATTAGATAAATGTTTGATTTTGTCGAGAAACGAAACCGATTAATCGAGTAAAATCGATTAATCGATTTTTGAATTTCGATTAATCGAAATTGGGTCGATTAATCGACTGGCCTCAAATAGTGAACAAGATTTTTTGCTCTTTGAAAATCGATCAATCGAGAGAAAATCGATCAATCGACTTTGAAAAATCGATTAATCGATTTTGAAAATCGATTAGTCGATTTTGTCTGAGTTGCCAGCACTACTTTGGTATTTTGACCATAATTTTCTACTCTGACCTCCGATTGATGCAATTCTTGAGGCGTTGGAAAGATAACAAAGAGATCTACAACTTTTGTGTTTTGACAAACTTATAAAGATAAATTTTTAAAGGTTAAAATATAGGAGGAAGGTGACATTAATTTCTATGTTGGCCCGAACTTGCCCGTTCCGACTCAATTTTTTTTTAAAATACTTAAATAGTCTAAGTTATTAGTGATTAGTGTTGATCCTTAATACATCATCATATATTTGTGATGTAGATTGAGGAAGGAAAGCCATCGATAGGACATTGCTTGGCTTTGTGCAGTTTCGAGGTTAAGGTGGGGAAAATTTCATACGCAATTGCATTTTGATTTAATTTCATAGATGCTTGATATGATCGAATGAAAGATGATATGTTTTGTTTTGAAATGAATTAGTATTTGAAATCCTTGCAATGGAAACTTCAGATCTTTGAACTCAAATATTTGATTGAATATTTTGATTGTTTGAAATGCTCGAAAGCTTTGAATTATCGAATCTTTGGCATAGTGGCTGTTTTAAAAATTATTGACGTATCGAATCAAGAAATGATCTTTGTTTTGAACCTTTTATATAGCCTTCGAAAATCATGTAAGGAATTTCAGTCTTGAATATCATATGTGTGTTTTACAAGTTTTGAATCGAACCCAGAAGTTAAATTTGAAGGAAGCAAATTTGAACTTTGAATTGAATCCAAATCAAATTTGTATATAAATTTAAATCCAAATCGAACCATAAGTTAAGAAAATTTTAAGTGGACCGCTATAGGCGGATTATAAGTGTGTTGTGGACTGCTAAGGGCGGATTATATAACATCGTAGACCGCTATGAACGGATTATATGTGCATGTGTGGACCGCTATGGGCGGATTATATAATACCTTGTGGGCCTCTAGGGCGGAATCGAACCGGCACGCCTACTGCAATCGAATCCGGCATGGCGGTTAAACCCATGAATCGAACCGGCACGGTGGGATATCCGTGAATCGAACCGGCACGACGGCTAACCGTGAATCGAACTGGTACGACAGTCTCCGTGAATCGAACCGGCACGGCGGGATATCTGTAAATCGAATTGTGTAAACTATGTGACAATGTGTAAGCTATGCAAGTGAGTGTTTGAATTGAACTGACACGACAGTCTTCGTGAATCGAACCGGCACGGCGGGATATCCGTGAATCGAATTGTATAAGCGAAGTAAGAAAGTATGAAACATATAAGTAAGCTAAGTAAGAATGTGCAAGACTTGTAAGTAAGATAAGTAAGGACTGTGTAAGATGTGTGAGTAAGCCAAGTAAGAATGTATAAAACATATATGTAAGCAAAGTAAGAATATGTAAGACATGTGGGTAAGTCAGGTAAGAATATGTAAGACATGTAAATGAATGTGATTCAAACTCAGTAAATTGAAAATAAGAAATATGCTTCTGATAAGAGATTAGTCAGTTTCAATTTTATTAAGAAAATGTCTTTGAAATCAGTTTCGGTTTTGATAAGAAAACATCTTCGAAATCAGTTTGCCTTTGAAATTAGTTTTGAATTTGGATAAGAAAATGCCTTTGAACTCAGTTTCAATTTTGATAAGAAATGCCTTTGAAATCAGTTTTAGCCTTGATAAGAAAATATTTTGATCTTGTCTTTGAATCTATGCATGTGATGAGATGTATATTGGTATTAGTTTTCTCCATTGAGCTTGGATGTTAGCTCACCCCGACTATACGTCACAGGTGTAGCTTTGAGGAGGGCCAGACTACATACTTGAAGAAAAAGGAGCTTCCGCATAAGGATTTGTACTTTGTTTTGGGATCGCAGATTTAGTGTATCGTGGATCTTGGTAAATTCGAGGTTGGTACATCCATGCTATTATACATGCCTGGTACACTACTGTTGGTGATGGTTAGTCATCACTGGCGCTTGTTTAGTTCAGTACATATTAGATATTAGAATTGGAGTTTTGTTCATGATACTTATATAACCTTGCTTTAATTTCTGTCTGCATGTGGATGTGCCAAGTGTTCTGTATCAGATTGTGATCTACGTGGCGGTCCGAATTTTCTCATTTGGTTTTGGTGTAAAGTTAAAAAAATAAAAATAAAAAATCTCCAAATTTTAGGTTGGGAAAATCCGGGCTGTCACATGTGACATATTTAGTTCTCGTTGTCAATGATTGAATCAATCGGTTCTTTCACGATTTTCGGTGCTTCTGTTGGCTTCATGGTGCAATGCTTTCATGTTGTCTTTAATTGTGTTCATTTATGCTTCTACAAGATCCAACGGTTAAGAACCCCTGAAACCACTAAAACTATGTAATAGCTACCAGATTGCTTTCATCGGATGGCTAAGTGTAGAAATCAGGGTACAAAATATAGTTATATTTCGGCACAGATCAGGATCACCCTTGTCCTCAAGAGTTGGATCCCGAATTCGAGCCCTCGAAGAGAGCTACTCAAGTTTATTTCTATTTTGGTTAGATCTCCTAAACTAACTTTGTGTTTATGGTCCAAGAAGATACTCAGTAGGATCGAAAGCAATATCGATATCCCTATACATGCAGATTTTTAAACTACAAATAGTTCTAGGCTTGCTTATGCATGCATTTGTATTGAAATTGGGGTAGATTTTAAATTCCTAGACTCTGTTAAGATTAAATCTACACTGGGAGATATTTACACACAAGTCATTGAATATGAATAGAAATCGCACATTTGCTAAAAATGTGCCTGCTTCGATCATGATTCGAGGAACTGCCACCACGCTCCTGTTGCTCCTAAAACTAAGATAATGTTAACTAGATGGACTCCGGTGAAGAAGGCAAAATCTTTCAATGGAGATAGCACCTCCATCAAGATGGTTGCTGATGTCGAGGGGGCAGAGAAGGAAGATAAATCTAATGCCATCCAATCCAAGTCAGATCCAGATTCAGATTCCACGGACTTCATTGCAGACAAAACTAAAACAATAGAGTCCAATGTTGACCTGAATGAAGGACAGGATGGGAAGCTAGAAGTGAGGATTGATGAGATCAATCCGGTTATTGAAGTCGTGACAACCTTCACTGCTGAAACATAGGCGATGGAAAAGGTAACTCCGAATATCTAAGATATTGTGAATCTTAATGAGGGTGCTATTTCCTATTTAGTAGAGAATCCGATTGGGTCGGGTAACTTTGAAATCTACCTTCCAGCTACAGAAGCTGGTATAGTCAACACGTTAAACGTCTTTGTTGCTCTAGATTCTGATGAGATGAATGAGGAATTAGACAATAACTCATAGTTATTCCTTACTAGGAATAAAAAGTCTAAGCATCTCATGAAGAATGGCATTAGCAATTCAAATGAAAAGAAGAGGAAAAAGAAAGTTATCATGATCCAATCTCTACCATTTCAAATAGGAAAAAATAATGATGATGAGAGTTTCAAGGGAGGTAATCCTTCCAAAAATACTTCCCAATGAGTATTGGATCCTGGAGTATTAGAGGTATTAACCATTCCTCAAATAGAAAGGAGGTTAAGAATCTAATAAGGAATAATAATCTTAAAATTATGTGCCTTATGGAGACTCATGTAAATGAGAAAAAAGCGAAAAAAATTAAACGATCTATAAACAGGGAATGGTCAAACCATGACAACTATATTCACCATCGGAATGGGCGTCTGTGGATTCTTTGGAATCCTCGTACCTTTGATGTTGCAGCAGATGACAATTCTGATCAGTTTATTCATTGCAATATCCGAAAGATAAGGGATAACTTTCAGTTTAACCTCACTATTGTCTATGGATCGAATCTTAATATTGATTGGTTGATACTATGGAGAGACTTGGTTAACATTTCTTCTTCCGTGAACTATCCTTGGATAGTTGGTGGTGACTTTAACTCTGTTAGATTCAACCATGAGAAAGTAGGGGGAAGCTCTATCCCTATGAGAATTCTTACTGAATTCAATCAAGCTATTGATTTAGCTAGATTGGCTGATTTAAGGCATGAGGGAGCTGACTGGTCTTAGAGCAATAAAGCTTTCAGACCCAGAAGAATTTTGTGCAAGCTTGATCGTTTTTTGGTTAATGTTGAGATGTTTACCTAATGAGAAAGTTGACTATATCAATGCTGGAATTTCTTATCATACTCTGATGATCATCAACACTGAGGTCAATCCACCTACTGGTCCTAAACCCTTCAAATACTTAAAAGCTTGGAATAAGCGCCCCGATGTGAAAAAAGTTATTCAAGATGCGTGGAATATTAATATTAAGGGGAATCCAATATATTGCCTGCAAGAGAAGTTGAATAACACAAAGAAAAGCCTTAGAATCTGGAATAAAAATTTCTTCGGGAATATCAACATTAGAAAGGGTCAAGCCAAATTGAACCTTGATAATATTCAATTTCAGATTTAGAGAGCTCCTCTGGATGATAGTCTCATGACTGTTGAAGTTCATGCTGTTAAAGAATACCGTAAGGAATTAGAGATTGAGGAAATATTTGTCCAGCAAAAAGCCAAAGCCCATTGGCTTAACAATGGTGATAGAAATATTGCTTTCTTCTATGCATCTATTGCTTCAAAATTTTCTATCAATACTATTAATGAGATCACCATATCTGATGGCAGCAAAGTGGAAAGGAAGCATGTAATTATTTTGAGAACATTTTTTCTCCTTCATCGGCCGAAGAAACTCTTGAGATCCCTTTCCGTTCTAAATTTATTGTAGAGAAAGCGGCTTCATTATCATGTGAGGTCACAGATGAAGAAATTATTACTGTAGTTAAGAATGAGCTAAACAATAAAGCTCTTGGTCCTGATGGATTTTCGGCTGATTTTTCAAAGATCATTGGGACATCATTGGGAGAGAGGTCACAAAAGCGGTACACAATTTTTTTACTTCCAAAAAGCTCTTGAAGTCAGTTAATTCTAGTCTCCTTACTTTGATCATAAAGAGGAGAATGCTAATTGTTTGGACAAATTCAGACCTATTGCTTTATGCAATTTTGTATATAAAATTATTACTAAGATTTTATCCAAAAGATTAGCTTCTATTCTTCCAAGCCTTATTAGCCCAAATCAATCCGCCTTTATCAAGGGGAGGAAGATTAGTGAAAATATCTTATTGGCACGTGAGCTCATCCGGAAATTTCATCTCATCACTGGCTGTAATAACCCCAATTTTCATAAACCATTTAAGTCACGTGTGTACAGGACTTGGTGTATGTGGTTCACAAGGGAACCCATGCACAATTTTATACCTTGGTGTGTATGTGTCTAACACCATAAGTAGTTATTGGATAAGGTAACATCTATTTTAAATGTTAGTGTTTGACATGTTAGCAAGCTCAAGTACTAGGATAAAAGGGGGGGTGTCTCACACGTGAGTTCCTTTTCCTAGCTTGAGTTGTTGAGAGTTAGAGAGATAGAAAGAGAGGAGAAAGAGGGTTTGAAGAGAAAGAGAGGAGGAAAGATCGTTTGAATCCTTGTGATTTGATCCAATAGATTTTTGTAAAAGTGCACAAGGATGTGTGGGGAGTCGAGCCTTATGATTTTGTTGGTTGTGTGGTGATCGGAGTGCTCGGCATGAGTGGATTGGATTTTTGAAACCCTTTTTGTTTTTTCAAGAAGAACAATCCCATCTATGAGAGGATCACCGTGTTTAAGGTATGAAATCAATAGTCATTGTATTTATAATGGGTCAATTAATGTTCATTATGATGCATGCGGAATATGGATGAGATTTGGTAGGGATCGAGTTGAAGAGAAAAACTTAGATCAGAATATCTCTGGTTCTCGCGCGCATGAGCTTCAGAGCTTGCTCACGCGAGAGACCTCGTGAAGGCTTGAGAACCCTTTTAAAGGAAGAAGTAAGCCCGTGGGGCTCTGTGTCTCACTTGCGTGAGTACCTAAGTGAAATAAGTCTTGCTTGTGCGAGGCCTCGGGTGACCATCGTCAGTGCACTAAAATTCAGGTCGGTCGGCCGAGAAATGACTAGTTTTGTGCTCGCGTGCCGAGCTTCAGAGCTCGCTCGCGAGAGGAACAGAGTACTTAAGTTGGTCCTTTCGCTCTGAATTCTTTAACAAGGTATACCTTAGGTTCTTTTAAGCATTCTCATGAAATATTTAGACATTTGATTATAGGGTTGACGTGTGGATATATGTGTGGACTCATGAGGAATATGGTTGGGTTAACCATTATGTGACTTCATTTGAGGTAGAGAAAACTCTTTAGCATGTATATTTAAATTCAGCTAGCATGTGTATAGTGATATAATAAGAATATGTGTGCTTTACGACTTTTATTTTCATAATAGCAGGAATTTATTTTTAGCCTTTGAACATGTGAAATTCGTATATGTGATCACTAAGAGAAGAATCGGGTGTGTGTGTGATGTGTGTGATTTCAGATAAACATGTGTGTGACATTAAAGATATGTAAAGCAATGTCTGTGACATCAGAAGTAATGTGAATAAGTATGTGTGTAGAACATATGAGAATTTCAAACTACTATGATTAGCACAAACTCACGGTGATAAACTATATATAACTTTTTGCACGTTGATTTAATGTTTTTAATGTGAATACCTGACCGACATGGCGGGATAATTGTGACCGACGTGACGGGATATTCGTGATCGGTACGACGGGATATCCGATACAAATTTGTATACCGGTATGGCGGGATATTCGTTCTTTGATTTCCAACAGTGGAAATACTTCGTCCGACATAAGTCACCTAATGTAAAGGGACTTGGGCATTATATAATGATTCATGTGAATGACGATGGTGGGTATTTCATCGAAGGCTCGATGCTATACATGTTCAAGGAAATATTTAAGTAATTGATTTAAGTGCATGTGTAATAAGGGGTGTTTTAGAAACATTGATTAATGTGTTTAAAACTATGCACAAGATATTTGTTTTGGATCATTCAAATGCTTCTAAAATTGTGATTCTTATGCTTTGAGATACGTCATGAAAGATATGTGTGATGATAGAAGATATACATGCTATTGCTTTTCCTTACTGAGCTATGATGTAGCTTACCCTTCAACTATACTTCACAAGTTCAAAGATCTTTGAGGGTACCGAGGATTTAGATTTAGAGGATTAGGAGTACATTCTCGATGAGGAGGTCGAACAACCTCCAAAGGAGTTTTTCTAGTAGATCTGCTATGTCGATTTGTGTATTTTGGGAGCTCAATTGTAAGGCTTGGTACGTTCGGTCATTTATATTTTGTAATAAGGCATTTCATGTAATACGCTATTCTTTTTGACGAACGATCGTCGGGTGACTTTTGTCTGGTCACAGATGGTTCGGTTCGATTCTTTTCCTCATGTAATTGGCATGAGATTTGAACTGTCTTTTGAGGTCTTTACAATTATTGATATAGAAATGGAGATCTATTTTCGTTATGATGACTATCTGTTTTAGACTTGAGCTTGTTCCGCTTTGTGTGCGGTTGTACCGGGTGTTCCATGTGATATATGTGGTATGGCCTTGAGGGTCGTACCGACGGCGTGGATTTTGGGGTACCAAAATCCGGGCTGTTATACTGACTCTAAGAGTTTTTGTGCTAAAATTTATATTCAAAAGGCTTATGATAAAGTTCGTTGGGACTTTATTATTAATATTTTAGCTTAATTGGGGTTTGACCATACTTGGTGTAGTTGGATCGAGCAATACATTTCTAGTCCCAGATTTTGGTAAATATCAATGGCACTCCTAGAGGATTTTTTGAAAGTAAGTGTGGGTTGTGGCAAGGCGACCCACTTTCGCCACTATTGTTCACCATTGTCATGGAAGTGTTGACTTGGATGATTGATGCAAGAGTTGACTAGGATCTAATTAAACCCCCTCAATTTGGGAATGGTCCGATAATTTCTTATTTAATATTTGCGGATGACCTCCTTATGCTTTCTATAGAAGATGCACATTCAGCAAAGGAGATTCATAATATTCTCAATGACTTCTTCTTAATCTTAGGTCTCAGGGTGAATCAACATAAAAACTTAGTTATTTATAGCAAGGCATGCACCAATACCAATTGCATTAGTATGGAGCTTGAATTTTCGGAAAGTCACTTGCCTTTGCGCTATCTTGGTGTCCCATTATTCTCTTCAAGACTCTCCTACTCTATGTGTAGTGACTTGATAGGGAAGATAAGATTGAGGATTGAGAGCTGGAAGAGCCTTCTTCTTTCTTATGCCGAATGACTAGAATTGATTAAATTTGTTTTGATTAGTTATCATATTTACTGGTCTGGGGCCTTTCTACTACCTAGGAAAATCCTAAATGAGAGAGAAAAGATTCTAGCGAATTTTCTTTGGAATGGTCCCACTGGGGAGAATCACTTATAGATGGTTACCTGGGAGTCGATTTGCAAGCCGAAGAATGAAGGTGGACTAGATATAAGAAGACTTCGAGATTGGAATGATGTTGAGCTTATCAAATTATTTTGGAACCTTTTCTCTAATCCTGAGTCTCTCTGGGTTAAATGGATGCCGGCACGCTATGTTAGCAATAATGGTGTTATTTGGACATGCAATCTTCCAACCAATTTTTCGTGGTCTTGAAAAGGGTTAATGAGAATACGAGACACAATCAATGAAAATATCATGTTTGATATTGGCGATGGTTGTGAGGCTAGTTTTTTGTTTGATCCTTGGCTTGGATCATATTCTTTATGTGATAAATATGGGCGAAGGCTAATGATCCAATCAGGGATTCAACATGATGCTAAAGTGGGAGATATTTATGTGGATGGAAACTGGGTGCTTCCAGAGGCGACTTGGGAGGAGATCCTTTCTCATCAAGGCACACATGACTAGTGTGTTAGTGAACTAGTTTGGACGAAATCTAACAGTGGCAACCTAGCTCTTAAATTAGATTGTGAAGCTAAAAGAGATGAGGGAGTTTAGATCAAGTGGGACAAAGTCATATGGCACAAGGGCTCTATTCCAAAGCACAGTTTTTGTGCTTGGATGTGCATGAATCGAAAACTGGCTACCGTTAAAAATCTATGTCGAAGAGGTATGATTATCATTTCTAGATGTATTCTTTGTCGGGGAGCATGTGAATCCAATGACCACTTGTTCTTTCAAAGTAAATGCACTAGCTAGATCTGGTGGTCTATTATGGCTATGCTTCAACTTCAAAAGGTTGATATGGGGAATATCGATCAGGAGTTGCATTTTTGTGTTTTGAATGAGAAAGGTAAAAGTGAAAAATCAGTCTTATTAAAGCTTTCATTTGCAGCTCGCATTTGACACATTTGGAGGGAGAGAAAGAGCAGAATTTTTTATAATCAGCAGACTCACAGGAAAATCTTACTTAAAAAGATAGTGGAAGATGTTATCGTCCGATTTGAAGGAGAGGATTGTTTTGTGAAACTACATAGTGATGATAATCTCCTTTCGTGGTGGAATATAAACCACCAAAGAAGGATGTCTTATGAATATGGGAAATGGAAAAAACCAATGAATGAAATCATCAAATTGAATACTGATGGGTCTTTTGCTGATTGGAAGGCAGGTATTGGAGGCATTTTTCGAAACCATGAGGGCACGGTGCTGAGAAGATTCAGTGGGTCATCCATTGAGGAGAACATCTTTGGGGTGGAATGGGCTATTGGAGGCTAAGATGGAAAATTACACTAGAATAATGATTGAATTTGATAACTTAATTGTGGTTAACTGCATCAACAAGTTGTTTGATATTCCGTGTAAAGTTAGGATCCTGATTTTGCACATTCAGGAACTAATGACAGTGTTTGAAGAGTGCACGTTGGTGTACATGTGGAGGGAGCTAAACCGGCTAGCGGATTTCCTTGCAAAACTTGGGAAAGATATGCCTCAAGTCAGATCATGGCCAGATCTCAAAGACTGTTCGAATGTTTTGAAATCTCTCTTATGAGACGCTTTATTTATTACTTATACTAGAATGTAATTGTTCCTTTTTTAATCTGTCAATAATAAGGGTGAGGACTGTACAACCTCAAGCTGATCAATTACCAAAAAAAAAAAAAAAAGATAAAAGTTCATTTGCGGCTGTCCATATTTACCTATAATTTAGGAAGAGAACCACTAGGAGAAGAATATGTAGCACTATGGTGTTGGCGTTGTGTACTCATATCCATTTTTTACAGATATATGATGAAAGATAATTAATAGAAAATCCACTATGGATACTTAATGGAGCATAGATAGTCATTACAGATGATCAATTCTTCCTTTTGGAAAAGCTTAATTACACAATAACGATGCTACAGGGCATTCTTTATTTAATAATCTAAACAACGAAACTTGCAAGGAAACTAATATTAAACTTACAAAGCTCCACGTAGCAGAAATGAGCTCCACACATCAAACCATTTCTTTATATTTAACAGTATATATCCCAAGCCTTGCTGAATTAACATAGTCCCTTGGGCTATGTGAGGCAAATCCAGGAATGATGAGCCCCAAAGCCCTAAAGAGAATTGAAACATGGCCCTCTTTGTAGTCTTTCCCAATTGTTATGCCTGCGGTCAAGCCTCTTAGGAGGTCTAGCAAAGCATTGAAGTACAATGGTGGAATGTAGAGGGGGTTCAAATAGTTATTGTTGGGTTCTTCATCTCTCAACTGTTGTTCAACATTGGAAATACAAGTCAAGAATAATTAATAAAAGCCAACATAAATTTCATACTAAAGAACCCTTAAGAGCTAACAACAACACCTAGTAAGCACCCTCTCAGTTCTCCACACTATTCTTGGGGCTCTTTGTGAAAAAAAGGGCCTACTCAAAAACAGTTTTAAGCTATTATCCGCTTTAAACGGTTTTAGAAAAAAAGGGCTTTTGCAGTTTTCAAATGCATGATTAAACCCAAAGCAATGCCCATTTTCGGTTAATCAGTCACATGGCATGTGACATTTATAAAAAAATAAAAAAATTTAGACTTCTTTTCCATTTATTTTATGGGTCAACGATAGGGTACTGCCAGCCAAATCTTCTTCGTTTATTTGGGTACGTTTGACTACATTTTCAACGGTGGATATCCATTGGATCATACGTACTCAAATTTTTTGAGTGATACTTGATCGTCCTTGAGCAATTTCACATAGCATCCAATCCTTGGATGGGTGCCACGTGGAATCATGCAAGCATGATTTTTCTAAAATGGCAAAAGGCCCTCTTTTTGTAAAACTATTTGAAGTGGGATAATAGCCTAAAAACTGTTTTCAAGTAGGCCCGTTGTTTCTAAAAAGCACAAGTGGTTAAGCACCTCAAGTGACCATGTCTCTAATTCCCCCATTAAACTAATAAAATTAACAAATATTTTGCAAAACTCAAGTTTTTACCTCTCCTTTGTACCAGTTATGGAAGTAGATGCATTCTCCAAAGTGCTTGAACTGAGTGATCGGAGTATCGAAGGGAATTCTCGGTACAATGTCATACCGATAAGTAACTCTAAGGTACCTCTGATATTTCGGGTTCAGCTGTGCTTCGACATAACTGCCAAAATCCTCATCCCCAACTCTAGGTTGTGCGAAAGGCATAACACCATCCAAACTATTCAAGATTGCAGTTTCCTCATGATACACAAGTACCGAAGTAAAGCAAACGGAAAGTGCAGCACCCAAGCTATGACCTGTTACTACTATTTTCGCCTCACTGTGCTCTTCTAGCAATCCGTAGAGCTTCTCTCTAATGGCGTAGTAGGCCAAGGTCTTATCACCAGTGTACTTCTTGGGCCAACCCTTTTGCGCATCCTTGTCTTGAAGGCCCAAAGCCTTCATAAAACCCAGATGTACTCTTCCCATTTTTCCCATGGAGAAAAAGGAGAGGTCGACATCTGTTGACCAATCTCTAGCGCTGAAAATTTCCGTTCCACGGAAAGCTACAACGATCAATTGGGCATTTTTAGCTCTATCAGTGAAGATATGTGCTTGGGTTGTATTCACTTCTTCGAACTCTGCACGATTCAGGCACATTGTCATTTTGAATCAATTTCCCATAAAGTAAAGAGTAGAAATTAAGGATTAGTCATTCTATTATTAGGTTAGACTTAGTAATGTCAATGAAAATTTCAATTAGGTTATATAAACTATAAGTTTATTTAAACTATCTTAACTACTCCATTGCCATACTATATATATATATATATATATATATATATATATATGGTAAAGGGTAAAATGCGCCCCAGCGTATAAATATCTCTATGCCAACTAATATGGGCGCAACACGTAGCGCCTTTTTTGTGAAGTGATGGGTGACATGAGAACCATTTTATTAATTAGGGTTAAAATAAACTTTTTCGATTTTTTTCAGTTTACTCATCCTACCCCCTCGGTCTGCGGGTTTGAGCCACCCAAACCGAAAACCGAGCTGATTTCAATTCGATTCGGTTCAGTTTCATTTGGTTTTTGGTCAAGTTCGGTTCGATTAGGGAGGCTCGGATTTTGGTTCAATTTCGGTGTACGGTTCAAAACTTACAACCCTCGCACTTACACAATAAATAAATAAAGAAAATGTATTAGAAACGTGTCTTATAGGTTTTCACGGGCTAAATTGCAGCTATAACCCCACAGCTCGATGTAGCCTCTCTCCCTGTATATTTATATATTATCTTGTGAACAAGCAAATAAATTAGATTAAAAAGAGGTTACAGACATAAAAGGAGTACACCAAATTAAATGACATATATAATGATTTTATTAATCCAGAACTTCATCATTGCCATCTCCCTTAATAAGTAATTAAGGGCGACGGCAATGTCCCATCAACCCTAATTAGATACCAAAAAATATAGTAATAAGAATCGCTAAGTGTAGAGTTTGGAGATTGAATTTTGTCTCTTATAAAAGATAAGTGGGCCGTTATCAGGAGAGAAGAATAAATAGTTATATATACCAAAAATAATAAAAAAGGGTATCATTATTCACACCCCATGAGATTGCTCTCTCATCTAGTGTTGAAAAAACCCATTAAAAAAAAGGACTCTTTCAAAACTCACACCCTCACTTTATTTTTGGTTTTTTTTTTTTTTTCTTTAGTGGAGTGAGAAAGCAATCTCATGGGGTGTGAATAACGGTACCCATAAAAAAATTATGAATAGTATTATATGGTGGACAATTTTTATAGACAATTTTATAAACAGTTTGTGTGGCGCGAAGTGCCTAGCTGCACACATAGTAAGGCCAAACACTGCAGCCAATAACATCGCGCCATATAAGTTGTTTGTAAAATTATCTATAAAAAATTGTCCATTATTTATAATTTTCTAAAAACTATTAAAAGTTATGTGTTGAGAAATTATATATATATATATATATATATATATATATATATATATATATATATATATATATATACACACGAGGCGTGCAGGGCTACCCGTAGTTGTGCAGCTTGGGACACTATAAAACCAATAGTAATGTGCCTGATTGCACATGCTTGAGATTGCTTAATGACCATTTAAAACATTCATAAAAAAGTGATTTACTACCTTTAATTTTTATTGTTAATGGTAAAATTTTCAATGACAAAATTTCGGTGATGGAAAATTCATATTTTTTACCTACGAAATGAAGAGAAAAATGTCTAATTCTTTTTCCTTTTTTCAATCCTAAAGCGGTGACCTTTTAGAGGATGTTATAACACTTGCGATGTGATTTAACCATGCCGTGTAGCACTTGATCTCGCATAGGTGTGCAACGTTAAAATACTTCATATCTACACACTTTTGCTTTTGCCTATTTTAAAGAGCTTTTTGGGAAATATACCAAAACAGGTATAAATTTGGAAAAAAAGTTAGTCTATGATGAGTGTCTGCATATCATGAGTGGCAATGATAAAATTTTCGGTTTTCGTTTCGGTTTCGGAGGGGACCAAAACCAAAATTTTGGACCGAAATTGCGGCCGAAAATTTGAATTTCGGCCGATAATTTCAATCCCATACATTTGATGACCGAAATTTTGGTCTCAAATTATCGTTTCGGTGGGGACCGAAACCGATAATTTTGGCTGAAATTTCGGTCATTTCAGGCGAAATTTTGATCCTTGATGAGTGGATATCATAGTCCACATGTCACTATGTCTATATAACGCCTCAACCTTTTGGGCCATGATCCGTGAGACTTAGTGCGCGTGCCGACGGATCATGCACCGAGGACCCCCTTCAACAATGATGTAATGTTTATAGATCAAATCCAACGGACCGGATCGATCTTATGTAGACTGGATGTGGGAGCTTGAAACTCTCACACAACTCTCTTCAGTGTAGCTGTTTTACACCCAAATGTAGGAGCTAGACTATGAATAGAAACCTAGGACATTAAATAACCAAGTTAATACTGATCAGTGGGAGTAAAGAGAGATAGAGAGGAAAATTTTAGGGCATTGAATGCTTGTGAACAACGTGGGAACGAGCTGATAGCGCGGAAAGAAGCGATTGATCTAATGGGAATGAGGATGAACAGTTGTCATTAGAGGAACCTTAGTTCCGATTTTGAACTACGGAAGAGGATTCGTTGGAGCAAGGTATGGAATATGAATGCGTGTTTTAGTTTGTGTTATGGAGAGTTAAATTGGTGTGTGTTCATATGAGAATCTCAAGAAAGTGAGATCGATTCAAAGTGAGAATAGATCGGGGGTGAAAAACCCAAAAATTGAGCGAAATCTGCTCATTTCGATCGATTGAATTATGGTTTGATCGATCGAAATTGCATTAAAAATGGGAAGAAATGAAGTCCTGAGAAAAATTTTCGATCGATCGACACCTAAAGTTCGATCAATCGAATTGTATAGAAACAGAACGATAGAATTCTGTTGTGAGAATTCAACCGATCGAATTAAATTCGTTCGATCGAATTATGTAATTTCAATCGAACGAATTGGGATTCGTCCGATCGAACTGTGTTAAGGTAAAATGCCTTCTGTGGAATTCGACTGATCGAATTTTGTTTTGATCGATCGAATTACTTTCGTTCGATCGATTTGAAAATTCGTCCGATCAAATGAGAGTATGTTTTTATAGTTTCTGAGAGAGGTCAACCGATCGAAATTTATTTCGATCGATCGAAAATGGATTTCGATCAATCAAAACAGGGATTCGATCGATCGAATTTCCTAGATTTTTGCGTTTGGTGAGTTTTGACTTTGAGATTTCAAGGGGACCTCTAGCTATGTGTTTTACATCATTCTAATGGATAAAATGATCATGTTTAGGTGAACCTTTGTGAGTACGGAGAACCGACCTTCTGGCTTGCTTGATTGTGAGGTAGGGAAAACTTGGTATCATGTGCATTATTTCATAAACATGTGTGTTATGTTATGATACGTTCTTCGATCCGATTATATGATTTCCGTTTATGGTTTTGAAGAAATGAGGTATGTGTTTATGTATGATTTGGAAACATGTGAGACTTATGGAATCTTCGAGATTCATGTGATACTTGTATAAGAGACTTTCATACTTTGTTCCGACTTCTGATGTAAATTATAATTATCACTTCACACGGCGATAAGCTATATGTATGCACTTTTGGTTTTAAGGTTATGTGAATACCCGACCGACGCGGCGGTATAATCCGTGATCGACGCGGGATATCCGTGACTGCACTATGTGCTTTGTGATTCCTACCGTATAGCGGTAATTATGTTCGGCCAAGTGTCCAACTCTACGGGACCTTGGATTTATGTGCAAATGACTTATGTGAGTGACGATGGTGGGTATTCCATCGGGGGCTTGGGGCTATAGTTCCTCATTCTAGTACTTTAAGTAAACACTTTTAAGTTTTTCTTCTTTCTTATGTCGGAATAGAAATGTGAGCATATTCATGATTCCATTAGCATTGCATATGTATGTTGAGGTTATGAAATCACCACCCAGCATGTGTTCAAAATAACTTTGTGTGCGTTATGCCATAAGATATGTGTTTGATGTCATGATAAGCATGTTATTAGTTTTTCCCTACTGAGCTTGGATGAAGCTCATTCCTTTACAAATGTCATAGGTTCAGGTGAAGGTGTTGAGGCAGAGATTCCGGAGAAGGAAGATCCGGACTACTCCCCCGGCGAAGACCTTGAGGAGCCCCATCCCGAGGATTGTTTCCTTTGCGCTAGACCTGGGTAGGTCCGGCCCTAAGTCATGTAATAAATTTTGGTTTGTTTTGGATAGAGAGAGAGAGAGATGACTTCTAAATGGTATAAGTGATTGATTTTATTGAATCATGCTCGGTAAGGAAAGGCCCTTACCGGTGGTTCTCAACGGTTCTTTTTCCATAGGCTTTCTTTTGGAATTAGAACCGTCTTTTGGGTTTCTGGGATGAATGATGGTGTTTCATTATTTTGTTATGTTATGAGTTCGCAATGGTTCTGCTTAGATTCCACTATGCAATTTGAGACGCGATGTAATCCGTTCGGGGCTCAACCTTAGCGCCAGCCCATTAACGCCGCGGGTTTCGGGGCGCCAAAATTCGGGTTGTCACAGTTGGTATCAGAGCCTGGCTTTAGAGACGCCCGAAAAGTCTTAACCTTTCGAAATTGAGATTTTGTTGTGTACAAGGGACCTTCTGTTAATGAGACTTTTGTTTCATTATGACATATCCTAATGGAGCATCGTGGAAGGGGTCGACCAAGAGGTAGTCGCCAAAGAAGTGAGAGGCGTACTGAAGACGTCCCTTCGGGATCCGGGATAGGATTGAGACCGCCTCCTGAGGCCGAGGGAAGCCGTAGAGATGAACCTTCTGACAAGTTGACCAGGGCCATGGAGACGATTGCTAATGCAATGGCCCAGCAGACGGCGTTGCTTGCTGCCAACAACAATCAGCAGCATCAGCCACCACCACCACCTCCTCCTGCCCTCTTGCCATCCTCATTTGTAGATTTCAAGAGATTGAGACCTCCTGTATTCCATGGGCAGACGGATCCGCTTGAAGCGGAGAAATGGCTAAAACAAATGGAGAAGCTACTGGAGAGACTACAGAGCCCAGAGCATGAGAAAGTAGGATGGGCATCTTTTCAGTTGGAGGGTGATGCAGATGCATGGTGGAAGTCTGTGCTGCGAAAAAGAGAAGTAGATGGTCCATACACTCAATGGACTTGGGCAGAATTCGTAACGGCGTTTAACAAGGAGTATTTTCCGAAGCAAGTTCGTAACCAGTTGAAGGACTTCATGAATTTAGTCCAAGGGAACATGACCGTACGGGAGTACGGCAATGAGTTTGTGAGATTATCGAGATTTGCTCCTGAATTAGTTGCTACGGAGGAAATGAAGGCCGGAAGATTTGAAGAAGGCCTGAGACCGAATATCTAAGAAAGAGTATCCATCTTTGAGCTAGAAACATATGTCGAAGTCATGGGAAAGGCGATTGTCGCGGAAAGAGATATAAACAAGAGGAGAGACTGGAAAGGTAAACCAAGTTCGGGAGGGACAAGTGAATATGACTACTCGAGGAATAAAAAGTCGAGGTTGTCTGCACCTGCTCCAGTGCCAAGACCAGCCTACTCCAATTTTCAAAGGTCAAACGCATCTATCCCGACGAGTCCGTTCAAGAGAGAGGGCCCTACTCAGACTCAGACATCTGGGGTATCAGTCACACAAGGACCTTCTCGAGCTGCATCTACAAGTCCACAATTGAGGTGTGCTCGTTGCGGTAAACCGCACAAGACGTCCGACTACAGAAGAGACGCGGGCGGATGTTTTAAATGCAGGAAGATTGGCCACATGATACGTGAGTGCCCTGAGATGAGAAAGGAGGGCTTCGTTTCGGCCACTACAGCATAGAAGCCTGCACAGTCTACGAGACCAGTTGTGAAGGGACGTGCATTCGCTATAACCGCCGAAGACGCCCGCACAAGCAACGACGTGATCCAAGGAATAATTTTCTTTGGTGTTTAAGTTCACTTATTTGTTTTCTAGATGAAGAAAGTGCATTAATAGAAAAGATCTAGGTGCATTGTGATGTGTGTGTGCATGTTATGCATGTCTGAATGTTAGTTTGTGTCTTAAATCATATAGGTACACTACAACTCTACCATGAAAACGACGGCGATCGTTGTGTAGCACGAGTTCTGATAGACCCAGGGTCTACCCACTCGTATATAACTCCTGAGTTCGTGGAAAAATTAAAGATTGTTCCCGAGGAGTTACAGTTTGTCCTGAATGTATCAGTCCCTACTGGTAGTGCCGCGACTGCAGACACGTGTTGCCGATCAGCCATCGTGCAAGTGGAAGATCAGGAGACTGTCACGGACCTCATTTTATTGAATATGAGAGGACTCGATGTACTTCTTGGCATGAATTGGCTATCTGCATATTATGCAAGTGTGGATTGCCTACGGAAGGTAGTTACTTTCCGTCCTCCGAGACAGAAGTCATTTCGATTCGTCGGTGAGAAAGGAAAGGTAGCACCGATCATCTCCGCAGTGCGAGCTGAACGGATGATGAGGAATGGATGCGACGGGTATCTAGCATTCATGTAAGAGAAAAAAGAGGAAAAGAATGTTATCACAGATATTCCAATTGCCTTTGAGTTTGAGGATGTATTTCCCGATGAATTACCGTGATTACCAACTGATCGGGAGATCTACTTCGCTATCGACTTAGCTCCAAGCACTGAACCTGTATCCAAAGCTCCATATCGAATGGCTCCAGCCGAACTGAAAGAGTTGAAGGAGCAACTGCAAGAACTATTGGATAAGGGTTTTATAAGACCGAGTGTGTCTCCTTGGGGAGCACCGGTCCTGTTTGTTAAGAAGAAAGACGGGTCGATGAGACTTTGCATCGACTATCGTCAGTTAAACAAGCTCACGATCAAAAACAAGTATCCGTTACCTAGGATCGACGATCTATTCGACCAGTTATAAGGAACAAAATACTTTTCAAAGATTGACTTGAGATCTGGGTACCATCAATTAAGGGTGAAGGCCGAAGACGTGCAGAAGACCGCATTCAGAACCAGATACGGGCATTACGAATTCTTAGTGATGCCTTTCGGCTTGACGAATGCTCCAGCCTCATTCATGGATCTCATGAATCGGGTCTTTAAACAATACCTTGATACGTGTGTGGTGGTGTTTGTTGACGACATTCTCATTTATTCAAAGACCAGGGAGGAACACGAACATCACTTACGCATTGCTTTGCAGACCCTTCGAGAGCATCAGCTATATGCTAAACTCAGTTCATGTGAATTCTGGTTGGAACAAGTGAGCTTTCTTGGCCACATAGTATCTGAAGCAGGCGTAACTGTTGACCCAGCAAAGATTGATGCAGTGTTGGATTGGGAACAACCCAAGACTGTGACGAAGATTCGCAGTTTTCTCGGTCTAGCAGGATATTACCGATGCTTTGTGGAAGGTTTCTCCAAGATTTCGGGACCACTTACCCAACTTACACGAAAGAATACAAAATTTGAATGGACCAAAGAATGTGAAGAAAGCTTCCAAGAACTCAAGAAACGGCTTACTTTCGCTCCAGTGTTGACCATTCCATCAGGTAGTGGAGGTTTTGCTGTTTACAGTGATACGTCATATGGTGGTCTGGGGTGTGTATTGAATCAGCACAGTAAAGTTGTCGCCTACGGCTCAAGACAGTTGAAAGAACACGAAAAGAATTATCCGACTCATGATTTAGAGTTAGCCGCGGTGGTGTTTGCGCTCAAAATTTGGAGGCATTACCTGTACGGTGAAACCCTTGAGATCTTTACAGACCACAAAAGTCTCAAGTATTTATTTGCGCAGAAAGAGTTGAATATGAGGCAACGACGATGGATTGAGTTCCTCAAAGACTATGACTGCGCAATTCAATATCACCCAGGTAAAGCCAACGTCGTGGCTGACGCACTGAGCCGGAAGCACACATCCCAAATAGCTAGTCTCATCACAGGACTTCACAGGTGGAAGTTATTAGAAGACCTTTCGTTGTATGATAAGGCTATTACAGCCAAGGATACTGGAGTATTGTCGGCAAACCTTACGATCAGACCAGCTATCTTTGATCGCATTTATGAACTTCAGATGAAAGATGAAGAACTTATGAGACTACGACAAAAGGTAACTGAAAATGGGGACTTCACTATCAAGGAAGATGGGCCACTACTCTTTCGTGGACGATTATGTATACCGGTTGATACCGAACTAAGGCAAACCATTCTGGACGAGGCTCATAAGTCCAAATACGCCATTCATCCGAGAGGTACTAAGATGTACCAAGATTTATGAAAATGTTATTGGTGGAGGGGATTGAAGAAATACATCGCCGAATATGTTTCTAAGTGCCTGGTGTGTCAACAGGTAAAGGTGGACCATCGACACCCAGCAGGCCTCTTGCAGCCTCTACCGATACCGGAATGGAAGTGGGAGTCCATTTCTATGGATTTCATTGTGGGATTGCGCGAGGACATTGAGACGCCACAATGCCAAATGGGTGATAGTGGATCGACTGACCAAGTCGGCACACTTTTTGCCCTATAACACAGCATACACTAGAAGCAAGTTGGCGGAATTATACATGAAAGAAATTGTCCAACTGCACGGTATTCCTAAGAGCATTGTGTCTGATTGTGATCCATTGTATACGTTGATATTCTGGCAAAGATTTCAAGAAGGCATGGACACGAGATTGGACTTTAGTTTTGCATTCCATCCTCAGACTGATGGTCAGACAGAGAGTCAATCAGATCATTGAGGACATGTTGCGAGCATGTATGATAGATTTTCAGGGATCATGGGATCAGCATCTTCCGATGATAGAGTTCGCGTATAATAATAGCTTTCAACAGAGCAATGGAATGGCTCCGGTGCTCCCCAAACTGAGAAAACCGGTGATAAGTTTGTGTTGGGACCGGAAGCTATCAGGAAGAATGCCGAAACTGTGTGTATTATCAGAGAAAGAATCAGAACAGCACAGAGTCGTCAGAAGAGTTACGCAGACATTAAGCTTACAAACATGGATTTCCAAGTGGGAGATCATGTGTTTATCAAGATATCCCTAATGAAGGGTGTGATGCGCTTTGGAAAGTGCAGTAAGTTAGCTCCTCGCTACATTGGACCGTTCGAGGTATTGGGGAGAGTTGGTGAAGTTGCATATAGGGTTGCATTACCCCCGCAGCTTGATCGAGTGCACGACGTATTTCATATTTCTATGTTGCGGAAGTACGTGTGCGACCCAACTCATATCCTCGATGCACCACCAGTAGAAGTCTACTGAGATTTGACAGTCATCGAAGAACCAATGCACATTTTAGACCAGACTGAACAAGTATTGGGCACAAGACGAATTCCTCTGGTATTGGTCCAATGGAAGAACCACTCTAGAGAGGAAGCGACGTGGGAGCGCGAAGCTGAGATTCGCGCCCAGTATCCCTCGTTAATTACCAAGTGAGAGTTGTTGTAAATGCCAAATTGTAGGTTAACGTATGTAAACTAGTGAAATAATGAATAATAAGTGTGATTTTAAGGTTGACAGTGTCAAAATGTTAAAGGGAATTTGAAAAAGTAAGGATCAAGTGTTTTCTGGAAATTCAACCGATCGAAATTGAATTTCGATCGATCGAATATAATTTCGATTGATCGAAGTATGAGCTCGACCGATCGAGTATACTGGCAAGGACAGGCAAAAAAATTTCTACCTAAGGCTTGGTGAATTCGTTCGATCAAAATTTATTTTGATCGATCGAATTATGATTTCGACCGGACAAAAATTTATTTCGTTCGATCAAAAATTCTGAAACCTGAGAAAATTCGACCGATCAAAATTTTTTCGATCGATCGAATGTTTGGATTTCAACCGATCGAATTAAAATTCGTTCGATCGAAATGGTGGGACCCAGTTGTTACTAGACGAAATTCGACCGATCGAAATGTGTTCGATCAATCGAAATTGTTTCAGTTCCTGTTAAAGTCGATTTTCGACCGATCGAAACAAATTCGATCGATCGAATTTCTTCTTTATATATAAACTGTGAAATTTTTTTCTTTTGTCCGTTCGAATTTTTTGAAACTTTGAGCGTTCCGTTTGGGTTTTCTAGAGTTTTTCCTGTTGGGAATCCCAAGACAATCCAATTGCGCCTATTTTCGCTCGAGAATCAAACCAAAGTGTCTTCAAACGGTAAGCATTTGGTTTTTTTTAAATTATCAATCTCTCATTTTTCACCTAAAATTTTGAAATTACCTAAAACCTAGTTCTTCTTTACAAACCCTAATTTTCATGGCACCTAAGAGAAAAGCTGTCACATCCAAGACCCCGACGTCGAAGCGGCCCAAATCCGCTACGGGTCCTTCGCAACCATCCATTCCCCCACCTCAACCACCAATTCGACCACCCGTTCCGCCACCTACATTGCCTGCCGAGCAACTCGATGCTCCGCAAGCACCTCAACGCAATTTGCCCAACCAGTGGTGGGCGGACAAGGGCTTCGCCTACGAATATACCATCGACCCAACCCTTTTTTAAACACCCCCGGCATTGATGCTTGGGCACTCGACTATTTGGGTAAGGTAAGGCTTGATAACCTTTTGAAGCCCATTCATCCTTACTTCTATCCGCGCCTCGTGCGCTTATTTTACCAAAATATGTTTGATGGGCCAAACCCCGATACCACAATATGTACCAAGGTCGATGGCAAGACCTATACTTTTACCCATGCGATGGCCTGTGCGGCCTTAGAGTGTTTTGATGCCTTCGGCGAAGGGATCGAATTATTACCACCCAACCCCCTTAATCTAACCCATACCTTTATAGCCCAACGGATGACGCAAGGGCTTGTTGCAAAAGGGCGAGCCATTAACCGACCTACATGTGGATCCTGGATACCATTTTTAAGTGTAATTTGTATCCAATCTGCCATAAGACCCAGCGATTAGGCGTTTTGATGAATGCCCTATTTGCCGCCTTTGAGGGCAAATGGTTTAACGCCGCAGCCATTGTTTTCGAGGGAATTAAACATGGTAGGAAGAAGCTCCTACTGGGAGCAGAGAAACCCGAAGAATACATTCCTTACGCCAATTTCATCTCTGCTATGTTCGACGAGTTTTCTGCCACCTCCGTGCACAAGGTCTCCCCAAAGGAGCCTAAGTCGTCTGACAACGTGGTCTTCTACACGTTTAAACATTGGAGGAAGACCTATAACATCCTGAAGCCGCACTTACCGCCAGCCCCTCAAGTACCTCCCGTCCCTCCACAACCCCAAGGTGTGCCTACTCAGGATGCCCCTATTCCTGATGCACCACTCCCTGACCAACCCGTTCCAGAGGCTCCTATTCCCAATCAGCCTGAGATTATTCCACCTGCTCAGGATGTGCCTGCTCCAGACGTGCCTGCTGATTTACCGATGCCGCCAGTCCAGCGACCAGCACCAATGACAAACGAGGACTTGGCAGCTCTCATCCAGGAGAGCAACCGTCGGGTCAATCAGCGTCTGGATTTCTTTGAGCTGCTCATCGGAGACGTGTTGTAGGCCGTGTATCCCACCGATTATATGCAGAGGATCACGGCTATGCGATCACAGGTGTATGACGTAGCTCCGTCCGGCTTGGATGCGGAGGACGTACAGCCTAGTGAGGACCAGGCCGACGCTGATGACGAGCACGCCGACGTTCAAGGGGAGCAAGTTGATATGGTACCGGAGGAGGCAGATGAACCGGAGAGTGGAGCTGATGTGGGAGTTCCCCCACGGATGTAGTGAGTTGAGAGACATTTCTTTTCTTTTGCAAATTATTTTGGGGGGCTAAATGTATAAATTTTTAACTGTTGTGGCATGATTGCCATTTTGTTTCTTTTATTTGTTAGAACTATGGTGGCATGGCTGCCACAATGACATTTATATATAGGATACTACTAACTTTTGATGAATGATGTACCTCAATTATAGACCTGCTAGAAATTGTGATGTGTGGACTCTGTGTTTGTGCATGGGCTGAATTCTTACAATGATATGGATTGTTTAGCCATGCGTGGTGCCCTACGAAGCAACCCTTCGGGCACTTTGCCACCCGTTAGGACAATTTTCGGGGACGAAAATTCCTAAGGAGGGGAGGATGTAACGCCCCAACCTTTTGGACCATGATCCGTGAGACTCGGTGCGCGTTCCGACGGATCATGCACCGAGGACCCCCTTTAACAATGGTATAATGTCTATAGATAAAATCCAACGGACCGGATCAATCTTATGTAGACTGGATGTGGGAGCTTGAAACTCTCACACACGTCCCTTCAGTGTAGCTGTTTTACACCCAAACGTAGGAGCTAGACTATGAATAGAAACCTAGGACATTAAATAACCTAGTTAATACTGATCAGTGGGAGTAAAGAGAGATAGAGAGGAAAATTTTAGGGCATTGAATGCTTGTGAACAATGTGGGAACGAGCTGATAGCGTGAAAAGAAGCGATTGATCTAATGGGAATGAGGATGAACAGCTGTCATTAGAGGAACCTTAGTTCCGATTTTGAACTACGGAAGAGGATTCGTTGGAGCAAGGTATGGAATATGAATGCGTGTTTTAGTTTGTGTTATGGAGAGTTAAATTGGTGTGTGTTCATATGAGAATCTCAAGAAAGTGAGATCGATTCAAAGTGAGAAGAGATCGGGGGTGAAAAACCAAAAAATTGAGCGAAATCTGCTCATTTCGATCGATCGAATTATGGTTCGATCGATCGAAATGGCATTAAAAATGGAAAGAAACGAAGTCCTGAGAAATTCGATCGATCGACACCTAAAGTTCAATCGATCGAATTGTATAGAAACAGAACGATAGAATTCTGTTGTGAGAATTCGACTGATCGAATTAAATTCTTTCGATCGAATTATGTAATTTCGATTGAACGAAATGGGCTTCGCCCGATCGAACTGTGTTAAGGTAAAATGCCTTCTGTGGAATTTGACCGATCGAATTTTGTTTCGATCAATCGAATTACTTCCGTTCGATCAATTTGAAAATTTGTCTGATCGAATGAGAGTATGTTTTATAGTTTCTGAGAGAGGTCGATCGATCGAAACAGGGATTCGATCGATCGAATTTCTCAGATTTTTGCGTTTGATGAGTTTTGACTTTGAGATTTTAAGGGAACCTCTAGCTATGTGTTTTGCATCATTCTAATGGATAAAATGATCATGTTTAGGTGAACCTTTGTGAGTACGGAGAACCGACCTTTGCGGTGGCTTGAGTGCGCGCGGGTCGAGATTGTGAGGTAGGGAAAACTTGGTATCATGTGCATTATTTCATAGACATGTGTGTTATGTTATGATACGTTCTTCGATCCGATTATATGATTTCCGTTTATGGTTTTGAAGAAATGAGATATGTGTTTATGTATGATTTGAAAACATGTGAGACTTATGGAATCTTCGAGATTCATGTGATACGTGTATAAGAGACTTTCATACTTTGTTCCGACTTCTGATGTAAATTATAATTATCACTTCACACGGCGATAAGCTATATGTATGCACGTTTGATTTTAAGGTTATGTGAATACCCGACGCAAGCGTATAACCGGATCGACGTGGCGTTATCCGTGATATGTGCTTTGTGATTCCTACCGTATAACGGTAATTATGTTCGGCCAAGTATCCAACTCTACGGGACCTTGGATTTATGTGCAAATGACTCATGTGAGTGACGATGGTGATTATTCCATCGGGGGCTTGGGGCTATAGTTCCTCATTCTAGTGCTTTAAGTAAACACTTTTAAGTTTTTCTTCTTTCTTATGTTGGAATAGAAATGTGAGCATATTCATGATTCCATTAGCATTGCATATATATGTTAGGGTTATGAAATCACCACCCAGCATGTGTTCAAAACAACTTCGTATGCGTTATGCTATAAGATATGTGTTTGATGTCATGATAAGCATGCTATTAGTTTTTCCCTACTGAGCTTGGATGAAGCTCATTCCTTTACAAATGTCATAGGTTCAGGTGAAGGTGTTGAGGCGGAGATTCCGGAGAAGGAAGATCCGGACTACTCCCCCGGCAAAGACCTTGAGGAGCCCCATCCCGAGGATTGTTTCCTTTGTGCTAGACCTGGGTAGGTCCGGCCCTAAGTCATGTAATAAATTTTTGTTTGTTTTGGATAGAGAGAGAGAGAGAGAGATGACTTCTAAATAGTATAAGTGATTGATTTTGTTGAACCATGTTTGGTAAGGAAATGCCCTTACCGGTGGTTCTCAACGGTTCTTTTTCCATAGGCTTTCTTATGGAATTAGAACCGTCTTTTGGGTTTCTGGGATGAATGATTGTGTTTCATTATTTTGTTATGTTATGAGTTCGCAATGGTTCTGCTTAGATTCCGCTGTGCATTTTGAGACGCGATGTAATCCGTTCGAGGCTCAGCCTTAGTGCTAGCCCACTGACGGCGCGGGTTTCGAGGTGCCGAAATCCGAGCTGTCACAGTCTAAGTGACTTGCATGGATTTCCGTGCATTGAAAGACCATGCAAGTAAGTCATAGGGACATGTGGACTACGATGTCCACTCATGATGAGTGGACACCCATTGTAGACTAACTCTTTGAAATATATTATAAAAATTGAGATGAATTTTTAATATTTACCAAAAGAGGTTGTATTGATAATATTTTTCAAACATATATCCATTACGATAATATTTCCTTAATTGTTCTTATTTTCTCCAAGATTACAAAAGTCTCCACCAATTCAAATGAGTGAAAGGGTCTTGCCAGATGAGAATGTCTTAATCTTCTCAAAAAAAAGATGAGAATGTCTTAATAAATTTTATGTAGATGGCGGAAAATCTAAAGAAAAGTCATTCTTATTAGGAGATTATGACTGCATATGGCATAGCTCTTTGTTATCTCCTGTCACAACAGAGTTCACCTGCTTTAGTTGGCTCCTATTCTTTTTTCTAACTTCCTGCAGATGAGGATTTACTTGATCTAACAGCAGCCTCCGTGCTCTCTACTAACTCCAAATATGCTCTAGCAAAGAATGAGTAGAGAGGATTGTAGAATTGTTGAATAGGTAAATCTGGCATAAAATCTTGCTATGCAAGAAGTTATCAATGCGAAGGGGTACCTGATAGAGCAGGTAACAAGATGTTAGCAAAGAGAATGGGAACCTGCTAAAACAGGTGAACTCTGTTATGGCAGGGGCTCGCAGAGATCTATGCCATATGCAACCTATATATTTTTTCTAGATCGGGAAATATACATAAGGTTAGCATTATAAGATTGAATCCAACTCTCCTGACAGTCATTCAAATATCAAAATGTTGTTTAAGTGATCTGACATCATCAATGGTTTGATATGTGGGTGATCTATGTCGTCAAAGTTATAGATCACACATTGAAATTTTATGGGCCCAAAATTGGCATTTTAAGGAGATTAAACTATTTGGTTGTCGACTATAACATCAACCCGTTGTTTTTAATTTAAATATATAGCTGATATTAAAATTCAATAATTGGATGGTTCACATCCACTTATCTGCATGCATCCTTTTGCATGAGACATGCTCTATTGATATATTGCCACTTAGACACTTTAGACTAATTAAAGATGTGCAGTGGCATGGCATAATATAAAAGCACACTTCAATGGTGTGGGAGAAGAAAGTTTTAAGTTCACGGTAATATCATTTAAACACCACTTTGGGTGTTTAATCTTACTATAAGATTACATATCTTAGGAGGAGTCCAATTAATTTCCCAAAACTCTATAAAAGTCAGCTTTGGACAGTTTTAAGTGGCTAAGAAGTCAGATTTTGAAGTCCCATTGCTTCTTGGATTATAGTCAAAATACCATATTTTCTCCGATCTATGTCCAAGTCAACACGGTCAGTATTTTTTTTTTAAAAGCGAATCTTACCATTCCAGCAATCGAAGAATTCCACGAAATGCATCTGCATACCAGAAAATATGATATTAATTAAGCCACTAAGCATGACTTTAAAATTAACCAAACCAACAATTGAAGATAACTATAAATAAATGGGAGCTACAACTTACACATGAGATTTATACCCTTGCACATAAAATGAAAAAACGAATGACTTGATTTCTTTGGATCTGTAACTAATAGACCACCACGTAAGCCATCTGATTTGAAGGTTATGACTTAAAGGTCTCTAATGTCCAAAATTGGCACCAAACGCAATCTCTTCATCAGATTCAACATAGTTAAAGCCCATTAGGCGATTCAATGGTTGAGTGTGCTGACTGAAATGATAGAGACCAGGCTTCATGACAACTTTTGGCCACAAAGATTTTTTACATCATGGCCTAAAAATCAATGACTTCGATGGATTCATCTATTGCAGCGAATAAAAACTTATACCCGCCAGTTATTTGTTACCGCATCCTCTATATAGGCAGCGTTCTCGTAGGCTACTTTTGCAGCCATCATGAAGAGATCCACTGTGTTGACGTCACTTCTAGTAATCATGGGCTCAACTGAGGGAAGAAGACTAAGGGAGGATGATGTGGTGTCTAAATCAATCCTCTGGTCTACGAAGCCAACGAACGACCGGAAATCAGCTGACCCTCTTCTTGGGATCACAACCGATCCTGCATTACACCAATAACATGTAAAGCCCATGAGTGGAAAACTTGTTAGATTCTCTCTCTCTCTCTCTCTATCAAACAGGATATATATCCAGCCTCCTAAAGCAACCATGTCCCTAGATATGTGCAACACTCAGCACATCACATGTCCCAGTTAGTACCAGTTAGCAGGAGTACATCCCTATGAGTGGCCAACAAGGGGTGGTAGGATTCAAACGCCTAACCTCCGCTTCTTGAGGTATGGTCCTGGACACCATGCCAACCCCTGGTAGTTCTGATAAGTGCCCCTTTGGTATAATACTGGGTTCAAAATTGGCTTATTTTTTTTATAACTTAGGGTATCCCATGTTAGAATGGTCTCGCATTGGTTGTGAGTTGGAGGACTTGGGTTATATATAACTTGGGCAAACTTTACCTTAAAAGCCGGTTTTGTGATGTTGAGTTAGGCCTATGGAATTCTATCATGGTATGGGAGCAGATATTTCTTCACTCCATGTCCCCCATTCAATTGTCCACGTGATTTGACTTGGCTCAATCCTGCCAACCCGTGCGGGGGCGTGTTAGAATAGTCTCACATTGCCTGTGGGCTTGGAGGTCTTGGACTATATATAATCGGGGCACTCCTTACCTTATAAGTCGGTTTTGTAAGGTTGAATTACGTCACTCGATCAGTTTAATTGTCCACGTAATTTGGCTTGGCTGCAAACACGTGCGGGAGTGTGTTGGAATTGTTTCACATGGATTATATAAAAGTAGAGAACGTTATTCATTCTAATCATGCATATAATAAATCTTGAGATAATGGGTGTCAAATAACTTGAAAGGCATGTTTGTTCGGAAAGACGGACATCCCGAAAAGTGTCCAGATTAATTAGCTAGAGTGTTCACGCTCAAGTCAGGTAGCTAACTCAAGCTTATATGTCAGCCAATTCTAAAAATCCATTTTACTACTTTGGTAGATAGATAGACAGAGTAGAAGAAGAGCGAGTATATGTATTCATGCATGTGTCTTAATTATTGTTCTATAATGTAAATTATATAATTTAGGGAGATGACCAAATAAAACTATAAAAACCTGTGAAAATGTGGCGAATTAAGCCAAAGATACCGCCATTAAGAGCGAAGAAATTCAACAAAGACTCAGTTACGATCCCCAACCAATATAAAGGTCTATCAAGTATCCCCAAGATCTTCTGGAGGATCAAGACCAAAACAGTGGTCCAATCGGCTTTCAGATTCTCAGCCTTCGATCCGGGAGAGCACTCAACGAAGTGGTACTCCGCTAACCGTCTATTAAAGATGATCAGGCTGATCCAATCAAGTAATCCTACTTTTTCAGGATGAAAAATCATGTACTCTCGAGGATTAGAGGAAGCCATGGTAGAGAAAAGAGTAAGGCTTTGGGGATCTTAGGAGAAGGTGAGAGGAGTGGAGGTGGTGTAATGGGCAGTGCAATAGACGACCTTTAAATAGGAATAAAAGGAGTGGTGAAGGTGCACAAGCAAAAGTTGAATGAGAGTTGGGTATTATGCCCCAAATGTGGTTCACGTGGCCATTGACCTGTTCGTTGCTTGAAAGAAATAAGTAAAAAACAATAGCTTTATATGTAATACTTTTTGGACATATTGGAGTTGCTTGAAATAATATAGCGCATTATTAGAAATTGAATGAAACTTCAAGATTTTCAGAGTTTTATGTGATTCTTATTCTTATTAGAATACTTTGATGGATGGTATTCTAGGTAGAGCATGACTCTTCATGTTATATATATGTGAACGTCCCACTCACTACACACAAGTCTTTTCGTATCTTTCTATCGAGAGAGTGTAGCAAGAGAGGCAGGTAAAAACACCTTCATTGTAACCATTTAATTATTTTTTTCTGCAAATAATATGAGTGGTGGAAAACCATAAAAATTAGGAAAATTATAAATAATGGATAATTTTTTATAAACAATGTTGTAGACAACTTATGTTGCGCGATGTGATTGACTGTAGTGCTTGGGCCCCACTATATGTTCAGCCAGTCACGCCGCATCACATAAGTTGTCTGCAATATTGTCCAACATAAATTGTCCACTTTATAACACTGTCCTAATAATTATTGGGTAAGTGTTCAGTTTGCATGTGCTTATATTAGAGTTTGGCTAGTTTTTTGGGTTCGGCATTTGGTCGGAGTTTTCCGTAGTTTGCCTCGCTTTCAGCGGGCTCTCGAGGCTGGTGGTGTTGTTTTATCAGCCGTTGGTTTTCGTTTCATTGGGTGATGGCAATGCTGAAGCTCCCGGAGCATTAGCCTTGATATATGGGAAATTTACCTGATCGCCCCTGTCAGATACACCTTTTACGTCAGAGGCCCTATAGTTTCACCTTTACCCAAACCGACCAGCTACGCACCGAGCCATCGCCCACCTTTAGGAAATGTCGAAATGATCCCCAATGTAATAAATAGCCGTCCTTTATTCAACTCTTCACTGTTTACCGTTTTTTACTTTTTACTTTTTCATTCGAAGTCGGTGGAGAGGCGGTGTCGATTCGTAATCGCTAGCGTTCCGTTCTTCAATCTTCAAGCTACCAAATCTATAAATTAGAAATACAATTATCTTTCATAATTTCTTAAGATTACTCTATATGCAATCGATATCGATCGTATATAACATCATTATCGACTATATATAGAGTCGATAACGATTACATATAGAGTCAATTTCGATTATATTTATAGTCGTTATCAATTACATATACGGTCGATATCGATTGTATGTATAGTCGATAGCGGCTATATATACAATCGATATCGACTGTATATGTAATCGATATCGATTTTATATATTACAGTTCATTTAATATTTAAACAATCTGTGTAAGTATGAGACTCAGCCATTTCTTTTTTATTACAGTTCATTTCAACAAGTTGTCAAGATGGTTGTACACTGACCTGTTGTCAAATGTTCCCCCAGTGCCATTTAGAATCTCTACGACACCGCTAACCCAACTCGAAAGGAGTTGCTGAGAGCTTCATTTTTTGATAAAATATTTGAAATGCCTAAGGGTGTGGGATTTTTTGGAGATGTGGTCGATGCGATGTTGACTTTTTGGGTTGAAAAAAATCACTTCCGAATTGGGAAGATTGATTTCTATCTTCGGAAGTTAGACATTGCATTGATACTGGGCCTTGTCGTAGTTGGCCCCAAAAAATATACTTCGTCCGTTAAACCACCGGAAGAATAAACCATTAGATACAAATATTTTCGTGGAACGCCTCATAGGAAAATTCTCTGGTCTCATATAGATAATATAATTTAGAGAACGAAAAGTGATAAAGACTTCGTAAAGTTGTCTCTTTTTTTCTCGGGTCCCACCATCAACTGGTGGAAGGTGACATCGACCTCGTCGATGATGTCGAGAACTTTAACCGGCACGTGTACCATGACTTGATGGAGTATATAATGAAAGGCACGACAAATAGAAAGATTGTCGAGATGGATAAAGCCCTTAAGACGTACAACACATATGAATGCACATGTATACTTTAATGGTGGGCTTATGAGATACTGTCAGATATCTCGTCTTCCCAGGCAGGCCTTAAGGACCCTTTCCCATGACTGGTGAAATTGTCTGACAAGACGCAATCAAGGATCAAAGGTTATACTCATGGATAGATTTTGAACAGCAGGGTATGATGTCTATTAAATAATTCAAATTTATAAAGTTAAGGAGTAGAGAGATCCGATGCTGATTGAATAAATGTACTGACTGCTTAACGAGTCGATAATGATTTCCTCTAGAATCGATACCGATTCATTATAGAATTGATAACGATTCATTACAAAATCGATAACGACTTATTAAATAGTCGATAACGATTCATTACAAAATCGATAACGACTTATTAAATAGTCGATAACGATTCATTACAAAATCGATAACGACTTATTAAATAGTCGATACTTTGCATTTGGAATATATTATTAATTTAGTCTATTATTTATTATGTTTTCTTTTCTTTCAAAAGGTTCGCGCTCCCTTCGTGCCTGTTGGCTTTGAATTAGAGATACCCGTCTTAAAAGAATATCTATGAGGTCAAAAGGTCGTTGGGGGAAAGAGGAAAGTGGTTCATGAACCGGCCAAGAAAGCTGTGGAAGAGTTGCGGCCGAAGAAGAAGAGAAATTATATTCTGATCGAAAATATTGACGAGGAAGAATTTGACGTCCAATCGACGTCGGACGAAGAATCATTCTCGGAAGAGGGCCCCGCCCATGAAGATGTAGAGCGGCCGAGAACTAGGGGGCCACGAAGGAGAGCCCAGCTGCACCGACCCCCTCCAATGAGTAGTAATTGAGGAGGATCGACAGTTTGGTGCTGGAGAACTTGAAGCTCACCCAAAGAGTGAGCCATTTTGAGGGAGAGAATGTGGTCCTCGCGACATGTTGTGCCTCCGTAGAGAAACTATGTAACTCCTTGAATGAGCAGCTCCATTCAAGGGATGCAGAGTTGTAAAAGATGATTCACTACAACATGTTGGTCAGAAAGGGTCAGGGGAATCTAAAAGAACTTCTTGAAAATTTATTAGAGGCGAGACCTAAGGTATGTATTGATATGTAATTTTTATATGTTAAGGATTGTTAACATAAATCGACTCTATATACAGTCGATATTGATTGTACATATAATCGTTATCGACTATGTATAGAGTCGGTAACGATTGTAATTACAATCGATATCGACTTTGTATACAATCGTTATTGATTGTATATAGAGTCGATAATGATTATATTTACGATTGATATCGACTATATATAGAGTCAATAACGATTATATTTACAGTCGCTATCGACTGTGTATAGAGTCGATAATGATTATATTTACAATCGATATCAACTTTTTAAAATGGGGACAAAAAATTATTTCTTATACTATGCTATTATTTCGATGTTCAGGATATTGCTATTTCGGAGCTGATATCGAAGGTGTGTGACACAGCTTTCAATAAGGAACCATCAGCTCCAATGCATGAGGATCCTCCCACGGATGAGGGTCAATTTGTTGACGGCAACTGCTGACGAGCAGCCTGAGTCTCAACTCGATAAGGGCCTAGCTGGTGAAGAGCAAACCTCTTCCCAATTGCCTCATCAACAAATTGACCCTCGCGTAAGACCTAGGCAAGGGAAACCCGTGAAATCAACTACCGTTAAACCTAGGATATAGCGAAGGAGAGTGATGGTGAAAAAGCCTGTAACAGAGAAGGCCATTGAAGGACCGGTGGCTGATGCAACTGTTGAGTCTGGACTTATGGTTGATGCTATTGCTAAGCTGACAGAGGAGCCAAAATACATGCTGGACCTGTGGAACAAGCCTGAATCTGATGACGAGTAAGTCATTCTTCTCAGGAATAAGCCTGAATCTTTCACTTTATTATTTTTTATGATTATTTATATAGTCGATAACGACTGTATGTAGAATCGATATCGATTCATTGTAGAGTCGATACCGACTTTATTTCGAGTCGTCCACTTTATACATTGAAGGACAGGCAACGACTCTTTTGAATGTTGCTTATTTAATTATAACTTCATTTGTTTTAAATTATGGGCGCCTATATGAGACACTTGAAAGTAATTGATGACGATATTTATCCTGATCGAAAGGACAAATGCTTCCTTATGTGCCCTACTATTTTGACCTACATGGGCTTTGAGCTGAAAGATTTCAACAAATTCCTTCTCACTAAAAAATTATACAAAGAATCGTTCGAGATTCAAGTCGAATGGTGGGCTACCCATAAACTCAAAGAGAACTAAGGCAAGAAGCTGCTGTAAAAAATTTTCTTCAATCAGTTTCAGAATCTGTGGGCTCACGAATGCAGCACAGTATGCTTCCAACATCTTTATAATTTTTTTTTATAATTTTTTCAATCATAACCTTTGAGATTATATTATTTTTTTGTAGATATTTATTCCAATTCATTCACAACAATTATTACACTGGGCACTTGCGATCGTGAAGGTACTCGAACAATCGATATTGGTCATCGACCCTATTTTTAATAGGCCCTCTAAGAAAAGATATCCGAACCAATTGCAAACGCTGGTAAAATATTTTGCTTAGCATATCTTTCAATATTGTTAGCTTAGCATATCTGACATTCCTCTATTTCGAAATAGACTCAATACCTTCCCGCAGTTTTATATTCGTACGGTAACTCCACTGCACTAAACGTGAAGACATATCCATGGTCATCTAGTGACTACCGGTACAAAGGCCTTGCTCGACGGACCAATTCGAGTGATTGTGGGATATTTGTGTTGAAGTATGTGGAGTGCTTCATGTTGGGGAATAAATTTGACTTTGTGCAATCAGATTTGGATAGGATCAGGGCATAAATTTGTCATGCATTGGCTAAATATACCGACAATAGAGAAAGGGAATTGGAGCAGGACGACTCAATGGAGGAGGCACAGAAATAGCAGTGGTTATATTGTAAATGAATTATTTTGTAAATGTAAATGAAATATTTTTAAATGTAAATGAAATATTTTTAATATAAATGAAACATTTTTAGTAGTAGTGATTATATTGCAGAAGTAGCAGTTATTATCGACTTTAAATAGAGTTGCCATCGACTATATAAATAGTCGATAGTGACTTTATATAGAGTCGCTATCGACTCTATATAAAGTCGTTATCGACTATTTATATAGTCGATGGTGACTTTACACATAATCGTTAACAACTCTATATAGAGTCGCGAACGGCGCATTTGTATATTCCATGATCCGTGTTTCTGAGTAAGTGTACACTCTAAAATTATAACTATTATAAAACAAAATATCGGGATTCTGAGTTTTTGATCAAATATATATATTGTCTCGTTTATATTTCATCTATCACTATTAAAAATATACACTATCAATCCATCGGTCCCACTGCCGTGCAACTCTTGCGATTGTGACCATACTCATTGCACCTGTCACACTGTAGGGCCTTAACCTCACCCGCCCTTACACAGTATCATTCTCTTCCTCGTACGGCCAACTTGCTTTCAACACTTATAGGGCGGTCTCACTTTCATATTTGTAGGGAGTTGCTCTTCTTGGAATTTCCATTAGCTTTTAACGAGGGTGGGAAGCCATTGTTCGTCGTATGTTTGTCTAAAGCAAGCAGTGAAAAACTACTTCTCAAAGAAGTTATGGTAATCGTAACTTCTCTGATTAATGGCCGCCACGACATGAGAGCAAGGCAAGCCATAAATGTGCTAACGGTGACAAGTACACATCTTGTGTTCCAAGTCGACGTGATAAATGAAATTTTTGGAGTTGACTTGGAATTGATCACGCCCGTATGGTTGAACTCTCTTTCTATCGGCCCATTGCAACACCTTCTTCATGTGTTCGCCTGCTTTCGGGCAGAGGAGGGTGGTCCATTTCTCAGATATTTGTCGGCGCTTTTGAAAATGATCAGCGACTTTTTCTCTAATAGTTCTGATTAAGTCGATAATTAGTCTCTCTCGAGCTATCTTTAGTACGCTGTTCAAGCTTTCGACATTATTCGTAGTCAGAGAATCGTACTGCCCTCCTTTCATATATGCGCTTGCCCAATGTTTCGAGTCTATTTTTAAAATATACTCTACGATCCGAAGATCAGCAGGATCTTTCTTTATTTTATTAATAAAATAATCAAATCTCTCTACTGAATATGCACGCGCAGCGCTCCACCATAGACCCTTCACATTATTCCTGGGATATTTGTGTGCCAAATTTTGTGTCATATGTCACATGTAGTAGTTATGGTATGTGTTAGGGAATATATGTTTCACCCCCTTTATTAAATCCTTCGACCTATCCGTGATAAAAATAAAATCTTTGGTAAACTCACTGATCATGAACGCACCTATCCATTCAAGAAACCACATCCACGTATCCACTTCTTCTAACTCAACAACGGCAAATGCTAACGATAATATATGCCCATTACCATCTTGCGTCGAGGCAATAAGTAGGATCCCTTCGAAACGTCCTTGTAGGTGTGTGCCATCTACAAGCAATATGGGACGAAGTATATTGCGGTAGCTTCCGATGCACGGCCAAAACTCTAAAAAAATCTTTGAAACTTACTGTCAAGCGTAAGTTGAAAGAATGTTTGTATATTACGATCTATCCTCTCCATCTCCTTTATGTAGGCCGATAGATCCACAAATTGTCCTTCTCAACTGCCTCTAATATCATTAAGGGCTACGAAGGAGATTATTTTATTACGGTGACTGTGCAGTCTGATCTTAGCGGCCCCGCATGTGTGAGTATTATTTAATATCTTGATTTGGAAAGAGTCGAACCCAGTCAATTTAGACGCATGTATTCACCACAAACAATCGGGTTCGTAGCATTCGGCCGTCACTCGATAACTAGTGGTTTTCAAAGGTTGAATTTGAAAATTTTTCTCTGAAAATTTTTCTCCACCGCGTGCTCTTTCAATGCTCTTTGAAATATTTATTTGTCTCTAAAGATCTCTTCAACTTTAAACGTCTAATTCCGGTATTCAATTTCCACCTCTTCATCGGAGAAGTTGCCCGATGTCTCTGACATTTCGTAATCTTTGTCTACTAGGGGATTATCAATGTCTCTCATAAAAATTTTCAGATCCTCTTTTATAAACCCATCCGGTTCACTTTCATAATATTTTTCTAAGGTATCTTCATTAGTGGGTTGAGGATGACTACGTCATTCACTAGCGGTGTGTTCAGGTGGTTGACTAGATCCTTCACTGAAAGGGTTCTAATGTGATTGACTAGATCCTTCACTGAAGGGGTTCTGGGGTGGTTGACTAGGCCCTTCACCGAAAGGGTGCTCATGTGTATGGACATGGGATTGAGTTTCTCCGATAATCTCCATCAATGGCATGGTAGAACATAATTCATGAGTCAATCAAGTTGTCCATCCATCGAGGAAGATATGACTGAAATCGTCGATATCCACCACCCTTTATAAAGTATAGTCTAACCATTACTACATACATTTTAGTAGGTCATCATACGATTTAACCGGAGTATCGTTTAAATCAATAGTTACTTTCTTAGCAAACATGTTCGCCGTAATATCGTTGTCATCGCCTAACGGGACGGTATCACATACAGTTTCGTCCTCCTCAAACTTACATAGCTGAAATGAATGGTTACTCACAAAATCAGTCCCGCCAAAAGTTACTTGTTCAGCTTCGACTCGGAAGGATGACGGTTCCTTAATGATGAATACCTTTATGACGTCCACCCTGGATTTATAAAACGTAAATAAGGTGGCCAAATCATCAGAGCCCAAAATGTTGGCAATCACAGGGGTATTCACTATCTTTATATTGAACTTTATGAAAACTGTTTCATCTTCCCTCACAAAACTGACAGCAGACATTCACCTCATGAATTATTCATAAGAAATACCAGTCAAAATATTAATAACCCTCCACCGGCCACCTTCATGCAAGCCATCATCGCTTACAAGAAGGCCATCATAGTGACAGAGAAGAGAAATCCCCACCTCCATCATCGCCTATTTAAGAATGAGAAGGAAGGGGTCATAAGACTGATGATACAAAAGAGAAGACGATTGTTAACACATATCGACTCTATATACAGTCGATATCAATTGTATAAATAGTCAATATCGATTGTAATTATAATCGTTATCGACTGTGTATAGAGTCGATAAGGATTGTATTTACAATCGATATCGACTGTATATAGAGTCGATAACGATTATATTTACAATCGATATCGACTATATATAGAGTCGATAACGATTATATTTACAATCGATATCGACTATATATAGAGGTGATAACGATTATATTTACAATCGATATAAACTTTTCAAAAAATTGACCAAGGAAATAAAATCTTTCTTATACTGCATGATAAATAAATCCTAACAAACTAAAAATGGGGACCAATAAACTTAAATTATTTCTTATACTGCACCATTAAGAGCCCTAATAAACTGAAAATGTGGTTTAAGTAGGATACCTCGTGTCGCAACGATAAACTGCAGGGTCTTCTTGTCACAATGGAGAAATGCAGGGGCTTCTTCTCCCAAGCCTCTGTTTTCTTCTTCGAAATAGCATATCGGAGCAGATCAGACTAAGGAAGAAGATGTCGTCACCTGACCCACCTCTAACTTTTTAGCAGATTAAATTGAGGAAGAAGAAGATACTTTGTGGGTTAAAGAAAGTCATAGAATGGGGTAATTTGGAATTTTTACTCTCCCTAGGGTCGGCTAGGCTTGGAGCTGGTCGGTTTGGGTAAAGGTGAAACTATAGGGCCTCTCACGTAAAAGGTTTATCTGACAGGGTCGATCAGGTAAATTTCCCTTGATATATATGTGTGTCAGTTCCCTATAACCTCAAGCTTTAATTATAAAAGCAAATCTACGGGATATTGTGCAAATATTTTAAAGCTAGTAAGTGGGTCACTGAGTGGGTCCATGTTCTTCTAATTCTAGGGTAACTGAGTGGGTCCATGTGCTACTAATATTACTCAAAAGGTGCCAGTTGATGTGAAGAATGGCCCATGGGAAAAATATTCCATCTAATTAAAAACTTTTTTCATCGTCTCATTTAAAGCCATCAAATCCCTTTAATATGAAGGCTAACTAAGTAATCTCCAAAGCTTCTTTTATCGTTCATTTTAAAGGTAGCTGATGGCATTTCATATAATGGATATTTTTTTCGATGCAATCTACAATGCAATAAACCTTTACATTTCATCCTCGCATTCAGAAGGCACACTTTGATGAATACCAGTGTTGCATGTGTACAAGTTTTTAAATATTGGCTATATCTAATGCACATATGAGCAAAATATTAGGTCAAATAAGTAAAATATCGGCTCTATCTGGTAATATGGCGGGTGGATATACATTAGAAGGTAAAAGTTCAAGTTCAGCTTACTTGTACAAAAGAGGTATGTATTGAAGTAGAAAATATATATACAACAATGCCACCTTCAATGATGATAGTTATTCGTAAAAAAAATTATTACGGTTTGCAATTGGGCTATATGTCATGTCCCACACACAACACTGGATCTTTCCACACTTTATTTGTACCATAATCTATGTACATACAATATTGTACAAAGTATAGAAGTATATGGGAGGCTCTAGGGAAGACTCTAGAAACCTAGAGAAAGACCCTAGGAAGAATGTAGAACAAGGGAAGGATGGGGAAGTTTCTAGAGAAGGCTCTAGAACCTTCCCAACCGTTGGATGACCGACACTTGAATGAATCTCACACCGTCCATTGTAACCTATATAAACTATAAATAGGGTACAGAGCCTCATTTGCAAGACACAAAAGCATTTGTAAGCATTCTTGAGTTTGAATACAAGAGTTCTTTGCATTCTCTTTGAGTTCTCTTCTACCCTCTCTTAGTTCCTTTGAGAGTTTTTGGGTTCTAGGCTGATCTTGCGACGCTAGAGAGCAATTAGGTGCAAGAACCGCACAGATAGTCGAGGCGCAACACTAGGTTTGTAACAATTGGTATCAAAGTCACATCAGTTTAGGGGAAAACCACGTTGGTTTGGGAGAGATCAATCGGAGTAAGAGATCACCATGCATGTCATCAGAGATTGTGCAAGAAGCGGGACACGATAACGATGGCTGCAAACTGAGGAGGGAAAGGTCTCGTGATGTGGTCGCTAACTTCGACACACGGCTAGGCAGGGTGAAGCTAGCCATCGTCGAGGGAATGATCGATTTAAGAAAGTAGGCCAAAACATCTCAGCTCTAGAGGTGGGATTCAAGGAGTTACGAGGGGAGATGCAAGGTCAAGTCAATGTTATAGCGCATAAGGAAAATGAGGTACGCGAGAATCTCGAGGCTAAGGAATGGGATGCCCTCAATGCCACGTATACACAATTGGAGGAAATGAAAGGCGATTGGGCCTTATGCAAAAAGGTTGTGACCAGTGGTACGGTCACGACTCGGGATGCCCCTATAAAGGTAAAGGCACCCGAGCCCCAAGCATTCAACGGATCAAGAGATGCTAGGGAGTTTGATAACTTTTTATGACACTTGGAATAATATTTCAAACCCATCTCCCTAGTTGACGAGAGGTAAAAGGTGCAAGCTGCTACACTCTACCTCAATGACAGCCATATTGTTGTGGAGGCATCGCAAAGCAGATATTGAACGAGGCACTTGCACCATCGACACTTGGGAAGATTTCAAAAAGGAACTGAAGAAATAATTCTATCCTAAGAACTTCGATTACTTAACCCGGAATAGATTAAAAAGATTGCGGCATACGAGATGCATCCAAGACTACTTCAAAGAATTCTCCACACTAATGGTCGAGATATCAGATATGTCAAATAAGGATCTTTTCTTCAACTTCATGGATGGTCTACAACCATAGGCGGAGCAGGAGTTGCGACGCAGGGGTGTCCAAGACCTTGCTTCGGTCATGGCTGCCACAGAGTCCCTTCTTGAATTCAAGAGGTCCGAGACATCCAAAAAGACAACTCCTAAGAGCAACTATGACAGAAGTGGGGGAGACAACCCCTCACACTCGAAGGAAGATGCTGAGAAAATGGGACACGAGAAGTCTTCAAGGAGCGACAAACCAACGCATGACAGCTTCAAGGCTCGTGACTTGAAGTGCTTCTTATGCGACGGGTCGCACATGGCAAGGGGCTGCCCTAAAAGAAGAGTTCTCACAGCTCTTTCTTCTCAACTGAAAGAGAAGAATGAGGAACATGACACTACGATGGGGTCGCTACGACTTTTGAATGCAGTTAAAAAGCAATCCGAGGCCCTAAAGCAATGCGAGAATGCAAAGCCCATGAGCAAAGGGCTCCTGTATGTTGAAGTGACCATCAACGAGAAGACCACACATGCTATAGTTGACACAGGTGTCACTCACAACTTTGTCTCGGTGGAAGAGGCAAGCCGGTTGGGTGTAAAGGCAACTAAGGAGTAAGGGTGGCTCAAGGGCGTCAACTCAGACGCAAAACCGATCCACGACACAGCACGAGAGGTGTCCCTAACCTTTGGAGAATGGAGCGGGACCCTAGACCTATCAGTGGTCCCGATGGATATTTTCAAGTGGTGTTGGGGATGGAATTCCTCAACAAAGTAAAGGCGGTGCCCATGCCCTTTGTAAACACCGTCTGCATTATAGAGGAAAGTGCACCATGCATGGTTCCTGTGGTAAGAGAAACCAAGCCGATTGTGAAGACTCTATCATCCCTACAATTGGCCAAGGGAGTCAAGAAAGGAGAGGTGACCTTCTTAGCCACCGTCTCTTAAAAGGAAGGAGACACCATTGATCAGGTACCCGAGGAGGTGGGGGATGTGCTGAAGAAATTCCAAGATGTGATGCCCGGGAGTTGCCTAAGAAGTTACCACCTAAGAGAGGTGAGTCATAAGATCGAGTTGGAACTTGGGGCCAAGCCACCTGCTAAATGCGCCATACAGAATGGCTCCACCCGAGTTGGAAAAGTTGAGGAAGCAACTCAAAGACTTGTTGGATGTCAGCTACATCCAGCCATCTAAAGCCCCCTATGGTGCTCCATTATTGTTTCAGAAGAAACACGATGGCTCTCTACGCTTATGAATCGACTATAGGGCACTAAAAAAGTTACGATCAAGAACAAGTATCCCATATCACTCATAGCAGACCTCTTCGATCAATTGGGAGGGGCCCGTTACTTCTCGAAGCTTGACTTGAGATCAAGATACTATCAAGTTTGCATCGCTGAAGGAGACGAGTCGAAGACCACGTGCGTGACCAGGTATGGATCGTATGAGTTCCTTGTGATGCCCTTCGGACTCACCAACGCGCCGACAACATTCTGCACTCTCATGAACAAGATTTTCCATCCTTATCTCGATCGGTTCGTCGTAGTCTATCTTGATGACATAGTCATCTACAGCAACACGCTAGAGGGACATATAGAGCACCTAAAGAAGGTATTCCAACTTCTCAAGGAAAACGAATTGTACATGAAGAGAGAAAAGTGCTCCTTTGCACAACAAGAAGTAATGTTCTTGGGACACAAGATAAGAGATGGAAAGCTAAGTATGGACAGTAGCAAAGTACAAGCTATCCAAGAATGGGAGCCACCAACCAAAGTTATCGAGCTTAGGTCATTCCTTGGCTTGGTGAACTATTATTGGAGGTTCATCCAGGGGTACTCAGGTAAGGCAGCATCCCTTACTGATCTACTGAAGAAGAATACTCCATGGGCATGGACAGAGAAATGCCAACGTGTCGTCGAGGATTGGAAGAAGGCAATCATGGAGGAGCCTATCCTAAGCTACCAAACCCAAGTAAGCCTTATGAAGTCCAAACAGATGCCTCAAACTTTGCCATTGGAGGTGTCTTAGGGCAAGATGGACACCCACTAGCCTACTAGAGTCGGAAACTCAATGACACTGAAAGGTGTTACACCACTCAAGAGAAGGAAATGACTGCGGTGGTGCATTGCTTACGAACTTGTAGTAGGATCCAAGTTTACGGTAAAGACAGATAGCGCTACCACTAGCTACTTCCAGACCCAAAATAAGTTAAGTCCCAAGCAAGCTAGATGACAAGATTTTCTGACAGAATTCAACTTGGCATTTGAATACAAGCTAGGAAGAACTAATCTAGTGGCCGACGCGGTAAGCAGGAAAAGCAAGTTGGCAACATTAAAGGGGGAAGAGTTGGCCACAATTAGCCAACTCTAAGGCACACTCCCAGACCGCATAAGGGAAGGATTGAAGGAAGACCTAGCAAATAAATTTCTAGAAATGGCTCGCTTGGGAACAATGATACGGTTCTGAGAGGACGATGAGTTGCTCTCTACTAAGGAAGACTATATATACCAAAGTGGGGCAACCTAAGGAAGGAACTCATCAAGGAGCATCACAATACTCGGTGGGCTGGCCACCCAGGCCAACATCGCACAATGGTGCTCCTGGAGTCTGCATACTACTGGCCTCAAATGATGAGTGATGTCGAGGCCTATGTGAAGACTTGCCTTGTGTACCAACAAGACAAGATTGAACAACGACAACAAAGGGGACCATTGGAACCCCTACCTATCCCTATGAGACATTGGGAGAGTGTCTCTATGGACTTTATCAATGCATTGCCAAAGTCAGAGGGATGTGGTCAATCATGGTAGCGGTGGACCGATTTTCAAAGTATGGCACTTTCATTGCCGCCCCAATCGGCCACCCCAACTAACTGAACTGCCGAAGGAGTCGCACATCTATTCCTCAAAATTGTGGTGAAACTCTAGGGCGTACCACTAACTATCATTAGTGATCGAGATCCTTAGTTCACAGGGAGGTTTTGGACAGAGTTGTTCAAACTATTGGGGTCGGACGTGCACTTCTTTACAAGTTTTCACCCTCAATCGGAAGGACAAACAGAGCGCGTCAACGCTCTAGTGGAGTTATATCTACGACAATTTGTGAGTGTCAACCAAAGGGTCGGGCAAAGTTGTTGGACGTCACCCAATTCTCGTACAACTTACAAAAGAGTGAGTCCACACACCACAGCCCATTCGAGCTTCTCACGGGGCAGCAGCCAATCACTCCACACCCCATTGTAACTGATTACACGGGGAAGAGCCCAGTTGTCTACCAGTTCGCCAAGGGATGGTAAGAGAAAGCTGACATGGCAGGGGCACATTTGGAGAAGGCTACCAAGAGGATGAAGAAGTGGGCAGATACAAAGAGGATGAATGTCGAATACCAAGTTGACGACTTAGTGATGATCAAGCTCATTCCCCAATAGTTCAAAGTGTTCAGGAGAGTCCATAAGGGATTGATACGAAAATACGAGGGTCCTTTTTCGATCACTAAAAAAGTAGGCAAGGTGTCCTACCAAGTCCAGCTACCTGAGAAGTTAAAGATCCATCCGGTCTTTCATGCTAGCAACTTGAAGCCGTACCATGAAGACACGGAGGAACCAAGTCGGGGCATCTCCAAATGAGCCCCAACCGCCGTAACAACTTCATTTGAGAAGGAGGTCGAAAGCATTCTCGCTGATAGACCAATTTGACGTCGAGGCGTTCGTCCCTACAACGAGTACCTCGTAAAGTGAAAAGTGCTACCAGATAATGAGGCTAGTTGGGAACATGCCAACACGCTATGATAGTTCGAGGAGCAAATACGGCAATTCAAAGGAGAAAATGCAACGAGGACTTCACCAACATAGGTGGGGGAGAGTGTCACGTCCCGCACACAACATCGGATATTTCCCGACTTTATTTGTACCATAATCTATGTACATACGGTATTGTACAAAGTATAGAAGTATATGAGAGGCTCTAGGAAAGACTCTAGAAACCTCGAGAAAGACCCTAGGAAGAATGTAAAACAAGGGAAGGATGGGGAAGTTTCTAGAGAAGACGTTAGAACCTTCCCAACCGTTGGATGACCGACACTTGGATAAATCTCACACCGTCTATTGTAACCTATGTAAACTCTGAATAGGGTAGAGGGCCTTATTTGCAAGGCACCAAAGCATTTGTAAGCATTCTTGAGTTTGAATACAAGAGTTCTTTGCATTCTTTCTTTGAGTTCTCTTCTACTCTCTCTTAGTTCCTTTGGGATTTTTCTAGTTCAGGCTAATCTTGCGACGCTAGGGAACGATTAGGCATAAGAGCCGCACGGATAGTCAAGGTGCGACACTAGGTCCGTGACATATAGCTAAAAGAATAGGTGACTCCTCCTTATTCAGTCTTAAAAGCTTTGAGACTGAACTTCTACTATCCCTTTTTCATCTTTTGTAATTGGGGTCTGTATTCAATTGCGTGGGTGCTATCTTTTTTTTATTATCGGAAGTTTTTTTAGGGAATTTCGGTTTCCTCCTAGCATAGGTTTTTCTTATTTTCAATAGAGTTTCCTATGTTCCTTCAAGTACCTAATCTAGTTTTCTCCAAGAAGCTTCCAGATAGCAATGCTTGCAGTGTTAGATAGTGTTTTATTCGGGCATTCTAGGTACTTGTTTAGCTTGTTATACTTAATAAAATTATCTTTCAAAATAATATATATATATATATATATATAGGAAAAGGTGTTCATCTTAGGACGCTTACCGTCCTCCAAGGTTCCAGGTGGATTTCCACATGACATCCAAAACATTGTTTCAATGCCACATGGACTTTGGGTGCATTGCTCAGATCATTTAACAAAAAAATTAATTTGAAAACTCGTCTCCACCATGTGTTTTTTTAGTCATGAAATGTAGACCATTGAAACTAGTCAAACATTGACTAATGTTTTTAAATTTTTTTTTCGATTTTTTTTTTTAAATGGATCTAAACTAGCTACCCGTGCTCCACGTGACAACCAAAGAGTGTTTTGGGTGCCATGTGTACCTCCATGTGAGCCTTGAAGGACGGCGACCGTCACCGTTTTTTTTTTTAAACCCTATTCATTTACCGAAATGAGTGATCTGTTCCCCTCTAAGTTGGGAACGAGTCACTTACTATTTTACATGCCCTATAATAATAATATTAGATAAAAAATGTGGAATAAATATGTAAAATTATTAAGTTTTATGCTCTTTTATAGTTAAATAAAGGAAAATTTACCTGATCGATCCTGTCAGATACACCTTTTACGTCAAAGACCCTATATTTTCACCTTTACCCAAACCGACCAGTGGGAGCCTAGCCGACCCTAAGGAGAGTAAAAAGTCCAAATTACCCACTTTCTTTAAAGCACAAAAACATCATCTTCTTCCTCATTTTAATCTACTACAGTTTTTAAAAGTCATGACAAAGGTGACTGTGACAGCCCGAATTTCGACACTCCGAAACCCGTACCATCGGCAGAGCCCTGGAGGCTGTGCCCCATAAAGTATGCAGAACACTTGGCACATCCCATTCGCAACAAGAAACGCACAAAGAAATTAATGCAAAAATAAATCTCCAGTTCTACTATACGCTAAACCAAAATATCAATCCAAAAGATAGTTATATTTCCATGCCTTCACATGAACAAAAGAACCAACCCGAACCATCAGTGCCGCAACCACGATCACCCTAAATGGCTCGACAAAAGAATATTACATGTAATTTTCTCTCACCAACAGTGGTTGGACGTACCAAGCTGTAAATCTCTTCTTTTACAAAATGTTCTCAAAATATACAGCAAGTCTTCTAAAAGAATCTCTCGGGAGGAGGCTCAGATTCCTCCCTTGGAAAGTACTATGAATCCTCGGGATCAACCTCTCCTGTAGCAACTCCTAAATAGTCACCGGTGACATATAGTCAAAGGGTGAGCTACATCCTAGCTCAATAGGGGCAATGTCACAACAAGTATATCCTTTTTACACACATATATTTCATGACGGTAGTAAAACATGAACTAAATCTATATATCTTTGCTGTAAAGTAAGTTCAAATGCAATAACATAATAAAACTGCTTTTACTTCTCTACTTCATGAATTAAAATGACTATTAGTTTCTCATAGATACAATCAGGCTGATTTCATGACTTAATTCTTTAACTTAAATAATCCCTGAGCAATATAGCATTGAGCCCAGATGGAATACCCTCCATCGTCGTCTAATCAGACTATTTTTTATGGAATCGTCCACGTCCCTAGCTCATAGGCGACGAGCATACTACTACTACTACACATCCCTGGGATGTCTGCTGGTGTACGAATTAGCGGTCGTACCGGTCACGGATATCTTGCCGAGTCAGTCATGGTTATACCGCCGCGTCAGTTGGGTATTCTCTGAACCTTAAATCAAATTGTGCAATACATGTAGTTGTTCACCGTAAATTTGTGCTAATACGTAATAATTTCCAGCCTGTGCAATCACATTTATGGTCTATCTCATGACGTGGATCTTTACTGTGACAGCCTGGATTTTGGCACTCCGAAACCCGTGCCATCAGCACGATCATCTTGACCGTGCCCCTTAGCTATGCACGGAATATTGGTATATCAAATAATGAACTGCACTGAAATAATGAATAAAGCTGCGAAATTAAATTATCATTGAAATATTTTTCAAAAGACAGTTCTACCTTCATGCATCTGCATGAATGGAGAACCGATCCGAACCATCGATGATCGCTGATCATCAATGATGGTTCGCCCCAAAAGAATAATCTCACGACTTAATTACATTGTTTAATGAAAATAAGGCTTGACATACCAAGCCACACAAACACGCTCACAAAAACTCTCAAAGCTGCACAACGGAGTCCTCTAGAAGAAGTCCTCTGGAGGTGGCTCCAACTCGTCTCCAAGTGTCGGGTCTGACTCACCAGGGTCAACGTCCCTTGAAGCCTCGGCAGCTGCTAATAGTGGACCTGCGATGTATAGTCGAAAGGGTGAGCTACATCCTAGCTCAATAGGGAACAGAACACAATTGAACATATAAATTACAACTCACATATATTCCATGATATGCCATGCATGATGTGTCTATGCAGTTACTGATGAACAACAGTTGAAAATAATCATATTTTACTGGTAGTTTACTCATGTCTTTTAATTATTCATGAATGGCACTGAAAAGGCCTAAAGCAAAACTTAACCTTTCAACTTAAGTAGTCCCCGAGCAATATAGCATCGAGCCCCGATGAGATACCCTTCATCGTTATCTACAGAGACAGTTTTAAATGTATTCCCTGGGAATACCAATAGTACCCAAGCCCCTTTCCCCTGGGGATCGTTGGCGGGGTTTCAACATATCTCAATTCAACACCCTTGGGGTGTGCTTACTGTGTATGGATAAGCCACCGCATTGGCCTACGATTTCGCCGCCGTATCGGTCACGGATATCCTGTCGCGTCAGTCGTGGGTATCCCGCCACAACGGTGGGGTATCCTATCAAACCTCAAATAATAAAAATATCAGGTGCTTTACATATAGTTATTTACCATTTAAGTGTGCTATCTTATATCAGTTAGGCCCTATCAGACATAATTCAATCTTGGATACATCCCTGGGATGTATCTATTCACTTGCATCACACCTGATGCTCTTATTTCTTTATTTTCTCATCCCCTGGGAATGACTCATTATGATTACTCTTTTAGATGTCACACACACACGCTTTTCACAACTCTTAAGAAACAAAAATAATTTGAATTAAATTCTATATCACTACATACATGCTCTTGCAAAATAAAGTACATGTTCAAGGTGTTCCCTACCTCAAGTCTCTGTTTGATCATGCATCAAGGTCCCACGTGACTCCTTGTGCCCAAGCTCACACATACCACCTATGGTACAATATAACACATGCAATACATCACTAAAGATGCAATAAGGAAAGTCCAAGACCCTCCAAGAATCTTAAGGTCAAACTCAAAAGTCAACAAAAACTGGCACAGTCGATTAATCGAACTCCAAAATCGATTAATCGAATTTGATTCGATTAATCGATTTCCAAAATCGATTAATCGAAATTCAAAATCGATTAATCGATTCTCAAATCGATTAATCGAGATTCCCATTCGATTAATTGAATCTCAATTCGATTAATCGAAATTCTCCACTCTAACCATTCGATTCTCAATTCGAGTAATCGAATTCCCAAAATCGATTAATCAATCCCAAATCGATCAATTGAAATTCTAAATCGATTAATCGAAATTTCATTCCAATTAGTCGATTTCTCCAAGTCCTTATCTTCCCTCCACTGGAGTTCACTAGAGGTTTCCAGTCGATTAATCGATACCAAAATCGATTAATCGAAAGTCAAAGTCGATTAATCGAGACTCAATTCGATTAATCGAAATCGGGGTCCTCTGACTTTTCAACTTCTTGGCGAAAATCGATTAATCGAACCTCAATTTTGATTAATCGAATTTGCCAGATTCAGCCCCCCTTTGACTGTTCTTCCCAATCTTTTTCCTACTCTTTTTCCTTCATTTATCTAAGCCATTATCCTATGATTTTAGCTATTTCTAACTACACTAAAACCCTTCAATCGATGCATTTAATTTATAAGAATTTTACCTCCAATCAATCTCCCATTGATTAGGTCAAGTGGTTGGAAAGGCTAGGGTTCCCGCTTTGACTTGAATGGATCCTTCGCGTTGAATCGGCCTCTTAAGTGCTTGAATCCCCCTTCCAATCACCCACAATAACTCCTTGCTTAACCACCTTCTTTACTCCTTTCTCTCTCTCTCTTCTTTACTTCTCTCTCAACAACCAAAACATCTATTTTAGGGTTATTAAACCCTTTTATCTCCCCTCTAGTTTGTGTGTTGAGCACAGGCACCGTAATAGGTGTATGTGACTTCGAATTCACATCAATCTCCACACATGCACTCGAATTCTCACATCTCATCCGTTCATCACACCCTATGCCAACTATTGAACTCCTATTTGGTCAAACCTATGACTGGTCGGGCACGGATCCTGAGATCATTGTTTAACGTGATTTTTCGGGATATTACATTTACATCCACCACATATCCCTGGGATGTCACATTATTTGGTGCATCTCTGCGATGCTCATATACTTGTCCATCCCTGGGATTACTTAACTCTTTTATTAGTTATCTTTCTTCATTATTTTGTACACACCTATGTACTATTATCATCAAAACCATTCTTTACATTTACAACAGATCAAAACAGTATGAAAAGAAACGTGCATCACTACTTTATCACTATGTACATGATTTCGTAATTAAGTATACCGGTTTAGATATTCCCCTACCTCACATGCATCTCCAATCCTCGGATTCTCTAATCCGATCAAACAACTAGCAAACCTTGGTCCAGCCCAACCTGGGTATGGCCAACACATGAAGGACATCATTATAATGTCAAATCATTGGGTGTAGAAGCTTAGCCCCAACTATGAACAATCCATAAGCAAAAACAGACCGAAAGCCTAAATTAGCCCAAATCGTTCGAACGTTTCTAAGTCGTTCGCACGATTTACAAAATCGTTCGAATGGATTATAAATCGTTCGAACGAATCCTAATATCGTTCGAACAATTTGTCTCGTTTGAACGAACCCTCAAGAACACTCTTGTTCCACTTACCCAAAACCGTTTGAACGATTCTAATTTCGTTCGAACGGTTTTCAAAATCGATCGAACGAGTTCTATTTTCGTTCGAACGATTTTCTCAGAAACCCTTCTTTCCACTCAAACTCCTATGGCCAAATTCGTTCGAACGGATACTCATTTCGTTCGAACGAATTGCCCTTTCTCAGCCATGGATCGGGTTCATCTTGCCTTGATCTCATCTCATCCAACCCATAACCTTTTTCCACTATTTTCTTATGTCTTAGCTACTAGATCCTACATTTAACAACTAAAATAAATATATAATTGGTCAAGCTTACCTTTTATCGGTTGGATCCCTTGATCCTAATAGCTCACTAGGGTTTCTCAAACACCCAAATTCCAATCTCACCTCGATCCCGAGCTCGATCCGTTAGCTTTTACTTTTGCGGGCCACGATCAATGATTTGCATTCAATGTATCCCTCCTCATTTTACAACAAATCACACTCTCATTTACTTTCTCTCTCCCTCTTAACTCTTCTCAACTACACAACTAAAAAGAAATAAATTCCTTTTCTCTTTCTTATAACCTATCCACTTGTCTTGGTGTTAAACACCTACATCTAACGAACATGTGTGTGTGTGTGTGTGTGCATATGTTCCTTTCTAGTTACACCTTTCCCACACATTATCTACCCTTTTTAATTTAACCACCCTAGGTCAACGTAGTAGATGTTGACCCGGCCCAACTACCTAGTAGTTGGTTCGCTTCTCGAGGTGGACTATTTAAGTATGAATTTTTCGGGACGTTACAGTGGCGTTGTCTTCTCCTCAGTCCAATCTACTCCGATCTGCTATTTTGATCGACTCAGATACTCCTTTTTCGTTAGAGACTGTAGCAGATCAAAATGAGAAAGAAAAGGATACACCTATATAATTTAAAATTTTAAATATTTGCATTTTTCTATATTTACGCGATGTGAAACGAGATCTATGCCATTTGATTTGAAGGCCACAATATAAAATCGATAGTGCCAAAGATAGATATGAAAAAAGGCGATATCGACTACTTTAGATATCGACTCTATACATAATTGGATGCACCATTTTAAGAGTCAACGATCATTTGAGTTTCCATCGACTGTATACGCTGATTGCCATCGATAAAAAAAAGAATTTTTTTTTTTTTATATACAATCGATGGCGACTCTGTACAGAGTCGATGGCGACTTTGTACACAGTCGATGACGACTCTTAAAATGGTCGGTACCGACTGTGTTAAGAGTCGCCATCGATTGTTAAATATTTATTTTTTGTTTATTTTTTTTAAAGAGGCAATATCGCCTTTTTTTCGTGTCTATCTTTGGCGCCATCTATTTTATTATGTGGCCTTCAAATAAGACGACATAGATCCGGTTTCACATTATGTAAATATAGAAAAATATATATATTTAAAATTTTAAATCATGTAGAACGAAAAAAAGTGTAAGAAAAGGTATTTCGAACTTTTTGTGCTAGCTGAAAATGGCTTGACTAAAAGCTGGCCGATTTAGGTAAAAGTGAAAATATAGGGTCTTTGACGAAAAAGGTGTATCTGATAGAGTAGATCCGATAAATTTCCCTTAAATAAACCAAGGTAAAGCATGGTGAATAAATATAGTCGCCCACGTGTACCACGAGCTCCTCAACCTATCAATGGGTTCCTTAAATCATCTTTTGTTTTCTAAAATTTAAGTACCTACTCTTGTCGCTGTTAATTATGGAGAAATTACTTGCACACGACATTCGTGTCCCTAAAGGAAAGACTTATTTTGGGACCTATGATACGTGTAAGCACAATCTCTATCCTCCGATGCATCACAATCAATCAATGTATGAAATGATGGGTTTTGAATGCACGTGTTGAATGGAGTGATGTAGATCGTGCTTCGTGTCAATAGTTGGCATCAAATATCTTTATATTAGGGCCTTTAAAATGGACAAGTTAGATGATGTCCATTTGGCAAGCGTCCTAAAAATGCCAACTCTTTCTTTTTTAAATTTTGTGCAATAGGCAAACTTTTGACTGCAAGTAGTCATTCCCTGGCCTTTATTATTTGAAGAGGGATTTTTATATTTTATCTAAATAGTATTAAAATGACAAAAAAAACTCTTAGAGTCTGTTTGGCAATTTTCTGAAAAATATCAGAAAAGGTTTTGTAAATCTAATGGATTTAAGCTCTTTGGGAATTCATAAGAATTCATTGTTTTCTGGTGTTTGGATTATATAATTGGTACATAGAAAATAGAAAATAATCATTATCGATAGTATATATCTCACATACCCAATAGATTCAACTTTTTATTATGAAGAAAATTTGGTGAGATTAGAGAAAGAAAAATTAGGAAATAGACAAAGTGAGTTTAGGAGAGAGAAATTTGAGTACAGAGAAAGAAATTAAAAGATATATGTAGAATGAGAAAATTTAGGAGAGAGAGACTCAGAGAGAGGCATCTAAAAAGGAAAATGATAATAGAGAGTTTAAGAAAGAGAGAGATTTAATATTTATTTATTTATTATTATTATTTTTTTTTAAATTAATTTTAATTTTTTAAATTTAATTTAATTTTTATTATTTTATTATTTTATTTTTAAAATAAAAAAAAAATTAATAAAAATTAAATTAAAAGTAAAAATATAAAAATATAAAAAATATAAAAAATAAAATCTCTCTCTCTCTCTCTCTTTCTTTTGATAAAATAAATTAAAATTAAAAATTAAAAATTAAAATAAATAATAAATAATAAAAATAAATTTTTTTTTTTATTTATATTATTTTATTTTATTTTATTATTTGATTTATTATTATTATTATTTATTTTATTTTTTATTAAATTTATTTTTTTATTTGACTATTTTATATTTTAAAAAAATTTTATTTTTATTTTTGCATTTTATTTTTTATTTTTATTTATTTATTTATTTATTTTATTAATTTTATTAATTTTATTTTATATTTTTATATTTTATTTTGATTAATATATTATTAATATATTATTTTATTAAAAAAAATTATTTATTATTTATTTTATTAATTTTTAATTTTTAATTTTTAAAATTTTTAATTTTATTTTTTAATTTTTAATTTTTGTATTTTTATTTTAAATTTTTTAATTTTATTTTAATTTTTGTTTAATTTTTACAATTTTATTTTTTTACTAAATTTTTTTGTTTTTTTATTTTATTTTTTAAAAAAAATTTAATTTTTTAAAATTATATATATATATATATTTTTTTTTTAATTTATTTATTATTATTATTATTTTTAATTTTTAATTTTTAATTTTTTTAATTTTTGTATTTTAATTTTTATTATTTTATTAAAAAATATTTTTATTTTTGTATTTTTTTTCTTAATTTTTAAAATTTTAAATTTTTAAATTTTTATTTTATTTTTTAATTTTTTAATATTTATTTATTTTTTATTTTTGTTTAATTATTTTTATTTTTATTTATTATTATTATTTTATTTTTTTAAAAGTCTTATTTTATTTTTTATTTTTATTCTTGTTTTTTTTTAATTTTATCTTTATTTTTTTTACTTTTTGAAAAAAATTTAAAATTTTATTATTTTATTTTAATTTTTATAATTTTTTCAATAGTTGATTTTGTTTCAATTTATTCATTAAAAAAAAGTGTGAGAGATAGAGGAGAAATAAAGAGAGAAATTGAGAATGACAAAAGTTTTCCAATGAAATCCTCCTGTTTTAGAGGGATTTGTCAGTTTCCAATAGGAAATAAAATTTTAAATTTTCCTATAATTTTCAGTGGCACAACTTTGTTGCCAAACATAGGAAAGTATCACATTTCCTTTTCTTTCCCATGATTTCTTTTCCTTTCTCCCTATTCAAACAGGCCCTTAGAGTTCGTTAGAAACTCAGTTTCAACAACTGCATAATTGAATTCCTTTTTGGCTAAAATGAGGTTTATAGAAACCGAGTTTACACATGGAGCCCACTTACTTTGAGAATACTTCGTATCAATGAACACTACAAAAAATAAAAATATTAGTGGCAGCCAAAAACTATTGCTATTAATAAAAAATTGCCGTTAATACCGTTGCCGCTAATAGTTTTAGTAGCTTTTAATAGTTTTTTTGTTAATAGTCTTAGCAGCAAAAATATTAGTGGCAGCAAAAAACTATTGCTATTAACAAAAAATTGCAGTTAATACCGTGGCCGGTAATAGTCTTAGTAGCTTTTAATAGTTTTTTTGTTAATAGTCTTAGCAGCAAAAAACTGTCGCTAATAGTCTTATTTTTTGTAGTGGAACATGCAACAAATACAATAGAAAAATATTTAAAAATTAGAAATCTCTTTTTATTTTAATCATATACTTTTTTTATGTTAAATATAGAAAGCTAGACGTGAGTTTCGAAATGACCGAAAAGAAAACTTCCAGCAATACACAAAGAAAAGAAAACCCCTAAAAAACGACTGTTGTCTGTTACAAAATCCAAAAACCTGTTACAAATCATAAATAAAGGTGAGTAATTGCATAGCTTCAAATCTTTTCATCTCTTTGGATTGCTATGAAACAAAAACATTTGAAAAATACTCTTTTTCCCACTAATATTTTTCATTTCAAGTTATCAAATAAGGCCTTATTGCACCGAAGAGGTATTAATCTAGTTGGTATGCTTTCTCCAATGTGAGGGTGTAGGTTGTGAGTTTGATTCTCATCCTCCGTATTGTTTCCCATGCTTAATTTGCACATGTATATGCGTGCTTGCTCTTCAAGTTTTGAGGCTTTCTCTGACAGAATGGCCATTTAAAAAAAAAAGCCTGATTGCAACTTGACAGGAGTAGTTCTCATAGAAAGTGACAACCTTTTAATAAAAGGTTATATATGGGTAGTTGAAGATATTTTTTTAACCACTACATTAATGGACTCTCTTTGAGTTGGTCCAAATAAATTTAAGATTGACTCTTGTCACCTACACTGATAAATGGCACTCTGATCACATGTGGCACATTTTTAGCCAATTCACTATTATACATTGCAAACTTAACCCCAAATATGAGTTATTATAGTCAATTGTTGAATTATCTAATAATTTTTTACTATCTTTAATCAATGATAAAAATTATATTTTCTTCTAATCTTTTGCAATTGATATTTTTAAATCATGATTTTCAAATCAAACGGCTTAGAAAATAATTTTGATTGTTGGATCATATCACTAGATCCAATAATTTATATTAGGATCAGGTAAATTTTGTTAAATGGGTATATGTGCCTAATAAGTATTGTAATCTTAGAAAGAGAAAACCTTATTTCGTCCTCGTGTCTTTTTCACATGGGTTTCATCTTCTAAAACTTGACGTCTTTTGGAAGTCATGAACAATCCTTAATGGAAAACTTTTTTCTTTTTTTTTCTTATTAGATAGCTTGATGGTGGAGGTCCTCACCCATTTATTTAAACCAAATAAAGGAGGGAGCAACACCAAACAAAAGGGCCCAAAGAAGACGAGTATTGAGAGCTTCGGTATTGTCATCACCACCGGAATCCAAAAACCAAGCACTGCATTACAACCGATTAAAAGAATAATATAAGTCTCTTCTATATGCACTAGCGCATTCTCTGAAAGAGCCTACATGTGCAAACCCTTAAATACCGTTGATTGTGTCAGATTTGATGATGGAGATTGTGTCTCACCCAGATCTTCCACACAAAGGATCTTGAGATCATTTATCACCCATCAGACGGTCAATTTTTTATGTCACATGCCACAAATCCCCAAAATATGACCCAAATATCACGTTTGAGCGTGATATGTGTCATTACACACAAGGGCATTTTTTGGGGATTTGCAAATAGAATTAAAAATTGACTGTCTGATAAGTGAGAAATGATCTCAAGATCCTTTGTGTGGACGAGCGGGTTGAAACACGATCTCCATCATCAGATCCGATGCAATCAAAGATTTTTAAGGGATTGCACAAGTGAGCGCTTTCAGAGAAGGCGTAAACAGAGCTACCCTTTGGGGGATATGTACCTTGTGGGATCAAAACTAGACCGTTTGATTAGACGGTGATGGTCCCCAGATCCATCATATGGAAGATTGGGGTGAAAAACAATCTCCATCATTTTATTTGTTCAGAACGTGGGCAATTTCCAATATGGGTTGGGCGCGAATAGAGGTACCCTTAAGCTTATGAACATGGTAATTTCTCCATTCGTCTCCCACCCATATCCTCACGCATTGCACCACTTTTTTTTTTTTTTTTTAATAATAGGAGCCACATTTTTTCAGTTTGCCCCACGTTTTGGTGAGTAAAGAGGCGTTGCAGAATGGATCTGCTTTCCCTCTAACATACGATTAGGGATGCAAGTTCAGTGTACTGAACCGAACCCGAATTTTTTGGTGTTCGGTTCGGTACACCCCAACCCGAAACCGAACCGAAGCCCATTCAATTCGGTTCGGTTATTTTTTTTTTCTAAAATCAAAACCGATTCGGTACGGTGTAGGTAAAATACCTATTTTTTATTTTTTTCAAATTTTTTCAATTTTTTTAGGGTTTTTTTGGTTTACTCCCCCCCCCCCCTCGCCCCGATCTTTTGTTTTGAGCCACCCAAACCGAAACCGAATCAAATTGGGGTTCAGTTCAGTTTGTGTCGGTTTTTGGTGCGGTTCGGTCCGGTTCGAGACCCTCAGTTTTCAATTTAGTTTTAGTGTTCGGTTCAAAGCTTGCATCCCTACATGCGATCCAAACCAAAGCATGAATTTTCATTTGTTTCCCCTCCATATTTTATTGGATAACTTATACAAATTTTCATTTTTGTCCCCTCCATATTTTATTCAATAACTTATAAAATTGAAAATTTTAAAGTATAATCAAATATAATTGTCACGATCTGAAATTCTACCCCATCCCAAGGGCCTAGAATTCCGAGTTATGACCCGCACATATCTCGGATATGCTAAGCGGACATACACATAATCAGAGTTCTCGCGCAGATCTAGTTTCACGAAATCCGTGAAAGCAACATACCATGGTGGAATATAAAATAATCATAAATGCTGAATAAATCTGATAAAATGCGATAGAATACTATAAATCTACAAATAACATGTAAGTCAAATCGGAAACAAATCCGATAAAAATGGAAGCATAGAGTCAATGATAATAATATAAGGCAAAATCCAATACCGAGTCTACTAAATCAATATCTGGCGTTCGGATCAAAATCAACATAGTAGTCCTGATAATCGGCAACGTCACCCTCCAAAGGCTCTTGGTAATTGACCACTGGGTCGACATTCTCAGCACCAATCAGATCAGAGAAACCCACATCCACACCGTCGGTATAGTCACCTGCAGCTGTTAGATTATCGTGAGATGAGTTTACTCAGTCACGTAAACTCACAGGATGCACCACCAATCCACCCCATACTACTCAGGTGCATTATGGGTGCATCAAGTGAGTGATAATATAGTATATCAAAGGAATCATAATAGAATAACAAAATCAAGTGCATATCGTAAGCTTATATCCTAATCATTAATGCGAGATCATGATCTAGATACTTACATCCTAACGTACCTTAGCATATCTCATATCATATCATACCTCATACCATACCGTATTTTATTATTCTCGCACATACATCTGTACATCGCATGAGCGTAACTAACATACTCATAAAATCATAAACGACCTGTGCCAGAGTCGCTACTCGAGTTACCATGTGAGGGTCACTACAGTATCATACCATCATATTTGTCATGATCTGAATTTTATACCTTTAATACACCTAAAATATGTGTATGTATTTAATACCGTATTCCCCGTATACCTTGAGTTTTCAAAACGTTTTATCCAAAAATGCATGTTTTGGTTTTTCAAGCTTTTATATTTATTTTCGTCATTAATAAACACAAGTTATGTGGTAGCCTATTGGTTAAAGGTTTTAAATTCTAGATAAGAGGTTTAGGGATCAAATCTTGCTATGTGTGCTTTAAACCTCTATTTTAGACACCTTAGAGAAGAAATTCTAGTAGACTTCCTAGAACCCTTCTTTTGGAAGTGCGGTGAGACGTTGGCGTATATTCTCAAGCGGCCTTCACCTTCTTCTAAAATCATCATCATTGTTGAAATCTGAATCTATTCTCAAGCGGCCTTCACCTTCTTCTAAAATCATCATCATTGTTGAAATCTGAATCTAATCGTAGTGGTACGATCGATCTAGGTATGGAGAAATCATGCTTTCCATTGATCTTAAAATATTATTTTTTATTAATAGATTTTTATATAAATTAGTGATTTTATTTCATAGATAATTATGGAATGATTAAATGAATGCATGCTATAATTAATAGATTTTTAATATTAATGATATTGGGTTAAAAAGAAGTCCGATTAAATTCTACCATGTGATTTGATGTATTTTGAGGCGTGCTCACGGATTGAAATCAATCGATTGACACCTAAAAGCAATTTCCGTGAATTCCCGCCAAACTTTGCATCAGATATAGCCTCGGTATTTTAGCCATAACTTTCTGTCCCAAACTCGGATTGAGACAATTCTTATGGAGTTGGAAAGCTGACGACACGCTCTACAACTTTTGTGTATTAGCCAGTTTCTGAATCTGACGTCTTGAAAGTCTAAATTGAGCTGCAAGTAGCACTAAGTTTCCGATGACCCAAAGTTGCAGTATTTTGATATTATTTTCGAAATTCTTGGGCTGTTTTACGCACCATGATCGTATGATATGCACTGTAATATTTATGCACCATGATTGTGTATACTTTGATATTTATGTATCATGATTAAATGCACTTAAATGCATATATAGTATGATATCACTCTCATGCACTTTGTATGTCCCATGATGATATATATAATTCACAATCAAGATACGTAAAATATGATGAAATATCAAGACATGATTAACGAGCATTAGACCTAACATCTTATACTCGATGGAGTCTGAGAAGGTATTAGACCCAACATCTTGTGTAAGATGGAGTCTAACTGAACAAGAGTATGATGAGCATGATTCAGCCCAACGTCTTGAGCGGGACGGAGTTTGACATGTAATAAATAACATGATTCATTAGACCCAACGTCTCGGGCATGACGAAGTCTAACTAACAAGTGATAAGCATGATTAAGACCTAATGTCTTGAGCGGGACAGAGTCTAACGTGCATTAAATGACAAGAAAGATGAAATTAAAAGATATGATGCATTCATGTAATATTATTATATATGTTTACGTTCAGTTCATTTTAGCTTAGTGAGATTATACATGCCACATGGACACATACATGAAATATATCGAAATGTTATATGGCTAAGATTGATATTTTATGCTTCAATGGATTGCATGTCTGGTCCATACAAGTGTAAACGTATACCCCTTGTTTATGTGGGTGACTAGATGAGACAGGTATTGTCAATGACAATGTATGGGTCTATGGCGATGAGACGGCATGTGGTGCTCAAGAAATTGGACTGAATGGCGTTGATGGCTTCGTGGCCTAATTAGCTATTTTCCTTTCTAGTTATTGGTAATTTTAAATAAATGGGACATTGATCAGTTAGTATTTTATCTAAACTGTTTAAGCTTTAATTATGTTGGACTTGCTATTGAAATAAGAACATTATCATGGGTTTTATTTAGATTAATTAATATTTTAAAGAAATTTTATCTTCCGTTGTTTAAGGTGCTTTTATCGCCTTATTATATTTCTATGGTTCTCGATACGAAGGTACGGTCTAAGATCTTACAATTAAGAGGTTGTGAGATCTCGGGTCTCTACAATTGGTATCAGAGCCTAAGGTTGATTCTTACGTCGGGAATATGTGTAATTGGAGTTTAACATGAGATTGATCGGCTACAGATGATGAATAAACATATTAATGCGTTGACTGAGGCAATTGTGAGTGCCATCAATGCAACCAGAACTCCAAATACCCAACCTACTCCTGCTCTTAGGTCAAAATTGGACGAATTCAGGAAGAACCGACCACGATACTTCAATGGGACGGGAGATAGCGCGGAGGCTATGAAATGGGTGCAACAGATGGAAAAGATCTTCGATCTGATAGAGTGTAATGAAACAACTAAAGTGAGATTGGCAACCTACAAACTGGAGGGGGATGCCGAGAACTGGTGGAGACAATTGAAAGAAGCGACTCGTGTCGAAGAGCCTGGTTATGTATGGGACTGAGATGAATTCGTAAAAGTGTTTTATGATAAGTACTACCCCCAGAGCGTCCAAGAAGCAAAGATTGAGGAACTCCTGAACCTCCAACAGGGAGAGATGACTATTGACGCTTATGCTAAGCTTTTTACAGAACTGAGCCAGTTTGCACCGACCCTGGTTTCTGACGAGAACTTTCGACTCAGGAGATTTGAGAAGGGTTTGAGGCCCCAGATTAGAACCTTGGTGGTTGGACACCGATGCGACTCATACAAGGACCTGATTGATAGATGTTACACCATCGAGAGAGAATTAAAGGTGCCTTACTCAAGACCAGCCTTCAATATGGCCGCCAAGATCGTGTGTTTTCTAAATCCAACATGAGATCGGAGAGTAGGGGCACTCCTTACTCAAGACCAGCCTTCTTGCAGCAGAGCAAGACTAATTCTATAGTGGCGTTGACTGCAAAGACTACTCCGACCTGTACCACTTGCGGCAAGAATCATTACGGCACCTGCCTTAGGGGAACGGGTGCTTGTTTCAATTGGACACTTGGGCGCACAAAGTGCAAGATGCCTAAGAAGTCATCTGGATCGAGGCTATGCCTCTTTGCGATTACTGACTAATGGCGGCGTGTATACCCTATCCGATGTCGACGCTTAGAGCTTCGTATGTTTAGGTATGTTTATTTATTTAAAATTTATGATTAAGTTCTTTCATACATGTTTACGTAGTAACGTCATAAATATTAATTTGTGTAGAATGACTACTTTTCAAAAATATTTTCAAAAATGAATTAAATGAATTTGTTAAGAACTAACGAAGATCTAGTAGACATTAAGCTTTTAAATTGAATGATACCCTTACATTGAATAATTTAAGTCGTAGCATGTCTTGGGTGCCCAGGTTCGATGTTGATCGATGGCCTTTTTGCTCATGTGCTTTTGGATTCGGGTGCTTCCCATTCATTCGTCTCCTTAAACTTCGCTAAGTGTCTTGATAAGGATTCATCTCCTATAAGCATTCCTTTGACCGTAGCAACTCATTTGGGAAAAAGTGTGCTTGCTGACAGAGTCTATCCTCGATGTTCTGTCCAGATTGGAACCCATGCATTGGTTGTCGATCTAATTGAATTAGACTTCGAAGATTTTGATGTGATCCTAGGGATGGATTGGCTCGCTGAATCTCATGCGACCCTTGATTGTTTCGCCAAGACCGTGATTTTTACCCCTTTGGATGGACCGACTTTTAAATTCAAGGGCGCACGAAAGGGTGCCATTCTGAAACTCTTTGCTTTATTAGAAGTCGAGGAAAAGCGGGGAGATATATCATCGATTCCTGTTGTAAATGAATTTGCTGGAGTTTCCTGATGAGGTGACGGGTTTGCCGCCGAGTAGGGAAGTCGAATTTCAGATTGAGCTTGTACCTGGCACTGCACCGATAGCCAAGACTCCTTTCAAGATGGCACCTGCTGAACTATCAGAATTGAAGAAACAGTTATAGGAACTAGAAGATAAGGGCTTCATTAGAAGAAGTCAGTCACCCTGGGATGCTCATGTTTTATTTGTTAAGAAGAAGGACGGTTCTCAGAGGCTATGCATTGATTACCGACAGTTGAACCAAGCGACAATTAAGAACAAGTATCCATTGCCACGGATCGATGTTCTATTTGATCAACTACAAGGCGCACGATATTTCTCTAAGGTCAATCTGAGATCTGGATATCACCAGTTGAGAGTGAGAGAGTACGATATAGCTAAGACGGCATTCAATACGAGGTATGGGCAGTTTGAATTTTTGGTAATGCCTTTCGGATTGACTAATGCTCCTGCAATCTTTATGGACTTGATGAACCGTATTTTCAAGCCCTACTTGGATCAGTTTGTGGTGGTTTTCGTTGATGACATCCTGATCTACTCCAAGTCCGAAGAAGAGCATGCCGAACACTTAAGGATCGTCTTACAAACCCTATTGGACCACCAGTTGTATGCTAAGACGAGAAAATGCGAATTCTGGATGCGTGAAGTGACATTTACGGGCCGAGTTTACGAGGCGGGGATTCTTGTTGATCTATAAAATTGAAGTCATTGTAAATTAGGCGAGTCCCAAAGTATTCTTGAAATCTGAAGTTTCCTTGGTTTAGCTGGTTACTATAGAAGGTTCGTGGAAGGTTTCTCAAAGATCTCAGGACCTCTTACCGGACTGACCAAGAAAAATGTGAAATTCATTTGGACCGATGAGTGCGAGAAGAGCTTTCTCGAGCTGAAGAAAAGATTGACTACTGCTCCCATTCTAGTGAGACCTTTTGGCAGTGGTGGCTTTACCGTTAATATCGATGCGTCGTATAAAGGACTAGGTGGTGTCTTGATGCAGAATGAGAGAGTTGTAGCTTACGGATCCAGGCAGCTAAAGGAGCATGAAAAGAATTACCCTACGCACGATCTAAAACTGGCCGCTATCATATTTGCGCTGAAGATCTGGAGACACTACCTATATGGAGAGAAATTCATCATCTCCACGGATCATCAAAATCTTAAATACCTTTTTACGCAGAAAGACTTAAATATGAGGCAGAGAAGATGGTTGGAATTCCTGATCGATTATGATTGTGAGATCAAGTATCATCCGAGAAAGGCTAATGTCGTTGTCGATGCCCTCAGCAGATTTGTTCCAGAACAAGTAATTCGACCAAGAGCATTGCTTTCGCACATTGTTATCACCTCTTCATTACTTGATCGAATAAGGGGATTACAACTTGAAGATCCTATCCTCTTGAAATTGAAGGACGGTGGGAAGTCTGAGATTACTGTCAGGGATGATGGGATGATGTTGTTCCAGGGACGCTACTGTGTACCTGATAATATAGAATTAAAACGAGAGATCTTAGACGAAGCCCATAAGTCTAAGTTCTCTATTCGCCCCGAGAACAATAAGATGTACAAGGGATTGAAGAAAAATTATTGGTGGAATGATATGAAGAGAGAGATCGCTGACTACGTGGCAAGGTGCCTCACATGCCAGCAAGTTAAAGCTGAACATCAGAAACCACCCGGGTTACTTCAGCCACTACCGATTCTGGGTTGGAAATGGGAGAGTATCGGCATGGATTTCATCACCGGTTTGCTGAGAACCCTGAAGAGGAACGACGCTATTTGGGTTGTGGTCGATAGACTGACTAAATCGGCTCATTTTATTTCGTACCGCATGACCTATTCAGCCTCCCAGTTGGCAGATATTTATATTCGTGAGATTGTCAGATTGCATGGTGTGCCTACTGATATCGTATCTGATAGAGACCCTCATTTCACATCAAGATTTTGGCAGAAATTTCAAGATGGGATGGGGTCTAAGTTAAAATTTAGCTCCGCTTTTCATCCTCAAACGGATGGGTAGACTGAAAGATTGAATCAAGTGTTAGAGGACATGCTTCGTGCTTGTGTACTGGACTTTGGAGGCAATTGGGACGAGCATCTACCTCTTGTGGAGTTTGCGTATAATAATAGTTACCAGTCTACTATACAGATGGCCTCGTATGAAGCCTTATATGGGAGAAGTTGCAGAACTCCTCTGTGTTGGGATGAGGTCGGCGTGAGAAGTTTGTTGGGACCTCAAATTATTGAAGACACGTCCAAACAAGTTCAATTGATCCGAGAACGAATGCGGACCGCGCAGAGCAGACAGAAGAGTTACGCTGATTTGAAGCGTAGGAATTGGGATCTAATTGAAGGGGGTCAAGTCATTGTAAAAATCTCTCCTATGAAAGGAGTGATGAGATTCGGGCGGAAAGGAAAACTTAGTCCGAGATTTGTGGGACCGTTCAAAATTTTAAAGAGAATCGGAGAAATAGCATATCGAGTCAAGCTACCACCAAAGTTTGCCGATGTGCACAACGTTTTTCACATATCCATGTTAAAGAAATACGTGGCAGACCCTACTCACGTTATCGATTGGGAACCCTTGGAGGTTTATAAGGATATGTCCGTGGTGGAGGTGCCTGCTCAGATTGTTGATCGAAAAGAGCAGACCCTGAGGAATAAAGTTATACCGCTGGTCCTTGTGATTTGGCAGCACCACTCTAGCGAGGAAGCCACTTGGGAGCGCGAGGATGTTATCAGGAGGGACTACCCCCATCTCTTCTAGTAAGGTATGACTCAATTTCGAGGACGAAATTTTTATAAGTAGGGAAGAATGTCATAATCTGAATTTTATACCTTTGATATACCTAAAATATGTGTATGTGTTTAATACCGTATTCCCCGCATACCTTGAGTTTTCAAAACGTTTTATCTAAAAATACATGTTTTGGTTTTTCAAGCTTTTATATTTATTTTCGTCATTAATGAACACAAGTTATGTGGTAGCCTATTGGTTAAAGACTTTAAATTCTAGATAAGAGGTCTAGGGATCAAACCTTGTTATGTGTGTTTTAAACCTCTATTTTAGACTTTGAGATAAAAGCCTATACACTCTTCCTTATTGTGTTTGCTTAACACCGGATAATCTCCAAAGTGTGATAAATAAGTGTCTTACGGAGAACCCTAAATTATAAGCTCATTTAGAGTCCTTCTTAAGAATAGAGCCGTCAGAGACCCTAAAGACCTTAGAGAAGAAATTCTAGATCTATCTTCCTAGAACCCTTCTTTTGGAAGTGCGGTGAGATGTTGGCGTATATTCTCAAGCGGCCTTCACCTTCTTCTAAAATCATCATCATTGTTGGGATCTGAATCTAATCGTGGTGGTACGATCGATCTAGGTATGGAGAAATCATGCTTTCCATTGATCTTAAAATATTATTTTTTATTAATAGATTTTTATATAAATTAGTGATTTTATTTCATAGATAATGATGGAATGATTAAATGAATGCATGCTATGATTAATAGATTTTTAATATTAATGATATTGGGTTAAAAAGAAGTCCGATTAAATTCTACCATATGATTTGATGTATTTTGAGGCGTGCTCACGGATTGAAATCAATCGATTGACACCTAAAAGCAATTTTCGTGAATTCCCGCCAAACTTTGCATCAGATACTGCCTCAGTATTTTGGCCATAACATTCTGTCCTGAACTCAGAATGAGATGATTCTTATGGAGTTGGAAAGCTGACGACGCGCTCTACAACTTTTGTGTATTAGCCAGTTTCTGAATCTGACGTCTTGAAGGTCCAAATTGAGCTGCAAGCAGCACTAAGTTTCCAATGACCCAAAGTTGCAGTATTTTGATATTATTTTTGAAATTCTTGGGCTGTTTTACGCACCATGATCGTATGATATGCACTGTAATATTTATGCACCATGATTGTGTATACTTTGATATTTATGTATCATAATTAAATGCACTTAAATGCATATATAGTATGATATCACTCTCATGCACTTTGTATGTCCCATGATGATATATATAATTCACAATCAAGATACGTAAAATATGATGAAATATCAAGACATGATTAACGAGCATTAGACCTAACATCTTATACTCGATGGAGTCTGAGAAGGTATTAGACCCAACATCTTGTATAAGATGGAGTCTAACTGAACAAGAGTATGATGAGCATGATTCATTAGCGTCTTGGCGGAATGAGTTTGACATGCAATAAATAACATGATTCATTAGACCCAACGTCTCGGGCATGACGAAGTTTAACTAACAAGTGATAAGCATGATTAAGACCCAATGTCTTGAGCGGGATGGAGTCTAACTTACATTAAATGACAAGAAAGATGAAATTAAAAGATATGATGCATTCATGTAATATTATTATATGTGTTTACGTTCAGTTCATTTCAGCTTAGTGAGATTATACATGCCACATGCACACATACATGAAATATATCGAAATGTTATATGGCTAGGATTGATATTTTATGCTTCAATGGATTGCATGTCTAGTCCATACAAGTGTAAACTTACACCCCTTATTTATGTGGGTGACCAGATGAGACAGGTGTTGCCAATGACAATGTATGGGTCTATGGCGATGAGACGGCATGTGGTGCTCAAGAAACTGGACTGAATGGCGCTGATGACTTCGTGACCTAATTAGCTATTTTCCTTTCTAGTTATTGGTAATTTTAAATAAATGAGACATTGATCAGTTAGTATTTTATCTAAACTGTTTAAGCTTTAATTATGTTGGACTTGTTATAGGAATAAGAACATTATCATGGGTTTTATTTAGATTAATTAATGTTTTAAAGAAATTTTATCTTCCGTTGTTTAAGGTGCTTTTATCGCCTTATTATGTTTTTATGGTTCTCGATACGAAGGTACGGTCTAAGATCTTACAATTAATAGGTTGTGAGATCTCGGGTAGCTACAATATCATAACGCCCTCCATATCATATCATATCATACATCCCATCCAGTCATAGGGGCGGTCGGTGACTCATAACTCATAATGTCTCCCAGAGACATCCTTCTTGATTGAAAGACGTTGTTACCCTTACGGTGGCTATACAAGGAATGGCACGTACAGAGACTTCAGTTGTTAATCTTTTGCTGGCCTATACAGTGGTGTCTTATTATTACAACATATCTTATCATACTGACTCATATCATATCATACTGACTCACATCTTAGCTTACCGACTCATATCTTATCCTATCATATTAGAACTCGGGGCGATAGGGTCACCGTTTATGCCACCGTATACGAGGTTATACTGAATTTGTACTCACCCTACTCGTCATGGTGTCCTATACCACCATGAGTTATAAGGCATGTGAATACAATATATTCCTCGCTTCGATACCATCTCAGTGAATTATCACATCCAAGTATAGACATGATCTCAAACACTCTCGCGTCATCTGACCTAACATGACCTTAACTCATATCATGATCAAAGTAGAGGTACAGAATCATCACTCGCACAAAAATATTTTCATTTAAATTATTATTATATTTATACATATATTTATTTACATAACACACCAATAAATATAGAGTAAGGGAGTAATTATGTGTTTTCGATAACTTGAAGGTCAGAGTTCGATTTTCACGAGGTATCGAATTTCTAACATTTCGTGTTATCGAAGAGGTCGCGTTAAAGTGATAAAAGTGATATTTAAATATATAATTATTTATTATTATAGAATATTTAAATTAAATATTATTATTTTAGAAGTTAAGTGCATCACAACCATCCATCGAAAAGTGTAAGTGATTAATGTGCACTAAGTTTTTGGTTGTGCAATGGTGAGATTTTAGTGTGAATCAGGTTGTCTGCTCGGACGAAAATCGATAGATCGAATTTAATAAGTTGTAAGCTGTCGTTTGGCTCAGGATCGATTGATCGATTTTTAATAGGTCAATCTATCGATAAAAAGGAAGCTAATTGGGCTTAGACAGAGGATACTACTACTCATATACCTTATAAGATAATTTTATAATATTAAGATAAGGTAGTAACCAAGTATTTTTATTTTATATGAGAATAAAATAATAATAAAGTATAAGTATATAATATTTATTAATTTTTATATTACCACCTGAAACTACTTTTTCTTTAAATATATCATAATATAATATAATAGATACTTTAATTATTCTAATGTCATCCTATGAAATGAAATCAGATGAGTGGGTCCAACATCAGATGAGTCTGAGTTGGTATGAATTTGAAATAAGAAATGATACCTTACATGTGTCTTGTAAGGTAATTTTTATTGTTAAAATAAGGTAAGTACTTAAGTAGAAAAATTACATAAGAATATATTATTATATACTTATAAGTTATATAATACTTTATTATATACTATTTTAATAGATATCTAGTTTAAGTTACAAGTGTTTAGAAAATAGTATAATATTATAATCACAAGTTCTAATTAAATATTTACTCATAGAAATAAAAATCGACCATATAAGATAAAATAGTACCGGAGATTGATCAGAACAAAGGAAGAGGTCTTAAGGGTTTTTCTCGGTAATTACCATTTATAATAATATTTAATAGGATAGGTGACATCATTGAGAATATAATACTATTTATATTAAGTAAGAGATATAATATTATAATAGTTGAAAGGAAAGGTAAAGATTTCTATAGTAATTTAAAGGCAACCAATCCACGTTTTATGATCCCATTTAAAAGTTACTATTTGAGCAATCTCTAGTTTACATAATATATTATATTATTATTATCTTAAATCCAAAGTAGCAGGGATACATATATAATATTCATATATAATATTTTATTATATATACTATAATATACAAATAGGCAAATCTAAAGAATAAGAGATGCATATAACCTACCTCCATCTAAAGAAGCAGAGATGCATAAAAAAAATAAAACGTCTTATACAATCTGGCGAAGCTGCAACTATTATAAAATGTGACTATGTGTATAATATCATTATTGAAACGAGCGAACCGATCGAGCGGCTATACGCTAATATTAATTAAACGAGCGAACCGACCGAGTGGTTATACACTAATATTATTGAGATTATCATTCACCTCATATTAAAATAATAAAGGTAAAAAGAAAACAACACTAAAAGTGTAGAAAAAAAATATCAAACAGGTCAATTACGACTAATTTATAATGAACGGACTTATAATTAAACAAGTAGGGTTTTAAAAATAAATAAAGAAGTAGGGTTTAGAAAACCAATCGCCATCGATTGATTGGTTTTCTAAACAAGTAGGGTTTAAAAATAAATTAACAAATAAATAAATAAGTAAATAATATTTTATTACAAAAGCTGTGACAGCCCGAATTTTAGCACTCCGAAACCCGTGCCATCAGCACGATCCTCCAGACCGTGCCCCAAAGCTATGCACGGAACATGGATATAATAAGTAAAGATAAATAAATAAAGAAAATAATTGTATAAAGCGGAAAAGTAGCATGCCCATCTAGCATAACAAAAGACAGTTCTACTTTTATGCCACTGCATGAACAGAGAACCGATCCGAACCATCGGCGATAGACTGATCACCCCAGATGGTTCACCAAAAGAATTAAGTCAATTTAATTACATGTTCATAAAAAATAAAAGGCTTGACATACCAAGCCGTACAATCTGCTCACAAAACTCTCTCTCAAAATACACAGCAGAGTCTCCTAGAAGAAGTCCTCGAGAGGAGGCTCCAACTCGTCCCCAGGCACGTAATCCGAATCACCCGAATCTACGTCTCCCGAAGCCTCGACTGCTGCTAATAAAGGATCTGCGACGTATAGTCTAAAAGGGTGAGCTACATCCTAGCTCAATAGAGAACAACACAATGAACATATAAATCAAAACCTCACATATATTTCATAATATTCTAAGCATGATATGTCTATGCATTAGCTAGAAAATAGTTTCAAAGATGGTAATTGCATTCAAGATTTCTGATAATTTGTATGCCTTACTTTACTGTTGATTTATCATGAATGACACTGAACAGGCCTAAAGCAAAACTTAAATCTTCAACTTAAGTAATCCCCGAGCAATATAGCATCGAGCCCCGATGGAATACCCACCATCGTCGCCTAAATAGACAGTTGTTAAAATGTATTCCCTGGGAATACTATCCAAGCCCCTTTCTCAATAGGCGGCGGGGTTAAATCTCATCTCAACATCACAGGATGTGCTACGTGTCGGATAGACCTCCGCCTTTGGTGTATGGATTGGCCGTAGATCACCACGAATATCTTGCCGCGTCAGTCGTGGGTATCCCGTCGGTGGGGTATTCTAAACAAACCTCGAATAATAAAAATAGCATGTGCTTTACATATAATTATTTACCGTGTAAAGTACTATCTTATATCAGTTAGGCCTCAACAATAATTATTAAATCATACATACATCCCTGGGATGTATAATTTACTTGCATCACACTGATGCCCTTATTACTTTCTCATCCCCTGGGGATGTCTCATTCTCATTTGATTACTTGATCTCAGTTACTCGCATCACACAGATTTCTTTATCACATTCTTGGTCTCACACACACACTCATTTTCACAAAGCTTTTCATAGTTAAAACATTTTCAATTCTGATAAATATATCACTACATACATACTCTTGCAATTAAAGTACATGTTCAAGGTGTTTCCTACCTCAATTCTCTGAAGGTCCAAGCATCAAGGTCCCACGCGGCTCCTTGCGCTCGCTTTCACACGTACCACCTATGGTACATTATAACACATGTAAGACATCATTAAAGATGCAATAGAGAAAGTCCTAGACCCTCCATGAAACTCAAAGTCAAACTAGAAAGTCAAGTAAAACAGCCAAAGTCGATTAATCGATTCCCAAAATCGATTAATCGAAACCCAAATCGATTAATCGAAACTCAAATCGATTAATCGAGATTCAAATTCGATTAATTGATCTCAGATCGATTAATCGAAATCTCTAACATAGTGAGGTCGATTCTCAGATCGAGTGGTCGAAAATCCAAAATTGATTAGTCGATGGCAAATCGATTAATCGAAATCCAAAATCGATTAATCGATTTCCCAACTCGATTAGTCGATTTCCCTAGGTCATGTTTCTCCAGCCACTGGAGGTACCCAGTCGATTAGTCGATTCCCAAATCGATTAATCGACCTTTCAAATCAATTAATCGAAATCCAATTCGATTAATCGAAAATCGGGCATCCTTGACTTTTCAACTTTCAGACCAAAATCGATTAATTGAATCCCCATTTCGATTAATCGATTTGGCCAGATTCAGCCCCCTTTCGGGCTGTTATTCCAAATCTTTTTCCTTTATTTTTCTAAGCCTTTAATCTATCCTTTTAATCCTACTTGACTGAATTTAATCATCTACAATCTATGTATTAACTTCAATTAAAACTTACCTCAATAAATCCCTTAAAGGATTGATTTGTTGGGTTTGGTGGTTAAGGTTCCAGCTTTTGCTTCAACGATCCTAACGCGTTGAATCCGACAATCAATGCTAACTCCTCTTGATTTGCATTAACATCTAGCTTTCATAACTCCTCCTTACTCCCTCTCTCTCTTCTTAATTCCTTCACCAACTAAGACAAAAGGGCTTCTAGAGTTATTAAAACCCTTATATCCTTTCTCCTGCTTGTGTGTTAAACACATATACCAGAGATAGGTGTACGTGACCACTAACTCACACTATACATCATGCTTATGTCACATTTATACTATGTTAGCTCATCACTCCATGAGTTCATTGTTTGACCATTATTTGGTCAACCCTACGACCAATCGGGCACGGATCTCGAGGTCAAAGTTCAACGCTCAATTTTTTGAGATATTATAAAAACAATAATAAAATTATAATCAAAATTAAACTAGAATCAGATCTAGCCATTTATTTAACCCTAAGGCAAAATGATAAGAAAATAATTTATGATTCTTTTTATGGCCCGTCGATACGCGATCGAATTGTATCCTACGTGATGGAATCTGAGAAGGACGAGATGGATTAGTGGGTACCCACCTCTAGAAGCGTGATTGACAGATTGACGACGATTAGGGCGATAAAGATCGACGTCCACACGATGATCCATCCACGATTACGCCGCCTTCTTTCACCAGGATCTGACGGCAAAAAGACACCATGGTGTTCTTTGTGGAAGAACACACAAGAGATTTGGATGTTTTTAGAAAAGGGGTGGCCAAAGAAGAAGATGGAGTGACGGCTAGGGTTTTTAAGAAGAATTCTTGTAATAGTGATTTAGGGTTAATGGTGTATAGGCTTTTACTTCAAAGTTTAAAATAGAGGTTTAAAACTAACGTAACAAGGTTTGATCCTTAGACCTCTTATCTATAACTAAAGCCTTTCAACCACTAGACCACCACACAACTTGTGTCAAATAAAGATAATTTGAAATATAAAACCTTTTGAAAAATCAAAATGTGTATTTTCTCAACTAGTGTAGGTTCCGGTGTGGAGCACTAATACCATTCAAGGTACAAAGCACCATCTAATAATAATAAAAGAAAGTCAAAAATTCTGGGTCGTTACATTCTCCCCCCTTATAATATTTTCGTCCTCGAAAATTACGTGCCTACGGTGATGAGTTCAGGGTACTTCTCTACAATCTCAGCTTCTCATCAAAAGTCAACTATTCAACATTAAAAAATCAGGGTCGTTGCATTCTTCCCTCCTTAAACTTTTCGTCCTCAAAAATTAGGCATTGATTATAAACTAAAATCATCGTTTCTTTGTTAATCTCATCTGGAAAACTTTTATATTTTCGACACCTAATATTTGATATCCTCAAGGTAGGGTCCCCCTCTCTTTATAATGGTGGTCGATTCTAATTTATCAATTTATAAAATAATCTGATTTGATGTCAAATCTTTTTTCGAATGTGTGGTATGCCAAACTTTAGTAGGATATTCACTTAATCTAATTGTTGAAGTTATTTCTAATATAACCTAGAATCTGCTATTCCTATAGTTGGCATCTTGGATCACCTAAAATCTTAAACAGTCAAATCTTTAAGGATTTATTTATCTGATTGCCCCTAAATTTTAGAAAAGTTTCACCCATTATTTTTCAATCCTTATAGATAATTTCTAATATTTTTCACAAGTTTCTAACTATATAAGTCATTCTTACATAAATCTTTAAATTCAAAATTGAATCTTAGGGTTTACTATCATCAATGATTGAACGTCCTTGAAACCAATAAGTCCTCAAAAGATCTAAAGTCCGGGGTCTATCTAAATCATCATAACTTCAATCAATATATTATATTCATATAACACAGTCTTTAATGAAGTAGAGCCTGAACTCTGATACCACTCTGTCACGACCCGAAATTATACCCCATCCCAAGGGCCTAGAATTTTGAGTTATGACCTGCACATATCCCAGATATGCTAAGCAGACATACACCTAATTAGAGTTCTCGCCCATATTTAGTTTCACGAAATCCGTGAAAGCCAACATACCATGGTCGAATATAAAACAATCATAAATACTAAATAAATCTGATAAAATGCGATAGAATACTATAAATCCACAAATAACATGTAAGTCAAATCGGAGACAAATTTGATAAAAATGAAAGCATAAAGTCAATGATAATGATATAAGGCAAAATCCAATACCGAGTCTACTAAATAAATATCCAACACTCGGATCAAAATCAACACCGTAGTCCTCCTGATAACCGGCAACGTCACCCTCCAAAGGCTCTTGGTAATCGGCGTCCACTGGGTCAACATTCTCAGCACCAATCAGATCAAAGAAGCTCACGTCCACACTGTCGGTATAGTCACTTGCAGCTGTTAGATTATCGTGAGATGAGTTTACTCAGTCACGTAAACTCAGTGGATACACCACCAATCCACCCCATACTACTCAGGTGCATTGTGGGTGCATCAAGTGAGTGATAACATAGTATTTCAAAGGAATCATAACAGAATAATAAAATCAAGTGCATATCGTAAGCTCATATCCTAATCATTAATGTGAGATCATGATCTAGACACATCCTGACATACCTTACTATATCTCATATCATATCATACCTCATACCATACCGTATTTTATTATTCTCGCACATACGTCTGTACATCGCATGAGCATAACTAACATACTCATAAAATCCTAAACGATTTGTGCCAGAGTCGCTGCTCGAGCTAACATGTGAGGGTCACTATAGTATCATACCACCATATCATAACGCCCTCCATATCATATCATATCATAAACCCCATCCAGTCACAGGGGCAGCCGACGACTCATAACTCATAATGTCTCCCAGAGACATCCGTCTTGACTGAAAGATGTTATTGCCCTTACGATGGCTACGCAAGGAACGACACGTACAAAGACTTAAGTTGTTAATCTTTTGCTGACCTATACAGCAGTGTCTTATTATTGCAACATATCTTATCATACTGACTCATATCATATCATACTGACTCACATTTTAGCCTACCGACTCATATCTTATCTTATCATATTAGAACTCGGGGTGATAGGGTCACCGTTTATGCCACTGTATACGAGGTTATACTGAATTCGCACTCACCCTACTCGTCATGGTGTCCCATACCACCATGAGTTGTAAGACATGTAAATATGATGTATTCCTCGTTTCGATACCGTCTCAGTGAATTACCACGCCCAAGCATAGGCATGATCTCATACACTCTCGCGTCATCTGACCTAACATAACCTTAACTCATATCATGACCAAAGTAGAGGTACAGAATCATCACACGCACAAAAAAGTTTTCATTTAGATTATTGTTATATTTATACATATATTTATTTATATAACACACCAATAAATATAGAGTAGGGGAGTAATTATGTATTTTCGATAACTTAAAGGTCAGAGTTCGATTTTCACGAGGTATCAAATTTCTAACATTTCGTGTTATCGAAGAGGTCGCGTTAAAGTGATAAAAGTGATATTTAAATATATCATTATTTATTATTATAAAATATTTAAATTAAATATTATTATTTTAGAAGTTAAGTGCATCACGACCATCGATTGAAAAGTGTAAGTGATTAATGTGCACTAAGTTTTTGGTCGTGCAACGGTAAGATTTTAGTATGAATCAGGTCGTCTGTTCGGACGAAAATCGATAGATCAAATTTAATAAGATATAAGCTGTCGTTTGGCTCAGGATCGATTGATCGATTTTTAATAGGTCAATCCATTGATAAAAAGGAAGCTAATTGGACTCTGACAGAGGATACTACTACTTATATACCTTATAAGATAATTTTATAATATTAAGATAAGGTAGTAACTAAGTATTTTTATTTTATATGAGAATAAAATAATAATAAAGTATAAGTATATAATATTTGTTAATTTTTATATTACCACCTGAAACTACTTTTTCTTTAGATATATCATAATATAATATAACAGATACTTTAATTATTCTAATGTCATCCTATGAAATGAAATCAGATGAGTGGGTCCAACATCAGATGGGTCTGAGTCGGTACGAATTTGAAATAAGAAATGATACTTTGCATGTGTCTTGTAAGGTAATTTTTATTGTTAAAATAAGGTAGGTACTTAAGTAGAAAAATTAGATAAGAATATATTATTATATACTTATAAGTTATATAATACTTTATTATATACTATTTTAATAGATATCTAGTTTAAGTTACAAATGTTTAGAAAATAGTATAATATTATAATCACAAGTTCTAATTAAATATTTATTCATAGAAATAAAAATCGACCATATAAGGTAAAACAGTATCAGAGGAGAGATTGATCAGAACAAAGGAAACTCAAGAAGTCTAAGAGTTTTTCTCGGTAATTACCATTTATAATAATATTTAATAGGATGGGTGATATCATCGGGAATATAATACTATTTATATAAAGTAAGAGATATAATATTATAATGGTTGAAAGGAAAGGTAAAGATTTCTATAGTAATTTAAAAGCAACCAATCCACGTTTTATGATCCCATCTAAAAGTTACTATTTGAGCAATCTCTACTTTACATAATATATTATATTATTATTATCTTAAATCCAAAGTAGCAGGGATACATATATAATATTCATATATTATATTTTATTATATATACTATAATATACAAATAGACAAATCTAAAGAATAAGAGATGCATATAACCTACTTCCATCTAAAGAAGCAGAGATGCATAAAAAAAATAAAACGTCTTATAAAATCTGGTGAAGCTGCAGCTATTATACTCCAAATAATATATATAAAGCGTGACTCTGTGTATAATATCATTATTGAAACGAGTGAACCGACCGAGCGGCTATACACTAATATTAATTAAACGAGCGAACCGACCAAGTGGCTATACGCTAATATTATTGGAATTATCATTTACCTCATATTAAAATAATAAGGGTAAAAATAAAACAACACTAAAAGTGTAGAAAAAAAATATCAAACAGATTAATTACGACTGATTTATAATGAACGGACTTATAATTAATCGCCATCGATCGATTGATTTTCTAAACAAGTAGGGTTTTAAAAATAAATAAATAAACAAATAAATAAATAAGTAAATAATATTTTATCACAAAAACAATAATGAAATTATAATAAAAATTAAATTAGAATAAGATCTAGCCATTTATTTAACTCTAAGGCAAAATGATAAAAAATAATTTATAGTTCTTTTTATGACCCGTTGATACGCGATCGAATCGTATCCTACGTGACGGGATTTGAGAAGGATGAGATGGATTAGTGGGTACCCACCTCTAGAAGCGTGATTGACAGATTAACAGCGATTAGGGCGTTAGAGATCGACGTCCACACGATGGTCCATCCACGTTACGCCGCCTTCTTCCACCACGATCTGACGGCAGAAAGACACCACGGTGTTCTTTGTGGAAGAATACACAAGAGATTTGAGTGTTTTTAGAAAAGGGGTGGCCAAAGAAGAAGATGAAGTGACCGCTAGGATTTTTAAGAAGAATTCTTGTAATAGTGATTTAGGGTTCTCCGTAACTTTTTTATTTATAATATATGAGCATTAATTCGGTATTATCTTTTGAAAAATCGAAATGTATATTTTCTCAATTAGGGTAGGCTCCGGTGTGGAACATTAACACTATGCAAGGTACAAAACACTATCTAATACCAATAAAAGAAAGTCAAAAATTTTGAGTCGTTACAATAATATATGGGTTTTGATTGAAATATAAATTATAATTATAACACCTTGACCCGTTAAGTGGAGTTGTCGATGAGACATCCGATCTTCAGGGTGGTTGGGTCAGTTAACTAAGAGGTTGGGTCAGGCTAGGTCGACTCGACCTGAAAATATTGGGTTGTTTACCGGGTCTGGTTGGCATATGTCTAATTTGGTCGGGTCGAGTGCCACCATGTTGCCAGGCAAATGCTATTTTTCTAGTTAGGCAGCCAAAATTATGGTTTGATCTGACCTGATCTATTGACAGCCCTAATCAGGAGATTGTCCAAAATTCATATCAATTTCTTCTTGCAAAATGGTAAATCCGTGGTTGGTGCACAGCTCTTTATGGAAATCCACCCTATTGAAAGTACGCTTTTGGCTCTTCACTGCTTTCACGCTTGCAAACATGCTTTCAAAATTATCGGCCAAGGATCGGTTGGATCGATTTGGATCAATTGATTCCAAGCGATATTAGGTTGGATCGTCGATCCACCGATACAAAGAGTTCATATATCGGATATAGATTTTAAAGTGAAAAAAAAAAAAACTCAAATAATCTTCTAAAGCCATAGCCTAAGTTCGAGACGTGTCGATCCTTTTGCATTCACTTCTTATTACCAAATTTGATAGAAAAAAGGTGGTGAAGAACAATAACAAAATTATCTTTAGAGCCCTATTATACATGATGAATAGGAGTTGCACTAGCATAGAATTATCTAAATGTTTCAAAGAATTCTGGTTGTAGGTTATTTTGAAAAGCATTGGGGAGAATACACCCGGACGCATAAGATGACCCAAAAACATTCCGTTTTGGGTTGATCAATCATGAGACATGTGATTTAAAAAAAAAAAAAAAAAAAAAAAATATATATATATATATATATATATATATATATATATATATATATATATATATATATATATATATCCGTTTTGGGTTGATCAATCATGAGACATGTGATTTAAAAAAAAAAAAAAAAAAAAAATAAATTAAAAATAAAATAAAATAAAATAATATATATATATATATATATATATATATATATATATATAGACTTTTTCACCCTTTGATTGATGGGTCAAAGATAAGGTAGTGCCCCAAAACTTAGGTGCATTGATTTCCACCAATTTTGACCACTTTTTGAACGGTGTAAAAGTCATAAAAATATATATTTTTTAAATGGGATCTGATCGACCTTGCCTAAGTTATTATGGCACTCGATCCTTGTGATGGATGTCACATGATGGCTTGATGGTGGGCATACACTATAAAAAAAAAGATTATTAGCGGCAGTTTTTTAGAGCAAAAAACTGCTGCTATTAAGAAAAAACTATTAAAGACTATTAGCAGTAAGGGTATTAGCGGCAGTTTTTTGTTAATAACGGCATTTTTTTGGCTGCCGCTAATAGTTTTGCTTTTTATAGTGGTAGAGAAATCTCTACACCCGGGCGTATAGTCCCTGACTTATTTTATTTTGAAATTTACCCTAATGCACAGCCAATGGACTTCTCTACATAAAATTGAAATCATCAGCGACTGATTTGAACAACTCATTTGATAGCTTACGCTAAAAATTGTTTACCTATTTTAATTTTTGTCCTTAATTTTTTTTTGCATTGAGATCGTCTAATCTGATCCGCTGATATTGATCCGGATCGGTTTTGGGGTGACTGATTTGATGACCGAGTCCAACATTTGAAACGCAAGTTGCACATATGGGTCTGTTTGGCAACCTTCCCAGACCACTCTGCATTGCCTGGAGCAGCACGTGTCAATAGCGGCATTTGATAACTTGTCTGAAGATGACGAGGAGCGATGTGGCAGCTGCAATAGGAGAGGTCCTTTCAACCATTTTGACAATGAGCAGGCGGAGAGCACAGCGTAGGGGCGCGCCGGTCCATCTCATTACTATACACAGGCTATATCTACACATTTGCCTTTGTACAAAAGCCTGAATAAGTGTACAACGAATTATGAGCACTCAAATCAATTGTTACGAACCAAAATTTTGTCCAATTACCAAAGCCTATAATTTCGTGTTATAACATTTCACACATGTTAAAGCAATGAGCGGATACATATTCAATCTTATCTATTGTCATGTGAACCAGGATTTCAACAATTTAATGATGCCAATGATATAATTAATTTAAGAGATGAAATAGATAACAGAAATGAGCATCCGCAATCATATATAGTCCAGCGTTAGGATATTTTCCTATCTAATGCAAGAATATTACAATCCTCCCACCTTATAAAAGAGACGTCCGTCCTCTGATACTATATTATAACGACCAAAAATTCTATCCAATCACCAGGGCCTAGAATTTTGTGTTATGACATCACACGCATGTTAAAGCGATAAGTAGACATATACATTCTCATCTATTGCCATATTAAATAGGAATTCAACAATTTAACGATGTGAAGGATATAATTAATTTAGGAGGAGAAATAGATAACAGAAATGAACATCAATAAGATAGCACCGCAATTATATATAGCCCAGTGTCAGAACTTTTTGCTATCGAATGCGAGACTATTACATCAATAATAATATGTCATGGACCTAACAACAATTTGGTGCTTACGAAAATACATTTTCCAAGTTTACTATATCAAAACAAAGAAAAAACGACTGCTGAAAGCAATTTAAACATAACACTAGTCTAAAGAAGTTGTTTTAAAGGGGTAAAATAGAGATTTTTTCTTTACATCATTTCATTAGTTCGAAACACGACTCCCTCTAAACTTAGCTGGCTGGAAATCTTGGCAACGTCGAGAAGCTTCAAGATGCAGGGATCTACACATGGCACCAATCCTAATATTCCTTACAATGGATCTTGAGACTATAATCTTATCATCAGACGATCAATTTTTTTATTTCGCATGACACAAATCTCGAAAAAATTGCCCTCCAATAACATTAGAGTGTGATGCATGCCATATGATTTTAGAAATATTTTTTTGAAAACAGATCAATGTTACACTCATGATGTCATAATCCATTTTGTGAAAGATTGTGAAAGATTAGGGTCAAAAGAAATCTCCATCGTTTGATTTGAAGCAGTATATGGAATTAAGTAGGTTTCGGACGCAGCTGCTTTCCCTAAACCTATAGGGCTGAAGAGGTGCCCTTTAATATTTGGCTTTTTTTCTCATGTTTGTTTGTGTATGATCACATGAATATTATTGGATTAAAATTGGTACCATCATCATATGTTAGGGAATTTGGAAATGGGTAGCTCTATTTTCACCTACCAAAACTTAAAGGCGCCGCCCAACTAACCTCAGCTACCATCATCATATGTTAGGGAATTTGGAAATGGGTAGCTCTATTTTCACCTATCAAAACTTTAAAGGCGCCCAACTAACCTCAGCTATTTATGATTTGATTTGTTTTGACATGTGAGGAAGGTGGGTGCCTTTAGAGGTTTGGTGAGTGCAAATTGATCTACCTTTAGATATTAGTACGTGATCACAATATATTGGATCTCTCCCTAAAATGTCGGTGGCACCCAACTACAATATTTAATGCAAGAGATAAGGCCGAGAGCCATTGAGTACTCTCATGTTTCACTCAGAATGAGACAAAGGCTCCGAGCCTTATCTCTTGCATTCTGTGTGAAACATGAGTACTCTCAAGAGTCACATTTTGAGCCAAGGTACTCTGTGGCTCAGAATGTGACTCTCGAGAGTACTCATGTTTCACTCTAAATGCAAGAGATAAAGGCTAAGAGCCATAGGCTCGAAAAGTAACATCCCGGGTGAAACATGAGAGCACCTGGTGGCTTTGAGCCTTATCTCTCGCATTTAATATTCAACAAACATGGCTCCCACAATTACTTTGGGACCGTGCCACCGATGGCTTCCACCACAACTTGGAGAGAGATCCAATATATGGTGATGACGTTCTAATTTCTAAAGGTAGATCTATCTGCACACACCAAACCTCTAAAAGCACCCACTTTCCTCACATGTCAAAACAAATCAAATCATATATAGCTGAGGTTAGTCGGGCGCCTCTTAAAGTTTTGGGAGGTGAAAATAGAGCTACTCATTTCCAAATTCCCTAACATATGATGGCATCGTACCAAATTTAATCCTATAATATTCATGTGGTCTTACACAAAAAAACATGGGAAAAAAAGCCACATATTAAAGGGTACCTCTTCTGCTCTTCAGCCCTACAGGTTTAGGGAAAGCAGCTTCTCCCAAAACCTACTTAAATTCATATATTGCTTTAAATCAAACGATGGAGATTTCTTTTGACCCCAATCTTTCACAAAATGGATCCTGACTTCATGAGTGTAAAATCGATCTATTTTTTTATTCTACGTGACACAAATTCCAAAAAAAAATTCACTAAATCACATGGCATGTCATCACACTAATGTTATTGTAGGGAAATTTTTTGAGATTTGTGTGCGAAATAAAAAAATTGATCATCTGATGATAAGATTATGGTCTCAAGATCCATTGGAAGGAATATTAGGATTTGTGCGATGTGTAGATCCCTACATCTTGAAGCTTCTCAACGTAGCCAGGATTTCCAGTGAGCTAGGTTTAGGTGGAATTGTGTTTCGAACTAATGAAATGATGCAAAGAAAATATCTCTATTTTATCCCTTTAAAACAACTGCTTTAGACTCGTGTTATATTTAAACTGTTTTCAGCCGTTAAACTTGGAAGATGCATATTCTTAATGAATTTCATCAGACCCAGTTACGATAAATAGAGACAGTATAAAGAAAGATGTGTAAAGAAAGATTATATAAAGAAATAATTTTGAGTTATGAATAAAACCTTCGAATGCATGATTTATAAATTTTTATTTATTTAATCTTATTTTATTCAGTGATGGTACAAATAGTCTAACGCAAGTGCTAGCAATATTAATAAAAAGTGACTGCGCCCTGAATATTAGGGCTAGCGTTTCAACCTGCGCTTTAGGCCTTTGACGGTTTGACTCAGGAGTGTTAACACTTCAATTTAGAAGTGTTGATGTTTAAATAAACGTCTAATTTGAGCATTGCCACTTGTAACTTGAAGTGCAGTCGCTCTTTGTAGCCACGTCAGTGCTTCGTAATGAGGTATAAGTGTCAACTTACACTTGCGTCTCTGTCAGAAGCGCGAGCTGTTGTTCCAGAACATTCACCTTCAAATATTCAATAATATGATTGAGGTCTCTGAAGCCTTCGATAATCTCAGAGTTAGTTTTTTTCGCCATGGTGGAGGGGGTCACGTTTGGGGACCGAAGGCAAAATAAGGGATATGGAGTGAAGTTTAAACTGACGGAAGACTGAAAGACATTTTTACTGGGATACGAAAAGTCATGCAATAAATAATGTTGGAAAACATTGTGTTAACAGACAACACATTCCAAAATTTCAAACTCGAAAATCGTAATAAACAAGCGCCGCCTAAATTTAAGTGCGGACGCTTCATTTTAGAAGCGATGACGCTTCAATTAAAATGTGACGACGGTTCTACTCAGGAGCATTAACGCTTCAATTTAGAAGCGTTGACGCTTAAATAAACGTCTTATTCGAGTGCTGACGCTTGTAACTTGAAGCACAGTCGCTCTTTGTAGCCGTGTCAGCGCTTCGTTATGAGTCGATTTTCGTGATGAAATGCGTAGATTATTTAAGCAGGGAACTTCAACCTAATTTCAACCTGGAAGATAGATTGGGCATGCTATCTGTATGCACAAGGAAGACAATTGAGATGCCAATGACGGTGTGGATTTTCTTTTATAAATTTTTTATTTTACATAAATATATATTCATATTTGTTGACATATGTAGCATTATACTAAAGATTATATGTACATTCACATTTTTTATTTTACGTAGGATAGATATACAATGTACATCGATCATATTACACGAATTTTTTTTAATATACGGGATTTATTTACGAATAGTCACTGCAATAAATTATGTTAGAAAAGACTGCATGAAAAGACAACACAGTCTATAATTTCAAAGTCCTCGAAATTCCTAATAAACAAAACCCCGCTTAGGTCAAGAAGCGTCACCGCTCGTGATTGAAGCAATGACGCTTCGAATTAGAAGCACTGACGCTGATATGAACAAGCGCCATGGGTAACATCAAACAATGGCCTGGTATTCGATCGAAGTTCCTCCACCGACCTTCAAAATTTATTTTGAAGTGATGTTTCAAATCGTAGCCATTTTTCCTATAAAGCCACGTCCCGTCACAAACTCTTCTCATTCCAAACCCATCATCTTTCTTCCTCTCCTAGCCCTAACCTCATGGCAGAAGAATCAGATCATGACAAACTAAGTAGTAGGCTTGATCGAATCCTTAAAAAGCAAAGAGTCGAACTTCTGGCTGCAATAAAGAGATTAGAAAAGTTGAAGAGCCAGCGACCAAGACCCCCCGTTGCCATAAACCTCGTCCCAAATTGACCCTTTTTTCTAACTTCTCACCTTCCCTCACTTCATCACGATGTCACCAACCTCACCATCAAATGTTACATCACCTGTGCAACGTCCTCTACCAGGATGGTGGGTTGGAAATTTATAACAAGAGGGAGCCATCTCTCTTGATGGAGCCAAAATTGTAAGACCCCTTTCTTGCTCCTCCTCCCTTCATTCTCTTTCCTTAAACTATCTTTCTCCTCAGCCTACTCATCTCCACTTTCTCGGCGTATCTTTCATTGTAAGTCGTTGAAAGTATATTCCTTGCTCCTACAGATCCTTGCGATCACCTCTTCAATGACTGGATGAGGGAGCCATCTTTCTTGATGGAGCAAAAAAGTTACAGCAAACTATGAGGATGGTGGGTTGAAAATTTACAGCAAGAGGGAGCCATCTCCCTTGACGAAACTAAAAATTTGAAGACCCCGAGACAGATCTCTATAGCAAACATTACCGTGTCAGTCCTAGTCCAGATTTTTCCTAGGTTTATCTTTTATGTAATCAGCTTCTTGGTTTATTTTTCCTAGTTTTAAATAGAAGTTAATCCGTGTAAACATTTCTTTTCTTATTAATTTAAATTTGCTTTTTATGTATAACACATTCTTTTGTGCTGATTTTTCTTCTTGGTGCTAATTTTTTTTCTCGACTTTCTCTGCATATAAACAAAACTTAGCCCAAAAGTTAGAAATTTGAAATGATGACACTTCGAGATCCAAATGATGATGCTTCAAGATCCAAATGATTACGCTTCGTAATGAAAGCGATAACGCTTCGAGATTGAAGAGATAACGTTTGGTGATAAAAGCGATATCGCTTCGATGTCGAAACGATGACGATTCAAGATAGACTAGGCTTAAAGAATGACTTTATATTTTAGGGACATGTGACATGTGGAAACACAATCTAGGCTGTCTGATTTAACGTTATGATCTATATATCCTTAGTGGATAATATTACAGCAAAACACGATATTTATCATATGATCTATTGTTGTCAATCGTAGAATCAAATAATAGCATTTGCCTATATTTAATCACATGATGAAGATTATATTTCGTGTCAATCTAATCCACTAAGGATCTATAGATCATAAACTTTAAATCAGACAGCCCGGATTGCGTTTTCACATGCTCCCGTATTTATTTGAGTAAAAAAGGGGTTCATAGTAGGATAAGATTATACGAATAGCTGCTTCGCACAAAAAAGGTGCTACATTTTATTACTCTGATGAAGCTAGTAAATGAAATACAGTCGGTCATTGCTTCCCACAAAAAGGTGTAAGTGATCAACTTACACTTGTATATTTATTGGGATACGAACGTCTGCTAGAATAATTAATGTTGGATAAGACCGGGCAAAATTATAGAAACAATCCTCGATATAGAAGCGATTTCGTAGCGATAACGCGTCGATTTGGAAGTGACGATGCGTCTTACTTGAGGATTTGTTGCGGTCGACACAAAATCTCCAACAAAAATAGAACCTAAGAAAAATTCTAACCGTCTGATGGTAGGCCCATGATCTCAAGATCCATTGTGTGAAAGATTGAGAGGATAAACGATCTCCATCATCTGATTCTACCAAGTCAATGTGTTTCATCGTGGGTAAACTCAAAGATTTGTATTAATTTAAATGACAGAAGCAGAGTTTGTATTAATCTACTCCTACAGCAAGAGGGAGCCAGTTAATAGAGAATTTCTTTGTGTCTCTCTTATCCCAAAAGTTATAGATTTGTAAATATACTAGAACGCTCCAGTTAAAAGCGATAACCCTTCGAGTTAGAAGCGATGACGGGTCAAATGAAGCGAGCTAAATATTAAGGTTTGCTTTTTTATTAGCGATATCAACCGGGATTAGTAATAAACGAAATGTCGCTTGTGTCAAGAAGAGACCTCGCCATCAATCGAAGCGCCAACGCTTTAATTAAAAGCGATGACTCTTCCAATTAGAAGCAATGACACTTCTAATTAGCGGTATGATTATTAGGGCTACTAGCACATCGAAAATAGGAGATTGTATTAATTTATTCATATATTAAAAAAATGAACAACAAATCGTACAATTTAGAGGTGTTGTATTAATTTAAAGAGCGATATGGTTCGAGTGATGAGCGTTAACGCTTCAATTTAGAAGCGTTTACACTCTAATAAATGACTTATTTGAGTTACGAATGAAACCTTAGAATGCATGATTTGTAAATTTTTTTATATTTCATCTTATTTTATTCAGTGATGTCACAAGTAGTCCAACAGAAGCGTTAGCGCTATTAATAAGAAACGACTGCGCCCTAAATATTAGTGCTAGCACTTCGACCTAGCGCCTTGAGGCCCTTGAATATTAATGGTAGCTAAGGCAGAGATTGTATTGATATGAAAGATAAAATTTGTGCGATGTTCATATAAATTTCATGGAATTATCCTGAGAAGCAGGAATTATCTCTCTTCATGAAATTAAATGAAAGTGTTTGTATTCATATAAATTGAGAAAATCGTAATGCCACTGACGCTTCAGTTTAAAGCGATGATGCTTCAATTCAAAAGCGATGATGGTTCGAATCTGGAGCGTTAGCGCTTCAATTTAAGAGCATTGACGTTTTAATAAACGTCTTATTTGAGAGCTGATGCTAGTAACTTGAGCTACAGTCGTTCTTTGTGGCTGCGTTAGCGCTTCGTTATGAGTCAATTTTTATTAGATAGGTGAGACGGAAGTCTAAAGCGCTTTGTATTGGAATACGAACAACACAGGGAGATGACATATCGAACTAAAGACTGCAGGAAAAGACAGCACAACACCCCTCGAAATCGTAATGCCATTGACACACCGCTTAGAAGCGATGACACGTCGCTTGAAATACGAACAACACAGGGAGATGACGTGTTGACCGAAGTCTATGGGAAAAGAGAGCACAACCCTGAAAAATCGTAATGCCACTGACACGCCGCTTAAAAGCCATGACACGCCACTTGGAATACTAACAACACAGGGAGATGACGTGTCGATCGAAGTCTGTGGGAAAAGACAACACACCCCTCAAAAATTGTAATGCCACTGACATGTCGCATAGAAGTGATGACACGCCGCTTAGAATACGAACAACTGTATATAATAAATATGAAGTGGCAGTGCACCACAACAGTCTATTTAATAAGGTTGCATGAGAAAATTTCTATTGAAAGGACCTCAAAGCATCCACTCTTTTTCTTCTTTTGTATCTCCTTAGATTAGCATTTCATCTTCTTTAGCCTAAGGGGAAATGTGTCTCACCCATTTGCAGATGAGCCACCGTCTTGCACACCATCATTGTATCGGTTCATATGATTGTTCGATTCTCGACGTCCCCGACGACAAAGAGCTGACTGTCGTCTCCAATGATCCTCTACTTCTTTCTCTTCCACCACAGCCACAACCTCCACTTGCAATGATCTCATCATGGGCTGAATCAGGGTCCGCTAGATTGTCTAATACATCACCTCCCTTCATTATCTTTCCTTCTTACCCTTACTCCTCCCTTCCTCCGACAATCCTCCTCCCGATGCTCCTCCTCCCTTCTTCTTTCTCTTTCCTGTATTCCCTCGCACACCAGTTACTCCTTCCCTTCTTTATCATTCCTGCCTCCCCATCATCAATTCTTTCACTTCTCCTTCTTGCCCTTTCTCAATTCTTCACTTCTCCTGCTTTCCCTTCCTCAATTCTTCACTTCTCCTTACTCCTCCCTTTCTCCGATGATGCTCATCCCTTCATTCCCTTTTTCATGGTCCTTTCATTCTCATCTTCATGCCCCCTCGGCTCCTCAGTCTCGGCCCACTCTGGATTTAGATGACACATGGTTTCCAGCTCTTTCAGATGCCTACATGAAAAAAGAAGGTAGATGTACTAGTATTAAAACCTACTTTCAAAATTTTCATAAGAAAAGTACTGAATCTCTGGGAAAACCTTGCTCTTACGGATGTTTATGGTGACCTCATCAAATGCTGAATTAGGGTCCGCTAGATCGTCCAACGCATCAGAACCATCATGAATTTTGTCAGACCCATTTACGATAAATAGAGATAGTGTAAAGAAAGATGTATAAAGAAAGAAGATATAAAGAAATAGTTTTAAGTTATGAATGAGAATGCATGATTTATCAATTTTATTTATTTCATCTTATTTTATTCAGTGCTATCACAAGTAATCCAACGGAAGCGTTTGCGCTATTAATAAGAAGCGACTGCGCTCTGAATAATAGGGCTAGTGCTTCGACCTATGCCTTGAGGCAGAGATTGTATTGATATGAACCGTGCGTTTCTTATACAATTTGTTATTATTTTTTTTTAATATATGAATATATTAAAATAATCTCTGCTTTTACATTACTAGCGCTTTGCTAATGTCTCTCCTTTCTCTTTTCGAAGTGCTGATAGCTTTAATATATGAATACATTAATAATCACGCCGCTAATAATAATGCCGCTAAGATGAAGCACTTGCCCTAAATAGAAGCGTCATCGCTTCTAAATGGAAGCATCATCGCTTCTGATTAGAAGTGTCATCGCCTCTAAATGGAAGCGCCATCGCCTCAAATTTCATAGAATTATCCTGAGAAGCTGGAATTATCCCTCTACATAAAATTAAATAAAAGTGTTTGTATTCATATAAACTTAGACTAATTATAAAACATCACTATACAAGAAAGAGAAGTAAATCCGGCGATAAAGGGGATTTGGAGACGGAAGATACTGTACTTATGATGTAAGCGCCGACGGTTTAGTTAATGAACGTGTCGAAATGAATTCCGCGAAAAAAGACAACACACCCCTCAAAAATCGTAAGGCCACTGATACACCGCTTAGAGGCGATGACACGATGCTTGGAATATGAATAGTCACTGTAATAAATTATGTTGGACAAGACTACATGAAAGGAGCGCCGCTGAAGTCAAGAAGCGTCCCTACCCGTAATTGAAGCGATGACGCTTCTAATTTGAAGCGATGACGCTTCAAATTAGAAGCGTCCATGGAAAACTTTACCATATCAGTCCTTGACTAAAATTTTCCTAAGTTAATCTTTTATTTAATCAACTTCTTTGTTAATCTCTGTAAATATTAACTTTCAAAAAATAAAGAAATCATATAAATGAGAGAAGCTCTGCGATGGCCTACTCCCTTACATTTAAACGAAAAGCTGTGAGATCGAATTCATATAAACAAAAGATATTCTATTCTTGTAAAGTACTACTTATAAAAATACAGAGTAGAAGAAAGAAGAAGAAAACCTAAGAAAAATCTAAAGAGACAGACAAACACCAGCACAACTCAGCCACCTGAGACATCAAGAGGGTAGAGAGGTAGACGACTTCCCCTTCGGACTGCGTCGTAATTCGAGCAGTTGATCCTCCAAAATGGGAGAAACCATTTCAAGTGTTGCAATCAAGGGTTTAATCACATCCATCAAACTTTGAAACCTCATTTTCTTCTGGGTGAGAAGGGCGAGAAGTTTCTCAATATCCCCGATTGTCAAACTTAGAAAGGTTCGATCAAGAAGACGAAATGCTTTCGTAATCTCAGACGAAAACTCAAGTTGCTCTGCCATGGTGAAATTAGTTTGGTTTGGGGACGGAGGCAAAAGAAAGGATATGGAATAAAGATAAAAATGTGGAAGGCTAAAAGGCATTGTTTGGGGTTATGAAAAGCCGCTATAATAAATAATGTTTCAAATTTTTTGAGAAAAAAAGTTTTTTTATTGTGATACGAGCAATAATTAGAAGCGATGATGCTTCGAATTAGATGCGATGATGATTCGTATTAGAAGCGATGATGCTCCACATTAGAGGCGAAGACGCTTCCTATAAGAAGCGATGATGCTTGTTATTAGAACTGGCTCTTCAACCTAGAGGCATTATTATTACCTTGATGATTATTAGGGCTACCAGCACATCGGAAAGCACAGATTATATTAATTATGTTGGAAAAGACTGCATTAAAAGACAACACAATCTACAATTTCAAAGTCCTAGAAATTCCTAATAAATAAAACTCTGCATAGGTCAAGAAGCACTAGCCCAAATTAGTCCCTCAGGCCAAAAGATTCAATCGGATGTTTCTTGTACAATTTGTTGTTCTTTTTGAAAAAATACTAATACATTAATACAATCTCTGCTTTTGTATTACTAGCGCTCTGCTGATGTCTCATTTCTCTTTTCGAAGTGCTGATAGCTTTAATTTATGAATACATTAATAATCATGCCGCCAATAATAATGTCGCTAAGTCGAAGTGCTAGTCCTAAATAGAAGTCACCATCGCTTCTAAATTAAAGCGTCATCGCTTCTAATTGGAAGCGTCATCGCTTCTAATTAGAAGCGCCATCACCTCTAATTGTAAGTGTCGTCGCCTTTAATTGGAAGTGTCAGACCCACGTACGATAACGCTTGTAAGAAATATCTTCAATTGTGGCCATCAATGGTTGAATCACAATTCTATTTAAGAGCGATGACGCTTCTTATTAGAAGCAGTGATGCGTCGATTTATCGGCGATGCCATTTCTAACGATAAGAGCCATTAATAATATCAAAAAGTGGTGCGCTTCTTATCATATTTCGAGAGAAATTCATGGATAACGCACGACTGGCGCAATAAAGAAGAAGCACAAAGAATTACGAAATCCCTCTGTGGCAGCAGTACATCTACAATAGTAAATTTTTTTGGGATACGAAGAGCCATAGCAATAAATTATGTTGAAAAATACTGCCCGGAAAGACAATACACTTCACAATTTGAAATCCTTAAAATTTGGAAAATGAAACGTCGCTTACCGTCGAGAAGCATCATTGCAAGTAATTAAAGCGTTGACGCTTCTATTTAGAAGCAATGATAATTCTATTTAAGAGCGATAACACTTCTTATTAAAAGCGATGATGCGTCAATTTATCAGCGATGTCGCTTCTAACGGTGCGCTTCTTATCATATTTCGAGAGAAGTTTGTGGATTACGCAAGGCCGGCGCAATAAAGAAGCGCAAAGATTTATGAAATCCCTCTGTGACGGCAATACACCTACAACAGTAATTTTTTTGGGATACGAAGAGCCGCAGCAATAAATTATGTTGCAAAAGACTATCTGAAAAGACAACACACTTCACGATTTTAAATCCTTGAAATTTGAAAAAATGAAACACCGCTTACCGTCAAGAAGTGTCATCGCAGGTAATTGAAGCGTTGATGCTTCTATGTAAAATTAATGACAATTCTATTTAAGAGCGATAACGCTTCTTATTAGAAGCGATGACGCGTAGATTTATCGACAATATCGCTTCTAACAATAAGCACCATTGGTAACATCAAAAAGCGATGCACTTCTTATCGTATTTTGAGAGAAGTTTATGGATTACGCACAGCCAGCACAATAAAGAAGAAGCGCAAAGATTTACGAAATCTCTCTATGGCGGCAGTACACCTACAACAGTCTATTTAATAAAGTTGCATGACAAATCGGTATTTAAAGGGTATTATTGTGCCTAATTTTTTTTATCTTCTGTATCTCCTTGGATTATCATTTAATCTTCCTCTGCCCAGATCGAAATGCGTCGTAACATTTTGAGGAGGAGCCACCGTATCGCGTATCAATGTTTTATCAGTTCCTATGATGATTTGGTTATCGACATCCCTGACGATAATAAACTGGTTATCATCCCTGAAAACGAGCATGTGGTTCCCCCTCCCCTAAAGAAGTTATCGTCACTTCGGACGATGAAGACCTTTAAGTTATGCTGCCAATGGTGGGAGACCCCGAGCCCCTTCTTCTCCCGCCTTCGGAGCCAGTGCTTCTTCTCCCGGCTCCGCAGCCGGTTCTTCTCCTTCCGCCTCCACCCCAACCACAACAACCGCCACCATCTCCACTGCCAGCATAACAAACTCCCCACACCCGCCTACACCTCTACCTCCATTTCTCCCAACATTTACACCTCTACCTCTACCACTACCTCCACTGTGATAGCCCGACGTTTCCCCATCTCTATACTGGAAAAGGTCGCGCCATCGGATCACTTGACATGATCCTTTCATCAAAGGGGTTATTTCTTTATTTTAAAGTGATCCGATTGCAGAAGCAATGTGTTAACTCTGACAATAGGTAATATGCCAAATAATCGATGGAAAACTAGTAAAATAATAAAAGATCAGATGTATAGCTTTCCACCGATGATGGCCACCCATCATCTAAACAATGGAAAGAAAACCTATACATCCCAACATCTATCTGAAACTACTATATATCATATATACATGTCTAAAATTTATCTCTCCCCTTCCTCTCTCTACCTTTTTTTTTCTCACATTCCCAAGCTACAAACCTGTTTTGGGAAGAACTCTTCTGAGAAATCGTCTTCCTCGTTTTCGTTGTCGTCGTCTTCTCCCTCTTCCTCGTCGGGCACGTAGGTAGGATCTGCAACGTGCTCCAAATCAGGCTCTGCAACTAAGACATTTAAGTCGTGGAATGAGCTATCATCAACGCTCAGCAGAGAATATTACATTGCTAACATGCATTGATAGTTTATCTTATTCACATTTAGAAGCATAACTGAAATAAAGCATATGACTATTATAACATGCTAATGTACTGAAATTATGCATGATGCAACATGTGTGATAAATTAAGCTGAAACAAGATATACATGCTGGCGAGAACAGGGAAACAACAAGGTCAAGCTCCCGAGTTAGCGGAATCACTTGTCAAGATCCCGAGTTAGCAGGATCACTTGTATAAAAAAACTCAATCTCATGAGTTAGCGAGATCACTTGTACCAAGAAAACTCAAGCTCCCGAGTTAGGGGGATCACTTGTACCAAGAAACTCAATTAAATTGTACAGGACATCAAAGATAAGATAGCAGAGCAGACTTGACATGACAATGCATGGTATTGTTGATGCAATCATCTGATATGGAACATATATCAAACTTGAACATAATAGAGATATATCATACACCACTCATATGACTGTCTAGAGCAATAAACTGATATGCTTTTATTTCAACAAAACTGCTATGGTTTCACATATTCATAACACAACTATACAGTTCATATGAGTGCATTATCAACAACACTAATAATTACTTTACCTCACTGTAATTCAATTGAATTTAAAAATTATATATTGATACATTACAGCTAGCATGGTCATTATCATGTCATCTGATAATAATTATAACTTTATTTATTTTAGTATCATAGATTGCACTCTAAAGGAGAATAAAAATCTCAAGATATGCTAACATAGTACATTCCCTACCTGTGTATAGAGTCTCACGGGTATTGTCGTCGATGCACGTTCAGGCATCAAAGAACATCATGCAAACCTATTTCTTCAAACCGTCTAAGTGCACCATGTTGCACCTAACTATGATAAAATAATTTTTATATTAAAAGCTAGCATTTAATAAATGGCTCACTGTGTGCCTAAGACCCAAATATGTAATCATCTGGACCCTTAATGGATCCAAGGTCCAAAATGCACAAAAACATAACTCACATCTTCATCTGATAGAGGTTGTCGCGGCAAGCTTCAAGGCTTGCCGCGACAAGCCACTCAGCAGAGTGTCTTGCCACAGCAACCCTTTGACATTGCCGTGGAAAGCTAAGCTTGCCGTGGTTCAGTTTGACTTCTCAGGCTTTGGTGTCTTTTTGCTGTTCCCTTGTTTTGCTGTATATATTCGATATAGATCTATATCTATATAAAATATAGATATATGTTTATATGTAGATATATATATATATATATACATGTATAAATTTAGAGCATAGCATTTATATATATATATATACTTTTTTCCATTTACAAATCTTCAACGAAGACTTCGGAGTGCATGAATAAAGGATTTCAGCATGCTATATCCTTTGTGCAACTCCCATCTGTACTGCCGATGCGATCGTAAATGCTCGACACCACAGATCGAGTACTCTATAAATTCTGATACATTCGTTTGTGTACCTGTTGATAGACTTGCTTGTTCAATGGTGGTACCAACCGTGGAGTAACCTCGTGTTTGCCAAGTGCGTTTTCAACTGCGGAGATAGGTGAAGCTTATTGAAACAAAGATTGTCAGTGATGAATGGCAGGTCACTTTGTGAACTCAAGTTCTAAGGATCACGAGTTCGGATGTGTACCGAAGGTTTTATTTGAATTTGCTAATTGTCCCATTTTTACTAAGGGAGTAGGTCGGAGGAGGAAGAAGAAGGTGGTTCTTCTTCCTTATATAACTCGAGCTGCACCTTGCATGCATGAGCACATAACATGACTCATCGAGTTGTGTAATAAATCTTCCATGCATGTAGCTTATAAGCTACTCTAAGTTAAATTCCCATCTAAGTCACCACTACTTAGGTAGTGTGTTGCAGAGAAAAAAAAACAAAACAAGACTATCTCTTGTATATAACTTAAAAATAGGGTTTTTGTGTATAAGTTAAAATGTCTTGTATATAAGTTAAAACAGCAATTGACTAGTGTGTAAGGTTATTGTACTAAACTTAACTTCTTTGTACTTATGTATAAATTAAAATAGGGTTTTAGTTCTGTGCCAAGCTGTTATACTATACCAAGTTTCTGGGATGATATATTCAGTATAAGGCATCTTTATTTATACAATATTATTTGATAGCTTGAGATCAGAGAAGTGTACCTCTTTTACATGTAAACCATAAATAGGGATTATCAAGTTATTGTGGCAATATCTAGCCTAGTGTAGCTCAGTGTATATCAATGTATATAGATATGGATATAAATTTTTTATAGGGATATATTTTCGTCAGATAACACGTTTGACCTAATTGGACTCTTATTTCCACTGTGTTAGATCTGGGAATCATTACATTCTCCCCTATTTAAGAAATTTTCGTCCTCGAAAATAAATCGAGACAACAATGGGCAGCAGATGAATGCCGCAATAGCGATCATCAATAGTTTCGTTCCTACTACATGTGGCACATGACAACTAGAATTATATGAAGTAAGGTAGCATTTAGTAGATTCTCAATTTAACAAACCATAATCTAAACAAAACAAATAGAACTTCAAATATCAGAACAACAGTAATCATTAATCATTAATCATTGACATGAGGTATCTAATATTCAATTTGTCATAAATAAGCAATCTTATTAGAGATGAATTCAAGTTAATGCAAAAATAAAATGTAATATATATATACTACGAGCTTGTGAGGTTATAATTTACCAGGCTGAGGATTTGGTTGCTATTGGCCTGCTGAGGAAGGACCAGCTTCCTGTTGTTGAAAATCTTGCTGGAACTCTGGGACCAGTAACACTGCATTGCGAGTATATTGGGAGACGTAGTTGCGTGCCAGCCCAATGTAAGGGTTTGCAGTGATTTAAAATGTATGCTCCATCATTATGTTGGTTGCTTCTTCAATATAATCTATGCGTTGATGGAGCATATAATGGTTTCGATACAAATTATCGAATTGGATGAGGGTTTGCTCATGGTTTTCACGCATGAGCAGGACCAAATCAACATTGGTATATGTTCCTTGTGCCAGAGGAACTGATTCGATTTGTGGTTGAGGGGGAATAGGAATGTCATGGGTTGGAGTTGAAGGTATTTCTTATTGAGATTGGGAAGGATGACAGACTTGTTTGGCTTGGCGGTTGCTCACGGCGTGAGAGGACCTTTGACAGACATTTCTCCATATGGCTGGGCTAAAGACCCACATATTATCAGTGCGGACCTCTTCACCCAACGGAACTTGATACGGGGTTTCATTAATACTATCAAAATGGCCTTCTAAAAGGCGAGAAATCAGGCGAGGATAGAGACGGGATGGCATGGGGTTTGAGATAGTGCTTTGTAAATGGATGTTGGCATATTTAATGCCTTCCCATACTACCCTCGGGGCATTTAACCATCAGTTTTCATAAACAGCGAAGAGAGCTTGTAAGAGTGTATCTCTGCACTCTCTCTCATGCTGCATTGGACAAATTACAGCGAAATACACAATCTAAAAACCACATTTTCTGTGGTAGTTGGCTCCGACGGACTGCCATGCTATGAGCAGAAGAGGTCTGCCCATCAGTCATTTTAGTAGTGATGTGATGGAATTTCACATCTCTTTGCCTTGGCATTTGCAGTCCTAAACTTACGTCAAAATTGTGACTACAATCCATAGCTTGGGCTATGTGTTGTAGATTGAAATAAAACTTTCTATTGCCAATTTCGGTCTTCAACTGACCAACTGTTGGTGGTACTTTGAGATTTTGGTAAAAGAGACGGACGAGACGCAGATAAAATTGGGTATGGAATGGTTGACATAAGGCGTCTAACCGTGCCTGTTCTATATACCGAATAGACCATGCAGTCTGGTCGTTCGGTGTCAGTAGGTGATCATCAATGATCTACTCGGGTTCCATAGCCTTCGCAGCCCACCATGGGATGGGCTGTTCGTGCTCAACAGGTGGATCTATTGGTTCATGGGAAGGAGCAAGTCCCTTGCCCTTTGCTTGAGCTGAAGCCTTTGGGGGTTTTGATGCCCCGATTTTCTTAGGAGACATTCTAAAGAATTTCAAAGACAAAGAATAAATGGAAGCTAGAGTTCTGATTTTTACCTTACAAGACACCAAATCTGCTAGAATGGGTGAAATGTGAAATAGTAGGAAATGGAGAGTTGTCAAGTGAAAATTAGTGGCATGCAACTGGGTTTAACTGAATCTGGAGGAGTGCATGCAAGTACAAGAGCTTGGTACAAGAGTTTGGAGAGTACAAGAACAAAACCCTTTCAGCAGAAACAACAGAACTAACTGAAAATGGGTTTCGGACCCACATAACCCCCACAGAGTTGCCGCGGCAACTATAAAGGCTTGCCGCGGCCAGCACTATTCCTTGCCGCAGCAAGGAGGTCAGATTTTGGTTGGCCCGGATTTCAGGGCCCCTTGTGGTGAAAATATTTTTGTGCTGGGGTGTACTTAGCATATACAAGGGTTAATTGTTGACCTTTTTTATGTATATTACTAGGTTAAAAAACAATTTATTTTGATGAATTTTGGATCCATCATGCAGTGCATTTTATGGAAAAATATCATGTCGGCCCATAGATGGCCTTGTATTGATAAATTGGGGCATGTGGCGGTATGTTAGGATATCATCTTGCTTAAGTCTCATTGCTCCATAATTTTGCATTTTTTATTTATTCTTCAAATTATCTGTAACATTCTCAAAATTTTAATTTAACAATAATTTTATAAAAGAATTGTATTTTAATGCTAAATAAAATCATGTTATTTCAAGTTATTTTTATCAAGATCCATAAGGTCCATAAGGTCCATAAGACTTAATGAATATATTCTATTGGATATGATTTCTTGTATGCTAGTGCAGGGTACAACAACAAAATATTAAAATAACATTAACTGAAGTAATTTGAATTTATTTAACTAAGTGTAATTATAGTGTAAGTGGATTTTGAAGTATGTACCTTATGTAAATAATCGAGGGTACTGAGCACGAATATCAGCTTCGCGCTCCCAGGTAGTCTCATGCGATCCATGATTCTTTGTTCTCAAAATTTGATCTCTGCTGTCCAGAATCTGACCTGGTTCTTCGATCACCGTTAAATCTTCTTGGATATCTAACGGTTGATAATCCAACACATGTGTTGGATCGCTAACGTACTTTCTTAGCATCGATATGTGAAATACGTCATGAATGCCTGCTAGGTGCGGAGATAACACGAGTCGATACGCTACTTCTCCTACTCTACCTAATACAGGGAATGGTCCAACGTAACGAGGACTCAACTTGCCTCGTTTCCCAAATCACATTACGCCTTTTATCGAAGAGATTTTGATAAAGACGTGTTCGCCAATCTGTATACCATTCAATCTTAATGAATGACCATATAAGTCTAATGAATTCATAAAAGACGTATCAGTGTAGGGTATTACCTGAAAATCAACACTCGTTCTTTTGAGATCAGCATAACTCTTCTGACGACTCTGAGCACTCTTCAATCGTTCCTGAATAATGTGAACAACTGCATTGGTGCTTTCTATCAGGTCAGGGCCTAAAATCAAATGCTCTCTAGCTTCTTCCCAGTTAATCGGAGATCTACATCGGCGTCCATACAATGCTTCGAATGGTGCCATACCGATGCTTGACTGGAAGCTGTTATTGTATGTGAATTCGATCAGGGGTAAGTGTTTATCCCATAATCCTTGAAAATCTAGCATGCAGGCCCTTAGCATATCTTCAATCACTTGATTTACCCTCTCCGTCTGCCCGTCAGTCTGAGGATGAAATGCAGTACTGAAGTCTAACTTGGAACCCATACCTTCTTGGAAGCTTTGCCAAAATCTGGAAGTATATAAAGGATCGCGATCTGACATGATGCTTACAGGTATACCATATAATCGTACAATCTCCCTCAGATAGATTTCAGCTAATTTTGATGCTGTATATCGCGTACTATAGGGTAAGAAATGCGCCTATTTGGTGAGACGGTAGACAATCACCCAAATTGCATTGTAACCCTTCTGAGTACGGGGTAAATCGAGAATAAAATCCATGGAAATATTTTCCCATTTCCACTCCGGAATAGGCAGTGGTTGCAACAGACTAGCAGGGTGTTTGTGCTCAACCTTTACTTGTTGACAGGTTAAACACTTTGCAACATATTCTGCTACGTCACATTTTAAACCGTTCTACCATAACGTCTTCTTTAAATCCTGGTACATCTTTGTGCTGCCAGGATAAATAACATAGGCTGACTTATGCGCTTCTTTAAGAATTTTTTGATGTAAGGCATGATCATCAGGTACGCATACTCGCCCTCGAAGTAATAAGGACCCATCATCCTTGATCGAGAATTCTGGCTGTAGCCCACTTTGTACCCCCTGTCGGATGGAAATAAGTTCTGCATCTAACATCTGGAGCTCTTTAATCCTATCGAAAAGTGGAGCTCGGATCATTACTGTAGCAAGTAAACCTCCAGTTGACGTTGCTCGCAGAGTGGCACTCGATGATACAATGTCATTGAGTAGTTTCCATCTTTGTAGTCTTGTCACAAGATGAGATAGTTGAGTGGAGGATTTGTGACTAAGCGCATCAGCTACAACGTTGGCTTTACCGAGATGGTACTGAATCGAACAGTCATAGTCTTTCAAGAATTCCATCCACCTTCTCTATCTCAAATTTAACTCTTTCTGGGTGAAGAGATATTTAAGACTCTTATGATCGGTGAAGATCTCAAAGGTTTCACCGTACAGATAGTGTCTCAAGATTTTTAACGCAAAGATGACTGCTGCTAATTCCAGGCCGTGAGTGGGATAGTTCTTCTCGTGGTCTTTCAACCGACGGGAACCATATGCAATTACACGTTCCCCTTGATTCAAAATACACCCTAACCCACTATATGAGCCATCACTGAAGACGACAAAACCACACTGCTAGATGGTAATGCTAGAACAGGTGCAGAAGTGAGTCTCCTTTTTAATTCTTGGAAACCTTGTTCGCAAGCCTCGGTCCACTAGAATTGAACATTCTTTCGAGTGAGCTGTGTAAGTGGTCCAGCAAGTCGTGAAAATCCTTCCACAAAATGTCGGTAATAACCTGCAAGACCTAGAAAACTTCGAATCTCTGTTACTGCCTATGGCTGCTTCCATTGTACTAGAGCTTCAATCTTTGCAGGATCGACGGCAATACCTGCTTCAAAAATAATATGACCCAGAAAACTGACTTGATTCAACCAGAAGTTGCATTTACTGAATTTAACATACAACTGTGAATCTCTCAATGTTTGTAATGCCAGACGTAGATGATCTTCATGATCTACCTTTGTCTTTGAATAAATGAGTATATCGTCGATGAATACTACAATACACTGATCAAGATAGGGTTTAAAGACTCGATTCATCAAGTCCATAAATGCAGCAGGTGTGTTGGTCAATGCGAAGGGCATGACGAGAAACTCGTAGTGACTGTAAAGCGTTCGGAAAGCTGTCTTCAAAATATCTTCAGCTTTCACCTTCATTTGATGATATCCTGATCGTAGATCAATTTTTGAAAAGAACTGCGCTCCTTGTAACTGATCAAAGAGATCATCGATTCGGGGGAGCGGATATCTATTCTTGATCGTCAGTTTATTGAGTTGACGGTAATCGATGCAGAGACGCATCGAACCATCCTTCTTTTTCATAAACAACACCGGTGCGCCCCACGGAGACACACTCGATCTAATAAAACCTTTATCAAGAAGCTCTTGCAATTTCTCTTTGAACTCTTTCAACTCTGTCGGTGCCATTCTATATGGTGCTTTCGATACTGGATCGATACCCGGAGCGAACTCAATAGAGAACTCCACTTCTCTATCAGGAGGTAAGCCTGGCAACTCATCAGGGAATACATCAAGAAATTCACGAGTAATTGGTACTTCTGAAAGTGTCTTCACTTCTCGATCTTTACTTTTCACAAAAGCGATATACCGTTGAGCACCATCATCAAGTAATCATCGTGCTCTAATTGCGGATATCAAAGATAGATTTGTTGACGGTACCCCATAGAATTTAGTTGATTTCTTCTTTTGTGGTCGAAAAGAGACAATCTTCCGTCGACAGTCAACATTCGCATGGTGATTGAACAACCAATCCATGCCAAGGATAACGTCATATCCTTGCATCGGTAGTAAGATCAAGTCAGCTACTGCTTCATATCCCTAGTAGTCCTTGATCCAAATGATAACCAATCGATATACCATATCAGTTGTGAGAAACTGTCCAATTGGAAGTGTTACATCGAGAATAAAGTCAAGGGGCTCTGGGATACCCCCCAACTTCTTCAATTTTTCAGCAAAATAGGGTGTAATAAACGAGTGTATAGATTCGAGATCTATCAAGACTCGTGCGTCATAACATAAATAAGCATCTTTTGGATAAAATTATAAGATACCTAAAGCATATAGACTAGTGTTAGCTAGATTACTTTTACGTATTCAAAAATCATAATCCATAAATCTAACAATTTCTACTGTAGTATTTATAGTTTACTAGATGCACTTTCTCTATATAAAAAGATAATATATAATAAATATTAATGTAGATATGTAATGGACCAACATACCTTGAATGATGTCATTATAGTACGTGCATCTTTTACAGTGACAGCATAAGCTCGACCTTGTACCGTAGGTCGTGCCGATCGTAACACTGGTCCTGCCTTTGTTGTTATTCTGACCGTTTTCGGGCATTCTCTGATCCGATGTCCCATCTTGCCGCATCAAAAACATGCACCAGAAGCTTTATAGTACTCATCGGTTTTGTGTGCCTTCCCACATTTCCCACAAATTTCTTTAGAGGCAACTGATGAAGCCGTATAAGATCCCGTCCGAGAACCTGTCGGTCATGTTTGAGAAAACCCAGATGTACTTCTAGCCGCTGGTGAAAAGGATTGATTCTGAATACGTGGAATCTATGGTGATAATGGAAATGTCGATGAACCATATGGCCGTGCATAAGATCCTACAGCTAGTGGAAATGTTGCTTGTCCTTGGAATCGCGGCCGCTTGCTAATTTGACCGGCACTATAGGACTGAAATGGAGCTTTTTTGGCTTTCTGTTTTTCTTTTCTCCTTTTGAACATAGTATCCACATCAGTTTCGGCTATCAAGGCCAACTTCATCACATTGGCATAGGTCGTGGCCTGAAACAATGAAATGCGTTCCTTGATCAAGGGTTTCAAACCCCGCTCAAACTTTTGTGTTTTCATCAGCTCGGTGGCGACCAACAAAGGTGTAAAACGAGAGAGATGTGTGAACTCTGATTCATATTATCTAACCGTCATCTGACCTTGTACTAAGGTTGCAAACTGTACCTCGAGTTTATATCTCTCGGGCACTGGGAAATATTTTTCATTAAATGCCTCGGTGAACTCTGCCCATGTCCATGGTACTCCGGGCATCCTTATTCTTTCGACAGACTGCCACCATGGCTTTGCTTCACTTTCCAGTTTATATGCCGCCCAACTTACTTTTTTCTCCTCGGTACACGTGACTCTTTGCAGCACTTTTTCTATTTGCGTTAACCACTTTTCAGCCTCCATCGGGTCATGCTGACCATGGAAACTCGGTGGTCAAAGTCGGACAAACTCCGTAAAACCCTCGGGACGTCGAACAACAAGCATGGCCATAGTGTTGACCATAGTTTCTATCAACTGCGGATTGTGTCCCATATTTTGCTCAACTCCAGGAGTACTTCCCATTGGAGGAGTATTGACTACTGGCGGAGTCTGCGCTGGCAGAGTATGATCTGCATCATTCTCCATCGTCGTTCGACTTTCAGCTATGTTTACATTCTCACCACTTTCTGAAGCAATGTCATGCTCGTACCTGGCTACTGGAATAGTATTCGGCCCAGTGTGATGGGGCAATGGTGGTCTACCCCTACCTCTTCCACGACATGGAGGCATCTCAACCTATTTCGGTCAAATAACACGTAATTAGACAACAAAACTAAATCTAATTTCTACTTCTAACCAACTATCAGTTATTTTGCCATATATTTATGCCAGAATTAAGTCTCCAAATGACTTAACGCCGAGCTCTGATATACCACCTGTGACAGCCCGACGTTTCCCCGTCTCTATACTGGAAAAGGACGAGCCATCGGATCACCTGACATGATCCTTTCATTATTTCTTTGTTTTAAAGTGATGCAATTGCGGAAGCAATGTGTTAACTCTGACAATAACTAATATGGCAAATAATCGATGGAAAACTAGTAAAATAACAAAAGATCAGATGTATAGCTTTCCATCGATGACGGCCACCCATCATCTAAACAATGGAAAGAAAACCTATACATCCCAACATCTATCTGAAATTACTATATATCATATATACATGTCTAAAATTTATCTCTCCCCTTCCTCTCTCTACCTTTTTTTTTCTCACATTCCCAAGCTACAAACCTATTTTGGGAAGAACTCTTTTGGGAAATCGTCTTCCTCGTCTTCATCATCGTTGTCTTCTCCCTCTTCCTCGTCGGGCACGTAGGTAGGATCTGCAACGTGCTTCGGATTAGGCTCTACAACTAAGACATTTAAGTCGTGGAATGAGCTATCATCAAAGCTCAGCAGAGAATATTATATTGCTAACATGCATTGATAGTTTATCTTATTCACATTTAGAAGCATAACTGAAATAAAGCATATGACTATTATAACATGCTGATGTACTGAAATTATGCATGATGCAACATGTATGAGAAATCAAGCTGAAACAAGATATACATGCTGGTGAGAACAGAGAAACAATAAGGTCAAGCTCCCGAGTTAGCGGGATCACTTGTCAAGCTCCCGAGTTAGCGGGATCACTTGGACTAGGATAACGCAAGCTCCCGAGTTAGCGGGATCACTTGGACCAGGATAACTCAAGCTCCCCAATTAGAGGGATCACTTGGACTAGGATAACTCAAGCTCTCGAGCTAACGGGATCACTTGTACAAAAAAACTCAAGCTCCCGAGTTAGCGGGATCACTTATACCAAGAAAACTCAAGCTCTTGAGTTAGCGGGATCACTTGTACCAAGAAACTCAATTAGACTATACAGGACATCAAAGATAAGATAGCAGAGCGGACTTGACATGACAATGTATGGTATTGTTGATGCAATCATCTGATATGGAACATATATCAAACTTGAACATAATAGAGATATATCATACACCACTCATATAACTGTCTAGAGTGATAAACTGATATGCTTTTATTTCAACAAAAATTCTATGGTTTCACATATTCATAACACAACTATACAGTTCATAGGAGTGCATTATCCACAACACTAATAATTACTTTACCTCACTGTAATTCAATTGAATTTAAAACTTATATATTGATACAACAGCTAGCATGGTCATTATCATGTCATCTGATAATAATTATAACTTTATTTATTTTAGTATCATAGATTGCACTCTAAAGGAGAATAAAAGTCTCAAGATATGTTAACATAATACATTCCCTACCTATGTGTAGAGTCTCACGGGTATTGTCGTCGATGCACGTTTAGGCATCTGAGAACATTATGCAGACCTATTTCTTCAAACTGTCTAAGTGCACCATGTTGCACCTAACTATAATAAAATCATTTTTATATTAAAAGCTAGCATTTAATAAATAGCTCATTGTGTGCCTAAGACCCAAATATGTAATCATCTGGACCCTTAATGGATCCAAGGTCCGGAATGCACAAAAACACAGCCCACATCTTCATCTGATAGAGGTTGCCGCGGCAATCTTCAAGGCTTGCCGTGGTTCAGTTTGGCTTCTCAGGCTTTGGTGTCTTCTTGTTGTTCTCTTGTTTTGCTGTATATATTTGATATAGATCTATATCTATATAAAATATAGATATATATTTATATGTAGGTATATATATATATATATATATATATATATATATATATATATATATATATATATATATATACTTTTTTCCATTTACAAATCTTCAACGAAGACTCCAGAGTGCATGAATAAAGGATTTTAGCATGCTATATCCTTTGTGCAACTCCCATCTGTGCTGCGGATGCGATCGTAAAGGCTCGACACCACAGATCGAGTACTCTATAAATTCTGATACATTCGTTTGTGTACCTATTGATAGACTTGCTTTTTCAATGGTGGTACCAACTGTGGAGTAACCTCGTGTTTGCCAAGTGCGTTTTCAACTGCGGAGATAGGCGAAGCTTATTGAAACAAAGATTGTCAGTGATGAATGGCAGGTCACTTTGTGAACTCAAGTTCTAAGGATCACGAGTCCGGATGTGTACCAAAGGTTCTGTTTGAATTTGCTAATTGTCCCATTTTTACTAAGGGAGTAGGTCGGAGGAGGAAGAAGAAGGTGGTTCTTCTACCTTATATAACTCGAGCTACACCTTACGTGCATGAGCACATAACATGACTCATCGAGTCGTGTAATAAATCTTCCATGCAAGTAGCTTATAAGCTACTCTAAGTTAAATTCCCATCTAAGTCACCACTACTTAGGTAGTGTGCTGCAGAGAAAAAAAAAAACAAAACAAGAATATCTCTTGTATATAACTTAAAAATAGGGTTTTTGTGTATAAGTTAAAATGTCTTGTATATAAGTTAAAACAACAATTGACTAGTGTGTAAGGTTATTGTACTAAACTTAACTTCTTTGTACTTATGTATAAATTAAAACAGGGTTTTAGTTCTGTGCCAAGCTCTTATACTATACCAAGTTTCTAGGATGATATATCCAGTATAAGGCATCTTTATTTATACCATATTATTTGATAGCTTGAGATCCGAGAAGTGTACCTCTTTTACACGTAAACCATAAACAGGGATTATCAAGTTATTGTGGCTATATCTAGCTCAGTGTAGCTCAGTGTATATCAATGTATATAGATATGGATATAAATTTTTTATAGGGATATATTTTCGTCAGATAAAATGTTTGACCTGACCAGACTCTTATTTCCACTGTGTCAGATCTGGGAATCGTTACATCCACTGCCAACCATCACCTCCAACATTTCCATAAAATGTGGCATCCTCCCCTCAACCAACCACCACCATCAGAACCTTGTTCAATTTCTTCTAACTCATTTACGATAAAAAAAGACAGTGTATAAGAAGACGGTATATAGAAAGTATTTTGACATAAATAAATTATTTTGATTTATGAATGAAATTTTTTTAGTATGGGTAATAAGTTTTTTTTTATTTGATTCTAATTACAATTCTAGTAAGATAAGCATATCAAAAATGAAGCGCCGACGCTGAAAATACAATGTTACGAGCCAACGCTTCTAAAATGATGCGACCACACTTCGATTGAGAGGCGCCTGTGCCTCCTACTACTCTAAGCGCTTGCGCTTTTCATAATATTGGTTTACTGTAAATCAGTGATAACGCTTCTCTGTCCAGAGTTAGCAGGCATCAAACCCATGTTTAATTTCATCAGACCCATTTACGATAAAGGAAGATGATGTAAATGGGAAGCGATGTCACAGAACTGGGAAGCACCTTTGCATCAACCAAGAGGTGATAGCGCTTCAACTAAGACGCGATGATGCTTCAATTCAGATGCGATGGAGCTCCGACAATAAGACCCATTTACGATAAAGAAAGACAGTGTAAAGAAAGACGATATAAAGAAATAAGTTTGATTTATGAATGAAAACTTCTGTACCCAGATTAGTAAATCTTTTTTCTTCATAAATAACTTTGAGTAGTAAGTAAAATGATGCTCCATGAGAAAAGGAAAATGTCAATCCACAAAAAACTGTTCATGAAAAGTTAATATTGTCAATAGTTTCAGGTTGAGTCGCAGACGCTTCACTTACCTGGGATCCAATAGGCACACGAGATTAAAAAGAAGCGCCAACATAGACACTTTAAAAATTTAGCGTCGTTGCTTCCTTCACGAGCGTCGTCGTTTCTCGTATTTGACGTCGTCCCCTCTGAATGATGGTCACGAAACATGAAAATCAATCCTTAAATCACCGAGAATGAACGCATAAAAAGAAAAAAAATTCAACACATGAACAGATTACCATAGGCTAGTCACATGACAACGAATACAATGTAGCGAAGCGTCAGCGCATCAAAAGAGAAGCGCCCACACTTCATATACGAAGCGATGACGCTTTGAATGGAGGTGTTTGCACTTCCTAATTAGTGTGACTCGGTGAGACCGCACGTTCCTCGTGTCTTCTTCTGTTTGGCTCTATTTAGCGCTATCAGCCATCATCCTGACCTTTAGAAACGCACAAGTTATGATTTTATGTCCCAATTGATCACAATCCTTATGATGGCGTCTCTTCTTTTGTGATTGTTCAAAATCAATTTCAATTCTAGACTTCATTCTGTCATTGTTGCTTGGCCTTCCATTGGTGGCACATCATATTAGATCTCACACTGTAATGTTGCCATATTCTTGCAATGAAATTCCTTCGCTAGGCTGGGAGGAGACACCCAGACAAGACGCGATGCTATTCCCTCTTTCAATCTCCTCTTCCGTTCTAATGGCCTCTACACCTTCTAATAGTTTTATCATCCCTTCCAACATGTAATCCACCAAGCGATTCAATTCTATCCCCAACTGAATTAACTTCAGTTCAACTTCTCTCATCTTCTATATTTTCATCTTAGAGACAGAGTTGGAATCCTCTTTGTCACTCACCTCTAAACTTACAGTATTGTATCTAGCATCTTTCATCCATCGATACAGAATATACTTAGAAGGAATTTGGTCTACCTCTTCCTTGAAGTAAACTTTGAAGATGTAAGAACACAACAAACCCTCTGTCTCAAAGTACTTACAATTACAAGTGGTCGTGGCATCTCCACATTCAAAACGAACTTTGAATGTTCGACTGCTATCCTTCCTGGCATCCCCACCATTTTTACCACTTTCACAAACTTGGAATACAATAACCGACCCGACTTCCTCTTCGAGTACCTTTTGGGCATTTAAAGAGGCAAACTTTTAAGACTCTAAGTGGAATCTATCGAATATAATTCTCGTATACATAGCAGTGGCATGCTTCTCGATTAAATTTCCGAACAAGAGCGCCGATGTCATAGACATTGAGACCAGATCCTCCCTATTTTCTTTATCCCGACGTGATTGGACGGCAAGATCGTATTGATTGACAAATTCTGTCAACTCGTCTGGGCATTGACATAGGTATCGAAGAAAGAATTTATACTTTCTCTGCATTGCGTAGTGGTCATGCCGGCCCAAAAGGTATCGCTCAAATAGCATGGAATCCATTTCCTTCTAAGAGCGTACATTTATTTCAACCACTCGTTATCTTGTAATTAAAACTCCTCGACTAGTTTTGCCCATCTCCTTTCGAAATCATCAACCATTTTACTGAACTTGCAATGATTGTACTTTCGTCCAAAATTCTCAAACTTTACCTTCAGCTGAGAAAGATGGATTAATTCATTCCTCCCTATGTGCCATAAGCAGAGGCGATGCGTGGTCCCCGAAAGAACTTCAGAGATGGCCTTGCTCATCTCGTTGTATTGATCGGTGATGATTGCGTTAGGATTTTTATCACCCATGCACTTTAGTCACGTCTTTAAAAACTAAACAAAGGTCTCCTCCGTCTCATCTGCGAGCAACGCACATCTAAAAAGCGTCTTCTGCCAATGATGGTTGTCCCCAATGAATGGGGCGAACGGTAGCAACAGTTTATTTATTTTATAAGTAGTGTCGAATACCACCACATCACCGAACTATTGATACGTTACCTGTGACCTGTGATCAGCCCAAAATATACTATGCATACGACCTTCTGCGTCTAGTTTGGCTTCAAAGAAGAAATCATCTCTTTTATTTTGCCAATCAATGAAGGATTTAATCATGTTCATACACATCGAATCGATGTTACTCTCCTTTCTTATCTTCTTTAGGTAATCCCAAGTTTATTGAGAGTTTACCGCCACGCCAGCCTCTCCATCCAAACTAGACAAAACAGTAAAAAACTTCGAAGGAGAAATTATACCATCAAATGCTCTTGTCAACTATTTACTTACCCCGTTCATCTTATTATGTGATCGTAGTTCCTTCACCTTCGAAGGTGAATACAGCTAATGATTATGAGACTCTCTAAACTCTATAACCTCCGACAACTTTCGCTCATCAATCCTAATCTTCAACCTTGTCTCACATTCGCATCTGTTATCTCTTGAATACTTTATATTGGCATGTAATTTATGCTTGTGAGGCTGTTTGAACCCTTCAAACGAACATATATATTTTCTCTTTATAATCTCTCCCTTTGCGGATTTGTAAGTGTTACTTTTCCTAACGCTGAAACTAACTTTCTTCGCATATAAATTATAGAAGTCATATACCTCGTCTTCAGATTGAAACTTCAAACCCATACGTGGCTTCCATTCCTCGCTCGTATTCTCCGCACCTTCACAAGAATCCAGTATTTCGATATCTCTATCACTACCAAGTGGAACTCCTATTACAGAAGAAATCGCCTCAGGGGAGAAATTTAAATCAACACCACCTATATTGAATCCTCCAATTGAGTCCTGATGTGTAGTGAAATATGATAATATTTCATCCCTAAAGACTTACATTTAGCCACCTGATGAAAGCTATTTAATATATTTTATATAGTTTTAGAGATTTACAGGTCTGGAGATGTGTTGAGCATAAAATAACCTAAAAGTTCAGAATATAACGTCAAATTCGTGCTACCTTGGATCAGCCAGAACTTATCCCGATTTGAAGCTTAATTTTAACCTTTAAAAGATCGGATTCACGAAATGGTTAAAACACCAAAGTTGTAGAACTCGTCGTCTTCTTTCCAACGCCATAAGTATCGCCTCTATCCGACTTCAGCATAAAACGTTATGATAAAAATACTGAGACTGTGTCTGTTGAAGAGTTGGGCCAAGTTTCACGAAAATCTGGGAAGGTCGATCGATCGACCTAAACTCTCGATCAATCGACTTTGGATCGAATCTTTATGTTTTTAAAGCTCAAAATTGAGGGGAAAAGAAGGGTTTCAAAATTATACCTTATTTAAGGAAAAATTAGAATTAGGGTTAGGGATATATCTCCCTTTGGGGAGCCATCTATTTTCCTTAGCATTGTTCTTTCCATTTCCTAGTTTTAGGTCCTAGATTAGTTTAATTTCTGCATTTAAGAAATGATTGTATGCGTTGGATTAAAGTTTTTCGTGGATAATATTAAAGCTCTTTACGGTATTTTAAATATTGATGTTAATGTCGATTTACATTTCAACCATGTTATTTACTCTTACTATGCATGACTAGTTTCATTAAGGATGGGGATCTAATGAACCCCATCCGAGGTATTCATTTATATTAATATAAATCTGTGTGATTGAGATGTCAGATACTTTTTAAGGCCCTAATATTGTTATTGAAAATGATGAAATCTGATTTCAGTCTAAGATCTAGGAGCTAATCATGCCCTATGATTTCAGATCTGCAATAATGATTTTATCCTAATTTTTACCCATCTCGGGGTAAAGTTTTACCGTCATCTGAGGTGTGAGTGTTAATCACACACTCATGGGGTGTTAATCATATATCTCCTTGATCTCGAATTGATAATGTGACTTTATCCTAGTGGTGAGTTCCAATCACTATCTGAGGTGTGAGTGTTAATCAGACACTCATGGGGTGTTAATCATACATCTCCTTGATCTTAGATCGTACTTTAGAAATTACCCTAGAGATTGGGTTCTAGATATTGTTCGAGGTGTGAGTGTTAATCATATACTCATGGGATGTTAATCATACATCTCCGTGATCTCAGATCTATATTTTAGAACTCACGTGTGTATGGGGCAGTGTTTCTTTTAAGAAATCTGTTAAAGATCTCACATCTCAATCCACAGATTGGTATTCTATAAATGATAAACCTACGATGGGAGGATTTAGCATCCCAATCCTTATCTTTCATTAATTGTTTAATTCTTAAATTCCGTTAGTATTTATCTGTTAGTATTTATCTCATTTATCAGAAGTTCTCAAAATTCTAAATTGTTAGTTGCTGTGGTAAATCTGTGTTTGTTCTTATAATTGGTTGCTATTTTCTCTTTTAAATTTTCTAACCAATCCTCGTGGGAACGATCTCGTACTCTGCACCCACTGACTACATCACAATTCGTACACTTGCGAGTACAACTTAATTTACACATCAAGTCCATTACAGTGCCCTGCATTAGACCGAAAACGGGCTAATAAGGAAATAGATTATATAGAAAGCGATGACTCTATCATACGAAGCGCAAGCCCTTCAATATGGAAGCGATGACGCTTCACTATCTTTACGTCATCGCTTCCTATCACTTCAAATAAGAAGCGTGTGCTTATAAATTATATATTTTTGAATGCTTATAATTTTTTTATCTCCTCCCTGTAAATAAGTGAAGGGATCAACTACGAGCAGATGAGGAAACTAATCTACAAGGAAGCGATGACGCAGCCATACAATGCGCCAACACTTCAATATGGAAGCGATGATGCTTCTAACTCGTAGCACCGTCGCTTCTCAATCTTTGAGCTGTTGCTTCCTATCGTTTCAAATAACAAGCGTGTGCTTATAATTTAATATTTTTGAATACTTCTCAATCGTTGTGTCGTCGCTTCTAACACGTAGCGCCGTCGCTTGTAACCCATTCCAGCCGGCTTGCATTAGACCAAAAACGAGCTAATAAGAAAATAGATTACATAGGAAACAATGACAATGTCATACAAAGCGCAAACGCTTCAATATGAAAGTGATGACGCTTCACAATCTTTGCGCTGTCACTTCTTATCGCTTCAAATAAGAAGCGTGTGCTTATAAATTATATATTTTTTAATGCTTATAATTTTTTTTTATCTCCTCCCTATAAATTAGTGAAGGGATCCATCAACTATGAGCAGATGAGGAAACTAATCCACAAGAAAGCGATGACGCAGCCATACAAAGTATCAACCCTTCAATATGGAAGCGATAGCGCTTCTAACTCGTAGCGTCGTCGCTTCTCAATCTTTGCATTGTCGCTTCATATCATTTCAAATAAGAAGCATATGCTTATAATTTATATATTTTAGAATGCTTCTCAGTCGTTATGTCGTCGCTTTTAACACTAGCATCGTCGCTTGTAACCCATTCCAGTCGCCTTGCATTAGACCAAAAATGAGCTAATAAGGAAATAGATCACGTAGGAAGCGATGACAATGTCATACCAAGCGCAAGCGCTTCAATATGGAAGCGATGGCGCGTCACAATCTTTGCGTCGTCGCTTCCTATCGCTTCAAATAAGAAGTGCGTGCTTATAAATTATATATTTTCGAATGCTTATAACTTTGTTGATCTCTTCCCTATGAATAAGTGAAAGGATCCATCAACTACGAGCAGATGACAAAACTGATCCACAAGGAAGTGATGGCGCGGCCATATAAAGCGTCAGTACTTCAATATGGAAGCGATAGCGCTTCTAACTCATAGCACCATCGCTTCTCAATCTTTGCATTGTCGCTTCCTATCGTTTCAAATAACAAGTGTATACTTATAATTTATATATTTTCGAATGTTTGCCAATCATTGTGCCGTCACTTCTAATACATGGCGCCGTCGCTTGTAACCCATTCCAGTCGCTTCTTAATCTTTGCATCGTCGCTTCCTATCGCTTCAAATAAGAAGCGGTATCTCCACCTTGTAAATAAGTGAAGAGATCCATCAACTATGAGCATATGAGGAAACCAATTCACATACAAAGCGTCGTCGTGTGGGCGTAGAAGTGACGACGCATCTAATGCCATATATATTTGTGAGCTTGTGTAAGTTGAAAATAATACATAGGAAAGTGAATTAATACTTACCTCAAATGTCAATCTTCTGGACTTCTATCCAGTACGTGCTACCTCAAAAAAGAGCAAGTTGTCTCTTCTGTGCTTTTATCCAGTACGTGCTCTAGAAAAATAGAGAAAGAACTTTCTTCTGCACTGCAAGTTGTCTCTTCTACGCTTCTATCCAGTACGTGCTACAGAAAAATAGAGAAACTTGTCTCTCCTACGCCTCTATCCAGTACGAACTTTCAGAAAAATAGAAAAAATTGTTTCTTCTGCGCTTCTATCCAGTATGCGCTTGAGGATTTTCGTGAAAGTTGTAAGTTCTCTTCTGCGCTTCTATCCAGTACGTGCTATAAAAAAATAGAGAAACTTGTCTTTTCTGCACTTCTATCCAGTACGTGCTACAGAAAAATAGAGAAACTTGTCTCTTCTGCGCTCCTATCCAGTATGCACTCGGGGATTTTCATGAAAGTTGCCTCTTCTGCGCTTCTATCCAATACGTTCCTCCAGGAAAAATGTGAAAGTTGTCTCTTTGCACTTCTATCCAATCAGAGCTCCAGGAAAAATAAGAAAGTTGCAAGCCTAAGAGAGGAAATAAAATAATAGAGAGGATGAACCTGAATGAGGGAAAAAGAAGGAACTTGTAGCAATTTTTGAAAAAATCTACTGCAATGTAACAATTTTTTTTAAAATTTACCGCCATTACATTTGACAAGACCTTTCCCTTGGGACCAACGCTTCCTTCCAGGAGCCGTCAGGTATAGACTTTCCTAATTCCCCTACTGCCTACTTTATCCCACTGATACTAGGAAACCCCCGCTATGGCTAACCCGGGTTAGTGTAAAAGCACTTTCCATGCGTCTGCTTCCCATTGGGTGAGCGTAGAGAAATCTAAACCCCTTGAAAACCATTGAATCCTTTGAATCATATGATGGAGATCATTTTTCACCCATATCTTTCACTCAATGGATCTTGAGGTCATGGTGCACCTATCAAACAGTCGGTTTGTGATTCAACGTGTCATAGATCCCAAAAAAATGGCCATAAAATTACATTTGAGCCTGATGTGTGTCATATGATTCAAGGCCATTTTTTGGAGATTTTTGATACATAGTGTAAAAATTGACCGTCTGATAAGTGGGCCATGACCTGAAGATCTATTTTGTGAAAGATAGGTCTAATAAGTGATCTCCATCATCTCATTTGAATGAATCAATGGTTTTCAAGGGATCTAGGACATGGGCGGTTTCAGAGAACACGTGGGCGCTTTTAGAGGTACCCTATATTTGAAGGATTTGGTCAAACAATTCTAGCCCGATAAAAAATTGGGCTAGAGAATCTACTAGGTCAATATATATGGTCGGCCTAACCCAGTGAGGCCAGTGACTCGATCAATGACCTGCACCGACTTGGCCGAGACCCAATCCATGGCCCATTTAAAAAAAAATTGTAAATATGGGACCGGAGAAGAGTTGAACCCACAATCTATTGAGTAAAAAGGAAAACAACACTAGTACTTAACCAACTAAACAATCAAATCATTTGAATACATTTATACATTAAAAATTATATTAAGCAACTAAATGGTAAAGAGTAAGCCTTCCAAGATTTGGGGTCCCTAAATATTTAGGGGCCCAAGGCAGCCGCCTCTTGGGCCTTGGCCCTGATCGGACCAATATTTACGTCTGACCAACCCTTTGGGCCCTCGACCCCACCCAACCTTCATGTGTGCCTTGACCCGACCTAACACAATCCGATGGGTCAAGGGTATATGCCCGAACCAAACCAAAAACTTTCAGTTTGGGCCAAATTCAGCTCAAAATGCCGTAAACTCGAAACAACTTTTACATATTATATACAAAATAGGTCGGGTCGGGTTGGATGCTTCAAGCCCAAACTGACCACGACCTGACAGGTCAAGTTTATGTGCCTGACCCAGTTCAAAACCGGGTTGAGCAGATCACCATTGGAAGCCCAAACTTTGTGTTTATGTACGTAGCTATTTTTTGCACTCGTTCTGATTCATCCATTCAATACTCAGAACATAAATATGGCATAGTGAAAATCCTTCAAGAAAGGAAGCACATCTCTGCGGAATGACTGGAGATGGTGTAAATGATATAACCAGCTTTGAAGAACGAAGATATTGGAATAGCAGTGGCTGATGCTACAGATGCTGCTATAAATGCTGCTGATATAGTCCTTACAGAGCCTGGCTTAACTGTCATCATTAGTGCCGTTCTAACTAGCCGGGCTATATTTCAAAGAATGTAGAATTATACAGTTGCGTACCATTATTTGCTCATTATATTTCCCGCAGAGAAAAAATTTGAAAATAATTGCTAACTGCTGTTAAATCTGCAGATTTATGCCGTGTCCATAACCGTAAGGATTGTGGTAAGTTTGAAGTATTTATGATTTGGAACTGTTATGACTTGCACTCTTGAAGATTTATTAGACTTGTTCCTGTTGCAGCTTGGTTTTGTGCTCCTTGCGTTGATTTGGGAATATGATTTTCGTCCATTCATTGTTCTTATCATAGCCATTCTGAATGATGGTAAGGACTTCTACCAACCTTTTTACTGTTAACTTCTTGTTCTGCCTGGTCTTCAGTCTGACTGTTTGAAACACGGCTTTGCTCGGCCTGAATTTGGTTTTTGTTGAAGTCCAACCTTTGCTTTTATTAGCTAAGTATACATAATAACTTTGCTTCAGTGGAAATCAGCGGCCATTCTCATCCATGCGTTTTCTAACCAATTAAGCATCTTATAGAATGGATTTCTGGTCAAGCATTTTTCTTTTTTTGGCAATATGCACAGATTAAAATTCATCACGAGTATCATCGTAGGGGGTGGGGCTTATCACTAAAATTCATCAATACTCAGTAGTGTGGTTCTAGTTGGAATACCAAATGAATGCTTTTCTTCTGTCTCATTGCATGTACAAATTTTAAATTGTAATTAAATAAGGGAATAAATTTTCTCATGGGATATTCGGATCCTTAGTCATTAAGAGACCACTACCAGATATCAAACTCCTTTCCATTTTAAATTCAAAACAGGAACCATCATGACTATTGCCCAAGATCGTGTGAAGCTGGGTGAGATCTTTGCGACAGGGATCATCATAGGGACTTACCTTGCCCTTGTCACCGTTCTCTTTTATTGGGCTATTGAAGAGACCACTTTCTTTGAGGTATCATAATCATAGAAATTTGTCTATATAGATGTTTGAATTATAGTCACTTGAGTACTTTCCAATTACAGATGCATTTTTCTCTTAGCAAATGTGTTTCGTTGCAGAGTCACTTTAATGTGAGATCTCTAAGCAGAAATAGTGAGGAGATATCATCCGCCATATATCTGCAAGTGAGCATCATCAGTCAGGCCCTCATTTTTGTTACCAGCAGTCAAAGTTGGTCATTTCTGGAGAGGCCTGGGACTCTTTTGATCTGTGCCTTTGTCGTGGCTCAGCTGGTAAGATTCTAACTAGAAGAGTTTGATACCTCAGTATCCTTTATTTGCTTCTTTTGTTTTGTTATTTACATAATCTAGTTATCTGATTCTTTGAAGTAGCGTCTTCATTGTTTGTTTTTCTGCCACCATTTCACTATGTGGGCTTTTCCAGTTAGCTCTGTTATTCTCTATCCTCCTATGAAGTTTTAAATAACATGCATACCAAAAGTTTGATTAAAATAATACATATAATATTTGAGACCATGGTCACTGTTAGAATAGTCCCACATTGTCTGTAGGCGTAGAGGTCTTGGGATATATATAAGAGAAAAGTATTGAATAAGGCCCCCCAAACTAATTTTTCACGAAATCAATGATTTTTTTTTTAAAATACTTGAGAGCGCCCCAATACGGGTTTAAAGAAGATTTATCCTGCCGTTTAGCATCCACGAGCCCTTATGCATGTACGCATAAGTCCCCCTTATGCCGAAAATGCCCCTGAGGCCAAACCCGCTTCATATCTCCTCATTTGAGAGGTCGTTCAACCAGAGGAGAGAAAGTGAAAGGTCGTTCAACCAGAGGAGAGAGAAAGTGAAAATCAGATGAGAGAGAAAGTAGAAGGTCGTCCAAACAGAGGAGAGAGAAAGTAAAAAATCAGAGGAAAGAAAAAGTAGAAGGTCATTCAACCAGAGGAGAGAGAAAGTGAAAACCAGAGGAGAGAGAAAGTTGGAAGGTAAAGTGAAAATCAGAGAAGAGAGAAAATGGAAGATCGTTCAACTAGAGAAAGAGGAGAGAGAAAGAGATATGGGTTTTATATTAAGGGTAAAAAAGATATTATATCTTTTTTATCTCCTGTGCAAAGTGCTTAGATGCCCGTTCAAAGGGTGCTGGGATGCTCCTGCGTTATAAATAATACCACCCGACTCTCAGGTGATAAAAAAGGGCACAGGGCCTTTTCAAGTGAATCGCCCTATATATAATCTGGGCACTCCTCACCTTACAAGCTAGTTTTGTGAGGTTGAGTTAGGCTCGTTGGATTTTTACATGGTATTAAAGCAGATATTTCTCCCCTCCACACCACCCAATTCAATTGTCCACATGATTTGGCTTGGCTCAATTTTGCCAACATATACGAGGGCATGTTAGAATAGTCCCACATTGTCAGTGGGCTTGGAGGTCTTTGGATATATATAATCTGGGCACTCCTCACCTTACAAGCCGATTTTGTGAGATTGAGTTAGGCTCGATGGATTTCTACAGTCACATCAGATACACCTATCAAAAAGAGGGTGCACCATTCAAACCATGCCAGAGATTAAATGTCAATATTAGGGCACATATCATCCACCCTAGTGACAAGTATGTATTGTCACAATACATATCAGATGGTAACACTGAACCTCTCCGAAAAAAAAAAAACATAGTTTTTTTTTAAATAGAGAATTAAAAATTATGGGAATTTGTATGTTTGAGATCTTTCTCGATGTTGTGCAATGGAAGTTTGATCGATTTAAAGTGTAACCCTTGCAAGTGCACAAGATCTATTGCAGTATGGCAAGAACAAAGGTGTCGAACCCACAGGGAAATGTGAATTTTAATTAATTCTTTCAGAGATTTAAAAACGTCCCTAAGGAAGTACCAAAGGGCAGATTCAATTTTACCAAAGTTTATCACACTTTTCCTAAATGCAAGAAAAATAAATTAATCTAAACAACTAATTACCAATGAATCTAAAATAATAATTAAATGAGATCAAGGAATATGCTACCCCAGATTTATACCACTTTTCTACCATTAAAACCTACAGTTTCATTAAAGCATCATTCACACCATCATTCGTCTATAGAGATGATTCGTAATAAAATATGATCATCAATCCGGCATACCCTATCTAAAAATAATGACTAAGCCTATTATTGCGATATGAGTCATGTAAGAAGCATAGCGTATCTCATAATGTTTAGATCACAACAGTAAAAACATAATCGCTCCGCAGCCTAGATCAGTCTGCAGGTCCAGATTTAGCGATTATAGCGTTAATCTGATCATTCAATATATTTTCAATAACACAAACTTTTAGCAAAACGATTCCATGATGACAATAAATCGACTATGGTATTATTCATAAATAAGGGTACTTATCTGGGGATCGCATCTTCCCCGATCTGCTAATTTAGCCGCTCATCTTTAGTGTATGATCTCCTTGTTCATTCAAAGTCATTCCTCTTTTTATTTCTTTCAAAGATCTTTGTTTGCAATGCCTTTTCCTAAATACAATCTATGCTTTCATAAACGTAAAGGAAAAATAATGCAAATCCTAGGTACAATCTACCCAGATGGAACCCTAGAAGAAGGAGAAAGAAGAACTCTTGAAAAGATGCCAAGAGGAATCTAAAATCAAAAATAATAATAATGAATAATAATCCTCTAAAAAATTCTCTCCAAAAACTCTAAAAAAAGAAAAGCCAAAACTAATTCTCTAATTATCTATCTCTAATTTCTTCCTCTCTAATTATCTATCTCTAATTCCTCCTTTCCGAAGTGTTTGATTCGCTTTAAATAGAGCGGAAGTTTCCCAGCCGCAGAGGTGTTCCAACTCGAAAATTTAGGGTTGATTAATCGACCCAATAGGGTCGATCGACCTCCCAGATTTTCGTGAATTCCCGCCGAACTTTGTATCAGGCACTGCTTCGGTATTTTAGCCATAACTTTCTGTCCCGAACTCAGATTGAGGCGATTCTTGCTCCGTTGGAAAGCTGATAGAAAGCTCTACAACTTTTGGGTTTTGACAATTTCATAATTCGGCCGTCTTGAAGGTTCAAATTAAGCTGAAAGTCACACCAAGTTCTCGATGACCCAAAGTTACAGTGTTTTGACATTATTTTCAGAATTCTTGGGCTGTTTTCTGCACTTGGCTTGTATTTGCCTGAAACACTTCAAATCTAATAATTCTTATCAGATAGCCTTCATCGGATAGCTAAATATAAGTATCTAGGGATAAAATATCATCATATTTCACTACTCATCAAAGTTTCTTGTTTCCAATACTCTCATCCTTATGTATCTATGAAATGCTGGCTTTTGAAATGGATAAACCAATTTGTATTTTACTCTCCATAAACTGGAAGTCAATTCGAACCAATCCCACTCCAATTGTTTATTGAACAAATTTAATATGAGAATATTCTTCTCTTCGTATTATGTATATCCATAATTTTAAACTATGAAGGTTTGAAACAAATAAAATCTAATATTCTCTTGAACCCAATGAAACCCCATCTCAATCGTCCCCCCCCAAACGATGCTGGTCCAAACCCTAAATCCGGCACCAAATTGAATGATCCGAACTTCGGCATCAACTTGATCGATCGATGAAATTTTAGTGCTCGACAGAAAAGACACTAGGTTCACGGTCGCCTGGGGCTCTGCTGCCATTCCTAGGCACAATTTCGTCCCTTATATTTGAGGAAAGAACACTTGTGCATAAAAAACGGGCGTTTCTCGCCCCTTTTAACTCATATGGGGCGTCCTTTTGTAATTAAAAGAAAAAATAAAAGCTACCGATTTTGTGATAAAAAAAAATTTGGAGCGCTATTAAGTATTCTCCTCTAATTGTAAATAACATTTGAGTGCATTGAATCAGATAAGGTTTCATTCAAATCTAACGAAGGAGATAACGGGCGTCAAACAGAACACTTTTATTTCACATGACACATCTAAAGTGATCCAAGTTACAAAAGTGTTTGACACTCGGTCAAGCACATAATACTAACTCAAATTCAAAAGTTAAGGGGGCAACTGCCCCAAGCCTCCACTTGGCTCTGTACCTGTCGGCAAAATATAGCGTGAATGAGGATAGCAACTTAAAACAAAATAGTATCATACACACTACATCATATGTACAGAGGGTGGCGTATTTGCACCTATATTTTCTAAGGGGAACACACAAAAAAGCATGTGCAAACCTAAAATTTAAGCTATTTTCAGTTTTATTTAGATAACCCACAATCTTGCATAGAAAGTCTATTTACATTACAAAAAATTATTTTTTTTTAGAGATTTTGAATTCATCCTTCTGGCGTCATTTCTATAAGTGATAGCAGCAATACATCAGATACAAACCACAATAAAGAATCGCCGAGCTTTATCCAATCTCGCCTAAATCAAATGGAGAATAATTTTCTCCTACTTTCTAACATATTGTTATTTGGTTATAACAATCATCTCTTATCCAAAGAGTCAAAGGACTTTATATATTGTAACAATACCAAAGTCATCATGTCAAGTAAAAAAAGAAATATACAATTCTCTACTTCTACATGGTATTGGTCGCCTAAGGCTAACGCCATCTTCTTCAATCCTCATTCATGTCTACCTCCTCAACCTCTTCTGCTACAGCCGAACTTCCTGCCAGCTTTCTTTTCTTTATCACCAATATCTCTTCTCTCATCACTATTAAGTTAGACAATACTAACTTTGTTACTTGGAAAACTCAGTTGCAACATGCTCTACGAGCCAAAAACTTACTCTGTTATCTCAACCGATCATCTCCATGTCCTCCATCAGTCATCATCGATACTTCTAGCCAAGGGTCAAAATCTCGCGTTTCCGATACGTATCGTCCGAGCTCCAAACCGATACGTATCGGACGATACATATCGGAATAGTAACTTACCAGACAATACATTGAATGTATCGTTCGGGCCTTCCCATACAAATTGGACGATACGGTACATCAATGTACCGTATCGTCCTAGTCCAATACCGATACGTATCGTTCGATATGTATCAGTATCGGACGATATTTTGATCCATGCTTCTAGCAACTCCACCACCATTCACTACACCTCTTGTATGGCTGTAAATAATCATTTGATAAGTTGCATCGTCCCAACCCTCACTCCCGAAATTCCTCCCCACACCCTTGGCCTTAACACCATCTCCGAAATCTTTGATGCTCTTTCTGAAAATTTCAACTCTCAATCTCAATCTCATATTCATGAGATCAAGTCTAAACTCTACACCATCCAAAAAGGCGATCTCACAATAGAAAACAACCTCAAGAAAATCAAAGAATACTCCGATAAATTTGTTGCTACTGCCTCCCTACTACTCGATGATGATAATATTTTCTTCACTCTCTATGGCCTACCTTCAAAGTATTCATCCTTCAAATGCACAATCTGCACACGTGCCGAACCTATCAAATTTTGTTAACTCAACTCCCTCTTAAGTTCCGAGGAGGTTAATCTTGCCATGGAAGCCCCTCATTCTACCTCGTTAGAAATCACTACAGCCTACAAAGCTTCTACCGACGTTTCTTCTTCTTCCTCCGACTGTAATCTTAATAGCATCTAAAGATCAGAGATCAAAATTGATTGTCTCTTGATTGTCTCTTGTAAATCACCAACTTACCTTTGTAAGGCATTACTGAAAAAAAAAACGCTTTCTCCTCTCTTTTGGTTACTAACACATCACTTGAATAACCTCCAACTATAGAGCGGCAGCGGCCATTCTGAGAATGTGGCAATGGCACATTACCGCCAAATTTAACTACAATGGTGGATTGCCATCGCCACATCATTTTCAGAATTGAGATCATTCAGGCAATGATGCAGTAGCAATCCACCGTCGAAAGTAATTGAGGCAATTTTTGGCCACCGCACTTTCTTAAAGAACCCCCCCCCCCCTCCCCCGAAACACCTAAAAATACCTGTGAAATCAACAGTGTTATCATTCTCTAGAAACCACTCACAAAATAGAATAGAAACACTTCAAAAAAACATTGCAACAAACCCAAAAGACCCTTTGAAACCGACTGTGTTATCATTCCTGTTTGTTGACCTTCCAATGTCAAAAAAAATATTAAAGGGCATATACCTAAGTTAATCATTTGCTAGTGTTGAAGGAAGTATCCAATAGGTTGTGAAGACGTCTGTAATAGGTGTTGTAGATGGATGAAATCGATGAGGATGTTGGGAGAGATAGAGAGAGAGAGAGAAAGAGAGAGAGAGAGAGAGAGAGAGAGAGAGAATATGATGTATGCTCTTCCCGATAATTTTTTTTTTGTAAAGATAACCTAAAAAATATATATTGACTTGGGTGCTCTTTACAAAATAAGTGTGCCGAAGAGTATCAAGTGTTCCCCCTAGGAAAGACGAGTGCAAGTACCACCACCCTATGTACTGGTACCGAATATATCAAATACGTATCGGTCAAACCAGCTAATATTAAAGAACATTTCTTTATTTTAAAATATAAAAATAATTAATATAATTATAAAAAAAATGGCCCAAAAAACCTTTTTGGTATTATGTCAGTTCATAACCAATACAAATTGGCCAATATGACTCCAAACGGGCCAATGTGAATTAATATTTGACCCTATGAGCCGACTACCCGGTATGAGCGATATGACCTTATATGAGAGACAAAATGTCACGACCCGATATTCTACCCTATCCCGAGGGCCTAGAATTCCGAGTTATGACCCGCACATATCCCGAATATGCTAAGCGGACATACACCTAATCAGAGTTCTCGTGCAATAATGGTTCCACGAAATCCGTGAAATCTAACAAATAGGGTGGAATATGAATGTAATCATAAATACTGAATAAGTCTGATAAAATGCGATAGAATGCTATCAATCCACAACTAACAGGTAAGTCAAATCGGAGACAAATCCGATAAAATGAAATCATAAAATCAACAATACTAGTATCAATAGAACTCAATACCAAGTCCACAATAATCAGTAACCGGCACTCGAATCAAGATCAGTACCGTAGTCCTCCTGATAACCGGTAGCGTCACCCTCCAAAGGCTCTTGGTACTCAACGCCTACAGAATCAATGAAATCAGCGTCGGCGATATCTAGATGGCCGGCGTCTACTCCACCAGCGTAATCACCTGCAACTGTTAGATTATCGTGGGATGAGTTTACTCAGTCACGTAAACTCAGTGGGATACACCACCAATCCACCCCATACTACTCAGGTGCATTGTGGGTGCATGTGAGTGATAAACATAATATCTCAAAGCAGATAGAAAAAGAGACAAAATCACATGCATATCGTAAAACTCATATCATAAATGCAAGACCATGATCTAGACACTCGTATCCTAACGTGCCTCACCATATCTCATAACATATTATATCATGTCTTATTATCATTCTTGCACGTACGTCTGTACATCGCATGAGCGTAACTAACATATTAGTGAAATCTTAAACGACCTGTGCCAGAGTCGCTGCTCGAGCTACTATGGGAGGGTCAACATAGTATCATACCACTACATTATAACGCTCTCGTGTCATACTCATATTCCATCACCCAGCCAATGGGGAGACATAATGGCCAAACTCACTCATAACTCACTCATACTCATAATCTCTCCCAGAGATCCGTCTTGGCTGAAAGACGTTGTTGCCCTTACGGTGGCTATGCAAGGAACGGAACTTACAAAAACTTAAGTTCTTTATCTTTTGCTGGCCTACACAGCGATGTCTTATTATCGTATTCGTATCATAACTTATCTTATCTCATACTCATATCTTATCATACTCTTATACTTAATCCTATGACAAACTATAGTGAGGTAACCTTCCTAATTCACGCTTCCCAAGAAAAGGTTCCGTAGTAACCTGGATGTACTTTGTGTGATAGTTTATACTACCTTAGAGGTGTTGCATCCGTACATGGACGCCAATATTCTGAGTTTCACGTGACCGTAAAAGAAACCTCACCCCAGCTAAAGGCCCAACGCCCGATTCTCGTATCATATCTCATATCTTATCCTCTCGTATTAAAACTCGGGGTGATAGGATCACTGTATATGCCACCGTGTACGAAGTTACATTGAATTCACACTCACCCGACTCGTCATGGATCCCATTCCACCATGAGTTATAAGGCATGTGAATACGGTGTATTTCTCGCTTCGATACCATCTCAGCGAATCATCACGCCCAAGCGTAGGCATGATCTCATACACTCTCGTACTCATGATCTAACATATTCTTAACTCGTATAAATTGATTAAGTTACAAATACAAAAGTATCACACATACAGAACGGTTTATAGTTAGATTTTGATTATGCTTATATTTATATTTATTTACATACCACACCAATATAATTATAGAATAGAGTTGTAAGTGTGATTTCGATAATCGTAAAGTCAGAGTTCGATTTCATAAAGACATCGAAGTTCTAACACTTTATATTATCGAAGAGGTCGCATTGAAGCGATAAAATTGAGATATATATATATAATAAGTAGATAATTAAATTAAATAGTATTTATACATATTAAGTTATAATTTATTATGACCATAGATCGAAAGACCTTAAAATATAATATACACTGGAACTTTGGTCATGAGAATTAGAGAATAATCTTAAATTCGAATAGCCTTGATTCATTCAAAATTGAACCCGACTTGTTGCTCTATTTTGACCTCTAAAAAGTCAGATTTGTGAAATGGCTATTTCACACAAAGTTGTAACGCTCGCTGTCGTCTTTCCAATGCCGTAAGAATCGCATTAATCCGAGGTCGGAGTAAAATGTTATGACCAAAATACCGAGATAGGTGCATCAATGGTCGCGAGCTCGGGTTCGTGGCCGCAAATTCAGGTTCGTAGCCTCAAGTTCGGACCCGAAACTTTAAGTTGGTGCAATCTACTATTCATTTAAATAAAATAAAAATATAATTTAAATTTTTTGGGCTTAATTAGTTTTAAATAAATAATAATATAAACTTGTAACAATAATATATATTATTATAGTTTTAGTAGATGGATAAATTTATACTATATAGATTTGAAAATAAATAATATCAATATGATATTATGTCGATTAAGTCAATCTATCACATTTATAAATATTATAATTTAAGTAATTTTACAGACATAAAAGAGGAAGTAAATATATTAAATATACAGACCTAATATAAGGTAAAATATTAATGGCTCAAACAAAGAGAATTCTTGAAAAGAAAAGAGAAATAACATATAAACCTAATTTACAGAATATACAATTTTCAAGGGAAAGCATATATTTAATATATAGGTCTATTAATTTATGAGATATTTAGGTTTAAATAAGATTTTTAAACCCGTCGATGCGCGATCGAACGCATCCTACGCGACGGGATCTGAGAAGAACAAGATGGATTGATGGGTACCCACCTCTTGAAGCGTGAACGGAAGATCAACGGCGATTCGGATTGAAAAGGTCGATTCCCAAGGTATTGGCTCGTCTTAGTCTTGAGAGAGAATAATTTCTTATTATAAAGAGGAGAGAGCTTTTAAAGTTTTATTTATAATGGTATAAAATTTTAGGTCAACTCTAATTAACACTTTTCGTTCGTTCGAGAGTTTTGCATAAGCACCAAACCAATTGGTGTTTCTCTCCTGAAATTACAATTATACCCTTTGACTTGCTTGATCACTTAAAATGGGCATAATTTTTTATATTCTTGTCAGAAGTCGTCAAATTATATATAGTTGGAATCGTATCGACGAGCACTTCGCAATGAGTCTAATTTTGATATGAGAAAAATTAGAAAATTTTTATTTTAAAAGGTAAGTTTCGATTCTGATATAGAGCATTAGCACAGTACATAGTGTGGTGCATCATCTAACACCGTTAAAATAAAATCTAAAATTCGGATTGTTACACAAAATGACCCAATATTTAACTTTGTTGAATGCCCATTTTAGATATTGTTGGCCATTCCCAAATCACATCACATCATTCGTCTTCAAAGTGCCTATTATCATTATATACGACGTTGAATTTAACTCTCTCCCAGACTCCCTCTTGTTTAAAGGTTGCTGTGTTTAAGTTGATAACCAAAATTTTAGCTTGAAAGCAACATATTTAGGGATCTAAAGCCAAGCCCGGTCTGGTCCTGACTGCAATGGGCTAAGATTATTAGCAAGCCGTGCTGGGTATGAGCTTGTTCCAATAGCCCAACCCGAACACAGCCCGACTCCATCAAATGGGTTATGTTAAATAGAAATTACTGAGCAGCTTATGGCCCGGGCTAGGTATGGGCTAAGGTAAGCCCAATTCATAAATGGGCTGGCCCGGCCCAACCAATTACTAATCAGGTCGTTTATGGGCTAACTTCAAGAAGCCTGAATATAATCGCCCTGTTTAAGGCCCAACTCAAATCCAGCCCGACCCAACCCATTGATGCCCTTAAACATATTATCATCGGAAGCCTCTTCTAGAATCTAATTTGGGTCCATTATTCATCTCAGTTGCCATATTCTATGCACACTCAAGCTTTCCTACGAACAATTTGTTTGTGATCCTCCCACTCAGTTGCGGACCAGTTAAGGCCTAGCATCGGCAAATGCCTACAATGACTTTAAAAAATAATAATAATCGGAAGATTAGATCATCTGATAGGGGCATCATAATCAAAAGATCTATTGTGTGAAAGATTATGATGAAAAATGATCTTCACCGTCCGCTTAATGACAAACAACAGGTTTAAACGTGTGTTTTATTCACATAAAAATGGGAGGAAATAACCCCTTAACACTTATTTTTGGACTAATTTTAGGAGAGATTTCTCTCTCCCTTATTTTAGGAATAATAAGCTAATTCAACCACTAAAATGGATTAGTTAGCTATGTATAGAAATAAAAACTTTAATCCATATATAATATTTGAAAGTCAAAATAATGTCATGCATTCAAGAAAAGCTGGTGTTATTGGTACCTATTTTTTCTGTGAAGAACACACGCATTTCCACCATAAAAAATCGTTGACTGCCTTGACTTAGACGATTCAAATCATTTTTCGTCCCAATCTTTCAGACAACAGATCTTGAGATCATGGTGCACCTATCAGATGGTCAGATATTGATTCCACATGGCACACATCCTTGGGACTGGCCCTAGAGCTATTATGGAATTTTTTTTTATTAATATAAGTAGGCCCCATTTCGAAATCTCGACATAGGCCACCAAAACTATGGCTGTGCATTTTTTGGACCAAACCGACCAAACCGGACCGACCCACCGGGTTTGGTCCGGTTTGGAAAAAAGAAAACCGAAAAGTTTGGTTTGGTTTCGGTTCCAAGCCTTCCCTAAGCCGAAACCGACCAAACCAAACCGAATGTAGTTTGTAAGTATATATATATATATATATATATATATATATATATATATATATATATAGGCGGGGTTTTGATTAATTTTAAAGGGCATTTAAATAAAATGTATATTTTTATATAAAATCCTACCCTTGTCTTTAGCCTATTCCTAAATCCTAAAGTAGTAAACTAGGACTTATAGGAAAACCAAAACCAATCGAACCAAACCGAACCGAATTGAATCGGTTTGGTTTGAAAATCTAGAAACTAATAGGACCAGTTTGGTTTGTTGTTTTGGTTCAAATCTGACCAAACCAAACCGAATACACCCTTAACCAAAACCTCATAATCGGAGCTGGAAACTTGTCTTTTTTCTTTAATATTTAAGTAAGCTCATGATGATTTTTAGTTGCCAATGGTTTTAATGAGACACGTCATTTTATAAGTGAATTCGAAATATATTTTATATATTTATAGTTTTAAGTTTTAAATATTAATTAATGTTATACATCATAGGGGAAAAACTTGGGTCCACCACTACTCCCACTAGTTGTTAGTGACTAGAGTTTTTCTTCCACTGATTCACAATTAATGAAGAAATTTCTCTATAAATTGCTGTCCTTCCCAAGCTTGGAAGTATCAAAAACTTTCTAAGAAAAAACACTTTGTTGGTACACCCCTAGATCTCCTTTGAGCTCATTAGGTTAGTGACTCTTCCTAATCATGGTCACCAAATTCGTTAAATTTTTGTAAAAAAATCGTGAATAATTCCTAAATTTGAGGTTCTAGATTTAATCAAGAAGTATTTGCGAGTGTTTTAAACTTCTAGTGTTTTCTAAAAGGAAAATAATCTCCTGACTCGAGTCATGTGTGACACCATTCATGTCGCCGTGGTCAACGTTGACGCATGATTTGTATGGTCTCGAATCTTGGGTCACTGCGTGACTCAAGCTAGAGGATCACTACCCTTTTTAAAAATTCGAGAATAATTCATGACTTTCTAATAAATAGTGATTTTTCTAATTTTGTAAAGTTTTTTTCATATTTTTCAAAATCCCTCTCTTTTTAAAAATTTCTCCAATTTTCCCCCTAACTTGCTGATTTTTTCCGAATTTTAATCTTGTCGAGCGCCAACTTACTATGTTTCAACTTGGATTATTTAAGATATTGATACTAACTCTTGTGTACTTGGATTGCAGATTGACCATGAAGACCTTGCTTTTACTCTTCATTGCATTTGTGGGTTTGAGCCTCCTAGTCCCCAAAACTTATGCCAAAGTAGAGGACCATCAGTTTGCAAATCAAGCCGTAAACCTCGGTCGGAAAGTCGATGGAGGGATCAAAGGTCAAATTGGGTTCACCACCGAAAGCCTCGCGGGAACATCGGCGAAACCCAATCCTTTTGGTGATACCGATTCTTCGCCTGATAGCACTCACGTCCTAGGCTATCGGGACATAATTCCCAAGCCGTAAAAGAACACAGAAAAGAAGGCCAAGTAAGCTTATAGGAAGTGGTAACAGCATGCTAGCTAGTCCAATATAGAAGCCAACTTGTTTGTTTCCATAGTTCTGTATTGTGATGTGTTGTACGGTTATGTCATGAGTAACTTGGGTGGTTTGTCAAAATTGTATCCCTGCATTACGACTATCTTCTTATACTCATATATAAATCGCTCGGCTTTCGTGCTTTCTAATATATATATATAGGCAAATGGGACAATTAATGGGTTTGAACCCAAATTGAAAGCGGTGGTTTAGAACCTTAGATCGCATGTCATGTGACATGTGATTCCAAAATAACACCTGTTTTTGGATCATGTGTTATGTGGCCTTGGATCTATAAAATGATTCAAAAAATAAGGTTTGTTTTGGTGCTCAAAAAGGTTTTTTAGGTTGTTTACATTGTAAAACTTGCTTAGTCCTGGGATTTCAAGTTTTGTACCGAAAATCGAAATTGACCGAAAAACTTGTCTACTGAGCAGGACCGAAACAGACTCAAAACTGGAAAAAAATTAAACCTGATTCCAAATTGGTTCGTTTTCATTTTTGGGTGGCTGAAACTGAAATCCAGTTGGGTAGGTTTAGAAACCCAACTCACAATATTTTGTTTTTTTTTAAATGAACTGAAAAAATAGAATAAAAAAATGAATAAATGTTTTTTGGAAAAAGCAAAATCGAACCGAGTTTTTTCGGTTTCGAATCAGTTTTGAGTTTTTAAAATTTAACCAAACCGAAAACAGGTAGGCCAATACATAGAAGGCACACATGTTTGTTTCCACATAGTACTGTATTATGCTGCATTGTGTGTTGTACAGTTATGTCATGAGTAAGTTTGGTGCTTTGTCAAAATAATATCCTTGTAACCTAACTATGTTGTAATCATGGGTCAAAATTTCGGCGGAAATCTGAAGATTTTGGTTGAAATGTTTCGATTTTTGTCCCCATCGAAACCGAAACGAAAATTTAAAATTTCAGTTTTTTTTGTACTGAGGGGAAGATTTCAGCCGAAATTTCAGTTCAAAATTTCGGTTGGTCCCCACTGAAATCGAAACCAAATCCGATTTTTTGATCCTTGGTTGTAATAGATTATATCTATGAAATCTCTTGGCTTTTTGTGCTTTCTGATATATAGTTTCTAGGTTATTATGTTGTAGCACTTGCGAAGTCCAGAGATGCAAGTTTTTACCGAAAAATCAATCCGCTGAACTGGACCAAAACCGACTCAAAACCAAATAAAAAGAAACCGATTCCCAATCAGTTCCGTTTTGGGTGGCCAAGCCGAAACCCTGTTGGGTTAGTTGAGAAAACTAATGCAAAAAATATATATTTTTTTTAAACAGAAAAAAAAAACTGAAAAAATTATAAAAAATAAAGAAAATGGAAAAAAGAAAAGTTGAAACTCAACCTATTTTTCTTTTGGTTTCAAGTTTTCAAAGTTTAACGGAACAAAAAATCTAAATTTTCGGTTTGGTTAACCAAATATGCACCCCTAAGCCCTAGCAAAGTCCAAGAGGCCATCTATAAAAGAGTCCCATGTGACTATTTCTTGCCTCTACCCTTGGTATTTGTTATGGGGATTGACTCAGATCACTTTCATCTTAAAATTATCAAGATTTTAGTCACCTTCTTATGTAACAGTTGACTTTTGCAGATTTTCGTGGCCCCAAACATTTGTAGAAGTCAACTTTTGTCATAATTGATTTAATGAGATAAAAAGGCTCTTCAATTATAGTAATCTAAATCAATTGTAATTATCTAAATCAATCAATTATGATTGTCTAAACCAATTATAACCCATATTAAAATTCTAAAATACAAAAGAAAATAAAAAGAAAATTAAAAAGAGAAGAAAAAATAAAAATATAGAACAAACAAAAGCGGCCACTATCTTAAGATAGATAGCGTACCGCTAGCTATCTTGTCGCTATCTTAAGATAGCAACAAGATAGCGGTCGCTTTTGCTTGTTCTATATTTCTATCTTTTTCTTCTCTCTTTAATCTTCTTTTTATTTTCTTCTATATTTTAGAATTTTAATATGGGTTACAATTGATTTATCTAAATCAATTATAATTATCTAAACCAATCCATTGTAGTTATCTAAACCAATTGTAAATATAGAACAAATAAAAGCGGCCGCTATTTTGTCACTATCTTAAGATAGCGGATACTTTTGTTTGTTCTATATTTTTATCTTTTTCTTCTCTCTTTAATCTTCTTTTTATTTTTTTCTCTATTTTAGAATTATAATATGGGTTACAATTGATTGATTTAGATAATTATAATTGGTTGAGATAACTGGTGTGTGGTAATTATCAAATAAGGTAAAAGGGATGATGAAAAATAATGGAAAATAAACATATATATAATGAAAAAACATGTAAGTGCTGAAATGGAAGTGAAACTTATTCTACAGAGTTTCAAACTATAGGGCTGTTTTTGCAAATAAGCAAACTTATAGGGCCAAAAATTCTTGTTTTAAACTCGGTGTAAGGGAAAAGTTTCTGAGTACAAAATTCGTCAAAAGTATATTAATAACAAATTAATAAATATATATATATATATATATATATATATATATATATATATATATATATATATATATATATATATAAATTGTGTAAACAAATCCAGCGATTATTCGACAAAAAGTTTGTCAAACGACCTATTCTAAAATATTACTTAGTCCTGAGACTTCTGTTACAGAGCTCATAGTCCCACATTTTGGGCAGCTCACCCTAGAGGATAAAATATCCTCTTAAAAAGAGTTACTGATTTGCGTTTGGAGTGAAAAACACCTTGTACTTTATATCGCATTTGTTCATTATTACCTTTGAATTTTAAGATTGCCAAATATCTAATGAACACTTGATCAGACTAGAAATCATTACTAAATCTAATGGAGAAGGCTATAATGAAATCAATAAGATCGCTATCCAAAAAAGTTAATTATTAAACCAATACAAAAGTACAAAAATCATAATTTGGTACTTGCTAGCGTTGATCACAGACCATCAAAAAAATTTAAAGAAAGTTACTTTTATACCGTTAATTTTTTCTTTTTCTAAAACCTTGGAGAGATGGGGAGGAATTGATGCACCTCATGCTCAGAAGTCGCGTGATCTAGCATTCACGGATAATATTATTTGGTTGCAAACAAATATATTTTCTTATTTGTCCCCAAATAAAACCACTAATCTATATGGCAAATTGGTAGGTAATAGAAGAACTAACTTTTGTGAGTTTGGATAAAAACCTCCAAAATAGAGGAAAAGCATTTAGTTTTTCTATATTTTGTCATGGATTCTTTTATTTTCCATCATTTTCACTATTTGAATAGCTATGTTGATAGTTTGAAAAATGTTCGAATAATCAAAATACTCAAAAAATGCAGACAAAGGACCTTTTATGACAGAAAAAAAAAAAGGACTTCACATATAAAAATCCCTCTAACATCTCCATTCATATTTAAAAAAAATTAAACAAACCTCTTCACATGAAGCTCTAAACTTCGAGTGATTTTAGGCTAATTACTGCAAGTATAATTTGTATTAAAAAGAAACAAAAAAAAATATTTTTTAAGTAAGTTGATCTTTTACATTTTTTTAAATGTTTTTGGTTTACAATATGAATGTATTAGAACCCATTAAAAATTTAAACCTAACAAAAAGAGGAGAGGGATTCGATCTCAATGGAGTGGTATTAAAAAAGACAAAAACTGTAAGGAAATGTTTTTTTAAATTTTTTCATTTGATACGTATGCTAGACTCAAACCTAGGACCTTGAGTTTACAATATTATCAACTTAGCATTGTGCTATAATTGCTCAAGCATAAAAAAAATAAATAAAAGAAAGAAATAAAACTAATTCATTATTTCAATCTCGCCGACTGGTAGGTGAGACTAGCTTCTGATCTTTGGAGTTGTGATTGGAGAGAAAACCAAGAAGAGAATAAACTATCAAATAGAGAACGTACAAATAAAAAATAAAACTACCATCTTTTAATTTTCCGAAGGCCTGAAAAGTAGGAATCCAGGTGGTACTCTATTTTCGAAAAATGGAGGGATATTGGTTCAGTTATTTTTCAGGGCTCCACTTGCGTCCAAACAGTGGAAAATAGCGGAAAATAGATTTGGACCCTTGGATGTTCCTCACCAAAGTAATTCGAGGTAAATTTATTATGCTTAAAAGCTACCGTCTTTTAAGGTGTTTAATCTGTGAAATACTCGTTGGATGGTGGGGAAGATGGCATGCCTTAGGCCTCGTTCAGGTGTTTCCTGACTTTTCCTGGAAAAGCTCTGAATCCTGACAACTCAGATTCCTGCTGATTCTTAGTAGACTCTGATTCCTGTCTTTTCTCATATGTGTTCTTAAGTTACTCTGATTCCTGGTTTTTCTTATAAAAATTAATTTATTAATTGTTCTTAAGTTCTTCTCTGAAAAGTTCAGAATCGTTTGAATCGATGGTTGTGCTACCGTCATACGAATGTGAATCATCGGACTACTTATTATACTCGAATTGCGCTAAAATTTTACGGGCGACCAATCCATGCGATATAGTACTTATTTGACGAAGAATTTTTTGAATGTAAGTTCTTACAATATGTAAGCGTCCTATATATATAGGCAATAAATATTTCATACTCAAGAAAGTACCTCAGTTGCTATCATTCATGACAATTTACAAGGTTCATTAGTCTCGTACATTCAAAATTGGCTCAAGTAAAAAGCCAAATTATAGAAAAAGCGGCATATAATCCTTCAATCGTTGACTACGAGGTAGCACGGTCGTCACCCTCGTCCTTGGAAGAGTACGAGGCAGTGATTGTATGTCTTAGAGAACCAGTTTGGTCGTTCCAATTATCATCTCGAACATGTTGCAAAGGAGGCTCCCAATTGGGGTCCAACTCCTTCGGGCTGTCAACGGGTTGGGTTTCAACCTGGGCCCGGCCTGGATGGGTCAAGTTCGGTCCCAATATTTTTAGTCATTTTATAAACGGGCCAGGTCGAGCTAAGCCCAAATAAGAAACAAGTTCGGGTTGCAAAGTATAAGGCCCGGCCCGGCACGATAAGATGAGGTCCTTATTAAAAAAAACTCTTAAAAAATACTAGAAACCCGGTGTGGATAGTTAATCGGGCCAGGTTCGAGCTACAATATTTAAAAATCGAGCTGAGTCCGGCCAGGCCCGATTAGCTAATGGGCTGGGTTCGGCCTCAAATTATATCTTCAAAAAACAAGTCGGGTGAAAAACTCGGCCCGACCCGTTGACAGCCCTAATCCTCCGACTCAATAATACGATCAAAAGTATTAGCCCATAGCGGGGTGTGCGCAAGTAACAGTCAGTGGTGGAGCCGAAGATGGCCTTGAGATCATGAGCATACAATCATCCGGTCGATTTTTTATTTCATAGGGTGCACACCCAAAAAAGTGAATTTAAAATCAATTTTAAGCTTGCGTGTAATGTTAAATTCACTTTTTTGAGATGTATACCATGTGGCCATCTGATGGTATGCCCATGAACTCAAGATCGATCATATGAATGATTGGGAGGATAAACGATCTCCATCATCTAATTCAATACAGTCAATGAATTTGAGCGTGTGTGAATTCAAAGATTCGGTTGGGTGGATTTAAAGTTACTCTCATTTTTATCCTTTCCCTCTCTTCGTAAATAACCACAATCTCTCTTTCAAAGTATCGTAGTTCTAGCGTAACACCCCCTATTCAACTAGTTTCATCCAAGGATCAAAATTTCGGTTTCTCGATACGTATTGTCCGAGCTCAAAACCGATACATATCGGACGATACGTATCGGTACCGGACGAATGTATCGTTCGGTATAATTAATGTATTAGAATGACCGATATGGTACATTAAATGTACCGTATCGTTCATGTCTGATACCGATACGTATCGGTATCGGACGAAATATCAGTATTGGTACCGATACGTATCTTCACCTCTAACTTTCATCACCGTTAAATTATAAAATATTGATTCCACTGCCTCAAGAGAGTTCAATAGATTATTTTAACTGTAGTGGGAGTAGGGTATGGGTAATTAACCAAACCACGATTATGTTAACCCAAGTATGGTCAGCAAGTAGTTTATATTCAGAGAGCTTCGACCCTTTGATGTGTCTGAAAGTAGAGAAAGATAGAGGTGAAGATGGCTGTCTCTGTGAAGATGATGTTGGGAGAAGCATACCAACAATCAGCAAATCTGATGGTCCACATTCCACCGTGGGGCCTCTTTGACTAATCAACGGTCGGGATGGCATTCCCTATGCCCGTAAGAGGAGTCGCTAACAACAACTCGTCACTCGATTATCCCCCCTTCGTGTTAGGCAAGGCTTTTATTGCGTTACAACGATTCCTACTGTCAAATGATATTGTAGGTGACGACCCGGAGTCGGAAATATCGGATCGGGAGACCGGTATACCGATGGACACTTTCTTCGGCTATGAGTTTCGGATGCACGAGTTTAAAGTGAGGTGGTGTGCGCGTAGACGGCCGCACGACTGGACCGATGGCGGTGTGCGCAGGTAACATAATTGTCTTCTGTTGTGCAGTTGCAGCAGTTTCAAACTGCCATTTATAGCCGTTGGAAGGAGAAAGTTGAGAGGATAATGACTTGGTGTATATCAAGCGAGAACTATACTCTCTAGAAGTCAGAAACAGAGCTTTTCTGCCCAAATATCTCAAAAATGGAAATGTCGTTTTCACTCGGAAAGCAGCCCACTTTCTGTGGGGCCCACCAGAACTCACGAACGGAGGAAAAGAGCAGAAATGCTCCGAAAAGGGGTGCTTTCCGAGGGAAAACTCAGAATCCTCGTCTTTCTTGGCAACCGAACGAGGCCTTAGGGATTAGGCCAAGCGTAAGCTTGGGATACCCTAAGTTATCAAAACGAAAAAGGACGCAGGTTCGAGCCTTAGTTTACCTACAACAAAAAGGGGGACCTTTTCATTTCTCTACCGTCAAAGTTCAAAAGCTGACTTCCACAGGTTCGGGCCTTATGATTTCATCACCGAAAATTACCAAAAGCTGACTTCCACAGATTTCAAAGGTTCCGATATCGACAGATTCAGCGTTTGCCATGATTGATGTGATAAAAGGCTTTTCATAGGCTTGATAATTGAAGCTTCATTAATCCTTGTTAAAATTAGATCTGCTAGAGTTGATCACACTCCTATGAGCTTATGAAGTAACACTGTAACTTAGCTCCTATACTTCGCCTTCTGCTTCATTCAAGAACACATATAAACAACTAGAGTTGCTTATGACATATATTTTTTCTCTGTAAAATTCAAGAGTTTTTTTATAAAAAGATGCAATATATACAGTTGGAGAGGTGCATTCCACATTGATTACAAGATGATAAGTAGTAATAATGGTTTGATCAAATGAACCCTCGGTTCAATACGACACGGTATCAGTACACAGCGGAAATGTATTGGCCGGAACAAAGCAATTCAAGGTAAAAAGATATTGTACTGCTTGTAACAGTCCATAACACCCGATATCGGGTTCCTATAAGATAGGTAAAGCTTTCTATTAACCACATAAAGCGACCAATAGATTCAATACAATTTTGTATCCCCATTATGTATCTTGTTGGCCATTAACAAATCATATTATCCTTTCTTCCTAATATTGCTTAGTGTAATTATATATGAGGTTGAATTTAACTTTGTTCTTGCATCACCCACTGCTCTAAAGGTAACTCTATTTGGAAAGAAATAGTTGGAAAGCAACATGTCATTGCTCAAACTCCAGAGTCTTCTACTAATTAATTTTGAGTCCATTATTTAATCTCAGTGGACATTTTCTTTTATCACACTCGAGCACTTTTCCGACGTAAATTTGTTCATGATTGCCCACTTGTCGTTAGTGATTACAGTTATTCTTCCAGTAGTCACAATTAATGAAGAAATTTGTCTATAAATTAGTGTCCTTTCCGAACTTGGAGGTGTCTGATATTCTCTAAGGAAAACAATTTGTTACTTAGTCCTCCTTTGAGCTCATTTGGTTAATAACTCTTTCTAGTCATATTAAAAACAAAAAAGAACCCTCTTTCTACTCATATTATATGAAGTGTTTATACTAACTCCTTTGCAATTGTAATGGAGATTGACCATGAAAACCTTTCTCGTAGTACTCTTCATTGCATTTATGGGGTTGAGCCTTGGAGTCCCCAAAACTTACGCCAAAGTTGAAGACCAACAGGTTCATCACGTAAACGTCGGTCCGAAGGTTGATGGAGGGATCAAAGGTCAAAGTGAGTTCACCACCGAAAGCCTCGTGCAGACACAGGCAACATCGAATCTTTTTAAGGATTTTGATTCTACTCCTGATACAACTCACATCCTTGGCTATAAGGATATAAAACACAAACCATAAAAATTAAGAAGGCCAAGTAGACTTTAGAACAGGGAATTAGTAATGAATAATGCGGAAACAAGATACTAGTCCAATATAGTTTGCTTCCACACCAGTTATAGGTTATGTTGCATGGTGTATTTTGTACAAATTATGTCCCATGGTGTGTTCGGCGAAATTATCTGTATTAAACTATCTTGATATAAAATCCATGGCTCGCTTGGCTTTGTGTGCTTTCTAATTTATATTTTTGATGTTATTTAATTACAATGTGTGGTTGCTAGAACTCTCTTCATCAGTTCATTGAGCGTAATAAATTCTCCAAAATTTTGCATACATTATAAAAATAAAGTGTTCCAGTGGCACTTGCTGTTAAGACAATTTTTTATAGCGACTGAGCTGATAGCGGCAGTTTTTGTCGCAAGTTTTTTATAGCGACATGACTAATAGCAATAGTCTTTTGTTAAAAAATCTGCCGCTAATAATCTTATTTTTTGTAGTCATAGTAGCAATGATTCAAAATTTTAATTTTTGAATCAGATGATACATTTGACTCAGGCCTAGCTCACATCTAGCCTCTTCCAACTCCTTCCAAAATTTCTCTCTGAGCACGTTCTCATGAGGACCATAGATATTGGAGATGACGAAACACTGATTCTTAGGTACGCTTCATAACTTGATTGAAAGACTCCATCTACGTGTCACATGTTGGCGCCCACTAAACTTTGCGTCACTTCACAAATCGACGGTGCACTAGACACCCCCAATTCCTGATTGCATTCTTATCAATTGGTTTCGTTCCTGACATAGAAGTGGGAAGTTTGTGTACATTGGACGGACTGCCCGATGCCTACTGAACAGTTACTAGCAATGGGCCGGGCTCAGGCCTCAACTTCTATTATGAACGGAACGGGCTCGAGCCAGGCCTTATTGAAAAAAATGACAATAATTTAAGCCTAAGCCTGTCCCACCCTTATCTTTAAGCCAACATCGGGTTAAAACTTTTATTGATTATTTCCTTGGTGACTTGAGATTTAATGAAGGAATACGTTGGGCGTATTAAGTTCGAAGATGCCCAACTGATTTCAAGAAGAGACTCATCAACATTTGCATATAGGCTAATCAAAGGTCATTGGATTGCTCCGATCATCTAAATCTAGCACTAGTCATCCAAAAGATGCCTTCAAATCATTAGAATATGATTCAATGCATGGAAGGAGATTTACAATCTGAGCATCATAGCAGACAGTGAGTACTATCTATGATGTATAGTTATTACATGAGAGATCATGGATCAAATACGGTACATACATTGAACATACCGTATCGGTCATTTGTATGTAAAGTGCCGAACGATATATTCAATGTATCGTCCGATATGTATCAGTTTTGGGCTCGGACGATACGTGCCGGTTTTTCGGCATTTTGATCCATATGAGGGATGGAATGTAACGACCCTAAAATTATGAACAAAAACCTGACTATTTCGATATGCGTGTCTGACACGAAAATCGAGACAAATTTTAAAATTAGTAATAAATATTATTTGAAATAATGTTACCCCGTAGTTAGACGAAGTCATGTATGACTTCTCTCGTGAATTCGAGTCGTGTAGGACGTCGATGCGGCATGTTACACTGTAGCGATCGTGTTCACGCTTCACACCAGAGTCGAACTTAGGGTCTAAATTGAAATATCAGAGATATTTCAGTTTAGGTAGCTTGTAAAGGAAGGAAGAGATCTGGAGAGATCTCCTTTCTTCTCCTTTCTCTTGTTCTTGAGCTAGAATCCTATAGCTAGGTTGGGTCCCGAGTGTATTCTTCGAGGAAATAAGGTTAGGAATACCGATATCATGCGTCAGTCTGAGTTAGGGTAGGGTGAGTTCAATAAAACGAGCTCAAGTATAGTCTATGTGTGTGTGAGACCTCTGCTTGTTGAATCAGAATTGATAAATTACTTGTCGAAGTCACACCGACGATACAGCCCGAGTTTCGAATCCGAAACCCTCTTCCGGATCATTTTGTCGAAACCCTGAAAGGACCCAAATCAAGGTATGTCTATGCATCTAGATTAGGCAAGTTTAAAGCCCTTATTATTTGTTTAATGTGTGTGAAGAAATGGTTGGAAAATCATTAATGAAAAAAGGGTTGAAATTAGGTCAAAGAAATGACCTCCATTAATGACAGAGGAGCTGTCATTATTGATCGATCAATACTAGATTGATCGATCAATGAGAGGTATTGATTGATCAATGAGGGCATTGATCGATCAATTCTTATAAAGCTTAAGAAGGAACAGAGGACTTGAATTTCTGGAAGTTCAGGGCTCGAAGTGTGTTGATCGATCAATTCTGAGTATTGATCGATCACAGAGAGAGTGATCGATCAATAGCTGGTAGCCACTTTCTGTATTTACCATATGTAGATTTTATTTTATTGTATTATTATACATTCTATTGGAACCATTATCAGGAAGCATTGTTTGGGTGATGGATGTCCATCACCAGTGGTTCTTCTTGGTTCCTTTTTGGGAATGTATATTCATTTGAGATATATATATATATACATGTACTTTTTATTGTTTCTTTCATTTGCAAAACCTTACGTAATGGTTGGATCTACCATTGCAGGACAGTGTCTGCTTGGTTTCCGCTATACGAGCAGACACTTCGTGATTTGTCCTGAGGAGTATGATCCTGATGGCATGGATTTTCGGGCGCAAAAATTCTTGCTATCACATGGAAGGGCCTAATTACTACTATAAAAATATAATAGGATTACTTACTAATTTTCTGACAGCCCCAAATTTTTGTGCTCAGAAATCCATGCCATCAGGATCATGCTCTGGATGATCCCCAGGACAAATCACACAATATCTGTATATAAAGCGGAATTATACAGATACAATCCCACAGCGGCAGGTAGAGTCATCTAATGAATCAATCTAAAAGTAAGAACAATAGAGAAACCTTCATTTATAAATGTAAAAAGTATACATTCTCAAAAAGGAACCAAAAAGAACCATCGGTGACAGACATCCATCACCCAAACAATGGTTCCCAATGATGGTTCCGATAGAATGTATAATAACACTATAAATAAAAATAAGATATATACAAAAATTAATACAAAAGTGGCCACCAGGCACACATAATCCAAGGTCTCCAACAAAACATACTATCCCAAAATGTCTAAGCTATACCCAGTCTATGGGTAAAAGTCGTCAGCTGGGGTGTCCGTCTCCTCGTCCTCAACCTCAACCTCAGGATCAGGCTGATAGTCTGGGTCGCTCTCCGAACCGGGAGCTACCGCCTCAGAACCTAAATGTTTACGAAAACAGGGTGAGCTACATCCTAGCTCAATAGAAGAATTCCAAATAAAATTGCATCCTAATTGCATAACATGGTCATCAAAGAACAAAACTGAATTTATGCAACAGATGTATAAATCATGAGACATTTATCCAAAAGCGATGCAATTGATGAATACAACATATAATGACTTAGTGTAGTATACTTAAGTAACTCCCGTGAGTATAGCACGTGGTAGTCAGATTTGGTCCGATGGATAAATCCCAACCATCGTCGTTCACGTGAATAATTTTCGGAATTGCAACAATGCCCCACACATGGAGTGCAATTGTGCCGAGGATTACAAAGCAAATGCACAAGTGTGCACGAACGGATATACCGAAGTCGGTGGGATTTTACGAATATTAAACCTCAAATCACATGCATACTTATCATACTTAATGTAATTCGATTTGGATGCGGATGTCAAATGTCGGATCAAGCAGAATAGAATGCTCATACATATGCTAAACATGCTTTTAAAATGTAATTAAACTATCTTTGAGATGTGTATGACAGATATAAACCATGAGATCAAAAATAAATGCAATTTCGGTTGAATTCCCCTACCTCGGATCAAGTTTCTTCTAAGCAAATCCAAAGCTTTTTCAAGGCATCTTAGTCTGATCCTAGACCATAAATATGTTACTCTAGGTGTTAGAGTGACAGATTGTGAACCTGCACAATGTCCAAATTGCTTACATATAAATTTTCTAACTGTCTGAAAACAGGGTTTATTGATCGATCAATACCTTGTTGATCGATCAATGAACTCTTCATTGATCGATCAACACCCTTGTTGATCGATCACCAAAGCACCCACTGTTTGTCTATCTTGTACACCATTGATCGATCACCATGTTGGTTGATCGATCAATCGGTTTCTTGATCGATCACCACCGCTGATCGATCAATACCCAGTCAATTGATCGATCAACACCCTTGTTGATCGATCCAATATTAACTCAAATTCCCCAACTCTCTGCCATTAAGGTTACTTTACTGTGTATACAAATTGATCGATCACCACCCCTGTTGATCGATCAATACCCTGATCGATTTCACAACACCTTGTTGATCGATCAATTCTCCATCATCGATCAACACCTTGTTGATCGATCGACAATGACGAATTTTCAGTCATTAATGGAGTTCACCAACCAAATTTTTTTCTAACTTATTTTTCTTCCAAAAATTCATAAAAATCTTAACTGTTCTTATAGAACCTATACTTAGGGCATCCAACTGCCCATTTTTAAACAAGAGAGCTCACCTGTATGTGGGCCCTTTCGGGGTTTCGGCAAACACTCCGGATGAGGGTTTCGGATCAAGCTCTCGGAGTTTATCACCGATCCGAGTTCGACGAGCAACCTTTTAGCTCTGGTTCAGCATGCATACACTTCACACACACACACAACCCATACCTAAGCTTAATCCATTGGTCTCTACATACCCTAGCTTAGGAAACTCACCTTTCAATCTTGCTAACCCTGTTTTATACAAAAAAACCCTCTTGCAAACCTACCTAGCTACAGACTCCTTAGCTGTTAGAACCACTAGGGCAAGGGGAAGAAGAAGAAGAAGAAGAAGAACTTCCTCTACCTCTCCCTTCCTTCACTTATAAGCTACCAACTGAAATATCTTAGATATTTCAGTTGCTTCTCAAATTTTGATTTCGGTGTGAAACACCAACATGTCGATACGGCGTAGTGTACCGTTTTAACATCGTACTCAACTCGGATCGAAACGAGTTTTCATACGTAAACTAACCTACTTATAGGCTAACACTATTTCCATTAATATTAATTCCAAAGTTTTAAATTTTCTGTCTCGATTTCCGTGCCGGGCACGTACATCGATGCGGTTAGTTTCTGGTTCAAATTTTCTGGGTCATTACATTATCCCCCCCTTAGGAATTTTCATCCTCGAAAATTGACTAAGCAGTGGGGCCACATGAGATGGGGTTCCGAACGAAAACCCACAGATGAACATACAGAGACAAAGATATAAAAGATGCAGTACAGAAGAAAATATAGAAAAACAGAATAAGGGAACGATAGTTCCAAAAAGAAATAATATCAGATAAATAGAATAACAGGTAAATGAGTATGGGAATACCTGTGGGGACATCAGATGGTCCACTCGCGCCAGATGGTCCAGTCCCGGCGGGGACCGGCATGGTGGGCGGAGCAGGAACAGGAGTGTAAGTGCGAGGATCTACAACGTGCTCACGGGCATGCGCAATCATCGGGGTCGAAGTCGTCATGTATGCCTGCTGCATCAAGAGCTCTAACATGCCCTCGGTCGAGTCATGAACATCCCATCCAAGCGCTCATGTATGTGTTTGTTACCTCGAGGACCGCAGCAAGCAGCGTCAAGAGTAACGGTGGATGGGGCGGTGGATAGGGATAGGGGCAGTGGGGTAGGGTGGACGTGATTTAAGAAGAACGCAGTGGGCCGTGATGGGGTAGCAAGTCGAGGTAGCACCTCGGGTTGAGGTGGTGATCGATGGGGCCTCCCCACTAGGAGCCAGACATCGGTGCCCCACCCTCGGGAATAACGGGCTCTCGTCGTCACCCTCCTCCTCGGGTAGTCTCTTGACCAAAAGATTATAACTTTTGGTCCAGTCCTTTAGCTTAAAGACTTTAGTGTTGTTGGTTAAGCGTGGCTCATTAGGAGCCAAGCTATAGTGCTCGCGTAGAGCAACATATTGCTCCACCAGCTTTGTGATTAGGCGAGCATAGGGGATTTGTTTTGTGCCTCCCGCCTTCGCTTTCTTGGTCATAAGGTCGTGGGCGGTGATGATGCCCTCAATCACGACCTCGGCCATCGGATACCAACGATCCTCAAAGGCCGAAAAGAGGGCCATCTGGACAACACCAGTCCGTGAGGACTTGTGCAAAAATGGAACGAGTGCACACTTGAAATAAGTATCAAGCATCCACAGTTTGTCGGGTAGTTGGGCCCTAGAAATGGATTGGCCCTTCCCATGCTTGCCGTTGGTCATCTTGGTGATGACATCAGCAAAAGGAACCTCTTTCTCATACGGTGGCGCCAAGCCACGCGTATCAAGGTGAGTGGTTGCACACTCTAGGGCAGCGGCAACATGGAATCGATTGAATTTATATTCAAACCCGTCAATGGTAGTGACGAGTCGGTGTCGGGAATCCCCCCAACGAAGGTTTTGGAAAAAGAGCCGCACTATGCGAGGGCAATAGTGATCATAGAACGGCTCAAGCAAGGGTTTTAACCCTAATTTTTGAAGGTAGCCCTTGGCCCAAGCCATTTCGGGGCGATCATCGTAGAGAGTAGGAATAAATCGATACTCGGGAAGAAAGGTTTTGGAAGCCCACCACTCTTTCGGGACTTCACGCTCAATGGGGGCCGGGATGGGTGGAACCACATCCGAAATCGGTGCCATGGGTGGCACGGTCGGTGGAGGAACGGGAATGGTGGGTGGCACCGAGGCACGCGCCCGAGATGTGGGTACCTTACGCGAAGGATTCTTCGTGCGAGGTCCCATGATCAAGTCCTTACAAAAAAATGAAATATAAGACTCGAAAGGAAGCAAACAAGGATTTTACCGGGTGAATGGAGCGATGTCCACGCGAATCAAGCCGGAGAAAGGATGGGAATGGCCGGAAGTGAGTCGGAAGGAAAGTTGAAAGGTCGGAGTGCAAAAGCCCCTTGCTCGTTCACGTGAATAGGATAGAGCAAATGACCGTTCAAAACCCTTTTTATAACTCAAAAGTGTGTTGGTGATCGATCAATTCATTGGTGGTTGATCGATCACCACAAAAAGTTTTTAAGTTCAAAACAACTGAACCCGACCTGTTGATCGATCACCACATTCAATGTTGATCGATCAACAGTCCACTTGTTAATCGATCACCAACCTCCCTGTTGATCGATCAATGTACCTGTTGTAAAAATTTCTTGTTAAAATGGGACCGTTAAAATGACTTAACCGTAATGGAAAGATACCGGTACACGTACATCACATACATGACCCAAAATATACGACAAATCGAGTTGATGAGATAAATCTAATCATCAAGTTATAATCACGATGATGAATTTAGAAACAAACTCAAAAAAGAAATTTACCTTGCGCATTAAGTGAACAAGTGTGGATACTGTTCACGGATCTCGGCAGCACGTTCCCAAGTGGCTTCCGAAGCAGTATGATTCCGCCATTTGACAAGTACTAGCGGAATTAATTTGGTCCTCAAAACTTGATCCCGTTGATCCAAGATCTCTATCGGTTCTTCAACCATGGTTAGATCTTCTTGTAAATCAATCGGTTGAAAATCCAAGACATGTGTCGGATCATGCACGTAACGTCGCAGCATCGATACATGAAAAACGTTATGCATGCTCGCCAACTGTGGTGGCAAAGCAATCCGATACCCAACCTCGCCAACTCGTCCGAGTACCTCAAAGGGGCCAATATACCGAGGACTCAACTTTCCTCATTTTCCGAAGCGCATGACACCCTTTGTTGGCGATATTTTTACAAACACATTGTCTCCAACCTGAAAACAAGTGTTAATTACCTAACTAATTACTTAAACTAGAAAATCGTAACCTCGGGAATGCATTAAAGGATACCTGAAACTCTACGTGTATCCGATGAAGATCGGCATAACTCTTTTGGCGACATTGAGCAACCCTCAATCTTTCGCGGATCAACCGAACTGCCTCGGTTGTACTTTCCATGATATCAGGTCCCAAAATAAGTTTCTCACCGACTTCCTCCCAGTTCAATGGAGATCTACATCGACGTCCATACAAGGCTTCATAAGGCGCCATCCCGATACTCGACTGATAGCTGTTGTTGTGTTTAACTCGATCAAAGATAGATGTTCATCCCATGAACCTTGAAAGTCCAACATACAAGCTTGCAACATATCTTCGATGATCTGGTTCACTCTCTCAGTCTGCCCATCTGTCTGAGGATGAAACGCTGAGCTGAACTCCAATTTAGTACCCATGCCTTCCTGGAATCGTCGCCAAAACTGCGATGTATAAAGCGGATCTCTATCACATACTATACTGACTGGTATGCCGTGTAACCGGACTATCTCCTTCATGTCATGTACCTGCAAGCTTGCTAGTAAACGAAAAGTCTTGATATGGCAAGAAGTGTGCAGATTTGGTCAACCTATCAACAATGACACCCATATGGCATTGTTCTTCCTCAATGTGCTTGGCAACCCTAAGATGAAATCCATAGAAATGGCTTCCCATTTCCATTCTGGTACTGGTAGAGGTTGTAACAACCCGGCTGGACTTCGATGATCTACTTTCACCTGTTGGCAGACCAAACATCGAGACACAAAATCTGCTACATCTTTCTTCAGTCCTCTCCACCAAAAACTGCGCTTGAGATCTTGATACATCTTGGTACTCCCAGGATGTATAGCATATGTTGACTTATGTGCTTCTTCTAGAATAGTTTCCTTAAGATCTTTATCAGCTGGTATGCACATTCGATCTCGAAACAGTAAAGTACCATCATCCTTGATGGAGAAATCAGGTCGAATCCCGTTAATCACATCCTTGCGAATGGCCATAAGCTCATCATCAATCATCTGGAGCCTACGCACGTTATCAAACAACGTGGGCCGTATCACTATGGTAGCCATCAATGCCCCTGAACCTTTGACGTCTATCAATGCATCGCACAAGGCCAGGTCCTCAAGTAGATGCCACCTTTGTATTCTGGTAATAAGGTGTGACAACTGAGCAGAAGACTTTCTGCTCAAAGCATCTGCCACAACATTGGCCTTCCCAGGGTGATACTGGATGGAACAATCGTAGTCTTTCAAGAACTCCATCCATCTGCGTTGTCGCATATTTAAGTCCTTCTGGGTAAACAAATACTTAAGGCTTTTGTGGTCGGTGAAGATATCAAACGTCTCACCGTACAAGTAGTGCCTCCAAATCTTCAAGGCAAAGATTACCGCAGCCAACTCTAAGTCATGAGTCGGATAATTCTTTTCATGCTCCTTCAGCTGTCTAGAGCCATAAGCGATAACCTTCTTGTGCTGGTTGAGGACACAACCCAAACCACCATATGATGCGTCACTGTAGATAGCAAAACCTCCTCTGCCAGAAGGTATTGCCAACACTGGTGTCAGTAGTCGACGCTCTCTTCAATTCCTGGAAGCTCTTCTCACACTGATCAGTCCAATCAAATCTAGCATTCTTCTTAGTGAGCTGAGTGAGTGGACCTGATAGTTTAGAGAACCCCTCTACGAACCGTCTGTAGTATCCGGCCAAACCAAGAAAACTACGGACCTCTGTTACTGTCCTCGGCTGTTCCCAGTTCACAACGGCTTCAATCTTAGCCGGATCCACTGTAATACCCTTTGCAGAGACGATATGACCCAAGAAACTAACTTGGTCAAGCCAAAACTCACACTTACTGAGCTTCACATAAAGTTTGTGATCTCTGAGGGTCTGCAAAGTAACACGTAGATGCTCTTCATGTTCCTCCTTTGTCTTGGAATAGACAAGGATGTCATCTACAAATACCACTACTGATGTGTCCAAGTGTGGTTTAAACACTCGGTTCATCAAGTCCATGAAAGACGCAGGTGCGTTCGTCAATCCAAATGGCATAACAAGGAATTCATAGTGCCCATATGTCGGTTCGAGCAACGCCGTCTTCTCAATGTCTTCAGCTCTGACTCGTAGTTGATGATAACCCGACCGCAAGTCGATCTTCGTAAAGAACCTCGCTCCTTGTAATTGATCAAACAGATCATCGATTCTAGGAAGCGGGTAACGATTCCTTATCGTCAACTTGTTTAATTGCCGATAGTCGATGCACAAGCGCATTGAACCATCCTTCTTCCTGACAAACAATACTGGTGCTCCCCAAGGAGACACACTAGGTCGCACAAAACCTTTGTCAAGTAGTTCTTGCAATTGCTCCTTTAGCTCTTGTAATTCTGCTGGAGCCATCCGATAGGGAGCCTTTGATACTGGTTCAGTGCCTGGAATTAGATTGATTACAAACTCCACCTCCCGATCTGGTGGTAGTCCCGGTAAATCCTCAGGAAATACATCGGAATACTCGCATGCAATGGGAATATCGGATATCACATTTGTCTTCTCCCGTTGCTCTTGTAGGAAGGCTATATATCCACTGCATCCACTCTTCATCATCCTCTCCGCCCGAATAGCGGATATCAACGGAGCTACCTTAGACTTCACTCCGAAGAATCTAAAGGATCGCTCTTTTGGAGGACGGAACTTCACCATCTTCGAAGACAATCCACACTTGCGTGGTAGCGGATGATCCATTCCCAAAATGATGTCAAATCCTTTCATATCTAATGAATCAAATCTGCCGTGTCTCATGATCATCTCATCGCCACTACCATCGATTTACACACGGTGAGTGCATTCCGCACTACCGTAGGGATTGATCTTTGTCGGGATAAAATCTAGTTGTTCTGGAGTGGCACTCAATTCCTTTGTAAATTGAGGCCGTACGAAAGAATGTGTGGAGTCTGGGTCTATCAGGGCTCGTGCTCTATGGAAGCAAATATCGCAACTCCTATACAGTTTCAGTTCACCTACATACCAATATCAACATTCTGTAACGTTTTTAGATGTGTAGGTTTATGTGTACTCTTATAATCAAAACAAGTCAATTAATTTATATATATCAAATTTTCCAGTTCATTAATTCAAACTACACCATATCACTTGAATACTAATCATACCTTGAATAGCGTCATTTGATGTCGAGCATCGGTGGCATAGCGGCATAAGCCCGACCTTGAACTACAGTCGAGATGATCGCATCGTCGATCCGTCCGGACCGCTCCTTGCATCCCTTCCTTCCTCTGGCGATTCTGATTAAATGGCCCATCTTGCCACACACAAACATGCCCTGTCTCTCTCTATCCTACATCTTGTGTGGTTTCACACTTTGCACATATCGCGGCGGAGTGAAGGGCAGAGACTCTTGAAAGGTCCCTGAGTCATGAGGCCCACTACTGGAAGATCCAGCTGGTCGAAATGATCTGGAAGATGTAGGAGCTGCTGCTCTCTGATATGAACTCGGTCCTGAAGAAATCGCCGGTCGAGAGTGCGTAGGGTATCTCGGAGGTCTGGAAAATCTAGCCCTCTTGTTCTGCTCTGTATCCTGAGATTGCCCTTGGAATGGTCTCTCTCTCGCCTGCTTGTCCCTCCAAGAGAATTGCTTCTGATTTTCTTCTTCAGCTATGAGTGCCTTGGCCATCACTCCTTCATATGTCTCCATTTCCCACATGGCGACATCCTTTTGTAAATTTTGTCTCAGTCCCAGCTGAAACTTTCTCGCTCTCATCAGCTCTGTAGCTACGTGCTGAGGTGCAAATCGAGCTAATCTATCGAACTCAGCTCCATAGTCCCTGACTGTCATTGCACCTTGCTTCAGCTCTATAAATTTCACCTCCCACTGATGCCTCACAATTTTAGGAAAGTATTTATTATAGAATACCTCCGTAAACTCCTCCCATGTCCAAGGAGTGTGAGGAAACTCTCTCTGTCTATTTTGTGACACCGACTTCCACCAAGGTCCGGCGTCACCATCCAGTTTGAAAGTGGCCCAACGCACTTTCTCTACGTCATTACCTTTGTAACACTTCAAAGAGCTTTTCCATCTCTTCTATCCATCCTTCGCCTCAACGGGATCCGCTTTGACTGAGAAGTTAGGAGGTCTCATTCTCCTAAACTCATAAATCCACCAGTGATGGGGTGGTCTAGTCGCTGTTGAGCTAACGCAATGTCTGCTAGCGACGTAATGCTTCCAACACCTGCTCCATCCTCTCTTCACTTCTCCTTCTACCTCCTCTGGGTCCCAATGGAACCGCATTTGCTTGTGAGAGGAACTCCAAGCCCCTCGACGAGCCTATAACCTCGGGCACATCCCTCAGAGGAATCTCTCTCTGACACTCTACCTGCTGTGCCCTCCTCGAACTTAGGGCCCATCTTTGATCTCATTGTGAAAACAACAACATTGATCAGTACATATAGATTGTAAAAACAATCCGTTATGAACCCATAGTTCAACCTAAAGCCTAGGCTCTGATACCAACTGTGACAGCCCCAAATTTCTGTGCTCAGAAATCCGTGCCATCAGGATCATGCTCTGGATGATCCCCAGGACAAATCACACAATATCTGTATAAAGCGGAATTATACAGATACAATCCCACAGCGGCAGGTAGAGTCATCTAATGAATCAATCTAAAAGTAAGAACAATAGAGAAACCTTCATTTATAAATGTAAAAAGTATACATTCTCAAAAAGGAACCAAAAAGAACCATCGGTGACAAACATCCATCACCCAAACAATGGTTCCCAATGATGGTTCCGATAGAATGTATAATAACACTATAAATAAAAATAAGATATATACAAAAATTAATACAAAAGTGGCCACCAGGCACACATAATCCAAGGTCTCCAACAAAACATACTATCCCAAAATGTCTAAGCTATACCCAGTCTATGGGTAAAAGTCGTCAGCTGGGGTGTCCGTCTCCTCGTCCTCAACCTCAACCTCAGGATCAGGCTGATAGTCTGGGTCGCTCTCCGAACCGGGAGCTACCGCCTCAGAACCTAAATGTTTACGAAAACAGGGTGAGCTACATCCTAGCTCAATAGAAGAATTCCAAATAAAATTGCATCCTAATTGCATAACATGGTCATCAAAGAACAAAACTGAATTTATGCAACAGATGTATAAATCATGAGACATTTATCCAAAACAGTACGGAATTGATGAATACAACATATAATGACTTAGTGTAGTATACTTAAGTAACTCCCGTGAGTATAGCACGTTGTAGCCAGATTTGGTCCGATGGATAAATCCCAACCATCGTCGTTCACATGAACAATTTTCGGAATTGCAACAATGCCCCACACCTGGAGTGCAATTGTGCCGAGGATTACAAAGCAAATGCACAAGTGTGCCTGAAACGGATATACCGCCGAGTCGGTGGGATTTTTACGGAATATTAAACCTCAAATCACATGCATACTTATCATACTTAACAGAATTCAGATTTCGGATGCGGATGTCAAATGTCGGATCAAGTACAGAATAGAATGCTCATACATATGCTAAACATGCTTTTAAAACAGAATTAAACTATGCTGAGATGTGTATGACAGATATAAACCATGAGATCAAAAATAAATGCAATTTCGGTTGAATTCCCCTACCTCGGATCAAGTTCCTTCTAAGCAAATCCAAAGCTTTTTCAAGGCATCTTAGTCTGATCCTAGACCATAAACATGTTACTCTAGGTGTTAGAGTGACAGATTGTGAACTGGCACAATGTCCAGTGGTTCTTACATATAATTTTTCTAACTGTCTGAAAACAGGGTTTATTGATCGATCAATACCTTGTTGATCGATCAATGAACTCTTCATTGATCGATCAACACCCTTGTTGATCGATCACCAAAGCACCCACTGTTTGTCTATCTTGTACACCATTGATCGATCACCATGTTGGTTGATCGATCAATGGGCTCTGTGTTGATCGATCACCACCACTGTTGATCGATCAATACCCAGTCAATTGATCGATCAACACCCTTGTTGATCGATCACCAATATTAACTCAAATTCCCCAACTCTCTGCCATTAAGGTTACTTTACTGTGTATACAAATTGATCGATCACCACCCCTGTTGATCGATCAATGTACCACCTCGATGATCGATCCTTGTTGATCGATCAATTCCATATCAATGATCGATCAACACCTTGTTGATCGATCGACAATAACAATTTTAGGTCATTAATGGAGTTCACCAACCAAATTTTTTCTAACTTATTTTCTTCCAAAATTCATAAAAATCTTAAGTTCTTATAGAACCTATACTTAGGGCATCCAAGCCCATTTTAAACAAGAGAGCTCACTGTATGTGGGCCCTTTGAGTTTCGCAAACACTCGGATGAGGGTTTGGATCAAGCTCTGAGTTTATCACCGATCCAGTTCGACGAGCAACCTTTTAGCTACAGTTGACATGCATACACTTCACACACACACACAACCCATACCTAAGCTTAATCCATTGGTCTCTACATACCCTAGCTTAGGAAACTCACCTTTCAATCTTGCTAACCCTGTTTTATATAAAAAAACCCTCTTGCAAACCTACCTAGCTACAGACTCCTTAGCTGTTAGAACCACTAGGGCAAGGGGAAGAAGAAGAAGAAGAAGAAGAACTTCCTCTACCTCTCCCTTCCTTCACTTATAAGCTACCAACTGAAATATCTTAGATATTTCAGTTGCTTCTCAAATTTTGATTTCGGTGTGAAACACCAACATGTCGATACGGCGTAGTGTACCGTTTCAACATCGTACTCAACTCGGATCGAAACGAGTTTTCATACGTAAACTAACCTACTTATAGGCTAATACTATTTCCATTAATATTAATTCCAAAGTTTTAAATTTTCTGTCTCGATTTCCGTGCCGGGCACGTACATCGATGCGGTTAGTTTCTGGTTCAAATTTTCTGGGTCATTACAAATTTATACGATTAAAAAGGGTTTAAATGTTATGGGATATGCTAAACCTTCAGGATTGATTTGTAATTATGTAAAGTTGGTTCTATAAAATCTCTTAACGTTCTACCATCAACGCAATTAAGAAAAGTAAGAATTTCTAGAGTTTTGTGGCTCCCTATAGATCAAGCCAAATATAAAATCACCGTAAGCTTTTATTTTGATTAAATCTAATAGATCTAATTTTTCTAATTTTATTTATGTTGCGATGATTTAGATCTTCAATCCAGAATCTCACACGGCCACCACAGAAACACCGATTTGTTATTGCTTGTCCGCGTTGTATGTCATGCTTACCCCCATGGCTTCTCTAGCATGTTACGAGTCACCTTGTGAAAAGTTCCTTATTTGGTTTTCTTTTTGTCCGAGTTTGGTTGTGTATGGCATAGCTCTCTGCTAGCCCTTGCCACAACAAAGTTCACCTTCTTTAGTTGGTTCCCATTTTCTTTTCTAACTCTCTGCAAATGAGGATTTACCTACTCTAGCAGTAACCTCCCTGATATCTACTAAGGTTGCGTATGGCATTACTCTTTAGTAGCCCCTGCCATAGCAGAGCTCACCTGCTTTAGCAGGTTCCCATCCTCTTTGTTAACATCCCGCTACCTACTTTAGCAGGTACCCTTCTCCTTGATAACTCCATGCATAGCAAGATTTTATGCATGATTTACCTGTTTAGCAGTTCTACCCTCCTCTCTACTCACTCCTTGTTAGAGCTGATTTTATTTGCTCTGATTGGGAGCTATTAGAGAGCAGGGAGGTTATTGCTAGTGCAGGTAAATCATGCATAAAATCTTGCTATGCAAGGAGTTACCAAGGAGAAGGGGTACCTGCTAAAGCAGGTAACCGGATGCTAACAAAGAGGATGAGAACCTGCTAAAGCAGGTGAGCTCTGCTATGGCAGGGGCTACTAAAGAACAATGTCATACGTAGCCTAACTCCCTACCAAAGCAAATAAAATATGCTCTGGCAAAGAGTAAGTAAAGAGGAGGGTAAAACTATTGAATAAGTAAATCTTACTATGCAAGGAGTTATCAAGAAGAATGAGTACCTGTTGAAGCAGGTAACAAGATATTAGTAAAGAGGATAACCTATTTTAACAGGTGAACTCTGCTATGGCAGAGGCTAGCAGAGAGCTATGCCATACACAGCCTTTATTAACACTTCCTCCAGCTCAATCTGAAAACTGGAGCCTTCCACCACCAAGGGAATGAAGTCAGGAATTTTCAGGAACACAGCCAAGTTCCTGAACTATTTAACCTTCACTGGCGAACTAATCAAATAATCCAACTTCAAGCCCTCTTTATGGAACTCAACAAAGGATCCAAATGTAATTGAAAAGCTAATGAAGGTATCAGAGCTCTAATGCATGGAAGGGAACCCCATTGATTTGTGCATATTTGAAGATGTCATTGGTTTTGAGGCAAATCTGAACTGTTGAATGCCACTCTCTAAATGTCACCTCCATTATTGACCAAGTGGACCCTTCAGGCAACTATCCTTATCGGCCCGCCCCAACCGAAAATGAACAAAAAACAAATGCCTGAAATGAAAGACACTTCAGGACCATTGCCATCTTTTAAAGTATTCTCGACCCAGTTTCTCATTGCCCCTTCTTGCACTTCCTGTCCCATTTCCCCCAAAAGGCATCTGCCCTGGAGAAATCCTCTATGACACGAGGTATTGTATATAGGGATGCATATTCGGTGTACCGAACCAAAAATTTCGATTTTCAGTTCAGATCAGCCTGAACTGAAATTGAACCAAAATAAGTCGGTTCGGTTTGGTATTTTTCTTCTTTTTTTTTTTTGGAACCAAAACCGAAACAAAAAAACCAAATATTCGGTTTCAGTTTTTTTTTCTATTCTTTTTTATTTTTTATGCATATTTTCAGTTTTTCGGGTTTTTCATTTTCTTTTTTAATTTTTTTCAGTTTTGGTTTTTGCCACTCAAAATCATGTCGAATCAAGAATCGGTTTGGATCGGTCGAATCGGCTTTTAATTTGGTTTGCATCCCTAATGGCTAATTGATATGACCACCTTGTTTGCTCCATTCTCTACCACTGGATTTCTGGTCACCTTGAATGTCCTGATCCCTCAATGTGTTGCTCTGATCCTTCAACTGGATCTCTATTGATCTGAGCAATGACAAAGTCCATGGCGCTAATGCTCCATCCTTTATTCAAATCAATCACATTTTGCTTGGAAAGAACCAAACCCCTTTTCTGAGAGCTGGTTCCATCAGTTCTAAAGGCTCTCATTTGTCCTCTTTTTCGAACGTCTTGAGTTGAATTGTCATTGGCATTGCTATTTCAAGCACAAAAAAACTTCTCTATATATTGAAAGACCCTGAAGAAGGGATGCAAATTCGGTGTACCGAACCGAACCAAAATTGATTTTTTTCGATTTTCGGTTCGGTACACCCCACACCGAATCCGAACCAAAAGCCATCAATGTCGGTCCGGTTCGGTAGCTTTTTTTCTTTTTGAAACTGACATCGAAACCAAAATATTTCGATTTTTTTAGTTTGGTTTCAGTTCATTGTGGGTATTTTACCTACCATTTTTTATTTTTTTTAAGGTATTTTCTCAGTTTTTTTGGTTTTTTTTTCATACTTTTCTGTTTACTCATCCCACCCCCTTGATTTTCGATTTTTTCCACCCTAAACCGAAACCGAATTGGATTGGATTTGGTTCGGTTCGGTTTTTTTCGGTACGGTTCGGGCCAATTTGGTGTGCTCAGTTTTTGGTTCGATATCGGGTTTCGGTTTAGGGTTTGCATCCTGATGAGTAGTGAAATATGATGATATTTTACCCCTAGATACCTACATTTAGCTATCCGATGAAGGTTATTTAATAAGAAGTATTAGATTTGAAGTGTTTCAGGTAAATACAAGCCAAGTGCAGAAAACAGCCCAAGAATTTTGAAAATAATGTCAAAACACTGTAGCTTTGGGTCATCGAGCATTTGGTGTGACTTGTAGATCAATTTGGACCTTCAAGAAGGCCGAATTATGAAATTTTCAAAACATACAAGTTGTAGATCTTTCTGTCAGCTTTCCAACGGCGTAAGAATCGCCTCAATCCGAGTTCGCGACAGAAAGTTATGGCCAAAATATCGAAGCAATGTCTGATGCAAAGTTCGGCGGGATTTCACGAAAATCTAGGAGGTCGATGCATCGACCCTATTGGGTCGATTAATCGACCCTAAATTTTCGAGTTGGAACACCTCTGCAGCTGAGAAACTTCGGCTCTATTTAAAGCAGATCAAACACTTCGGGAAAAAGGGAATTAGAGATAGATAATTAGAGAGTTAGTTTTGGCTTTTCTTTTTTAGAGTTTTTGGAGAGAATTTTTTAGAAGATTATTATTCATTATTATTATTTTTTGGTTTTAGACTCCTCTTAGCATCTTTTCAAGAGTTCTTCTTTCTCCTTCTTCTAGGGTTCCATCTGGGTAGATTGTACTTAAGATTTGCACTGTCTTTCTTTTACATTCATAGATTGTATTTAGGAAAAGGCATTGTAAACAAAGATCTTTTGGAAGAAATAAAAAGAGGAATGGCTTTGAATGAACAAGGAGATCTTACACCAAAGATGAGCGGCTAAATCAGTAGATCGGGGAAGATGTAATCCTCAGATAAGTACCCTTATTTATGATTAATACCATAGTCGATTTATTGTCATCATGGAATCGTTTGTTAAAAGTTTGTATTATTGAAAATATATTGAATGCTTGTTATGACCGTTGATTGCGCGTATCAACAGCTATAATCGCTAGATCTGGACCTGCAGACTGATCTAGGCTGCAGAGCGATTATGTTTTTACTGTTGTGATCTAAACATTATGAGATACGCTATGCTTCTTACATGACTCATACCGCAATAATAGGCTGAGTCATTATTTTTAGATAGGGTATGCCGGATTGATGATCATATTTTATTACGAATCATCTCTATAGACGAATGATGGTGTGAATGATGCTTTAATGAAACTGTAGGTTTTAATGGTAGAAAAGGGGTACAAATCTGGGGTAGCATATTCCTTGATCTCATTTAATTATTGTTTTAGATTCATCAGTAATTAGTTGTTTAGATTAATTTATTTTTCTTGCATTTAGGAAAAGTGTGATAAATTTTTGGTAAATTGAATCTGTCCTTTGGTACTTCCTTGGGGACATTTTTTGTGACAGCCCGGATTTCGGCACCCCGAAACCCGTGCCATCAGCACGATCATCTTGACCGTGCCCTTTAGCTAAGCACGGAACACTGGTATATCAAGCATCAAAAAGTATAATAAACGAAATTGCGAAATTTAAATCTATATTAATTAACTCTCCAAAAGACAGTTCTACCCTCATACCTCTGCATGAATGGAGAACCGATCCGAACCATCGATGATAGGAATCATCACGGATGGTTCGTCCCAAAAGAATAATCCCAACTCCCTATATACATGGTTTTAAACAAAATCAAGGCTTGACATACCAAGCCGTACAAAATCTCTCTAAAAGCCCTCAAAGCGGCACAACGGAGTCCTCTAGAAGAAGTCCTTAGGAGGTGGCTCCAACTCGTCATCGGCCGCAAGGTCCAACTCGCCGGGATCAGCGTCTCCTGAAGCCTCGGCAGCTGCTAGTAGTGGACCTGCGACGTATAGTCTATAGGGTGAGCTACATCCTAGCTCAATAGGGAACAAACACGGTTGAACATATAAATTATAACTCACATATATTCCATGATATGCCATGCATGATGTATCTATGCAGTCATTGATGAAACAGTTAAAAAGCATTTCGTTTTACTGTTGATTACTTATGTTTTTATTTACTCATGAATGATGCTGAAAAGGCCTAAAGCAAAACTTAAACTTTCAACTTAAGTAATCTCCGAGCAATATAGCATCGAGCCCCGATGAGATACCCATCATCGTCATCTATATAGACAGTTTTAACCGTATTCCCTGGGAATACAAATAGTACCCAAGCCCCTTTCCCCTGGGGATTGGTGGCGGGGTTTCACTTTTCTCAATCAACACCCCTGGGGTGTGCTTACTATGTACGGATAAGCCTCCGCACTGGCCTACGGTTTCGCCGCCGTATCGGTCACGAATATCCTGCCGTGTCAGTCGTGGATATCCCGCCACGTCGGTGGGGTACCCTATCAAACCTCAAATAATAAAAATATCGGTGCCTTACATATAGTTATTCACCGTGTAAATGTGCTATCTTATATCAGTTAGGCCCTATCAAACATGATTCAATCCTTGGATACATCCCTGGGATGTATCCATTTACTTGCATCACACCTGATGCTCTTATCTCTTTACTTCTTCATCCCCTGGGGATTGCTCATTATGATTACTCTTATGAATGTCACACACACACACTTTTCACAAATTCTTAAGAAATAACAATTGAATTGAATTCTATATCACTACATACATGCTCTTGTAAAATAAGGTACATGTTCAAGGTGTTCCCTACCTCAAGTCTTCATTTGATCAATGCATCAAGGTCCCACGTGACTCCTTGTGCACTGGTCCACACGTACCACCTATGGTACCACATAACAGGTGAAACACATCACAAAGGGTGCAATAAAGAAGGTATAAGACCCTCCAAGAATCTTAAAGTCAAACCCAAAAGTCAACACAATTTATCTCAGTCGATTGATCGAATTCCAAAATCGATTAATCGAAGGTCAATATCGATTAATCGAAGTAAATTCGATTAATCGAAATTCTCTGTTTCGCAAAGTCGATTCTCAATTCGAGTAGTCGAGTTTTCATTCGATTAATCGAATCCTAATTCGATTAATCGAAACTCTCAGTTTCGCAAAGTCGATTCTCAATTCGAGTAGTCGAGTTTTCATTCGATTAATCGAATCCTAATTGGATTAATCGAAATTCTCAGTTTCGCAAAGTCGATTCTCGATTCGAGTAGTCGAGTTCCTAAAATTGATTAATCGATCCCAAATCGATTAATCGAAAACTTAAATCGATTAATCGAAATCCCATTTCGATTAGTCGATTTTCCACAAGTCATTTCCTCCATTACAGGGTCCACTGAGTTCGATCGATTAATCGATACCCAAATCGATTAATCGAAATCCAAAGTCGATTAATCGAACTCCAATTCGATTAATCGAAATCGGGTCTTCTGACTTTTCAACTTCCTGGCCAATTTCGATTAATCGAAACCCAATTTCGATTAATCGAAATTGTCAGATTCAGGCCCTTTCGAGCTGTTCTTCCCAATCTTCTTCCATACTTTTTCCTCTATTTTTCTAAGCTATTATCCTATGATTTAACCCACATTCAACCACAACTTAACCCCTATAATCTATGCATTTTATTTACAAAAATTTTACCTTGAATAGATCTCAAGTTGATTTCAATCCAGTGGTTGGAAGGCTAGGGTTTCCAGCTTTGGCTCTAACAGATCCAAATTGGGTTGAATCCGGCTTTTATTGCTCGAATCTCCCTTCCTCAACTAGCATTTACTCATCTCTTTACTTCTCTCTCTCTCTCTCTCTCTTCTTTACTCTCCTTCAACAAACATCAAACTCTTGTTTTTAGGGCTATTAAACCCTTTTATCTATCTCCCTCTTTGTGTGTTGAGCACATACACCGTAGTAGGTGTAAGTGACTACACCTTCACAACACACACCACATAGGCATTTTTTTTTATCACATCTCATCCGTTCATTACACCACATACTAACTGTTGGACTTTCATTTGGTCAAACCTATGACCGATCGGGCACGGATCCCGAGGTCATAGTTTAGCGTGATTTTTCAGGCTATTACATTTTTAAATCTCTAAAAGAATTAATTAAAATTCACGTTTCTCTGTGAGTTCGACACCCTTGTTCTTGCCTTACTGCAATATATCTTGTACACTTGCAAGGGTTACATTTAAAATCGATCAAGTTTTTTACGCCGTTGCCGGGGAGATCTGCGAAATTTTGATTAATTCGGTTAGAGATTTTTTGTGTTTTGAAAAAAAAAAAAAATCAATTTTTAGATTTTTGTTTTGCAAAATCTTCTTTCCCTTATTTTTCTCTCTTAGGTAAGTATTTTTTTTTAGGAGTCTTTTAGGAAGTTGAGATTTTTAGGCTTTTTATTTTAGATTTTGTAGGAGTCTTTTAGGAAGTTGAAATTTTTAGACTTCTTATTTTAGATTTTGTAGGAGTCTTTTTAGGAAGTATAGATTTTTAAGATACCTTCCTTAGGAAATTTAGGAATCTTTTATTTTTTTCCTTATTTTTCTCTTTTATATAAGATTTTGTAGGATTACCATTAGGTTTAAAATTTGAATTTTTAATTTTAATTTTTGAAATTCGGATTTTAAAAAAATAATAATAATAATAATTTAAAATTTAATTTAAATTCGAATTTTAATTTTAATTAAAAAAAAAAAAAATCAAAATTTTTTCCCTTATTTTTCTCTTAGGTAAGTTTTTATGGAGTTCTTTTAGGAAGTTTAGATTTTTAGGATTTCTTATTTTAAATTTTTTAGGAGTTTATTTTCCTTATTATCCTCTTTTAGATATTTTGTAGGATTTTCTAAAATCTAGTTATTAATTTTTGTGGGACTACTTGCTTTAGGCTTTATAGGAATCTTTCTATTCTCTCCCTTCTTTTTCTCTTTTAGGTATGATTTTATAGGATTTTGTAGGATTGTCTTTAACTTTTAAAATTTAAATTTTATATTTTAATTTTCGAATTTAATTTTTATTTTTAAAATTTGAATTAAAAAAAATATATATCTTTATTTTAAATTCGAATTTTAATTTTAATTAAATATATATATATATATTTTTTTTAAATTCGATTTTTAATTTTAATTATAAAAAAAAATTAAAAAAAAATTACGCTTGTGTCAATCGATTGAAAATCTTTGCTTTAATCGATTGACGCTGAATATTTTGGGTTTGTTGTGGATTCATCAATCCTTGTTTGTGAGCGTGGTGCATGAGCTTTACTGGATCTCATCACCCACATCTACAACCGTTTAATCTTGAGATCGAAAGATCTTGTAGAGAGAATCGTAGAATTCAAAAGAATCTGTATCATCATACTGATATCATGGCTGATCAAAGGCAAGAAATGAATGGGAACAACCAGAATGGTAATAATGCAAATAATGGAAATAATGGGAATAACAATTACAATGAGGGCCCTAGAACACTCGAATATTATAATGATCCTGGTTTTTACGAGGATCAGGATAGTATCATGCATGATCTCATTCCAGAGAACCACTATAAATTCAAATCAGCAATGATTCAAATGCTACCAATTTTCCATAGTTTGGCAAATGAAAATCCGCACGTTCATCTAAATGAATTCACTGGGGTCTGCAAAATGTTCAGAGTCCACAATGTCACTGATGAGATAGCTAAGCTTCAACTCTTTCCTTTCTCTTTAAGAGATAAAGCAAAAATGTGGTTCTATTCCTTAGAACTGCAATCTATTCAGAGTTGGGCAGAGCTACACCGTTAGTTTCTTAAAAAATATTTTCCCATGACCAAAACCCTTGAGTTGCGTCAGAAGATCCAGTTCTTTTCCCAACAACCTACAGAAACATTTCATGAATGTTGGGAACGCTTTAAGGAATTGATTAAGAGTTATCCAAATCATCAAGTTCAAAGGTGACAACAAGTCCAAAGTTTTTACAATTGACTGATTCCAGAAGAGAGACGCATGGTTGATGCATCTTGCAGAGGATCGTGTGCCACGAAAGAGGCTGATGAGCTGTGGGCATTGTTTGAGAAGTTATATCAAACTTCAATCCAAAATGCGACAATGGAGCGAGCTAATTGGGATGTGGTAACAAAATCACATGTGTTGACCAGAAATGGATTATTTGATGTTAACAATAATACTTCTGATCTATCAACAAAGGTTGACATGCTGTCCAAGCAAATGAATATGCTCTTAGCTGCTACCAACCAAGCTAAAGCTCCTATCACCCCCACTGTGTGTTCAATTTGTGACCACCCAGGTCACATTGCTAATGAGTGCCCAACTACTTTGTCATTCATCCCAGATGAACCTACTCCTCAAGAGCGGGTCAATGTGACTCAATCTTATCAGCGGCAGGGTAGAAAGATGTACTCCAATACCTACAATCCGGAATGGAAAAATCACCCCAACTTAGGATGGGGAGGGTCGAACCAAACTGGTTAGGTAAACCAGCAGTACAGAGCCAACACAATGAGTGGACAACAAAATTTTTAACAAAATTTTCAGCAGAATTTTCGTCCACAATAGAATCCTAATTTCCAACAGAATTCCAATTTCCAGCAGAATGCTCCGTATTATCATCCAAATACTGAATATCGAAAAAATCAGAATTTCAATCAGAATCTTAATCAATCTCATACCGGCTTGAAGATTCTGATCTGGAAGAAAAGGTGATGCGAAGCATGCAATCTTTTCAGCAGATGATAATGAACCAAGTCAGTCAATTGGCCAATCAATTGAGTCAACGAGAGGAAGGTAGGCTTCCCAGCCAACCCGTCAACAATCCTCGAGGTCAAACACCACCTGATGAAGGACCATCGAATAGTCAACAGTTGAAAGTTGTTACGATGTTGAGAAGTGGGCGAGAAGTTGATAATCAAGTGGAAATGCCTGTGGAAGTTGATGCAGAAAGAGAAGCAGCGAAAGAGAAAGAATCAGAGATAAGAAAAGATAAAGGAAAAGAAAAAGAGAACGAAAAAGAGAAAGAGAAAGGGTAAGGAAGAGAGAAGGGAAAAGAAAAAGAAATAGAGGTAGTGTCACTTCCAACTGTCCAACAAGGACGTGAAAAAGAATCGGAACTTGAATCTGCACCTTATGTCTCAAAGGCACCATTCCCTCAATGCCTAACTCCTCCATCTAGAATGGGAAAGGGACCTGCAAAAATGGAAGAAATCTTTGAAACATTCAAGCAAGTAAAGATAAATCTTCCATTACTTGAAACAATCAAACAAGTTCCTGAGTATGCCAAGTTTTTCAAAGATTTGTGCACTCGTAAGAGAAAGGCACGTACTCATGTTTCAAAGAAAGTGTTCCTGACTAATCAAGTCAGTTCGATGTTGCAATTGGAAACCCCACAGAAACTGAAAGACCCTGGAGTCCCAACTATTCCATGTGTCATTGGTGGGCAACCAATTGGAAAAGCATTATTGTATTTGGGAGCAAGTGTTAATCTAATCTCATACTCAATGTACGAGAAACTCGGATTGGGTGAATTGAAACCCACAACGGTCACACTCCAACTGGCAGATAGGTTAGAAAGAAGACCTAGGGGTATTATCGAGGATGTTTTGGTTGGAATAGACAAGTTTGTCTTTCCAGTGGACTTTGTTGTTTCAAACATAGAACCACCTGTTAAATCCATTAATCAAGTCCCCATCATCCTTGGACGTCCATTTCTCGCCACTGCCAATGCTTGCATTAATTGTCGAATGGGAGTCATGGACGTTTCTTTTGGGAACATGAAGGTCAGATTGAACATATTTCATGCAATGAACTATTTCCCTAACAAGGATGAGGTCGAATGTTTTTACATCGATCAGATGGACGAAGTAGTGGATGAAGCATTACCATCAATGCTCAACAAAGAAGAATTTGAAACTGCTTTGTTAACCATCTATGAGGAAAAGGGATATAAAAGGAAGCAACCAGAGGAGAATAAGTTAAGTTCATCATGTCCAGATGATAATTTATGTGAAGTTGTGACTAAGATAGAACCATTACCCATTGAGGTAAAAGCTAAACCGACTCCATCAATTAAGGAGCCACCAACTGTGGAATTGAAACAGTTGCCTGAATCGCTCAAATACGCTTTTCTGGGGCCACGAGAAACGTTTTCGGTAATAATTTCATCCACGTTGTCAGAAGAACAAGAGCATGACTTGTTGAAAGTGTTTAAAGATCACAAGGAGGCTATTAGATGGACCCTAGTTGATTTAAAAGGGATTGACCCATCAGTATGTATGCATAAAATACATCTGGAAGATGAGAGTAGACCATCGAGGGAACCGCAAAGGCGACTTAATCCGAATATGTAAGAAGTCATTTTAAAGGAAGTCATTAAATTTCTCGATGCTGGAGTCATCTATCCGATCTTTGATAGTGAATGGGTAAGTCCAGTCCAAATCATTCCGAAAAAGTCCGGAATCACTGTGAAAGAAACTACTGAAGGAGAATTGGTCCTACTACGAAACTCTTTGGGTGGAGTGTCTGCATTGATTATAGAAAATTGAACACAGCTATCAGAAAGGATCATTTTCCCCTTCCGTTCATTGATCAAATCCTTGAGAAGTTAGCAGGACAGGAGTTTTATTACTTTCTTGATGGTTATTCGGGATACAATCAAGTGCCCGTTTTTCCCCCTGATCAAGAGAAAACGACATCCACGTGTCCTTACGGTACTTTTGCATATCGCAGAATGTCGTTCAGCTTATGTAATGCACTTGCTACTTTCCAACGATATATGTTGGCCATATTTTCGGATATGATTGACAAATTTATTGAGGTGTTCATGGACAATTTCTCTATTTTTGGGAAAATTTTGGTTCATGTTTGAACCACCTTGCACAAGTGTTACAACGTTGTGTTGATTCAAAACTTGTTCTCAACTGGGAAAAGAATCATTTTATGGTTCAACAAGGAATTGTGTTAGGGCATATTGTTGCAAAGAAAGGAATCGAAGTTGATAAGGCCAAAGTTGACCTAATTGCTAATTTGCCCCCACCGAAGAGTGTTCGACAAATTCGATCATTTTTGGGGCATGCTGGATTTTATAGAAGATTCATTAAGGATTTTAGCAAGGTGGCTAAACCATTGTGCACCATGCTTGGCAAAGATGTTCCTTTTGATTTCAACGAGGACTGCATGAAAGCATTTCTGAAATTGCGCGAGCTCTTATCAAATGCACCAATAATCCAACCACCGGATTATTCTTTACCATTCGAACTCATGTGTGATGCATCTAATTATGCTATCGGAGCTGTCTTAGGGCAAAGGGTGAACAAATTACCTCACGTAATTTATTATGCCAGTAAGACATTGATCGATGCACAGCTCAATTACACCACCACCGAGAAAGAATTGTTAGCTGTGGTGTATGCTCTCGATAAATTTCGATCTTATCTGCTTGGATAAAAAATAGTGGTCTTTTTAGACCACTCTGCATTGAAATATTTGTTGGCAAAGAAGGACTCCAAACCAAGATTGATCCGCTGGATCTTGCTCCTTCAAGAGTTCAATTTCAAAATCAAAGATAAAAAGGGAGTAGAGAATGTTGTGGCTGATCACTTGTCTCGCATTTTGCCTGAAGAATCATTTGCACCTGAACCTATCCGGGACTCTTTTTCAGATGAGCAATTGATGGCAATTGACGCGACTGCTACGAAAGCTCCTTAGTTTGCCAATATCGTGAATTATCTGGTCACTGGCAGAATCCCTACTGAATGGGGTAAGAATGATAAGCATCTCTTTTTCTCCCAAATTAAATATTATTTTTGGGATGAACCACAATTGTTTAAAATCTGTTCAGATCAAATCATTAGGAGATGTGTACCGGAAGAAGAGCAACTAAGCGTCATTAATTTCTGCCATGCTGGAGCCTGTGGAGGCCATTTCGGAGGACAGAAGACTGCACAGAAAATCCTTTAAAGCGGATTCTACTGGCCCTCCATCTTTCGTGACGCTGTTCAATTTTGCAAAAAATGCCAACGATGTCAACAGCTGAGAAATATTTTACGACGAAATATGATGCCTCTTAATCCGATTCTAATTGTTGAAATTTTTGATGTTTGGGGGATTGACTTCATGGGTCCTTTTCCCCCATCTTTCGGGTATTCATATATTCTTGTAGCTGTTGATTACGTTTTCAAATGGATTGAAGCTGTGGCAACCCGTTCGAATGACCACAAAGTTGTGGTCAAATTTATGAAAGAAAATATTTTTAACAGATTCGGGTTTCCACGGGCGATCATTAGTGATGGCGGTTCGCACTTCTGCAACCGCCATTTTGCTACTTTAATGAAGGAATACGGCGTCACTCACATGGTCGCAATGCCATATCACCCACAAACTAGTGGTCAAGTGGAAGTGTCGAACCGAGAGATTAAACTAATTTTAGAAAAGACGGTGTGACCAGATAGAAGAGATTGGTCTAACCGGCTATCTGATGCTCTTTGGGCCTATCGTACCGCCTTCAAGACACCAATTGGAATGTCTCCGTTCATAATTATCTACGGGAAAGCATGCCATCTTCCTGTTGAATTGGAGCATAATGCATTTTGGGCTATCAAAAGATTTAACTTTGATATGCAAGCGGCAGGATCAAATCGAAGGCTACAGCTGAGTGAATTAGAAGAGCTACGCTATGATGCGTATGAAAACTCCAAGATGTACAAAGAACAGTACAAGAAGCTGCATGATGAGTCAATTTCGTGAAAAGAGTTTCACATTGGGCAAAAGGTTTGGCTGTTTAATTCCAGACAAAAGCTTCACCCGGGATAACTGAAATCGAGATGGGAAGGACCGTATTAGGTTGTTTCTATTAGTGTGCATGGTGCGATTGAAATCCGCAGTCTCACGGACAATCGAGTTTTCAAAGTGAATGGGCAACGTCTTAAACCGGTGTTTGAGCCCATGACCCAGATGAGAATTGAGGCAATGCACCTTAGTGACCCAGATTCTTGATCAATGAAGAGGTTGAGCTGTCGACACTTAAACTCAGCGCTTCCTGGGAGGCAACCCAGTGTGTTTTATTTATTTTCGTTTTCATTTTTGTTTTTGTTAGTTCTAGAATATTTGTTTTTAGTTTAGTTTAGGTTGTTTTTAATTTCCAAATTAGTGTAGCCACCTTCAATCTATTTTTGGTCATGTTCTAATTTTATGCACATATTCTCTGCACCTGATCTTTGTGTTGAGGTACTTTTCAACAGGTTTGGGGGTGTAATACCTATTTCAATCAATGAGGACATTGTCATTTTTAGGTTTGAGGGTACGATTCTCTATCTTGCGTCACTTTTTTATTTTTCTTCATATAAAAAAATAAAAATAACAAAATAAAAAAAATAAAAAAAATAAATTTTGAACCATCATATATGAATTATTTTTCGATAGTTTTCAAACTTTAGTTGATGATGCATGTGAATTTAATTTTGAGAATATCGATGTCAGATTTTGAATGCTTGTATCTAGGATAATGAAGCTTAATGTGATATTTTATGGGTAATTTTGATATTCATGCTTAGAATTTTTACACTTATACCAAGCTAAGACTCAGAAATCGATGAACTGTTTTGAACGGTGAATCTTAGGTTCTTAGTGGAGACTAAACCTAAGAAGCTTTAGAGCCAAATATCCATTGTTGATGAGTGAATACATAAACTCGGAGTTTTCTTTGAATACGAATTATTTTGCATAATCTCATACACTTTATTTTGGCTTGTGACTTTGCATGATATCAAATTCATATTATTATGTTAGAACGTACTGTATATCTACTCAAGACAAATAGGCAAGGTTACCATCTTTTAAGGATATGATTGAAGGTCATCTTTGGCTCGTTTGTGCTTAAATACCTCACCTTATATAAATTTATCCTTCTAGTACCCCTTTGAGCCTATTGGAAAATTTACCTTTATACATTCTTTGATAAGCCACGTTAACCTTTAACCCTTCACCATTTCTGAAAATTCAGCTTTACCCGTCTTATTTCTGAGAAATTATGAACGAGAGATGAAAATGAATGAAAAGAGAGTAAGTAGAGAGATATTGAGTTGTGGTGTTTACTGAGAGTGTATGGTAAAAATATATAAGAAAAAGGGGAGAAAAAAAAAATTATGAAAAATAATGAAAAATATGAGGTGCTTCAAGAAAAGGAAATTCAAAAGAAAAAGAAAGTTGAGAAAATATTGAGAAAAATAGTGAGAGAGTAGAAAAGAAAAATAAGAGAAATAGAAAAATCAAAAAGGTGTTTCCTTTCCAATTTCTCAGAAATTTTGAATCCCAACTTCCCTTTCTTTCTTACCCTTTCCTGAGCCGCATTACAACCCTATAAAAAGACCTTCATGATCTGATCTTGCATTGGTAACTGCCTTGTGAAGAGTGAATATGTAATACTTATGACACTTGATATGATATGCTAAGGATATACAAGTATCTTCTTATGAGATTTATTTTTGTTCATTGATTGCATCGTGTTTCATTTATCATGTGAGACATTTTTATTTGCTTTGTATTGATCTCTCACATGTGTGCGAAAACTTACCCATCATCGGAGTGATTTTATTTCAAGAGTATACCTAAAGTGAGGATTGAGTCTAAACAATAGGTCCGACGATTTCCCGTTTGAACTAGTTCTGAGATGAATGAATTTTGGTTTGGGTTTGCACACACTTCACGAGTAAGAATGAATGGATGAGTTATCTAACGATTTGAGCATTAGACTAATTTGAATGAATGCTAGTATGATTAGTATAACATTGTTATTTAAAATTGAGGATTCACATGTTGAATTAATTAATGATTTTGAGTTTTGAATGGTATATATGTTATCAAAATCATATTTTGAAAACTCAATTTTATCGATGGTTTTAAAAATATATTGAAGTTTGTGGGTAACTTCACTGTAAACTCTCAGGAGACACAACTCCTCCACTAGGGATCACCTACGGGTTTAAAGGCTTGTTGCACGTGCTAAGTGCAATCGTGTTTCCTACGAAAGTGGTATTTATTTTCTTTAGTTTGCTTTGCTCGAGGACTAGCAAAGTGTAGGTTTGGGGTGTGATGAGTAGTGAAATATGATGATATTTCACCCCTAGATACCTACATTTAGCGATCCGATGAAGGCTATCTGATAAGAATTATTAGATTTAAAGTATTTCAGATAAATACAAGCCAAGTGCAGAAAACAGCCCAAAAATTCTGAAAATAATGTCAAAACACTGTAACTTTAGGTCATCGAGAACTTGGTGCAACTTTCAGATCAATTTGGACCTTCAAGACGGCCGAATTATGAAATTTCCAAAACATAAAAGTTGTAGAGCTTTCTATCAGCTTTCCAACAGCGCAGGAATCGCCTCAATCCGAGTTCGAGACAGAAAGTTATGACCAACATACCAAAATAGTGTCTGATGCAAAGTTCGACGGGAATTCACGAAAATCTGGGAGGTCTATGCATCAACCCTATTGGGTCGATTAATCAACCCTAAATTTTCGAGTTGGAACACCTCTGTGGCTAGAAAACTTCGGCTCTATTTAAAGCGAATCAAACACTTCGGGAAAAAGGGAATTAGAGATAGATAATTAGAGAGTTAGTTTTGGCTTTTCTTTTTTAGAGTTTTTGGAGAGAATTTTTTAGAAGATTATTATTCATTATTATTATTTTTTTGTTTTAGACTCCTCTTGGCATCTTTTCAAGAGTTCTTCTTTCTCCTTCTTCTAGGGCTCCATCTGGGTAAATTGTACTTAAGATTTGCACTGTCTTTCTTTTACATTCATAGATTGTATTTAGGAAAAGGCATTGTAAACAAAGATCTTATGGAAGAAATAAAAAGAGGAATGACTTTGAATGAACAAGGAGATCATACACCAAAGATGAACGGCTAAATCAGTAGATCGGGAAAGATGCGATCCCCAGATAAGTACCCTTATTTATGATTAATACCATAGTCGATTTATTGTCATCATGGAATCATTTTGCTAAAAGTTTGTGTTATTGAAAATATACTGAATGTTTGTTATCACCGTTGATTGCGCATATCAACGGCTATAATCGCTAGATCTGGACTTGCAGACTGATCTAGACTGCAGAGCGATTATGTTTTTACTGTTGTGATCTAAACATCATGAGATACGCTATGCTTCTTACATGACTCATACCGCAATGATAGACTGAGTCATTATTTTTAGATAGGGTATGTCGGATTGATAATCATATTTTATTACGAATCATCTCTATAGACGAATGATGGTGTGAATGATGCTTTAATGAAACTGTAGGTTTTAATGGTAGAAAAGGGGTACAAATCTGGGATAGCATATTCCTTGATCTCATTTAATTATTGTTTTAGATTCATCAGTAATTAGTTGTTTAGATTAATTTATTTTTCTTGCATTTAGGAAAAGTGTGATAAATTTTTGGTGAATTGAATCTGCCATTTGGTACTTCCTTGGGGACGTTTTTAAATCTCTAAAATAATTAATTAAAATTCACGTTTCCCTATAGGTTCGATACCCTTGTTCTTGCCTTACTGTAATAGATCTTGTGCACTTGCAAGGATTATATTTAAAATCGATCACATCCCTACCCTAAAGAAACTCAAAGAGCCATTTAATAATGGAAAATATGTTTTTCCATTATTAACAATGGAAAAGTATCTTTTTTATTATTTCACTTGGGTGAAGCCATTGATGGAGTCATTGGTGAGTTTGAGTTTCGTAAGTTTAACTTTTGAATAAAAAAAAGTTTTATAATACCTCATCCACCTTGGGCAAGTTGTCTTGACACCTAATCATCATGCTGGATGTCATGTGTTGTCCAACTTAAAGGTCCCAAATACTACCTTTGTCGGTAGCGTCCTACCAGGGATTTTCAATAAATGTGATCTGAATCGAATTGGCACTTCTCATATCACGGTAGGCCTCTCCAGCGACGCTGGGGCCGGGGCCCTAGACGCACTAGCGACCGGCACATAGGGGATTGGTTACCCGGGTTTCTCTACTTTGTATCCTGCACCTCACGTTCATGAATATCTACATTTTAACTGTGTCCCGAAGCACGCCGGCCCAGTATGCTTCTTGCTCTGGTCCTATAGCACCTAAGTGGCCGTAGGGTTTTACTGTTTTCTATTATAAATGAGGTTGAATTTAAGCTTTGTCCCAGCAATCTCATTCGTTTAAATGAAACTGTTTTTATCAGTATCCGCAGCTTCTTTCAAGTAACGATTTTGGGTCCATTATTTTATGTTAGTGGCCATTTTCTTTTGCACCCTTAAGCTCTCCTACGACGATTAGATTGTGATTCCCCACTTGTTCTTAGTGAATACAGTTATTCTTCCACTGATTACAAATAATGAACAAATTTTTTCTATAAATGGGTGTTCTGCCGAAGCATGGATGTATCAGATGTTTTCTAAGCAGAAACACTCTGTTGGTACACCCTAGATCTCCTTTCAGCTCATTTTAGTTAACTATTCTTTCCATTTGAGCAGTAGGTGACTTGGCACTCGGGTCGCTTTTTAGGATGTGTGCCCTGTGGAATCATCATGCGAGCCGTCTAATGGGTACATGATTGCCTGATTTAAAGCAGTCAACCATTCTGTCAAAAAATTCCCCATATTAACCAGAGATTAAAAGAAATTCGCAAAATAGATGGTCTTCCGAACTTTTTGCTGAATATTTGCTAGATTCATCGAATCACCAAATTTTTGTATAATTCTTTTGAATTTTTTGAATTTCCATTTCTGTGATACATGCTTTGATCATATTTCCTATTATTTTTGTATGATGGTAAATTGCTAACGCATAATACACTTATTTTATTATTTAAAGACATTGTTTTTAATATTAAGTAGGTTAATATATATTTACTGTCGAATTTTTAAAAATCTGTTTTCAAGTTTTTACTGGATTTATTCAAATTAAACCGAACTAACACCTTACCAAATGATTGCCGAATCCGAATTTGGGTTACAATCGTTAAACGTCATCTAAAATTATGAATATGTGATAGCGTTCGACTACTCTGAATCAGACGATGGAGATCATTTCCTGTCCCAATCTTTTACAACCAAGTTCTTGAGATCATGGCATACATATCCAAAATCGGATATAATGATTCCTCATGATAAATATCCCAAAAAGCGACCTGAGTACCAAGAGCACTTGGCACTCAAGCATGTTACAATCAACTCATGATACAAAGCATTCATGCTAACTCCTTTGCAATTGTAATGCAGATTGACCATGAAGGCCTTGCTTATACTCCTCATTGCATTTGTAGGGTTGGGCCTTATACTCCCCAAAACCTATGCCAGAGTGGAGGACCAGTTTGCAAATCAAGCCGTAAACCTTGGCCGGAGGGTTGATGGAGGGATCAAAGGTCAAGGTAAATTTGCCACCCAGAGCCTCGTAGAGACATCGGTGGCGAAACCCAATCCCTTCAGTGATTCTGATTCTTCTCCTGACAGCGATCATGTGCTAACCTATTCTCAAGTGAAACCTACCCCAGAAAAAAACCAAAAACAAACTCCAGAGAAAAAGGCTTAGAAGAGAGAAATCAATCGTAAATGAAGTGGAAACAATATAGTAGCCCAATATAGAGGGCACATGTTTGCTTCCACCAGCTATATACTATGTTATGTTGCATGGCGTTGTGCTAAAAGAAGTTGATGTCATGGGTAAGTGTGCTGCTTTGGCTAAATATTATCTGTATAATAACCATCTTGAAATAAATATCCATGACTCGCTTGGCTTTGTGTGCTTTCTAAGCTTTGTTTTTAGGTTATTTAGGAAACAAGCTGTGGTTGTAGAATTTGCAAAGTCAGAGGTATCCATCACCTTGGTAAAGGGTGAAGTATAGGGGTAAAGGTTGTACTCGGTGCACAAGGCTCTCTTCTATCAGGACAGAGCATATAGCATGTCATGGCTTACCGGTAAACTTTCCCTACTTAAATCCAAGCTCTCCAGCAACTATAAGTAAACACCGCTATAACCTCAAATGAGCAGCACAGTGACCTGAAACATCTTGGTTTACTGATGGATGAGTGATTAGAACTTAAACATATCCTGCTATTATTCCACCAGACTTGGCATCTAAAATTGGCATGTGAGGCTCTAGTATGGTGAGGAATGAGGACAGCAGCTTCTAGACTTGCAGTGTTGTTTTCTGTCCAATGGTTAGCAGCCCTCTATGACTCTAGAGAATGGAAGTCTTGCTTGCTGTGTCACTGGGGTGGTGGTGGTGCACCATCTCGAGAGTCCTCTGTAAAGAAACAAAGACTTTCTCAGTAATAGAAACAACAAGAATTTTTTTTTGAGAGGTAACACCAAATATAAAAAACTTTTAGATTCAAATCTCATCTGTGCAATGGTGGATGGCTGGCTATGGATTCATGATGACTTGATTGTTGGTGATCTGTGGTTGTGGCTACAAAATTAGTTGTTAATAGAGACAATATATTAGTAATAAGGGGGAATAAACAAGTTTTAGTAAAGATAAGAGACGAAGTTTTTTTTTTTGAGTTCTAGTTTAATGAAGGTGAACAGGTGGACTGCTATATCGGTTATGCTAGGAAATAGAAGAGTTCTAATTGGTTTTTTTTTTTTTTTTGAAACGATAACAAAGAAATATATTAAAAAACGCAAGCCACAAAAATACTTAGAAGAGTTCTATTTGTTGTTCTCTAGTTTCTCTGGGAAGTTTATTTGCTTGTCAATCATTGATCGTTATTGTTGTAGAAAGCTGTGGTTTGCATGGTTTAGATGAAAGATGATGTGCCTCTTGCATGTCTATATGTGTAAGGAGATTGTCAGTGTCGCTCACAGGGTATACCAGCAAGCTGACCCATGCACCTAAGCCCGTCAATGCTTTTCCTTCGGAGTAAGGGGAGAAATGGTGAGTCTTATAAGTAACATGGGGATTAGAGGCCATGGGTGCCTACCCCATGCACCCCAAGCCTCTAAAATGGTTTAAGATTATGCAATTTTGAAAGATGTAATGCATGGATAATCAATAGAGATTTTAGCAGAGTACGGCTAAAGATGGGGTTAAATGAATAGAAAAGAGGATGATGTGAGTGAAAAAATTCCCGACAAAAGATGAAATTAAATCCGTGAAATCGAGGATTTGGTGGCTAAAAGGTCATAAGCTTGATAACCTTATGATGTTGGAATTAATATTCTCCCAATGGATTTGGGTGAAGAAAGAGAAGAAAGCGAAAAGAAAGAGATAAAGGGAAATTAGGGTAGAAAGTTAGTTCTACTCACCCCTTTTCATTAATATATATCACTTGTAATAGAATTCCACGTACATCACCAACACCCTAATACATGTAATATACTAACTAGTGGCATACCCACACTATACAAATAACACGCTAGTACCTCCTTTCAAGTTGGTGCATAGATATCAATCATGCCTAGCGTGAATACAAGTTCACGTTATCTTAACCTTCCTAAAGCCTTGGGGAGTACATTGGCTATTTGTCCCTAGGAGTTGATTTGGGCGACACGAAATTCATTCTATTCAATTTTCGTTCAAATGAAATGTTAATCAACTTCAATATGCTTAGTCCTTCCGTGATAGTCTGCATTTTCTGTCATGTGTTTGGCAGCTTCATTATCTTTAAGAACTTCATAACGATTTTTACATTGATTCCGAATCATCTAAAATGAACCTAATCCACATTCCTTCATAAGCCCCTTAAGACACAACTTTATGTTCTGCTTTTGCAAATTGCAATGAAATTGGACACAACATGCTGCTTTTTGCTCCTCCAAGTGACCTAATTGCCTCAACAAAGGCATAATATTCTGTGGTAGATCTCCTATCAGTAAGTGATCCAACCCATTATGGATCTGTGTTTATGTCAACATCGAAGTGACCCTAATCTCTATATAGCAGGCCCTTCCAGGGACTAGACTTCCAAGTATTTGAGAATCTTGTATAGAACATACAAATGAATGGTACATGGAGAATGCATATGCTGACTCATAACCCACTGCATAAACAATATATGGTCTAATGATGGTGAGACATATCAACTTTCCAATTAGCCTTTGATACATGTGATTGTCCTGAAGTAGCTCTTCATCTTAAGAATTTATCCTGTGATTTTAATCTATTGAAATATTTGAGACTAACTTTCCAGTTTGCTCGAGTAAATCCAGAGCATACTTTTCCTGAGAAATACAAATACCCTTGCTTGATCTAGAAACATCGATTTCATGAAAGTTATTTAGGACCTCAAATCTTTAATATCGAACACTCGACTCACAAACTATTTAAGTCTCCAATCTCTTCTTCATCGTCACCCATGACAACAATGTCATCCACAAAAACTATTAATGTTAGACTAGTTCCAGCCACTTTTTTACAAATTAGGTGTGATTATGTTGACTTCTTTGAAAGCAAAACTTGACATTTGCATAGCAAAATTTCTTGAACCATGCTCTTGGTGACTACTTCTGCCATAGATTTCCTTTTTGAGTTGACACACACCCTTCTCCCCCTTATGAGAGAAGCCATGAGATTATGCTATATATACCTCTCTAAGATCTCTGGAAGTAATCCATTCTTAACATCAAATTGGTGTAGCTGTTATCACGTATGAACTGCAAAAGATGAGAGGACCAAAACAAAATTTAACTTGGTAATGGGAGTGGATGTGTCCATAATCAATACCACAAGTCTGTATACAGCCCTTAGCTACCAATCGGGCTTTATATCTATCTTTCAACCGACCCATCTCACCATTTAAACTCACTTACAACCTACTACGTTCTTTATTTCTAACAACAGTCACTTGCCAAATATTGTTTTGCTCAAGTACTTCCATTTCTAGAGCCATAGTACCCTTCCACTGTGGTTGAAATAAAACATCCTAGGGACTAGAAGGAATTGAAATAAAATCCGAAGATGAAATAAATGAAGAATGTAAAGCAAATAATATGATAAGATATGAGCTTATTGATAGGATGAGAAGTACCTGGTTGAGAATCGTTATGCTTATGTCCATGTCAGATACAAGAGGCGTTTTACTTTTTTGTGGACTAGCCTCGAGGGTTAAAATTTGGTCCTTGATTTGAGAGTGGGCATGTTCTTCTTCCATGCCCGCCCCCCCCCCCCCCGCGCAGATTGAAGGGTTGATAAAATTTTCCTTTTTCTTGTAATCTTTTGTTTTGTCTATCTCTTGAAACATTTGCTTGAGCATTTTTTTCTCACATTTTTGTGCCTGTCATTGGGCATGCTTACTTATACATCTTCATTGCCTCTTTGCAACATTAATCTTCACTCTCAGATGATGCCTCATGCATAGGATATGGTAACGATAAGGAAAGTAGCATCCATATGTGCAAGCCATCTGTCAAATAGTGGATCATGACACTTATACCCCTTATGAGATGGAGGGTACACACTGAACAACTTTAGCATCTAATTTATCACGACGAATATCAGGGACTTGGGAAAAATACAAACCTCCAAATGCTCAAGGATGAACTAGAAAAAGAGGTAAAGAACACCACAAATGAAAGGGAGAGTTGCCTTGGAGAACGAGAGTTGGCATTCTGTTAATTAAAAAGCTAAAGTGAGAACAACTTTATAATATTTTTGGTACATTCATTTCAATTAACAATGTACGCGCGACATTATGAGGATAACATTTTTTTTCTCTCAGCCACTCCATTTTTCCGAAGGTTATCTCTGAGAGAGGATTGGAGCACTGGGAAGAATACTCTTTCACGGATGAATTATCCTGGGTCTGAATCAACTTACAGGGAAAATGGTAGCAACTTCATCTTTCGTTTTCATGAGTTACAATGTAGTGAGACGTGTGTAATCATTAATAAAGGATACAAAATACTAATACCCAAATATAGAAGTACCATGGGATGGTCCCCACATATTAATGTGCGAGGTGGAAGGGAGTAGGTCTTCTACTATGAATCATGGAGTAAGAAGCTCTACGGTGTTTGGACAATGGGCAGACCTCACATTTAAATTGGGAATCATTGAATGAGCTGCATTTCTGTGGGACAAAGCACGCTGTCGAGGAAAAGGTAGGTAACCAAAGCATAAGTGTCAGAGGTGCATAGTCTTCAACGATATAATAGCAGTCGCAGTAGTAGGAGAAATCTTCAAAGACATTCCTTTGGCATCATAGAGCTCTATCTCCTCACGTCCATGACAAAAAAAATTCCCCGTCAACAACTCCACAAACACACAATAGGAGGGAAAAAAAGTGACACTACAGTTAAGATTTTTGTGACACTACTAACTAACACTACGTGAAAATGGAGAATAAACAACACCAGTCACTTAAAAACAACCACGGTTTCTGGCCGTTGTAGAGAATTGACCAATGCAACGGCCCCAGTTTGAGGTTTAGGTGATACAACGGCCCACTTTAATGACCTTTTTGCAAATAAACGGGTTCGAACCTGTGACCTCAAGCACCCAAAAATTAATTCGCGCCTAAACGAAATAAGAGCTCAAATATTACGCCCAATTGGCGCCCTAATCTTCTTCCTCTTCTTCCACCCACGCTCTCGGTCTACTCTCTCGGTCCTCTTTTACCCACAAGAAATAACAGCTAGAGCCAGAGCCTCTCTCTCCCTCTCTCAATCTCCCCTCCAACACGACACACCCCATCTCTCTCTACATTCTGCGAGGCGGGTGACTGCTGCCCCTGCTCCTCCAATCGGCGATGCTACTCACTACAAAAGAGAGGTGATTTCCCGACCACTCACGCAGCCGACCGACTCCATACAACCTACTCATTCCACGCTCAAAGCTTCCTCTTGCTCAGCCCTAATTTCATCGCTCATCGCTAAACTCCTCTCGCTCAGATCCTCAGATCCGGCCGATCTCTCCCTCCTTCGTTGGCTTTCCAAAATCCCAAATCTTCCGGACCATTGGATCTGATTCAACCTTCTCAACCGATTCGAAATCTGTATGTTCGTTATTCTCACTAATCTCTTCATTTTTTTGTTTATTTATTTTTAAATCTTCAGATCTTTGTGATGCTTTTTCGAATTATATTTGAGATCTATATATATATATTTTTTATTTGATCCACCTTTTGATGTAATATATATGTGTCACTGTGAAAGGGTTCTTATTATTTTATTTTTTTATATTATTGATTTGCCTATTTTTTACATGGATTGATCTGCATTTATGTTGGTTTTCTTGTTCCCGATTGCTTTTTTTCTGTTATGTTTAAGATTTCTAACTAGTTTCATATATATATAAAATAGAAACTATTTTCCAAACAAGGCCTTAAGAGTTCTTTTAAGAGAATTCTAGTGGTGTTTAGTTTGGAATGAGACCTAAATTTACTCTAAAAATAAAATAGAAACTATTTTCCTTCGAGAAAGTTTGCATTTTACAATGTATCATGTTCTCTCACTTTGTACTTTGAAAAAGTATGCATTTTAGAATGTGTGTGTGTGTGCGCGCATGTGCGTGTATATATATATATATATATATATATATATATATATATATATATATATTACTAATCTTTCCCTTTTGCCACTATACATCAGCATATGAGCTTTAAAGAAATTGTTATCCTAACTCAAGTAGTATTCTTTTTGTAGGTCTCATGAAGCATAATTTTTTTTGCAAGACTATGTTGTTACAAGATGGTATAAGGCTCTAGAGCTCTGTGGATCATTTTTTATATATTCCTTTTCCAATTTTAAGCTCCTAATATAATTATATAAAAATTCTTATGCAAGTTGTTCTTATGCACACTTTTTTTCTTGAACACACATGCAAACTTTGAGTATCATTTTATTATGAAATTTGTTAATGTGACTGAGTTTATTTTATGACAGGAAAACTCGTGGTATGGGAGTTGGGTGCAAGCTGAAAACACATAAGACCTATATCAGAAGTGGCCGGACAAATCATAAAAGAAAAGTCATATCGACAACGAGTTAAAAGGTGCTCAATCAAAGGTGTCAAGCAATGAGATATTAAAATTTTATGTCATTGGGTTTATTGGCAACCCGAGTCTTGTTCGAATAGAGCGTTGTTGAATGTATTTATAGGATGTTAAATATATTAATATAATATCTTTGAATATTTTAATAAGATGGTGTTGAATGTATTAATACAATCTTATAGAATAATTTTATTTTTAACTTATTATTTTTTCATTTAGTTGAATGGATTATGAACTTTTTCTCTCGTAGAGTGATATGTGGTTGATACAATATTTGTAATAGGTAAAATGACTCTAATTACAGTAAAAAAAAAATAGAAGCTGTGCATTTAAAAAAAAAAAACAAACACAACGGTCCATAACAGTTGTTTTCATATACCACTGATTTAGGCCGTGATTTTGGAATAAAAATAACAACCTTTTTCCATTAGGAACAACGGCTCACCATTGTTGTTATTTTGCAGCAGCCACAAACAACGGTCCAAAACCATTGTTTCTTGAAGGAAATTAACAACGGCTCGTTGACGTTGTTTACACATACCACTGATTTAGACCGTAGTTTCTGAAGAAAAATAACAACCTTTTTCCATTAAAACAACGGCTTAAAAACGTTGTTATTTTGCAATGGACATAGACCATGATTTATCTGGTAAATTAACAACGATTGTGGACCGTTGTTTATTAAAACCACTGCTCTATAAACAACGGCCCTTATAACGGCTCAAAATCATTGTTTATGACATTTACAGCGGTTTTGGGCCGTTGTTTTTTGAGGATTTTCACGTAGTATAACAAGAGATTAATCGGCATATTTGAGCTATGAAGGGCAGATTCTAAGACACCAATAAAAAAAAGGGTATATTGTCGGATTACTTTTTACTTGAATTGTCCCTTTCTCAGCAACAAGAACAAGTATACTGTTGTGATGAAGGAGAGTTTGATTAAAAACGAGAAGGCATACCAGATGTGATCAGTGGCTTTCAGATAAATGATCCATGAAGCCTAGGCTGACATGAAAATATGAGTAGATTTGACAATTCCTATCTAAGCCAATAGGAACAGGAAGGCAACGATATGTCTTCACCTGACCCTTGATTTCTGTCCTAATACAACACACATTCTTCGTCAACATTTCCACTATAACAGGACAACTCAGGAAGGTTAAAAAAGTCCTCGTCCACATAAGTGTAGATGCACTACATCCCACAATCCAAGTGTTGAGACACCTCAACTCTACATTACAATACAGCAGAAATCTTCACCAAAACCAGGCTAAATAGCCCTAAATACAACCAAAATACGCTAAAATACTATAGTAAACACCTTAATATTGAAACCTTGCCTTTAGACTCCAATTTTCATGCCATACGACACTGTAAAAATCATTCAATCAGCTCAAGCAGCACTAAATATGCAAATATCCTAAGTTGTTCATTGCAGATATATAGCCAACATATCCCTTATACAACACCTATACTATGCTGTTATGTCACGTGAATCAAGAACTACGGTGTTCCATTATGATACTCATTTATCCTTACCCTCATAACACCCTCATTGTTGCTCCAAATAACATAAAATCAGAGGCATACAAAAGCTTGAGACACATCGATTCACACAGAGAAAATAAGCTGGGTGCTACACAATGTTAGATAAATCACACAGTTCGAAACTTCAAAAACCATAAATCCCATGTTTTCATCATAAATATCATTGGATCTCTCTGAAAACACCTCCAAATAAAGTGACCATAGTGAGAGCTAAGGGAATCTTGATCCAACCCCTTGCAGAAAAAAAAAACTTCTAATAGCACAAAAATCAGTACCTCAAAACACATGAATCCTTGTATTTCCAAAGAACTCTTCGAAAAGCATCTAAAACTTCATCAAATTACAAAAGTTGTCATACCAGCATACATATGTAAAGAATCCAATCAAAGTCACATAATTTTTGTTGTCATTCGAGGTCAATTGTTTGACTTGTTAATGTCAGCAAGGGTCGCATTGGAAGAATAGGGTCCAAGAGTTTCCACTCTGATACCAATTATTTTACAATGGACTATCTTTTACAGATTAGGATAAAGAAGTTAAGGGTTAGGTAAAGGAGAAGAAAAGCAAGAGAGAGATGGGAGGACATTAGGGTAGTAAGTTACTTTTACTTGCCCCCTTTAATTATTTTATATGTGTGTGTGTGTGTGTGTGTGTGTGTGTGTGTGGGTGCATGTGTGCGTGTGTTACTTATAGTAGAATCTCATGTACATCACTAACACACTCATACATATAATATGCTAACTAGTGGCACATCAACAGTACTGATACTAATGACACAATAACCGTCAGTGAGGAGTGGTAATTCTTTTATTTTTCTATGCTTTTTGCTTCCCGATGTAGCTAAAATTACTTCAATCTTAGTTTTTAAATATTTATGGATCATGATTCTTGTTACCAATCAGCAGAAGAAAAAATTCATGATGCTTGTTTATTAAACTGGATTGTGGAGCACACATTTATGTTTTCTATATTTGTTATAATTTTATTATAGTTCATTCTATATGTCATAGGTATTGTTTTTCTAATATTGTGGCAGATTAAAATAGGTATCGGGGGACAGACGGCTTTGAAACTCATTTGCCAACATGGTTCTATAGAAGATATATTGGAGAACATAAGCAAGGAGAGGTGCTTCTCTTTATACTACTTTGAAAATTTTGTTGTTAAATATGTGTGCATGTTCCTTAGTTAATATATTCTTCAGTAAGAAAATAAATGTTGTAGATTTATCGTTGATGCAAGCTTTTATATGGCATTTGGATCTCCTAATTTTTTTTTCTTATGTTTCCGTTTTCAATTTTCCATGGTTGCATATCTTGTAACGACCCAGAAAATTTCGAACAAGAACCTGACTATTTCGATATGCGTGCTCGACACGGAAATCGAGACAAATGTTAAAAATTAATAATGAATATTAGTTGAAATAGTGTTACCCGTAGTTAGATGAATTCACATGTGAATTCTCTCTTAGGTACGAGTAGTGTAGGACGTCGATGTGGCACGTTACGCCGTAGCGACTGTGTTCACACTCCACACCGGAACTTGAGTTAAGGAAAACAGAAATATCTGTGATATTTCTGTTCCATTAGCTTATAAGAGAAGGAAGAGGGATTGGCCAAAACCTATCTTCATCTCCTTTTCTTGATTTCTGAAGAGTCTGGAGCCTTGATTGAACCTAGAAGCCACTCTTTGGAAGAAACACAGTGAGAGAGAAACCTAGGTTAGTAGATGTGTGACCTTGGAGTGAGAAATCAACGGTAGTACGTCGTATCGGATCGACAAGGAGGTGTGCTGTTGCTACGTATCGGAGCGGAGCCGCAAATTGCCATTTCCGAGTGAAGGGGGTGACAATTCCCAATTTCCGGATCCGAAACCCTCTTCCGGATCATTTTGCCGAAACCCCGAAAGGGCCCAAGCAAAGGTGAGCCTATGCTTTTAAATTTGGGCATATGAGAGCTCTTATATGTGTATTAATGGTTAGGATAAACCATGAATGAAGAGCGGTCAAATAGAAGAGAAATAAGTGACCTCCATTAATGACAGAGGTGCTGTCATTATTGATCGATCAATGCTAGATTGATCGATCAATGAGAGGTGTTGATCGATCAATGAAGGCATTGATCGATCAATTCGTATAGGACAAATAAGGGAACAGAACACTGAAGATTTCTGGAAGTTCAATGCTCGAAGGGCATTGATTGATCAATTAGTAAATTGATCGATCAATCCTGAGTATTGATATATCACAGAGAGTGTGATCGATCAATGACTGATATTAATCGATCAATAAAGGCATTGATCGATCACTTGTGTGTATTGATCAATCAATCTGTATAAATTATAAATGTGAATAGAAGGTGGGAAATTTGAAAATAAAGGCTATTTATCGATCAACAAGACACATTGATCGATCAACCAAGCTAGTGATCGATCAATTTGGCTATGCCAAAGTGTGAAGAAAAAGGAAGTTATTGATCGATCAATTAAGGTATTGATCGATCAATAAAGGGTGTTGATCGATCAATAAAGGCTATTGATCGATCAACTACCTCTATTGCTGGTGAGTTGAGTTGAGGGTATTGATCGATCAATGGGACTATTGATCGATCAACTGGGTGTATTGATCGATCAATCACCCCTGTTTTTGTCCTGATTTGGTTATGTGAATTAAATGCTACTGAACACCATACCAGTTGACTTTCTGGCCTGCCTGACACTTAATATACAATATTTATGGTCTAGGATCGAACCATAACGCTTTAAAAAGCTTTGGATTTGCTTAGAAAGAGGTCTGATCTGAGGTAGGGAAATTCAATTGAAATTGCATTTATTCTTGATCTCATGGATTCCAAATGTTCTACATATAATTGCATAGTCTGACTTTTCTTTTAGTCATGTTTAGCATATGTGTGACAACTCTGTTATGTATTTGACTCCTGCTATCCGACACCTGTCATCTGTCCTTGTTCGGCTGACTGCTTCTCAAAAACCGCTTTTGAATTTCTTCCTCTGCTATGAGGGATTTTGACAGTACTCCTCCATATGTTTCCATTTCCCACATAGCCACGCTCTCCTGTATACTCGGCCTAAGACCCAGCTGAAATTTTCTGGCCTTCATCATATCGGTGGCCACATGTTGAGGTGCAAACCTTAAAAGTCGCGTGAACTCATCTCCATACTCACGCACTGACATTGTCCCCACCCATTTCGATGTGAACTTCCATCGATGCCTAACGATCTTGGGAAAATCGATCGTTGAGGCAGCCGATAAACTCACCCATGTCCAAGGAGTATTGGGAAACTCACGCTCTGTGTCTAGCCACGGACTTCCACCATGGTCCATTGTCCATCCGGTTTGAAGGTTGCCCATCTAACCTTCTCGACATCGGTTACCTTTGAAGCACCTCGAAGATCTTTTTCCATCTCATCCAACCAACCTTGACTTCCATCGGGTCGGTCTACGAGAAAAATTTGGAGGTCTCATCCTCCGAATTGACAAATCGATGATTGTTTCGCTTGGCGATTACGGCGATCTGGCGAGCCATAGATGCGGTCTGCTGAGCAATGTTGGTGGCCAGACTTTCCAACACTTGTTCCATTCTTTCACCCTGACCTCTATCAACTCCGGCTCCTATAGGGACTGCATTAGAACCGGATCAAAAGGCAACTCCCTTGATGTACCGACACCTTCAGAATGTCCTCTAAAGGCACCGTCCTACCGCCTACCTCGCCTAAATCTTGGGGCCATCTTGATCATCATTGTGAACACCACAACATCAGTCAACATTGATTGTAAAGACAATCACAAATAGTACTAGTGATTCTGGACCTAACGACATGACTCTGATGCGAACTGTACCGGGTCACGGTTGGTTCTCATGGGTCCTTAGAGAATCTAAAAACCATGGCTCTGATATCAACTGTGACGACCCGACTTTTCCAATCCCTCAGGTATAGGAAAGGCTGGTTCGCCAACCTATCGAATAAACGATAAGCCGGACAAACAGGGCACATATCAGAGTAAAGCGTAATAAATATCCATAGCTAAAATAAATGCGGCAGTAATTAAAAGTAAAGAACCACCGATGATGGCCGACCATCATCGAAACATGGCTCATGACATAAATCAACGTCAAATATAAAACTATGGTATCCAACTAAAATGGACCCACAAATTCAAGTCTAACTCTCACCACAAATAAGAAAATCAGTAAGTTCTATACTGGGAAAAACTCCTCAGGAGGAACCTCAAGCTCTTCCTCAGCACGTGAGTGGGGATCGTCTCACATACGAATAGCCACGTCGAGACTGTCACATGACGTATAGTCGGAGTGAGCTAACCAACAAAGCTCAGCAGAAGAAAGACATCTACGGCATTTTACTTTAACTAACATGGTTTCAAAACAAATATCGGAATATAGCTTGTCAAACATATAAGCAGATAATAAACTGAATTTAGGTGCGAAAGTCATATGTAAGATTTATTTCTAAATGTGTGAAAACAGTTTCAAAAATAGATGCAGTGTTTCAGTGTCTTAGTTTTTCTAACTTCTATATGCAAAGTTCAGTAATTCATGACTTAATCCTCAACTTAAAATACCTCCCGAGTAAACTATATCTCGAGAGCAGGAATATAGCCGATGGGAACCCCTACCTACCATCGTCGTTCATGAACCCTTTTTCAGGATGCAACAAGCCCCTACGTAATGAGGGAAACTTGTGCCAGGAAATTGTTCAAGAATTTTTGAGGGGCCGTTCAGGTCAATCATAAAACAAATGCAAATACTAATATAAATTAGATGCAAGTCTCTTATACATAGTTCAGGTTCTTGATTTCAGATTTTCAGAGCTTTAGCAGATTCAGGTTTCAGGATTCAGGTAGATTTAGATTTTCAGTCATTCGTATCAATTTCAATTTACAGATTGATTTCAATGGCATATGCAAGTTTAAAGATTTTAATTCAAAATATCCATGCGAATTAAAATAAAATACTGTAAAGATGAGATTCTCCTACCAAAACTCGGAGTTATGCGAAGTCAAGCAAAGTCCTATTGATGGCCTCTCGCCCTCAATCTACATCACAATATACGTTCATGCATTAAGATAAATTCTAATTACTAATAATATAGACCTATTTAAGCATTTCCTCAAAAATAAGTCAAAACAGGCAAGTTGCGCCAATCCTAGAATTTAATGTAATATTCTCATATATTTTTGACTATCAAGACGATTGATCCATGAGTTGGTCAAAACATAAAAGTTGTAGAGTTTTCTATTAGCTTTCCAACGCAAAATGAATCGTCTCAATCGGAGTTCGGGATAAAACGTTATGACTAAAATACTAAGGCAATATCGGAGTTCGGCAATACCTCGCTCGAGCGATGATAAAAACCGACAGGTTTCCTCAACGATTCGCGCCGTGATCGATCCCACGAGTTCACAGAGACAACTCTAACACGCCCCCAATGATCTCAACCTCTCCCAATAGCCAACTACGAATCTAAGGTTGATTCAAGTTCTTTCTAAGGTTTAAGTGTTTTCAACAAAGAGGGTTCTAGAGAAGGAGGTTTTCTAAACCGATCTCCTACGATGATTGAAGAAGAGAGAAGAAGGAGTTTCATACGGTTGGGTAACTATCCTCTCTTAACAAAACCTAGTATAATACAGGAATGCAATTCCTTCTTATAATAGGATGGCTCACAAAGTAAAACACACACACATCTTATGTATTATACACTTCTAATTTTAAAACTCAAGTCCGGTGTTGAGCGGCTACACCGAGGTCGGTGCACAACTTTCGCACGAGGGTCCAAATGGGCTCTAAATTAAAATCTGTCCGTATAATCACATCTAGATAAAAATCTAAAACAAATGGTGACGTCGGTTGCCGAGCCGAATACACACACAGGGTCAGTCTAACTCGGGTTCAAAATACGGGTCTTTACAGTAAATTTCGATATGATTTGTCTGCTTTGATAAATTCTGCATTTCTCAAATATCTGTTTACATCTATTCAATTTTGACCATGTCTTCTACTACCATGTTTTACAATTAAGATGAAATTTTAACTGATATTCTTTTACTGAGCTTAGATGGTTAGCTCACCCTGTTTCCATTAACATTATAGGTTCTGAGGGTAGAGTTCTTGGCACTAAGAGCGACCCTGACTATCAGCCGGATCTAGAGGCTGAGGCTAAGGACGAGGAGACTAACGTCCAGGCGGACGATTTCTATCCTTAGTCTGGGTATACTGGCCCACTGTTTTGGGGATTTTGTATAAACTTTGGATTGTTGTGTGCCTGGTGGCCACTTTTGTATTTACTTTCTGTAGATATTTCTTCCTTTTATAGTATTACCATACATTCTATTGGAACCATTATTAGGAACCATTATTTTAGGTGATGTATGTCCATCACCATTGGTTCTTCTTGGTTCCTTTTTGGGAATGTATATCCTTTTGATATAATTAAATACAAGTTTAGTTTATTATTTCTTTCTATTTTAAATGTCTTGTGATGACTCGATCTACCACTGCTGAACAGTGTCTGCTCGGTTTCCGCTATACGAGTAGACACTTCGTGATTTGTCTTGGGGATCATCCAGAGTATGATCCTGATGGCACGGATTTTTGGGCATGAAAATCTGGGTTGTCACAGTTGGTATCAGAGCCTAGGCTTTAGGTTGAACTGCGGGTTCGCGTTGGATTGTTTTCACAATCTATGTACAGATCAATATTATTATTTTCACAATGATAGACCAGTATGGGCCCTAAGTTCAGAGGCGAACGCAGTGGAGGAAGGGAAAGTCAAGGAGAGGTTCCTCTGAGGGAGATCCCCGATGTTGTTGGCACGTCACGGGGATTGGAATTCCTCTCGCACACTAACGCGATTCCCGTGGGACCGAGAGGAGGAAGAAGAGGTAATGAAGAGAGAATGGAGCAGGTGTTGGAAGCCAACGTCCAGACAAATTTCCTACGACTCGGCGGACTAGACCACCTCATCGATAGCGGATTCGTGGAGTTTAGGAGAATGAAACCTCCTAACTTCTCGGGTCAGACTGATCCCATAGAGGCAGAGGGAAGGATAGAAGAGATGGAAAAACTTTTTGAAGTGCTCCAGTACAACGATGTAGAGAAAGTACGTTGGGCCACTTTTAAGTTGGATGGTGACGCCGGACCTTGGTGGAAGTCTGTGTCACAGAATCGGTAGAGAGAGTTTCCTCATACTCCTTGGACATGGGTGGAGTTCACGAAAGTGTTTTACCATAAATACTTTCCGAAATTTGTGAGGCATCAGTGGGAGGTGAAGTTTATAGAGCTGAAGCAGGGTGCAATGTCAGTGAGGGATTATGGTGCTAAACTTGATCGACTGGCTTGGTTTGCACCCCAGCACGTAGCCACTAAACTGATGAGAGCAAGGAAATTTCAACTTGGCCTGAGGCAGAACTTGCAAAAGGATGTCGCCATGTGGGAAATGGAAACATATAAGGGAGTGATGGCCAAGGCTCTCATAGCAGAGGAGGAGAACCAAAAGCAGTTTTTTTGGAGAGATAAGCAGGCGAGAGAGAGGCCATTTCAGGGGCAGTCTCAGGACTCTGAGCAGAACAAGAGAGCTAGATTCTCCAGACCTCCGAGGTACCCTACACACTCCCAATAGGCGATTTCTTCGAATCCGAGTTCGTACCAGAGAGTAGCAGTGCCTACATCTTCCAAACCATTTCGATCGTCTGGGTCTTCTGGTAGCGGGGCCTCAGTGACCCAGGGACCTTCAAGGGTCTCTTCGTTCAATCCAGTTGTGTCATGTGCAAAGTGTGGGAAACCACACAAGACAGAGGATTGTCGGAGGGATACAGGGGCGTGCTTCAGGTGTGGCAAGATGGGCCACTTAGTTAGGAGTTGCTCCGAGGAGAGCAAAGACGACAAAGAGAGGTCAGGATCGGTGTCTACCCAAAGATCTTCTCGACCTGTGGTGCAGGGTCAAGCATATGCTGTTACCGCGACCAATGCTCTGACATCGAATGATGTCATCCAAGGTATGATTAAAATTCAAGAGAAGTTATTTATCTAGTAAGGTGGAATGGAAATTTAGTAAAAATAGAATTGCATTGATTAAGTGTTAAAATAATAGTACACATACGCACACACATCTTAAACACTTGATCTAATATTGTAACTTGATTATAAGTGAGCTGAAAGTGTATAGGAGTTGTGACATTTGCTTCCATAGAGCTCGAGTCTTGATAGACCCAGGCTCTACGCATTCATTCATAAGGCCTCAATTTACGAAAGAATTGAGCGCCACTCCTGAGCAGCTAGATTTCATTTTGACAGTGTCTATTCCTACGGGTAGTGCAGTGAATGCACTCACAGTGTGTAAATCGGTGATAGTGTCAATAGATGATCACGAGACACTGGCAGATTTAATTTTGTTAGATATGAAGGGATTCGACATCATTCTGGGAATGGACTGGCTATCCGCTTAGCATGCGAGCATTGATTGTCTTCGAAAGATAGTGGTTTTTCGCCCTCCAAATGAGCGATCATTCAGATTCTTCGGGGTGAAGTCTAAGATAGCTCCATTGATATCTGTTATTCGGGCCGAAAAAATGATGAAGAGTGGATGCAGTGGATATATGGCCTTTCTACAAGAGCAACGGGAAGAGGCGAATGTGATATCCGATATTCATGTTGCATGTGAGTATCCTGGTGTATTCCCTAAGGATTTGCCAGGACTACTACTAGCTCGGGAGATTGAGTTTGTAATAAATATGGTTCCATGCATTGAACTAGTATCTAAGGCTCCTTATAGGATGGCTCCAGCAGAATTACAAGAGTTGAAGGAGCAACTACAGGACCTGCTTGACAAAGGGTTTATTCGACCGAGTGTGTCTCCTTGGGGAGCACCTGTGTTATTTGTTAGAAAGAAGGATGGTCCAATGCATCTGTGCATTGACTATCAGCAGTTGAACAAGTTGACGATTAAGAATCGTTACCCGCTCCCTAGAATAGATGATCTGTTTGATCAGTTACAAGGAGCGGGATTCTTTACAAAGATTGATTTGAGGTCAGGTTACCACCAGCTGCGAGTGAAAACAGAAGATGTTGAGAAGACGGCGTTCAGAACCAGATATGGGCACTATGAATTCTTGGTTGTGCCATTTGGATTGACGAACATGCCAACGTCTTTTATGGACCTGATGAACTGAGTGTTTAAACTACACTTGGATAAGTCTGTGGTTGTCTTTGTAGATGACATCCTTGTCTATTCCAAGACAAAGGAAGAACATGAAAGACATCTACACGTAGCTTTACAGACCTTCAGAGATCACAAATTGTATGCGAAGCCCAGTAAGTGTGAGTTTTGGCTGGACAAAGTTAGTTTCTTGGGCCATATTGTCTCTGCTAAGGGTATAACAGTCGACCCGACGAAGATCGAGGCCGTCGTGAATTGGGAACAGCCGAGAATAGTAACAGAGGCCCGTAGTTTTCTTGGGTTAGTGGGATACTACTGATGGTTTATAGAGGGGTTCTCCAAACTCTCGAGTCCACTTACTCATCTTACTAAGAAGAATGCTAAGTTTGATTGGACCGAACGATGTGAGAAGAGTTTCCAGGAATTGAAGACGCGTCTAACTACAACACCGGTATTAGTTATACCTTCTGGCCGAGGGGGTTTCGCTATCTACAGTGACACATCTTATAGTGGGTTGGGTTGTGTCCTCAACTAGTACAAGAAGGTTATCGCGTATGGCTCTAGACAGCTTAAGGAACATGAGAGAAATTATCCAACTCATGATCTGAAGTTAGCGGCGATGATCTTTGCTTTAAAGATTTGGAGACGCTACTTATATGGTGAGACGTTTGATATCTACACCGACCACAAAAGCCTCAAGTATCTGTTTACCCAGAAGGATTTGAACATGCGACAGCGCAAATGGATGGAGTTCTTAAAGGATTACGATTGTTCCATTCAGTATCACCCTAGGAAGGCCAACGTTGTGGCAGATGCTTTAAGCAGGAAGTCTTCAACTCAATTGACACATCTTATCACCAGAGTACAGCGGTGGCATCTACTTGAGGACCTGGCCTTGTGCGATACATTGATTGACGTCAAGGGTTCAGGGGCATTGATGGCTACTATTGTGATACGGCCCACATTGTTTGATAACGTGCGTAAGCTCCAGATGATCGACGATGAGCTTATGGCCATTAGAAAGGATGTGATCAACTGAATCAGGCCTGATTTTACCATCAAAGATGATGGCACTTTGCTATTTAGAGATCAGATGTGCATACCTAATATGAAAGATCTTAGAGATACAATTTTAGAAGAAGCGCACAAGTCTACGTATGCTATACATCCTGAGAGTACCAAGATGTACCAAGATCTCAAGTGAAGTTTTTGGTGGAGAGGACTGAAGAAAGATGTTGCAGATTATGTTTCTCGGTGTTTAGTCTGCCAACAGGTGAAAGTGGACCATCGGAATCCAACGAATTTGTTACAACCATTGCTAGTACCAGAGTGGAAATGGGAAGCCATTTCTATGGATTTTATTTTGGGATTGCCGAGCACATTGAGGAAGAACAATGTCATCTGGGTCATTATAGATCGACTGACAAAATCTGCACATTTTCTGCCGTATCGGACTACATATATAATCAATAAGCTTGCAGAACTGTACATAAAGGAGATAGTTCGATTACATGGCATACCAGTCAGCATCGTATGTGATAGAGATCCGCTCTATACGTCACAATTCTGGCGACGATTTCAGGAAGGCATGGGTTCTAAATTGGAGTTTAGCTCAGCGTTTCATCCTCAGACAGATGGGCATACTGAGAGAGTGAACCAGATTATAGAGGATATGTTGCGTGCATGTATGTTGAACTTTCATGGTTCATGGGATCAACATTTGCCTCTGATCAAGTTCGCTTATAATAACAGCTATCAGTCGAGTATTGGGATGGCGCCTTATGAAGCCTTGTATGGATGATAATACAGATCTCCGTTAAATTGGGAAGAAGTCGGTGAGAAGCTTGTTTTGGGACCTGCTATCATGGAAAGTATAACCTAGACAGTTCGGTTGATCCGCGAAAGATTGAGGGTTGTTCAAAGTCGCCAAAAGAGCTATGCCGATCTCCATCGGAGGCACGTGGAGTGTCAGGTATAACCAAATGCATTTGAAAAAGTTGTTGTTCATAGTTGAAATGGTTGGCTATAGACTTGACCACTGTTTTTCAGGTTGGAGACAGTTTTTGTGAAGATCTCACCAACCAAGGGCATGATGCGCTTCGAAAAGCGTGGGAAGCTGAGTCATCGATATATCGGTCTGTTTGAGGTACTTGGACGAGTTGGTGAAGTCGCTTACCGGATTGCTTTACCACCGCAGTTGGCAAGCATGCATAACGTTTTTCATATTTCCATGCTGCGATGATACGTGCGCGACCCGACTCACGTCTTGGATTTCCAACCGATTGAGTTACAAGAGGACTTGACGGTCATTGAGGAACCAATCGTGATCTTAGATCATCGAGATCAAGTTTTGCAGACCAAGTTGATTCCACTGGTGCTAGTCATGTGGAGAAATCATTCGGAAGCTACGTGGGAGCGCGCAACTGAGATTCGCGAGCAGTATCCCCACTTATTCACCTGACATATGAGGTAAAATTTTATTCTGGTGCACTTAAAAGATTCTTCACTATGGTTGTGTTATGATGTGTGAGCTCGCATCATTGACTCTAGCAATTTGAATGCGGGTTCTGTATGTGATGTACATGTACCCTTGTTCTGGGGAATGCGGGTCATTCGCCTTGGCGCAGTGACGGTGTTGAAGAACCAAGTCACTGTCTATATTGATCGATCAACAGAGAGATTGATCGATCAATTTGATGATTGATCGATCAACACAGAGTGGAGATCGATCAATGACGGTGAGTTTAGTACTCACAAATTAGGTGATTGATCGATCAATAGAGGTATTGATCGATCAATAAGGTTGGTTGATTGATCACAGTAAGCTATTGATTGATCAACATGGTATTGATCGATCAATAAGGAAGTCATTGATCGATCAACATAGTAGTGATCGATCAATTAATGGACCATTGATCGATCAATAGAGAGTATTGATCGATCTATGAATCGGGCTAGGGCATAAAGATGCTTCATTGATTGATCAATAAAGGCATTGATCGATCAATCCTGAGGTTTTAAGTTAAAGATGGGTTTTCGAACGGTCATTTGCACTAAGCTATTAGAGTGATCGATCAAAGGGGATTTGGCACCAACCGTTCAACCTCCTTCCCGATTGGTTTTCCGGCCATCTAGCTCCTTCCTTCCGTGTCAATAGAGTGGATTTCGTGCCATTCGTTCGGTAACGCTTTCTTTTCGTTCGTTTCGATCTAGTTTTCATAAATTTTTGCAAAAAAAAAAATGACCATGGGACCTCGCACAAAGAACCCTTCGCGTAAGGTACCCACTTCCCGGGCTCGTACCCCCGTACAGCCCACCGATTCAGTTCCCCAACCATCCGTGCCACCTATGGCATCGATTTCTGATGTGGTTCCACCCGTCCCAATCCCCATCCCGACCCCGATCTAACGTGAAGTCTCCAATCCTTGGTGGGCTTCTAAGTCTTTTCTCCCCGAGTACGTGTTCACCTCGTCCCTTTATGAGGATCGACCCGAAATGGTATGGGCCAAGGGTTATATTCAACGTCTCGGGTTGAAACCCTTGTTAGAGCCGTTCCACGATCACTATTGTCCTCGGATCATGCGGCTCTTCTTCCAAAACCTTCGGTGGGGTGACAGTCGATACCGACTCATCACTTCCATTGATGGGTTCGAGTATAAATTCAACCACTTTCATGTAGCGGCTGCACTCCAGTGCCCGTCCGTTTACATTGAAAACGCTGGTTTGGATGCCCCCTATGTTAAGGAGGTTCCTTTTACTAACGTGGTCACCAAAATGACCCAAGGTCATCATGGGAAGGGCCAATCCATCTCTCGGGCCCAATTGCCCGACAAATTGTGGATGCTTGATACTTATATCAAGTGTGCACTTAACCCGTACTTGCACAAGTCCTCACGGACTGGTACGGTGCAACAGGCCCTGTTTTCGACCTTTGAGAACCGTTGGTTCTCTATGGCTGATTTGGTCATCGATGGCATCATAAATGCCAATGACTTTATGTCCGAGAAAGTCAAGTCTAGGGTTAAGAAACAAATTCCCTATGCCCGCATCATTACAAAAATGATAGAGCAATACGCCGCTCTATGCGAGGCGTACACCTTGGCTCCTAATAAGCCACGCTTGGTTGACAACACCAAGGTCTTCTACCTGAAAGACTGGACCAAGAGCTATAATTTGTTGGTTCGACGGCTTCTGGAGGAGGAGGAGGGCGCAGCTAAGCCCGTCCTGCTTGCCGTCGCAGAGGGTGCGGCACCTGTCGAGCCTGTACATGGAGAGGGAGAGGCCCCACGTGATCCACCACCTCCGCCTGAGGTGTCTACACGCCCTGCCCCCACTACACCCCGTAGACCGCCCCGTCACACCCCATTACATCCCCCACCACCTTCCTCAGTCGACGTAGCAGGCATGCTTCGCGAGCTTGTGGAGGGTAACCGGCGCATTCATGAGCGTTTGGATGAAATGGAGGCGTTTCAGCGGCAGATCCATCGTCATTTGGATTATCACGAGGGCATGCATGAGCTCGTCATGCTGCACTTATATGCCACTACATCCACACCGCCCACGCCCGTCAACATACGGTGGATCCTCACGACTACTGTACACCACCACCCCGTCTCACCAGACCTACGCCTGTAAAGCCCGGACCATCTGACGTCCCGGCAGGTACTTACTATGCTATTACGTGCTACTCTTTTATTCATTTTATCTATATATTTATGTATTCTGTATTCCATTTCTGTCTGCATATATTTTCATTCCTGTTTGCTATATCTTTTGATTCCTCCCTGACATTATCGAGGATGAAAATTCCTAAGGGGGGGATAATGTAACGACCCAAAAAATTTTGAAAAAGAACCTGACTATTTCGATATGCGTGCCCGGCACGAAAATTGAGACAAATGGTAAAAATTAATAATAAATATTAGTTGAAATAATGTTATCCGTAGTTAGATGAATTCACATGTGAATTCTCTCTTAGGTACGAGTAGTGTAGGACATCGATGCGGCATGTTACGCTGTAGCGACTGTGTTCACGCTCCACACCGGAACTTGAGTTAAGGAAAACAGAAATATCTGTGATATTTCTGTTCCATTAGCTTATAAGAGAAGGAAGAGGGGTTGGCCAAAACCTATCTTCATCTCCTTTTCCTGATTTCTAAAGAGTCTGGAGCCTTGATTAAACCTAGAAGCCACTCTTTTGAAGAAACACAGTGAGAGAGAAACCTAGGTTAGTAGATGTGTGACCTTGGAGTGAGAAATCGATGGTAGTACGTCGTATCAGATCGACAAGGAGGTGTGTTGTTGCTACGTCTCGGAGCGGAGCCGCAAATTTCCATTTCCGAGTGAAGGGGGTGACAAATCCCAATTTTCGAATCCGAAACCCTCTTCCAGATCATTTTGCCGAAACCCAGAAAGGGCCCAAGCAAAGGTGAGCCTATGCTTTTAAATTTGGGCAGATGAGAGCTCTTATATGTGTGGTTGATCGATCAATGAGAGGTGTTGATAGATCAATGAAGGCATTGATCGATCAATTCGTATTGGACAAATAAAGGAATAGAACACTGAAGATTTCTAGAAGTTCAATGCTCGAAGGGCATTGATCGATCAATTAGTGAATTGATCGATCAATCCTGAGTATTATCGATCACAAAGAGTGTGATCTATCAATGACTGGTATTGATCGATTAATAAAGGCATTGATCGATCACTTGTGTGTATTGATCGATCAATGAAAGCATTGATCGATCAATCTGTATAAATTATAAATGTGAATAGAAGGTGGGAAATTTGAAAATAAAGGCTATTAATCGATTAACAACACACATTGATCGATCAACCAAGCTGGTGATCAATCAATTTGGCTATGCCAAAGTGTGAAGAAAAAGGAAGTTATTGATCGATCAATGAAGGGTGTTGATCGATCAATAAAGGCTATTGATCCTTTATTGATCGATCAACTACCTTTGTTGCTAGTGAGTTGAGTTGAGGGTATTGATCGATCAACTGGGTGTATTGATCGATCAATAAAGGTGTTGATCGATCAATCACCCCTGTTTTTGTCCTAATTTGGTTATGTGAATTAAATGCTACTGGACACCATACCAGTTGACTTTCTGACTTACCTGACACTTAGTATATAATATTTATGGTCTAGGATCGAATCATGACGCTTTAAAAAGCTTTAGATTTGCTTAGAAAGAGGTCTGATCTGAGGTAGGGGAATTCAATTGAAATTGTATTTATTCTTGATCTCATGGATTTCAAATGTTCTACATATAACTGCATAGTCTAATTTTTCTTTCAGTCATGTTTAGCATATGTGTGACAACTCTGTTATGTATTTGACTCTGCTATCCGACACCTGTCATCTGTCATCTGAATTCTGTTAAAGTATAATATGTCTGCATGTGATTTGAGGTTTATTAATCTGACAAATCTCACCGACTCGGAGGTATATCCGTGTCTGGCACACTCGTGCATCTGCTTGGAAATCCTCGTCACAATTGCACTCCATAGTTGAGGCATTGTTGCATTCCTGAAATTGTTCATGTGAACGACGATGGTTCGGATTACCCATCGGACCAAATCTGGCTACCACGTGCTATACTCACGGGAATTATTTAAGTTTAATATTCTAAGTCATTAAACACTAGATACATCACATTCCGTAAATTCCGATACGATTTGCCTGCTTTGATAAATTCTGCATTTCTCAAATATCTATTTACATCTATTCAAATTTGACCATGTCTTCTACTACCATGTTTTACAATTAAGATGAAATTTTAACTGATATTCTTCTACTAAGCTTAGATAGTTAGCTCACCCTTTTTCCATTAACATTATATGTTCTGAGGGTAGAGTTCCTGACACTGAGAGCGACCCTGACTATCAGCCGGATTTAAAGGCTAAAATTTGAGGACGAGAGGCGGCGTCGAGGTGACGATTTCTATCCTTAGTCTGGGTATACTGGCCCACTGTTTTGGGGATTTTGTATAAACTTTAGATTGTTGTGTGTCTGGTGGCCACTTCTGTATTTACTTTCTGTAGATATTTCTTCCTTTTATAGTATTACCATACATTCTATTGGAACAATTATTTGGAACCATTGTTTTAGGTGATGTATGTCCATCACCATTGGTTCTTCTTGGTTCCTTTTTGGGAATGTATATTCTTTTGATATAATTAAATACAAGTTTAGTTTATTGTTTCTTTCTATTTTAAATGCCTTGTGATGACTCGATCTACCACTGCTGGACAGTGTCTGCTCGATTTCCGCTATACGAGCAGACACTTCGTGATTTGTCTTGGGGATCATCCAGAGTATGATCCTGATGGCACGGATTTTCGGGCGCGAAAATCCAGGCTATCACATGTCTCCTAATGCAGGTAACAGATTCCCGAAAATTTGCCATATCAAAAAGCTTGGCGTCCTTTTTAGGAACCTGTAGTCTCTGCTAGTGAGGGGCAACTTGATATTAAATGGATTGCTCTCGATGAAGCGGTGACAAATCTTGTTTTGAGCACTCTATAATCTTCATTTTTGCTATATGTTTGACATAATTAAAAATCTCTTTGATTTTCTTATCTCTTAGGGACTTATAACCTTCTTGGCGAACGAAAACGGGTTCAACAGTGATCGAGTGACAAAGGCATTCCTTCTGTTTATTAGCACAATTTACTCTAGTCTGTTGTCATCCAGTTCTATCATTTTTTCAGGGCAGAAACCATAACTAAATTGTATATTGATATGTATTTTTTGAACAGGCCATAGAAAAGATCAGAGCAGCAAAGAGCAAATCATCTCAAGGCCGGTGAGTGGTGTTGTGTAAATAGACAATCTTTTGATGGGTATGTAAATTAGAATGAAAGATTTGGAGTTCATCTTTTATTGATTTTGGTGTCATTTTCGTTATATGCAAGTTAGAATCGTTCTTTAAGCCAGCTGTGAGTGTATCAGTACCCCCTAAACGAAAGGTATATGCTTCAAATCAGACATAGTTTATATACTGATTTGTTACTACGATCATTTTTATGATACTCTGAAAGACTGTGAGAAATTTCGTATCTAGCATCCTTGCAGAGCTCACTCTATTGAACTAATGAAAAATTTAGACTGCGAAGCTTTGTACCAACCAAATTTGAGGGAACTAATACCTATTTCTCCTTATGGATTAATTAAAGTCTATGGAATTTACTTAAAATGGAGCGAGTATATATATTAGATATTTGGAGTTATGTGTGTTTACCTTTTCAAAATTTGAATGCCACACTTTAATTTGTATTTGGTCGGTTTAATTTACCCACCCTTATTTGATGCCCATGCCCTGCAGACTAGCATAGTGGACTGATTGGAATATCTAACAAGAATTAGCTTCTTCTGTTTATTTATTATTTTTCTGTTTGCAATTACTTTTGCATGGCTCTGTCATGTACAACCCTGGATAGCATGGCTTAGTCATTATCCAAAAGGGATTTGAAATTCAAGTGTATTTTCACAAGCCTCCCATGTGATGATAATTGTTTTCATCCGATGGTTCAAGATCAGCCCTTGGTAAATCATTCAGTAATATTATTACTGCAATTTTCTTTACATAGCTTCCACCTAGAATATCGGTAGCATTCCCAAGCCATGTAGGTACCTATTCCAACTAGTGTCTCCTAATTTTCCTTAAATCAGTAGTTATGGTGACAGTCACTATGGCGAAGGAAGCCTTATTCTCAATACATGAAATCTTTCTGCCATCTCCCCTAGAAGATAATGGCACACCTTAGGTCAGTGATAAATCTTTGGGGAAAAGAGATTTGTATCAATATTTGGTCCATCGTTATTTCTTACTACCCATAAAACTTTCCCTTTCACCCCTTTCTTAGATTAATGGAAAAACAAATACAATGCTAGCACCGTCTCTTCTATTAAACCATTTACCTCTACGTCAAAGTGAGCATGGCTTCTATACAACAATCCTTTCTCAGGGAAGGATTGCAGGTATTTGTGAATCCCATATACATCATCAAGCGTATAGGACGTGGAGCTTGCTTATGTCAGCTCACAATGCATACAACATAGGAAATCTCTGGCCAAGTGATTGTAGGATACGTCAGCTTTCCAGCAAACCTTTGATACATTCAAACATCTCGTAGGGGTACTCCATCTTTCGAATTTATCCTATTATTTTGATGCGTAGGAGTGTGTCTGAGGGTCTACACCTGAACATAGCAATTTGCTTGAGCAAGTCAAGAGTCTACTTTGATAGATACAAATGCCTCGTTTAGATCTAACAACCTCAATTCCAAGAAAGTGTTTTAGAGGTCTTAAGCCTTTGATGTCGAACATTTGGCTCATGTGCTGTTTGAGTCTCCTAATCTCTTCCTCATCATCACAAGTGACAACAATGTCATCAACATAAATAATTAAGGCAGTGAGGCGAACACCCCTTCTCACAAATAGAGTGTAATCATAGTAACTTTTCTGATAACTAAATAATTGCATCTCTAAACTTCTTGAACCATGCTCTTGGTGATTGCTTCAATCCATATGTTACCTTTCTAAAACGACATACTTACTCCTCCCCTTCACGAGCAAATCTAGGAGGGAATATCATATAGAACATTGAAATGAATTCTTCACATTGAATTGAAGAAGAGGCCAGTTCTTATGGGTAGCAAAGGATAAAGGATACGTACCAAATTTAACTTAGCAACATGAGCAAAAGTGTTCCAATGATCTACTCCATAGGTTTATGTGAAGCCCTTGGAAACCAATCGTGTTTCATACCTTTCAACTGACCCATCTGGTGAATACTTCATAGTATAGACAAATTTGCAACGAACAACCTTTTTTCCCTTCTGGTAATAGGGTAATTTCTCACGTATTATTTTTCTCGAGGGCTTTCATTTCCTGAATTAGAGTCTCCTTCCATTGTGGTTGAATCAAAGCATCAGTGAAACTAGAAGAAGCAGAGATAGTATCCAATCTTGATATAAAGGTGGAATGTAGACAGCGCACGACATAATACATACTCATTGATAGGATGTGAAGTACAATGAGAATCCATGTTAGAAACAGTAGTTTCACTTTCTTGTGGACTAGCGTATGAGATTGAAGTTTGGTCCATAATCTAAGAGAGTGGGCATATTCCTTTTCCATGTCCCGTGAGAGAAGACTTTTCCAAATTTTCCACTCTTTTACCCTTTTTGTTTTGTCCATCCAGGAGAACACCAACTTGAACATTTTCTTTTCACACTTACTTACACATCGTTTGTTCCAGTTACTTGCACATCTTCATCTTTTCTTTATAGACAGAATTTCAATCTCAGACGATATCTCAAACATATGATATGGCAGTTTTGAAAACTACTTGTGCATTTTTCCTTCCATTTTTTGTGGTCCAGTATTGTTTCCTTTTCAACGCAATTTCAAAATTTTAAAAAAGAAAGAAATTCAATCTTTAGCTTTCGACCTCCGAAAGAGGGAGTGGTCAGAGTATTATTTGTCGGTATTTGGAAAAAACATTTAATATCTGACAAGGGAGCCTAAGAAAATCAAGCATATGCCTTAAAAGGCCAATTTTGGCCCTGAATCTTGTGTGTTCCTTTAACAGTTCTTTTGTGAAATCATCTCCTATCTCTTATTGTCCTTGAGACCTCTGCCTTTTTTAATTGGTAATAAATAAAGGGGAAAAAAATACACCAGAAGCTAAGTGATGTACTTAGCAACCCAATGAAAAAGGACAACCAACTGCCAGCTGGCAAAACTAGGCAGCAACAAAAGCCCAACCAGTCAGCAGAGAAAAAAAGTTAAAGAAAACCCTACGACCAGACCAAATACCTCAAGCTGCAGAGGAAGACGTCCTTAGACACAGCGAGGAGCAGCGTCTGGGCAGCTAAGTCCAGTTTTCCTTCATGCTCTCTCAAAGCTACAATAGTATCTTTCGAGACGAACTTATAACCATTATCCATAGCGGCTCATTCAAGGTCCTTGCGATATCTGCTTCTGACTCATCGCTGTTTTTTTGTTCTTTTTTATTTTATTATTATTTTTTTTTTCATTTATTGGTAACCACACAAATTTGTATTACAAAAAATAGCGAGGCGCTGAGAAAAAACAAAACAAACCACCCCGATCATAGGCAGCTCATGACAACAAAGTGGCCGTAAAGCATCAAACACAACCAAAAGGAAAAAAAAAAAACGAAAAAACAAAACAGAAAAAAAAGAGAGGGGGGATGGAAAGTGGCCGTAAAGCATGAAACACAACCAAAAGGAAAAAAAAACAAAAAAACAAAACAGAAAAAAAAAGAAGGGGGGGGGGGATGGAAAGAGGAGGAACCCCATAGGAACTACCCCGGGTCCCACATAAGAGGGACCCCACCAGCCTCCTCCTTGTTCAAAGCCACCCAGCAGCACATAAGGTTCCGGATATTCTCCAAAACCGCCCCGATAGGGCGCCGTTTCCGATTGAAAATGCATGCATTTCTCTTGAGCCAAATGCTCCATATCACAGCAAAGAAACTGATTCTCCAGAAGGCCCCCACCTCTCCCTCCAAGCGGACTTCAAACCATGCCAAAAAATGCTGAAAGACACTTCCCGAGGAAACCCACACCACACCATGTCAAAAGATTTGAGGATAACCCCCCAAATTTTGGCTGCCATCTAGCAGTGTAAGAATAGTTGCGGCGACGATTCTTCCACTTGAAGACACATGGTGCATACATTAGGGAGATCTTTCCCTCTCCTAATCAGCTGATCAATCGTGGAAATCCTTTCTCTCATCAAGGTCCACGAGAAAAATCGGACTTTGGGAGGCACCGGTGCCTTCCATATCCCAGCCCAGTTCCATCTGATTAAAGGCCGACTCGACAAAACCCGAAAACATGACTTGACAATAAATACTCCCTTTTGGCACTACAAAAAAAGAAACCTACGCCGACGGTTGGCGCCACAGAGAGTTCCCCAACCGTGTAGCTTAGGTGACACCCAACCGTCGAGACTTTTCCAACCGTCGGTGATAATTCCGTCGGCATAGGGTGAGGAGGTCCTACGCTAACGGTTGCACCCGTTGGCGTAGGGTTTTTAATTTAAAAAATAAAATAATAATATATATATATATATATATATATATATATATATATAATTTTTTTTTTTTTTTTAATTTCACTCACGCCGACTAATCGGCCGGCCGGCATATGTATTTTTAATTTTTTTAAATTTTCACACTCACGCTGATGGTACCAGCCTACAGAGAGTATTTTTTTTAATTAAAAAAAATAATTAATTTTTTTTAATTATTCATTATTTAAATGTATTTACTAAATTAATAAATAATATATTTTTTTTAATTTAAAACCTGATGCTCTTTGCTTTGCGGACTTCAGAACCAAAGATAAATAGCTTCCGTTGCTTCCTTCATCAAGCTCATTGTCGACCAAAGACTATAACCTTTACCGGTCCCCGTGAGTCGCTCGCCATCTGATAACCTAAAGTAGGATTTCAGATTAACCTGAGATCACAAAAATTCACAAATTTTGAACCAACACAGGTAAAGAATGTTTGGGATGAGTAGCTTCCTGATTTAGTTTTAAAAATATCAAAATAGCAATTTTCATTCACAGATATATTTAGCCAAAGGGATTACTCTCTCTGCCAACATCAAAAGATTATCAGGCTATATAATCTCAATAATAATAATAATAAGGGAGCCATTACATACACATACAAACTCTGCCTTCGCAACTAATCTTTAAAAAAAGTATGGAATAAAATGCGAAGTATGGAATACATCCTTCAAGCTGTCTATTGTGTTCACCCACTTGAGCCCTTCCTCCGTATACGTCTCCTCAGCTTCCAATCTTCTGTAAACCCAAAATAAAATTGCATTAATAATACTAAACCTGGAACCCGAAACCCGAAACGTTTCTCCGTAAAAACCAAAATGATGTTATATTACATAAATTATAAAGCGCCATATATATGTTATAAGTAAGTACCTCGATGCCATGATCACAAAGATGAAGAATGTCGTCTCACTAATGGCGAAGCCTGTGATCTTCTTCTCTGCCATGAGACCAACCAACAAGTCCAAGCTCTCTACATCATCACCGTAAACTTCGAGCAAGACATTGATGGCTTCGATGTCATCTGTGAGGTCTTCCCATTTGGTGATAGGCATCATTAGCATGTTCATTTAATCGCTATCGGCAACATTTCTCTCGTCAAAATCTGCGCAGGATCAAAGTGAAAAAATATGGATTCTGGTTGATATGATGAGCAAAAAAGTAAGTAAAATGCAAAAAAAAATACAAAACATATAAGTAGGGAAAAATGGAAAAAATGAGAAAACAAGTTTAATTACAACAGAGAGCTTGAAGGCTATTAGAATCAGGATTAATCCCATTCTCAAAATTATTAAATGTGAAGTATGGAATAAAAAAAGTACCTTGAATGAACTGGTATGGCAATTTCCTCTTGGCCAAAAAATAGTTTCTGGGATCCCTCAGTACCTGGATTAATGATTCCAGCAACAGAAGGTGTTTCCCTCCCTAAGAACATAAAGAAATGGAAAATGTTACTAAATTACTGTATATTGACATCAAAGAGCCATTTAGCAACAACAACAATAAATCCAAACGTATGCGCAAGTTTAGAACAATAAGAGCAGCCGTACACACCACAAAGGAAATCGAAATCAAGCATCCGTTGTATGGGCAGTTGCTTGTAGTTGTAAAATAATGCTTGTGTATTTCGCGAGAAAAGTTTTCCTGTTGCCATGACGTACAATGCACTCAATGCAGCCTAAAAAATACAATATGACATCAGTTTCAACATTGAACACCTTTTAAAAGGGGGGTAAAAAAGCCCCCCAGAGATAACAAAGTCAACACAGGTTGAGTTCCCACAACAGTGAGTAGAGAACATTTAGACAAATACCGAAAGCTAAGGTAGCAGGTATGACCAATAAGTTTCATCCTTTACTTTCAGAGCTACAGAAATTGGGAGGAACAATAAAACACTCATCACTATGCAGATCAAAAGGATATTAGTCCAATGCCACAAGCTTAAGTAGACTGATAGTTACTAAACATGTTTTTTTAATATCCTTTTGGGGAGACAGGAGGGGTTTACTCTCTTGAATCAGTCTCTTGTCAAAAAGTGATTAGCGAATATACAATTATAGGTATTTATATTTGCATAAGCCATAAGGATATGTACTCAGTACTCATAGAGCTTCTGTAAGTTTTCAATACATCTATAAGGAATCTATTTCTCATTTAAAATATTTGTCTGTTTCAACACAGAGAAAATCTTTTTCCAAACACTGAAAAGCATGTAATGAACGAAGTTATTGCATCCAAACGAATACACGATCCTAATATAATTGTCATGTTCAACTATTTTAGTTCCTCCTATCAGCTAGATTTCATGGTCCTACCCAGGGTTACCCAATTCGCTACAAGCAACACTGAATTGCGAACCGGTTTGGAGTTCAGTTCGGTCCAGTTCACTTGCTAGTAGACGAACCGGATTACCACTGCTTCATATATATAATAAAGGTCAAAATGTGTGAACTAGAGGAGTCGATCCCCTGATCTAACATAACCCAGATGCTCCTTAAACCAACAGCTCTACCGTTACATTGTTGCAATAAAGTCTACATTTTAAATACATATCACAAAGATATATACTACTCCTAATATAAGGGAAAACTCATCGAACCGGGTTCGCCCAGCTCTAGCAAACCGCAAATTCCGAACCCAAATTTGAATCCAGTGAATCAGGTAACATTGGGCCTACCAAAGGAATTTTTAGATGCATTCTAGTTATATATATATATATATATATATATATATATATATATGATCAGCCCTACTCAGGTCTTAAGGTCTAGGCATTAGAAAAGTTAGGTCTACAATGGACTGCTCTTATTGCAGAATTTTCAGACTTGGCCCCTTACCCCAAACTACAAAGCCAAATATTTCATATCATATGTCGTTGAAAAGCTCATAAACCACTCTAAAACTTTAATACTTTAAGTTTCGTTTATATCCCTACAAATTTTAAGGAATGTACAGATCTCAGGGCAATGGCCAATCCTAAAATTTTGACAGATTATGTCAAAACCAACTCTAGACATAGGTGTAATCCAAAATTTCTATAAACTAAACAACTTTGAGTTTTGAGCTTAAATTTGGTATGGAGGTACAGCATTCCACACTTTAATATGAGTCGGTTGGGCTGACGATATATATATGTATCAGCATGGGACCCAGCTTATTTGCCGATATATCTGTTTTTAAATCCCTGAACCCAATAACGATGCACTGTTTTGATTGATGCAAAATGGTGGGGCTCCCATATGATGCAGCAAAGGCATATAAATGTTCTAAACAACTGAGTAAATTATATATAGCAGCATTGGTGGATGCTGATCCCACAGTCCAGCTGTGTTGGATGGCATGCAAAATGACAGGGCAACCATGAAGTACTCGCAGAAAAGTGGTGATTGGAAAAGGCCCACAAATAGCACCAAAATTAACATTGTTAAGGAGTATACCTGTCTTTAGGGGATCCGGATTCTTCAAAATCACCTCGATAATCTGCAGCATCGGTGTAATATGACATTACCTGATATTTAAATCATGTAAGAGAATATCTCACCACTGCTCAGGAAAGCTAAAGACAGAAGTGAAAGCATTCCACGACATTTTAAAAGCATACTACGACACTATCATTTTAAATCCATTAAGTGTGGGGCTGGAAATCGGCAGTCCCACCACCACCACCCGTACCTTTAAGCTGTATAGACAGTAATTTCCAACTTAATCATTATAACTGTTGAAAAAAATAAACCCCTGCTGGAATCATACCAAACTTTCATCGATCTAGGTTTTCAGGTTAAATAAAATTGGGCCTATCAAAAGCCTGGCCTGAACTCGACCCTGCCTGTTGACAGTCCTATATTTCATCTCTCTCTCTTGAAGTGTCATGACATGTTGGTTGTTGTAAATTTGTTGTGCAGTGAGGACTATGTGAAGTTTGCAGAGTTGTGTTTTAGGGAGTTTGGAAGCAGGGTGAAGCATTGGATCACATTCAACGAGCCTCACGTATTCACATTCTTGGGTTACGACTTCAGCTTGGCTGCACCTGGGAGATGCTAAGTTAATTTGCCTAACCATGAGTGCAACGTGGGCAATTCATCTACCTAGCCATACATAGTTGCACACCATGTCCTCCTCTCACATGCTACAGCTTATAGGCTATATCAATCTAAGTTCATGGTACATCAACCAAACCCAAGTCGTAAACCCCTTCAATCACCCAGTGGCTCATTGCAGACAATGAGTTTAGTCTTTTCAGTTGCATAGTGAGTGGACTTTGAGACACAAGTCTTTAAAGAGCATAAAAATCTTTAAACATCTCAAAGTTCAAATAAATTCAGCTGATTAACAAGCTTAACTCATTGTCTTGGCTGAGTGAGCAATGATCCCTGTCAAATGCCACAGAAGACATCAAAGTAGCTAAAATAGCCCAAGATTTTCAACTTGGATGGTGAGCCTCCACATTTAGAACCTCTCTTTTTTTTTTTTATGAATAATATTTAGAGCCCCTCTTGCTGCTTTCATAAAACGTTTTATATGCCCTTAACATGTGACACTTTAAACCAGGTTTTTGGACCCCATTTACTTTGGGGACTACCCATTGTCCATGAGAGAGAGGGTGAAATAAAGGCTGCCCATTTTCTCCAAACAAGAAACAGGGGAACTTAAAGGGTCATTAGATTTTGTGGGCATTAACCATTACACTTCTTTCTATGCTATGGACATCACTGATTTGACAATAATGACTATGGGTGCATCTCCTAAGGGTTGACCAGTTTGGTAGAGAGTGGTTGTCCAATGTACTGCGTTTAGTGCATGGACTGGACACCTAACACTAATTCATATCGACTTTCGTTCCCAAGGTTTTATATATATATATATATATATATATATATATATATATATATCTGATTTCACACAATCAACCATTGAATCAAATGATGGCCTTTGACTGTCATGGTCTTCAAATTAGATGGCTTAGATGGTATTCCACATGGCACATATCCATTGAGTTTTATCCACTAAACTGTAAATCCTTAATGGTTTCAACTACAGTTTTTCTCGAATCCACGATTATCCATAAAAATAAAAAAAATTAAAAAAAAAAAAAGAACAAAGGGAGGTGCATGGGTCAATCTTCCTCTTACCAAACTTGTCAAACGTTTCTTTCACAGATTTTGGAACTTCAGAAAACTGTGAAAGCACTAATTTTTCTAAAACGTTTGAGGTCGAGTCCTTTTTGTTAAAAAGTTTGTGTTTTTGAGGCATTGTTTTCTAAAGTGCCCTATATAAAATAACCTATATAAACTCTTACCTTATTTGATTTAAGAATATGATGATCTGATGTTGGCTAAAAGTTCCCCAAGACAATGCCACATGTGTTAGAATAGAATAAGTTTATGAATTTAGTGCCAAAGTGGTTTGTAATTTTTTTTTAAAATGAGTTGGGATGTGAAAATTGACGTCCTTAAAAACTAAGACAAGTTGTATTACAAGTGGTGCTTGATCCTAAGCAGGCTGGACAGGTGATTGTGATTCATAGCAATTTGGATTGGGGAAGTGAACTTTTACTGATTTTTGTTCTCAAGGTGTGACGACCCGACTTTTCCAATCCCTCAGGTATAGGAAAGGCCGGTTCGCCAACCTATCGAATAAACGATAAGTCGGACAAACAGGGCACATATCAGAGTAAAGCGTAATAAATATCCATAGCTAAAATAAATGCGGAAGCAATTAAAAGTAAAGAACCACCGATGATGGCCGACCATCATCGAAACATGGCTCATAACAGAAATCAACGTCAAATATAAAACTATGGTATCCAACTAAAATGGGCCCACAAATTCAAGTCTAACTCTCACCACAAATAACAAAATCAATAAGTTTTATACTGGGAAAAACTCCTCAGGAGGAACCTCAAGCTCTTCCTCAGGCACGTAGTCGTGGATCACCACAAATTTCGAATAGCCACGCCAAGACCGAACTCGTGACGTATAGTCGGAGTGAGCTAACCAACAAAGCTTAGTAGAAGAAAGACATCTACGGCATTTTACTTTAACTAATATGGTTTCAAAACAAATATCGGAATATAGCTTGTCAAACATATAAGCAGATAATAAACTGAATTTAGGTGCAGAAATCATATGTAAGATTTATTTCTAAATGTGTGAAAACAGTTTCAAGAACAGATGCGATGTTTGTTGTCTTAGTTTCTCTAACTTCTATATGCAAAGTTCAGTAATTCATGACTTAATCCTCAACTTAAAATACCTCCCGAGTAAACTATATCTCGAGAGCAGGAATATAGCCGATGGGAACCCCTACCTACCATCGTCGTTCATGAACTCTTTTTCAGGATGCAACAAGCCCCTACGTAATGAGGGAAACTTGTGCCAGGAAATTGTTCAGGAATTTTTGAGGGGTCGTTCAGATCAATCATAAAACAAATGCATATACTAATATAAATCAGATGCAAGTCTCTTATATATAGTTCAGGTTCTTGATTTCAGATTTTCAGAGCTTAAGCAGATTCAGGTTTCAGGATTCAGGTAGGTTTAGATTTTCAGTCATTCATATCAATTTCAGTTTACAGATGTGATTTCAATGGCATATGCAAGTTTAAATATTTTAATTCAAAATATCCATGCGAATTAAAATAAAATACTGTAAAGATGATATTCTCCTACCTAAAACTCGGAGTTATGTGAAGTCAAGCAAGGTCCTATTGATGGCCTCTTGCCCTCAATCTACATCATAATATACATTCATGCATTAAGATAAACTCTAATTACTAATAATATAGACCTATTTAAGCGTTTCCTCAAAAACAAGTCAAAACAGGCAAGTTGCGCCAATCCTAGAATTTGACGTAATATTCTCATATATTTTTGACCATCAAGACGATTAATCCATGTGTTGGTCAAAACATGAAAGTTGTATATGTTTCTATTCTCTTTCCAACGCAAAAAGAATCGTCTCAATCAGAGTTCGGAATAAAACATTATGACTAAAATACTAAGGCAATGTCGGAGTTCGGTGATACCTCGCTCGAGCGATGATAATAGCTCGCTCGAGCGATTTGACGTAACATTCTCATATTTTTTTGACCATCAAGATGATTGATCCATGAGTTAGTCAAAACATGAAAGTTGTAGATTTTGCTATTAGCTTTCCAACGCAAAACGAATCGTCTCAATCGGAGTCCGGGATAAAAAGTTATGACTAAAATACTAAGGCAATGTCGGAGTTCGGTGATACCTCGCTCGAGCGATGATAAAAACCGACGGGTTTCCTCAAAGATTCGCGCCGCGATCGATCCCACGAGTTCACAGAGACAACTCCAACACGCCCCCAATGATCTCAACCTCTCCCAATAGCTAACTACGAATCCAAGGTTGATTCAAGTTCTTTCTAAGGTTTAAGTGTTTTCAACAAAGAGGGTTCTAGAGAAGGAGGTTTTCTAAACTGATTGAAGAAGAGAGAAGAAGGAGTTTCACACGGTTGGGTAACTATCCTCTCTTAACAAAACCTAGTATAATACGGGAATGCAATTCTTTCTTATAATAGGATTGCTCACAAAGTAAAACACACACACACATCTTATGTATTATACACTTCTAATTTTAAAACTCAAGTCCGGTGTTGAGCGGCTACACCGAGGTCAGTGCACAACTTTCGCACGAGGGTCCAAATGGGCTCTAAATTAAAATCTGTCCGCACAATCACATCTAAATAAAAATCCAAAACAAATGGTGACGTCGGTTGCCGAGCCGAATACACACACAGGGTCAGTCTAACTCGGGTTCAAAATACGAGTCTTTACACAAGGCTTGACCTTTTGGGCAAAAAGAGATTGACCCGAATTGCCAGCACTTGGGTCAGGTACCTAATACCAGCTCAACAGAGAGATAAGGGTGCTTATACTAATTCCTAAAAATGATACCAGAAGCTAAACATATACAACAACCATCTAATTCCCAAAAGTCTTACTGGTATTCAGGGCACCCAAGCCCTAAATCAAGTCCCTACATTGGGTATCTGTCAAGATACCATAGCATAAGATATTCTTTTTATGACAGATCAACAAACAATATAAATGCAATGCTACATATATATTGGTATGACATGATTCAAAAACTTCAATTTGGGTTATTTCATACACTAAAGAGTTTTGTATATGGGATGCAAGCCTGCAGTCGGCACAGTGAGAATCACAATATTAGAAAATTAAAATGGTTTAGAGAAATAAAATGATTTTAAAGAAGTCAAAGAGTCAAATTTACAGATAATAAAAATTTTAAAAAAAATTTAAAAAAAAAGAGTCAAATTTAAAGGGGCTAGGATTTTAGGATATAAAAATAATCGATCGACTACCAATATTCTAGATTAGAGAACTATAGCAAACGAGGAAGTTGAAAGTAAATACATAAATATTATTAAATATAATTACCTTCGCTTTAAGAAATCAACAACCAAAAATAAATACCGCAAAATCAACAAAGTGGTTAAATCTTCAAAAATAAAACCAAATAAAAACTTGAACAAAAATCTGAATACAAGAACAGAATCAACAAAAATCTGAACAACTTCAGATATTAAAACAGAAATATGTGAGGCAAAAATACGGAATTGGATAAAGCTGACCTCTGAAACAATACTTTTCTGATCGGACGATTTGATTTTGCCGAAAGAGGAAGAGGATATATAAAAATGAAAAAACAACAATAATAATAAAATAGTTGCAGAAAATGAGAAAAATAAATTTGATAGCAAGGAAAACATCGAGTTGAACAAATCGAAGAGGCTAAGCAGCAGATTGCCAGATCTTCTGAGAATTGGAGAAACTGACCTTGTGACTGAAAAAGCAGGGTACACCGATTCACTCCAATTGAAGATCTAAATGGAGGAGATTTCGAGGCTGAAATCAAATCAAAGGAGTTAGGGTTTTGCGATTGGAATTTGGGGAAAAAATAAAATTCAAAGATCTACCTTTTTAATGTGCGATTAACTCCGAAAATTTCTTAGATCTTCGATGGCGAAGGATGTAGATGAAATGAAAGATCGGCGTCAATTGAATCTGATTCTTCGGGCTCGAGTGACTGCTTCAAATGGCGACAATCGCTAGCTAGGGTTTCATACTCTCACTGGCGGAGAAGTGAAAAGGAGAAAGGGATTTAGGGTTTGAGCGAGAGGGAATGAGGGGATCGAGAAGAGAGAAGGGATCGGAGAAGGGAGAAGGGAGATGGGAGAAGGGAGAAGGGAGATGAAAAACTCACTTATATATTGGCCTGATTGAAGGGTCGTGGGCTTAAGTGGAGTTGCTGGGTTAGCTGTTGGGGGTTGGCCCAAATCCTCCCCTACGCCGACGGCATATTAATTTCAGCCGTCGACGTATCCGACATTTTTTGTAGTGTGGCTAGGGATCCAAACCCGATCATCGACCCGACGCGGACTTCTCACTGCACCATAAAGCAAAGTCAGCACCCGAAGATACGGTGAAATCTCATCTTTGAGAAGCCTACGAATTGCCATGTTCCATACCAACCCCCTTCTCCCTCCGAGAAGACACTGACCACTAAACCGTGAGGAAGAGCTTCCTCATCTTTATTTCAATTGCCTTCTGCTGATTTATTCTCTCTTTGTATCTTGCTTTGGGTTTCTTTGAGAAATTTTCAACTTGAAGTTTTTTTTGGAGCAACATTATTAAATGATTGTAGTTCAAATTGTATCCACTTTCTAGCTGCAATCTCACTACATGATTCTGCTGGCAATCAGTTTGTGTGGTGTTGACTGCTATTTGTTTGAATCAGGAAATTTCAGAGAAGGCAGCAAAGGAAGCTACTAACAAGAAATCAAAGTCTGGTGGTGGAAAGAAGTAATTCCAATGGTGTTGGAACCTTTATCCAATTATTTTAGTCAGGTTAGAGTGTTTCATTTCTGTTTCTTGAATAAATTTACACTTTTCAGCTTTCTAGACATTTTCATGTTAGTTCTCCTAGAATATCTTGCTGTTGGAATATATATTTTCTTCTTCGTAACGTTTTCTCAACCATTTGTATTTTTATCCCACCGTGTTTACGTTCTAAGAAATAGTAAACTTCCTATGTGAAATGATATTAACACTAGAATTTCTGGTTTACATGATAATATTTGGAATAGTCTCGACCATTAGAAGTTTCTGATTTACGTGCTGAATCTTTTGAGTGGGGAATTCAGGCGTCTCTAACCGTCCATATGTCTAGATGGGACAGATGTTTAGGACTATTATACACAAGCCTTCTTGTCAGCCATTCTTCACTTTTAATGTCAAATATTTTTAAATGGCCTAGAGAAGTGCAAAGTGCTTTGGTAGATAATAAGGACAAGTTGTTGGTGTACTAATTTCTAGATCTCAATAGTTGGATATGTGCGAATATAGCTACCATTTGTTAATTGTTACTTCATTTGTTGCACACTAGAAGTTAGCCCTTGCACATGATTTAGAAGAAAGATTTGATACCATGTAAAATCACCTAGTTGTCTGATTTGAAGGCCATGATCTAAAGATCTGAGGAGGAAAATATTGGCACCAAACATGATCTTTATGATATAATGCAGTCATAGCCTATTAGCTGATTGAAATATATGATTGAGATCAAATTTTTGTCAATCTCTTGAGCCCTATATCTATAAATCATGGCCTTCACATAAGATGGCTTCGATGATGTTCACATTACATAAGTCCCCAAAATACCATTTTTTTTAAAAACAAAAAAAACGATGTGCAAGGACACACTTTTATTGTCCAAGTAATGAGTCCCTAATTGAATTTGAGTGTTTTTTTTCTCTACTTTAAGTAGGAGATTTAAAAACAAATTGAACATATGTTAATTATTGGGTCCCCCTAGTTCAAGAAAAGCCTACGTTCGCCACTGACCATATGCTATAGGACATCCAGAACGCACTGGCCATATGCTATCATGGATTAAATCTCAGTTTTGGTTTCGTTCACAACTTGAATTGTAAATTGGTCAAATTTTCAATAAATTTCGGTCAAATTTTTGATAAATTTCGGTTTTTTTTTTAAATATGCTCTGAACTTTATTGAACTTTGTCGAACTTTATTTTATTGGTTTTTTTTAACTCTTTAACATTATAGTTCATAAGATAGATGGCTTAAAATTGCCTACAATGCCTCTTTTGGCCATTTATGATGGCTTAAATCTCCCTACAATGTATTTTTTATCTTACACCATTGAAGTTTGATTTATCAGCCATCAATCTAAATTGTCCAAATAACAATCTATCATTGGAATGACAATCTCAGCCCAATGAAATATGCGGATAATTGGATGTCAATAATCCGATTAACAAATTTTAATATCAGCCATTAAAACTAAAAACATCGGGTGTTATTATAGTCAAAGGATCAGATGATTTAGATCTCCTTAAAATATTATTTTTAGACATGTTGGACTTCAATATATGATCTGTCACTTTGATGGTTTGTGTAAAGACCTGTATTTTGAACCCGAGTTAGACTGACCCTGTGTGTGTATTCGGCTCGGCAACCGACGTCACCATTTATTTTGAATTTTTATCTAGATGTGATTGTGCGGACAGATTTTAATTTAGAGCCCATTTGGACCCTCGTGCGAAAGTTGTGCACCGACCTTAGTGTAGCCGCTCAACACCGGACTTGAGTTTTAAAATTAGAAGTGTATAATACATAAGATGTGTGTGTGTATTTTACTTTGTGAGCAATCCTATTATAAGAAGGAATTGCATTCCCGTATTATACTAGGTTTTGTTAAGAGAGGATAGTTACCCAACCGTGTGAAACTCCGTCTTCTCTCTTCTTCAATCATCGTAGGAGATCGGTTTAGAAAACCTCCTTCTCTAGAACCCTCTTTGTTGAAAACACATAAACCTTAGAAAGAACTTGAATCAACCTTGGATTCGTAGTTGGCTATTGGGAGAGGTTGAGATCATTGGGGGCGTGTTGGAGTTGTCTCTGTGAACTCGTGGGATTGATCGCGGCGCGAATCGTTGAGGAAACCCGTCGGTTTCGTTCCGAAGCTCCATTCGCGTGACTCATTTTTAATCTAGGAATCCTTAGATTAAAGGTACGTTTTAATTAAACTTTTTGATTAAATCATTAGATTAGCCATGCGTTTTGCTTTGGGATGTATGGGTTTCGATTCGGGTGAAAACCAAATGAAATCGATCAGTAGCTCGCTCGAGCGAGCTATTATCATCGCTCGAGCGAGGTATCACCGAACTCCGATATTGTCTTAGTATTTTAGTCATAACTTTTTATCCCGAACTCTGATTGAAACGATTCCTTTTGCGTTGGAAAGCTAATAGAAAAATATACAACTTTCATGTTTTGACCAACTCATGGATCAATCGTCTTGATGGTCAAAAATATATGAGAATGTTACGTCAAATCGCTCGAGCGAGCTATTATCATCGCTCGAGCGAGGTATCACTGAACTCCGATATTGCCTTAGTATTTTAGTCATAACTTTTTATTCCGAACTCCGATTGAGACTATTCGTTTTGCGTTGGAAAGCTAATAGCAAAATCTACAACTTTCATGTTTTGACCAACTCATGGATCAATCGTCTTGATGGTTAAAAATATATGAGAATGTTACGTCAAATTCTAGGATTAGCGCAACTTGCCTGTTTTGACTTGTTTTTGAGGAAACGCTTAAATAGGTCTATATTATTAGTAATTAGAGTTTATCTTAATGCATGAACGTATATTGTGATGTAGATTGAGGGCGAGAGGCCATCAATAGGACTTTGCTTGACTTCGCATAACTTCGAGTTTTTGGTAGGAGAATCTCATCTTTACAGTATTTTATTTTAATTCGCATGGATATTTTGAATTAAAATCTTTGAACTTACATATGCCATTGAAATCACATCTGTAAACTGAAATTGATATGAATGACTGAAAATCTAAATCTACCAATCTCAAACTCGAATCGCTTAAGCTCTGAAAATCTGAAATCAAGAACCTGAACTATGTATAAGAGTCTTTCATCTGATTTATATTAGTATCTCAGATTTGTTTTATAATTGACGAACGACCCTCAAAAATTTCAACAATTTCCCCGCACAAGTTTCTCATTACGTAGGGGCTTGTTGCATCCTAAAAATGGTTCATGAACGACGATGGTAGGTAGGTTCCCATCGCTATATTCTCGCTCTCGAGATATAGTTTACTCGGGAGGTATTTTAAGTTGAGGATTAAGTCATGAATTACTTGAACTTTGCATATAGAGTTAGGAAACTAAGACAAAATCAAACCTTTGATCATTCTTCTGTTTTCACACATTTAGAAATAAATCTTACATATGATTGTACATCTAAATTCATTTTATTATCTCGCTTATATGTTTGACAATGTTATATTCGATATTTGTTTTGAAACCATATTAGTTAAAGTAAAATGCCGTAGATGTCTTTCTTCATCGAGCTTTGTTGGTTAGCTCACACAGTTCGTGAGTATCGACGCGTGGCTATTCGTACGTGAGACTGATCCTGATTACGTGCCTGAGGAAGAGCTTGAGGTTCCTCCTGAGGAGTTTTTCCCAGTATAGAACTTACTGATTTTCTTATTTGTGGTGAGAGTTAGACTTGAATTTGTGGGCCCATTTTAGTTGGATATCATAGTTTTATACTTGACGTTGATTTTTGTTATGAGCCATGTTTTGATGATGGTCGGCCATCATCGGTGGTTCTTTACTTTTAATTGCTTTCGCATTTATTTTAGCTATGGATTTTTATTACGCTTTACTCTGAGTGCCCTATTTGTCCGGCTTATCGTTTATTCGATAGGTTGGCGAACCGGCCTTTCCTATACCTGAGGGATTGGAAAAGTCGGGTCGTCACAGTTTGGATCACCCACGTCTTAAACCATTGATGGTGTAAGATCATTTAAACACTAACGACGATCAGGAGAGTCGGTCCCTTACAAATTATGATTTTTAATTTTTAAAAGTACATCCCATCTTAAACCAATTTTAAAATACCTTTAGGGCCCATCTTAAATCATTGATTAATGGTCTTTAATATCAACCATTAAATATGAAAACAATGGTGGATATTAACTCCACAAATCAAATGGCTTAAATTTTCCTAAAAAACATTTTTGGACTCATTATGACTGAAATCAGATGGCTTAAATCTCCCTAATTTGTATGACAATCTCAGCCCAATAAAATATGCGGATAAGTGGATGTCAGCAATCCGATTGACGAACTTTAATATCAGCCATTAAAACTAAAAGCAAAGGGTGGTATTATAATCAATGTATCGGATGGTTTAGATCTCCTTAAAATACTATTTTTAAGTATGTTGCACTTGATCAATATATAATATATCACTTTGATGGTTTGGATCACTCAATCTTAAACCATTGATGGTGTAAGATCATTTAAACACCAATGATGGTCAGGACTCAGGAGAGTCAGTCCTTTAAAAATTATGAGTTTCAATTTTTTAAAGTATAGCCATCTTAAACCAATTTAAAAATTTGTACCTTTAGGGCCCATCTTAAACCATTGATTAATGGTCTTTAATATTAGCCATTAAATTGAAAACATTGGTTGATATTAACTCTACAAATGAGGAGACTTAAATCTCCATAAAAAAATATATTTTTGGGCCCTTTGTTGATTTGATTAATGGCATCATTGATCCAAAAAAGGCCCTAACACACATTTGGGCATGATGTGTTATTTGAATTTAGGACCACTTTTTGGGTATTTGTGCCACGTGGAAAAAAAAAATGACCGTTTGATGATACGCTCATGGTCTCAAGATCCATGATGTGGATGATTGGGGTGAAAAACTATCTCTATCAGTGGTTTTAGACATTCGCGATTTTAGAAAATTAGGTAGTACTCACACCACAAACATTGGACTGCGTAAAAAGCAGTCTTATGCAAGCGCAACACCATATCATAAGTATTAGTTTAAAACCCCCCAAAAATATATAAAACAGCCCGTATGTGTTTAAAACCCCAGAAAAAAAAAAAAAACAGAAGAGGAGGAGAAGAAGAAGAAGAAAGAAAGGAGCCAGGTAGGTCTTCTTCCTTTTCTTTTTTTTCCTTTCTTCTTCTTCTTCTTCTCCTCCAATTTTCCTCCAATTTTTTATTTTTTTGAAATTAAAGAAGCATGGGGAAAAATACAATATCTGGCAAGATCCGGCAAGCTCCAGCGAGAAGAGGGGCTGTTTGGGGAAGAGGAAGAGGAAGGAGGAAGGAGGAAGAAGGCCCTAAAAATCCGGTAATTTTTGCAAAAACATGCGTTTTATACCCTTTAAAAAAAATTTAAAATGCAAACCAGCTCTTGGCCAATAATTTGAAATTATCCGCCTATAATTTCAAATTTTCGTGGGGGAGGCGATAAATTATATTTTACCGTCTCGGTTCAGGCCGAAATCGAGACGTCTTAATCGAAAATTTGAAATTTCAGCCGAGATTTTGATCCATGAACCTAATGCTATAGGACATCCTTCAGGATTACGACATGAACCTATTTTACTAAATGTTTATGACTAACTATATGTGATTAATTATCCTCGAAGTATTTGTTTCTTACAAAGAGTCAAAGTCGAACTAATTAGAAAACTAATCATGTGCAAAACTTTTACTCTATAAGACAATCAAGTAGCATCGTCCAAGCATCACTGCAGAGTAGAAGCTTTGACATGCTATTTTCTTTCTAGGATCGTGTATTTGTGTTTGAGAAAATACGCAGACTTAATCACTAGTTCTCTCTATTTATTTCATACTTTCATCTTTGATAGCATACTTTGTTTCATACTTCTCATGTTTGAGAAAATTTCATTCTCTCTTTCCAGCATTAATGATTATTCTATTCACTCCACATGAAACTACTAAACCAGCGTTGGCTAGAGATGGAAATTTCATGTGGGTTAGCGTTGACCTGATCTTTATGAGATATGTCTCAAAATCTGAAAATTACACAACCTACACACAGTCATCCTTGGGCAGACTGCATCCTACGTTTTTCTTTATTGGTAAGCCAAAGTTTCAGTAGAAAGCCAAAAAAATATTACAAGTTTACAACTGTTCATAGCCTGGGAGCTTCGGCATCGCCATCACTCCCACAGACTATAGATGAAGAATCAAAAGCTAAATGTCATCGTTATGTTTCCTAAGAAGAACCAGCTGGATATCTTCACTAATTCGTTTATCTTTATTCCATCTAATAATAGAGATCCTATAACGACCCTGAAATTCCGAATAAGAACCTGACTGTCTCGATATGTGTGCCCGGCATGGAAATCAAGATAGATTTTAAAAAAATTAATAATCAATATTAGTTGAGATAAAGATATCCTGTAGTTAGATGAATTCACATGTGAATTCTCTTTTAAGGCTGAGTCGTGTAGGACATCGACGTGGCACGTTACGCCGTAGAGATCGTGTGGGTGTTTCACACCGAAGTTTAAATTAGGGTCTAAACTGAAATATCAGAGATATTTCAGTTTAGGTAGCTTATAAAGGAAGGAAGAGACCTGGAGAGATATCCCTTCTTCTTCTTCCCCTTGTTCTTGAGCTAAGAATCTGTAGCTAGGTAGAGATCTGAGTGTGTTCTAGAGGAAATAGGGTTTGAGCTACAGAAATCGTGCGTCGGTATGAGATGAGGTAGGGTGAGTTCAATAAAGCGAACTCAAGTGCGATCTAAGTGTGTGTGAGGCCTCTACGTGCTGAACCTGAGCCGATATTCTCCTTGTCAAAGTCACACCGGCGATATAGCCCGAGTTCCAGATCTGAAACCCTTTTTCGGATCATTTGCTCAGACCCCGAAAGGGCCCAAGTAAAGGTGAGCTTATGCATTTAGAATTGGACAAATGAGAGCCTTAAATATGTGTTTGTGTGTGTAGTAATGGTTATGAGAAACCATTAATAAGATAGGTCAAATAGAAGAGAAATAAGTAACCTCCATTAATGATAGAGGTACTGCCATTATTGATCGATCAATGAAGGTCATTGATCGATCAATTCGTATAAGCTTAAAGAGAGAACAGTGAACTTGAAATTTCTGGAAGTTCAGTGCTCGCAGGGTGTTGATCAATCAATTAGTGAATTGATCGATCAATTCTGAAGGTTGATCGATCACAGAGAGAGTGATCGATCAATGGCTAGTGTTGATCGATCAATGAAAGTATTGATCAATCAATTCATATAAAACAAAAAGGAGAACAGAACACTAAAATTTTGAAAGTAAAGTGCTCGCGGGGTATTGATCGATCAATCAGTAATTGATCGATCAATTATGAGCATTGATCGATCACAGGGAGAGTGATCGATCAATGGCTGGTGTTGATCGATCAACAGTGGTATTGATAGATCACTTGAGTGTATTGATCAATCAATGAAGACATTGATCGATCAATCTGTATAAGTTACAAAAGGATACAGAAAGAGGGAAATTTAAAAGTTTAGGCTATTGATCGATCAATGAGCTGATTGATCGATCAATAAGACATATTGATCGATCAACTGAGCTGGTGATCGATCAATTTTGCCATGACAACGTGCGAAGAAAAGGGAGTTATTGATCGATCAATTTAGGCATTGATCGATCAATGAAGGGTGTTGATCGATCAATAAAGACTAGTGATCGAACAACTACCTCTGTTACTTGTGAGGTGATTTGAGTGTATTGATCGATCAATGGGGATATTGATCGATCAACAAGGAGAATTGATCGATCAATAAGGGTGTTGATCGATCAACAAAGAGAATTGATCGATCAATAAGGGTGTTGATCGATTAATCACCCCTGTTTTTATCCTATTCTGCTGTGTAAATTGCATGCTACTGGACACTGATCCAGTTGACTTTCTGACATACCTGACACATTGTATACTATATTTATGGTCTAGGATCAGACCTTGACACTTTGAAAAGCTTTGGATTTGCTTAGAAAGAGGTCTGACCTGAGGTAGGGGAAAACCAACCTAAACTGCTTTTGAGTATGATTTCATGTTTATTTCATATCGGCGCCCTGATTTCTATTTTAACAAGCATGTAAGCATATCATAAATTCCTGCTATCTCTGATTTCTATTTTCTAATTTGTATTCTGAAACCTGCTCCTGATTTCTGCTATTTAATCTGTGAGGTCTATGTGTGTGTGTGATTTGATGATTTAACCAGATGATCCCCACCGATCCGGCGGTATATCCGAGCCTGGCACACTTGTGCATCTGCTTGTAATCCCTCGGCACAATTGCACTCTATAGATGAGGCATTGCTGCACCCTAAAATTGTTCATGTGAACGACGATTGGTTAGGATTTCCTATCGGTAAATTCCTGTTTACTCCGTGTTATATATTCACGGGAGTTTCTTAAGTTAGAAAATAAATACAATTTTAGTCACTGAATATATATTTGCAATATAGTTGTTTCTTGTTTACAAACTCAGTATTTAATCTGATTTTGCCTGTTTATACATTCTGATTTGATTTCCTGTTTTGAAATATCATGTCCTACATATTCATTACACTTTAGTTGGTATTCTTCTATTGAGCTAGGATGTAGCTCACCCTGTTTTCATTAAAATTTTAGGTTCTGAGGCTAGAGTTCCGGTACCGAGAGCGACCCTGACTATCAGCCTGATCTAGAGGCTGAGGACGAGGAGACTGACGTCTAGGCGGACGATTTCTATCCATAGTCTGGGTATACTAGTCCACTGTTTTAGGGATTTTGTATAAACTTTGGATTATTGTGTGCCTGGTGGTCACTTCTGTATTTACTTTCTGTAGATATTTTCCTTTTATCATATTACTATACATTTTATTGGAACCATTATTAGGAACCATTGTTTTGGGTGATGGATGTCCATCACCAGTGGTTCTTCTTGGTTCCTTTTTGGGAAGGTATATTCTTTTGATATATTTAAATACAAGTTTTGTTTATTTTTTCTTTCTATTTTAAATGTCTTGTGATGACTCAATCTACTACTGCTGGACAGTGTTTGCTTGGTTTCCGCTATACGAACAGACACTTCGTGATTTATCCTAAAAATTATCCAGAGTATGATCCTTATGACACGGATTTCTAAGCGCAAAATTTTGGGTTGTCACAAATCCCGCATGAAGTCCCTTCGTAGCTAGAAGCTCTGCACAAGCAATATTTCCATTCTGAGTAATAGCAAATTCCCCACTGCAGATGAGATTTCAAGGCATGACGAATACCATCTATGGCCGAACGGTCCCTCCACCTTATTGGAGCAGCAACAATTCACACCAAATTAAACCACATCCTATTTCAGCTACATGCCCTCCAACTATTACATTATTGGGGTATCTGAACCCTTTAGGTAAGAAGTAAAGTTCCAAAATCCTTAGATATGTGTACAACATGTCAACTATCCATATTTGAAAAAATAAAATAATATTATTTAATAAATAAATTGCTCATAAAAAATTAACTTTAAGGAACACTATGAAAATGAGAAATAAACTAGAGTAACAGTGTGAAAAGAAGCACGACCGAAAGCAGTCGTACATCAAGCGACTACCTAAAGCAGTCCATTAGCTTGTTGAACCCGCCAATCCAAACCTAATTGTCAAGCAGGACAAATTGGCTAGCACTTTTCTATTTATTTTGTTTACTTTCTATTACCCCTCTCCACTCTTCTTGAGCTCGACGCCGGGTGTGTTTAGAGGAACGGAATTTGGGGCGCCCTGTGACGGGGCCAATACTCGAGCTTACGGCATGGTGCGTGTGGCACGACATGTGGTGCCAGGAGGGCACGCGACATGGGGGCGAGGACGCAACACTGCAGATGAGAGTATGACGCGAGGCCACGCCGCGACATGACGCGACATAGCCAAGGTGGGCTAGTGATGCATGAGGCGTTGCGGTATGCCAAACCAATAGGTCTGAGGTTCCGGCCGAATGACTTTTTACCCTTATATAGGGAAGGGAGCTTGAGCAAGTGTCTCTCAAAGGGTGAACCTAGGACTGAGACGACAAAGATGTGGGCTAAAGATGAACGTGTGCTAGTAATTCGAAACGCACACGAAGGCAAGCTGCGTGGGACTCAGTTGGGCATGCGAGCGCGAGGCACAAGACTGTGGGCTTGGTTCGGCAGGCGAGTGAGGTACTAGTGCAGTGCACAGGGTGAAGCTTGAGCAGGCCAAGTTAGCACAGCGGTGCAGATTGGTGTGTCGTAAGGGACACGATGAGCTGAATGGTAGGCCGTGAAACAGAGGCAACCATGTTGGGAGGAGTTCCCGTCCTCTAGGCGGGTGGTATCAGAGCTGATGTGCAGAAAGGGTTGGCTTCGTTGCACGCAGTAGCGAAGCACCGCGCGGGTTGAAAGCGCGTCGAAGGACCCCCTCGCGACGATTGTTATCAGAAGTAGGCTGACCTAGTGAAGCGTGCGTTAGGTGCCGCACGGGACTGAGGTTGCGGAAGTGCGACCCCGTAACATTTTGGTATCAGAGACAAGTTCGATCCAGAAGCAATAATGCTATGAGCAATTGGTGCAGAGGCACGCGATGTGGTGTCAAGAGGGCACGCGACATCCATGAACAAGTGGTGCAGAGGCACGCGATGTGGTGTCAAGTTGACACGCGACATCCCTGAGCTAGTTAACAGCTGAGGGCCTTGTGACAGCAGAACCAAGTTGACCCGACCGGGGTGACAGTGGGGAGCTAGTGGGAAGGTGCGGACCTAAGAACTAGAAATGTGTTGCTTACAAGCGGGGAGGAGTTGGCGGGGTCAGTTCACTACGATCATGCGTCAATGAGGACGTTGACATTTTATGGAGTGGTGGAGGATGTGACGGGGCCAATACTCGAGCTTACGGTATGGTGCGTGTGGCACGACATGTGGTGCCAGAAGGGCACGCGACATGGGGCCATGTTGGCCTTGCAACGTGGTCGCGCTGCGAGGACGCGACACGGTCGCATGAGGGTACGACGCGGAGCGTCACGGACGCGACATAGCCAAGGTGGGCTAGCGATGCATGAGGCGTTGCGGTATATCAAACCAATAGGTTTGAGGTTCTCCTACCATTCTGGCTGAATGACTGTTTTACCCTTATATAGGGGAAGGAAGCTTGAGAGCTATTCCCCTACACACGGGGCCTTGCGTTGCCAAAGGGGGCGCAAGTGTCTCCTAGGCCTGAAAGGGTGGGCCTAGGACGTCGACGCAGCGATGCCGTGTGGAACCCGAGGGAGGTTGATGTATGGCTCCGGACTACGCATCGCGGTGCATACGGCTGGGCAACCTCGCGTGAGAACACCAAGGCACTGCGTGGGACTCAGTTGAGCACGACAGCATGTGGGCTATAGATGAACGTGTTCTAGTAATTCGAAACGCACACGAAGGCAAGCTGCGTGGGACTCAGTTGGGCACGCGAGCGCGAGGCACAAGGCTGTGGGCTTGGTTCGGCAGGCGAGCGAGGTACTAGTGCAGTGCACAGGGTGAAGCTTGAGCAGGCCAAGTTAGCGCAGCGGTGCAGATGGGCGTGTCGTAAGGGACACGATGAGCTGAATGGTAGGCCGTGAAACAGAGGCAACCATGTTGGGAGGAGTTCCCGTCCTCTAGGCGGGTGGTATCAGAGCTGATGTGCAGATGGGTTGGCTTCATTGCACGCGGTAGCGAAGCACCGCGCGGGTTGAAAGCGCGTCGAAGGACGCCCTCGTGACGATTGTTATCAGAAGTAGACTGACCTAGCGAAGCGTGCGTTAGGTGCCGCACGGGACTGAGGTTGCGGAAGTGAGACCCCGTGACAGCCCGCCCAAGTCGATCGGGCGGTCGCCCTGTACCAGCCCTAGCGGCCGCTCTGTCCCACTCCCCAATTTTTTTAAAGTTTTTTTTTTTTTTTTTTTCCCCCTCAGAAGCCAATACTTGGAAAATTTTAGAAAAGGCCTTTGCACTTGGAAAGGCCCTTGCACCGACTTTAAAGAGAGACTTGACATTTAGGGATATATGAAGACATAGCGTCAAATCAGATGATGGAGGTCATGTTTCAACCTGTTATTCTACACAATAGATCTTGAGATCACGGTACATATATCAAACGATCAGTTTTTTATCCCATATGTCATAGATCCCCAGAAAATGGCTATAAATTTATGTAATCACGTTTGAGCGTCATGTGTCATATGATTCAAGGGCCATTTTTTAGAGATCTTTGACACATGGAATCAAGCACTAATCGTATGATTGGTGCGCCATGATCTCAAGATCTAGTGTGTGGGAGATTGAGCTGAAACAAGATCACCATTATCTGATTTGAAGAAATCAATGGTTTTCAAGGTGTAACGTGAGTGCAAACAGAGGTACCCAAGAACCATGTGGGTGTCTTTGGTTTATATTTATATATATATATATATATATATATTTATTTATTTATTTATTTATTTATTTATTATGATGGATGACCATTTAGTTTTCACCCCTTAGAATTCTTATACATAATTCTTTTGGAATGATGACAGTGTGCATGTATCCTCCTCCCTTCATATTCCTCTCAACTTTTCATATTCTCACATTATAATTCTATATAAAGGAGTCTTTGGAAGTATGAGAACTTAACCCTTCTACACCTAGGCACCACTCGTCTCGATTTGCCCAAAAATCTACCCCACCACCCGAACTCGACGATCTACTTTAGGAACAATGCTCCTTTCTCTCAAAACCCTAGCTCCTTCCATTAGAAAATTCTATAGATCTCACCCAATGTACAGCGTCTCCTATTTGATATCTTATGACACAAAATTAGATTTTAAAACAAACTCGTTATGATAAAAAAGAAATTTATAATATTGAAAAGATTTATTTCATTTCTAAAACAATCCTAAATCTAATAGTTGGCTCATTGCATAGATCTTGTCGAGTAGTAAATATTGAAAAAAATGGTGTTGAAAAATGGCTCCGAGGCATGCAATTCACTACGGTGTCTTAAAGACAATAGACATTCTTACTCTGTCAAATAAACGAAGATGCAATTGGGTTATCTAGATTGTACTTTTTAGAAAAAGAACATGTCATACAGATTTTCTGATGCACAAAAAATTCTTAAATAAATAAAATAAGAACATATGAGAAAAGGATAAGGATATGTTATTATTTCTTTTGTGTTGTGTATATTTCTAACAAATATCTTATCTCTATTTATAGAGAAAATTTTGAACCATTGTGTCTTTTCAGGTGACGGTAAAGCGATTTCAGATTTGTGACTTTTCAGATTACAGTAAAGAGATAAATAGTCAGATTTAGAGTGAAGAGATGTCAGACTGGTGTCTTTTCAACTAATGATAAAGAGATAAATCAAAATCTGAAAAGACACTTCTTTGAAGAGAAAATAAATTTTACAAGTTTGCCATTGAATTATTATTAATATAATGATAATTATAAACTTAATTTTGAAACCATAAAATATATATTACTACACTATATATATTATTTTGAAACATTCATTTGGCTGTTTAAAACATGGTTGAAGTGCATGAGTGATAAGCAACCTAATGTAATTATTACCGCTCAATGCAATGAGATGAACAAGACTATCTCCGAAGTTCTTTCGGGAACCACACATCGCCTCTATATATGACACATTGGGAAGAATGAACTGAACCATCACTGTCAGCTGAAGCTAAGGTTTGAGAATTTTGGTAGAAAGTACAATTAGTGCAAGTTCAGTCATACATTTGATGATTTTGAAAGAAGATGGACAGAACTCGTCGAGGAGTTTCAATTGCAAGACAATGTGAGGTTCAAACAAATGTACGATCTTAGAAGCAAATGAATTCCATGCTACTTGAGTGATACCTTCTGAGCTGGCATGATCATTATGCGACGTGGTAAAAATATAAATTCCTTTTTCGATAGTTATGTCAGTATCCAGACAAGTTTGACGAAATTTATCAAGCAATATGATCTTGCCATCCAATCTCAGCGTGATAAAGAAAATAGAAAGGATTTCGTCTCAATGTCTATAACACCAGATCTCTTGTTCAAAAATTCAATCGAGAACCATATTCGATAAATTCCACACTAAGTTTCGAAAGTTTGTCTCATATAAGTTCCATAAGGTGGTCGAAGAGGAAGTCGGGGAGGTTAAAGTATATGAAGCGCGTAGCAATGGTGGGGATGGCACAGGGGATAGCCGTCGAACATTCAAGGTTCATTTCGAATGTGGAGACACCTTAGTCAGTTTTGACTGCAAGCACTTTGAGACAGAGGGCTTGTTGTGTTCTCATATCTTCCATGTTTACTACAAGGAAGATGTAGACCAAATTTCATCTAAGTATATTTTACCTCAATGGACGAAAGACGCTAGATATGATACTATATGTTTGGGTGTTGGTGAGAAAGAGGATTTCAATTCTATATCTATAATAAAAATATGGAAGGTGAGAGAAGTCGGAATCAAGTCAATTCAGTTGGAGATACAATCGCTTCATTTGGTGGATTACATGTTGGGAGGGATGATGATATTATTAGAAGGCATAGAGGCCATTAGAAGGGAAGAGGAGAATGAAAGAACCACTAGCGTCACTTCCTCTTCAGGCGACTCCCCCGAGGCAAGCCAATGAATATCATTGCAAGAGCATACTAACATTACAGTGTGAGATTCGGTACGATGTGCCACTAAAGGTAGGCAAAATAACAATAATAGAATAAAGTCTTAAATGAAGGTTAGTATTGAACAATCAAAGAAGCAGAGAAAAAAGTGTAAAGATTATGGTGAGTTGGATCATAAAATCATAATTTGTCCGATAAAGAGGGTCAGGATGATGGCTACTAGCGCTGGACAGAGCCAAATAGAACAAGGACGATGGAAAGTGTAGTAGTACAAAGCCACACTGACTCAATTTTATAAAAAATGCAACCACTTCGATTTGGAAGCAACGACGCGTCAAATACGAAGCGTGGGCGCTTCTGCATGGAAGCGCTGACGCTTCGTTTATAAAATGACAATGCACTAGCGTTTCATTTATGATGCGCGGGCGTTTCGTCGACGCTTCGTTTAGAAGCCCGATTGCCTATCCGATCTGAGCTGTATTTTGAAATTTAATGGACTATGGTAATCCTTTTAAGTGTTGATTTTTTTTATATACGCGTTCATTCTTAATTTAAATGATCAATTCTATTTTTTGATACATGATGAGTGTTGAAATATGATCATATTTTACACCCTAAAACGTACATTTAGTCATTCGATGAGAGCAATCTGACAGTGTTTGTAGAGTTTTGATGATTTCAGGAAAATCTTATCATTAGATGCATTTGATAGCATAAAAAAGCATAAGAACAACCAACACCAGAACATTGAACCAAGGAACTGTCAAGCTCTAAAATTCGTGAAGGATCGATAGATCGAACCTTGGGTCTATCGATCGAAGTTGAGAGGAATAATCTGAAGCTGAGAAGAATAATCCGCAGAAGCACTATTCAGAATCGATCGATCGACCTTGTCTGTCAATTGATCGGAATTATATGTATAAATTATATATATTTATGTTCTCTGTTTTCTCCAGATTCGATCGAACGGCTCAGTGGACCGATCAATCAATTTCAAATTAATTAAGGAGCGGCAAATTTAAAATTAAAAAATGATCGATCGATTTTTGTGATCGATCGATCGAATTGGAATTTTGAATTTTTGAGTAGAGACCTATTTAAGCAATCGATTTCAAACTAATTAAGGAGCGGCAAATTTAAAATTAAAAAATGATCGATCGATTTTAGTGACCGATCGATCAATTTGGAATTTTGAATTTTTTGAGTAGAGACCTATTTTAGTGTCCAAATTCGATCGAACGGCTCAGTGGACCGATCAATCAATTTCAAATTAATTAAGGAGCGGCAAATTTAAAATTAAAAAATGATAGATCGATTTTAGTGACCGATCGATCGATTTGGAATTTTGAATTTTTGAGTAGAGACCTATTTAAGCAAATGTGAGAATTAGGTTTGCTATCTTTCATTTTCTTCGTCATTTTTTAGGTCTTCTTTAGCTTTCTCCTTCAATTTCCAAGCACTTTTCCCTTAATTTCTTAGCTTTAAAACATAGTTTACTTTCATTTTGTACCTTGGAGAAGGATAGTAACTATTGTATTCAACCAAACGTTGTATTTATTCAAGTTTTTTTACAGTAACTTAATGCAATTGTCAAGTTTTATTTCATTTATGTTGTGTATTCCTTTAGAAATGTGTATCTAATCTTTCTGAGGGTTGGGATCTAATGAATCTCATCTGAGGTTTTCATTTTTAATTATAGATCTGTGGTTGGAATTTCTTGCTTGATGCTATCGGTTTTATCGCTTATTTGTTTTTGTCGATCTTTGTAAATACCAATCACCATTTTAAGATATGGGAACTAGTCATGCTTTTCCCATGATTTTGGATCTGTGATTTGGAATTTACTCTGTGCTCCTCATTGTTAACATTTGAGACATTTATTCATCGTGATTAAAGAATTATTTAACATGACGAATGTTTTACCTCCTATCATTTACGATTTTGGAAGAACATGATCTTGTATTATTTCGCGATTTTAAAGTTTTGTTTCCATGAATCATTGATTGGTTTCAATGTTTATGTGAGTTTGCATCTGTAAAAACCTCAAACCAGTTAGATCTGTAGTTGTAAATGATAAACTGAGGATGAGAGGATTAGCGTCCTAAATCTCGCCTTTTTCATGTGCATTTAAATACATTTAATTATTCTATATTTCTTTCTTGCACATCACTCAAAACAGTTAAACTAGGTTAATATTGTGATAGATCTGTAGGAAATCTTAGGATTAATTGTTATTTCCTTTTTAAAAGTCTATTTTCAATCCTCGTGGAACTGACTTTGTACTTCGTAGCCTATCACTACATTCTAATTTGTGCGCTTGCGAGTAAAACATTTAAAATATCATAATAATACGGTTAGTCTACAATTATAATTAATTCCATTATTTCTTTAAATGAGAGACTCCATTCGTTAGACTACTATTTAAGCCACAAAATGATTTGATAGAGCGTTATTTGTTCTCTGAAGCATAGAGAAGAATCACTGGCTCTAGAGCCGCGGCGACGTTTCTTATATGAAGGTTTCTTATATGAAGCGATGACCCTTCATTGAAGAAGCGACAATGCTTCCTTATGAAGCGTCGTTGCTTTGTATTCGAAGCGATGATGTCTCTAATACAAGGCGTAGCGCTTCATTATAGATGTTCTAACATTTCTTTTATGAAGCGCAGGCACTTCACAACGCTTAGTTGATGATTAATTTGAATTATTGATACGTGTTCATTCTTAATTTTACGCGTTCATTCTTTGAATGAGAGGAACATTTGTCACCGCCCTATTTCGAAGTTTAAGCCACAAAATGAATTCATTACGACCTCAAATCAAAACATTTTTTTTACATTGTCGACAAAAAAGCCTACAAAAAATACGTTGAGCAGCATTGGGAAGCCTTGAGTAGCCTTTGAAAATACTCACGTCATGGGTCGGCAAGAGGTGGTGGGTTTGGGAGATGCAATGGTGGAGACGAGAGACGCAGCACCGACTTTGGAGCTGGGATAAGAAGTACAAACTCTGGAGTTTGAAGCCGACGGGGCTTCCTCCGGCACTATAACAAGGTTGCAGTTCGGAATAATGATAACTTCGGCGAGGGAGGGGGGGACCCATGCTCGTTGTGGTTTGGGACGGCGACTAGCTCATTGTCGTCGGAGATGTCGATAACCGAACCATCGTAGGAACCGATGAAACGTTGGTGCGCTAGTAGGTGACTCCTTCGTAAACAGTTGCGTTGCATTTCGGTCCTATAGGCTGAGTCAAATGAAAGGAAAGGAGAGGATACAAAAAGTTAAGGAAATACATGAGGTGAACCAAACTGAGTGCGGTGATCCTTTTAAATAGGAACCAAATTAAATAGAAAAGTGCTTTCATTTATTATGCATTGCCCCAAAGGAGGGTTTACGGTTGGAAGCTCCAATGAAATAATCATTTCAAACATTATTGCAGCGGCTGTTTGTATTCCATTATTATATGCTATTGCTTTTCGCGCATTATTGAGACGAATGCCAATAAGGAGTGTTTGCGCTTCAAAGAAAAGCGCTAGCGAGTTCAATAGGGAGCACTGACGCATCATGGAAGAAGCGCAAACACTACCAATAAGGAGTGTTGGAGCCCCATTCAGTAATCCGATTGCGTATGGTGTTAACTTTTACTTCTACACTAAATGGGGTTTGTCGCTTCTACCAAGAAGGGTCAGCGCTGCCACTAATGGGCGTCAGCATTTCGACATCGAAGCGTCAATGCTACCAATAAGAAGTGTTATAAATCTTTCAAAGATAAATTGTAAACACTATAACGGTAAATTGTAAGGAGATATAACAACAAATATTGAGAATAATTCCTATGTATAAATTGAACAATTTTAAGTTTACATTGTATCAATCTTGTGTAAGGGGGTATAATAACAATTTTAAATTAATGATTCAACATCGTCACTAGGATCCTAATTCTCTTCCTGGTGCGTAGTGATGGCTTGTCCAATATTGATCTTAAAACGAGGGATGTCATCCTATGTAAATGTGAGCTAAAGGTCCTTGCTGAAATAATCTACGTACTTCATCATGAAAACCCCACAGTCATAACCATTTCCTTGGCATAACGTGTTGCTTTCACTCAAACATTTATAAGGATATTCCCCATAAATTGAATCTGTTGCGCCATGCATATATAGCAGGGCTGACAAATACAACGTCTGTAAAAAAAAGATGAAAAGAGGTTACACATGCACTTTGAAAATACAAGGGGACGGGGGACACTGATGTAACAATACAGAAGCGCTGGGAGCGCCGACGCCCCAAATTCGAAGCACCAATACTACCGATAAAAAGCGTCAACGCATCGACTAAGAAGCACTTCTTTGTATCGCTTCAATCTTACCAAGGTCCTAATCTCCTTGACAAATTTGGAGGTCGGATGCTAGTTCGGGCATGGGTCCAAGACAACGATCGTATGGTTTGAGGGGGTGGCCAAAGCAAGTGCCTAGAGGAGTGGTTGGTCGATGTGAATTGAAATGAATATCTCTTCACAGTCAATCATAGACAATGCAAGATTCTTATTGATGAGGAAACGCACTATCGGCTTTGTGTCATGTTGCGTCTCAAAAAATTCGACATAAGTCTTGCACAGTCCACCTATGTCGGTAGGGAGGAAACTTCATTCTCCTTATTATTCTTTTCAAATGCTTTAAAATCCAATCTCATGCATTTAAGTTTCATGAGGCATCCGAAATTTCTTTTTAAAGGTGTCATGTTGCTTGTCCTCTCCCTTGTCATTGACCCTAAAGTACACAGACATTATTTGCATACAAAGGTAAAAATATCAATATGGAATTAGGGAAGCGACCTGTTTCAATGGAGATTAAAACTTACTGGGTCTTCTATTTCTGCTGGAGCTTGTAGGTTGCGCAGCAGCTCGACGGTAATATGTCGGCCCCCAACAGTCAAGATGACAATTCTATGTTCAAATTCAGACATATGTTAAAACACAAGGGGATATACTTACGTCAACGATAACTGTGGTGAGGGGATATACTTATTCATTCTCACTGTCGGACTTTTCCCAAATAGCCTTCATATAGGCCATCGTTGATGCACCCCCCCACCTGGGTTTTGGGCTTCTTTTTGCAAGGCTGGGAGACCAACTCTTCCTTTCTTTTAGGGAGAGTTTGTGAGGGAGGAATCGCGGCGGGGGCTTTACTCCGATTCCTCTCATTTCTCCTGAAGACGACTGGACGATTTTTGTCATCGTCTTCTTCTTCAGCTTGCACCGAAGACTTCTCCTTGGTGCATAATTGCGTAATGGACATCTCAGGACCGGAGTCATGAGACACAGTTGGCGGTGGTAGAGGTTGAGGTTAGGGTTGGGGTTTGGACTTCGTATGTGGCAGCCCAGATTTTTCCAACCAGAATTTTTCGAGACATATTTTTTTTTTCAAACACTATGAAAAAATCCAAATTGTCAGATCGTAGATCACAATCTATAAAGAATACTTGGTACATCCACACACATGCGAAAAATCAAAGCAAACAATATATGGTATAAATAAATCTCTAGTTCTAATATCCAATGTGAATAATAACTAAACAAACCACCGATGATGGCCGACTATCACAAACGGTTGTGTACATTATATGTACCAAGCCTGAACTCACCAAAGTCCACAACGTGCTAATCTATGATCCCTGACTAAGGCACCAATCCACAAGCTAAAGATCCTCTTTAGGTCCAGATCAAGAGTTATACCTGTGACGTATAGTCGAAGGGCGAGCTACATCCTAACTCAGCAGAGGAAAATTCAATACTTCACATCTTATCATAAGGGAACATAGATTCAATACTAAAATCAAACATTTTCATATTAAAATTGAAACTAACTTCCAAGGCACTTTTTTTATCAAACAGAACTGATATCAAATACATTTTCTTACTACACCAAGATAATTTCCAAAACACTATCTTATTGTACAAAATGGATTTCAAAGACATTTCTTTAACGCACCAAAACTGATTTCAAAATATTTTCTTATAAAAACACTTCGCCTCAAAACACTTCCTTAACACACATAAAAACTGCTTCGATTCCGTCCCAACGGCCCACTTAGTACTTATACTCCACCCATAGCGGCCCACAACACGCATAATCCGCTCATAGCGGTCCACATACACACAATCTGCCCATAGCGGTTCACATACCCATAATCCGCTCATAGCAGTCCACATACCCATAATCCGCCTATAGCAGTCCACTTCAATCTCATGACTTATGGCTTAACTCACGAAGTATAATCTGAAGAGTGCGTAAAATCCCGCAAAAGTGGTCCAAGGGTGTACATAATCACAACGAAGTCTAAGGGTATACGTAAATCCTGCAAAAGCGGTCCAAGGGCGTACATGAATCCCGCCAAAGCGGTTCAAGGGTGTACATAATCACAACGAAGTCTAAGGGTATACGTAAATCCTGCAAAAGCGGTCCAAGGGCGTACATGAATCCCACCAAAGCGGTCCAAGGGTGTACATAATCACAACGAAGTCCAACGATGTACGTAAGATCCAAGGGCGTACATAAATCCCGCCAAAGCAGTCCAAGGGTGTACATAATCACAACAAAGTCCAAAGGTGTGTGTAAATCCCACAAAAGCGGTCTAAGAGCGTACATAAATCCCGCCAAAGCAGTCCAAGGGTGTACATAAATTCCGCCAAAGCGGTCCAAGGGTGTGCATGATCACAACGAAGTCCAAGGGTGTATGTAAATCCCGCAAAAGCGGTCTAAAGGCGTACATTCACACAAATTTAAGAGACTCAAAGGCTTCAAAATTCACATTCACATTCAGCTTCTTAAATCACGGTTCAAAGTTCACATTCATGGTTCAAAAGATTTAAAACTCGCCATCTAAAGATCAATTTTAATTTGAATACCATAGTAAACTTCTCGATTTAGGTTCATAATTCAAAATTCACATTTTGGACTCAAAAGATTTCAAATTCTAATTTACAAGGAGTTCAAGTTCTAGTTTAAATCACAATCAAACTTATCATTTTGCATATAGACACATCAAAGACTATGAATCGAAGTCAAACGTGTAAGTTTATATTGAAGTTCCCCTACATGTCCAGTTAGATTCATGAATCGATTTTAAATAACAACACTTCAAATCACACTTATCATTTTCATTTGATTAAATCAAGGCATCTATGAATCAATTTCAAAAATATAATAGGATATTAAATTTCTCCTACCTTAACCTTGAAGTTGTAAGAAGCAAAACTAAGTCTTATCGATGGATTCCCGCCCTTAATCTACATCACAAGCACACAATGATGTATCAAGGATCAACTCCAATCACTAATTACTTAGATATATTTAAGTATTTTCTCAAAATCGAGGTTGAAACAGGCAATTTCATGCCAATATAAAATTTGACATAACTTTTCCCCTAAATTTTGACCTTCAAAACTTTAGATTCATGAGTTGCTCAAAACACAAAAGTGTAGAGTTCGTTGTCATCTTTCCAATGCCGTAAAAATTACATCAATCGGAGTTCATAGTAAAAAATTACGGTCGAAATACCAAAGCAGTGCTGGTAAGCACAGTCAAAATCGATTTATCAATTTTAAAATCGATTAATCGGTTTTCCCAAACTCCACCTTTTTCCAGCCACTGGAAGTACCCATTCGATTAATCAATTCCAAATCAATTAATCGAAATTCAAAAATCGATTAATCGAATTTAATTTGATTAATTGGTTTCGAGCTGCAGTTTCCTAATTTTTCCTTATGATAAAAATCGATTAATCGATTTTGACAGAAAAACAACCCTTTCTAGCTGCACATCTCTCTTTCAACCTTTTCTCTATTTCTAACTCATATTCTTTAAATTTTTCACTCATATCATCACTAAAAACTAACACAACTTTAAATCACAACTTAATATAAATTTTCTTACCTTTAATCCAATGATTTATTCGCCGATCAAATCGTCTTCCTCGTTGCACAAAAGGGTTTTCAAAACCCACATTGATCTCTTACGAGCTCCATGATCACAGCCAAGCCAACGTAATCGTAGGTGATCCTTTCACACACACTTCACCCAACTCTCACTACGATTAGTGGCTCAAACACACATCTCTTTGTGAGAAGAATGGGTTTTCAAAACCCCATTCAGCTCCAAATCTCACAAAACCACAACAAAATGTCGAAACTGACGGTGATCTTTCCCTTACACGATCTCACAAACCTTCTTCACACAAATTTAAGGCTTGGCACATATGGATTCAACACATTCATTTCATCTCCTCCTCTTTCTCTCTTCCTTCTCTCCTCAAAAAATCCAAAACCCAAACCCCTTGTGCAAACTAGGTATATCTTCTACAAGAAGCTTGCCCATTCACTTAAGGCTCAATGGGATTTGTTCCCAAGCAAACCACATACACTCAAATGGGTGTAACCCCAAAACACATATACTCCACTTTGGTTATATTAATTCCCATCCCAAGGACCTAGCTCCCCCTTGAAATGAGCGTACCTAATTAGGTGTTATCTCATAACAAAATGATCTTTGATTCGGTGTGGGCCTACATAACCAAACCATCCATCAATCGGATATGCTGTTGAGCTAACATATCAAGGCTTGATGTATATGAAATCATCAAATAGTTAATACACAATCTAAATCAGTCCTCTTCCACTTAAGATCTAACCTAAAATAGCTCAATTAATTTCACAAAAATTAAGCACGTGACCAGTCAAGCACACATCCCAAGGTACACTATTCAAGGTCGGGCATGCATCCCGAGATACTCTATTCAAAGTCAAAATTTTCAAGATGCTACATTGTAGGAGGTTGGGGTTTAGACTTTGTGGGAGGTGGGGGTTTGAATTGGGTCGGAGGCTGGGGCTAGGGTTGGATTTTGGGCTCAGTATAGGAGGATTGGGCTAGGGTTGGGACTGGGGTTTGGAGGCCTAAGGTGGGATCACAATTAGTGGTAGGTGATGCACGGTTGTATAGGAGGAGGTGGTGGCAAACATTTTCCCTTGGGGGACAACTATCTGATGTTCCCCAGCAAGGACTAGCATGCTTCTCGTCACGGTGTTATCCTACAATATGAGAAGAGCGTATTATTAAGTAACGAAATAGAGGCGTTTGCACTTCATTGTGCTACATAAGCGAAGCGTCACTTCATTGCGCTACATAAGCGAAGCGTCAATGCTTCATGAATGAAGCGTCGACACTTCATAGACGAAGCGTCAGCACTTTATAAACGACGCATCGACGCTTCATAGCACATCATTTTGAAGCATTGACGCATCGTATCATAAGCTTTCAACAAATACATACCCCAGATATTTTTTTCAACTGATCTTTCAGAGAGGCCTGATCCTGAAGGATCAGACTCATCTGCCACCTCACATAGCCCTGCTCCTTCAAGACTTGGGCATTTTGTTGTTTCAGTTTCTGGTTCTCTTGTTCAAGCTTGAGAATCTGTAGTCTGAGGTTGTCGAAGCTTGTGCTCCACTTTCTAACTAACCTATGATAGTCTACAATTCTTGCATCTGCAGATTTCATCCATTCTTCATCAATCTGCGGTTTTGCAGACTTACGGGCTTTAGGAGCCCTTCTTCTCCCTCTCCCATTCCTCTAAGTCAATAACATCAATTTCTGACCTCTTCCTCCGCATAATAATGAGAGGGACAAGTCCTTTATCCGCTTTTGTAGTTCTCTACCCTGATCACAGTAAATCTTCTATCACAGGTCAGGTCTGCTCATAGAGTGTGCACTCCAATTCCCGGATGGCCTACAAGAATATACATTGTTCATATTATTAACGAACGATAAAGAATTAAGAAAACTAAGCTTCCTTATGAAGCGATTGTGTCTTAGCATAACCATGCCATCTCTTCTTATGAGAAGTGATTGCACATAAGAAATAGCTACGTTATTGCTTCTTTTGTGAAGTGATTGCGCCTCGACGTAAATGCTCCATCGCTTCTTCTATGAAGCTATTGCACCTCGTAGTAAAAGCGTCATTGCTTCTAATGTAAAGCGAATGCGCTTTGATTGGGATGCGATATCGCCTCGTATAGAAATTACTTCATATTCAAAGTCTTTGATGTAGAACTTCCTCGTACTCTCATTTGCCTCCCATTTTAGCAACTTTGGGAAGAGGACAACGTTACCTACCACTGATTGTGACAAAGAACATATTGATGAGATTTTTATGGGCTTCATATGAAATAAAATACAAAATTAGATCAAGCACATTACCCTCGAAATTAGAGCATACGACATTACCTGCAACGCAATCGTAAATATTATAATCTTTCACATACATTGCCCTCTCTGCTATTCCCCAGTTCCTCTTTGCTTTGTCTACACACTGCAGTAGGTGCTTGTACATCGTATCACCCCATGGATATTCATTGAGATTTGGGAGATTATCAATGAAGTCGACGTAGGGGTCATCGAGGATGTATTTTGTGTTTGAAAAGAGGACGGTGGTAAGGATGAACAACAAATAGAGCTTCAGGAAGTCATCGTCGGCACTCTCAACTATGCCATTAATGGCGTTTGAGGATGTCTCCCTTCTTTACAGGGTTAATGCCCCTAAAAAAATTATTTTTGATTACCTGGTCTTCGAGAATGGGCTTGGAGGGAGGGTATCGGCGGGGGCTAGTCATTTGAAGACTAGTTACTAAGTAAAAATCAAGTGGCCTAAATTTGTTAATGGCCTTCCCAAATTTTCAGATATTTTTCTTAACCCAAAACTTGATAATTACATTCAGGAGGCTGTTGACGCTTTTCACGCCTTTTGGTGCTAAAAATGAACTATCTGAAGAATGAATCCGTTAGCAAATTTTTCCTATGTTTAGTGGCCTCGTCGTAGATCGACCGACAATTGACAATGGTGCACTTAGTCGCTAAAGTCTTAATAACTATCTTGAAAATCTATGAATCATAAAAAGTTATAGAAAAAGACATAAAAAAGGCGCATCGTCACTTCTTTGTCGTAGATAGACGCGCTGACGCTTTCAATAAGAAGCGCTAGCGCTGCTTACATGAAGCGATTGTGCCCCTAAATAGAGGTGCAGAGGCGCTAATGCACCATGAAATAAATGTTAGCGCTCCATCAAGGAAGGGTGACGCATATTTGAAGTGGTATGAAAATAAAAGGACACTCACATTGTTTCAGAAAAAAGGAAAAAAGAGTTCGCCGCTTTGATGTGTCTTCTTACTGCACTCTGAGAAGATTAAAATTAGGGAAAAGAATAAAAGTAATTTATGAATTTTTAATTCATAAATTTTCCGCCTTAAATAGTATTTTTGAATGGTAATGATGGCCACTGCAAACCATGATGTCAAACCCCATATTCCCATCTGCTTCGCCCCCCTTCTCATTTAGGGTTTTAACAACAGTAATAAATGATATAAGATCATACGTCACTTCGCACAAAAAGATGTTACGTGTCATATTGAAGGCACCTTCCATTCTTTGACGGAGCGCTAATGCTTCATGATAGAAGCGCTAGCGCACTATTAAGGAGGCAATGGCGCTTCTAGTCAGGAGTGCTAGCGCTTCATAATAGAAAAGCAAAAAAATGATAAAAATTGGGGCAAAAATGGTCTTTTCAAAGGGCCGCCTCAAATAGACATTTTGAATGGTAATGATGGTCATTGCAAACCATGATGTCAAAAGCCGTATTCATATTCACTTTACCTCGCTTCTCCCTTAAGATTCTAACAACGGTAATAAATGATATAAGGTCAGATGTCGCTTCGCACAAAAATGTGCTACGTGTCATATTATAGGCGCCTTCCATTCCCTGTCGGCGCATTGGTGCTTCAAGATAGAGGCGCTAATGCTCTGTAAAGGAAGCAATGATGCTTGTACAGCGAAGGGTAAGCGCTTCGTAGACAAAGCAGACAAAAAATGATTAAAATGGGGCAATAATGGTCTTTTCGACGGGTAATGATGCCCATTTCAACCCTCGATATCAGGAACGTTTCCGCAGGCCCTTCACACCGCTTTGCTTTTCTGATTCTGTCAATGGTAACTATGGTTAAAGCGGGGTTAAATGAGTAAACGATTGGAATGTCGCATCATCCTAAATCAGCCAAAAAGATGCTACATGTAGCAGAGAGAAATCGGCGCATAGCCCTAACCCTAGATAGAGGCGCTAGCGCTCTATAAAGGAAGCGATGACGCTTCTGCAGCGAAGCGTAAGCGCTTTGTAGATGAAGCAGACAATCTCTATTAGCACCCACACAATCTCTGAAAGCGCCCACATTGGAAACCCGTTCAAACCATTGATTGTTTCGAATCAGATGATGGATATCATGTTTCACCCTGATCTTCCACACAATGGATCTTGAGATCATGTCGACCCTATCAGACGATTAATTTTTAATTCCACATATTACAGATCCCAAAAAAATGCGCTTTGAATCCTATGGCACACATCACGCTAAAACGTGATTTTAGGAGCATTTTTTTGGGATCTGTGACATGTGGAATCAAAAAATTATCATCTGATAGGTGTGACATAATCTTGAGATCCATTTTGTGGAAGATCGGGATGAGACACTATCTCCATCATCTTACCCGAAGCAATCAATGGTTTTGAAGGGGTTGCACACCTGAGCGTCTTCTGAGATTGCGTGGGTGCTAATAAAGGTACCAACATATATTTTATATATATATATATATATAATTAAAAATATTTTTGTCAATTTATCATGCCTAAGTTGCCCCTAACTCATATCTCAACAGATTGAATCCTAGGTAGGATCGCAAGTCCTCTTGGGCTTTCCTTTTTTATCTCTTGAACTTGTTTTTTAAATTTTCTTTTTATTACTTTCTAAAACTTAGGGATTAAGTTTAGTTAAAATAAAATATTTAGTTGCTTAAGAGATAAGCTAACTGTTTACAGGAAGTTCTACTTTTATTTGGAGTCTAACTTAGGGATTATTTCAATTAGGATTAGGCAATACGTTAAGATATATATGTCTGTTTTTTTTTACAAAATTTTTAAATAGAATTTATTTTAATAAAAGTTTCTTTTACTACTATTTACATAATTTTGACTGATGTGCTTGGTATTATTGTTGTGTTGCTGATCATCTTGTGGTTGTTAACTTAATTCATTATCTAAAAACTGCTGTAGTCTTTCTTCTTCAACCAACAATTTCTTTGTGCATATTTTTTTTTGAATTAACTATTGATATAGAGTGGGTTATCATCCCCTTTAGTTATATCTATTGTTCTTTGATGGGTTGATGCTAATTTTGTTGAATTTTAAAGCTTTTGAGTGGAATCTTGATGTTTTAGTTTTTTTAAAATTCCTCTATTACATATTCGATAATTATCATCTTGATATATGTTATATTATTCAATATAGCTTCTGAGTTAATCTCTACTTACCCAATCTTTACTATTATATAAAAGTGGTAAAAAATTTATTTCACTTGGCACACAACTGACTCTAAAATCATATGGCCTACATCACTTTCAAACATGATTTTAATATCATTTTGAGACGTGCGCCATGTAAAATAAAAAATCGACGGTCTAATGATACTCTCATGATCCCAAGATCATTTGGGTAAAAGATGGTGATAAACAATGATCTCCATCTTCTGATTCAAAGTGGTCATTTCATACCTACTGGAGGATGTAGGTGAGGTCACAATTTTAAGGGGTGTAAATAATAATACCCAAAAAGGGGTGTAAATAATAATACCCAAATAGAATCCCTTTTCCAATGGGAATACGTAAATAATGGTATCCAAATAATTTCTCTTTCCTTCCTTATTTTTAGCGCATTAAAAGAAACTCATAAAGTTAAAAGAATTAACAATTTTTCCATAAAAGTTCTCTTTCCTTCCTTATTTTTAGCACCTTCAAAGAAACCCACAAAGTTAAGAGAATTAATAATTTTACCATAAAATATTTGACTTGCTTTGAATTATGTGACATAGATCACATTAAAAATAGCCCAAAATGTAAATTTGAGCATAATGTATGTCATGTAATTTTAGGGTCATATTTTTGGGTATGCGCTGCATGAAATAAAAAAAATGATCGTCTAATGGTAAGCCCATGATATCAAGATCCCTTATGTGGAAAATTGGGCCGAAAAATGATCTCCATCAACTAATACAAAGAATCGATGGTTTTTTGCATATGTGCCCTCTAAGATTCTGCGGGTGTTAATAAAGATATCCAAATAATAATTTACTAAAAAATTGAAACCCTTTGAGCTACGATTAATGTATATACCCCTCATTGTTAACATTTTAGACATTTATTCATCGTAATTAAATAATTCTTTAATACGATGAATGTTTTACCTCCTATCTTTACAGTTTTGGAAGAACATGATCTTGTATTATTTCGTGGTTTTAAAGTTTTATTTTTCATGAATCATTGATTGGTTTCAATGTTTATGTGAGTTTGCATCTGTAAAAACTTCAAACCAGTTAGATCTGTAGTTGAAAATGATAAACCGAGGATGAGAGGATTTAGCATCCTAAACCTCGCCTTTTTCTTGTGCATTTAAATACATTTAATTATTCTATATTTCTTTCTTGCACATCACTCAAAACTGGTAAACTAGGTTAATATTGATTGTTATTTCCATTTTAAAAGTCTATTTCAATTCTCGTGGGACCGACCTTGTACTTCATAACCTATCACTACATTCTAATTTGTGCGCTTGCGAGTAAAATATTTAAAATATCATAACAATATGGTTGATTTACAATTATAATTGATTATATTTTTTCTTTGAATGAGAGACTCCATTTGTCAAACTGCTATTTAAGCCATAAAATGAATTGTCAGAGAGTTATTTGTTCTTTGAAGCCTGGAGAAGAATCACTGGCTCTATAGCCGCAACGACGCTTCTTATATGAAGCGACGACACTTCGTTGAAGAAGGGACAACGCTTCCTTATGAAGCGTCGTTGCTTCGTATTCGAAGCGATAGTGCCTCTAATACGAGGCATGGCACTTCATTATAGATGTGTTGACATTTCTTTTATGAAGCGCGGGTGCTTCATAGCGGTTAGTTGATGATTAATTTAAATTATTGATACGTGTTCATTCTTAATTTGATATGTGTTCATTCTTTGAATGAGAGGAAACATTTGTCACAACGTTATTTCAAAATTTAAGCCACAAAATGAATTCATTACAACCTCAAATCAAAACGTTTTCTATACATTGTCATTGTCTTTCTTTACGTTGTCGACAAAAAAAGTCTACCAAAAATATGTTGAGCAGCATTGGGAAGCCTTGAGCAACCTTTGGAAATACTCACGTCACGAGGTCGGTAGGAGGTGGTGGTGGGTTTGGGAGATGCGATGGTAGAGACGAGAGGCGCAACACCGACTCTGGAGCTGGGAGAAGAAGTATTGACTCTGGAGCCTGGAGAAGAAGGGGCTTTGGAGTCGGCAGGGCTTCCTCCGATACTATAAGAAGGTTGCAGTTCAGAATAATGATAACTTCGGTGAGGGAGGGGGGGGACCCATGCTCGTTGTAGTCTGGGACGGTGATCAGCTTGTTGTCGTCAGGGATGTCGATAACCGAACCATCGTAGGAACCTATGAAACGTTGGTGAGCTAGCAGGTGGCTCCTCCGTAAACAGTTGCGTTGCAAAAAAGCACGTGAGATGAAACAAACTGAGCACGGTAATCCTTTTAAATAGGAACCAAGTTAAATAGAAAAGTGCTTTCATTTATTATGCACTGCCCCAAAGAAGGGCTAACGGTTGGAAGTTCCAATGAAATAATCATTTCGAACATTATTGCAGTGGCTGTTTGTATTCCATCATTATATGCTATTGCTTTTTGTGCATTATTGAGACAAGTGTCAATAAGGAGTGTTTGTGTTTCAAAGAAAAGCGCTAGCGAGACCAATAGGGAGCAAGGGAGCACTGGCGCGTCATGGAAGAAGCACCAACACTACCAATAAGGAGCGTTGGCGCACCATAGGGTAATCCAGTTGCCTATAGTGTTAACTTCTACTTCTACACTAAATGGGGTCTGTCGCTTCTACCAAGCAACATCAGCGCTACCAATAAGAAGCATTGGCGCTTCAACATAAAAGGTATAAATCTTTCAAAGATAAATTGTAATGGCTACAACGATAAATTGTAAGGAGATATAACAACAAATTCTGAGAATAATTTCTATGTATAAATTGAATAATTTTAAATTTACATTGTATCAATCCTGTGTAAGGAGGTATAACAACAAATTATAAAGTACACTTATGTATAATAACAAATTTAAATTAGTTATTCAACATCGTCACTAGCATCCTAATTCTCTTCCTGGTGCGTAACGATGGCTTGCCCAATCTCGATCTTGAAACGAGGGATGTCATCCTGTGTTTTTTTTTTAGCTGAAGGCCCTTGCTGAAATAATCAACTTACTTCATCATGAAAACCCTACAGTCATAACCATTTCTTTGGCACAGCGCATTGCTTTCACCCAAACATTTCTAAGGCTATTCCTCATAAATTGCATCTGTTGCGCTGTGCATATATAACAGGGTTGACAAATACGTCTATAAAAAAAAAAGATGAAAAGAGGTTACACATACACTTTGAAAATACAAGGGGGCGGGGGTGCTGATGCAACAATACAAAAGCGTTGGGAGCGCTAACGCCCCAAAGTCGAAGTGCCAATGCTACCGATAAGAAGCGTCAACGCTTTGACTAAGAAGCACTTCTTTGTATCTCTTCAATCTTATCAGGGTCCTGATCTCCTTGACAAATTTGGAGGCTGGATGCTAGTTCGGGCACGGGTCCGGGACAACGATTGTATGGTTTGAGGGGGTGGCCCAAGCAAGCGCCTAGTGGAGTGGTTGGTCGATGTGAATTGAAATGAATATCTCTTCACAGTCAATCACAGACAATGCAGGATTCTTATTGATGAGGAAGCACACTATCGGCTTTGTGTCATGTGTGTCTCAAAAAATTCGACGTAAGCCTTGCACAGTCCCCCTGTGTCGGCAGGGAGGAAAGCTACATTCTCCTTATTATTCTTTTCAAATGCTTTAAAGTCCAATCTCATGCATTTGAGCTTCATGAGGGGCATTCGAAATTTCTTTTTAAAGGTGTCATGTTGCTTGTCCTCTCCCTTGTCATTGACCCTAAAGTACGTGGACATTATTTACATACGAAGGTAAAAATATCAATATGAAATTAGGAAAGCAACGCATTTCAATGGAGATTAAAACTTACTGAGTCTTCTATTTCTACTGGGCTCAGACGCTATGCGCAGTAAATTTCAACGGTAATATGTCGGCCATTCTATGTTCAAATTCAGACATATGTTAAAACACAAGGGGATATACTTACGTCAACGATAACTGTGGTGAGGGGATATACTTACTCGTTCTCACTGTCGGGCTTTTCCCAAATAGCCTTCATATAGGTTGTCGTTGATACAACAACCCCCCTCCCCCCCCCCCCCCCCCCCCCCCCAGTTTTGGCCTTCTTTTTGCAAGGTTGGGAGACCAGCTCTCCCTTTCTTTTAGGGAGAATTTGTGAGGGAAGAATCGCGGCAAGGGCTTTACCCCGATTCCTCTCATTTCTCTTAAAGACGTCTGGGTGATCTTCGTCGTCGTCGTCTTCTTCTTCAGCTTGCACTGAAGACTTCTCTTTGGTGCATAGTTGTGTAATGGGCATCTTAGAACCAGAGTCATGAGACGTAGTTGGCAGTGGTGGAGGCTGAGGTTAGGGTTGGTGTTGGGGTTTGGACTTTGTAGGAGGTTGGGGTTTGAAGTTTGTGGGAGGTGGGGGTTTTGATTGGATAGGAGGTTGGTGCTGGGGTTAGATTTTGGATGCAGTATAGGAGGATGGGGCTAGGGTTGGGGTTGGGATTGGGGTTTGGAGGCCTACGGTGCGATCACAATCAGTGGTAGGTGATGCCCGGTGGCATAGGAGGAGGTGGTGGCAAACATTTTTTGTTGGGGGACAACTGTCTGATGTTTCCCAGCGAGCACAACATCCTTCTCGTCATAGTGTTGTCCTGCAATATGAGAAAAGAGATGTATTATTAAGTAACGAAATAGAGGCGTTTGCGCTTCATTGCGCTATATAAGCGATGCGTCGGTGCTTCATAAATGAAGCGTCGACACTTTATAAACAACACGTCGACACTTCATAGCGCATCGTTTGGAAGGGCTGACGCATCGTATCATTAGCTTTCAACAAATAGCATACCTCGGATATTTTTTTCAACTGATCCTTCAGAGAGGCCTGATCCTGAGGGATCGGGCTCATCTGCCACCTCATATAGCTCTGCTCCTTCAAGACCTGGGTATTTTGTGCTTCAATTTCTGGTTCTCTTATTCAAGCTTGAGAATCTGTAGTATGAGGTCGTTGAAGCTTGTGCTCCACTCTCTAACTAACCTCTGATAATCTACATTTCTTGCATCTGCATATTTCATCAATTCGTTATCAATCTGCGATTTGCGGACTTACGAGATTTGGGAGTCTCTTCTTCTTCTCCCTCTTCCCATTCCTCTAGGTCAATAACGTCAATTTCTGACTTCTTCCTTCGCACAATAATGAGAGGGACAACAAGTCTTTTACCCGGGTCTGCTCATAGAGTGTGCACTCCAGTTCCCAGAAGGCCTACAAGAATATACATTTTCCATATTATTAATGAAAGGTAAAGAATTAAGAAACTCGAGCTTCCTTATGAAGCGATTGCGTCTCAGCATATAACTGCGCCATCTCTTCTTATGAGAAGCGATTACACATCAGAAATAACCGCGTTATCACTTCTTCTGTGAAGTGATTGCGCCTCGGCGTAAATGCACTATCTCTTCTTCTGTGAAGTTATTGCGCCTTGTAGTAAAAGCGCTATCGCTTCTAATGTGAAGCGAATGCGCCTTCGTTGGGTAGCGATATCACCTCGTATAAAAATTACCTTATATTCGAAGTCTTTGATATAAAACTTCCTCGTACTCTCATTCGCCTCCCTTTTCAGCAGCCTTAGGAAGAGGACAATATTACCTACCATCGATTGTGAGAAAAAATATATTGATGAGATTTTTATGGGCTTCATAGGAAATAAAACACAAAATTAGAGCAGGCCATATTACCCTTGAAATTAGAGCAGACGGCATTACCTGTAGGGCAATCGTGCAATCATAAATATTATAATCTTGCACATACTTTGCCCTCTCTGATATTCCTCGATTTCTCTTCGCTTTGTCCACGCACTGCAGCAGGTGCTTGTATGCCGCATCACCCCATAGATATTCGTTGAGATTTGGGAGATTATCAACGAAATCGATGTAGAGGTCATCGAAGGTGTATTTTGTGTTTGGAAAGAGGACAGTGGTGATGACAAACAACAAACAAAGCTTCAGGAAGTCCTTACAAACAGAGCTTCAGGAAGTCCTTGTCGGCAACCTCAGCTACATCATTATTGGCGTTGAAGATGTCTCCCTTCTTTACAGGGTTAATGCCCTTGAAAAACTTATTTTTGATCGTCTAGTCTTCGGGAAGGGGCTTGGAGGGAGGGTATCGGCGGGGGCGAATCATTTGAAGATTAGTTACTAAGTAAAAATCAAGTGGGCAAGATTTCTTAGTGGCATTTCCAAAATTCCAGATATTTTTCTCAACCCAGAACTTGATAATTGTGTTCAGGAGGCCGTTGACGCTTTTCACGTATTTCAGTACTAAAAAAGAATTATCTGAAGAATGAATCCGTTAGCAAAGTTTTCCTATGTTTAGTGGCTTCGTCATATATCGACCGACAATTCACAATGGTGCACTTAGTCATTGGAGTCTTGATAACTATCTTGAAAATTTATTAATCATAAGAAGTTATAGAAGAAGAAATAAAAAAGGCGCATCGTCGATTCCTCGTTGTAGATAGAAGCGTTGACGCTTCCAATAAGAAGCACTAGTGCTACTTACATGAAACGATTGTGCCCCTAAATAGAGGTGCAGAAGCACTAATGCACCATGAAAGAAATGTTAGCACTCCATCAAGGAAGGGATGATGCATATTGGAAGCGGTATGAAAATAAAAGGATACTTACATTGTTTCAGAAAAAGGAAAATGGAGTTCGCTGCTTCGATGTGTCTTCTTACTGCGCTTTGAGAATATTAAATTATGGAAAAGAAGAAAAGTAATTTATGAATTTTCAATTCACAAATTTTCTGCCTTAAATAGTATTTTCGAATGGTAATGATGGCCATTGCAAACCACAATGTTACGCGTCGTATTCTCATCTGCTTCGCCCCGCTTTTCATTTAAGGTTTTGACGACGATAATAAATTATATAAGGTCAGACGTCGCTTCGCACAAAAAGATGTTACGTGTCAACTAAAATGTGTTATGTGTCATATTGAAGGCGTCTTCCATTCCTTGACGGAGCGCTAATGTTTCATGATAGAAGTGTTAGCGCATCATTAAGAAGACAATGGCGCTTCTAATCAAGAGCGCTAGCGCTTCGTAATAGAAGCGCAAAAAAATGATAAAAATTTGGACAAAAATGATCTTTTCGAAGGGCCGCCTCAAATAGTCATTTTGAATGATAATGATGGTCATTGCAAATCATGATGTCAGAAGTCGTATTCATATTCGCTTCACCTCGCTTCTCATTTAAGGTTTTGATAATGGTAATAAATGATACAAGATCAGACGTCGCTTCGCACAAAAATGTGTTACGGGTCATATTGTAGGTGCCTTCCATTCCCTGTCGGAGCGTTGGCGCTAGCGCTTCGTAAAGGAAGTGATGATGCATCTACAGCGAAGCGTAAGCGCTTCCTAGACGAAGCAAACAAAAAATGATTTAAAATGGGGCAATAATGGTCTTTTCGAAGGGTAATGATTCCCATTTCAACCCCCGATGTCAGGAAGTTTCCGCGGGCGCTTCACACCGATTTACCTTTCTGATTCTGTCAGTGGTAACTATGATTAAAGCGGGGTTAAATAAGTAAAAGGTTGGAATGTCGTATCAACCTAAATCAGCCAAAAAGAGGCTACATGTAGCGGAGAGAAATCGGCACATAGCCCCAACCCTCTATATATATATATATATATATATATATATATATATATATATATATATATATATATATATATATATATATATATATATATATTCAAACCATTGATTGTTTCAGATCAGATGATGGATATCGTGTTTCACCTTGATCTTCCACACAATGGTTCTTGAGATCATGTCGAACCTATCAGACGGTCAGTTTTTAATTCCACATGTTACATATCTCAAAAAAATGCACTTTGAATCTTATGGAGCACATCACGGTCAAACGTGATTCTAGGAGCATTTTTTTTGGGATCTGTGACATGTGGGATCAAAAAATTATCATCTGATAGGTGCGACATGATCTCAAGTCCATTTTGTGGAAGATCGGGGTGAGACACTATCTCCATCATCTGACCCAAAGCAATCAATGACTTTGAAGGGGCTGCACACGTGGGCGTCTTCTGAGATTGCGTTGGTGCTAATAAAGGTACTAATATATATATATATATATATATGATCTCAAGGGACATCAGATCACAAAGAACATATGATGGTTTCACATGGCTCATATCTTAAAACGTGACTCAAGTATAAAAAATATCGCTAATCCTTCAAATTTAAAAGGGAGCAAGTAGTCCTAATGTAGTTTTTCATCCCAAACTTGGTGCATTGAATATTTTTCAATTTTAACCTCATACTCAAAAGTAGAAAAATATCTTTTTAATTTCTCCTTTTTTAGATGATACAAGATGCACCTTTGGCGAGTTGCAGTCGCACCCGATTCTCAGTTTGAGTTCGATGGTGTCCAGCTGGATCAAGGTAGCATCCAAACGCTTCCCGTGTCTTCTATCTATACTACATTTTTTTCCTTTCCTTTAGATTTGTGAACACGAGAAATGAAAATCAAATTAAATTTGGAAACGGAGCTGCCATGCGCGCTACACACAAAGTTCTTCTATACGCCCATCAGTTAATGAAAAACTAATAATACTAAATTTAATTTAGTGTGGCTATAATAAATGTTCTAAGATAGCAACTTTTGGGTGGACATAAACCTTTCGTTTTTTGTTATTAAATAAACTTTTCCTACGCGTACACCAAATTTTATTATACGCACAACACTTAATTTTTCGTTGGGTGATTTATTTAAAAAGGCCCTGTGTCGTTTTTTATAACCCAATAGTCGAATGATGTTATTTATAACCTAACAACGCCTTGATCCATGCGAAATGGGCGATTGCCGAGTATAAGACGGGTAGGGCAACTTAAAAGTTGGGGTTGATCGGCCAAGTTTACGTTTTTACCCTTCTTATATCTCTCACCTTAAAAGCTATGAAAATTACCTTTATGCCATAAACTTGGTCGATAAATCCAAGCTCTCTCTCAGCAAGTGATTAATGGCTTTCGGAGAAGACCCCACAGTGGACAAATCTCTCTCTCTCGCAACGGATTTTTATGGGTTTTCGGAGAAGAAGATCCCCACAATTGACGGATCTCTCTCTCCCAATGTGCGATTAAGGGATTAAGAAAATCGCGGTTTAGAACCAGAGGCACATTGAAGAAGATGAATCAGACGGGTTTTGAGCATCAGGGGCAGTTTTAGTATCAAGGGCAAATGCATAATCCAACTCTCACGCATAAAGGTTCGTGTATGCTAAACAGCAGGATATAACCCATTCAAACCCATATTGGGGCGTTATCTCGTAAAAAAAATTAAATTGATAGATTTCGTGATAAATTAGTTTTGGGGCGTGATTTGGTACTATTGTCTTTTTCTTTTTATGCGTCTCGGAAGAAAAGAGTGGTATAAATTGGCTTATCTGGGTGGTGATTTGACCGTGGTGTTTTTCCTTTTGTTAAGAGCCTCTTCATCAACAGTAGCTGAGCGACAAGAATTAATGGTCAAATTGGGTCATCTGGTTGGTGATTTGAAATTAAGAGAAAAAGTAATCTATTATCGTGGTTAGAAATTCCTAGTGCCTGAGTTTCCCCACGTTTGTACAAATTTCATCAGTATGGTCAAATTGGGTTATAATAGGATCGGGTACCACGTCTTTCTCAAGTGGTTTAGCTTTTAAACGCTACACTAGCGACGAGATCACGTCACATAATAAAAGCCCGATTTGACATTATCATTCTCATGTGGCATGTGATTAAAAAGACCAGTCTTTTTTCCGACTTTTTACTCTTCAAAAGCTTTATCAGAGCTTTCTCTTATTACTTAATTTATTGAATTGTTTTCAACTTTGACCAAGTTTTAGATAGTGGATAAGATTTATTTCTAATTCTTTTGGATGGACTGATTGACTTTATGTATGTTGCCTTGCCACCTTATCTTCAATTAGGTGCCACATGACACCCAAATGTCACTAGTGCAAAATTGAACTCTACATCCCCAACGCATTCTTTTGCAATAAACGGGAGAAGGCATGTCCTGTCTCTCCTCTTTATGTATGTATCAATGTATGTAAGGGTAAAAGTTTGGTTAACTGAACCGAAACTGAAATTTCGATTCACCTAAAATTCAACCCTAATCGAAAATGTTTTGGTTAACCAAACTCCCACCCCATTAATCGAAACGAAACTGATCCAATTTTGGTTTTGATTGATTTAATTCGGTTTTTTCTGATATATTTTTTAAAACTTTTTTAAAGGAGTATTTTTTTCCACCCATTACCAATGAGTGTGAACGATCATACTTCGAAGATTTATAAATCGTTAACAAAATTTACTGGTTTGGTCTGTAGCGTAACTAGTTTTCCAAAATTAGGTTGGAATTAGTTTAAGCCCATACATCATAAGCCGCGTGATTGCCCGGAATAAGTTTAAGCCCATACATCATAAGCCGCATGATTGCCAATCGGCGTCTCTACCAACTCTCTTTAAATAAGCATAAGCTATAAGTGGGTCGAAGAACGCGTTGTGCAAGTATTCACGGAGAAGACATGTTCCACTCCCCTATTCTTTTTCCTCTTTCTATCTCTTTCCTCTTTCTATCTCCTCTTTCTCTCTTTTTAAATAAAAGAAAAAGAAATGGTGCCTTCATCTTTTTTTTATTATATAAGGGACCAAATTTCATTAACATAGCTTGAGTATTAGACACACACATCAGATACAGACATCACATTATATATATATATATATATATATATATATATATATATATATATATATATATATATATATATAGAAAAAGGTGTCCATCCTCCATGGGAGGACGAACACCGTCCTCCAAGCTTTCACGTGGCACCCAAATAATTGTTTCGATGCCACGTGGAGCTCGGGTGCATTGCTTAGTGAAATTTCGGAATAATTATCAATCTATCTATATATATAAAGAATATAAACAATTAAGAAAACTAATCACATCCATACAAATACCACACAAGAATTTTTACGTGAAAAATTCTATCACAGGTAAAAATCACGGGATCTATCTGAGATCCAAACTAAGTAATTCACTATGAAAAATAAAACTTACAATGCTTTCAGAATGATATGTCCTATCACTCACTACCAACAATCGCATCTCACGATCATCCAATCCATAGTGAACTTCTTTCGCTTCAAATATCGAGTCACACGAGATACCGATCTAAACCCTTAAGAATTTCTTCAAATCAAAATCGGATAAGTTAATCTCAAAGACCAAAGAACTCAGACTCTCCTTTTCGGATAATGAAAAAAATTTCACTCAGGGGATAACCACCCGAACTAATTTTACATTTAAATATTGTCAGTTCACGGACGTCCGTGATTCACTCACGGTCATTCGTGACCACGGATATCTGTGGGGGTCATCACGGACGTTCGTAGGTCTGATAGTGTAAAACGCAAATCACCATCTTTTACTTGGCAATTAGGGAACAATATTTTAAATTAAGTCATAATTATGACAATAAATCTTTCAATCTCCCCCTTTGTCACAATCATAACAAAATCTAATATACAAGGACTCAAAAAAAATACATCAAATTTTCTCTCATCTAAGTCCTATACAAAAATCTATCATGCAATGTAAAAAAAATTACAACACGATTGCTCCCCCTTAAACCTATTTGCCAAGTAACAAAAAATAACCTAAACACAATCTTTTCAGACAATTAAATCTTTGATATGATGTTACCTGAAATAATATAATAGAAAAAAGATCAAGTGTAACAGGTTATATAGATAAATTTCTCTCCCATTTTGTCAAAATGTGACAAGGGAAAAACAAAGGAGATAAACATTCACACTTAAACATATATGATCAATAAACATCTAGAATTAACAATTTTTACCTTAAAAATTTTTAGAGAGTAGTTAATCATGCTAAACCATTAGATTGATCACAAAATAGATAGTCAATCAAAAAGCAACCACATAATAACAGAAACCATTTGACCACCTAATAATCCCATCAGCACACCATCATTTACATCATTTAATATGTCCAAAAAGATCACTAAGCATTTGAAAAAAAAAGAAAAAAAACTAATCCTCTGCTGGAGGAAAATGAGGCCCAGGCGGGGGAAAGACATTGTCAAAACGGTGCAGCAACGTATCAAATCCTTCAACAAAATAATTTAACTACTCCCCATACAGGTTGAAAACAGTTTCAACCCGATTAGCCAAATTGTGTACCTCAGAGTCAAACAGATCAAAGCGTTCATCATAGTAATGCTAATCATGACCTTGAAACGGAGGATTTGGAATATCACCAGCTTGATCTTGAAAAGGAGTATTTGGAAAAGCCCCACCACCAACTTCTCCCTCATCATCGCGTTCAACATTCATTGCTTCTTCTTCTTCTTCAGAGCTATTGCTAATCCATTCAACATCATCTATATCAATTCGAACTCGTTTTCCAATTTTCTTTAATTTTCCAAGAGGGGCCATCGATTTAAATGTCGCTAAATTTGGTGGAAGCGACATTTGAGATGCAACAACACGACCAATGACGATTGGAAAGGGAAGAGACATTTTGGTCGACTCGTCACGCATGTGATGAGCGATCATCAGAAAGATAATAGTAGAGATGCAAAGAGGACGACCTGTTTCTAAAAGAAACATCAGATAAATTAATTTCCACCTAACTTGATCTTTATTACCGGCTCTAGGAGTTAGAGTGGTAAAAAGAACATGTCTAAGCCACTAAAAATGATTTTTAAGAGAAGAGTAATGAAGAGCAGCGTTAGGAGGATGATTAGGATGTTCACACACAAAATCATAAACAGTCGAAGGATGATGAAGAGAAACTACCTCATTTTGTTCAACAGGAAATCTAAATCCTTCAAAATTTAAAGGAATTCCAATGATATCAGAAATGATGGAAGGAGAGAGTCTGATTTTTTTACTATAAACATAGGAGATGAAAAAACTCTCAGACCGATCGTCGACAATATTACTTTTGATTAAATTGGAGTAAAAAAACCTAACGACATCTATGTACGCCGGATCCGAAATGGATAAAAAAAGAAACCCATCCACGTTCTTGAAACAGTGCAAAAAGATCATGATTCTGAAGAAACTGTTTGAGAACTACCCTTTCGACAATTAGGGATCTTGTTGCAAAAAGGCGATTAAAGCGTTCTTCATTTGTCGTTGTAGGAAATCGTTGGACAACTTGAAATTGAGGCACAGATCCTGACGACAAACCAACATTTTTCCTTGAGTTTTTTCTATTTAACGGCATTTTAAAATGGATTTCAGGAAAAAAATAAAATTTTCGATGGAAATTGAAGTGAAAAGTAAAAAAAATTCGGTAGAAAATTAGTGAAAGTGAAATCCGTAGGTATTTGAGTTAAAAAAATGACGGACGTCCGTGAAGGTGTGCACGGACGTTCGTGGGGAATTAATCTGCGTGATATATAAAACGCTGACCGTAGAAAAGAAACATAAAAAAATCTTGACCATAGAGTTTGAAGTACGAACGTCTGTAGGGGAAGTGACAGACGTCCATCGAAAGTAGTTGGTCAAACATAAATGCGGTTACTGAACCGTATGTCAATTGAACCAACAGAAGTACGGACGTCCGTAGTGCTGGATAGTGAGTGCATAAAAACACGAACGTCCGTAGTGCTACACGGACGTCCGTTCAAATCCGTGTTGAAGAAAGCAGAAAAGGGTCAATTGGATGGACGTCCGTGAAAAGTTGGTCATTTTCAATCATTTTAAATGCAATATAAAAAAAATAACCCTCTTCAATATATATAATCAATACGGTTGTTATTTACAATAATGATTCAAATAAATAAAATGACAACCGTATAACATGAGAATTTTGTAATTCATAAGTCAATCAAAAATTCACAAATTAATGGAATAAATAAAAATTAACTCATAAACATTATAAGTAATCTGAGTAGAAATATAATAAAATTGATATAATATTATTGTTAACTCATAAAAAATTTTGAATTCATTTTGCATAAAAAATATTTGAGACTAAACAAATGAAACACTCGAACCAAATTAAGCTTTCTAGTTGACTCTTTTATCAAGCTTTAGAATAATACATCCCAACTAGTTAGTTTAGGGTATTAGATGTGAAAACATCCCTACGATTTTACTTGTTCGAGTCAAGAAGGCTACAAGGCTGAGAAATCAAATTGCTATAGTTTACGAGCTTTCTATTCGACCCATGTAACAAGTGTTAAGCCAATGACTCCAGATCTAGTTAGCTCAGGGCATTGGGTATAAAATACTCCTACGGGCTTAATAACTTGAGTCGAATAGGCAAAAATTTGTAAGAAGCAAAAAAATGTAAGTTTCAAGAAATTTTTTATAACTTCTTATAATTTGATATAGAAAGTTGCAATAACATAAGTGATTAAGCAATATATATTTATTTATCAGAAAACAGACAACAAACAATGAGTTAATCTTTACGTAAACTATTTAATGGTGAATTAAGATTAAAAAAAATTAGATATTTCTCAAGTTATATTATTAGATTTGAATCAAATTGTACCAACAAAAATATATATATATATTTGGAGAAGAATAGTTAATTTGATCACATAGCACAAGAATGAGACAGAGAATTTAAAACAATGAATATTTACAAACCTATTTACAAGTAACTCAATTGGAGAAGTTAGTCAGGAGAGCATAAACCAATGGATTTTCGAAGAAATTCAAATCGAACAAAATCCAAAGGTTTTGTGAATATATTAGCCAATTGACGTTCAGTATCTATGTGCTCTAGGATTATGATTTTATCTTCAACCAAATCACGCATGAAATGATGTCTGATATCAATATGTTTAGTCCTAAAATGTTGTACAGGATTTTTAGATATAGAGATGTCACTTTTGTTATCACAAAACAAGGTCATAGTACCTTGTATAATCCCATAATCAGATAGCATTTGTTTCATCCAAAGAAGCTGAGTGCATCTATTCCCAGCAGAGATATATTCTACTTCAGCAGTGGATAAAGACATCGAAGCTTGTTTCTTACTAAGTCAAGAAACAAGATAGTTTCCTATATAAAAATACTCTCCACTGGTGCTTTTACGATCATCAGAATTTTCAGCCCAATTTGAATCAAAGAATCCTACTATTTGAGATGTGGTATCAAAAGGATACCATAAACCTAAATCTAAAGTCCCATTAATGTAACGGAGGACACGTTTAAGAATAGTTAGATGAGATTCTTTAAGGGCAGCTTGAAATCGAGCACACATACCCACTCTATATGCTATGTCTGGTCCACTTGCTGTTAAATAAAGAAGAATTCCTATCATACTCCTATAGAGTGTCTCACCAACAGATTTTTCAGACACATCTTTTGATAATTTAACAGAAGTGCTTATTGGAGTGCGAGCTGGTTTAGTCCAATCCAAACTTTTTAATCAATTCCCTAGCATATTTAGATTGAGTAATGAAAATATCAGTAGAACATTATTTTATTTGAAGTCATAGAAAACAATTTAATTCACCAATTAAACTCATTTCAAATTCATTACTCATCAAAATTTCAAATTTATGTGCAAAATGATCAAGTGTAGATCCAAAAATAATATCGTCTACATAAATTTGTGCTACTATTAAATGAGATGATTCTTCTTTTAAAAATAGAGTTTTGTCAACACTTTCTCGTTTAAAGCCATTATTAATCAAATATTTCATTAATCTTTCATACCAGGCACGTGGTGCCTGCCTACTTTAAACCATACAAGGCTTTTTTTAGCCTAAAAACATCAAGAGGACGATGTGGATCCTCAAACCCTTTAGGTTGTTCCACATAAACTTTTTCAGTAAGAAAACCATTTAAAAAGCACTTTTCACATTCATTTGGTATAGTTTAAATTTCATGTGACAAGTCATAGCTAAAATGATTCGAATGGATTCAAGTCTAGCCACAGGAGCAAAAGTTTCATGAAAGTCAATGTCCTCAACCTGTGTATAGCCTTGAGCCACCAATCTAGTTTTGTTTCTTATAATTTTTCCTTCTTCATTAGGTTTATTTTTAAAAATTCATTTAGTTCCAATTATTCTAATGTTAGAAGGTCGAGAAACCAATTCCCATACCTCATTCCTTTTAAATTGATTAAGTTATTCTTGCATAGCTATAACCCAATGTTCTTCAAGCAAAGCCTCTTTTACATTTTTAGATTCAATGGAGGAAGTATAACATAAATGACATAAAAGATTGGTAAGATTTTTGAATTTATTCCGTGTCATTAATTTAGTAGTGGCATCACCAATGATGACATTGGAAGGGTGACTTTTCATATCACGAGCATAAGTAGGTCTATTTGTAGACCTAGATTCTATAACATTATGATCAGTTTCATCATCATCAGAATGTTGTATACTATTAGAAGATGTAGGATGAGATGAAACAGGTTCAGAATTAGTATTGTTCTCTATTCTAAGTTTTTCACGAGTGATAGGAATAATTTGATGATCATCATCTTTATCTTGATGAGTAGAAGATTTAGAAGTGAAATCTTCTACAACTACATTTATTGATTCCATAACAGTTAGAGTTCTTAAATTAAAGACCCTGTAGGCACGACTGTTTAAAGAGTAACCAATAAAAACACCAGTATCAGTTTTTGAATCAAATTTACCAAGAGATTCTCTATCCCTTAAAATATAACATATACTACCAAATACTCGAAAGTCACTAACTTTAGGTCTTTTGCCATACCATATTTCATAAAGAGTTTTACAAGTGTTAGGTCTAAGGTACACACGATTAGATATATAACAAGCTGTACTCATAGCCTCTGCCCACAAATTATTGGTAACATTTGTAGAATTAATCATTACACGAGCCATTTCTTGAAGAACTCGATTTTTTCTTTCAACTATACCATTTTGTTGAGGTGTGTGAGGAGATGAAAACTCATGTTTTATTCCACTAAAAGAACAATATTGAGAAAATAATGCATTTTCAAATTATCTACCATGATCGCTACGGATTTGAACAATAGATAAATCTTTTTCAGTTTGAGCGCTTTTAGCAATAACTATAAATTCATCAAAGGCTTGAGATTTTTCTATTAAAAATGCAACCCATGTATATCTAGAAAAATCATCTACCATCACAAGAACATATTTTTTGCCTCCTAAACTACTTGTTCTCATAAGACCAACAAGATCAAAATACAATAATTCAAGAATCCTAGGAGAAGTAGAGACATTTACTTTCTTGTGAGGAACACGGATCTGTTTACTCATTTGACAAGCACCACATATAGACCCGTCGGGTTTACTCAATTTTGGTAAACCCCTAACAAGTTAGTTAGAAGCCAATTTATAAATATCATTCTTATTCATATGACCTAACCTTTGATGCCATATATCAAGTTCATTAATTCTAGTTGTTAGACACGTGATTGAGACTGGATCCGTGAATGTATAACAATTATATGAGGATCTAGTCCCTTCAAGTACAACATTTCCACAAGAATTAATAACAGTGCACATATTTTTTAAAAAATTAATATTCATTCCATCATCGCATAAATGACTAATACTGATAAGATTAATCTTAAGTCCTTCAACATAAAAAACTTCTTTTAATTGAGGGCAACCAGGAGCATCTACAGTTCCTTTACCAGCAATTTTACATGTGCTCCCGTTCCTAAAAGTAACATTTCCTTCAGCACAAGGACTAAGGTGAGAAAAAAATGATTTCTCACTAGTCATATGACGAGAATAACTACTATCTATATAACGACCCTAAAATTTTGAACAAGAACCTGACCGCACCGACGTACGTGTCCGACACGAAAATCGAGATAAATTTAAATTTTTGAAATTAATATTATTATAAATAATATTAGCCCCGAGAATAGATGAGGTTGTATATAATCTCTTGCGTAAATCCAAGACTTATAAGACATTGGTGTGGTGTAGTACGCCATAGAAAATGTGTAGGCGCTTCACACTGGAGCCAAGCTTAGAGAGTAAACTGAAATATCATAGATATTTCAGTTCCTTGGCTTATAAGAGAAGGAAGAAGGCTGGAATGCTTACCTTTCACCTCCTTCTTCCTGATTTCTTATGAGCAGTTACTAGAGGGTTGGATTTGGGAGTCCTCCTGTTGTGAAACCAAACGTAGGAGAGAACCTAGGTTGGAAATTATTGAGCTAAGAGTGTTAAAGCGACGTCGGTACGTCGTGTTTGTTCTACAAGGGTCACAGCGTGCGAAGCGGAGCTGAAAGTTTGCTTATTAGAATCACAACAGTGACGAATCTAGGATTTTAGATCCGAAACCCTCTTCCGGATCGTTTTGCCGAGACCCCGAAAGGGCCCAGTTAGAGGTGAGTTTTTACGCTTAATAATGGCAAGATTAGAGCTTCATGTGTAGGTATATAGAAGTCTGTTAATGGTTGTTGGGAACCATTAAAAGAAAAAGGTCAAAATAGAAAAATAGGTGACCTCCATTAATGACAGAGGAACTGTCATTATTGATCGATCAATCCTGAAAATTGATCAATCAATGATGGAGTGATCGATCAATGAGAGGCATTGATCGATCAATTCATATAAGTCTTACTGGGAACAGCAGATGTAGTTTTCTGGAAGTGCAGTGCTCGAGAAGCATTAATCGATCAATTTGCTAATTGATCGATCAATTCTGAAGGTTGATCGATCAAAGAGAGAGTGATCGATCACTGGCATGGATTGATTGATCAATAAGGGCATAGATTGACCAATCTGCATAAAGTGAGAATGAGAACATGAAGAGGGAAATTTGAAAATTTAGGTTGGTGATCGATCAATGAGACAAATTGATCGATCAACTAAGCTAGTGATCGATCAATTTTCCTCTGTCAAGTGTGAAGAGTGAGGATCTATTGATCGATCAATTGAAGCATTGATCGATCAATAAGAGGAGGTGATCGATCAATAGAGGCTATTGATCGATCAATTAACCTTGTTACCTGGGAGTATTTGGAGGGGAATGATCGATCAATGAGGTCATTGATCGATCAAGGAGGAGGATTGATCGATCAATCAAGGTGTTAATCGATCAATCACCCCTGTTTTGTTTTTATAAATTGAACACTACTGGACACCGCGCCAATTGACGTTTTAACATCCCTGACACTTAGTGTACTATATTTATGGTCTAGGATCAAACCTGGATGTTTAGAAAAGCTTTGGATTTGCTTAGAAAGGTCTGACCTGAGGTAGGGAAATTCAACTGAAATTGCATTTATTCTTGATCTCATGGATTCCAAATTTTTTTGCATTCAACTGCATAGTCTGATTTTACTTCAAGTCATGTTTAGCATATGTGTGACAACTCTGTTATATCTGACACTTGTCATCTGTCATCTGATTTCCGTTAAGTATAATATGTCTGCATGTGATTTGAGGCTTATTAATCTGACGAATCTCACCGACTCGACGGTATATCCGTGTCTGGCACAATCGTGCATCTGCTTGAAAATCCTTGGCACAATTACACTCCATAGTTGAGGCATTGTTGCATTTCCTGAAATTATTTATGTGAACGACGATGGTCGGGACTACCTATCGGACCAAATCTAGCTACCACATGCTATACTCACGGGAGTTACTTAAGTTACTATTCTAAGTCATTAAACACTGTATACATAACATTCTGTAAACTCTAATAAGTTCTGCCTGCTTTGAGAAACTTTACATATCTAAAACATCTGCTTGCATCTGTTCAATTCTGTCAATATCTTCTGCAACCATGTTTTACAATTAAGATGCAATTTTAACTGAAATTCTTCTACTGAGCTTAGATGGTTAGCTCACCCTATTTTCATTAACATTTTAGGTTCTGAGGCTAGAGCTCCCGCAGAGCGACCACGATTACTGACTGATCCCGGGTGGCAGGAGGAGGATCATACCCAAGTTCTATAAGTTGTTTGGGTACTAATTTGTCATTTATTTTGGGGATTTTTGTATGATACTCTGGATTATTGTGTGCCTAGTGGCCACTTTCTGTATTTACTTTATATAGATGTTTTTATATGTATTATTATACATTCTATAGGAACCACTATTGGGAACCATGGTTTGGGTGATGGATGTCTATTACCAGTGGTTCTTCTTAGTTTCTTTTTGAGGGTGTATATTCTTTTGATATATATATATATATATATATATATATATATATATATATATATATACACATGTAGGTTTTATTGCTTCTTTTATTTAAAAGTCATATATGATGACTCGATCTACCACTGCTGGACAATGTCTACTCTGATTTCTGTTAGACGAGCAGACACTCTGTGATTTGTCCCGGGGATCATCCAGAGCATGATCCGGATGACACGAATTTTCGGGCGTGAAAATTCGGGTTGTCACAGTTGGTATCAAAGCCTAGGCTTTAGGTTGAACTGCGGGTTCATGTTGGATTGTTTTCACAATCTAGTACTGATCAGTGTTATTATTTTTATAATGATAGACCAGTATGGGCCCTAGGTTCAGAGGCGGACGCAGCGGGGGTAGGGAAGGTTATAGAGAGGTTCCTATGAGAGAGATCCCCGACATTGCTGGAACATCATGGGGTTTAGAGTTTCTCTCACACACGAATGCGGTTCCAGTGGGGCCGAGAGGAGGTAGAAGATGCAATGAGGAGAGAATGGAGCAGGTGTTGGAAGCCTTGGCTAGCTACCGCTCATTAAGAACTTTGACTCTAGACCACCTCACCAATGAGACCTCCTAACTTCTCGGGTCAGACTGATCCCATAGAGGCCGAGGGTTGGATAGAGGAGATGGAGAAACTTTTCGAAGTGCTCCAGTGCAACAATGTAGAGAAAGTGCGCTGGGCCACTTTCAAGTTGGATGGTGATGCCGGACCCTAGTGGAAGTCGGTGTCCCAAAATCGACCGAGAGAGTTCCCTCACACTCCATGGACTTGGGAGGAGTTCACGAAAGTATTTTATAATAAATACTTTCCGAAAATAGTGAGGCACCAGTGGGAGGTGAAGTTCATAGAGCTAAAGCAGGGTGCAATGTCAGTAAGAGAGTACGGTGCTGAGTTTGATCGACTGGCTAGGTTCGCACCCTAGCATGTAGCCACTGAGCTGATGAGAGCACGAAAATTTCAGCTCAGCCTGAGGCAGAACCTGCAGAAGGATGTCGCCATATGGGAAATGGAGACATATGATAGAGTTATGGCCAAGGCTCTCATAGCAGAGGAGGAAAATCAGAAGCAGTTTGCTTAGAAAGACAAGCAAAGTCGAGAGAGGTCATTTCAAGGGCTGTCTCAGGAACCTGAGCAGAACAAGCGGGCGAGATTCGCTAGACCTCCAAGATACCCTACACACTCCAGACCGGCGATTTCTTTAGGGCCGAGTTCGTACTAGAGAGCAGCAGTGCCTACATTTTCCAGACCATTTCTACCGTCTGGTTCTTCTGGTAGTGGAGCGTCAATAGCACAGGGATCTTCAAGGGTCTCTTCATTCACTCCAACGGTATCATGTGCAAAATGTGGGAAACCACATAAGACAGAGGATTGTAAGAGGGATACGGGAGTGTGCTTCAGGTGTGGCAAGATGGGCCACTTGGTTAGGAACTGCCCAGAGGAGACCAAAGACGACAAAGAGCGGTCAGGATCAGTGTCTACACAGAGATCTTCTCGACCTGTGGTTCAAGGTCGAGCGTATGCTGTGACCGCGACTGATGCTCTGACATCGAATGATGTCATTCAAGATATGATTAAATTTCAAAGTAAGATAAATTATGTAGTAGGATGGACTGGAAATTAGTAAAGTAGAAATATTTTGATTAAATGTTTATGATGATAATGCATGTTACACATACACATCGTAAGCACTTGATCTAATTGTGTGGTTGAATTATAGGTGAGCTGAAAGTATATCAGCGTTGTGATATTTATTTTCATCGAGCACGAGTTTTGGTAGACCTAGGCTCTACACACTCATTTGTTAGGCCTCAATTTACGAAAGAATTGAGCGTCACTCCTGAGCACTTAGAGTTCATATTGACGGTGTCTATTCCTACGGGAAGTGCAGTGAATGCAGTCACAGTGTGTAAATCGGTGATTGTGATGGTAGAAGATCACGAGACCCTGGCAGATTTAATTTTACTAGATATGAAAGGATTCGACATCATTCTTGGAATGGACTGGCTATCCTCTTACCATGCGAGCGTCGATTGCCTTCGGAAGGTAGTAGTTTTTTGCCCTCCAAAGGAGCAATCATTCAGATTCTTCGAGGTGAAGTCTAAGGTAGCTCCGTTGATATCAGCTATTTGAGCCGAAAGGATAATAAAGAGTGGATGTAGTGGCTATATGACCTTTCTGCAAGAGCAACGGGAGGAGACGAATGTGATATCCGATATTCATGTTGCATGTGAGTGCCCCGATGTATTTTCTGAGGATTTACCAGGATTACCACCAACTCGGGAGATTGAATTTATAATAAATCTAGTTTCGGGTACTGAACCAGTATCTAAGGCTCCTTATCGGATGGCTCCAACAGAATTACAAGAATTAAAGGAGCAACTGTAAGAACTGCTTGACAAACGGTTCATTCGACCTAGTGTGTCTCCTTGGGGAGCACTAGTATTATTTGTCAAAAAGGAGGATGGTTCAATGTGTCTATACATTGACTATCGGCAGTTGAACAAGTTGACGATTAAGAATTGTTACCCGCTCCCTAGAATCAATGATCTGTTTGATCAGTTACAAGGAGCGAGGTTCTTTACAAAGATTGACTTGAGGTTAGGTTATCATCAGCTATGAGTCAAAGCAGAAGATGTCGAGAAGACGACGTTCAGAACCAGATATGGGCACTATGAATTATTGGTTATGCCATTTGGATTGACAAACGCTCCTGCGTCTTTTATGGACCTGATGAACCAAGTGTTTAAACCACACTTGGATCAGTCCGTGGTTGTCTTTGTAGATGATATCCTTGTCTATTCTAAGACAAAGGAGGAAGATGAAGGACATCTACACATGACTTTACAAACCCTCAGAGATCACAAATTATATGCAAAGCTCAATAAGTGTAAGTTTTGGCTGAACCAAGTTAGTTTCTTGGGCCACATGGTCTCTGCTAAGTGTATAACGGCCGACCCAATAAAGATTGAAGTAGTCGTGAATTGGGAACAACCGAGAACGGTAACAGAGGTCCGTAGTTTTCTTGGTTTAGCAGGATACTACCAACGATTCGTAGATGGGTTCTCCAATCTATTAAGTCCGCTTACTCAGCTCACAAAGAAAAATGCTAAGTTTGATTGGACTGATCAGTGTGAGAAGAGTTTCCAAGAGCTCAAGACGCGTCTGACTACAGCACCCGTGCTAGCTATACCTTCTGGCAAAGGGGGTTTTGCTATTTACAGTGACACATTTTATAGTGGTTTGGGTTGTGTCCTCAACCAGCACAAGAAGGTTATTGCGTATCGCTCTTGACAGCTAAAGGAACATGAAAAGAATTATCTAACTCATGATCTAGAGTTAGCGGCGGTGATTTTTGCTCTGAAAATATGGAGGCACTACTTATACGGTGAGACATTTGACATATTCACCGACCACAAAAGCCTCAAGTATCTGTTTACCTAGAAGGACTTGAGCAAGAAGTCTTCAGCTCAGTTGTCACATCTTATTACTAGAGTACAGCGGTGTCATCTACTTGAGGACTTGGCCTTGTGCGACACACTGATAGACGCCAGAGGTTCAAGAGCATTGATGGCTACCATTGTGATACGACCCACGTTGTTCGATAATATGCGTAAGCTCCAGATGATTGATGATGAGCTTATGGCCATTAGAAAGGATGTGATCAACGAGATCAGACCTGATTTCTCCATTAAGGATGATGGTACCTTGCTATTTAGAGATCGGATGTGCATACCAGTTAATAAGGATATTAAAGATACGATTTTGGAGGAAGCGCACAAATCTACGTATGCTATACATTCTGAGAGTACCAAGATGTATCAAGATCTCAAGTGAAGTTTTTAGTGGAGAGGACTAAAGAAAGATGTGGCGGATTACGTTTCTCGATGTTTGATCTGCCAGCAGGTGAAAGTAGATCATCGAAATCCAGCAGGGTTATTACAATCGTTACCAGTACCATAGTGGAAATGGGAAGCCATTTCTATGGATTTTATCTTGGGATTGTTGAGCACATTGAGAAAGAACAATGCCATCTGGGTCATTATTAATCGGCTGGCAAAGTCTGCACATTTTCTGCCATACCGAACTACATATATAGCCAATAAGCTTGCAGAGCTGTACATGAAGGAGATAGTTCAGTTACGTGACATACCAGTCAGCATCGTGTGTGATAGAGATCCACTCTATACGTCCTAATTCTGGCAACGATTTCAAAAAGGCATGAGTTCTAGACTGGAGTTTAGCTCAGTATTTCATCCTCAGACAAATGGGCAGACTAAGAGAGTGAACTAGATCATAGAGGATATGTTGTGTGCATGTATGTTGGACGATGCAGATCTCCTTTGAATTTGGAAGAAGCCAGGGAGAAGCTTGTTTTGGGACCTGATATCGTGGACAGTGCAACCAAGACAGTTCGGTTGATCCATGAAAGATTGAGGGTTGCTCAAAGTCGCCAAAAGAGCTATGTCGATCTCCATCGGACGCACGTCGAGTTTCAGGTATACTCAAATGCATTCGAGAAAGTTATTATTCCTAGTTAAAATGATTAGCTATGAAATTAACCACTGTTTTCAGGTTGCAGACAAGGTCTTTGTGAAGATCTCACCAACCAAGGGCGTTATACGCTTCGAAAAGCGTGAGAAGTTGAGTCCTCAATATATCGGCCCCTTTGAGGTACTCAGACGGGTTGGCGAAGTTGCTTATCGGATTGCTTTGCCACCGCAGTTGGCGAGCATGCATAACATTTTTCATGTTTTCATGCTACGACAATACATGCGCGACCTGACTCACGTCTTAGATTTCCAGTCGATTGAGTTGCAAGAGGATCTGACGGTGATTGAGGAACCGATAGCGATTTTGGATCATCGCGATCAAGTTTTGTCGACCAAGTTGATTCCACTAGTACCCGTGCAGTGGAGAAATCATTCAGCTTTCGAAGCTACTTAGGAGGGCACAACCGAAATCCGTGAACAGTATCCACACTTGTTTACCTGGCATGAGAGATAATTTTATGAATTTCGCTTAATATTCATCATCATAGTTGTGTGTTTCTCATGTGTAAGCAAGCATCATTTCACTCATGTAATCTGCTATCGCGAGTTCTATATGTGAGGTACATATACCCTCACTTTCGAAGTGTGGTCTAATCGCATTAGAAAAATGACTTTGTTAAGAAGTTGTTTCACGGTCTTAATTGATCGATCAATTAGTGAATTGATCGATCAATTTAGTGATTGATCGATCAACATATTGAGGTGATCGATCAATGATAGGTGAAGCCTCATGTTCGGGTTTGTTGATTGATCGATCAATTTTGGGTGTATTGATCGATCACCAAGGTTGGTTGATCGATCAATGAGGGCAATTAATCGATCAACATAGGGTATTGATCGATCAACAGTGAGTGATTTATCGATCTATGTATCGGGTTAGGGCTTTTAAGTGCTCTATTGATCGATCAATAAGAGCATTGATCGATCAATCTTGGGGTTTTAAGTGGCGTTTGGGTTTTTCAAAAGCCCATTTGCACGGCACGAGAGGCATTGATCGATCAGGAGGTTTTCTAACCTATCGTTCCACCTTCCTTCCGACGTGTTTTCCGGCCATCCGACTCCTGCTTCCGCGTGATTCGAGTTGATTTCACTCCATTCGATCGGTAAAACCTTCCTTTTAGTTTTCTTGAAGCTTTTCCCTTCCGCATTTTTGTTTTTGAATCATGGGACCGCGAACGAAGGACGCTTCGCGTAAGACTCCGACGTCTCGGGTTCGTGCTTCTGTACCACCCCCTGAACCCATTCCCCAACCTGACGTGCCACCTGTGGCACCTATTGCAGACGTGGTTCCACCCGTCCAAGCCCCCGTCCCGACCCAAATTGAGCGCAAAGTCCTAAACCCATGGTGGACTTCCAAACCTTCCTCCCCGAGTATGTATTCGCCTCTTCCCTTTATGCGGATCGGCCCGAGATGGTTTGGGCCATGGGATACATTCAAAAGCTCGGGTTGAAACCCTTACTCAAGCCATTCCACGATCATTATTGCCCCTGGATCGTGAGGCTCTTTTTCCAAAATCTCCGTTGGGGTGATAGTCGACATCGACTCGTCACTTCGAATGACGGGTTTGAGTATAAGTTCAACTAGTTTCATGTAGCGGCTGCCCTCCAGTACACATCGGTCTACATTAAAACCTGTGGATTAGGGACCCCATACATTAAAGATGTCCCTTTTCCCGACATGGTCACCAAGATGACCCAAGGGCAACATGGGAAAGGGCAATCCGTCACACGGGCCCAGTTACCTGACCAATTGTGGATGCTTGATACATATATCAAGTGTGCACTCAACCCACTCTTGGACAAGTTCTCACGGACTGGCGTTGTGCAACAGGCCCTCTTTTCTGCCTTTGAGAACCATTAGTTCTCTATGGCAGACTTGATCATTGATGGCATCCTAAATGCCAAGGACCTGATGTCAGAGAAAATAAAGACTGGGGTTAAGAAACAAATTCCCTACGCTCGCCTGATCACGAAGATGGTGGAGAAATACATTGCTCTACGCGAGGCTTATAGTTTGGCTCCCAGTGAGCCACGAATGGTCAACAACACGAAGGTCTTCCACCTCAAGGACTGGACGAAGAGTTACAACCTCACAGTGTGATTTACGGAGGGTGAGGAGGAGTCGTTGAGCCGTTGAGCTCGTTGCAGAGGTGCGGCACTTTCAGCACGTGCTTGGAGAGGGGGAGGCACCACTTGATCAGCCACCTCCGCCAGAGGTGCCTACTCGCCCTGTCCCCACCACACCACATCGGCCACCTCGTCACACCACATCACATCCCCCTCCTCCTTCCTCAGTGGACGTCGCAGCGATGCTTCGTGAGCTAGTGGAGGGTAACAGCGTATACACGAGTGGTTGGATGGGATGGAGGCGTTCCAGCGACAGATTTATCGTCGGCTGGATTACCACGAGGGAATGCACGAGCTCGTCATGCAGCACTTATACGCCACCACGTCCATGCTGATGATTGCTCACGCCCGTCAACATACGGTGGATCCTCGTGACTACCGTACACCGCCACCCCGCCCCCGTCGACCTGCCCCTGGCGAGGCCGGATCATCTGACGTCCTGGCAGGTATTTACTACGCTATTATGTGTTGTTCTTTTATTTCTTATATCTGTATGTTGTACTCATTCTGCATTCCATTTAACTTTCCGTCTGCATACATTTTGAATCCTGTTTGATCTATTCGCCTGCTCATTGTACTCCCTGCATCTCCGATGACCTCCCTGACATTTTCGAGGACAAAAATTCCTAAGGGGGGGATAATGTAACGACCCTAAAATTTTGAACAAGAACCTAACTGCACTGATGTATGTGTCCTACACGAAAATCGAGATAAATTTAAAATTTTAAAATTAATATTATTATAAATAATATTAGCCCGGGAATAGATGAGGTTGTATATAACCTCTCACGTAAATCCGAGACTTATAGGACATTGGTGTGGCGTAGTACGCCGTAGAAAATGTGTAGGCGCTTCACACTGGAGCCAAGCTTAGAGAGTAAACTGAAATATCAGAGATATTTCAGTTCCTTGACTTATAAGAGAAGGAAGAAGGCTGAAATGCTTACCTTTCACCTTCTTCTTCCTGATTTCTTATGAGCAGTTACTAAAGGGTTGGATTTGGGAGTCCTCCTATTGTGAAACCAAACGTAGGAGAGAACCTAGGTTGGAAATTATTGAGCTAAGAGTGTTAAAGCGACGTCGGTACGTCGTGTTTATTCTACAAGGGTCACAGCGTGTGAAGCGGAGCGGAAAGTTTGCTTATTAGAATCACAACGCTGACGAATCTAGGATTTTAGATCTGAAACCCTCTTCCGGATCGTTTTGCCGAGACCCCGAAAGGGCCCAGTTAGAGGTGAGTTTTTACGCTTAATAATGGCAAGATTAGAGCTTCATGTGTACCTATATAGAAGTCTGTTAATGGTTGTTGGGAACCATTAAAAGAAAAAGGTCAAAATAGAAAAATAGGTGACCTCCATTAATGACAGAGGAACTGTCATTATTGATCGATCAATCCTGAAAATTGATCGATCAATGATGGAGTGATCGATCAATGAGAGGCATTGATCGATCAATTCATATAAGTCTTACTGGGAACAGCAGAGGTAGTTTTCTGGAAGTGCAGTGCTCGAGAAGCATTGATCGATCAATTTGCTAATTGATCGATCAATTCTGAAGGTTGATCGATCACAGAGTGAGTGATCGATCACTGGTATGGATTGATCGATCAATAAGGGCATTGATCGATCAATCTGTATAAAGTGAGAATGAGAACAGGAAGAGGGAAATTTGAAAATTTAGGGTAGTGATCGATCAATGAGGTCATTGATCGATCAATGAGACAGATTGATCGATCAACTAAGCTAGTGATCGATCAATTTTCCTCTGTCAAGTGTGAAGAGTGAGGGTCTATTGATCAATAGAGGAGGTGATTGATCAATAGAGGCTATTGATCGATCAATTAACCCTGTTACCTGGGTTGGAGGGGATTGATCGATCAATCAAGGTGTTGATCGATCAATCACCCCTGTTTTCTGCCTGCTTTGTTTTTGTAAATTGAACACTACTGGACACCGCGCCAGTTGACGTTCTAACATCCCTGACACTTAGTGTATTATATTTATGGTCTAGGATCAAACCTTGACGTTTAGAAAAGCTTTCGATTTGCTTAGAAATGTGTGACCTAAGGTAGGGAAATTCAACTAAAATTGCATTTATTCTTGATCTCATGGATTCCAAATTTTTCTGCATTCAACTGCATAGTCTGATTTTACTTCCAGTCATGTTTAGCATATGTGTGACAACTCTGTTATATATCTGTCATCTGATTTCCATTAAGTATAATATGTCTGCATGTGATTTGAGGTTTATTAATCTGACGAATCTCACCGACTCGGTGGTATATCCGTGTCTGGTACAATCGTGCATCTGCTTGAAAATCCTCGGCACAATTGCACTCCATAGTTGAGGCATTGTTGCATTTCCTGAAATTGTTCATGTGAACGACGATGGTCGAGATTACCCATCAGACCTAATCTAGCTACCACGTACTATACTCACGGGAGTTACTTAAGTTTACTATTCTAAGTCATTAAATACTATATACATAACATTCTGTAAATTCTAATAAGTTCTGTCTGCTTTGATAAATTCTGCATATCTGAAACACCTGCTTGCATCTGTTCAATTCTGTCAATATCTTCTGCAACCATGTTTTACAATTAAGATGCAATTTTAACTGAAATTCTTCTACTGAGCTTAGATGGTTAGCTCACCCTGTTTTCATTAACATTTTAGGTTCTGAGGTTAGAGCTCCCGGCACCGAGAGCGACCCTGATTACTAGCTTGATCCTGAGGCTGAGGCCGAGGCCGAGGAGGAGAATACTGATACCCCAGTTGACGAGTTCTATTAGCTGTCTGGGTACTAGTTTGTCATTTATTTTGGAGATTTTTGTATGATACTCTGAATTATTGTGTGTCTGGTGGCCACTTTCTGTATTTACTTTATATAGATGTTTTTATATGTATTATTATACATTCTATAGGAACCATTATTAGGAACCATGGTTTGGGTGATGGATGTCTATCACCAGTGGTTCTTCTTGGTTCCTTTTTGAGGGTGTATATTCTTTTGATATATATATATATATATATACACATGTAGGTTTTATTGCTTCTTTTATTTTAAAGTCATATATGATGACTTGATCTACCACTGCTGGACAGTGTCTGATCTGATTTCCGCTAGACGAGCAGACACTCTGTGATTTATCCTGGGGATCATCCAGAGCATGATCCTGATGGCACGAATTTTTGGGTGCGAAAATCCGGGCTGTCACAATCTATAAACCACCTAGATGATTCACTAGCTTTTAGAGAAATATGGGCAACTTGAGCCAATAAATAAGATTTTCTTACCCAAACACGTTTATATTTAGGTTTCAATGGTTGTTGACTTACTTATGTCGGAATACTGTTAGTTGGAACTTGAGTTTTATTTTGAACATTGTTATATTTATTCCATTTTCTAAATGTTAGACTAGAATAATTTCTAAAAGAAAATGAAAATGGACAGTATACATAGGTGTGCCCTTTCCAACCACAGGTATAACAAATTAGAAATCTTCTTCCAGTGATTATGTGACTAGTTGACTTAGTATTTCTTAATTTATTATTATTAGAAATTATTTGAAAAATTTTTGTTTCTTTAACAAATTGTGGTGCATTTTTAATTTCTGGCTGAGTTTTTTGATTTGAAACATAAGAGTATCCAATGCCAGACTTATCATTAGTTCGTTGACCAGTATTTAAAATTTTTTCAAGTTTATCATTAGCAAACTAAATTTAGAATACTTGTCATTGGTGGAACTGAGTTCACCTTTTAAATTATTATTGATGAAAGTTAGAGATTTAACTTTATTTTCTTGTATCACAATTTCAGAATTTAGAAATTTTATTTTCTCCTCAAAAGATTTAAAGGAATTCTCAAAAGAAAGTTTCTCTTGAATGTAAGTTTCAATTTTCAGATTAAGATCAGATATTATGTTTTTTAACTCATAATTTTCTTTACTCAATTTTAGTTTGTCTTTAATAAGTTCTAAAGACTTTTGATACAATTCTCGATAGGCATTAGTCATATCAAGATTTTCATCATCATTTTCAGATTCAAATGATGAATAATTAACAGAGCAATCATTAGTGTGATGAGTAACAGACTCATCAATAGTAGACACAAAAGCTTTAAACCCATGCGTAGATTGATTAGATTCATTCAAAGATGACTCATCATAAGTTTCAACCTCATTTGTTACATTCAATGCTTTTGACTTACCTTTTTCATTTTTTCGATTTGGACATTCAGCAGCATAATGTCCATATCCACAATATTTAAAACATTGTATTTCAGAGGAATCTTTTTTAAACTTTTTCTCAAATGTTTTAAATTGAATTTTTCTTGATTTTTTAGTTCTTTGAAAGGGTTATTTCTTATTCTTATAGAACTTTTTAAAATTTTTAACAAAAAGTGCAAGTTCGTCAGATTGATCAGAATCATTGCTAGATTCAAAATCATTCTTAGAAGATTTAAAAGTTACACTTTTACTACCATTAATATCTTGTATTTTATATTCATTCGTCAGTAAAGAACCAACTAATTCATCCAAATTGAAATTATCCACATCTTTGGATTCAACAATTGCATTAAGTTTAGATCTGAATCTTTTAGGTAGAGATCTTAAGATTTTTCTAACAATTTTAGAATTTGAAATTGGTTCACCAAGATTAAAAGAACCATTAACTATATCATTCAGATGAATATAGAAATCAGGAAATTTTTCATCATCTTTCATGTGAAGATTTTCAAACTGAGAAGTAAGCATTTGAAGCTTAGAAATCTTCACTTGAGGAGTCCCTTCATAAGTAGTTTCAAGAATTTTCCATGAATCCTTTGCAATAGTGCAAGTACTGATCCTACGAAATTCAGAAGCAGTGACTGCTTCAAATAACGCATTTAGAGCCTTAGAATTATAACCAAGATTATTATACTCTTGATCAGTCCACAAAGATCTAGGTTTGATGGTATTAGGTATATTATCGACTACGGAGGTCGTGGTAAGTGGTAATCATTCATCCTCAATAGCATACCATATGTGTGGATCCATAGAACTTAAAAATGCACTCATCCTTGCTTTCCAGTAAGGATAATTAGAGTCATAAAATAATGATGGTCTAACAGTAGACGCACATTCTCTTGGAAGATCAAGATATCCCGAATTAGACATTACACTAAATTCGTAAGAATTAATCAAGTGTCCTAGCTTTGATACCAAATGAAATTTCAGAATAATTATCGATCTATCTATATATAAAGAATATAAACAATTAAGAAAACTAATCACATCCACACAAATAAAACAAGAATTTTTACGTGGAAAACCCTATCATAGGTAAAAATCACGGGATCTATCTTAGATCCAAACTAAGTAATTCACTATGAAAAATAAACCTTACAGTACTTTCAGAATGATATGTCCTATCACTCACTACCAACAATCGCATCCCACGATCATCCAATCCATAGTAAACTTCTTTCGCTTCAAATCTCGAGTCACACGAGATACCGATCTAAACCTTTAGATCACAATTGTAACGGAGTAAATCCTTAGGAATTTCTTCAAATCAAAATCGGATAAGTTAATCTCAAAGACCAAGGGAACTCAGACTCTCCTTTCGGATAATGGAAAAAATTTCACTCAAGAGATAACCACCCGAACTAATTTTGCATTTAAATACTGTCAGTTCACAGACGTCCGTGATTCACTCACGGTCGTCTGTGACCACGGATGACAATAAATAGTGTAAAACGCAAATCACCATCTTTTACTTGGCAATTAGGGAGCAATATTTTAAATTAAGTCATGATTATGACAATAAATCTTACGCTTAGATTATTTTTGAAAAAAAAATAATTGAAAACTCATCTCCACCGTGTATTTTTTGAACTGTCAAGTGTGGACCAATGAAACCCATCAAACTTTGAGTTGTTGGTTTAAAAAGTTTTTTTCAAAATTTTTTATTTTAATATTGATCTATACCGTCCACCTGTGCTCCACGTGGCACCCAAACAGTATTTTGGGTGCCACGTGGAACTCCATGTGTATCTTGGAGGACGGTCATCGTCCTCCATTGGAGGACCTAACCGGCTCCCATATATATATATATATATATATATATATATATATATATATATATATACATAAATCCCAAAATAGAGGGGTACTCGACTCTCCTAACCATCATTTACATACCAAAATGTTGTTTAAATTATCTTCCACCATCAGTGATTTGAAATGTGATAGATCATAAATTGAAGTCCAACAAAAATAGTATTTTAGAGAGATTTAAACCATCTGATATATGGATTATAATATCAACACTTATTTTTAATTTTAATAACTATAATATCAACATATTTTTCTCTTGTTAATCATTGACTATTCGATATAGAGTACATCATAATTACATATATTCGATAGATCCTCAATCATATGTTACTATCCACTAGGAACATCATAACCATATGCTATAATCATATTTAAAGAACACTATATTGAAAATGAGAAAAATACAACAATAACAGTGTGAAAAGAAGCACGACCGAAAGTAGGGCTGTACAAAAAATCGACCAAACCGACTGAAATTTCGATTCAATTTCGGTTTTGGGACATATCGGTTCAGTTTCGGTTTCAAAAACTAGAAACCGATAGTTATCGGTTCGATTTCAGTTTTAACGTTAAAAAATCGAAACTAAACCGATAAGAAACCGATAGTGGTGTATATATGGATTATAGCATGTCTATGTTTGAGTTTGATGGTGTGTGAGGCTTATTGTAGAAAATCAATTATTGCTGCTTTAGTTTGTTAGTCACCAAAAGTCTTAAAATCAGTCGAATCCTAGGAGTTTGCAAAAACAGTTTGTATAAATCGGTTCGGTTTGTATAAATTTTGAAAACTCTAAGCCGAAACCGAAAAAATCAATTCGATTCGGTTAAATGCTACAAATAAAAAAAAGTTTTAAGAATGAGGTTTAGAAATCGAAAACTGACCGAACCGATAACTATCGGTTCGATTTTGGTGTCAAACCTTATCAGTTCGGTTTTGATTTTATAAAATAGAAACCGATAGTTATCGGTTCGGTTTCGGTTTTGCATGAAAACTGACCCGATAACACTCCTAACCGAAAGCATTTGTACATCAAGCGACTACCTAAAGCAGTCGATTAGTTTGTTGAACCTACCAATCCAAACCTAATTGTCGAGCAGAACAAATTGACTAGAACTTTTTTTTTTTTTTTTTATTACCCCTCTCTCTCAAAACCCTAGCTCCTTCCATTAGAAAATTCTATAGATCTCGCCCAACGTACAACATCTCCTCTTTGATATCTTACGACACAAAATTAGATTTTAAAACAAACTCGTTATGATCAAATTTATAATATTGAAAAAGCTTATTTCATTTCTAAAACAATCCTAAATCTAATAGTTGGCTCATTGCATAGATCTCGTCGAGTAGTGAAGATTGAAAAAGATGGTGTTGAAAAATGGTTTCGAGGCATGTAGTTCACTATATTGCCTTAAAGACAATAGATACCCCCACTCCGTCGGATAAACAAAAATACAATTAGGTTCCCAACAAATCTGCTTTCAGGATACAATAGAGCACGATCTTGTCAAAGAAGCGTATGTTTTTTGACAAATTTCTAGAAAGAGAACCTATTACACAAATTTTCTGATATACAAAAATATTCTTAAATAAAGAAAATAAGAACATAAGAGAAAAGGAGAAAGATATGTTATTATTTCTTTTGTGCTGTGTATATTTCTAATTGCGATCTTATCTCTATTATTGAGGAAATTCTGAATCATTGTGTCTTTTGAGATGACGGTGAAGATATTTTAGATTTGTAACTTTTCATATCACAACAAAGGAATAAATAGTCAGATTTAAGGTGAAAAGATGTCAGACTTGTGTCTTTTCAACTCACAGTAAAAAAATAAATCAAAATTTGAAAAGACACTTCTTTGCAGAAAAAATGAAATTTATAAGTTTGCCATTGAATTATTATCAATATATAATAATAATTATAAACTTAATTTTCAAACCATAAAATATATATTACTACGCTAACATATATATATATAATAGTAAAGAATCAACTATTATAACTCAAAATCGGACTTGTGTCAAGCTCAAAATTGTGAAAATATGATTAGGTCCAAGTTAATGGTTTAAAAAAGACATTCAAGGGGTTCTCTACCCCGCCCGATTCACCCGGAGTCACCTTAGTTCGGTTGAATCGGCTGGTTCGGCCCTGAACTGAACCCAATTCAATTTGGGTCGACCGGCATGACCTTCATTCGGACCCGGTTCAAGCTAGACCAACGATTCAGTCTGGATCAAAAAATAAAATATTATATTAATACTTTGATTTTTTAGCTTAATTAGGGGATCATCATATTTCGGTGCTCCCTAGGCGGTGATCCATTGGAGTATTCATAAATCATAAAATTTCATTGTCGTACTACAAAAATAAAGTGTTTTAGCAGTAGTCAAAAAATAAATGTCGCTACTGAAACAACATGATTTTTTGTTAATAGCGATAGTTTTGACTGCTGCTAATAGTATATTTTTAAAGATCGTGTGCATAACACTCTCAGTGCACGAGCCTCCGACGTGGGTCGCAAGATGGTTAGTGGTACAAACCGGTCAGTTTGGTGACTGGTGCCGGCCAACTTGGTACACAAGACGGAGCCCTAACCATTTTTTATTTTTATAATTATCAAAATCTAAGAGTTTATTTATTTGTGAAGTTGTCGCTTAAATCTTGAATCTTCCTCATTCTCATTTCTGGTTAGCACTGGAAAGAAGTCAAGCCCATATTATGATCTCTTTCTTCGATTGGCCTCTTGGTGGATGGAGTTGCAAGTTTGTGAGACACATGTAACGGAGACCTCTTTTATTTATATTTGCCTCTCTTCCTTCTATAAAGGAATTAAAGTTCACATTCGAACTCAAATGCCTCCAAATATATTTGATTAGACGATTAAACCTAATTTTTGTAAAATTTTATGGGCTTAACTCAATCTCACAAAACCGGCATGAGCAGTGTCCAGATTATATGTAGTCCAAGACCTCCAAGCCCACAGGAATGTGAAAGTATTCTAACACGCCCCCGTACGTGTTGACAGGATTGACCTAAGCCAAATCACGTGAACAATTAAATTGAGTGACATAGAGTGGAGAAATATCTGCTTTGACACTACAAAAAATAAGACTAATAGCGGCAGTTTTTTATTAAAAAAAACTACTGCTAATAATCTTATTTTTTGTAGTGTGATACCATGTAAGAATCCAACGACCTTAACTCAACCTCACAAAACCGGCTTTGTAAGGTTGAGCTAGGCCCATAAAATTCTAAGTATTCCAGAAAATCCGAAGTCCCCCATTCTTTTGTATCATCTTAATCCATGATTCTTTTACAGTCTTTTCAATAATATCATCATATTCTCATTCAGCATCAACTCTTTTAACTAAAAACTTAAAATCTTAATCGACCAATCATCTTATTCAAGTTTAACCTCATAATCCACGAGAGTTTCTACTTTACTGAACCACTTTCGTATAAGGTAAGGATTGCCCACAGCCCTTTCATGATCAATCTCACAAAACCGGCTTGTAAGGTGAGGAGTGCCCAAATTATATATAGCCCAAGACCTCCAAGCCCACAGGCAATATGAGACTACTCTAAGAATTTTGAATAAGAAATTAGATGAGTTATTGTATACACCATAAGTTTTTTTGCTAATTTAGAATAATAACTCTAGGCGGAGAGAGGCAAGTTCATGTACACTATATATATATATATATATATATATATATATATATATATATATATATATATATATATATATATATATATATTTATTGGTGCTATGTGGCCCCCAAGAGAATGTTTTGGTGCCACGTGTAGAAAAAGTTTCAAAAAAGTTATTTTTAAGGCTTCCATCAAATTTTGACTAATTTTGATGGTCCAAATTTCACAGCTAAAGACACATGGTGGAAATAATTTTTTGAATTTTGTTATTATAAATATGATTTAATCAATGCACCTGTGCTCTGTGTGTCATCAATTTGGTATCCGGCCACAAAGTAGAATTTTTATCCAATCTTGGAGGACGGAAGCCTTTTATATATATATAGTCCTCCGAAAAGGTCCACGAGGTGGCCGCTTCAGGTGTCAAAATTTTTTGGGCCCCCAAATCTTGTAAGTCTTCATGAGTAATCGGTTATTAGTATTTTTTATGTATAAAAATATTGAGCTAAGCTACTAGTTTGGTTGGTTAATCAATTGATATTGTATTGTTTTATATCCAGTAGGTTGTAGGCATGGTTTTGAAACTCGTTCGAGATGAGATGAGATGTCTCGCATCTTGGACATCAGCAAGACCAGATCCTGTTGTAATTCATTCTGAGATGCAACCTTAAAATTACTATTTTGTTATTGTAAGTTATATAAGGTATTAGGCTTATACACTATTGAAAGTGTACTACTCATTTTCTCTGTACAAATTAACGACACTATTTTATCTTATCATATCTTATCTATGTGATGATCTTGTGAATGGTTATCATGGTATGTCCAAATCTATGCACTTTAATATTGCTATTATTCTTATTTTTTAACAGCTAGTATTGAAGATTTTTAATCAAACAGTTTACAATTGATTTATAGTTGTGGTTATTAACTAAGATGTGTTCCAATAATGAACGTACAACGACTTGGACTGTTTAGATTGATCTCAACTATTTGCCACATGGCATAACAGTGAAGGGTTCTTTGATGGTGTAAGATCAAACACCTATTTTAATGGTGTAAGATCATTCAAAGAATTGTTTTAATTTCACGCCATTTCGTCGAGACGTCTTGGTCTCAGGGTTGTCCAGACAACCTCGAGATTTTAAAACTATGGTTGTGGGTTCAACTCTTCTCATGTCCAGTATTTTTATTTGATTATTTTTCATGGATTGGGCTGGGTCGGATTACTGGCTTCACTGGGCCAAATCGGCCTTATGTATTGACCCAGTGGATTTTCAAGCCCAATGTTGATTGGACCGGATTTGTTTGACCAGATTCTTTATGAAACTTTTTTAGAGTGCTAAAGTGATTAAAAATAATTTTTTAATTACATTTTAAAATTATAAACAATAGAAGTAGAATGAGTATTGCTATATATATATATATATATATATATATATATATATATATATATATATATATATATATATATAATAATTTCTTTTTTGGATTAATATGCAAGAGGGCCAATTTTAGAAACTTACCTTGGGCCCGACATTGGATAGAAAAAAGTCTTAGCTTTGGACTATATGTAATTGCAGACAAGTCATGACGCATTTTGAATGAGGGCTATAATCAAAACTGAACAATTTTGTGGCATGTGAGTTCGGTGGTCACACCTGAGCCCCCAAACTCTTAAGGCAGGCCCAGCCTACTAGTCTGCTATCAATTGTCGTGGACTCATGGGCCTGGTGACTAAATAATCTCTGCATGCTTAAATTAAAATAAAATAAAATAAATAATAGAGAAGCTCATAGGATATTTTCATCCTCGCTGCGTATGGCGTATGGTGTATGGACAAAAAAGAGACGTATAAGAAAACGACAAACGAGTGACCATGCGAACCACAAGCATGGAATTCCCCGAAAGTGTGCGTGGGTCCCTCTTTTTATTGACAACTGGTCCCAACTGGTCCCAACTGGTTGGCCCTTTAAATGCCAAGCTCCAAATAAAAGAGTACCTTTATTTGAACTCCATATTTTTCCCGGTCAACCTAAGTTTCCTATACTTGAAAAAGAGAACTTTTAATTAGGAGATGAATATTTTTTAGTTCATTTTACCCATCTTAAAAAGATCTAAGAATCATATTTAATACATACCATGATCGTATTACACTTTTTAGAAAGTGTGCCATATAAAATTAGAATCTTACTGTATGATGATAAGCCCAAAATCAATTGTTTAAAATATTGGGAAAAGAAAAAATATTTATTGTTTGATTGGAAAGCATTCAAATGTTAAAGTAGGTAAAACTCAAGTTGAGATGAAGAATTTAGAGTTGTACATAGAGGCCGCTTTTATATATAAAAAAAACTATAAACCTCAGTGACTTGGATTCGACACAATTCGATAATTAAAATGTGTACGTTCTCACTTACCAACTTACAGTTTGGAAAAGTCTAGGCTCTTTGGCAGGTCGGAGCCGACCCAAAATCTTTTATATGAAAGAATTCATTTGATTGATTTGAGCTTATCCAAATTTTTTATATTAAAAACTCATTTAATCGATTCCGCTCGGCTTAAATTGGCAAACGTTTATTGCCAGGCTTTTGGAACTAGCTCCTAGCTAGCCCGTCTTACTAATTGGGCCATGCCTTGTAAGCCCATTTATTTATCAGGTTTATCTACCTTAGCCTATATTTGCTCCATTAGGGTCGGATTGGGCAGGGCTCAATCCCGGCCCATTGAGACTCCCTAGTTCAAAGTTGATACACATGGTCAAAGGTCGATGATTCATAGTAAGAAATTAAGGCTTTGTTTTGGATTGATCTTTGCACTTAAAAGAGTAGGTTTAAATTATTCTTTTAAAGATTACTAAAGTCAGCTCTTTTACTCTCCAAAACACAGTTCCATGCTAAAGTATTATGGGCCAGCCGGAGCTAGGGGCGGATCTACTTACAATGATAGGAGTCACCAGCCCCCCAAAGTTTTAAAGAAACATTAAAAGGCCTTAAATGCCATAGAATAGGGCCACACATATATCTATTTAAAGGCCCCTCAAGTTTTTAACTGTCTGATAGGTTGGTCATTATCTCTAGATCTACTATGTGGAAGATTGGGATGAAAAACAATCTCTTTTGTTTGATTCAAGACAGTCAATATGATAAGATTGGAATCTGGTTGTTGAGATCGAAACATGGTTGTAAATACCTGTTCCTTTAATTTAATATGATAAAGCAAGAAGAGGGAATTTAGGCCTAATAAAATCTAATAAAGAGTTGGGTACCCACCTATAATTTTAAATACACATCATACGGTTGCCAATAGTGATAGGTACCCATTTAAAATGTGGTGCCTCTTTCTCGCTCTCTCATCTCATATCTACAAAAAATTTCCCTCTCATAACCCACCTATTATAAAGAGTTAGGTATCTCTTTTCGCGCCCACACAAACTCTTAGGGTGCCTATGTTTAAAACCCTTAAAATTGTTGACTGCTTAGACTTAAATTATCTAAATCGTTTTTTATCCCAATCTTCCACAAGATGAATCTTGAGACCATGAACGTACCATCAGACGGTCTATTTTCTATTTCACATGGTACAAACCCTCAAAAGTAGAGAGCAACTACTTGCACATGAGACAAAATGTCACATGGCAATCATCACATTTAAGTCGTATTTTTTGGGGATTTATACCACAGAGAATAAAAAATAGACCGTCTGATGGTACGTTCATGGTCTCAAGATCCATCACGTGAAAGATTGAATTGAAAAATAATCTCCATCGTTCGATTTGAAGTAGTTATCGAGTTTTAAGGGATTTTGAACGCATGTGTTCCTAGAGAGTGCGTCAAAGCGAACAGAGGTACCTAAAGTGTTTTACCGTTGAGTACCTCTCCTCTATTCTCTCCTCTATTCATGCATAATGCATTGACTACTTTGAATTAGACGATGGAGAACATTTTTCGTTCTTATTTTCAACACAACAAATCTTGAGATTATAGGCGTACCATCATATAGTTAGTTTTTTCTTCCGCGTGACACACATCCCAAAAAATCACTCTAAATTATGTTTGAGCAAGACGTGTTTTATGTGATTTTAGATGTGTATCACGTGAAATCAAAATTGACGATATAATCGTATGCCCTTAATTTGGAGGAAAATAATTGTGCCCCAACTATCAACTAGCGAGTGACCCCCTTTAGGAAAATCCTGCATCCGCCACTGGCTGGAGCCCTGCTGTTTGCCTCCAAAACGTAATCCCAAATGCAGCCTCAGAATCTAAATTTGACTCGCCCAAGTCAACTCCGAGTCACGGCTGAGTTGGTTTGAGAAACTTGCTTTGAATGCTTACTAATCTTACTGTCTAAAGTTACATTTACCTCGTTCTACGTGGAGCATGTGAGTTGGTGTACGAACTGATTGGCAGCTGGTTTTGTGCTGCAATTGACACGTGGACATATATCATTTCGGGCAGTGTATTCTGTATCTGACGGTTGGCATGGCTAACCGGCTCAAATCTATCTGGCAGTCTAATCCCCACTTTCTCCAGTCAGGGTGAACCCGGTTTACCAATAAAGCACGATTCTGCGTAATAATAATTCTCCAATCTAACACCGTCCATTTAGGCATTGTTTGGCAATCCGAATTCTTCTAAAAAACTCGAAAATTTTAATGTTTTTACATAAAGTAGATTTCTAGCCGGTTGAGAAACTCAGTGGGTCTATCCAGAAGATATGATAAAATAGGCCACAAAATATTTTCAATCCGTTAGAAACTATTTTTAGCTCATGTTGCAGGAAAAAACGAAAGTTACCTCTATTTGCGCCCATGTCTTATACCCTTTTAAATAATTGATTCCTTCTAATTAGATGATGGAGATCATATTTCACCCTGAACTTCAACATAATAGATCTTAAGATCATGATAAACCTATCAGATGGTCAGTTTTTTATTCCATGTGTCACGGATCCCCAAAATATGACCCTTGAATCATATGACATAAATCACACTGAAATGTGTCTTTAGTACCATTTTTGGGGGATCTATGACACTTGGAATAAAAAATTGATCGTCAGATCAGTGCACCATGATCTCAAGATCTATTGTGATTTGTGCACCTCTATTTGCGCCCATGTCCCATACCCCTTGTAAACGATTAATTCCTTCTAATCAGATGATGGAGATCGTCTTTCACCCTGAACTTCAATATAATAGATCTTAAGATCATGATGAACTATCAAATGGTCGATTTTTTATTCCATGTGTCACGTATCCCCAAAATCTGGCCCTTGAATAATATAGCACAAATCACATCAAAATGTGACTTTAGTACCATTTTTGGGGGATCTGTAACACTTAGAATAAAAAATTGACCGTAAGATCAGTGCACCATGATCTCAAGATCTATTGTGTGAAAGATTGAGGATGAAGCACAATCTCCACCATCTAATTAAAAGAAATCAATGATTTTCAAGGGGTCTGAGACGAGGGCGCTTTCAGAGAATGCGTTTAGAAAAAATGTGTATATCTGAAACCACTTTCAACCCCTTGAATAATAGGGTAGGTACCTCTATGGGTGTGAGACGTGAGTGCTTTCAGAGATCGCATGAACGCGAATAGAGGTACCCATAAACAGCGACGCCAATAAATATAATCCAACCATCTAAGCCACTTAATTTGAAGGTCATGATTTAAAGATCATAAGTGAAAAGATCCGCACCGAGCATAATCTTTACCAAATGACTCAAAACAACCTCACCTCATAATCACACCATTTAATTGCACTGTAAAATTGTAACTTCGTCTCATCTCCTCCGGCCAACATACATTGATTGCTTTGAATCTAACAAAAGAGATTATTTTTTTATCCCAATCTTCCACATGATGCATCTTGAGATCACGAGTATATTATAAAAAATTAATTATCTGAGTGTACGCCCATAATCTCAAGACTCATATTGTAAAAAGTTGGGACAAAAAAAATATATTTTATGTTCTAATTCAAAGCAATTAATGCATTTTAGCCCGACGATATAGAATAAAGTTATATATATATATATATATATATATGGTATGGCATAGTGTGAAGCATAGTGCCTTAGAAAAATAATTTTAAACAATATAATTAAACATTTAAAAAAAAAAAACAAAATCAAATCATTGTAAAATTTTAAAAATAAAACTTCTTGGAGACGTTAGCCGTGCGATCCGTTAAAGCTTTTCATCTATTGCCGTTAACCAGAAAACGACATCAAGCAGGTAGGCTACGATCGACCGTTGATGCAAACCACGTCACTGATCACGACCCGGAAAATGAGGGTGTTGGAGAATCATGTGCTGCCACGTGTCTCGTAGTGACGTGGTTCGATCTCCGTTTCAAAAATTTATCCTCCTTTCTCCGTATATATTGGTTGTATAGTAAGAAAAGGTTTGTTATACGCCACCCAACTTTCTCTTATTCTTCTACTTCTCTCTATAATAAAAAAACCACAGCCATATAACGCTTCTAACTCTTTTTAAGGGGTGATCGAGGAGCATGGTGGAGGAGGAAGCTAAGCCCTTTTCCTTCTCTTCTTCTTATTCCTGTTCCTGTTCCCTGTCGCCTTTGTGCTCGGCCAACGCCATGGCTGTTGAATCCATGAAACAGCAGGAGTGCTGTTTGTGTGGGGACGTTGGATTCTTGCAGGATCTCCTCCTTTGTCACACCTGTGGCTTTCGTCTTCAACATACGTATGCTCTCTCTCTCTCTCTCTCTCTCTCTCTCTCTCTCTCTCTCTCTCTCTCTCTCTTCTGTATTTATATATAAGACCCACTAACGAATCTTACTTCTTCCAATCTCTAAAACCAGAATATGAGAAGAACACATAAAATATTCTCTCTTCTATACTCACAATCTAACATATATGGCTAACTCTCTTTCTATCTGGCTATATTTGAGCAGAATTCCAGAAAGATCTCTCTCTCTCAATTTTAGATTTATATACAAAACCCATTAGCGATTCTAATGGGTTTGAATCAGGATCCGAGAAATGATTCTCTCTTCCATACTCAATTCAAAATATTATCGGCAACCTCTCTCTCTCTCTACCTAAATTTGAGTAGAACCCAGAAGAATCCCCTCTCTCTAGAATCCTCTCTCTGTCTCTCTTCGAATTTCAATGTTACTGAACCCTAGATTAATATATTTTGAATTGCGTGCAATAAACAGGTATTGCAGCAGGAATTACCCGAACATCGACAAAGAAACATGGCGATGCGAGTGGTGCTTATACGAGGAAGAAAAGCGATCCTACAAGCGCAACAAAGCATTCGCGTTTCTTCTAGAGATCGCTCAGTCGCTTCCCTCACCAGAAGAACCGCCGGAAAAATCTGCCGTTACCTCGCCTGAAGAAAAAAAGAGTTCCCGGAAAAGAGACGACGACAAGCGCCCCAATCCAAAGTCCACCGTCAATCCCAAGAGGAAGCTCAATTGTAATTCCTCACCGTCGAGAGTTATTGGTCGCCGTTACAAACTCCTCGCCGATGTTCTATGTTGATATCTTTACTCTTTTTTTTTTTTGTTTTTTGTAAATTTTATTTATCGTTAATATATATAATAATTATATATATTTGCACGAGAAATTCTGAAGAAGTTTTAAAGGAAGATTTCCCGTATCTTCTCTCTCTCTTTCTGTTTTTGTCTTATTACAAGTATGAGCTTGACTCATGATTCTTATGCCTTTTTCTCTCTCAATATATTGAAAACTAGACTCCACGGATATCAAGGATTCTGAAACCCCTGAACCTAGATATTTCAGGGTATTGAATGACGAAAAAAATTGCATTTAAATGACTTAAAAAAGGTATTTCATCTGCAGTGAAATATCATACAAAGTGTGTACTTATTTTCAGTGCTACATTCCCGCCTTGCACGACACCGCTATACCTCCTACCTATTTATCTTTAAGTTCAATAAATATCGTGATGTAATAATAGTAATAAGAGAAATTTATCTGATCCACTCTGTCGCAGACCCTATATTTTCACTTTTATCCAGATCAATCAGTTTTTAGCCAAGTCATTTTCGGCTGCTACAAAAAGTCAGAAATATCTCTACACTTATTCTTTCTATATAATTTAAAATTTTAAATATTTATATTTTTTAATATTTATACGATGTGAATGGAGTTTATGCGATATGATTTGAAAGCTAATATAAAATCAATGGTGGCGCTTCTTAAAAGTCGATGTCAATTGTTTAACTCAGATGCACTATAAAAATAAGATTATTAGCGACAGTTTTTTATTATAAAAAATTGCCGCCATTAATATTGTCGCTACAAAAAATTGCTGCTACTTTACAAAACTCTGTCGCTACAAAAATACTAATGACAGTTTTTTGTAGCGATATGATTAATAATAGCAGTTTTTTATTAAAAAAAATTGTCGCTAATAGTTTTATTTTTTGTAGTGATGGTGCCGTCTGATTTAACAGTCGACATCAATTGTTTACACAATCGATGACGAATGTGTATACAGTCGCTATCGACTGTATTAAAAAAAAAATAATAATAATAAATATATATATATATATATATATATATATATATATATATATATATATATATATTCGATTGTCTGTACAGTCGATTTTTATTTATTTATTTTTACAGTCAATGGCGATCAAATAATCGCTATTGATTTGATAAAGAATCGTCTTCACTCAGATTAGATGAAAAGTATTTTAATAATATAAAATTATTGATTTATTTCACATGCGGAACCAAAACTTCATACGAGAATGCTATTATCAAGATTTGAACTCAAAATCATTTGTTTGAAAAAAACACAATTTACCATCGCTCCGCATACTATGTTTATGCTCTTTTTGTAAGTCTTTTTGTATATAGTGTTTAATAAATGGTGATTATTTATCAGATCGATGGAGATTTGGTTTTCAATCGATGATGATTGCATATCCAATCAATGGCGATTGTTTATCAGATTGATAGCGATTGCGTTTTCAATCGATGACGATTGCGTATCTAATCGATGGCGATTGTTTATCAGATCGATGACAACTGTTTATTTGATCGGTGGCGATTCATTAGTTAAGCAATAACGATTGATTATTTGGTCGGTGACAATTCGTTAGTTGAGCCAATGATTAAATTTGATAGTCAACTGTGAAAAAACAGATGTTAGAGAGCATGTTTTATGCTACTCTTTGGTACATTTGATCTTTACTCTGTAGCCTTCAAATCAGACGGCATAGATGGTGTTTGAAAGAAAACGGTATTGATCTTTACATTGTGATACCGCGGGAGCCATTATTTGCTACCCATTTTGAACGAAATTCGTGACTAAATTGAATCATCAGAGAGAGATCATGTGTCATGCAAGTTTTTTACATTTAAAATATTTAAATCAAAGCCTTTGAATCAAACGGCCTAAATATGCTATTTTCATATGGCACAGGTCCCCAAAATACTAACGCTTTCTTTTAAGGATACCTTTCTATGCGCCCACGCATGCTCTAAAACCGCTCACGTCTTAGGCCCCTTGAAAATCATTGATTGCTTTTAAAATCGTCATCCAATATTAAAATAAATAAAAATTCTGACTGCCTACACAATCATTAATTTTTTTTTTATAACAGTTGATGACGACTGTTTTTCAGTTGGTATTGACTGTCTAAACAGTTGATTGAGATTCTTAAAACAATCGTTACCGACTATGTTAAGAGTTACCATTGTTTGTTTTAAGTACCGTCATCGATTGTTTTAAGAGTCGTCATCGATTGTTTAAAATTTATTTTTTTTTTTTTCTAAAGAAATGATATCACCTTTTTTCCGTGTCCATCTTTGGTGTTATCGATTTTATATTGTGGCTTTCAAATCAGACGACATAGATCTCGTTTCACATCGCATAAATATAGAAAAGTGCAAATATTTAAACTTTTAAACCATATAGAACGAAAACAAGTGTAAGAAGAAGTATTTCGGACTTTTTGTGTTAGCTGAAAATGGCTTGACTAAAAGTTGGTCAATTTGAGTAAAGGTAAAAATATAGGGTCTTTGACGTAAAAGGTATGTCTTACAGGTTTAATGAGGTAAATTTCCTTAATAATAATTATTGATATGCGATTGTGCCGTAGAGCTGTGATTGCACGATAGAGTAGACACCACGTGTCATGTGATAGATGATTGGAAGTTATATCCATATTTTAAGATATATTCCGAGAGCTCTTAATATTATGGTTTCTAGACTTCTAGCTAAGTGTAAAAGTGGGAGTCTTTCCAACGTTAGTCGGCCAACCTTATAATAATTTAGGTAAAAAAAATTATTTTAATTATTTTATAACATAAATTTGGATTAATGGGGTCCATGAGTGAACCATCATATTGTTTGAAGCTTATAAATAATCTTTTACCACCTCCATTCGTAGTCTCCCAAAGGCCGGCATGCAAAGAGCTTGTATTAGGTATGGCTAGTGGCATTCAGCGAATCTCGGAAATGCATCCTCTAATACTTACGGTAATTAAGTCGGGATTCGGCTAGGTTAAAATTTAAAAAAATCTCGCAATATTTGGCAAGTTTGGGGAAAAAATGGAAAAAAAAAAAAAAAATTAAAAAGTATAAAACATATTAAAAGTCATAATTTATTAAAAAATTCATAAATTTATTGCAAATTACTTGTGAAGTTCATGAATTTATACAAAATATACAAAATTTTCAAAACTTCACGAATAATTTCTGATTAATTCATAGAATCTTGAATCCGTGAATTATTTACGAATTTTTAAAAATTCGAAGAATTTGGTGACTAGGTCTTATACGAGGACACAAATTAGAGAAAGTTCACTTTTGACCTTTTACTAATTTTTCGTCATTTAAAACTAGGTATTATGGTTCCTTAATCTTGGCCGAGGTTTAAGTTCCAAACAGTGTTTAAATGATATTATACCATTAAAGTTAGAATTTTAATCTTACACCATTAAACCATTACAAAAAATAAGATTATTAGCAGTAGCCAAAAATTATCGCTATTAATAAAAAACTGTTACTATTAGTCTACAAAAAACTATGGATGTTAGTCATGTCACTATCAAATATTGCCTTAATAGTAAGTGCCGCTGAAAAATCATGATTTTGTAATGAACAATGTTTATCATTATGCTAAGTGGTATACATCTAAGATCAATCTAAGTTGTCCAAGTAACAATCTATCATTGAAGTATTACTCAACGCAAAAAAACATGCGCCTATAAATGTTCTGATATATTATAATTAGTATCAACTGTTAACATCGAAAACAATGGTTGATATTTAAAGTCCACAAAATCAGATGATTTAAATCTCCCTAAAACATCATTTATGAGCCTATGAAATTAAAATCTTTGATATATCACTTTGATGCTATGAATCACCCACATCTTTAACAACCTTATTACCAAATTTACTAAGGTTGTTAGTTTGATATTACAAGTGTCGGTGCCTAGTCAAAAACTTTATGCTAAGTCAGCATGCATATTTCCATATCAACAGTTGACTTACAGTAAGGTACCCAATCTGTGTGCCAGCAATGTGTCACAAGGTTGACTATTTTGGCCTTCCAAGTGGTGGGGTACCCAAATGCACTATAGGCTAAGGCTGCGATTCAATATAAGGCTGTGTATGATATAGCTCTTTGTTAGTTTCGGTCACAACGGAGTTCGTATGTTTTAATTAGTTCTCATTTTTTTTTTAACTCCCTGCAAAGAAAGATTTATTTGCACTAGTAGCAACCTCTCTGCTCTCTATTAAATTCCTATCAGAGAAAATAAAGTCTGCTTTGATGAAAAATGAGTAGAGAGAAAGGTAAAATTGATGAATAAGTAAATCCTGCTTAAAATCTTACTATTTAAAAAGTTATCAAGGAGAAGGAGTGTCTGCTGAAAAAGGTAGAGCGATGTAAGATTATTTTCCATTATATTATAATGGATAAGGCTGTTATAATGGTTGCCTATTATGTTTTTGATATGTGTCGTCTTTTTAATATATTTTGTTTAAACTATTAGCACTTTTATAACAACTTTTTTAAGGGCCTTTATATTAGTGAAGCCTCCCCCCTCCCTCCCAGCTCACAAGTACATCCCTGTAGGCTGTCACAAGTGCCTCCTAGGTTTTTTATCAATCGCCAATAACATGATCACTCGTAAACAATTCATCATATTCCAACCTCTATGTTATGCAATAGTAATCATTTCTAAAAAAATTTATATTCTAAATTATATAGGGTATCTCTCTTCCCACATTCTATGAAAGCACTCATATCTTAGATCCCTTGAAAATTATTAATTATGTTGGATCCGATGATGGAAGTCGTGTTTCACTCCGATATTCCACATAATAGATATCGAGATTATGACACACCTATCAGACGTTCAATTTTTTATTCCACATATCCAAAATCCTGCAAAGATGACTCTAAATTCACTTTTGAGCGTGATATGTACCAAAAGATTCAAGGGCCATTTTTGAGGATATGTGTGACACATGAAATAAAAAATAGATCATCTAAAAGGTGTGCCATAATCTCAAAATCTACTGAGTGGAAGATTAAGTTGAATCATAATCTCTACCATTTGGTCTATATTAATCAATGATTTTCAAAGGATCTAAGACATTGATGCTTTCAAGGAATGCATGGGCCCAAAATAGGTAGCCAATTATATAATATAACGAAAATGCTTTTGATACGCAATATGCTTCGAATCACCCGATCTCTCTATTAGGTTCTTTTAATCAAGGGACATGTGTCAATGAAAAGTAGTACGAAATGCATTTTATTTTATTATATAAAAATATATATGAATTCTATCAGGATTGATTCGATTCATGAGCTTATCCTGAATAATTGTCGAATCAGAACTTTCTTGCTATGCCCATATATGGCCAGTGGGGCCGATGTTACGTGCTCACTATATAGCGGCACCATCGCGTGCCCACGCTAAAGCCATATCTTACCGATATGCCACACCTCCATGTGCCACCTACGCATCCGTTAGCCTCACATCACCTCCATGTGCCACCTACGCTACTTGGGTCAGGATCGGATCGGTTTGAGTCATAATTTCAATCACCGAAATTTTAATCACTTCTAATTCGGGTTTAAGATTTTGATCCTGGTGAACCTATCCCTCTAACTAGGTCAGATCCAATTGGGTTTTATCGGTTCAACCCTCGTGTTGGATCCAGGTCAACCTGCCCATGGACGCCATTATTAGGGTGAATTTCAAACTGACAACCTTGTTTGAGCATTAATGATTTTGAGCTCAATCTTGAAAAGATCAAAAGTGAGCATTCACTAATTTGAGTGCTCGAAAATAGTGTGATTCTCGATTCGGTCTCCCCAGTTTGAGGTTTTCACCATTAAAATTGTTGATTGTCTAGAATCAATTTGAGGTTTGCACTATTAAAACTCTCATAAGAAGGGTTCTTGATCACTTTTGGGGTTGTGCTCCACCCTTCCACTTGAAATCATCATTTGACCCTATAATAGGTGGGCCATGATCTTTAGATCTATTAGAAGATTGGGATGAAAACTATCTCTTGAGTCAACCATTTTTACAGTTGACACCCAAGCCACAGTAGTGGAATCTTTAGTTGCAAATACCGGTTCCCTTCTTCCCATTTGGAGTAAGACCCGAGTGCCACTTCCCCGAGTGCCACTTCTCCCTCTAGGCTGAGGTACTAATGTTAGGTTATCAGTAGCTTGTGAAGCATATGACAAGCCTTTCAACCGTCAAATCTCGTCAAGGGCAAACTTCTACAGATTTTTTGATGTCTAAGATATGTGGAATAAATAAATAAAATAATCATTTAGAGATATTTATTAATCTCTATCATACACTTAAATATAGTTCACGTTATGTAAAATCGAGCATGTTCACGTTCACTTTTTGAGATGTCCGCAATGTGGAATCAACGTTTGGCACCACTAACATATAGTGGTGCGGCTGTAAGTATTCATCCAAGTGGCAAGCCTTTATTTTATATAAATTAAATTTAGAGCTCATATACTTGTTCTCAGTGGTGGACTCAGTCATGATATAAAAATTCGGCCCATACATATCAGCGATATGTATAGGTATTGGTATTGGTATCGGTATCGGCTGATACCTTTATCTTATTTTATTTTTTTTAAAATAAGCCGATACGTATAGGTATTGGCCGAATCATATCGGTCCTCCATGGACTGATGCCCGAGTCCGATACTGATTTTGACACCTTGGATCCAGCTAAGGTCTAGCATAGGCAGTAGATGCCCATAGAAACCCGAAAAAAAAAAAAAAAAAAAAAAAAAATCTAATTTCTACAAAATCCCATTCATACTTTAACACTTATTTTATATTTTTTTTTGGTTTAAATATTCAAGTAAGTACGTAAGTTAACACACCACATACTAATAATTGTCTTATAGGTGGGCCACGATCTCAATATCTATTGAGTGGAAGATTGAGACGAAAAAAATTCTCCATCGTCTGATTCAAGGCAACCACCAATGCTAAGATTAGAACCATTAGTTGTTAGGGCCAAATCTTAGTTGCAAATAGCAATACCTTTTCTTTAATATTATAAAGCGATGGGAGGAAATAAGTTCGGCGTAATAAAAGGGGTAATAAAAGGGTAGCAATTATTTTCACACCAACATATTGCTTTCTCACCCACCTCTCAAGCAATCATGCATTGATAGCTTTTGAGTCAAACTTTGGAGATCATTTTTATCTCTATCTGTCCGTACAATACAATAGATTTATAGATCATAGGCATAACATCACATAGTCATTTTTTTATTACCCATGGAACACATGAAAAATTGACCCTAAAATTATACTTCGACGTGATGTGTCATATGATTTGAGGGCACTTTTTTGAGATTCTACACCACATGTAATAAAACATTGAATGTTGGATGGTAAGCCCGTGATCTCTAGATCCATTGTGTGGAAGCTGATGACGAGAAATGATCTCTGTCATTTGATTCAAAGGCGATAAATGGATGCGCTAGAGAAGGCAGGGTGAAAAAGCAGTCTTTCAGGTTGAGTAATAAATATTCTAGTACTCCCAATAATTTTACCCATTTCAAATGTGACGCCTTTGTTTTGGCTCGCTCATCTCATATCTATAACTCTCTTTGCCTCTGTCGATCCATACATAGTATCACTCACCTAATATAATTCTATAAAGAGTTTTACCGTTGGATGCCATCATACCCATTATAAAATATAACATCATCACATCTCCTCGATTCATAATGTATTTAGTGTTTGGGATCAGACGATAGAGATCATTTTTCGTCCAAGTCTTTCACATAAAGGATCTAGCTATCACAAGCGTACCATCGGGCGAACAATTTTTTCTTCCATGTTTCACACATTCTCAAAAGGGACCTTAAAATTATATTTACGCATTAATGTGTTTTATGTGATTATAGGCTAATTTTTTTATTTGAGTGGCACGTGAAATCTAAGTTGAGTGTAAGATTGGTATATCTATAATTTGGGAAATTTTTTTTACACCAGAATTATCGACTACCAAGTGCCCCTTTAGAAAAATCCTACGTAGGCCACTGCTTCTTCCAAATGGTGATTTAGAGAATTGTCTTAAAAATTGGACGGAATTGGCTACCCAGTTCGTCAAGAATTAATCGGTGGTTCAAGCGGTATCGTTGGCATAAGAACCAACATATCCAATTTTTTCTTATTGAATCGGTGAATCGGCCGATTTTACATTAAATTGGCCAATTCATCTAAAAACGGCAGAATCATCAGAATCATCTGATTCAATATGAACCATTCCACTTCATGATTGTTTAAATTCTTTAAAATCCCTACCTGTTGCCAAGGGATTCGAACTCATAACTTATAAAATAGTATCCCTAAAACTAACTTATGATGATATAACTTGCATAATTTTGTTATATACTTATATATTAAATTAATTAAATGATTAGAGATGTTTTTGCAATTTAATCTTCAACCATCCAGTTCTCTATATCAGATACTTTGGATGATTTGGATTGATCTAAGATTTATGCTATTTGGTATAAAAGTGTGAGTTATGTAACTTTTATACCAAATTGTAAGTTACGTTACTTTTATTTACAACGTAAGATTCTTACTTTTTAAGTTAGGTTTTACATGCATGCTTAAATCTTAAATAGTTGATTGCTTTGAAACACATGATGGATATTATTTTTCATTCAAATCTTCGGCACAATAGATCTTAAGATCATGGGCTTCGCATTAAACTGTTAGATTTTGATTCCATGTGACACATCCAAAAAATGAACATGTTCATAGGTGTACATAAAAGGTGGTTATCCGATCAGTTAGGAGTATATGCCACATGAAATCAAATTCTGACCGTCTGATAATAAAATTATGAGCTAAACATCTATTGTGTTAAAGATTTGAGCAGGTGAGACCTAGGTTGACAAGGAAGAATCCTAAAGCTAAAATAAAGGAGTCTTTTGTTCTTTTCATTGACATCAGTGACGCTCTAAATTATACTCCAGGCAGGGGCAAAATAATATATGTAAAATATAATGGAGCCTAACATTTGACACAGCGTATCCGTTGTAGTCTAGTTGGTTAGGATACTCGGCTCTCACCCGAGAGACCCGGGTTCAAGTCCCGGCAACGGAATTATTTAGCATTTTCAGTTTTTTAAAATATTTGTTAGAGGTAGCATTATTTGCACCCATTTTTTTGTGAAGAACACACACCACCATAAAAAATAATTAATCGCCTTGAATCAGATGATGGAGACCGTTTTTCATCCCAATATTCTACACAGTAGATCTTGTGATCATGGTACAATTATCAAATGGTAAAATCTTGATTCCACATGTAACACATCCCAAAAAATGACACTTGAGAACCCTTTCTCATGGTATGTTAATGATCACGATCACGATCACTTTTGTGATGTGTGTCACATATAATCAACATGTGACCGTCTGATAGGTACACTATGTGAAAAAGTCAAAAAAATCACCACCTTAAATAGTGATTTTTAAAAAAAATCACTATCTTTGATAGTGATTTTTTTTTTCAAAAATCACTGCCCTAAACAGTTGTAAAAAAAAAACAGTGATTTTTTTTACCACTATACAAGACAATCCTTTATGAACTTCAACAACAACTGCTCTTAACAGTCATAGAAAAAATCACTGCTTTTGACACTGATTTTTTTATGCAAATTTAAAAAAAAAAAATTACGTCGACGATTTTTTATGCAATTTTTTTTTACTATATATATTTTTTTAATGCAATTTTTTATGTTTTTTTTAATATATATTTTTAATATTTTTTTAATGCTTTAAAAAAATTATATAAAGAAAAAAAGCTATTAATCTCATATTTAAACACATCCATTCAACTCAACTGCAAATCATTCAATGTCATTAATAAAAGAAATAGATGCCCAATTCTTTTATTCAAATAAAAGATTGCATCTTAACCTATAATCCAACCTTTCAAATTAGCCAATCATTTTAAACTCTACATGCCTAATCCTTTTATTCAAACAAAAGGAAGAAGAAAAGAAAGAGAGTTAATAATCTAAGGACCTCATGGCTCATTTTCAAAATAAAGAAAAAAAATTAAATTTGCTTCGTCTCTCCTGCCAAGTGTCCCCGTCCCTTAGTGATCTGTTTGAGGTGAGTCTCAAATCGGAAAGCTTCACCTGAAATAATAAAAACAAAATTAATTTTCAACTGTAAGGAATATGGTGATATTACAATGGGAGTATAGGCTCATATATCAGTACATGTTTAGGGGTCTCAATGGACCATTGCCGGGCAGGGTCTAACCCATTCACAACCTGATGATTATTGAACGAGCTGGGCCACCCCATTTATGAATCGAGCATACCTTACCTAAGCCCATACCCAACCCATGTCTAGCAAGGCCGGTTTTGGGATGCACGCCACCTGTCAATTTCTACAGAAATAAACTTGTTGATGGAGATGGGTTGAATTTGGGCCAGCCTTAAATGGGCCGATTTTAATCGGGCTTCTAAGACTAGCCCAAACGTAGCCCATTTTACTAATCAGACTAGGCCCATGGTATCCGATTACATGATCGGTGCCTCGCGGATTAGCGTATGCTAGGATATTAAACAATGAGAAAATATATAAGTCATGGTATTTTGAGTACATATCAGATTATTACAAAAGTTTACTGATAACTACTAATATGTCTAATTACATATTGCAATGTGCTAATTTAGATTAATTATATATAGTATAATTAATCTAATCAGATGATATTACTTTGTGTTTGTGTTTATGATTATCATTTTTCTCCCTATTTACCTGAAATGAGATGCAAAATAACTGTGAAAAAAACTCGAGACCAAAGATCTTGCACAAGGAACCATTAGGATCAGCTCCTAATTGCAAGATGAGCACCTCATTCAGAGGTCGTTCGTCCTCTCCACATCTGCAATTTAACAACGCGGCAATATTAAACCCTATACCCTAACAAAGAAAAAAAAAATCTAATCAGATGGTATTACTTTGTTTCTTATACTTATCCTAAGTGATTATTGAATATTGTTAGAACAGTTATGGACCCGTGGTGAAAATTTTGTGGCCCACGCACAAGTGCAGTTCAAAAGGGGAACTCATAAACCAAATTTGGTATTAAATTTCTTGATTGGAAATTCAAGTATCTAGCTCAAACATCTACCCTGAAAATGAAATCCTACACTTTAAAAGTTCACATTGCATTCTTGATAAACAATTTTTGAATGAAAATTTAGTAAATTAGTGGCAATGAACATCACTGCGTTCGATTTCATTTCATGTTAAGCATAGACAAGTTGGTTGGTTCCAGAATCTTGCCAGGAATTAGAATATAAGAAAAGGAGACACGTAAGATTGCTAGAGGATTTGCTTCGTACAAAAAAATTAAAAAAAAAAAAGAAATATGGAAGAAAAAAATGGCTGAAACTCTGTTGTTTGGTTTTGCAATTTTTTCAGGAACTTGAATAGAGAAAATGAGTACACATATAAGCCTGTAGAAAATTTTCCCTCTAAAAAAGCACAGAGAACAATAAGGATTTTTTAATGATATTTTGTTTTCTATTTGATATTTATAATTTAATTTATTCAAAATTTATTTATCTGGAATTTTATTAATTAGCTTATGAAAAATTAAATATGCATTTTGACAGAGTACTCTAAATTTGAGGTAAATTCGAACAGTATTGATGAACCCTTCAAAAGGATCAATCCTGAATCAACATCATCGGGACAGTGAAGACCTATATTACCTGATTCGCTGGTTCACTCTATCCGAATTCAGATTTGTAATTCGCGGTTCTCTACATCCAAGCAAACCCGGTTCACTGAAGATGGTACGAGTTATAAATAAAAATATAAAATATTTAATAAATTTTAAACTTTACTTGTAACTTATATATATAGAGGCCTGAACGAACCTAACTGTGAACCTGTTTGCATCGAATCAGGTCGCAGTTTGCAGGTTACCTAGCGAATGAGGGGACCCCAGTATGGACGACAAAACGCAAAAATTGTGGGATATATGTAACTCATTTTGGATGGAAAATACAGTAGCAACATCCATATTTATAAAACATCAGACTACAAAGACCAATGAACATCTATTATCTTGAAAACCGGCTAGTAGAAAAGAAGCAAAATTCCTCAATATCCAATTATAATTTGTGAATATGTAATTTTAGAACAAACCTTTGTTTATTTGTCCTGCAAATGAATCTGAGCAGATGGAAGAATGTCCGCTCATGAAGCTTCTGGAATTCGCCAAAGCCACAACAGAATAATTGTGCAGCAACAATGAAAAGAACACACAAGCTTTTTCCTTAAACAACAAAAGTAAACAACAGGTAAGACTCTGTACAGAATCAAGTTGTTCAACATAATGATTCAAGGTAATGAAAAGGCTACCCATAGCAACAGAAATAGAAGTATATATATCAGTCAATACTAAACATGATACTCATATATTAAATTTCCCAAACAGGTAGACACCCTCAGAAAAGATACATATCAAATGTAATGCTATCAATTAACTTACTCGAGTAGAAGATCTTGTTCCAATGACAGAGCAAGCAGAGCCGTTGCGACCACCCAGTCTGTCTGAGAAACCATAGAGCACTGAGATATACAGGTTTCTGTAGTGTGAAATATCCTAAATATGCTGCCATTTTCAATTGTATTTGAAAACACTACGCAGTACTTGGAGATGTGGTGTAGATGTCCATCATTGCCCAAAGATTGAACTTTGGGCTCCTCAATGCTCATAATAGGCATTGGTTTTGCAACTTCCATCTCTGAACCAGACTCCAGGACCTGATAGAGACTAGTTTATGGGGCTGTAGCATTAAGCAAATAATCTTCTGTAAAAAATTGTATTGTCTCAATAGCAAAGTCGGATAGAATGTTTTCACAAATAAAATAAATCCATATCAATGACACGAAATGCTACTGATTCACTTACCATCATTTGATGATTTAGTTTTTTCAAGAAGAGGATAGCCGTTTACAGACTGAGACACAAATAGATCCTCAGATATTTTTCCTTTGCCTTCAACCTTATGCTTGCTCGACACCGACTCTATTGTTTGTGTAGTTGTTACAAATTCTTCATTATATTAAGCCATAGAAGAAAAGATGAATATAACACTGACTGGTTCAACAAATTTGGACTAAACCCACATTACATATAAACATAGCATTATACTGGAATATAACTGAATAAGAAACTGCTGCACAACCAATTTGCAACTAAACCCACAATATAAACATAAAACTGACATGTGCTAGAATGCAGTGGCATTTGGTTCTTGAACAACAAGATTGAGTTTTACCTTTAGTCAGATATTATTAGGAACATGAAGCAAGAAATAACCGCTCTATGTAAATTTAAATGCTACAAGACTATAAAGATGCTCATTAAGTTCCAACAATTTGGTGTCAAATTAAATTCCCATGATTTGATATAATCAAGCAGAAGCAAACAAATTCTTATCATTAAAAAGAAATACTCTTCAAATGAGTTCAACATGCATAGAGTTTTCCCAAGTAATTGAAACCATTTTAATGTACTTATTTAGAATAAGGTACCCAACCTAAGAACAACAGGGAGAGCTTGTGTGTATGTGTGTGTGTGTGTGTGTATATACACCTTCCTGTATATGTCAGATTTCCAACTAAAGCAAAGATGAACATTAATGGATTAAGCCCCTGCATATAATAAAGAAGTGCATGCTCAGTATATAGCCATATACTAAGACATGATTACAAAGAGCTTCAGAACCCTATGGGCTTGTTCGGGAGTGTTTTCTACCCAGATTCTGAGATAAATATGCAAAATCTGAGTTCGGCCCACGTTCGGGAGTTTTCGTTGGGAAGTGGGAATCGGAGCAAAATCTGAGTGAAAGGGACGTTTGAACGTCCGAGCAAATTGCTCGGATTAGCTTAGATTCTAAGCTCAGATTTCGGCCGGTGAAGTATACTTGTTCCAATGTATGCAGCCGATCCAAACTCAACAGTCAATGGTCATGAACTGAAGCAGGTATGTGTCTGTCTTCCCCACACCGCTACTCTACTCTCTCTTCTTCTCCTCTTCTCAACCTCAATTTTGGTATCAGAATCTTCAATAGGTGTCAACTGGGGAACCATCTCTTCTCACAAGCTACCACCCTCAGTTGTTGTGGATCTCTTGCAGCTAAACAATATTGGAAAAGTGAACATTTTTTATGCAGAGTCTGATGTTCTTAGATCTCTAATGGGGAGTGGGATTGAGGTGATGGTGGGAGTGCCAAATGACATGTTAGGTGGGTTGGCTTTTTCTACTGGGTTATCTGATGCATAGGTTAGGGAAAATGAGTCAAGATATGCGGGGAATGGTGGTGCTGATATCAGGTATGGTTGGTGTTTTGTTTGATTATTAATGGGTTTTGATTGCTTTATTATTTTATTTTTTTACTACTGCTATGAAGTTATTATGATTTTTTGGTTGTTTTTTCAATTTGGGTTTGATTGATTTGTTTGGGGGTTCTTTTGATCCGATGGGTATTTTTAATTTTTTGTAATATTTTAGTCAATCCAAATAGATGGGACAAGTGGATGCCATTGATGATGATTTAAAGACAAATCCAATTAGTAAAATTATTATAAATATACCAACTAAAATAGAGGCTCTTCATATGGATTTTCTTAATTATTTGATTTTTCGGATATGAAGGATATATTGAATTTATTGTGATTTTAGCTATTTCAGTCATTCCAAATAGATGGGACAAGTGGATAATATTGATGATGCTGATTGATCCCACATTCTAGTTTCGAGACGAACCGATTCGTAAATCATTATAAATATGTCAAATAAAGTATAGGCTCTTAATACAAATTTTCTTAATTATATGATTTGATTCTTCTTTCCGGTGATGACTAGCCATATATATTTTCCTCCCCACTTTGTAATTTAGAATGATAAGCTTTCACCATCCTCGATAATAATTCAGTAACAAACAAGAATAACCAATAATATGTATTTTGGGTTTGAATGGTTGAAATGATGAGAAATTCTTAGAGAACCACCAGAAGGTTATTGATGTAGCTTTTATTCTTGCTACTTATGGTTTATTTAATTTAAAACAATTACCCTTTTTGAAACAACTTGTTTTAGTTAACCAGTTGGCACCATTCTAGAAGTTTGGAACATGTTGGGAAATGTGCAAAGTTGATGTATGATTAGCAGTGTTCACTCTTATAGATATTACAAATACGTATCGGTATGCAGCCTGCCCAATACTGGTACAATACTGAATCACTGATACTGATACATGTATCAGTATCAGCCGGCATGGGGCTGATACTGTCTACCTTTTCTAGCCAAACCAAGGGATTTGGTATCCCTGGGTATCAGCGATAAGTATCGGTATCAGCGTGTAACAGCCTGGAGATTGGCCGAGACCACCTCCAAATATGAGTTTTTAAACTTTGGTTATGAGTAAGCTATGGATTCAAGAATCAATACTTGATACCACTGCAAGCTGATTAAAAAATGAACTTCAAAATAACGTGGAGAGCGTATTGATTCTTTCAACTATAATAGCTACCAAAGAATTAGTATATATGCAATACTAAAATGGCGTCTAAGGAAATTTAAGAGAAGAACTGATTATGCTTACATATGGAACTAATAACTCACACCCCACCCAAAGAACGAAAAATAGATGAAGCAGATGAATCATGATATAGGAAGTTCGGGATCCTTTTCATGATTTATTTTGTAGAGATTTACCTGCTCCAATCCATTTATTATTCATAGTCAAAGGTTCCCGCGACAGTATAGAATGGTGACCCGGCATTTTGAGGCAAATGGAGGGGGTTTTCCCTATTCCTTGATCACAAGGAAACGAGACATTGTCAATCATGGAAAAATCAAACAAAGAGAGTAAAGCCGGTTATCGGAATCAAACGGTGACAATCTTGGATCGCAGTCTTACCAAAAATGCTTGTTTAGCAGCCCCTTCATTTTGGAATCACAATAAACTCGCTAATATGATATGCAATTATACTAAAACACGATTATGAGCAGGTATGATAAATAGTTATATGCATTATTACTCATCCATAGACTTCGTAGCATGTAGAACACTCCTAAAAACTTTGTCAGTCAGAAAAGAAAATGCTTCTAAAGGTACCTTAGAGAATGATGATTGAGAAGGAACCAGCTGCCAATTAAAAAGGTATAGAAGGAAGCAACTACCTATTGAGTTGATTTTACCTAATGAAATGACTGTGAATCTTGATGTGCCTAGTGCAATTAAAAATCATTCCTTCCAAATAAGCAATAAATGTGATAATATTACGGAGACCATTTGGCAATTAATATTACAGAACCTAAATCTGACTGATTACCATTTATTAAGGGGTCGGGTCTGGTTTGGGTCCAAGTCAAAACAAGTTAACTTGGCTTGAACCGTGAGTTTTTCACCATTGCTGGATACATATTGGCATATATCAAAAATCAATTCTGCTGATAATAGTTTACAAATGGTGAAATTGTGTTATGTACTTGGTGGTCATTCAATGCAGTTTACTCGTTGAGCAGTTGGCAAAAGTGGACCCGATTTTGATGAATTGCAATGAAAGGCTGGCATTTTGGATCAACCTGTATAATGCTTTGATTATGCATGTAAGTCATGTGCTCTATTCTTCTTTTTTCCTCTCGTAGTTATATCAGCAAACTCTGTGATGGACTTGTTCTATAATTTCTTCTACATGATTTTATATGTTGATATGCAACTTTGACAGACACGGATGTCAGTTTCTACACTATTTTTTTGTAGAAATGAAGTCACTTTATAACATCACGCTGTGGCTGTACCATATCCTCTTCTACGAGGACTGATGAGTGTTTGGTTACAGGGGTGTCAATGGACCGGGCTTTAACAGGACAGATTTTTTATCGGGCCTGAATCCGGCCTGGAAAGTAATTGGGCCAGGCTGGGCTTTAATTAAGTATGCTTGATTCCGGCCCGAAGAAAATTCAAACCGGACAAATCCAGGCCAGGTTTTGTGTTTGGGTCATGTTTTCAAGTTTAGGCCGGATTCCAGGATGGGATGTTTTGTGTGTGTGTGTGTGTGTGTGTGTGTTATTTAGATGTGTGTTTCGTGTGCAGACCATACATAAGTTAGTGCTTTGGATGTTCATATTAAGTGAGTAGCACGAGAAACAGAGTAGATAGTAGGTAGTGAATACATTCCAAATTGGTAGAGATGATCCTCAACTTGGCAATTATTTAAGAAACTAGAAACTATTCCAAATTGGTAGAGATTATCAATGATTTTGTTATATTGCTTTGATCTTAGTTTTGTGTTTTTTTATCTTTTGAAGAGCATGGCCTGATTTCATGCCTTTTAGTACACTTATAGCCAATTGGTTTTTCAATAGGGTGATGGTTGATTGCGTATATTTATATTTTTGGTTTATGCTTAAAGAGTTTCTATTTGATAGGTGACTTGTTTACTGCTGTCAATATATTATACAGATTTTGTCTGATTTAAGAAGGAACACTGGATACATAGATCTCAAACCTCAGTGAAATCAATGCTGGTACATCTTTCTCCGTTTTGCTTTTCATCCTATTGGAAGAAAGAAATTTTAGTTCAGATAGATTTTAGTTGACTTTGTTTTGATTTCTCCCTGTAAACAGATTATCAGCCTTTGTAACTGCAAGGATGATGTTAGGAATAAGGCTCACTCTGTGATCGATTGTTGATTTTAGTTGACTTTGTTTTGATTTCTCCCTGTAAACAGATTTCATGCCAATCCTACTTCATAGAATGTTAGGTTTCTTGGTCTTGGGATTTGTTTTAAATGTGCTTTCAAACTTTATTTTTTGTAGAAAGAAATTTTTTCTGATATCAAATCAAGTGGTTTTTTCCCGGCTCTACATTTCTTAAAACTGAGCTCATTTAAATCTACATGAGTTAAAAGAGAAGCAAAGCTCCCAAGTCCTTATAAACATAACAGCGGTTTAATGCTTGAAATTTGGGAGTTAATAAGAATCTATAAAATTAATCAAATTTTTACTACTCATAATCACCACACAACAATAAAATGAATGCAAGTCGTTTTTAACGTGGAAAACCCATCACAGGTAAAAACCACGAGATCGATCTCAGATCCAAGAAAAAATCCACTATGAATAAATAATCTTACAGTGCTTTTTGAAATGATATGCCCTATCACTCCTCTCACCAACGATGACAGCCTCTCACCATCATCCTATCCACAGTGAATAATTCCAACAACCGTCGTCTCTCACGAATGTCCACTTGTCTCCCACAAGCCGTACACTCTCAAACAAGGATTAGAGAAAAACATATACATCTTTGAAATTTAGGATTCAAATGAACAAAATGTAAGTAATCTCAAGGATAGAATTTAGGACCAGACTATTGAAAATGAAGGATTTTTGGATCAGTTTTTAAACTATCCAAATTGCCTAGAATTTATAAGATTTCGGACCACGGACGTCCGTGAATCACTCACAGTCGTCCGTGAGTGCATTACAGACGTCCGTGGGTCCAAAAATGACAAACCGTTAGTCATTTGAATTTTACTTGATAATCTTATAATTCTAAGGAGCACTACTGATTTTTGTCATTATTTTGATAATAAATATCTCGCAATCTCCCCCTTTGTCACAATCATGACAAAAACCAATTTACACAGACAACAAATAATTAAAAGATTATATTAATCATTGGTCATCTATGTGACAGCCCGGATCTCCGCACCCCGAAACCCATGTCATTAGCATGGCCCTCCAGGCCGTGCCCTTGAAATCTATACGGAACATTAGTATACACAAGCAATCCTTACTAAAAATGGAACATATAAACTGAACAACATGAGATAAAGTATGCTAATCTAACAAAAGCTCAAAAGACAGTTCTTCTTCCATGCCAACGCATGAACAGAAAAATCGACCCGAACCATCGGTGATGAACAGATCACCCCAGATGGTTCGCCAAAAGGAATATATCATTTAATTAAATTATTTCAAAAATATAGGCCTGACATACCAAGCCGTACAGAAAAGCTCTCAAAAATAACTCTCAAGTATGCAGGGGTCCTCTAGAAGAAGTCCTCAGGAGGAGGCTCAAACTCTTCTCCGGGAACGTAATCCGAATCCTCCGGATCTACGTCTCCAGAAGCCTCGGCGGCCGCTAGCAATGAACCTGCGACGTATAGTCTAAAGGGGTGAGCTACATCCTAGCTCAATAGGGAAACAACAAGTGAACATATAAGTTAAACTCTCACATATATTCCAAAATAGTTTAAAAGCATGGTTTTTCTAATGTAATTGCATGGGAAAATATTTTAAACAACTGAAATGAAGTACTAGATGCAACTGTTACTTTATATGATTTTGTTCATTCTCAACTTACTGGTATTAGTTACTAATTTGGCCTAATCACTTAAATCTTAACTTAAATAATTCTCGAGCAATATAGCATCGAGCCCCGATGGAATACCCACCATCGCCATCTAAATAGACACTTGTCATATCTGTTTCTTAGTTGAATACTACCCAGGTCCCTTTCTCATAGGCGACGGGGTTCTGATCTCTTACTCACATCCCTGGGATGTCAAATTGGTGTACGGATTGGCCGCCGTACCGGTCACGGATATTCTGCCGAGTCAGTCGTGGGTATCCTGCTACGTCGGTGGGATATTCTATTTAAAACTTAAATAATAAAAATATCATGTGCACTACATATAGTTATTCACCGTGTGATCGTGCTAATTTTAGTATATTAGGCCTTATCAACTTTTCTTTTACTTCACCGATAGATTTCATCTGCATCCCTAGGATGCCACTGGCTCAATGCATCACTTAGATGCACATTATCACATTTTCACGTCCCCTGCGGACCTTATGAGTTCATTTAGCATTTATACACACACACACACTCTTAGAAATCTCATTTTTAATGCATAAATATTTATTTGAATTACTCTACATACATGCTTTTGAAAATTAAAGTACATGTTCAAGGTATTCCCTACCTCATGCATTGGAATCACTATGCATCAAAGTCCACGCGATTCCACATTTACACTTTTTGCTCGTATCACCTATGGTACATTATAACACAAGCAAGACATCAATAAGGATACATTAAAAAAGGTACAAGGCCTTCCAAGGACCCTCAAGGCCCAATACAAAGGTCGACATAAATTGCCAAAATCGATTAATCGATTCCAACAATCGATTAATCGAAATTCCTAAATCGATTAATCGAAAATCCAAAATTGAGTAATCGATCCCAACTCGATTAGTCGAAGTTCCAAAACCGATTAATCGATTTCTTAAATTGATTAATCGATTTTTCTCAAGTCTGGTTTTCTAGCCACTGGAGGTGCTCAGACGATTAATCGATTTTAAATCGATTAATCAAATTTCCAGAATCGATTGATTGATTTCAAATCGATCAATCAATTTCGGGCAACTCTGCCCAGCTTACTTTTGAACCAAAATCGATTAATCGATTTAGTCAGAAACTCAGCCCTTTTTCGGACATTTCTTCAAAATCTCTTCCTTTTCATTTCCCTTCCTTTCCATTTCACCAATTCATCATTTAACCATATTTTATTTCACAATAACATGTTTATGACAATTTAAATGTGACTCACCTCAATCAATCTTTCGATTGAACAGTTTGATCAGTCTATAGGTTAGGGTTCCTAACATCGACTTCAACGAGCTTCAACGCGACGAATCCGGTGTTTAATGCTCTTTTTGTCTTCAATTTGAATTCACATTAACTCACCTTCCTAGCATTTACTCTTCCTTCACTCTCTCTCTCTCTCTCTCTCTTAACTTTTCTCCAACCTAACGCAAGGAGTAATGACTCCTAGTATTTAACCCTTTTTATTCTCTCTTGCTTCGGTGTTAGGCACACACACCAGAGATAGGTGTACGTGACCTTTAACTAACATCTAAACTCCCTACTTAGGGCACATTCACATCACATTAATACTTTCCTTTTGAGTCCATTGTTTGACTATCACTTAGTCAAACCTACGACCAGTCAGACATGCATCCCGAGGCCACTGTTCATTGTTCAAATTTCGGGGACATTACATTCTCCCCACCTTGAGAATTTTCGTCCTCGAAAATGAATTTGAAGGTGTGTCGCTGGTGTCATTCATACACAGACGGATGTAGTTCTTTTAATCGCGAAGACCCACAGTGGGCATGAAACCTAATTATAATTGAAGAATATATAGTACACATTCCAAATAAGAAGCAATTGTGACAGAGAAAAATTTTCAAGTAGTTTCCACTGGCAAAATAAGTACAATTTCAAAAAGTAGTTATAATCCATTTTCCCAAAAATTTTGCAATTCCCCCAGCTGTGACAACCCACAAGTTAATTACAACACGCAAAAACCAAAAAGGCACCAGCTCTAGCTCACGCCGTCCCTTCTCCCGACTAGTCTGCTATGTCAGGCAGTTGCAGTCCCTCACCTGGCTGCTATGGTCCCAGAGCAGATGTGCCCGCGCCCAAAGTACCCTCAGCAGGAGCGTCAGGTGTCCACGTCAACTCCTCCGCTAGGCACCGCTGAAAGTCTGTGGAATATATGTACCACATAGTGTGGTATATTAGAAAGTCCAAGCGCCAGTTCATTTGTTGGTTGTTGGCCTCCATCTGGGTCAACACATCGTCGATCGTAGGGGTGGGGCGAGTGGCTCGCCGATGGTATGAAGATGTAGGTGTAGAAGTAGTCGGAGGTGATCGTGATGTAGTAGGAGGTGGCACTATGAATTGCCCCTCGGGTGGCACTGAGCCATGAGATGGTGCTCCCTTAGTTGGTGGATCATGCTATGGTGGTGGGAGTGGTGGTGGTGCTGGTCCCTCTAATGGTAGGGCCTTCTTCAACAGTCTATAACTACGGCCCCACGAAGCGATGGAGTAATGCTTCACGTGGTCCGTAGCCTTCCTCTCAATCGGTGAAATGGCATAATCTGGTGCATCAAAGTAGCATTCTAACATGCTCGATATAAGTCGAGCATAGGGCATCCTTTCCTTGGGTCTCAAGGGACTCTTCATCATCTTCCCTTTGATGTAAATCATACCCTCTATGATGAGTTTGGTCGCATCGAACCAACGCCCGCAGTATGCCGCATAAAGGGCTTGTTGGACCAACTCGACTCTCTCGGTGTCGTGTCGCATGGGGTATAAATTACACTTAATAATAGAATCCAACATCCACATGTAGGGAGGCAAGTCTACCCTCTGTATGAACTTGCCAGATCCCTTCTTCCCATTGGTAATTTCGGTCATAATGTCCTCAAATTTGGCTTCCTCGGTAAATGGTGGAAAGAGGGTGGTCTCGGGCACAAAATCTAAGTAACACTCTAGGGATTCGTGCACATGGCAGTGAGTGAAAGTGTAACTATGGCCGTCAATCTCGGTCGTAACTATATCGTCAACCCGTCCCGCCTTTAAGTTCTTGGTAGTACTTGACCAGTTGGTCATTGGCTTTGTGAAGCATGTCTTCACTAGGCATTTCGTGGCATGATGAATCTTAACCATGCATTCGTCATCGCATCACGGCACGGTTTGGGTTCACATTCTCTCCATTGAATAGGTTGGCCAAATGGTCAACATTTGATTACATGATCAATTTAGATTTTCAATATGCTTACGATGACATGTTTACTCTCTCAACTTGCCGCAAACAAGTGCGGGTATTGCTCTCTTACATAGGCTTCTCTTTCCCACGTAGCTTCTTCGGCCAGGTGATTTTTCTATCGAACAAGTACTAAAGGGATGACTTTGGTGTGCAATACTTGTTCCTTTCGTTCTAATATTTTAGCCGGTTCCTCTATCATGCTCATGTCCTCATGCATCTCTAATATTTGATCGCTCAACACGTGATCAGGGCCATTAATATACTTCCTAAGCATAGATACGTGAAACACGTTGTGCACCCGATCGAATAATGGTGGTAATCTAATGCGGTAAGCAACTTCTCCTACTCGACCCAAAACCTCGAATGGTCCAAGATAGCGGGGACTTAACTTCCCTCTCTTTCTGAATCTCATCATGCCCTTCATAGGCGACACCTTTACAAACACGTGTTCACCCACCTTATAGTCTGCACCTTTACAAACACGTGTTCCAAATAATTATTTTATAGCATTTTGATATGAGGCAAGGTGCTCTATACATATGTGAAGAGTCACCCGCATGCTACCAGCCCATCTGAAATGGGTGACTAGAGAAATGTAACTGTAGTGTATGTTGCTGCATATTTTTCAATATGCCTATTCCGCATTCAACATCTTTTGAGCTGGAGTAGACTAATCAATTTCTTGCTTTGTTCAATTGAATTCGTATCATTCCATTGGGCATCCTACTTAGGGCTCTCAACGAGCGGAGTCAGGATGGGAGCTCGTTTGTAAATGAGCTGACCGCGAGCTTGGGTAGTTTGTAGCTTTGCTTGTTGTCGTGTCTTGACTACTTGTATAGTATTTATTTTTAATTCTTATATATATATATATATATATATATATATATATAATTTAAAGTACTAAAATATCCTAAAAATTAATCGTTACAAGCTTTTAATGGTTTTGGAGTGTTTCAATTTTTTATTTAGAACACTCCATAAAGTTTTAATTATTTAGATATAGAGATAAATTAAAATATAATTAAAAATAATAATAGGATATAAATTCCAATAATAATAAATAATATAGTATATTACTATGCTCGATCTCTATAGAAATAAATTCCAATAAATAATGTGCAATTTAGGCTCTGAATGTGAAAGAGTCGCTTCGGTCTCAAGCTGACCCCGAATGAGCTCTAACTTAACTCGTTGAGAGCCCTATTACTGATGTTTTGGAAGTTTAAGAATTGTTGGTTAACATGTTATAAATTTTGGCGCGAACATATGATCCAGATGTCCATTATTGATTAATCTTTTAAGAACCAACATATTGTTTTCCCAAATGGGATTTCATTATGGATGGAGAGTGGTGCTGCCAAAAACTTCATTTCTTCATTAGGTAACCCTGCTTAGTTTTAACAGTCGATGATTCTGTTAGCTGTAAAAGTAGTTTCGGAGGATTCAAACCCTTCTCTCTTGATTTGGTTCATGATTATCTTGATTTGGTTCATGATCACAATTTCCCAGTGGTTTTAAACTGCCGCTATAAAAATTGTCTAACTTTGGTGGCTAGAAAGATTGACCTTTTCCCGGCGGTTACAACTGCCGGGAAAGGAAACTTATTGCAGACGATATAAAATCGCCGGGAACATGGCCGGGTATTAGTGGCTCATTTTAAAAGTAATAGTCATTAAATCATATTCGAAAAAAGACTCCGTCAAATATGTTCAGCCCCATCTCGATTGGTTGCCCATAAATTTTGAGAGAAATCCGAGTACGAAACATAAACCGATGATTAGATCACGTTTCTACGGTCATAGCATAACCACTAATTGAATCAATTCTGAGGATTTTCTGAGAGGAACTTAAAAACAAAGGATTCTAAGTTTTATAAGAATCTGTCAGGACTTGAGTAACTTAAAAACGCATATGGGAAAATCAGGAATCTGAGTCTGCTAAGAATCTGTCAGGAATCTGAATGTCTAAGAATCTGAGCTTTTTCTGGGAAAAACCAAGAAACACCTGAACAAGCCCTATAATTCTTGGGAAAATATCATAAACCCCCAATTAACAAGGTCGTCACCAAGGCCCTTAGAGGTTTTAATTAGCCTCATAGTGTTAAACTTATCTTTCAATAAACACCCACTAGCACCACTTTTTTAAATGAAATGGGTTTTCCAATTTATCACCATTGTAATTAACAATAATATTTAATATATTTTAAGTTTTTATCTTTTTTTCCATATTTTTTGAATTTTTAAAAATTATTTTTTATTCACTTCCCGATTTTATTCCCAAATTCCGACTTGGTACCTATGCAACCAAGAGCATCGAGAGAACTTTATCATGTAATTCTAGTACCTAATCATTAATTATACGCCTCCTACATTAGATATAAAGTATACCTTCAATAATCTATAGTTACCACTCCATACATCAATCGCAAGACATAAAAGACAATAAGATCAGCAAATCTCAACCACAAATTTAAAATTTAATCACAAAAGAACCGCATTGCAGAAAAAGCAACAGAAATCGAAAGATGCATAAATCTATTACCTCAGAGGAAGTTGAAGCGAGCAGTCTGATTAGGGGGAAACAGAGAGGGATCAGCAAAGAACTCCTTGAGCCTGATTGCTTGATCTTTGCGTCCATCATTGAGAAGTTCGTGAAGCAGCTCGAATGCTGAGAGCAAGTAGTTCTCCTCAATGAGGAAATTTACAACGCACTTGCAGAGAGAAGACTTCTCCACATCCATTTAAACGATCGACGAGCTCAGGGTTTTGGTCTTCGAAACCCTAACCTGTGGAGAGATGAGGGAGATGGTGATGAGATCTGATCTCGAGGTTGATGGGATCATTGAGATTCAACAATTTAAATCCAACAATATTTATTCCTTTGAGATTCTACAATTTAAATCTCTAGCTAGGGTTTCAAAGAGGGAGATGGAGGAAGAAGAGAGATCTCGTATTTCAAGCAATTAGAAGAGAGATTTCATAGCTCACCAAAGAATTTCCAATACATTGATGAATCGAACCTCCCAAATCTCAATTTTCAGCCAAAACAAGTAGGAAATCGTTCAAAATCTAGGGTTGATCGAGAGAGATGTTAGGGTTTGTCGAGATCTCGAGAGAGAAAGGTTACAGTTTGTCGATCGAGAGAGGGAGAGGTTAGGGTTAGTCGAGATTGAGCGAGAGAGAGAGAGAGAGAGAGAGAGAGAGAGGCTAGGGTTTCGATGAGAAGAAGACTGATTGAGAGAGGCATGCGTAGTGATATAGAGTGAAATTAGGGGGGGGGGGGTTGGGCCTAACGATATGGCACGTGAGCACTTAATATAGTCATGTGATAGGAGGATTTATTTAAACTGCTGATTTAATTTAAAAAAAAATTATTTTAGGCAGTGGTATATTGCACCGCTATTTTAAGCAGTGGTTTATTTTAATACTACTGTAGTGGTTTTTTCCCCATTTTGACGTAGTGGTGTATCATGATCTCAATATATATTGTGTAAAAGATTGAGACGAAAAACAATCTCAATCTATTCAAGGAAGTCAACGATTTTTTATGGTGAAAATGCGTGCTCTTCACAAGAAAAATGGGTGCAAATAACACCACCCAATCCCTTATTGCACATGTATATTTTATCGTTCTACATGTTTTGGGTGCCGCTCTCACCCGTTTATTAGTAAGTACCACAGTTTTTTCATGGAGAAAATCATAGACTAATTTGAATCTGTCTATGGGTCAGTTGAGGATCTGAGAGTGAACAATACGGATTTGAAAAAGTGGGATATATCAAATCGTATGAGCCTCATGATCATAAAGAGCTCTATTACTGATGCAATCCGAGGAGGTATTTCCGACTCGCATAATGCAAAGAAATACATGCAAGCCAGACTTCAAATGCGCTTGCCAGAAGTCTTATTATTAAAATTAGAACCATGAAATATGATGGTCATAGTGGCACACAGGAGTATCTTATGAGAATGAGTGGCATGGCAGTTCAATTGAAAAGAATGGGAATGGGCTTTTCTGAGGATCATTTTGTTCACTTGATTATAACTTCTCTTCCTACATAATTTGGTTCGTTCAAGATTAATTATAATATGCCGAAAGATAAATGAAAGATGAACGAGCTAATCACTCACTATGTCCGAGAAGAAGAAAGACTTAGGGTTGAAAAACCTGAAAGTACTCATTACGCCGCTCTTTCAAAAGAAAGAAAGGATCATATAAAGGAAAGAATGTGAAAGCTTCTCAATCGAGAACCAAACAAGGAGAAACTAGCGAATCTACTTCTGACATCCAGTGTTACTTCTGTAAGAAGAAGGGACACATCAAGAAGGTTTATTGTAAATACAGAGATTGACTAGTTAAGAAAGGTAATGACCTATTCTTTGTGTGTTTTGAATCACTTTATGTTGATACTCTATACAATACTTTGTGGATAGATTCTGATATAACTATTCACATAAGTAATTTAATGCAGGGATTTTGATCTAGCAGGAAGTTAAACAAAGGCGAGCGGACCATCAAACTTGAAAATGGAGTAGAAGCAGATGTGGAAGCTATTGAGACTCTCCGTCTTATTTTAGATAATGGTTTAATTTTAGATTTAGTTGATACTATTTGCGTTTTAAGTATCACTAGAAACCTTATATCTGTTTTTAAATTGGATTAATTAGGTTTTGAATTTAAATTTGGACATAATGTTTTTACTTTATTATTTGATTCAGATATTATGGTCAGTGGCTCGCTAGTGGACAATCTTTATAAATTGAACTTGGATTCATCTTACGCCTAATCTTTAGTTTCTAGGCACGTGGATGATAAAGTTAGTCATGATTGTAAAAAATGAAAATAAGCAATTGACAACTCCTCCATTTTATGACATAAACGTTTAAGTCATATATTTAAGGATAGAATGGAGAGGTTAATTAAAGATGATATAATAGATGAGCTTAATTTCTCTTACTTCAATACTTGTGTAGATTGCGTTGAAAGAAAATTTGACAGCCCGATTTTCCCTTTTCCACAAAAACCAAGAATATATATATATATATATATATATATATATATATATATATATTTTAAACTAAATCCAACAGGAAAATCGGACCGTCAGATCGTAGATCACACTTGATACAGAATACTTGGTACAAAACATAGCATAAATAAATTCTCTAATTCTAATATTAAATAATTTAATAACTAACAATGACCACCAATGATGTACCAACATCACTAAACAGTGGTGCACAACTAGTATATAATAACACATTGTACCAAGCCACACTCACCAAACTCCACAAGTCCTCAATCCACCAGTCCGGTGTCCTGACAAGTTATACCTGTGACGTATAGTCGGGGTGAGCTAACATCTTAAGCTTAGTAGAGAAAATCGATACCAATGTACATCTCATCAATCATGCATAGATTCAAAGACAAAGATAAAAATATTTTCATATTAAAAACTAATGACATTTTTCAAACTCATAATGGGATCTGCATTCCAAAAGCATTTTCTTATCAAAACCAAAACTGATTTCGAATGTATTTTCTTATCAAAATCGAAGCTGATTTCAAAGGTAAACTGATTTCAAAAGCAATTGATTTCAAAGGCAAGCTAAATGCAAACTGATTTCAAAACCAAACTGATTTCAAAAGCAGGCTGATTTAAAAAATAAACTGATTTCAAAGGCAAGCTGATTTCAAAAACAAACTTATTTCAAAGACATATTCTTATCAAAACTGAAACTGTTTTTAATTTGCTTATATGTCTTATCTTGATTTACTGAGTTCGCTTGCATTCACTTACGTGTCTTACACATTCTAACATAGCTTCACTTACATGTCTTACATATTCTTACATCACTTACAAAGTCGATTCATGGATATCCCGTCGTGCCGATTCAAATCACGGATATTCCGCCGTGCCGACCTTACTTATTCTTACATAGCTTATTCAGAGTTTTGGATTCAATGTTTGGATTTCAAAGCACGATACAAATAACGAATTACAAATAAACTGCTGTACCAGTTCAAATTACGGATATCCTGCCGTAGTGGTTCAAATTACGGATATCCCGCCGTATCGGTTCAAATTACGGATATCCCGCCGTACCGGTTCAAATTACAGATAACCCGCCGTACCGGTCAAATTACGGTTCTTATGTTCAATGACATGTCTTACAGATTCTATTTACGAAGTTTGATTTGCTTAAATGACTTATACATCTGATTTGCGGAGTTCAATTCATTCACGTAACTTACTGATTTGATTTACTTACTTATAATCCGCCCTAGTGGTCCACGATCCCACGAACAATCCGCCCTAGCGGTCCACAAATGTACATAATCCTCCCATAGCAGTCCATAGTGTACTTATAATCTGCCCATAGCGGTCCACAATATACTTATAATCCGCCCATAGCGGTTCACTCAATGACAAGACTTATTGTTCGGTTCAAATTTAACTTCTGAGTTCGATTTGCTTACATGGCTTTCAGATTCAATGTTCGGATTCGAAGTATATGTTCGGATTCGAAGTCTAATACTAGATTCATATTCGAAGTCATATTCTCCATTCATATCCACAAAGGTTCACACTAATTTCAATTACAAAGGTTAGATTCAAATACAAAGGTCGAATTTGAAATTCAAATACCAAGGTTCATGGCTTTCAATTATTTCAAAGATTTCTAAAGCAAATATTGTTTCAAAATATCCAAAGTTCTAAACATAGTTTGAGCCAAATCAAAAACATCATAAGAGCCTATGGAATCAAATAAAAATGCAAGTGTATATCGAATTTTTGCAACCTTAACCTCGAATTTGCGCGAAGGCAAGCTAAGCCTTATCGATAGATTCCCGCCCTCAATTTATATCACAAATATATGATGATGTATCAAGGATCAATTCTAATCACTAATCACTTAGACTATTTAAGTGTTTTCTCAAAATCGAGTCGGAACGGGCAAGTTCGCGCCAACATAGAAATTGATGTAACCTTTCCCCTAAATTTTGACCTTTAAAAATTTAGATTCATAAGTTGGTCAAAACACAAAAGTTGTAGATCACTTTGTTATCTTTCCAACGCTTTAAGAATCGCATCAATTAGATGTCGGAGCATAAAGTTATGGTTAGAATACCAAAACAGTACTGGCGAGCACAGTCAAAATCGATTAATCGATCCCTATATCGATTAATCAAAATTCCAAAATCGATCAATCGATTTTCCTAAACTGTACCTTTTTTTAGCCACTGGAAATACCCATTCGATTAATCAATTCTAAATTGATCAATCGAAATTCAAAAATCGATCAATCGAATTTAATTCGATTGATCGATTTCGTTTCTCAAAAATCAGCATTTGACCCAGATTATTACTAACTTTTGACCTTTAAAATAATTGATTCACAAGTTGGTCAATTCACGAAAGTTGTAGGGCTTGATGTCCTCTTTCCAACGCAGTAAGAATCACATCAATCGAAATTCGACACAAACAGTTATGGCCAAAATACTCCAGTAATGTCAGTAAGCCCAGGTAAAATCTATTAATTGATTTTCAAAATCGATCAATCGAATTTCAAAATTGATTAATCGATTTCGTGAAGTTCCACTTGAATTTCTCTCTTGTCAAAAATCGATTAATCGATTTTTAAAATCGATCAATCGAGTTTCGCAGTTTTTTGAGCAGTTCTCGGGTTTGAACCTTGAAACCCATTTTTTCATAAAAATCATATCTATCATCCATCTTTTTCATTGATTTTCACACAATCAAACCTAAAGATCATACACAACACATAACCAAAATTTCTTACCTCGATTCGATCGACTCCTCGATCCACGAGCTCGCACTATGATCTAGGGTTTCAAAGTTGAAATATTGGGGATTCCCTTTCTCACACGATCTCACCAAACCTTTTCACGTAATCCCAAGGCTCGGTGCACACGGATCCAGCACCTCTTCTCCTTCTTCTTCTTCTTTTCACAAGAAAACCCAAAACGCCTTTCTCTTGCAAACCGGGTAACCAAAGGAAACCCTTTGCCTTCTCTTATTATAAGCCAAAGGGCTTGCTTCCCTTACAAAGCATATACATGAATCCTTGGGTATTAGTTCTTATCTAAAGAACCAGCTTCCGCGTGAAATGAACACACCTAGTTAGGGTGTTATCTACCATAAAATACTCTTTTGATTCGGTGTGGGGCCAACATTTCCAAACCATTTATCCATCGGATTCAGTGTTGAGCCAATTCACCAAAGTTTGGTGTATATTAAGATCATCTAATGACTAACACACCATTTTTTCAATCTTTTCCAGTTAAGACCTAACCCAAAGTAACTTAATTAATTAATTTCACAAAGTCAGGTACGTGACTAGTCAGGCACGCACCCCAAGGTACACTATTCAAAGTCGAGCATGCATCCCGAGGTACACTATTTAAATTTAAAATTTTCAGGATATTACAGAAAATCTACAAAGACTAAAAAGAAAGGATCTATCAGGAGCACGGGTTTGCTTGAAATGGTCCACACTGATATTTATGGACCATTTTCAACTCCTGCTATTGGTGGCCAAAAGTATTTTATTACCTTCATTAATGATTATTCTAGTTTTGGTAATATATTTTTTTTTCATGAGAAATCAGATGCGTTAGATATATTTAAGATCTATAAAGTCGAAGTTAAGTTACAACTCAATTCGAAGATTAAAATTATGAGATCTAATAGAGACGAAGAGTACAATGATAGATACTCCGAAATCGGTCACAATCCATGACCATTCGCCCTGTATCTACAAGAGCATGATATTAGTGCTCAATACACCATACTGGGAACACCTGAACAGAATGGTATAGCTGAACGACAAAATCGTACTCTGATGAATATGGTAAGAAGCATATTCTGCAACACTAAGTTGTCTGTATTCTTGTGGGGAGAAGCCTTGAAAATAATAGTGCATATCCTGAATCGGGTTCCTAGAAAGGCAGCTCCCAAAACTCCTAATGAGCTATGGGTAGGAACAAAATCGACTTTAGGATATCTACACATTTGGCATTATTTAGTTGAAACAAAGGTGTATAATCCATAATTAGAAAAATTGGATCCTAAAACTATAAGTTGTCATTTCATTGTTTACCTTGATAAGTCAAAAGGCTATGAATTTTATTGCCCCACTCTTAGTACTAGGATTGTTAAGACTAGATATGCAAAATTCTTTGAGGATTGTGAGAACATTGAAAGTGTTGAGCATAGGAAAATCACTTTTAAGGAGAATCGAGTTATAATTCCTATCCCTTTTATCCAAGAAAAGGTGGCCCAACACCAGCTATTCAAGAAAGTGTTGATGCACCTGAGACTATACCTATTGAAATACTCTAAATTAAGGAAACTCTTGTTCCAAGGGTTACTGCCAATGATCAACCATTGTGTGGATCAGAGAGACCAAAGAAGACATCCATTTCTGATGACTATATCGTCTATCTCAATGAGAGTGAGTGTGACTTTAGAAAGGAAAACAAATTATGTTTCTTTTAACCAAACTATGATAAGTGACAAATTAACTCAATGACTCGAAGCTATGAAGGATGAGTTGAAATCAATGAAACATAACTCGGTCTGGGATTTTTGCGAGTTACCTGAAGGAGTCAAGCCTGTAGGCTGTAAATGGATATATAAAACCAAGCAAGACTTAAAGGATAATGTAGAAAGATGTAAGGCCAGGTTAGTCGCTAAAGGATTCACTCAAAAAGAAGGAATAGACTATAAAGACACATTTTTTTTTCTGTCTCTAAAAAGGAATATTTCAGGATAGTCATGACATTGGTAGCTCATTGAATTGCATCAAATAGATGTAAGAACTATTTTTTTGAATGATGACTTGCATGAAGATGTCTTTATGACACAACCTGAAAGTTTTCAGGTTGAAGGGGAAAACCATTTAGTTTGTAGACTCAAAAGGTCTACATATTATTTAAAGTAAGCATCGACAATGGTACTTAAAATTTCACGAAGTCATTTCAAACTTTGGTTTTAAAGAAAATATTGTGGATCTATGGATATATCTTAAAATCAGTGAGAGTAAATTTATCATCCTTATTTTATATGTTGATGATATATTACTTATTAGAAGTAGTTTGAGCATGCTACATGAGATAAATAACTTTCTATCAAAGAATTTTGATATGAAATATCTTGATAAAGCTTCTTATGTGAAAGAAATTGAAATTAATCGAGATAGAGCCCGTGACATATTGGGCTTGACTCAAAGAGCTTATATTGATAAAGTTCTCAAAAGATTTAACATGCATAATTGCTCTGCTACTATTGCCCCTGTGGTTAAGGGTGATAAATTTAGTCTACTTCAGAAACCCATGTTCGATTTGGAGAGAAAGCAGATAGAGACAATTCTCTATGCTTCGACAGTTGGGAGTCTCATGTATGCACAAGCCTATACTCGCCCAGACATAGCATATATAATTGACACGTTTGATAGGTATTAATGTAACCCGATTCGAACAGTTGGAAAGCAGCCAAGAAGATTTTTTACTATTTACAAGGGATAAAAGGGCACATGTTTATGTACAAAAGGTTGAATAACCTTGAAGTTATTGGTTATTTAGATGCCACCTATGCTGGATGTCAAGACACCCGTAGGTCCACATCATATTATATTTTTATGCTTATAGGTGAACTTGTATCTTGGAAGAGTATTAAGCAAACGCTGACTACTTTGTCTACTATGAAAGCGAGGTCTGCTGCATGATTTGAGGCAACATGTGAGGCACTATGATTTAGAAATTTTATCTTAGGGCTTCGAATTATTGATATTATTTCAAGGCCACTGATAATCTTATGTGACAATTTCGCTGCGATAGTTATCTTCAATAACAATAATATAATATCTCAAAAATTTGAGCGTTAAGCAGTGACCTTGAGATTCGTGCCCGACTGGTCGTAGGTTTGATTAAGTGATGGTCAAACAGTGGACTCGTGAAGTTATGTACTAATGTGAGATTAGTGTGACCTAAGTGTAAAGTATGGTGTTAGTTTAGAGCCACATACACCTATCTCTGGTGTATGCACTTAACACCGAAACCAGAGAGAGGATATAAGGGTTTAATAACCCTAAAATCCTTTTATTTGGTTGTTGAAGAGAGAGTTAAGAAGAGAGAGAGAGAGAAGGTAATTAATACTAAGGAGTTATTGTGGTTGGATTGGAAGGAAGACTGTCTATTGATTGGTGGATTCAATGCGATTGGGATCGTTGGAACAAAGCTGGAGCCCTAGCCATTCCAACCTAGATATTTGATCAATTTGAGATTGATTGAAGGTGAGTTTCTAATTGAAGTAAATGCATAGATTGTAGATGATTAAAATTAGTCAAATGTAGCTAAATGATAGATTAAAGACTTAGAAAAAGGAAGAAAAAGAAAAAGAATAGATTTGGGAAGAACAGCTCGAAAAGGGGGCTGAGTCTGGCCAAATCGATTAATCAAAATCGAGATTCAATTAATCGATTTTGGTCTAGAAGTTGAAAAGTTAGAGATGCTCGATTTCGATTAATCGATCTAGAAATCGATTAATCGATGCTGAAGTTCGATTAATCGATTTGAAAATCGACTAATCGACTGGGTACCTCCAGTAGCTGGAGAGAAAGGACTTGGGAAATCGACTAATCGACTTGGGAAGTCGATTAATCGATTTTGGATTTCATTTAATCGATTTGGGATTGACTAATCGATTTCGGACTTTCGACTACTCGATTTGAGAATCAACTTTACCATTTTAGGGATTTCGATTAATCGATTTCGGATCGATTAATCGATTTTGAGATTTCGATTAATCGATTTGGGATCGATTAATCGATTTTAGATTTCGATTAATCAATTTTGGGAATCGATTAATCAATTCAGGGTTCGACTAATCGATTTTGGGAATCGATTAATCGATTTTGGCAGTTTCACTTGACTTTCTAATTTGACCTTGAGGTTCATGGAGGGTCTAAGACCTTCTCTCTGGTATCTTTAGTGATGTATTATATGTGTTATGATGTATCATAGGTGGTACATGTGAATGCAAGCATAAGGAGCCACGTGGGACCTTGATGCTTGGACCTTCAAAGACCTGAGGTAGGGAACACCTTGAACATGTACTTTAATTGTAAGAGCATGTATGTAGTGATATAGAGATCAATTTGAAAATGCTTTAACTGTGAAAATCTTTGTAAAAATGGGTGTGTCTGTGACACCAAGAAAGTGATAAAGGCATCAGTGTGATGCGAATAACTGAGACTAAGTTAATGAAAATGAGGCATCCCCAGGGAATGAGAAAGTGATAAAGGCATCAAGATGATGCGAGTAATTTAGACATTCCAGGGATGTAAATAAGATTCAATAACTACTATTAAGGCCTAACTTATATAAGATAACACATTTACATGATGAACAACTATATGTAAAGCACATGTTATTTTTATTATTTGAGGTTTGATTAGGATACCCCACCGACATGGCGGGATACCCACGACTGACTCGACAAGATATCCGTGATCGGTACGGCGGCCAATCCATATACCAGTGCGGAGGTCTATCCGTACACAGTAAATACATCCCAGGGATGTTGAGATGAGAATTAACCCCGTCGCCTATTGAGAAGGGGTTTGGGTCGTATTCTCAGAGAATACATTATAACAACTGTCTATTTAGACGATGATGGAGGGTATCCCATCGGGGCTCGATGCTATATTGCTCGAGGATTACTTAAGTTGAAGATTTAAGTTTTGCTTTAGGCCTGTTCAGTGTCATTCATGATAAATCAACAGTAAAGTAAAACATGCAAACCACCAGTAAACTTGAATGCAAATTGCCATCTTTTAAACTATTTTCTAGCAAATGCATAGACATATCATGCTTCGAATATCATGGAATATATATGAGATTTTGACTTATATGTTCATTGTGTTGTTCCCTATTGAGCTAGGATGTAGCTCACCCTTTAGACTATACGTCGCAGGTCCATTAGTAGCAGCGGCCGAGGCTTCGGGAGACGTAGAACCGGGTGATTCGGATTACATGCCTTGGGACGAGTTGGAGCCTCCTCCCGAGGACTTCTTCTAGGAGACTCTGCTGTGTACTTTGATAGAGAGTCAGTTTTGAGAGCATATTGGTACGGCTTGGTATGTCAAGCCTTTATTTTGGACAAATAATATAATTATATTTTGATATTCTTTTTGGCGAACCATCTGGGGTGACCTAGTTTTATCACCGATGGTTCAGGCCTGTTCTTGTGTCCATGCATTGACATGGAATGAGAACTGTTTTTGAGCTCTTTCATTTAGAGAATAATATATTATTAATGCATGTTTTCTTTCAGTTTATATACCTTACTTGATTGGTTTTGGCTTGTCATACCGATGTTCCGTACATAGTTTTGGGGTACGGTCTGGAGGATCATGCTGATGGTTTCGAGGTGCCGAAATCCGGGCTGTCACAAATAAGATTAGTTGAAGTTTCAAATATATTGATATCAAATATCTTGTTGTATGAAAAAAAGTTTAGAATCAAATTATATCTGTTGAAAAGATCTGTACCTCCCAAGTTCTTTGTGGAGCACGTTGTGTGCATAGGACTAAAGGATATTTTGGATAACCTTTGAGAGTGAATTTAGAAGAGTGAATATGTTTGTTTAATTGATTTTGAAATAAAATAAATTTATTTTCTTTCCCATTTTCTTGCAAATAAAAGTTTGGAACATTTGATGTCGATAAATGACAATAAAGTAGGACCAATAATAGATTGAGTTTAGATATAATCACTATTCAGTTTGTAAACTTGTAATATATGACAAATCATGCCAGTTGAAATCTATGTCGATGACGAGTATTGATACCATGACCAATGACCAGTCATGCATTGACGAGATGATGCATTGACTATATTGATTATGTGTTAGTAGTCTCCTTGGACCAGACTGATTATAAATGACTTGAGTCGAGATTGACAAATGTTTTTCATTCCAAAGAAGCTAGCTAACATTTGAAAATCAGAATTAATTGGCATAATGTAGCCAAGTGGGAGACTATTAGATATTTCTCTCTTTTGGTAGCCGTTCACCATGGTCAATCTGTTGACCAGTGAATGATGGTAGATCAATCTAGACACACTTGCTAATTCGGTGAAATTAAAACACAAATGACAAGTAATATTTAATTAGTCTTTTTATAGCAAGATGGTGATTTTCCTAATCACTTTAAGATTGTGATTGTGGATTTCTTTAATGGGAATGATTCAACATCTATATATAGGGATGCTAGGGTCCCAACGTTTGCTTGTGTGTAGCGTCTCCATTGTGCTAGAGGACTAGTGTCGAGAGGAATGTTGAAGATCCTAGTAGAGACTAGTGGGCGAAACTTCATTGATATTCTATAGCCTATTCACAAGGTTCGATCCTAGTCGGGTATCTCAATTGTTACTTACTTCATACTTTTTGGTAAGGGTAAACTCTCAGGCATCGGTTATTTCAATCGACGACATTTCTCAACTCACTTTCCACTTCATACAAGATCCATAGAAAGAATCCCGCTCCTTATTTACCGCCGTTTTATGTTATACTTTCATATATCTTGTGAAGGGCGTATCGGGTGTAGTTTCCTTATTGTGTGATTTATTTTCCAATTTGTCACAAACTTTACAACATTTTAAACAAGTTATTTATAAAGCTAACTTCTTTTGAAAATCTTGGAAATTAACCAGAGATTTTCAAAAAGTGAGGAATAATATTGACACTGCTTTTCATATTTATTCCGGTACCTTTAGCTACAATTCGGCATTCTTCTTTCTCAGCCCGAGTTTCACATACTTAATCATTAATTGCTTTTAATAAGATGATGGATATCATTTTTTGTTCCAATCTTCGACATAATAGATCCAAAAATCATTGGCCAACCATCTGGCAGTTAGATTTTGAATTCACATGATACACATTGATCTCCAAAATCGAACATAATTGTAGTGTACATTAAATATGATTTCTAGATTATTTTTTGGGATGTGTACCACAGATCCAAAATGTGGCTGTCTGATGATACGACCATGATCTCAAAATATATTGTGTCGGAAATTAAGATGAAAAAGATTTCCACCGTCTAATTCAAAGCAGTCAAAGGTTTAGAAAAATGAAACCAAGTTGAAAAGGAAAAATCTTGGGTTGCAAATAAAGGTACGCCATTTATTACAGTACCTCACAAACACAGATTCCGATATCAACGCCAAACACAGGTGAACTCTCCATCTCAACTTCTAAATAGCCCCGTGTACATTCGAGATAAAACTATAACACACTAGATTCACTCCCAAAACTTAGAAAGCAAATAACCCTCACGTTCATTTCCTAAATCGGATCACTAGGTTATCGTAAACTGTAAAACTCAATAGATACGCCATTTCCTAAATGTGGAACTCGAGTTCCACATTTATCACTTCCGATTGTTATGAATGACTGGTAATCCACCTCTCTTCACCCAACCAACCTCTCCATTAAATCTCTCGTGTCCTCCGCCGATTTGAGCCTCTCCGGTGATCGCAAAGCCGACACAAAACCTTGCCTCCCATTGCCACGAATCTGGCACGGCTGACACGACCGATACGTGTCTGTACTCTATGCATAATGGAGACCATTAAAGAGCCATGGGGCACGTCGTCGGATTCAGACTGCGATGACAACTCGAACGAGCTGGGTCGACTCATTCTTGCTCCGTCGCTAATGAGTCGTAAGAGGCAGTCAAAGCAGCTATCGATGTGGAAGACGTCGTGGGAGAAGAAAATTGAGTCGGTGGAGAAGTCAAACCGACTCAAACTATTTGAGGTTTCGTCGATGTTGGTGTTGGTAGATGTTGTGATGAGAGAGAGAGAGAGGGTCGAATATTTTGTAACTTATAAGGTGGGGATTTATAACTTGTAAGTTAACTTTTGTAACTTATATTATAAAAATATTATAACTTATAAGTATTATATGTTATTATCTGAAAAAGAAAATAGCGTGCATAGCAACGCCATAATGCTATTACATAATGGCGGCACTATGGTGTCGCCATTTGACCATCATGGCTATTTGATTGTATATGGCGATTCTCATCGTCATTCGCCATGGTGAGGCTATAGCGTGGCCTTGACAATCATGCTTGCTCCATATTTAGTTGTCCTAGATTCCGTCCTAAAGCAAAACAAAAACAGTGCCACTGCTGTGCCCGGACGCTCTGCATAAAAAAGAGGCAATGCAGAGCTTCTAAATGGAAATAGAAAGAAATTGAAGACTAGAAGAGAGAGTAGGATATTGCCTTATCCTATTGATTTGGGGTCGGCTTTGCGAGTCCTATTTCTCCACTCCTTTCGGATCAGCGCTAAGATTTATATAACTTCACAATCCTTCATATCCTTTCTCATAGCTTCCCTCTAGGTCTTCATTGGTCTTCCTCTTCTCCACTTCGTTGTGCTTGTAGCTTGACAACCCTTTGAACTGATTATGCTTCGTGCCTTCGTTCAACACGTCCAAACCAAGGTTTCAAATATTGGTATCGGTCACTGGATCGGTCATCCTAAAACCGATCCGGATCGGCGGATCAGATCGGGCGATCCCTACACCAAAAAAGTTTGAGGGCAAAATTACAATCATTAAATATTTTTACTGTAAGCTGCCAAATAAGTTATTCAAATCAGTCGCTAATAGTCTGTTTTTATGTACAATGCATGATACTCCATAATTTTACAGTTACAACACCCACATTAAGAAAAACAATAGCCCACTTATACGTAAAAATACAAGTACAATACCTTTTGAGTGCATTAAGCATCTAAGTTTAGGTCTCAATAGTTGGGTCTACAAAATGATCAGAAAATGTTAAAAATATTTTTTTTTATTTTTTCTTTTTGTCCCCCACTTGAAGTGGATTTATGGTATTTAAAAAAAATTCACAATAAAATAGTCAATTCATAACCACGATATTTAATTTCTTATAAACAAATATTTATAAGTTTGAAAAAAAAGCAGAGATCACTCTAAAATATACTCAATAGACATAAATATGAGAATGAAAAAATATTAAACTAGAATGCTAATGTACTAGAGTACCATTAAAAAAAATTATTAACGTATTAAAGAGGGCCTCAAGTCCAAAACTGCCATGATCTATCAAGTAAGAACCTCATGACTCTCTATTGTCATCTGGTGCTGTGTCAAGGGGACCCGTTTCAATATAGCGAAGAAATTCGTCACTACGTTGAGAAACTTGAACATCATCTCGAGAAGGAATTATAGGAGTTGTATTGCTATAGACAGGAGGTCGTGAATAAGGATGAGAATGGAAAGTCTGATGCCCAACTGTGCCAAGCTGAGCAGTGAATGGTCCATAAGCCCATCCAGAAGTTTGTCCATAAGGCATAAGACAAGGACCATAAGGACCTATGGGTCTGCCCTCGCCATTTACTCGACTATGTAGATCATCACTCCAATTATCCATGTTGTACCCATCAGTAGGCACTGATCTGTACCGAAATATGATTATATTTCGCACCTTAATTCCTACATTTAGCTATTTGACGGCCGTTGTCTAGTTTTAGTGATTTCAGTTACTTCTGACCATTGGATCTTCAAAGAGCACAAAAGAAGATAATTAAGAGTTACACAATAACATTAGACCTAGAAGTCAGCAGAAGTACCAAAATCCGTGAAAATGATGGATTGGCCCAGCATCCACTAGGAGAATGAAGATGTTCCCTTCATGTGTCAATCGATTGAAAACCAAATCTCAATCGATTGACAAGAAAGACAGCTTTTCCCCTCTATTTCAAATTTGAATTAATTCAATCGATTGATATTTGAATTCAATCGATTGAAATACAAATTCAAATAATATTGCCAAAAAGAGAATTTGAACTCAATTGATTGAGAATGGAATTTCAATCGATTGAGCCTATTTTTGGAGGATGTCTTGCCCGCTCCCTATAAAAATAATGCTACGACTTAGGGTTGGCTTCCTTTTTTTCGGTAGATTGTTCTTAGGTTTTCATAGCTTTTCTTTACAATTTTTGAAATGATAGTTTGTAATTAGGAACAAAGCATTGTAAGGAGAGATCTTTTGATAAATAAAAGTATATATTTAGATGATGGCTTTTGATTTATAACCGACTTGTAGATTGAGGATGAGCGGCTAAACCCCCTCGTTTAAAGAGGAAGCGACCCTTATATAAGTAACTGTTTTACTATTAATTCTATAATTTCTTAGCATTGTCATGGAATCATTCTATTCAAAAGTGTGTGCTTAAATGAATATTATCAAATGCTTATTTATAGTCGTTGATCTTGGTTATCGACGATCATAAAAGGGTCATTCCATCTAGATCTGCTCCTGCAGGTCGATCTAGACTGCAGAGTGATTGTTTCTTACTGCCGTGATTCAAAATTTTGATATACGCTATGCCTTTTACATGATTCATACTGCAATGGGCTGAGTCATAGTTTTTGGATAGGGTATACCGGATCAATAGTCATGTTCTGTATGATTCATTTTTCATCTTGATAAATGATGGTATTTTGATGTGGTATGCAATCGTGAGATTAATTGTAGAGAAGTTACAAGTCTAAGATTAGCAAACTCCTTGATCATTTCTTAAATTATCATTTTCTTTATCATAATTTGTTCTTGCATAGATTGATTTATGGTTATCGCTCTAGCATCATGTGGTAATAGTTTAGCGAATCGATTTTCTCTTCTTTGATACTTTCTTGGGCATCTTTATTCTCTTTAAAATTAATTTAATTACGTGCTTTCTGTGGGACGATATCCTTGATTTCACCGTACTACAACTGATCTTGTGCACTTGCAAGGGGTACATTTAAAACCGATCAAGTTTTTGGCGCTGTTGTCGGGGAATGCAATGCAATTTTGTTGATTTGTAAAGTGATTTGTGTTCTTTGTTTGACAATCAATCGATTGAGATATCTTCTTCAATCGATCGACAGGGTTCTGTGCTTTCTGCTCACTGTCTTATCAATCGATTGATTTGAACGAATCAATCGATCGATTGTTGTGGTGTGTTTTAATTTTGAAATTTTGACAATTTAAATTCCGAATTCTGAATTTTAAAATTTGAAATTTTGAAATTTTGAAGTTTGAATTTTTGAATTTGGATTAAAAAAAAATAAAATTCTGTGGTGATTGTAAAATTTCTGCTTGGAAAATGAGAAGACTATTCACTATTTTCAATCGATTGATTTCTTTAATTCAATTGATTGACCTAATTCTTCCCGAATTGTTTAACTCTGCCTCTATTCCAGTTCAATCGATTGAGTGTCTAATTTCAATCGATTGACTAAGCGCAGAATTGAATCAATTACAGTTTGCTCACATTTCTAGTTTAATCGATTGGTCTATATCAATCGATTGAAAGAGTCCCAACTGTTACCAGTTTAGTGGTGCCACTTGTTTTGTCCAAACAGTGTATTCAATCTCAATCGATTGAATTTTTATTTTCAATCGATTGACTGAGAAGTTGTCTGTCTAAGGTTTTGTTCCTTGTCGATTATCAATCGATCAAATTGGATAATTCAATCGATTGATTCTGCATTGTGTAAGCATTTAAGTCTGTTGCTGTTTTGAAATCCTAGCTTAAGTGTATCGGTGCATGAGCTTTACTTGATCTCATCATCCAAACCTGCAACCCTTGAATTTAGAAGTAGAGAAATCTTGCAGAGTAAATTGTAGAAACCATAAGATTCAACGTCATTACATTGAAATCATGACAGATCAAAGACAAGGACGGAATGGGAATAATCATGATAACAACAATGAAAATGAAAATAAGAATCATGATGAGGGCCCACAAATATTAGAAGAATACAATGATCCCGTTCTTTACGAAGATCGGAATAGCATCATGCATGCTCCCATCCCATGAAATCATTATGAATTTAAATCGACAATGATTCAAATGTTGCTAATTGTCAATGGGTTGAGTAATGAAAACTCACATACTCATCTAAATGAGTTTCCTGTGGTGTGTAAAATATTCAGAGTTGATAATGTTACCGATAAGATAGTAAAGTTACGACTTTTTTCCTTCTCTTTAAGAGATAAGGCGAAAACTTGATTCTTTTCCTTAGAACCACAATCTATCCAAAGTTGTGATAACCTAGATTTTCGTGACACGTGTAGGTCACGTGTGATTTATACGATGTAGGAGTGTATGTGGGGAACAAGTGAACCACACCTACTTTGTATAGTACTAGGTGTAGGTGTCTTGTATGTGAGCCTTGTGAAGGAAAAATATCTAACATATGTGTGTGTGAAATACACTAGTTTTCACTAGATAAGAGAAAAGGGGGAGGAGTCTCCCATACATGTCATATTGAGTTTAGATAGAGAGAGAGAGAGTAAAACAAGGAGAAGGAAGAGAGGGTTTTGTAAAAGAAGATTAGAGGAAGAAGTCTTTTTGTGATTAAGAGACAAGATCCACTTTACGGATCTTAAATACACAGGATGAGAAGGGTGTGGTGAAGAAATTTGAAAGGATCTTATGGATTTGAGTTAGTGGATGATCTAGAAAGGGGTTGGAAGAGGAGTTTTTGAAACCCTCTTCATTTGAGTTGATCTTGGATCAAATCCAGATGAGATCTAATGACTTAAGGTATATTTTAAGGTTTATATGTGCTTTAAATAGAGTACTAATAGTTTAGTTAAATTATATGGGCTTTTAATAGGGTATTAAATGAGATAGAAAATGAATTCTCGAAAAAGATCGAGCAATAACTGTGGTCGCTCCTCGCGCGAGTGGTTAAAACAGCTCGCTCGCGCAAGGAAGGACAAATTATATAGATTAAAATGTTCTGGACTCGCTCGAGCGAGGCCCTTTGTAAAAGGGAAGCTCGCGCGAGCGAGGGCTCGCATGACCTACAGGTGCCTCGATTGTTATCGCTCGAGCGAGGTCAAGTGCCTTGTTTATAACCGCTCGAGCGAGGGAATGAATATATTTTATATAACCAAAATATGTTCTATGCTTGCTCGAGTGAGGACATTTTGTAAAAGGAGGCTCGCTCGAGCGAATGCTCGCGTGACTTTCAGATGCCTCGATTATCATCGCTCGCGCGATGAATAGTTCTCGCTCTGGCGAGGAATAGTGCTCGCTCGTGCGAAGAATAGTGCTCGCTCGCGCGATGATTAGTGATCGCTCGCACGAGGAACAGTGCTCGCTCACACGAGGTATTACATAGATTTTTATACTATTTTTACCGCTCTTGGGAGCTATGGTCCTCAAGATTCTTATAGGTTTTTCTAAGAGTGTTTTGACACATGCAATATAGGTTGGCGTGTAATTGTTGTGTTGGATCATCTAAGAGATAATGATATGTTTCGGATTATCAGAATTACTGTGAGGTAGGGAACACCTTGAGCATTTACTTTATTTTCAAGAGCATGTATGTAGTGATATAGAAATGAAATGAATCATATAATCTTTATGTGTGTGTCTGTGTGATACACCAATGAAATAAAAATGCTTTAATCATATAATCCACTCAGTATGTGTGTGTGTGTGTGTGTGTGTGTGACACAAAGTAAGCATATGAAAATGAGACATCCCTAGGGGATGAAAAAGTGATAAAGGCATCAGTGTGATGCGAGTAATTTAGACATTTCAGGGATGTAAGTGAGATTGTAAAGTAAGATTGAACAAAGACTGATAAGGCCTAATTGATATAAAGTAACACATTTATACGGTAAATAACTATATGTAAAACACCTGATATTTTTGTTATTTAAGGTTTGAACAGAATACTCCACCGACTTGGCGGAATACCCACGACTGACTTGGTAGAATATCCGTAACCGGTACGACAGTCTATTCGTATACAGTAGCACATCCTAGGGATGTTGAGATGAGATTAAATCCCGTCGCCTATGAGAAAGAGACCTGGGTAGTATTTAAAGTTATATATTTATAACAACTGTCTATTTAGATGACGATGGAGGGTATTCCATTGGGGCCCGATGCTATATTGCTCGGGGATTACTTAAGTTGAAGATTTAAGTTTCTTTAAGCCAATTCAGTGTAATTCATGAATAGTTGATAATAAATGTAATATGTAAACCACCAGTAAACTTCAATGCATATGCAACCCTTTAAACTGTTTTCTATTTAGTTCATAAATACATCATGCTATAATATTATGAAATATATGTGAGGATTTGACTTATATGTTCATTGTGTTGTTCCCTATTGAGCTAGGATGTAGCTCACCCTTTAGACTATAAATCATAGGTCCTTTGCTTGCTGCTGCTGAGGTTTCGGGAGACGCGGACCCGGGTGATTCGGATTACGTGCATGGGGACGAGATAAAGCCTCCTCCCGAGGACTTCTTCTAGGAGACTTCGCTGTGTACTTTGATAGGGAGAGTTTTGAAAGCATTTTATGCGGCTTGGTATGTCAAGCCTTTATTTTGAGAAACAATGTATTTAAATAATATAATTTTTTTGGCGAACCATCTGAGGTGATCTGTTTATCACTGATGGTTTGGATCGGTTCTCTGTTCATGTGTCGGCATGAAAGTAGAACCGTCTTTTGAGTTTATGCCTAGATTAGCATATTTATTTCTGCATCGTGCAGTTAATTGTCTTATCTTATTCATTTGTTGCTTACTATACCAATGTTCCACGTAGATCTATGGGGCACGGTCTGGAGGACCGTGCTGATGGCACGGGTTTCGAGGTGTCAAAATCCGAGCTATCACAGAAGTTGGACGGAGTTTCAACGTGAATTCTTCAGGAATCCCATGAGCAAAACCAATGAGTTACGTCAGAAAATTCTAATCTATGCCCAATAACCTACTGAAACATTTCATGAATGTTGGAAACGTTTTAAAGAATTAGTTAAAAATTGCCCTAATCATCATATTCCAAGGTGGCAACAAGTCCAGAGTTTAACAACAGATTGATCCCAGAAGAAAGGCGTATGATTGATGCATCTTGTGGGGGATCATGTGCTACGAAAGAGGCTGAAGAAATTTGAACATTGTTTGAGAGATTATGCCAAACTTCAATACAAAATGAGACCTTGGGAAGAACTAACCTACATATGACAACTAAATCCCATGTGTTGACAAAAGTTGGGCTGTACGATGTCAACAACAATACCTCTACTTTATCAACAAAAGTTGATATGTTTGTTGGTGTGAGATTTTCTGGGTTCTTCTCGATTTTCGTTGAATCAGTAGCTCCAATTCTGTCTAGGTGGACTCTAGCGATGAAACGTTTGAAATGATGGAGGTAAAATAACATAAAAAAAGGATTTTCTAGGAAGGTTCCTTGTTTGTTTGTGATCGTCAACTACAGATATTTATCGACACTGCAACATGTCAATGATCACGCTTAAGAGTGGGTGTGGATTACTTCTATACTGAATCGTCCGCTTGTGAACGTCAGCAGCAATGTCTCTTTCAAATTTAGATAGTTTAATTTCCCTTTTATTTCCCTTTATAGTTATGGTTTTGGTCGGTTTAGATTTCCCTAATTTTATTGTGAATTTGGTTGCGTGGGAATTTATTAAAATTTGTTAGATTTAATGTTCTAGTCTTATCAGGTGTCTAATTAATTTTCTACTATTCCTATCCTTACTGAAAGTTTAATTAATTAAGTGTCCTAATGCTATTAGAAGTTCGATTAATCTTAGTCTCTTAATCCCATTAGGAGTCTAATTATGATCAGGTTTCTTAATTGTACTAAGAGTGCACATATAGCAGTTCTAATGAAACTTTAATTAAATCTAGCATGCTAGTTATGTTGGAATTCTAACTAAAGCAAGTGTACTGATTGTATTGGAATTTTAATTGAAATAGAGAACTAATTCTTCTAAAATTCTAATTTAAAGCATATGAATTAATTTTTGTTAGAATCTAATTAAAAAAGAAAATAAACTGATTTTTTTATTAAAAGTCTAATAAATAAGCAAATTTTATTTAAATTCTAACTAAAGCAATGAATTGACTACACTAAAAATCTAATCAAAGCAACGAATCAATCATACAGAATTCTAATTAAAGCGAGAAATTAACCAATTAAAATCTAATTTAAAGAAATTAATTAATCATGCTAAAATCTAATTAACTTAATTAATTAATCATGTGGAAATAAAATAAATCTACTAATTCATTATACTGAAGAACTAAGAAAGGAAATTAGTTAATTTTAAAATTCCTACAAAAACAAAAGATTTTTGGCCCGCTATGCTAAGGAGGATTGGCTTCATTCCCGAGTACCCTCCGTAAGCTCTCTTGGGCAAATCGGATGGCTGAGATTAAAAATAAATTAAATTTCAGGCTGTAAAATAGTATATTTAGATTTTTGGAATTGATTTTGGAATATAATTATGGATTAAATAAAAAAACTAAAGTTCTAGAAAACTAAATTAATTATGGGTTTTTAGAAATATTAAGTTAAGAAATTAAAACTAGAAATTTAAAATTCAAGACTGAATTCGGGTCCGAAATCAGAAAATCAGACCGTATGATTAAGGACTGGTTCTAGAATTCGAGGATTAGAACTAGAAATTAATGATAGGATTGTAGATTAAGGTTTTAGAACTGAATTAAAGTTTAGGATCAGTGTATCGGACCGATAGATTAAGGATTGGTTCTAGAAACAGAGAACTAGAACCAGATATAGAGAATTTCGATCCGAAAAGGGTGCTACGGTCTAAGACTAAAAATAAAAACTAATAGAATTCCTAAATCTAGAGACTACGGCCGTGAATTAAAAAAATTAAATCCTTACCTAGGGTCAGGGCTGTGGAGAGAAATCTCGAAGATTCAGTGCTTGAATTTTGAAATCATGACTAAGTTGTGTTATGGGTTTGTCCTCGGAGTTCTATGGTTTCGAAATTCCAAAAAAATCCGTTCTCTCTCCTACTGTTTTTTTTTTTTGGTCGAATTAAGAAAAAAATCTTTTATAGGTTTTTCTTCAATTACGCGCCATTTTTCGGGCGTTTAATTGAATTCCACTCTGGTTTATCGGCGTTTAATCGCTTTGAGTTGGTCACCGACTCAGTGAGCAATCGACTGACTTGCTTAGTGAGTTTCCTAGTCCTAATAGCATTAGGGCTAATTGCACGCCAGTTTAGATGTGTGCAATCTGATTAAGCGATTCTTCAGAAGCGCTCAATCAAGGAAACTTAGGGGTCAAGGGTAGTGAGGCTAGGTCGGGCGTAGGCCAATTGCGCGTTGGTTCTGTGGCTTGCAATCCGATCGCACGTCTGATTTCAAGCGTGTGATCGAGTCTCGATATAGTCTAAGAAAGAAAGTTTGGCCTGAAAGGTAGATTGATTGCATGTTTGTGGTTTGGCGTGTAATCGAATTACGCGGGGTTTCAGGCGCTTAATTTGAGGTTGTTCGGGCCTGGTCTCTAGTCTGAAATGCGAGACTATTGTTTCAATCTACATTCCGATTATATACTATTGTTTCAGTATATAGTCTCTCGACATTGGGACCTGAGCCACAGAGCTATTATTTCAGCCCGTGTTTAGTCATGTACTATTGTTTCAGTGCATGGTCCCACATCGAGGGTCAAAAGATCAAAGGTTGACCAACAGGTTCGTATATTCCGAGAGGGCAAAATGGGGGTGTGTACAATGTTGTCCAAACAGATGAACATATTATTAGCTGCAATAAAATAAGCTCAAACTCCCACCACCCCCACTGTCTGCCCAATTTGTGAACACCCAGGTCACATGGCAACGAGTGTCCAACCACTCTGATGATCTTTCTTGAAGAGCTTACTCTTCAAGAGCAGGTGAATGTGACGCAGTCATATCATCGACAAGAAAGGAATGTGTACTCCAACACTTATAATTCAAAATAGAAAAATCACCTTAACTTAGGATGGGGAGGATCGAACCAAATCGGACAGGCGAACCAGCAATACAGATCTAACACATCAAATGGACAACAGGGTTTTCGTCCACAACTAAATTCTAACTTTCGACAGAATTGAAGTTATCATCACCCAAATTTTGAGTATCGAAAAATCAGAATTTCAATCAATCTAATACCGCTAGTTCAAAAGATTCTGATTTGGAAGAGAAGGTTATGCGGAACATGCAAGTTTTTCAACAATAATCTATGCAAGCTATTCAGCAGATGATGAATGACCACTTGAGTCATTGGACTAATCAAATGAGTCAAAGAGAGGAAGGCAGGCTTCCCAGCCAACCCATCAACAACCCTCGAGGTCAAGCATAGTCTAATGAAGGACTATCGACTAGTCATCAGTTGAAAGTTGTCACTGTGTTGAGAAGTGAAAGAGTGATCGATAATGAAGTAAAAATCTCTTTGGAATCTGAAAAGGAAGAAGCAGTAAAGGACAGAGAGCCAGAGATAAGAAAAGAGAGGGAGTCTCCTGAAATTGTCCAACTGGAACCTGAAGAAAACTCAGAACTTGAATCCACTCCCCATACCCCAAAGGCACCATTCCCTGAGTGCTTGACATCTCCATCTAGAATGGGGAAGGGTTTATCAAAAATGGAGGAAATCTTTGAAACATTCAAGCAAGTAAAGATAAATCTTTCATTACTTGAAACAATCAAACAAGTTCCTGAGTATGCCAAATTCTTCAAGGATTTGTGCACCCGTAAGAGAATGACACGTTCTCAAGTGTCAAAAAAAGTGTTCATGATTAATCAAGTCAGCTCGATATTAAAATTAGAAGCACCACAGAAACTCAAGGACCCTGGAGTCCCAACTGTTCCATGTGTTATAGGTGGGCAACCAATTGGTAAGACACTACTGTATTTGGAAGCAAGTGTCAACCTGATCCCATACTCAGTATATGAGAAATTAGGACTAGATGAATTGAAACCCACTGCTGTCACACTCCAACTTATTGATAGGTCAGAAAGAAGACTTAGGGGTATCATCGAGGATGTTTTGGTTGGAATAGATAAATTTGTCTTTCCAGTGAACTTCGTTGTCTTGGATATGGAACCACCAGTTAAATCAACAAATCAAGTCCCAATTATTCTTGGGCGTCCGTTTCTTACAACTGCAAATGCCTACATCAATTGTCGAATGGGAGTCATGGATGTTTCTTTTGGAAACATGAAAGTCAGGCTGAATATATTTCATGCGGTGAACCATTTCTCTAATGAGGACGAGGTTGACTGTTTCTGCATCGATTAAATGAATGAAGTAGTGGATGAATTTTTACCATCAATGCTAACCAAAGAAGAACTCGAAATTACTTTATTGGCCATCTCCGAGGAAAAAGGAAATGAAGAGAAACACCCACACAAAATGAGGACGGCCTCATCAAGTCAAGACGATAAGTCATAGAAGAATAAGGCTAAGGTAGAACCATTACCCATTGAGAAAAAGGCAGAACTGACACCATCAATCGAGCCGTCAACAACTGTTGAATTAAAACAGTTACTTGAGTCACTTAAATATGCTTTCTTGGGACCTCAAGAAACGCTTTCGATAATAATTTCATCTATATTGTTGAAAAAGTAAGAGCATAATTTGCTGAAGGTGCTTAAAGATCACAAAGAAGCTATCAAACGGACTTTAGCCAATCTAAAAGGGATTAATCCGTCAGTATGTATGCACAAAATATATCTGGAGGATGATAACACACCATCGAGAGAGCCACAGAGACGACTTAATCCAAACATGAAAGAAGTCGTTTTAAAAGAGATCATCAAGTTACTTGATGCTGGAATCATCTATGCAATCTTCGATAGTGAATGGGTAAGTCCAGTTCAAGTTGTTTCCAAAAAGTCAGGGATTACAGTAAAAGAAACTACTGAAGGGAAATTGGTGCCTACTCGCGAGACTACTAGGTGGCGTGTCTGTATCGATTATCGGAGATTGAATACAGCCATCAGAAATGATCATTTTTTCCTTCCATTCATTGATCAAATTCTTGAGAAGATGGCATGGCAGAAGTTATACTATTTTCTCGATGGATATTCGGAGTACAACCAAGTGCCTGTATTTCTAGCCGATCAAGAGAAGACAACGTTCACGTGTCCTTATGGTACTTTTGTATATCACAGAATGTCATTCGGACTTTGCAATGCTCCAACCACCTCTCAACAATATATATTAGCCATATTTTCGATATGATTGACAAATTCATCGAGGTATTCCTGGACTACTTCTCTATTTTGGGAAGACCTTTGAATTATGTTTGCATCACCTTTCACAGGTATTGCAACATTGTGTAGAATCCAATCTTGTTTTAAGCTGGGAGAAGAGTCATTTTATGGTTCGATAAGGAATAGTTTTGAGGCATATCATATGAAGAAAAGAAATTGAAGTCGGCAAGATAAAAGTTGATTTAATTGCTAATTTGCCACTACCAAAAAGTGTTCGCCAAATTCGATCATTTTTGGGTCATGCTAGATTTTACAAACGATTTATCAAAGATTTTAACAAGGTCGTTAAACTATTGTGCAACTTGCTTGGAAAAGATATTCCGTTTGAATTTGATGAGGACTACATGAAAGCCTTTTTGAAATTGCGAGAGTTGTTATCAAATGCTCTGATAATCCAACCTCTGAATTATTCACTCCCTTTTAAACTCATGTGCGATGCATCAGACTATGCTATTGGACCAGTCCTAGGGCGAAAGATAGGTAAATTACCCCATGTAATTTACTACGCCAGTAAGACACAGATTGATGCGTAATTAAATTACACCACAACCGAGAAGGAATTATTAGTTGTAGTGTATGTGTTGGATAAATTTTGTTCTTATTTGCTCGGGTCCAAAATAGTAGTCTTTTCATACCACTTTGCGTTGGCGAAAAAGGATATGAAACTAAGGTTGATCCGATGGATCTTGCTCCTCTAAGAATTTAACTTTGAAATCAAAGATAAAAAGTGGATTGAAAATATTGTGGCTGATCATTTGTCACGAATTCTACCTAAAGAATCATCTATGTCGGAAACTATCCGTGACACTTTCCCGGATGAGAAATTAATGTCAATAGATATAACAGCTACAAAAATTCCTTGGTTTACGAACATCGTGAATTATTTGGTCACTGATAGAATTTTTACGCAATGGGTAGAAATGATAAGAATCTCTTTTTCTCCGAGATAAAATACTACTTTTGGGATGAGCCACATTTATTCAAATTCTGCTCAGGTCAAGTCATCAAAAGATGCAAACCAGAAGAAGAACAACTGAGTATTATGAATTTTTGTCATGCTAGGGTGGAGGCCATTTTGGAGGATAAAAGACCGCACAGAAAATTCTTCAAAGCCGACTTTATTGGCCCTCCATCTTTCGGAATACAACAAAATTTTGCAAAGAATGCCGAAAATGTCAACAGCTCGGAAATATTTCGAGATAGAATATGATGCTATTTGCAATTTTGGTTGTCAAAATTTTCGATGTATGAGGGATCGACTTCATGGGTCTTTTCCCCCCATCATTCGATTATCTATAAATTTTGGTAGCTGTCGATTATATTTCAAAATAGGTAAAAGTTGTGGCAACAAGATCGAACGACCATAAAGTGGTGGTCAAATTCTTGAAGGAAAATGTGTTCAACAAATTTGGGATTCACCGAGCAGTCATTAGTGATGGCGGTTCACACTTCTGCAATAACCACTTTGCCACTTTAATGAGGAAATACGATGTCACCCACAAGGTGGCAACACCATACCACCTGCAAACAAGTGGTCAAGTAGAAGTGTCAAATCGGGAGATCAAGCGGATTTTAGAAAAAAATGTGCGACCAGATAGGAAAGATTGGTCAAATCGTTTATCTGATGCTCTTTGAGCATATCACACTGCATTTAAAACACCGATTAGAATATCGTCCTTTAGAATTATGTATGAGAAAGCTTGTCATCTCCTAGTTGAATTGGAACATAAGGCATTCTGGGCTATAAAGCGATTTAATTTCAACATGTAAGAGGCATGGTCTAATCGCAGGTTACAATTGAACGAGTTGGAAGAGCTAAGCTGTGATGCGTATGAAAAATTGAAGCTGTACAAGGAGCGATATAAAAGATTGCACGATCAATCAATTTTTCGAAAAGAATTTCACGTAGGACAAAAGGTTTGGTTGTTTAATTCCAAGCTTAAACTCCATTCAGGTAAATTAAAGTCGAGGTGGGAAGTTCCCTTTCAGGTCGTATCCACTACTGTACACTATGCAATTGAGGTCAAAAATCTTAAAGATAATCGAATTTTCAAGGTGAATGGGCAATGGCTTAAACCAATGACCTAACTGAGGATTGAATCAACATACCTCAATGACCCAGAAAGATAATAACCGAATGGTCGAGCTGCCGACACATAAACTCAGCGCTTCCTGGGAGGCAACCCAGTGTGTTTTGATTCTTCATGTTAGAAGTCAAGAGTCTGTCTCAATCGATTGAATTTGAGAAAAGTCAATCGATTGACCTTGTATTTTGCTCAATTGATTGAGAATTATCTTTATCAATCGATTGATGTTCAGTTCAAAACATCAATTTGAAGTCATCTCTCGCCTCTTTAATGTTGCCAGGCCGATCGGTACTGCATTCATGTCAATCGATTGATAATGAAATTTCAATTGATTGACATAAATCTTAATTGATTGCCAGTTTTCGATATTGAAGCATCAATCGTCGTGTCTTTTCAGTGGCCGATAAGTCAAAGAGTTATCATAATGTAAATCGATTGAGACTTCCCTCTCAATCGATTGACCTGACAAGCTACTTAATCTCTCCACTTCTCAAGAAGTCAAACGTCCCGACTTTTCACGAAAGGCTTCATGTCGATATCTCAATCGATCGACATTATGGTTACATGAAAAGCTATTCATGTCGCATCCACGTCCCAATGTCAATTGAAAATCCCCACGACGTGGTTCAATGTCAATTGATTGAAATCCATAACTCAGTCAATTGACGAAAGGAAGATAAAAAGGAACAGCCGTGGTCCCTTCTTCACAAGTTCCCTGCAAGTTCAACTGAGCCATTCATATCTCCTAAAATTATCCTCGTACGATCAAAATGGCAGCACCTGGACCTCAGATCTATTGACCACCCTATCCTGACAACAATCCCATGCGAATCCCTAACGATGATTATGTGAACTGGCAATGTCAAACCAAAAATTTCTTCGATCTTACAAAGTTTCGTCATATTGTCGAAGTTGCCCATTCAATCGAGTTTATCGAAGCCTTGCACCTGGAAATGCTGCTTGTACCTCCTCCTATCAATGTTTCATTACATCTCATATGCCTTTTCTACCAGAATATGGAGTGGGTGTCGGCACCACAATCTCTGATGGGTTTTGCCTTCATCCGCCTACGGATCGATAATTGGACGTATAATTTGCACACCGCTGATCTCGCTCATGCATTTAACTTCTACATTTTTCGCCCATTGAACCATCATATCGATCCGACCATCGATCTCAGCCAAGAGATCATGATAAACAATATGTGTGCTGGTAGGCAAGGCTCGAGAATGTCAACAAAGCACACAATTTTACCAATGGACATACTGTTTTGGGACATAGTGATATCCAATAACTTGCTTTCGCATGGTACCAAAAGTGAGAGGACAAAGAATCGGGTGGCAGCACTGTATACGGCCCACACGAACACATGGTTCGACGCACCTGGATTGATGCTTGAGGAAATGTGGAGGTGTCACAAAGACATCGTTATCACCATAGTCACAAAAATCGCCAAATATTTGAAAAATTCACGAATAATTCGCGAATTTAAGGTCTCTTGAATTATTCCTGATTTGTTCGCAAATTTTTCAAAAATTCACCATATCCCCAAACTTCGCGAATAATTCGCGAATTATTCCCGAATAATTCTCGAAATTTTCAAAAAAATTAAAAATTTCAATTTTTAAAAATTTTTTAAATCTTTTAATTTTTTTAAAATTTTTCTCACCAAAATTTCCTCCGAACTTCCCGATTTTGCCAGATTTTTCCGAATTTTAACATTGTCGAACTATTGCCGAACCTCGATTTTGTGACTATGGCTATCACCACCGCGCCACGCAAATGGGAGGCTATCCTCCTCCACTTTCCACACTATGTCATACATCTTTTGGACCAGATCGGGTGCACGATTTTTGATGATGAAGAAATGGGTGATATGCAGCTCTACCATTATGGCACAAATGTGTAGGACAAAAGCATTAAGGCCATTTTAAGAGTTACGCCACCGCCTCTCGATATTGATGAGATACTTCCTCCTCCTCCCCGACCTCGTCTTGAAGAGGTCTCTGATTTTAGCGCCGAGGTAGCAATTGCTCGCCTCGAGGCATGGATGGATGGGTTGAGTGCAACGGTTGGAGGTATCAATCGACGATCCCGATTTCAGAGTTCCCTTCTCATGCGGATTGCCCGAGAATCATTCCCGGGGCAAGCCGACGACTTCATCGCAGGAGTGTGAGCAGTGATGGATGGAGAGGGAGATGTCGAAGTTGATAATGATGATGTTGTTTAGTTTGTTTGTTTTATATTTGGTTTAGTAGTTTGTATTTGTGTTGTTTTTATCTTTATGTGTTTGATTAATCATAGTTTGTGTTAGGATGTAATATTTTCTTTTATTTAATCTGGATTTTGCAATGTTAGGGAAGACTTTTTGTAATCAAATCAAATTGGTTGGATGAAAAGTTGGTATGTTTGGCGTGTTATTTTTCTTTGTAATTTCGGATTGGTGCACAATTTCATCAGTCAATTGATCGAGAGTAATTTTTCAATCGATTGAGAATTTTAAGTGCTGAAATTTCACAAGGAAATTAAAACTGTCAATCGATTGGGAAGCCTTCCTCAATCAATCAACTGAGACCCATGTCAAAACTAATATGGATTGATCTGACAATGGAAAAGCAATCTGGGCATACTCAATCGATTGAATTGAAAAATTCAATCGATTGACTATAATTGGAATTCCAAAAGGGACAGAAGATTCTAAACTTACACGCTGGCATATTTGAAACTTCTGTTTTTAATGAAGCAATTGCTTCTATCCGCCCAGCCAACTTTCCTGATATAATTTATCAATTGACTGATACTTGAATATCAATCACTTGACTGATGCAAGTTTCTGAAAGACTACATCACTCATCCCGAAAATCCAGTTTCGAGTCCAGTCTTTAGAGTGTCGTGTTTTAGGAAATTTCTTCTTAATTTAACCATCCTTTAGGTTAGAATTTCTAAAACATCCCCTTAGTCAAGAAAATCAATCATCCTCAAACATTGTGATATGGATTCGATCAAGTATCGTATCCGATCGTTAGTTAGGAGATTGGTGGAATTGGCCCAAAAACGTACGCGATACCACTCGCCTAGACCACCTCTCGATTTGTCAAAGTTTGAGGTCGTTGATTTGGAATCAATATCTCTCACGCCACCATCACCACCTCGTTCCCCAGTTCCTCCATCAGGCAGTATCGGCATCACCAAAGAGATGTGACGATTGATGTTTCCAAGGCCAAAGCCAAGGATGGCTACCGATGATGACTAAGGGATAGGAGTTAGTTTAGGGTTTAGATTTTAGAGTCTTTTAGAGTTAATTTTCCTTTTAAATGTTTTAGATTATTAGGTTCTTTTAATTAGTGCACTAGAATAGTTTCTTTTTGCTTTCAATAAGTGTAGTCGATTGCACGTTATTAATGAAAATATAATTTAGTTAAAAGTCTTGTTTCAATGATTAGATGCTCAAGTCAAAATACTTTTCACCTGGTTTGCCTTTTAGTTCTCGATTGCATTTAACAGGTTTGGGGGACACATACACCTTCAAAAAGCAAACCGATGAGGACATTGGATACCACAGGTTTGGGGGTGAGAAGTCATGTTTAGATGAAAAAAAAATATATAGTTCTGGGGCTATTCACGGAATTTTAAAAGTGTATAAGTCAATCTGTGACAACCCGGATTTTGGCACCCAGAAACCCTACCTCCAGACCGTGCCCCAAAACTGTGCACAGAACATTGGTATATCAAGCACAAATTAAATAATTAAAGCAAATAATCTCATAAAGCGGAAACAGTTAATATGTTCAACTGGCATATGCAAAAGACAGTTCTACTTTCATGCCACTGCATGAACAGAGAACCGACCCAAACCATCGGTGATATACAGATCACCCCAGATGGTTCACCAAAAGAATAATTTAATTTAATTACATGTTCAATAAAATAAAGGCTTGACATACCAAGTCGTACAATCTGCTCTCAAAACTGACTCTCTATCAAAGTATACAGCAGAGTCCTCTAGAAGAAGCCCTCGGGTGGAGGCTCCAACTAGACTCCAGGCACGTAATTCGAATCACTCGAATCTACGTCTCCCGAAGCCTTAGCTGCTGCTATCAATGGACCTGCGACGTATAGTCTAAAGGGGTGAGCTACATCCTAGCTCAATAGGGATCAAACACAATGAACATATAGGTTAAAACTCACATATATTCCATGATACTTTAAGCATGATGTGTCTATGCTTTAGCTAGAAAAACGGTTTAAATCTGATGAATTGCATTCAAGTTTACTGGTAGTTAGTATGTCTTACTTTACTATTGATTTATCATGAATGACACTGAACAAGCCTAAAGCAAAACTTAAATCTTCAACTTAAATAATCCCCGAGCAATATAGCATCGAGCCCCGATGAGACACCCTTCATCGTCATCTAATTAGACAGTTGTAAAAATATTTTCCTTGGGAATACGACCCAAGCCCTTTTCTCACTAGGCGGCGGGGTTAAATATCACACAACATCGATAAACCTCCATACTGGTGTACGGATTCGCCGCCGTACCGGTCACGGATATCCTGTCGCGTCAGTCGTGGGTATCCCGCCACGTCGGTGGGGTATCCTATCAAACCTTAAATAACAAAAATAACATGTGCTTTACATATAGTTGTTCACCGTGTAAGTGTGTTATCTTATATTAGTTAGGCCTCAATAGTAATTATTCAATCGTATATATATATATATCCCTGAGATGTATACATAACTGCATCACACCTGATGCCTTTATTACTTTCTCATCCCCTGGGGATGTCTCAATCTCATTAGAATACTTGTTCTTAATTTCTTGCATCACACTGATGCCTTTATCATATTCTTGGTGTCACACACGCACCCATTTTCACAAAGCTTTTCATAGTTAAAATAATTTCAAGTCTGATAATTATCTCACTACATACATGCTCTTGAAATTAAAATATATGTTCAAGGTGTTCCCTACCTCAATTCTCTGAAGGTCCAAGCATCAAGGTCCCACGCGGCTCCTTGTGCTCGCTTTCACACGTATCACCTATGGTACATCATAACACATGAAATACATCACTAAAGATGTAATGAAGAAGGTCCTGGACCCTCCCTGAATCTCAAAGAAAACTTAGAAAGTTAAGCAAAACTGTCAAAGTCGATTAATCGATTCCCAAAATCGATTAATCGAAATACAATTCGATTAATCGATTCCCAAAATTGATTAATCGAAACCAAAATCGATTAATCGATTCTCAAAATCGATTAATTGAGATTTGAATTCGATTAATCGAAGTCTCCAACATAAAGCAGTCGATTCTTAAATCGAGTGGTCGAAATTCTGAAATCGATTAGTCGATCTCAAATCGATTAATCGAAATCTAAAATCGATTAATCGATTTTCAAACTCGATTAGTCGATTTCTCCAGGTCTCTTTTTTCCAGCCACTGGAGGTACCCAGTCGATTAGTTGATTTCCAAATCGACTAATCGAAATCCAAATCGATTAATCAAAATACAATTCGATTAATCGAAATCGGGCTTTCATGACTTTTCAACTTCTAGGCCAAAATCGATTAATCAAACTTCAATTTCGATTAATCGATTTGGCCAAATTCAGCCCCCTTTCGGGCTGATCTTCCAAATCTTCTTCAACCTATTTTTCTTTTTTTTTCTAAGCCTTTATCCTATGATTTTAAGTATTCTTGACTATAATTAAACTTCTACAATCTACGCTTTTAATTCAATAAAATTAACCTCAATCAAATCTCAATTTGATTGGATCTAGAGGCTGGAAAGGCTAGGGTTCCAGCTTTGGCTCTAACGGATCCTTTGCTGTCCAATCTCCCTTCCAACAAGCCATAATAACTCCCTTGCATTAACTAGCTTCTCCCTCTCTCTCTCTCTTCTTTACTCTCCTTAACAATCCAATAAATGACTTTAGGGTTCTTTAACCCTTATATCCCTACTCTCTTTGTGTTGAGCACATACACCCAAGATAAGCGTATGTGATTCTCATTTAACCTCACACTCCACACACTTACATCATTTTTACATCACATCCGTTCATCACCTCTCCAGTCAATTAGCGAACTCCCACTTGGTCAAACCTATGACCAGTAGGGCACGGATCCCAAGGTCACTGTTCAACGTAAATTTTTAGGATATTACATTCTCCCCACCTTGGGAATTTTCGTCCTCGAAAATAATCCAAAGGTGCTGGCTTTGGTACCCTGCACACTGGGGTGCCACGTACCCACACACAAAACGACGAACACATTACACAATAGAAGAAGACCAAATAACGTAAGTACACAAAATTTGGTTCTGTATTTCATTATAACTTTGCAAAAATTACATCGTTGAGTATTTACAGTGTTTGAATTTACAATAAAAAAGAAATATCCCCCGCTAAAACTCACGCGGCCCCCTCGCTAGCCGAATTGGTGTCTTTGGGCAGTGCTCGACACAAGGGCTTGGTGGTGGTGGGGTCGTCTCTTTACATGGGTGACCCGTCTCAGGTGGCTGCTTCGGCTGCTATGGCGCCGAGCCAGATGCATCGGTCGCCGAGGTACTCGAGTGGAAATCGGCACCCGTATGGAAAGCAGTCAGGCCCGCGATCCAATCGGCCTCCTACGTGAGGCGCTGCTGGTAGTTCAACAGATAGAGTAGCGCAGTGTATGGAACATCAAAAAGTCCATCCGTCGATTCATCCGCTCGTTGTTGGCCTCCATCCTAGCCAACACATCCTCTATCGTCGGAGCCTAGCGAGCCGCTCGCCAGCGATATATGAAGAAGTCGGTGTGGCCGTCGCTAACTGTGCTGGCGGCGTAGGTGAAGCGGTGGTATGGGAGGGTGCCCCTCTGCTGGTGGCTCAACCGGGTGTGCCCCACCCACGGGTGGGTCCTGATGTGGTGGTGGGGGTGGTGGTGGTGCTACTCCTGCTGCTGCTGGAACTAGACCCGGAGTCGGTAGGGTCTGCTTCAGTAAATTGTAGCTACGGCTCCATGAAGAGTTCAAAAACGTCTTCACTCGGTTCGTCGCCCGCTCCTCATAGGGCGATATCGCGTACTCGAGAGCGTTGGAGTAAAACTCCAACATGCTCGAGAAGCCGAGCGTAGGGCATCTTCTCCTTGGGCCTCAAGTTTCCCTTCATCAAGTTGCCCTTAATGTATCTCATCCCCTCTAGGATAAGCATTGTGGCGTCAAACCAACTGCCACAAAAAGCCGCATAGAGTGCCTGTTGTACCAACTCTACCCGCTCAGTGTTGTGGCGCATCGGGTAGAGGTTGCACTTGATTATGGAATCAAGCATCCACATGTAGTGGGGAAGGTCGACCCTCCTAATGGAGGATCTCGACCCCTTCTTCCCGTTGGTCATGCGGGTCATGACCTCCTCAAATCTCACCTCCTCCATGAAGGGTGGAAGGAGGGTGGTCTCGGGTGTAAAGTCAAGGTAACACTCAATGACCTCGTGTATGTGGCGATGGGTGAATGTGTAGTCGTGACCCTCAATGGTGGTCTTGACTACGTCGTCGGTAGGGCCGTCCACGAGCCCTTGGTAAAATAGTCGAACCAACCTCGGGTAGTAGGACCCACAGATTGGTTTCAAAAGGTTGCCGAGACCGGCATTTTGGAGGTAATTATGAGCCCATTGGGTCTCATCCGGTACATCGATATTTGTGAAGAGGGTTTGATCGATGATGTACTCGATCTCAAAGGTCTTAGCATCCCACCACTCATTGGGTTGAAGTACGTTAGTGGGCGGTGGCAGCATGGGGGTAGACTCGCGCAAAGACGCGCTCGTCGAATCTGAGGTGGTCTCCAATGCCGACGGTGATGGAGTCCTCACCGGTGATGGGGTAGGTGGTGGTGGTGCGACATTCTTACGCCGGACCAGGAGTTTAGAGGTTGCCTTCTTCGAAGACAATCAGGTTTTTGGTGGCATGGTTGTGAAAATTTTGAGAAAACTAGGGTTTATATGCCTTGAAATGAAAAGAAGAACGAATCTAGGGTTTTTTACCTTAGGTGTTTGAGCCGAATGCAAACGATTTCATTCCGAAATCGATCTAAACCCCAGAAACCCTAGCTCTTCAAGCCGCTTGGAGAAGAAGAGAGCAAGGCGCACAAAAATAAAAGGCAAACTTGATTCCGAATGGGGAGAAATCCCCTTTGATTTATATATATAGGCCCTGGCTCGATTAATCGATTTCCAAAGTCGATTAATTGAGATTCAAAACTAGTTTAAGCGGTGTGAAATCGATTAGTCGAAACTCAAAATCGATTAATCGAAATCGTATCCATTAAAAATTTTAAGTTTTAGAGTTCACTGGTGTGAGCCAGTCGATTAATCGAAATTTCAAAATCGATTAATTGAGGTTCACTTCGATTAATCGAAATCAGCAGTCCTTCAAATTTTTTCCAATTTCAGTAAGTAACTCGATTAGTCGAACTTCCAGTTCGATTAATCGAAATCTCAAATCGATTAATCGAATTTTACTTCGATTAATCGAAATCGTAAAATTTCTTCAAGTTTCTCTAAAATTTTGAAGTTATTCGATTAGTCGAATCCCCATATCGATTAATCGAAAACCTAAATCGATTATTCGAACCCAAAATTGATTAATCGACATTTGACTTTGTCATTTTTCTGAATCCCTATCAAATTTCCAATTACTGGCACATGCCAGTCGACTAATCGACCAAAATCGATTAGTTGAATTTCCAAATCGATTAATCGATTTGAAAATCGATTAATCGGTTTTGATAAGATTTCTCCATATGTAAAAGTTTTCATGTTTGCTTGATTCTTCTTGGTAAACCATGATACCAATTGGTCGTGGGATCTTCAAAATACATCATTACGGCCATGTTGAATTTCCAATATCGTGTCCAACACTGTATTCGAGACTCCATGTGGATAATATTGTCCTTTTAAATAAATTGATCATAAGATCAACATTGAATTACAACATATGATTTAAACCCACAAACATGCTTGCGGTGATACAATTTTAACTCTCAAGTTGTCGCAAACAAGGCCGGATATTGTTCTTTCACGTCGGCCTCTCGTTCCCATGTAGCTTCTTCGGCCGGATGGTGCTTCCATCGAACAAGTACTAATAGAATAACTTTCGTCCGCAACACTTGTTCCTTTCGATCCAAAATCTCCACCGGCTCTTCGATCATAGTCATGTCCTCATGCATCTCAAATGATTGACCGCTTAACACGTGGTCAGGGTCGTTAAGGTACTTCCTGAGCATAGACACATGGAAGACATTGTGTACTGAATCGAATAACGGTGGCAATCCAATGCGGTAAGTAACTTCCCCTACTCGACCCAAAACTTCAAAAGGTCCAAGATAGCAGGGACTTAACTTCCCTCTCTTTCCAAATCTCATCACCCCCTTCATAGGTGACACTTTGATAAACACGCGTTTACCCACCTTGAAGTCTACACTCATCCGCTTGATATCGGCGTAGCTTTTCTGTCTGCTCTGAGCCGCTTTGAGTTTTACCCTTATCATCCGAACATAGGTGGCATTATCTTCAAGTATTTCAGGTCCCAAAATGAATTTCTCACCTATTTCTTCCCAATTGATGGGCGATCTACATCGCCGTCCGTAAAGTGCTTCATATGGTGCCATCCCAATGCTCGTCTGAAAACTGTTGTTATATGCAAACTCAATCAAGGGCAGATGTTGATCCCATGATCCTTGTAACTCTAACATACATGCCCTAAGCATGTCCTCAATGATCTGATTGACCCTCTCAGTCTGTTCGTCAGTTTGTGGATGGAATGTCGTACTAAAATCTAGTCGCGTTCCCATTCCTTCTTGAATTTTCTTCTAAAACTTTGATGTATATAATGGGCCACTGTCTAAAACAATGCTACTCGGAATCCCATGCAAATAGACAATCTCCTTCATATACAGCTCTACCAGTCTTCCCGTCGTGTACATCGTGTTGTAAGGCAAGAAGTGCGCTGACCTGGTCAATCGATCGACCACTACCCAGATGGCATTGTACTTCTTCGCAGTACGCGGGAGTCCAATGATGAAGTCCATAGAGATCGATTCCAACTTCCATTCCGGTATAGGTAGAGGCTGCAATAGTCCCGCAGGGTGTCTATAATCGATCTTGACTTGTTGACACGTCAAACACCGCGACACATACTCTGCCACATCATGTTTCAAGCCTCTCCACCAGTAGTTCTTTTTCAAATCATGATACATTTTTGTGCCTCCCGGGTGGATAGTATAGCTTGATTTGTGTGATTCATTCAGAATTGTTCGCCGCAGATCGACATTGTTCGGAATACAGAAGCGGCCCTTGAACAATAAGGAACCATCCTCCTTGATCGAAAACTCATATGTAATGCCTTCAGTTATATCTTGATGAATCTTTGTTAGCGCCGGGTCTTTCATCTGTAACTCATGCATATGCTCAAATATCATCGGTCTCACTGAGATATTAGCCAAGAAGGCTCCTATAGCTTGTGACTCGATGTTCGCATTATATAGTGCCAGATCTTCAAATAACTTCTATCGGTGCATACCCAAAATTAAACTAGCCAATTGAGCTGAACTCTTCCAACTCAAGGCATCGGCTACTACATTAGCCTTGCCTTTTGTGTAAACAGATATCTGAGGCTCTTATGATCGGTAAAAATCTCAAACGTCTCACCGTATAAGTAATGTCTCCAAATCTTGAGCGCAAAGATGACCGCTACTAATTCTAGGTCATGTGTCAGGTAATTCTTTTCATGCTCTTTCAACTGTCTCAACCCATACGCTATCACTTGTTTGTGCTGATTAAGCACACAGCCCAAACCAGTATACGAAGCATCACTGTATACTGCAAACCCTCCACTGCTTGAAGGTATAGCTAACACTGGAGCTGAAGTGAGTCTCTTCTTGAGTTCTTGAAAACTCTTCTCGCATGCCTCACTCCACTCAAACCTTGCATCTTTCCGTGTAAGTCTCGTGAGTGGTCCTGATATCTTTGAAAAACCCTCAACGAAACGTCGATAGTAACCTGCCAATCCAAGGAAACTACGAATATCGGTCATTGTCTTTGGTTGCTCCCAATTCACTACTACTTCGATCTTTGTTGGATCTACAGTGACACAAAGATTTGAGACGACATGTCCCAAAAAGCTAACTTTTTCTAACAAAAACTCACATTTGCTGAGCTTGGCATATAATTGGTGTTTACTTAGAGTCTGTAGGGCTATTTTCAAGTGTTTCTCATGCTCTTTTTCTGATTTTGAATAAATCAGGATGTCGTCAACAAACACTATTACACAAGAGTCTAGGTGTGGTTTAAACACCCTATTCATCATATCCATGAATGACGCTGGAGCATTTGTCAAGCCAAACGGCATCACTAGGAACTCATAGTGTCCGTATCGAGTCTTGAATGCAGTCTTCTGAATATCCTCTGCCTTGATCCTCAACTGATGGTATCTAGATCTCAGATCGATCTTTGAGAAATACTTTGCTCCTGGCAGTTGATCAAACAAGTCATCTATCCAAAGGGTATCGATTCTTAATGGTAAGTTTGTTCAATTGTCGATAGTCAATGCACAGATGTATTGACCCATCTTTCTTCTTTACAAATAAGACCGGTGCTCCCCATGGAGACACGCTCGGTCTAACAAACCCCTTGTCCATTAGCTCTAGTAGCTGCTCTTTCAACTCCTTCAACTTAGCAGGAGCCATTCTGTATGGTGCTTTAGAAACAGGCTCCGTTCCTGGTGCTGAGTCGATGACGAATTCTATTTGTCTCTCTGGAGGTAATCCAAGTAACTCCTCCGAAAATACATCGACGAAGTCTCGCACAACTGCTATTTTAGAGATCACATTCTTCTCCTCTTTTTGCTCCTTCAAAAATGCCAAGTATCCACTACACCCTTTTCTGATTAGTCGCTCGACCCTGACTGCCGAGATAAGTGGTAGGTGTGTCGACCTCTCTCCTCGAAATCTAAATGATCTCCTCGTGTTCGGTCTGAAAATGATGACCTTGTTCTTGTAATCTACCGTCGCACAATGGGTTGATAACCAATCCATGCCAAGGATCACGTCGAATCCTTGCATGTCTAATAGAATCAGGTTCGCCGGTAGCTCAAAGACATCTCCATCCATGACCCTCATGATCACGGAGTTGCAACCCTTCTCGGTATCAATCGCTTTCCCAATAGGAACTGTCACGGTTAAAATGAAGTCTAACTCTTTTGGGTCGACTTTCATCCTCTTGGTGAAGCGAGGTGTAACAAATGAGTGAGTAGACCCCGGGTCTATCAACACTCGAGCCTCGTATGTCACGTCGCTTCCCTTCTTATAAATTTGTAATGTACCTACTCATGCATACACATATATATATATATATATTATTTATTATCATACCAGAATTTATCACATGTAAGCTTTTTCTTATATTTTCTAAATATAGATGCACTTTTTCTATCTAAAAATTTCAAGAATTGAAATTTTTTATTTAAAAGGAAGCTCACCTTGAATCATATCATTTGTATTCTGAGCCTCTTGAGCTGTGACTACGTAGGCTCTCCCTTGGACGATCGACTTCCTTGCTTGTATAGGTCGTGGAATAGGTGTTGAAGCCGTCTTCCCTTTGTTCATCTCTGGGCACTCCCTGATCAAGTGGCCCACCTTACCACATCGATGGCGAACTCTATTTCTCTCTCTGGAGGCAATCCAGGTAACTCCTCCGGAAATACATCGGCGAAGTCTCGCACAATTGCTATTTCAGAGATCACATTCTTCTCCTCTTTTTGCTCCTTCAAAAATGCCAAGTATCCACTACACCCTTTTTTAATCAATCGCTCGACCCTGACTGCCGAGATAAGTGGTAGGTGTGTCGACTTCTCTCCTCAAAATCTAAACGATTTCCTCGCGTTGGGTTAAAAAATGACGACTATGTTCTTGCAATCTACCGTCGCACAGTGAGTCGATAACCAATCCATGCCAAAGATCACCACGTCGAATCCTTGCATGTCCAAAAGGATTAGGTTCGCTGGTAGCTCAAAGACGTCTCCATCCATGATCCTCACGATCACGGAGTTGCAACCCTTTTCAGTATCAACCGCTTTCCCAGTAGGAACAGTCACAGATAAAATGAAGTCTAACTCCTCTGGGTCGACTTTCATCTTCTTTGTGAAGCGAGGGGTAACAAATGAGTGGGTAGACCCCCGGTCTATCAACACTTGAGCTTCGTATGTCATGTCGCTTCCCTTCTTATAAATTTATAATGTACCTAATCATACATATACACATATATCGTGTTTATCATCATACTATAACTTATTACATGCGAGTTCTCTTATAGGAAATTTCCTAAATATAGATGCACCTTCTCTATTTAAAAATTTCTAGAATTGAAATTCTTTATTTAAAAGAAAGCTCACCTTGAATGATATCGTTTGTATTCTGAGCCTCTTGAGCTGTGACTGCGTAGGCTCTTCCTTGAATGATCGGCTTCCTCGCTTGTATAAGTCGTGGCATAGGAGCTGAAGCCGTCTTCCCTTTGTTCATCTCAGGGCATTCCTTGATCAAGTGGCCCACTTCGCCACATCGGAAACAACCCCGAGTGCCTGTCCTACAGTCCGCTGTCCTGTGAGGCTTGCCACACTTGGCACAAGTCTCACGAGGTGTGGAAGAAGCTGCTCGAGAAGCCCCCTGTGTGACTGTAGCGCCGGTAGTAATATCAGGGCTCTCGTAGCGTATCGGTTTCCCCAACGCAAGCAATGGAAATCTCTGCTGGTTGCTCTGTTGCGCCGGTCTCCCATAACCTCCTTGGAACGGTGGTTTCTGATTGTTTGGTATGAACCTCAGCTTTTTGTTCATCGGTTCATAATTCCCCGTTCTGCTCTGATTTGTGTTCCACCTTCCCTGTTGCTCTCTCTGACGGTATTTATTATTATTCTCTTCCTCTACTACGAGTGCTTTGCTCATGACCTCCCCATAGGTCCTTAGTTGGAATGGCGCTACTCCTCCCCATAGGTCCTTAGTCTGATCTCAACCCTTGTTGAAACCTTTTTGCTCTCGTCATCTCTGTGATGACGTAGTCAGGCATAAAGCGAGCGAGTCTCATGAACACCACTCCATATTCTCTCACACTCATCTTCCCTTGCACCAAGTGTAAAAACTGAATTTCCATCTGGTTCCTCACCACCTCTGGAAAATACTGCTTGTTGAATTCCTCGACGAACTCATCCCAAGTCCAGGGCAAATCTGGAGTCTCCTGAGCCCTAGTCCATGAAACGGATTTCCACCGAGGCCCAGCCTCTCCGGCTAACATGTAGGCTGCCCAACGGACACTCTCGTCCTCCGTGCACATCAGTACACTGAATACTTTCTCCATCTCACTCAGCCAATGCTCTGCCACTATGGGCTCTCCCTATCCAGAAAAGCTAGGAGGTCTCATTCTCCTAAACTCAGTAAAAGCAGATGATGCTGGCGGTGTCGGAGCCACTGGAGGTGTTGATGGCTGATGCTGCTCATGCGCTGTATGAGCTGCCAAAGATGCTGCCTGTTGAGCCATAGCAGCCGCCATGGTCTCCATGGTGTGCATCATCCTCTGACGCTCCTCCCTATCTTCATTTCTTTCTCTAACCCTTTCTTGTTCTCTCTGATCTTGATCCTAACAATCTCGATCACGGTTCCCTCCCTGATCTTGGCTCCCTTGGTCACCACTGCCAGAAGCCCCTCCATCTCCTATGGGTACTCTATTGGTATTCGAGATGAAATCATCTCGACTATGCAAGCTTCTACTATGGCCGCCCCTAGGTCGGCCCCTTCCTCTAGAAGACATAACGGTCTGCACGTGAAAACAAGGTTTTCATTAGCAGAAGTCCATATGTTCTGACAAAAGAATGATTGTCAGAGTTTCTAAAAGAATTGCTTTGATACCAACTGTGACAGCCCAGATTTTGACACCCCAAAACCCGTGCCAGATTGATACTCTCAAAACCCGTACACGAATATTGGTATATCAAGCACAAATTAAATAATTAAAGCAAATAATCTCATAAAGCGAAAACAGTTAATATGCCCAACTGGCATATGCAAAAGACAGTTCTACTTTCACGCCACTGCATGAACAGAGAACCGACCCGAACCATCGGTGATATACAGATCACCCCAGATGGTTCGCCAAAAGAATAATTTAATTTAATTACATGTTCAACAAAGTAAAGGCTTGACATACCAAGCCGTACAATCTGCTCTCAAACAGACTATCTATCAAAGTATACAGTAGAGTCCTCTAGAAGAAGTCCTCGGGTGGAGGCTCCAACTCGTCTCTAGGCACGTAATCTGAATCACCCAGATTTACGTCTCCCGAAGCCTCAGCTACTGCTATCAGTGAACCTGCGACATATAGTCTAAAGGGGTGAGCTACATCCTAGCTCAATAGGAAACAAACACAATGAACATATAGGTTAAAACTCACATATATTCCATGATACTTTAAGCATGATGTGTCTATGCTTTAGCTAGAAAAACGATTTAAATCTGATGAATTGCATTCAAGTTTACTGGTAGTTAGTATGTCTTACTTTACTGTTGATTTATCATGAATGACACTGAACAAGCCTAAAGCAAAACTTAAATCTTCAACTTAAGTAATCCCCGAGCAATATAGCATCGAGCCCCGATGAGATACCCTTCATCGTCATCTAATTAGATAGTTGTAAAAATGTATTCCCTGGGAATACGACCCAAGCCCCTTTCTCACTAGGCGGCGGAGTTAAATATCACACAACATCCCTGGGATGTAATTACGGTTACGGATAAACCTCCGTCTTTGGTATGCGGATTAACATGCATCGGTCACGGATATCTGCGCCGGTGTGGGTATCCCACCATGTCGGTGGGGTATCCTATCAAACCTCAAAGAACAAAAATAACATGTGCTTTACATATAGTTGTTCACCGTGTAAGTGTGCTATCTTATATCAGTTAGGCCTCAACAGTAATTATTCATTTGTATATATATATACATCCCTGGGATGTATACATAACCATATCACACCTGATGCCTTTGTTACTTTCTCATCCCCTGGAGATGTCTCAATCTCATGAGAATACTTGTTGTTAATTTCTTGCATCACACTGATGCCTTTATCACATTCTTGGTGTCACACACGCACCCATTTTCACAATGCTTTTCATAGTTAAAACAATTTCAAGTCTGATAATTATATCACTACATACATGCTCTTGAAATTAAAATACATGTTCAAGGTGTTCCCTACCTCAATTCTCTAAAGGTCCAAGCATCAAGGTCCCACGCGGCTCCTTGTGCTTGCTTTCACACGTGCCACCTATGGTAAATCATAACACATGAAATACATCACTAAAGATGTAATGAAGAAGGTCTTGGACCCTCCCTGAATCTCAAAGAAAACTTAGAAAGTTAAGCAAAACTGTTAGTCGATTAATCGATTCCCAAAATCGATTAATCGAAATACAATTTGATTAATCGATCGATTCCCAAAATCGATTAATCGAAACCCAAATCGATTAATCGATTCTCAAAATCGATTAATCAAGATTCGAATTTGATTAATCGATCCCAAATTGATTAATCAAAGTCTCCAACATAAAGCAGTCGATTCTTAAATCGAGTGGTCGAAATTCTGAAATTGATTAGTCGATCCCAAATCGATTAATCGAAATCCAAAATCGATTAATCGATTTCCAAACTCGATTAGTCGATTTCTCCAGGTCTCTTTTCTCTAGCCACTGGAGGTACCCAGTCGATTAGTCGATTTCCAAATCAACTAATCAAAATCCAAATCGATTAATCGAAATACAATTCGATTAATCGAAATCGGGCTTTCATGACTTTTCAACTTTCAGGTCAAAATCGATTAATCGAACTTCAATTTCGATTAATCGATTTGGCCAGATTCAACCCCCTTCCGGGCTGATCTTCCAAATCTTCTTCAACCTATTTTTCTTTCTTTTTCTAAGCCTTTATCATATGATTTTAAGTATTCTTGACTACAATTAAACTTCTACAATCTATGCTTTTAATTCAACAAAATTTACCTCAATCAAATCTCAACTTGATTAGATCTAGAGGCTGGAAAGGCTAGGGTTCCAGCTTTGGCTCTAACGGATCCTTGTCGCGTCGAATCCGGCTTTTGTTGCCCAATCTCCCTTCCAACAAGCCACAATAACTCCCTTGCATTAACTAGCTTCTCCCTCTCTCTCTCTCTTCTTTACTCTCCTTAACAATCCAATAAATGACTTTAGGGTTCTTTAACCCTTATATCCCTACTCTCTTTGTGTTGAGCACAAACACCCAACATAAGCATATGTGATTCTCATTTAACCTCACACTCCATACACTTACATCATTTTCACATCACATCCGTTCATCACCTCTCTAGTCAATTAGCGAACTCCCACTTGGTCAAACCTATGACCAGTCGGGCACGGATCCCGAGGTCACTGTTCAATGCAAATTTTTGGGATATTACACAATCGCTTGAAACCATTGAGTCAATCGATTGACTGATACACCTTTAGCCTAGAAGCATCCAACAGATTACGTAAAGTCAATCGATTAATTTACAAAAATCAATCGATTGACTATAGAATTTTCAGTTCAATAATCTTCTGAAAGCATGCATCAATCAATCGATTGAGACCATGTAGTCAATTGATTGAATGATATCTTGTAAACTTATAAATCCCGAAATGTGGTCTCATGACCTTTAAGTGTTAATGCCCGAAAATTCGTGAAAAATGTCAATCGTGCCATGTTTATTATACAAATTCTCATTCATTTTAAAACGAGTTAAAAAGGTGATTTTCATGATCCATGTCCAGGAAATTTGGCACCATCACCATGCTTTGGAACTTCTTCCTCGTTTTTTATGAGTGTTGGAAAATTTCAGAGTATCTTTGAATTTCATGCATAATTATTGAAATCTCATATATTTTATCTCGATTTGTTAATTTCACATGCTTTATATTATTGTGCTAGAACTCATTGTAGGTAAACTCAAGGAAAATAGGCATCATTACCATCATGAGAGGAAATGATCAAAGGTTATCTTTGGCTCGTTTGTGCCCAAAATGCCCTACCTTATATTGATTTATCTTTGTACAACCCCTTTGAGCCTTGATTGAAAAATTTTACCCTAAATATTCCTTGTTAAGCTATACTAACCATACCCCTCAATCTCTGAGAAATTGAAAAAAAGGGGATGAGAGCAAGAAAGGAAGTAGAAAATCATGGTGATAATTGTAATAACCTGAAAAATCGCATTAAACGGTGACCTTGGGATCCGTGCCCGACTGGTCATAGGTTTGACTAAATAGGAGTCCATTAGTCGACTCCAGGAGTGATGAACGGATGTGATGAGAAATTTATGCAAGTATGTGGAGTGTAGGGAAGATCTAGAGTCACATACACCTACCTAGGTGTATGTGCTTAACACGTAGAAAATAAGTATAAAAGGGTTAAAGAACCCTAACTTACCCTTGTTTGGTTGTTAAAAGAGTTAAGAAGAGAGAGAGAGAGGGAGAGAAGTAAAGAGGGTTGTTAAGCAAGGAGTAAATGCAAGCCAAGGGAGATGGATTTGAGTATTAAAGTCGAATTCAACGCGGAAGATCCTTTGGAGCTAAAGCTGGAACCCTAGCCATTCCAACTTTAAGATCCAATCAAATTGAGGCTTGATTGAGGTAAATTTTATGGGAATTAAATACATAGATTGTAGAAGTTTAAGTGTGGTTAAGAATGCTTAAAAGTATAGGATAAAGGCTTAGAAAAAGAAAGAAAAATAGGTTGACAAAGATTTGGAAGATCAGCCCGAGAGGGGGCTGAATCTGACCAAATCGATTAATCGAAATTGGAGTTCGATTAATCAATTTGGTCTGAGAAGTTAAAAAGTCATGGAATCTCGATTTCAATTAATCAAAATGAATTTCGATTAATCGATTTGGAATTCGATTAGTCGATTTGAAAATCGACTAATCGACTGGGAAGCTCCAGCCACTGGGGAAATGAAACCTGGAGAAATCGACTAATCAAATTGGGATTTCGATTAATCGATTTCAGATTTCGATTAATCTATTTGGGATCGATTAATCGATTTTGAGACCTCGACTACTCGATTTAAGAATCGACTGCCTTATGTTGTAAACTCGATTAATCGATTTGGGATCGATTAATCGAATTTGAATCTCGATTAATCGATTTTGAGAATCGATTAATCGATTTGGGTTTCGATTAATCGAATTGCATTTCGATTAATCGATTTTGGGAATCGATTAATCGACTTTGACAGTTTTGCTTGACTTCTTAGTTTGACTATGAGATTCAGGGAGGGTCTTGGACCTTCTTTATTACATCTTTAGTGATGAGTTACATGTGTTATGTTGTACCATAGGTGGTACGTGAGATCATTAGCATAAGGAGCCGCGTGGGACCTGGATGCTAGGAAATTCAGAGAATTGAGGTAGGAAACACCTTGAACATGTACTTTAATTTCAAGAGCATGTATGTAGCGATATAATTATCTAATTAAAGTTATTTTAAATGTGCCATCGGGTGTAATGCGGGTGTATATACATCCCAGGGATGTATACATAGGATTGAATAATTATTGTTGAGGCCTAACTGATATAAGATGGCACACTTACACGGTGAACAACTATATGTAATGCACATGATATTTTTGTTATTTGAGGTTTGGAGGATACCCCACCGACGTGGCGGGATACTCACGACGGCGGATATCCGTGGCCTGCGGCCGAATCCGTACACCATCACGGAGGTTTATCCGCGGACCGTAAGGACATCCTGTGGTTGTTGTGTAATATTTAACCCCGCGCCTAGTGAGAAAGGGGCTTTCGTATTCCGTGGAATACATGTTTTTACAAATTGTCTAATTAGATGACGATGAAGGTATCTCATCGAGCTCGATGCTATATTGCTATTACTTAAGTTGAAGATTTAAGTTTTACTTTAGGCCCTGCTCAGGTCATTCATGATTAAATCAACGATAAAGTGATACATGCAACTTACCATGAATTGAGTATAAGACATCTATTTTAATTGGTTTTTAGCAAATGCATAGATTCATCATGCTCAATATCATGGAATATATGTGAGTTTTAACTTATATGTTCATTGTGCTTGTTCCCTATTGAGCTAGGATGTAGCTCACCCTTTAGACTATACGTCGCAGTCCTTTGATAGCAGCTGAGGCTTCGCGAGATCCGGTGATTCGGATTTCGCCAGAGACGAGTTGGAGCCTCCACCCGAGGACTTCTTCTAGGTGACTCTGCTGAGCACTTTGATAGAGAGTCAGTTTTGAGAGCAGTTTAGTGCGGCTTGGTATGTCAAGCCTTTATTTTGAAACAATATAATTAAAATAGATTATTCTTTTGGCAAACCATCTGGGGTGATTCGATTATCACCGATGGTTCGGGTCGGTTCTCTATTCATGCAGTGGCATGAAGGTAGAACTGTCTTTTGAATATGCCAGTTTGACATATTAACTTCTTCCGCTTTAATGAAATTAATTGCTTTATTTATTTAATTATGCTTGTTATACCAATGTTCCGTGCTAAGTTTTAGGGCACCGTCTGGAGGATCGTGCTGATGGCACGGGTTTCGGGGTGCCGAGATCCGGGCTGTCACAATAATACTTGCAGGGAGCATATGGTAGAAAAATACATGAATAATAAGGAAAAGAAATGAGAAATATGTGAAAAATATAAGGTGGTGTTAAAAAGAAAAAAAAAGAAGGAGAAAAGTTGATAAAAAGAAAAAGGAAATTATGAAAAATCTGAGAAAGAAAGAGTGCAAAAATTAGAAAATCAAATTGTAGTTCTTTTTCTAATTTCTCAGAGAAATTTGAAATCCAATCTCTCCTTTCTTTCTTAAACTTTACCCGAGCCTTGTTACAACCTTGAAAAAAAAAAAAAAAAGACCTTCTTGATCCAATCATGAGTGGCAAATGGCTTGCAGAGAGTGATAGCACAATGCCTATGGTGCTTGATATAACATGCTTAAGATACAAAAATATTTTACTATGAGATTTCTTTTAATTCTTTGATGCACCGCCTTTCTTATTTCATGTGAGACTTTTTATTATTGATATTGTAACTTTCTCTCATATGTGAGCAAAAAGTAAACCATTCATTAGAGTAATTTCATTTTTGAGTGCATATATATAGTGAGGATTGAGTCAAGACATGGGATCGAAAGATTCCTAGTTTGAACTTACTCCCTGATGAAAGAATTCTAGCAGTGGTAAGTGCACGACACTCTGGGCTTGAATCATGAGTTATGAAAAAACAATACATTGAATTAATCTGAATGACCATTGAGAAGATTAGCATGGCCGAGAGCATCTTATGAAAATTTCACGGACATTTAACGATCTAAGGGCATGACAATAATTCAAGAATTTATTAGTTTTTTAAATTTATAAGTATCTTCACTGAAAACCTTTAGGAGACAGAACTCCTCCACTGGAGATCACCTAGGGTTTTAAAGGCTTATTGCATATGCTAAATGCAATCATGTTCCCTATGAAAGTGGCATTCATTTTATTTGTTAATTGTTAGTTATTTTTCATTCTCTTTTCTCGAGGACTAGCAAAGTGTAGGTTTGGGGGTGTGATTTGTGTAAAATATGACTATATTTCGTACCTTAATTCTTATATTTAGCTATCCGATAAAAGCTATCGGACGATTGTTGTCTAGTTTTAGTGATTTCAGGCACTTCTGACTATTAAATCTTCAAAGAGCATAAAAGAAGATAATTAAGGGTTACACAAGAACATTGGACCTAGAAGTCAATAGAAGTACCAAAATCTGTGAAAATGATGGATTGGCCCAACATCCACCAGGAGAATGAAGACGTTCCCTTCATGTGTCAATAGATTGAAAACCAAATCTCAATTGATTGACAAGAAAGATAGCTTTTTCCCCTCTATTTCAAATTTGAATTAATTCAATCGATTGATATTTGAACTCAATCGATTGAAATTCAAATTCAAATAATATCGCCAAAAAGAGAATTTGAACTCAATCGATTGAGCCTATTTTTAGAAGATGTCTTGCCCGCTCTCTATAAAAACAATGCTACGGCTTAGGGTTGGCTTCCTTTTTTTGGTAGATTGTTCTTAGGTTTTCATAGCTTTTCTTTACAGTTTTTGAAATAATAGTTTATAATTATGAATAAAGTATTATAAGGAGAGATCTTTTGATAAATAAAAGTGCATGTTTAGATGATTGCTTGTGATTTACAACGGGCTTGTAAATCGAGGATGAGCGGCTAAACCCCCTTGTTCAAGGAGAAAGCGACCCCTAGATAAATAACTGCTTTACTATTAATTATATAATTTCTTAGCATTGTTATAGAATCATTCTGTTAAAGAGTGTGTGCTTAATTAAATATCATCGAATGCTCATTTATAACCGTTGATCTTGGTTATCGATGACTATAAAAGGGTCATTCCATTTAGATCTATTCTTGCAGGCCGATCTAGGCTGCAGAGTGATTGTTTCTTACTGCCGTGATTTAGAATTTTGAGATACGCTATGCCTTTTACATTATTCATACCATAGTAGGCTAAGTCATAGCTTTTGGATAGGGTATGCCGGATCAATAGTCATGTTCTTTACGATTCATTTTTCCTCTTGATAAATGATGGCATTTTGATGTGGTATGCAATCGTGAGATTAATTATAGAGAAGTTACAAATCTAGGGTTAACAAACTCCTTGATTATTTCTTAAATTGTCATTTTCTTTATCATAATTTGTTCTTGCATAGATTAATTTATGGTTATCGCTCTAGCATCATGTGGTAATAGTTTAGCGAATCGGTTTTCTCCCCCTTGGTATTTCCTTGGACATCTTTATTCTCTTTAAAATTAATTTAATTATGTGTTTCCTTGTGGGAACGACACCCTTGATTTATCCGTGTACAACTGATCTTGTGCACTTGCAAGGGGTACATTTAAAATCGATCAGGCACCCTGCCAGCATCATAAGTAGTGTGACTATCCTTCTTAACTGATCCACGTCTATCACCATTAATAGTAAAGTGGTCATCATTAGTTTCTTCTTCAATTTCATCACCACCATAGTAATTTCAGGTTCGTTGCGGCTATCATTGTCATTATCATCTTCATCATCACTCATTATCATTGATTGACTAACAAATCTCCTTTTCAATCTTGATGTTGATAAGTTTTCTCCATCATAGCGACCGCCTGACTCTTCGTCTAACCAAGAGTTCGGTTGACCATCCAAAACTGGAGCCTCTTTCTTAGACAATCATGCATTTGGAGGATTGTCATCTTCAAATCTATTGGCTTGTGATTACTCTCTTTGTCCCTTTTAAAATTATGAACCCTCAGTCTCATATTGTAGTGCACAAAAACTAAGTGATCTAGTTTTTCTGATGATAACCAATTTCTAGTTTTTGTGTGTGAGAGAGAAGGTGCTCTAGTTTCTCTCACAACCTGACGCTGAACAGGTTTGACTTAGGATTTGTATTGCTATTTTTTACAACTCTGGAGTATCTTCCCCATAACTAGACCACCATCTATCTGAAAATTATAATAATTAAGAAACATTAATAAAAATTAGAACTAATAAATTACCTAATGAACTGAAAGCCAACATGACATAAAAATAAAATATGAATTAATATACTTGCCGAATACTCATACACTGCAATTTTAGCATTTGATGAGACAAATTCTTTTAGTTGATTCCTGAAGGTGCTAATCTGATAAGAGATACAAAATGGTTTTAGTTTTATAATAGTTAACTTAAAACAAAAATTAAACTTTTATAAATAATATTAAAATAAAGATATGCAAGGTTATGCAACTAAAAGTTGAAAAGCTCACTTGATCTATGGCTTCGTTTTGAGCATTCACATCTGGTTCCAGTTTTCTAATAACATTCTTTAAACTCTTTAAAATAATTGGATCCTTATCAAACTCTTCACTGTATTGGTATTTGGGATTCAAGTAGTAACCTACAAAAATAATAAAGTTCATTAAAAAAATTTGGGTAGAAATACAATGACATAAATTTATAAATATTAGTATCTGTTTTAAACTCATCACCTGCTCTATGTAAATCATGGCTGAACTGCACCTCCCATCGCCGATCTATAATCTTCACATAAGAATTGTATCTTCTGGGTGTAACTTTTTCAATCCCCCTCTTTGCTTTCTCATGGCTTCATATATTTCACCCATCACCGGCTTGTCATCTTCCTCAACTAACTTTAAAGCAGTTACTAAAGGCTCTATTGCTCGCACAACTTCTGTGGCACTACTCCACATGCTTTCAGTAAGAACAAGTTCAGCTACCTCTCCCTTTTTCTGATGCAGCAAACGTAGAAGAATTCCATTCTTCTGAATTGAACATACGTCTTAACTGACGTTTCAGGTAGATCATACTTTCCAAAGCAATATAATGAGTGGAAAATCTTGTGATGCCAGACCGTAAGAGCTCCCTTTTGTCAGCGAACTTCCTCATCATGGCCACTAAAACTGTATGACTATAGATAAATGAGCTCAATTTTCTTGCTTTAATAATAATATTATTCACTTGCTTCTTTTTTCCAATATCTTTGAGCATCAGATCAATGCAATAAGCGACACAGGGGGTCCAATACAGGTGTTGCCTTTTTTGCATAAGTAATCGACCAATGGCTTTATAATTTGCCCCGTTATCAGTAACAACTTATACAATGTTCCTTTGCCCTATCTCTTCTACTATCTTATTCATAAGACCAAAAATATATTCCGCGAAATGAATCTCATCAGATGCGTCTATTGACTTATGGAATACCGTGCCCATTGAACTGTAGACTAGAAAATTAATAATTGATTTTCAGTTGGTTCGCTCCACCCATCACACATGAGTGTGCATCCTTTTTCCTCCCATATTCTCCTAAAGCTTCCAATGTATGTATTCAATTCCTTTACTTCTGCATCTAATAAGGGCTCAGAAATTTCATACGGGGTCGAGATCTTTATTCCCTAACCCAACCACCCTTGCAACTCCATCATAGATGTAAAATAAGGGGATTTAGCCGCATGTGCGCTAATGTGGTTATAATGAAAATTTTTTTCCAACTGCCCTACCTAACTGCTCATTAGCATCCTTGATGAAAGAACCTTTTAGTAACTTTTGTTTTCTACTTGGATCTTTAAACATTTGTGCATCTAATGGACCAACTGTTTGATTTTTATCGCGAGTAGAGTTAATACCATTGCCACTACTCTCCCTATACCTGTTAGGGTCTTCTCTCCTTCTCAATTCCCGACTTTCATCCATTGCACTTTTTAACTCAGTTAATTCATATTCATCCTCGCTCTCTGAACTCAAGACATTATCATAGTCACGTTCACGCTGCTTCACTGTCCTTTCATTACAATTAGAAAATGATTTGTTTTTTCCCATCATAGCATTGACACTATTTTCATTTTTTGCCTTATTTCTACTGGAACCCTTTCACAACCTATAACATCATCCACAATTGCTGCCAAATATTTTTTTAAGTGGGAAACACCTCCCCAAAGAATTCTGTGACAATATCTATATTTAACCTTCTTTTTATTGCAATTTACTTCTGAACAGTGTTTCCATCCGATATCTTGATCTTTTTTTTTGGCCATAATTTTAATGTTTATGAGAATGGCATAAATAAGAATAAAGTTGACGATAAAGCTAAGGTCGTTGCTCAATAAAAACTACGATAATTTTATTAACACTTATGTTATCTCAGTGGACACCTAGGCCAATAACCATTGCTTGCTCTGATTCAAATGTTGGAGATCATTTTTGCCCCAATTATTTACTCAAGAGATCTTGAGACCATGAGTGCACCATATGGTGGTCCGTTTTTAATTCCACACAACGCAAATTTCAAAAGAGTGGCCCTAAACTCACATGACACATACATGCCACTTGGAATGAAAAATGACAATTTGATGGTAGGCCCATGATCTCAAGATCCCTTGTGTAGAAGATTTGGGCAAAAAATAATTTCCATCACTTGATTCAAAGCACTCAATGTTTTTTTTATATATAATTAATAAGATTTTTATACATATTATATATATGTAATATATATAATATATAATATATACATTTTATATGTCTATAATATATATATATATATATAGATATATATATATATATATATATATATATATATATATATATATATATATTGTTAGATATATGTTTTATGTATCTGATGTAGACAAAACACCTTTGATATATATATATATATATATATATATATATATATATATATATATATATATATATATAAGATGTAGACAAGCAAAAAAAATCATTGCATATGAAAGAAGCCATGCTCATCATATATATAATAATATTATATAAGACGTAGCCAAAACACAAAAAGTCATTGCAAAAAAATCATTGCATATGAGAGAAGCCATGCTCACCGCTTCTCTCATTGGCGAGGGCAAAAAAAGCAATGGGTGAAGCCGTGAACCGCTCAAAGACCTTCCCAAATCAGCAGAAGAGGCCCAATGCAAGATGTTGAAGAGACCCAGCAGTAGTGTTGTGAAATTAATCTTGTTTTAAACTCGCAAGCGCACGAATTGGATTGTAGTTAGTGGGTGCGGAGTACGAGATCATTCCCATGGAGATTGATTAAAAAATTATCAAGAGGAAATAACAATTAACTAAAAGAACTACCACAGATTTAACGCAAGATTTAAACTAGCTTATGAATTTTCAAGAGTATGATGAGAATAAAAACTAAGCAATAAAATTAACTTAAATGAAGAATGAAAGAGAGGATCGAGATGCTAACTCCTCCTATCCTTGGCTTACCATATACAAAATATAGATCTAACGGTTGAGATGTAATATTGTCACAAGATGCAATCAAGTAAATATTGAACTCAATCAATAATTTATGAAAAATATAATAATTAATTCATAAAAATAATTATAATATATATTTTTCCTACTGCCGCAAAGAAAATGAGGCATAACATTCATCGTAAAAGGGACTTCTAAAGACGATAAATTAATGCTGCAAAATAGGATAAAACATCTACCGTAAAAGAGAAACTCTTAATGAGGATGAATTAATGCCGCAAATATTTTCAACAAAGAACCCGGAATAGATTTCCTATTGCAGATCTGAGAACATGGGAGTAGTACTAGCACCCCTATCTTAGATGGCAATCGAAAATTTACTAATTCGACAAGAGCAATTAGGCATTGATGATCAAGGCATCTTTGATAAAATAATATCACAACTATAGATATATATTATTATAAATAAAAACTTCGGATAGGACTCATTAGATCTCCATCCTCAAAAAGATTTAGCTATGCATACTAGAAATAAAAGACATAATTGAAAGACAAAATAAAAATAATATTAAAATATCGTAAAAGATGCTTCAACAATTTCACAAAAGCTTTAATCTAACCCGGTACAATCCTTCTTCAAAAGCGAAAATTAAATTAATCTAGAACCTAAAATTAGGAAATGGAAAGAACAATACTTGGAAAATAAAAGGAAAAAAAAATAAGAGAAACTAAAAATGCTAAAGAAAATAAAAGGCTCCCCAAAGGGAGAGACCCTTAGAACTAATTCCTAGGTTTGCTTAAATAGGTCCTCAGCTCTAGATTTAAAATTCAAATTCAAAATTCAAATTCAAGGCCCAACAGTCCATTTGTTTTAGTGTTCCAGTGAGAGTCAGTTTTATGCTCTTCTATACTTTCAATTGCATCCAATGGCTAAATCTTCTTAAAACAATTAGATCTTAACAAATATGTCAAATTGTCCTCATCGGATGGCTAAATGTAGGCTTAAAGGGGTCAAATATGATCATATTTCACCACTCATCACACTCCCAAACCTACACTTTGCTAGTCCTCGAGCAAGAGAGAAAATAAACAAACATCCTAATGTCACTTTCGTAGGCAGCATGATTGCATTTAGCGTATGTGTAACATCTCAAAATTTTGACCTATAAACAATGTACCTTGGTGTGCATGCCCGACTGGTCACGTGCTTGATTTTATGAAATTACTTACGTAAGTTAAATTAGGTTTGGTCTTAAGTGAAAAAAAGACCGATTTAGATTGTGTGATGAGTAGTAGACGATTTTGTATACATCAAGCTTTAGTATAACGACTCAATACCGAATCCGATGGATAGATAGGTTGGGTGTGTAGGCCCCACACCGAGTCAAAGATCATTTTATTATGAAGTAACACCCAAGTTAAGTATATCGGTTCTACATGGGAATTAGTCCTTGGGATGAGAACTAATATACCCAAAGTGGTGTATATGTGTTTTGTATGGGAACTAGTCCCATTGACTTAAGAGAAGGCAAAGCTTCTCTTAGAAGCTACCTGGTTAGCAAGAGAAAGGGGTTTTGGGTTTTAGGGAGAGAAAAGGGAAGAGAGAATGAGGAAGGAGGAAAGCTTGTAGATTCGTGTACTCCGACCCTTTTATTTACATGAAGAAGGTTTGTGAGATCGTGTAAGCAAAAGATCGCTATCGGTTTCGACGTTTGGTTATGGTTTTGTGAGATTTGGAGCCGTTGGAGGCTTTGAAACCCTCTTCTTGCGAAGAGATCGTGGGTTTTGATCTGCAAATTGTAGTGTGAGTTTGTGTGAAGTGTGTATGGAAGGATTGCCGTCGATTTCGTAGGCTTGGTTGTGATTGTGAAGCACGGAGATGATCAAGGTGGGTTTGGAAACCCTTTTTGTTTAACGAAGAAGACGATCTAATCTATGGGTAGATCGCCTATTTAAAGAGATAAATAATACAATTCTTTCATATATTTAACTAAATATAGGTTGCTTAGATGTGTGCAAAAGATTATAATCAAAAGGATTGAATTTTGATGTAAAAAATGGGTTTCAAGGTTCAAACTCAAGAAGTGCTCAGAAATTGCCAAAATCGATTGATTGATTTTAAAAATCGATTAATCGATTTTTGATAGAAGAAAAATTTGAGAGAAACTTCACGAAATTGATTAATCGATTTTGCCTGGGCTTGCTGACACTACCGTAGTATTTCGGCCATAATGTTTTATGCCAACCTCCAATTGATGTCATTCTTATTGCGTTGGAAAGAGAACAGAAATCCCTACAACTTTTGTGAATTGGCCGACTTGTGAATCAATCATTTTAAAGGTCAACATTTAGTAATAATCTAGGTCAAATGCTGATTTTTTGAGAAACGAAACCGATTAATCGAATTTTAATTCGATTGATAGATTTTTGAATTTCAATTGATCAATTTGGAATCAATTAATCGAATGAGTACTTCCAGTGACTAAAAAAAAGTGGAGTTTGGGAAAATCGATTGATCGATCTTGGAATTTTGATTAATCGATATAGGGGTCGATTAATCGATCTTGACTGTGCTCGCCAGTACGGCTTTGATATTTTGACCATAAATCTCTAGTCCGAACTCTGATTGATACGATTCTTGAGGTATTGAAAAGATAGTAAAAAGATCTACAACTCTTGTGTTTTGACCAACTCATGAATCTAAAGATTTAAAGGCCAAAGTTTAGGGAAAAGGTTACGTCAAATTCTATATTGGCATGAAATTGCCCGTTCCGATTCGATTTTGAGAAGACACTTAAATAGGTCTAAGTTATTAGTGATTAGAATTAATCTTTGATGTATCATTTTATATTTGTGATGTAAATTAAGGGCGGAAGGCCATCGATAAGATCTTACTTGCTTCGAGGTTAAGGTAGGGGAACTTCAACATAAACTTGCATGTTTAACTTGATTCATAGTTCTTTGATGTATTTAGACGTAAGTTTGATAGCGATTTGAACGAGAATTTTGAACTCTTTGCAAAATAGAAATTTATGTCTTTGAGTCGAAAAGGTAACTTTTGAACCGTAAAGTCGAATCTTAAAATTTTACTATGTTCTTTGAACTGTGAGTTTTAAATTGTGTTTTGAAAGGTTGAACGTGAATGAGAACTCAGGACATTAGAGTTTAGTAGATGTATATGCTTGTACGCCTTTGGATCGCTTTCGCAGGATTTTACGTACTCCTTTAGACACTGTTGTAAGTCATGTATGCCTTTGGACCGTTTTTACAGGATTTTATGTACTCCTTTGGACACTGTTGTAAGTCATGTACGCCTTTGGACCATTTTTACGGGATTTTACGTACTCCTTTAGAAATTGTTGTAAGTCATGTACGCCTTTGGACCATTTTTACGGGATTTTACGTACTCCTTTGGACACTGTTGTAAGTCATGTACGCCTTTGGACCACTTTTGCAGGATTTTACGTACTCCTTTGAACCTTGTTGTGACTCGATACACCCTTGGACTGCTTTCACGAGATTTTACGTACTCTTCAGGTTTAACTTTATAAATCAAATGATAAGTCATGAGATAAAGGTGAATCGCTATGGCGAATTTTGTGTATGTGGACCGCTATGGGCAGATTTTGTATATGTGGATCGCTGTGGGCGGATTATACTTGTTGTGGACCGCTATGGGCGGAGTATAAGTACCATGTGGGCCACTATGGGCGGAGTATAAGTACCATGTGGGCCGCTAGGGCAGATTTGAAATCAGTTTTTATGTGATAAGCAAATGTTTTGAAATATGTTTTAATGTGAGAAGCAAATATTTTGAAATCAGTTTTGAAACCAGCTTTGGGTGATAAGGAAATCAGTTTTGAAACCAGTTTTGTGTGATAAGGAAATCAATTTTGAAATCAGTTTTGGTGTGTTAAAGAAATGTCTTTGAAATCTGTTTTGTGCAATGAGGTAATGTTTTTGAAATTAGCTTGGTGCAACAAGAAAAAGGTATTTAAAAAATTAGTTTTGTTTGATAAGAAAAGTGCTTTGAAATTAGTTTCAATTTTAAATATGAAAATATTTGATTTTGACAGTGAATCTATGGTTCATTATGATAAAATGTGGATTTGTATTGAGTTTCCTCTACTGAGCTAGGATGTAGCTCACCCCTTGACTATACGTCACAGGTATAGCTTCTATTTAGACACCGAATTTGCAGATTTTGGAATTGAGGAGTGCTATGATGTTCGGGGTCGTAGATTGAGTGCCTTGTAGAGTTTGGTGAGTGTGGCTTGGTACAATGTGTTATTATATACTCATTGTACACCACTATTCGATGATGTTGGTACATCACCGGTGGTCGTTGTTAGTTATTGTAATATTGGATATTAGAATTGGAGATTTATTTATGTCATATGTACTATCTGCTTTGATTTTTAATGTATGTGGATGTACCAAGCATTCTGTATTGGATTGTGATCTACGACCCAACAGTTCGGGTTTCCCCATTAGTGTTTGAAGAAAAAAAAAAAATGTCTCAAACTTCAGGTTGGGAAAATTCGGGCTGTCACAGTATGCAACAAGCCTTTAAACTGCTAGGTGATCCCTAGTGGAGGAGTTTTGTCTCTTGAGGGTTTTAAGTCCACAAACTTCAACACATTTTTAAACCATCGATAAAATTAAGTTTTCAAAACATGGTTTTCATCTATTTTTAACTTTAAAACACAAAATCATTAATCAATTCAACATGCAAATTCTCAATTTTAAATAGCAATGTTATACTAATCATACTTGTATCTATTCAAATTAGTCTAATGCTCAAATCATTAGATAACTCATCCATTCATGCTCAAACGTGTAGTGTGTGCATACCCAAACCAAGATTCATCCATCTCGAAATTAGTCCAAACAGTAAACCATCCGATTTCATATCTCAACTCAATCCTCACTTTAGGTATACTCTCAAAATAGAAACACACCGATGATGAGTTTATTTTCGCTCATATGTGAGAGATCAATACAAAACAAGCAAAAAGGTCTCACAAGATAGAAGAAACATGATGCAATCAATGAACAAAAATAAATCTCATATGAACAGATACTCGTATATCCTAAACATGTCATATCGAGTGCCATAGGTATCACATATTCACTCTCCACAAGACTAATACAAGATCGGATCATGAAGGTCTTTTGTAGGATTGTAATGGGGCTCAAGTAAGGGTAAGAAAGAAATGAAAGTTGGGATTCAAAATTTCTGAGAAATTAGAAAATGAACTAACTTCTGATTTTTCAATTTCTTCTCTTTTTCTTTCCTTAATCTCTCGCTATTTTTCTCAATATTTTTCTATTTTCTCAACTTTCTTTTCTTTTTTCACTCCTTTTTCTTCTTTTGAATTTCATTTTCTTGAAGCACCTCATATTTTTCATTCTTTTTTAATTATTCTTTTTCTTTTTCTTCCCCTTTTTTTTCTGCCATATAGTCTCAGTAAACAACACAATTCGGTATCTCTCCACTTACTCTCTTTTCGTTCATTCTCATCCCTCATTCCTAATTTCTCATAAATAAGAAGGGTAAAGCTGAATTTTTATAAATGGTGCAAGGGTAAAGGTTAACGTGGTTTATCAAAGAATATATAAAGGCAAATTTTTCAATAAGCTCAAAGGGATACTAAAATGATAAATTTATATGAGGTGAGGTATTTTAAGTACAAACGAGCTAAATATGGCTTTCAATCATGTTCTCAAAAGATGGTAACATTGCCTATTAGTATTGAGTAAACATACGATACGTTCTAGCACAATGATTTGAATTTAATATCATGCAAAGTCACAAATCAAAACAAAATGTATGAGATTATACAAAAATAATTCGTATTCAAAGATAACTCTGAGTTTATGTAAACTCTCATCAAGGATGGGAAATTAGTTCTAAAGCTCACAGGGTTTAGTCTCCACTAAGAGCCAAAGATTCAAAGTTTAAAATAGTCTCTCGATTTCTAAATCTTAAGTATGGTATACGTGCACAAAAGTGTCTAGACATGAATTTCAGAGTCATCCTCAAATTATCACCTTAAATTTCATCATCCTAGATACAAGTAATCAAAATATGACATCGATATTTTCAAAATATAATTTACATGAATCATTGACTAAAGTTTGAAAACTATTGTAAAATAACAAGTGTCATGGTTTCAAAGTTTTTTTTTTTTTTTGTGGTTTTATGGGTATCAAAATAATAGAAACACAGAAACTATACCCCCAAACCTGAACAAAATAATGTCCTTATTGTTGACAATAAATAAAATATTAGACTAAGGTAAAGGAACATACTTGGAGTAATGATTTGAGGCTCAGGGTAGTATATGAAAAGGGGAGAGATAAAAAAATCCCCCCAAACCTGCATAAAAATATACCAAGCTATCCAAGCATTCTCACTACAAAAAAAAAATGTCAACAATATAGAGGAAATTATTAATAAAATGCTACTCGAATAACACTATCAAAACTATAATCAATCATAAAAATGAGTGTATTTAAGCATTTTATTTATTTATTTATTTTATTTTATTTTATTTTATTGGAAAAGAAAATTTAAATTAATCTACAAGTCGTAAACAGAATCCGAGTCCACCAAGATCCCAAATCTGGATGAAATTTTTTCTAAGAATGACCAATGATTTATTTAATAGTCCCTGTATTTCTCTTATAAGGGACTTGGCTACACCCCCATGATGTGCCCATGTTTCATCACTATGGTCCCTCTCTGACCTTCCATGTGACAGCTCGGATCTCGACACCCTGAAACCCGTGCCATCAGCACGATCCTCCAGACCGTGCCCCAAAGCTTAGCACAGAACATTGGTATAACAAGCATAATTAAATAAATAAAGCAATTAATCTCATTAAAGCGGAAGAAGTTAATATGCCCAACTGGCATATTCAAAAGACAGTTCTACCTTCATGCCACTGCATGAATAGAGAACCGACCCGAACCATCGGTGATAATCGAATCACCCCAGATGGTTCGTCAAAAGAATAATCTATTTTTAATTACATTATTTCAAAATAAAGGCTTGACATACCAAGCCGCACTAAACTGCTCTCAAAACTGAATCTTTCTATCAAAGTGCTCAGCAGAGTCACCTAGAAGAAGTCCTCGGGTGGAGGCTCCAACTCGTCTCCTGGTGCGAAATCCGAATCACCCGGATCTACGCCCCCCAAAGCCTCAGCTGCTGCTATCAAAGGACCTGCGATGTATAGTCTAAAAGGGTGAGCTACATCCTAGCTCAATAGGGAACAAGCACTATGAACATATAAGTTAAAACTCACATATATTCCATGATATTCAGAGCATGATGAATCTATGCATTTGCTAGAAAACTAATTAAAAATAGATATCTTATACTCAATTCACTGGTAAGTTGCATGTATCACTTTACTGTTGATTTAATCATTAATGACACTGAACAGGCCTAAAGCAAAACTTAAATCTTCAACTTAAGTAATTTCCGAGCAATATAGCATCGAGCCCCGATGAGATACCCTTCATCGTCATCTAATTAGACAGTTATAAAAACATGTATTCCCTGGGAATACGAACCAAGCCCCTTTCTCACTAGGCGGTGGGGTTAAATATTACACAACATCCCTGGGATTGCCTTACGGTCACGGATAAACCTCCGATGCATCGGTCACGGATATCCTGCCGCGTCAGTCGTGGGTATCCTGCCACGTCGGTGGGGTATCCTCCAAACCTCAAATAACAAAAATATCATGTGCATTACATATAGTTGTTCACCGTGTAAGTGTGCTATCTTATATCAGTTAGGCCTCAACAATAATGATTCAATCCTATGTATACATCCCTGGGATGTATACATACCCGCATCACACCTGATGCCTTTATTACTTCCTCATCCCCTGGGGATGTCTCAATTTCATTTGATTACTTGTTCTTAGTTACTCGCATCACACAGATGCCCTCATCACATTTTTGGTGTCACACACGCACCCATTTTCATAAAGCTTTTCACATTTAAAACAATTTTAATTAGATAATTATATCACTACATACATGCTCTTGAAATTAAAGTACATGTTCAAGGTGTTCCCTACCTCAATTCTCTGAATTTCCTAGCATCAAGGTCCCACACGGCTCCTTGTGCTAATGATCTCACGTACCACCTATGGTACAACATAACACATGTAACTCATCACTAAAGATGTAATAAGGAAGGTCCAAGACCCTCCCTGAATCTCAAAGTCAAACTAAGAAGTCAAGTGAAACTGTCAAAGTCGATTAATCGATTCCCAAAATCGATTAGTCGAAATGCAATTCGATTAATCGATTTCCAAACTCGATTAATCGAAACCCAAATCGATTAATCGATTCTCAAAATTGATTAATCGAGATTCAAATTCTATTAATCGATCCCAAATCGATTAATCGAGTTTACAACATATATGCAGTCGATTCTTAAATCGAGTAGTCGAGGTCTCAAAATCGATTAATCGATCCCAAATCGATTAATCGAAATCCGAAATCGATTAATCGAAATTCTAATTCGATTAGTCGATTTTCTCAGGTTTCATTTCTCCAGTGGCTGGAGCTTCCCAGTCGATTAGTCGATTTCCAAATCGACTAATCGAATTCCAAATCGATTAATCGAAATTGGGATTCCATGACTTTTTAACTTCTCAGACCAAATCGATTAATCGAACTCTAATTTCGATTAATCGATTTGGTCAGATTCAGCCCCCTCTCGGGCTGATCTCCCAAATCTTTGTCAACCTCTTTTTCTTTCTTTTTCTAAGCTTTTATCCTATGCTTTTAAGCATTATTAACCACACTTAAACTTCTACAATCTATGCATTTAATTCCCATAAAGTTTACCTCAATCAAGCCTCAATTTGATTGGATCTTAAAGTTGGAATGGCTAGGGTTCCAGCTTTAGCTCCAAAGGATCTTCCGCATTGAATTCGACTTTAATACTCAAATCCATCTCCCTTGGCTTACATTTACTCCTTGCTTAACAATCCTCTTTACTTCTCTCCCTCTCTCTCTCTTCTTAACTCTTTTAACAACCAACAAAAGTAAGTTAGGGTTCTTTAACCCTTTTATACTCATTTTCTATGTGTTGAGCACATACACCTCAAATGGTGTATGTGGCTCCAGATTTACACTACACTCTACACACACTTGCATCATTTTCACATCACATCCGTTCATCATCTCTTAAGTCAATTAGTGAACTCCTTGGTCAAACTTATGACCAGTTGGGCATGGATCCCGAGGTCGCCGTTTAACACAATTTTTCGGGATATTACATTCCAATTCCTACCCTGTACTTGATATTCTTAAAATCGAACTCCAGATTCAAATTCATTAATCTTTTTTCGGCATTCTGTTGATTATCTATGTATTCAATGAATGGACAACAGATTTGAAATTCCTCTTTCTCCCCTAAATCGAATTCACACTCATCGGAAAAGGTTATGTCTCCCTTATCAGGTGTTGTAAGGGTGTCATTTTTTTCTCTCACGTCTCAATTTGATTCTCAATTCCCTCCTCGACATAAGTATCGTTCCATTCCATTTCCTCTTCTCCTTGCACTCACACTATCTCAACGCTCGCTGTGTCACTCTCAAGAGTAGAGACCAATTGATCATGCTCATAATTCTAAACGAAATCAGAGGGGTCATCTTGAATATGTTCTTCATTTCGATCGGTATCAATAAGGGACTCCTCTATTTCATCTTTAATTTGCAAGAAATTGGTCATCTGACTAACTGGAGATTGTATCCTACAAAGTGATTGATTCATAGTGTGCAACAAACTTTTTAAATCTTCATTGGAGTAAGAAGAAATTTGGCTGGTTCATATGATTATGTGTCTTGAAAGTATTGAATTTGTTGTGAAAACTCATATGGGAAGTTGTCGGAGTAAGAATTTTGATCATCGTTAGGCATCATATCACACATTGGAGGTTGATTAAACTCACACATGTCATTGGGTTGACTCTGCCAATAACTTTGATTAGAGTAAGACATCATATCACACATTGGAGGTTGATTAAACCCTCACATGTCATTGGGTTGACTTTGCCACTAACTTTGATTAGAGAAAGACATCATATCACACATTGGAAGTTGATTAAACTCCCACATGTCATTTGATTGACTCTGTTAGTCATGGGTGTTCCAAACAGGATTGGGGTAGACTTGTTCAGGGAAATAATTTGGGTTGTTCAAGGGACACATAGGTGTAATGTGAATCGAGCTTTCACAAATAGCACATGATTATGGATTGAATTCATGTATTGACATGATTTTACCGATAACATAATTTTATTATTATTATTATTTTATTTTACTTTCAAAATTTAAATTCAAAATTCAAAATCAAAATTCAAATTCAAATTCAAATTCAAATCCAAAATTTAAATTCAAAATTTTAAATTCAGAATCAAAATTCAAATTCAAATTCAGAATCAAATTCAAATTCAAAATTTAAATTGAAAATCAAAAGTTAAATTCAAATTCAAATTCAAAATTAAAATCAAAATTCAAATTCAAATTTTAAATTCAAAATTAAAATTAAAATTCATATTCAAATTCAAATTCAAAATTTAAATTCAAATTCAAATTTAAATTCAAATTCAAAATTCAAATCCTCAAAAGGCAATAAACTAAAAGAAACCTACAAATCCTAAAAATCTTAAATATCCTAAAATTCCTACAAAGGCTATGAACTGAAAGGCAATAAACTAAAATTCAAATCCTAAAATGGTAATGAACTTAAAAGCAATAAACTAAAAGAAGCCTACAACTCCTATAAATCCTAAAAATCTCAAAAGGCAATAAGCTCAAAGGAAATAAACTAAAAATAAAATCTTACAAATCCATAAAATCCTACAAATAAACTAAAAGGACATAATTTAAAAGAAACTTATTAAAATCTTATATAAGAAAAGAAAGAAAGAAAAGAAAATCTTACCAGTCCTAAAAATCCTAAAAGAAACTCTTTAAATATCCTAAATTAGAAATCCTAAAAATCTGAAAAAAAAAATCCTATAAATCCAAAATTTCAAAAATTCCACACAATTCAAGATTCAAAATTCAAAATTCAAATTTGGAAATTCAAAATTTCAAAATTCAAAATTCAAAATTCAAAATGTAAAATTTCAAAATTTTATTTTATTTTTTATTATTTTTATTATTTTTATTATTTTTAACTAGTAGAAATATTGATTTAAATTTAAAGAAATTCTTCAAATTAACTATTTATCTCCTAAAATTTTGAAAATTTCTAGATTCAATCCCCGGCAACGGTGTCAAAAACTTATTGTGAAATTAATCTTGTTTTAAACTCACAATCGCATGAATCGAATTATAGTTAGTAGGTGCGGAGTACGAGATCATTCCCACGGAGATTGGTTAGAAAATCATCAAGGGGAAATAACAATTAACTAAAAGAACTACTATAGATTTAATATAAGATTTAAACTAGCTTATGAATTTTCAAGAGTATGATGAGAATAAAAACTAAACAATAAAATTAACTTAAATGAAGAATGAAAGAGAGGATCGGGATGCTAACTCCTCCCATCCTTGGTTTACCATTTACAAAATATAGATCTAACCATTGAGATGCAATATCGTCACAAGATGCAATCACGTAAATATTAAACTCAATCAATAATTTACGAAAAGTATTATAATTAATTCACGAAAATAATTCTAATGTATGCTCTTTCTACTGCCGCAAAGGAAATGAGGGAAAACATTTATCGTAAAAGAGACTTCTAAAGACGATAAGTTAATGCCACAAAATAGGGCAAAATATCTATCGTAAAAGAGAGACTCCTAATGACGATGAATTAATGCTATAAATATTATCAACAAAGAACTTAGAGTAGATTCCCTATCGCAGATCTGAGATCATGGGAGTGGTACTAGCACCTCTATCTTAGATGGCAATCGAAAATTTACTAATTCGGCAAGAGCAATTAGGCATTGATGATCATGGCATCTTTGATAAAATAATATCACAACTATAGATATATATTATTATAAATAAAAACTTCGGATGAGACTCATTAAATCCCCATCCTAAAAAAGATTTAGCTATGTATACTAGAAATGAAAGACATAATTGAGAGATAAAATAAAAATAACATTAAAATATCGTAAAAGATGCTTTAACAATTCCACAAAAGTTTTAATCTAACCCGGTAAAATCCTTCTTCAAAAATAAAAATTAAACTAATCTAGGACCTAAAACTAGTAAATGGAAAAAAAAATGCTTGAAAAATAAAAGGAAAAAAAAATTAAGAGAAACTAAACATGTTAAAGAAAATAAAAGGTCCCCCCAAAGGGAGAGACTCTTAGAACTAATTCCTAAGTTTGCTTAAATAGGTCCTCAGCTCCAGATTTGAAATTCAAATTCAAAATTCAAATTCAAGGCCCAATAGTCCATTTGTTCCAGTGTTCCAGTAAGAGTCAGTTTTATGATCTTCTATACTTCCAATTGCATCCAATGGCTAAATCTTTCTGAAACAATTAGATCTTTACAAATATGTCAGATTGTCCTCATCGAATGGCTAAATGTAGGCCTAAAGGGGTGAAATAGGATCATATTTCACCACTCATTAAGTAGACACTTGGATTTTAGAAGGTTTGATTATTTTGGGTGAAGAATAGCGTAATTGCCTTATTTTATAATTTATATTCGGTGTAGAGTTTAATATATATTTTATGTGTGTAAGTTTTCAGGATCTGTGGATCGGTGATCCGACCTGAATATCGTTAGGTATCGGCCGATCCAGAGCGATCCGACCGATCCAAGTGCGATACCCACGTACAAATGATCCAATCCAAGGATTTGGGATCGTTTGGGCCAAAACCGATCCAGATCAGGATCGGCCAATATTTGAAACCATGGTCCAAACCTCCTCAAGCAACATTATGTAATTTTTTCCCTTTATAGGTACCACTCTCAAATTTTCTCTCATGTATTCGTTCCGAATTTAATTGCCCCAAATTTCACCCAATGCAGCACGAAAACAACGCTATTGTTGTGCCCTGATGTTTTGCATAGAAAAGAGGCAATGCATAACTTTTAAATGGAAATAGATAGAAATAGAAGACTAGAAGAGAGAGTAGCATATAGGGGCGGAGAGTACTATAATAGATACTCCAAAACAAGTTACAATCCAGGACCATTCACCCTGTATCTTCAAGAGCATGACATTGTTTGTAACATCCCGAAAATTTTGACCTTCGAACAGTACGCTTCGGTGTGCGTGCCTGACTGGCCACACACCCAACATTGCGAAATTAATTAAATAAATTATTTTGGGCTAGGTCGTAATTGAAAAAGACTAATTTAGATTGTGTGTGGGTCATTAGATGGTTTCGTATACACAAAGGTTCGGTGTATTAGCTTTACACCGAACCCGATTGATAAGTGGTTTGTGGTGGACAGGCCCTACACCGAATTAAAAGATTATTTTATTGTAGATAGCACCCTAAATTAGTATATTCGTTTTACTTAGAATCTAGTTCTTTGAATAAAAACTAATACATAGGGATAAGTGTATGCGCTTTACATAGGAACCAACCCCCTTTTTATATAAAGTCAAAAGCTTCCTTTGGAAGCTACAACCGATTATAAAATTTGGAGGTTTTGGGTTTTCAGAGAGCTTAGAGAGAGAAAGAGAAGAGGAAGGAGCAAGCCCTTGGGTTTCGATCGATTTTTCCTTGTTTTCTTTTTCTTCTTCGATCAATCACCGCAGGGGAACGCTGATTCGGCACGGCTGCGATCAAATGGCTTGAGAACGCACTCTAGCTTGGACATGAGCACGTGGATAGAGGAACCAATCATTTTAAGGTGAGAAAATTTTATGTTAAGTTGTTATTAGTATGTAGATTAGTCTTTGGTTAGCATATGGGTGAAAATTTTGAAAAATATGAGTTAGATTTGAAGAAAAAAATGAGTTTGGGGAAGTTAAAATCTGAGTATGGGCGAAATCTGACGAAACCGTTCGATCAAAATTAGTAATCGATCGAACAATTTTATCAGGAGTGAAATCTGAAGGCTTCAGACCGAAATCGTTCGATCGATTTTGTCTGAGCATGTCGACATTGCTTTGGTATTTTAATGGTAACTTTCTGCTCCAATCTCCGATCGCCATAATTCTTATGGCGTTGGAAAGAAGATAGAAAGATCTACAACTTTTATGAATTGAAAAACTTATGAATCAACTATTTTAAAGGTCCAAATTGAGTGATAAGTTGGGTTAAGTTTTGAGTTAGCGTGCTTTGACTGAATGCTGAAACTACTTCGATATTTTTGTCGTAACTTTCTACCCCGAACTCGAAATCACATAATTCTTGAGGCATTGGAAAGACCATAGCGATATCTACAATTTTTATGATTTGACTAACTCTTGAATATAAATTTTTAATGGTCTAAATTTGAGAGGAAAGTTGTGTCAAACTCTAGGTTAGCATAAACTTGTCTGTTTCCGCTTTATTTTGAGAAAACACTTATATATGTCTAAGTTATTAGTGATTAGAGTTGATCCTTAATACATCATCATATGTTTGTGATATAGATTGAGGGTAGAAATTCATTTATAAGGCTTAGCTTGGCTTAGCGCGACTTCAAGGTTAAGGTGGGGAAATTCCAATACACGATTGCATTTTTATTTGATTTCATAGATGCTTGATGTGATCGAATGAAATGTAATTTGAATCATGATTTGAATTTTAAATTCTGAATTATGTCAGTTTTGAATATGATTTTCGAGCTTTGACTTTTGAACTCTGAATGTCATGAAGAACTTTGAATCTATGCTTTTAGAAATAGAAATTTGATGTTTACTGAATCTATTTACATTTATATTTTCGAAATGCTTTCGATCATATAAGCTATGTAAGCAAATCAAACGTGTAAGCCTTATCATACTGTGAACCGCTATGGGCGGATTATAAGTGTGTTGTGGACCACTACGGGCGGATTATATGACATCGTGGACCGCTATGGGCGGATTATATGTGCATGTGTGGACCGCTATGGGCGGATTATATGGTACCTTGTGGGCCGCTAGGGCGGAATCGAATCGGCACGGCGGCTAACCGTGAATCGAATCGGCATGGTGGTTAAACCCATGAATCAAACCAGCACGACGAGATATTCATGAATTGAACTGGCACGGTGGCTAACCGTGAATCGAACTGACACGACAGTCTCCGTGAATCGAACTAGCACGGCAGTCTCCGTGAATCGAACCAGCACGACAGAATATCCGTGAATCAAACTGTGTAAACTGAGTAATAATGTGTAAGTAAGACAAGTAAGTGTGTGCGAATCGACTGGTACGGCAGTCTCCGTGAATCGAACCGACACGGCAGGATATCCGTGAATCGAACTGTGTAAACTAAGTAAAATGTGTAAGTAAGACAAGTGTGTGCGAATCGAACTGGCATGGCAGTTTCCGTGAATCGAACTGGCACGGCAGTCTTCGTGAATCGAACCGGCACGACGGGATATCCGTGAATCAAACTGTGTAAACTATGTGACAATATGTAAGCAAGACAAGTAAGTGTGTACGAATCGAACTGGCACGGCAGTCTCTGTGGATCAAATCGGCACAGCGGAATATCCGTGAATCGAATTGTATAAGCTAAGTAAGAATGTGTGAGACATTTGTAAGCAAAGTAAGAATATGTGAGACTTGTAAGTAAGCTAAGTTAGGATTGTGTAAGACATGTATATAAGAAAAGTAATAATGTGTAAGACATGTAAGTGTATGTGTAAATGCGTAAGCTATGTAAAAAAATATATGAGGTGTGAGAGAATGTGATTCGAACTGAGTAAATCAAAGATAAGAAATATGCTTTTGATAAGAGTTTAGTTTCGATTTTTATAAGAAAATGTCTTTAAAATCAGTTTTGATGTTTATAAGGAAATTTCCTTGAATCAGTTGGCCTTTGAAATTAGTTTTGAATTTTTATAAGAAAATGCCTTTGAACTCAGTTTTAGTTTTGATGATAGAATACCTTTGAACTCAGTTTTAGTTTTGATAAGAAATGTCTTTGAATTAATATTAGTTTTGATAAGAAATATTTTGATCTTGTCTTTGAATCTATGCATGTGATGAGATGGATATTGGTATCAGTTTTCTCCACTGAGCTTAGATTTTAGCTCACCCCGACCATACGTCACAGGTGTAGGTTTGAGGAAGGCTCAAACTACATACTTGAAGAAAAGGAGCTTCCGCATAAGGATTTGTACTTTATTTTAGGATCATGGATTTAGTGCATTGTGGATTTTGGTAAGTTTGAGCTTGGTGCGTTCGTGCTATTATACATGCATGGTACACTACTGTTGGTGATGGTTGGACATCACTGGTGTTTATTTTGTTCTGTACATATTAGGTAGTAGAATTGGAGATTTTTATTCATGACATATCTAACTTTGCTTTGATTTCCGTATGCATATGGATGTGCCAAGTATTCTGTATCAGATTGTGATTTACGATCTGGTGGTCCGGCTTTTCCCTCTTAGTATTTGGTATAAGTTGAGAAAAAAATATATATGTCTCAAAATTTTAGGTTGGGAAAATTCAGGCTGTAACATTGTTGCTCAATACACCATGCTGGGAACACCTGAACATAATGGTGTAGCTGAGTGATGAAATCGTACCCTTATAGATATGGTGAGAAGCATGTTGTGCAGCTTTAAGTTGCCTGTATTCTTGTGGGGAGAATCCATGAAAATAACGGTGTATATATTGAATCGGGTTCTTAGTAAGGTTGTTCTCAAAACTCCTTATGAGCTATGGGTAGGAACAAAATCAACTTTAGGTTATCAATACATTTGGGGTTGTTTAGTTGAGGCAAAGGTGCATAATTCACAATTAGAAAAATTGGATCCTAAAACTATAAGTTGTCATTTTATTTGTTATCCTGATAGGTCAAAACGCTACAGATTTTATTACCCCACTCATAGCACTAGGATTGTTGAGACCAGATATGTGAAATTTTTGAGGACTGTGAGAATAGTGAAAGTGTTGAGCTTAGGAAAATTACTTTTGAAGAGAATCGGGTTATAATTCATATCCCTTTATCTAAGAAAAGGTGACACCAACATCAGTTATTCAAGAAAGTGTTGATGCACCTAAGACTATATCTATTGAAACACCCACATTGATGAGACTCTTTCTCCTATAGTGATCACCAATGATCAACCATTGCGTAGATCAGAGAGAGCAAAGAAGACAACTATTTTTTATGACTATATCATCTACCTCAATGAGAGTGAGTATGACTTTAGAAAAGGAAACATATCTTATTTCTTTTGACCAAATTAGGATAAGCGGCAAATCAACTCAATGGCTTAAAAGCTATGAAGGATGAGTTGGAATCAATGAAACATAACTCAGTATGAAATCTTTGTGAGTTACCTGAAGGAGTAAAACCTGTAGGCAGTAAATGGGTATATAAACGAAGCAAGACTCTCATGATAATGTAGAAAGATATAAGGTCAGGTTAGTTGCTAAAGGATTCACTAAAAAGGAGGGAATAGACTATAAATAGACATTTTCTCCTGTCTTTAGAAATGAATCTCTCTGGATAGTCATGATATTGGTAGCTCATTTTGACTTAGAATTATATCAAATGGATGTAAAAATTACTGTTCTGAATGGTGACTTACAAGAGGATGTCTTTATGACACAACTTGAAGGTTTTCAGGTTGAAGGGGAGAACCATTTAATTTGTAAACTTAAAAGATTTATATATGGTTTAAAGCAAGCATCTCGACAATGGTACTTAAAATTTTACGAAGTTATTTCAAACTTAAGTTTTAAATAAAATATTGGGGATCAGTGCAAATATGTTAAATTCAGTGGGAGCAAATTTATCATCCTTATTTTGTATGTTGATGATATATTGTTTGCTAGTAATAATTTGAGCATGTTACAGGAGATAAAATTTTTCATCAAAAAATTTTGATATGAAAGATCTTCGTAAACCTACCTACGTGATAAGAATTGAGTTTCATTGAGATAGAGTCCGTGATATATTGGGATTATCTCAGAGAGCTTATATTGATAAAGTTATCAAAAGATTTAATATGCATAATTGTTTTGCTACTGTTGCCCTTGTGGTTAAGGGTGATATATTTAGTTTACTTCAGAGTCTCTGGATCGATTTAGAGAGAAAGTAGATGGAAACAATTCCTTATGCATTGGTAGTTAGGAGTCTCATGTATGCACAAGTCTACACTCATCCAGACATAGCGTATATACTTGGCATGCTTGATAGGTATCAATGTAATCCTGATTCGCATAATTGGAAAGCAGGCAAGAAGGTTATTCGCTATTTATAAGGGACAAAAGGGCACATGCTCATGTACAAAAGGCCAAATAACCTGAAAGTTATTGGTTATTCAGATGTCGACTATTGTAGGTGTCAAGACACCCGTAGTTCCACATTGAGTTATATGTTTATGCTTACAGGTGGGCCTGCATCTTAGAAGAGCGTTAAACAAACACTGACTACTTTGTCTATTATGGAAGCTAAATTTGTTGCATGATTTGAGATAACATGTGAGGCGCTATGGTTGAAATTTTTTATCTTAGGGTTTCGAACTGTTGATAGTATTTCAAGGATACTAAAAATCTTATGTGATAATTATCTTCAATAACAACAAGACTAGTGGAAGTTCCAAATATATTGATATCAAATATTTTATTGTAAGGGAGAAAGTTTAGAATAAAATTATATCTATTGAAAAGATTAGTACGACACTCATGCTGACCGACCCTCTCACTAAAGGCTTATCTATCAAGCTCTTTGTGGGGTATGCTGCGAATATGGGACTGATCAGTCACATAATATACCATTTTATTATCCTTAACTTAATGATGCTAGGTCTTAGTTTGTTACTAATGAGTTGATGATGCGCAGATATTAAAGATAATCAGTAAAAGAGAACTAAAGTTTTAATCTTTGCCAAAATGAACTCAAAAAGAGCAGTAAAAGACTATCAAACATAAAAAGATAATTCGTCGCTTACTGAAGATGGAAAATCGTGTTTTACGATTTTACAGACGATTGAGCGTTGTTACTAATGAATTATAGAAAATCATAATTTATGATTCTTTAGCGAAAGAGTATGATATAGATGAAAAGCGATGAATCATAATTCAGAGAATCGTCCAAACAATAAGGAAGCTGTAAAAGTTAAAAAATCGTGATATACGATTTTTCCAAGAAAAAAAAAAAAAGAGAATAATCGTGATTTACGATTATGATTATAGAAGCTTTCCTGTTGCTATTATTGCTGCTGATCACGTGAGAATAAACACTGTCATGAACTGAATTAGAAGAACTCTTGAATTAGAAGTTTGGCTAAGTACGAATCTAAGAGATTGATGAAGAAGAATCCTGAAAAGGCACTGCTACTGAATAAAAAGAAAGAAATCCAGAAGCGCATAACTAAAGAAAGCAAGGAACTATAAGATTAGAATTAGAGTTATATTAGGATAGTTTAATTTATTAGAATTAGAAGTCTTGTAAACTGACTCCTTATGATTTATAAATAAGAGAGCCCGGTGTAGGATTAAAACATCGAAAAATTCTTAGCATCAATTGACGACTAAGGTTGGGTTTTCTTTCGATCAATTTAAAGTAGATTTTTATGGCTTTATAGATTAGATATCAGAGGTTTCTCAAGAGCAATTGACGACTATTATTGGGTACTGACACTACGTCAAAATGAAGGAAAAACCACTGTAACAGCATAAAATAAACCACTGTTTAAAATAGTGGTGTAATATTCTACTGCCTAAAATAATGATATTTTAAGTTAAAACAGTGGTTTTTTAAGTTAAAAATTATTTTAATAAATAATCCCCTCTTCACATGATAATAACACGTGCAAATCTATCGGGCTGAACCCCAACCTCTCTTTTATTTCTTTATCTCTAACATAAAACATCTCAGAGACTCATCCCTTCTTTCTTTTTCTCTCAGAAACCCTAGCCTCTCTCTCTCTTCTTCGTCTCTCTCGACGAACCCTAGCTCGCATGAAACCGAGGTTGCTCGATCTTCTTCTTCTTCTTCTTCTTCTCCTTCAAATCTCCTGATCAGATCTCTTTGATCTCCACAGTCAAATCTCTCCTCTATTGATTTTTACACTTGCAGTGCTCTCGATTAGGATTTTTTCTCAGCTACAAAGTTTAAAATCCCAGCTAATCTATATAGATCGAAATCTCTCTCTCTCTGTAACCTCCAGATTCGTTGGAAGTTTTGAAAGCTTCGCACTGTAGTAGTAAGTTTAGATCAGGATCGTCGAGTTCGTCAGTTTCAAAGTAGAAGAGAGAGGAGATGGAATTCACAAAATTGGAGGCAGAAAATGGAGGAGACGAAGAGTTTTTGAGTGCTAGAGGTCGAGATCTGAGATCGTGTTCATCGGTTTCAAAATTGGCGGTGGGAGATTAGTTGGAGTTTGTGGAGTCGAACGAGCGAAACAGAGGTGAGGAGAGTTTGAGCCCTGAGGCTTTGTCAGCTCTAGATCCAGATCAAGAACTGCGATTGAATGAAGACAAGCATCGGAGAGTTCGGTGGAGAGCAAAAGGTCTTTACCTCTTATATTTGATTATTATCTCTTATATTCATATCATACTTTATTTTTCAATTCCGTTCCTAAAGATATAGCCCACTACCTGTTCGATGAAATTACTATTGGATGGTTAGGCGTTTAGTTTATGGATCTATACAATTTCCCTTTCTGTTTTTAATGGTTTCTGTGATTTTTAGGAATTTAGCTAATTACTTAATCATGTTTGTGTCCTGAATTTACTAGTTTTAGTATTTTTTTTCAATAGTAGAGATTCAGTTTGTAGTTTGGTATGCAAATTCAGTTCTCCATGAAGTATTAGCCTATAAATCTAATCATGTGCTATATATATATATATCAGTTAGCTTTATTAAGATACATAAAGTTGAGATGTAGGTAGCATATACCACTCCTCGAAGCCATTTTACTTCTATCAACTTGTACTATTTCTATAGTTAAAAATCTAGAAAATACATGCCTGTATTTTCTAGTATGAATGAGATTTTCGATAGATATTGGTAGTTTTGAGGGAAAAAAAATTAAAGAAATACCATAGAAAATCTGCCAATGTAAGTAAACGGTTATGATTCAATGTATGATACCTTGGCATTTAGTTTAGGGATTTAAAATTATTCACTGAGAGTTGCTACTTTGATTCATTTAGTCACTCTATCTCTCAATTTAAATTCTCATCTTGTAACATGCACACTCTCTTTTTAGTTTTCTTGGATAAGTACAGAAACAAAGATGGCTTTACTGAAGAGGAGACACATGATTAAAATTTACTTGAAGCATTGAACTTTTCATCAGTTCAGTTCAGTTCAATGAGGTGACCAACTCAGAAACACAAAACCTAAAGCTTGAAGCATTGAAATATGAACTTAAGACTGATGAGTTCAGTTCATTTCCAAAACATCAACAATTGCAAGTAAAATCAAGAGAAGATCTGTGCTATAGAGATTAAGCTAAATAAAAATTTTGTAAACAGGAAACTTTGAAACACCGGAATGTGATGTGTGGATTCATGTATCACCCTAGACCCAAGGCTTGACATTGATGCCTTTCACACATACAAAAAAAGAAAATGCAAATAGTGAGCAAAAATTCTTAGTTAAAACTGGCAAAAAGGGCGGGGAGGAGAACAATATAAGGCTTGAGGGGCAGGACTTTGGACTGGACATTAGCTCTCCCTTGTGATGCATGTGGACATTGAAGTGCATGGAAGTCTGTGTGCATCACAATGTCATTCAAATGTGCAGGCCACTTTCCCGCCCATGAGGGTCCGACCATTCATCATAGACAAAATCTTTAACTAAAAGATGATTTCCTTAATATATGTTTTCAATCTCAGTATTGGTGATCGGATTGGCTTGCCAAGAGCCGATACATATTGTCGGTATCAATGCACACTAAAGAGAAAACAAAATCAGGAAAATTTGTTATGTATTTGGAGGTGATTTGCCCTTGGAAAGGAGCTAAATTTGGGCAAAATCAAGATTAAAATAGGTGGAAAGGGCCAAATAACCTGCCAAGTTGATAATGATATGTGATAACTGGTATCGGTATTGGTATGACAAAAGCTGATGTGCATCGGTATCTACCAAGATTTAAGACTATGGTCTACTCAGCTCCATTTCAACGTCCTACCCCTATTGAGGTAAACATCCAATGATGCACAATGCGTCAAGCACCAACTCCTGGTTTAGTGTTGATAAGATGCGGGACCTTTCAGAGCTTATAAAGACTGGGCTTTGTTTAGGCATGTCTATCAGAGGCCTGAGACAACCACTATACAAAGGATTGAAAACACTAGAAGTAGTGAATGATCGAAGAGTAACCGAGTTTAGCCCTGAACAGAATTGATTCAAGGAATAAATCTCGCAAAACCAATTCAAGGCATTGATGGCCATAAAGAAAAAGGTAGGTTCTTGGCATAGGAAGATTACTATATCCATTACTTTAATTTGTTGAAAAATCCATTTAAAAAAGGCCGAATTCCCAAGTCTCTAGATAATAGAAAGTTTAAAAAGTAAGTCATGCGCCCCAATAACTGTTTTTACCTTTCTTCATCGAGGTCCTCAACGAATTGATATTGTTGATGGAGATGAAACATCAAGAGTGGGCTGGTTTTCTGGCATTGTTGGTGTCAGAATCGAAGAATCAATGTCTCTGCTAGGCTCTATTATCACCACAGACATAGAAGGCCTTCTAGTGCAATCTTCCTCTATACACCATGCAGCAAGTGTTATCATCTCAACTAATTCTTCTATGTGAAATTGCATATCCTCTCTATGTTAGTCGACAAGTTTAACTAGCTGATCATCTTTCATCTTTCTCTTCAGTAAACTGACTAGATGATTGCGTTCTTCAGGCTGGGAAGAGTCGAAATTTCTCCGTCCACATACAATTTCCAAGATCACAATGTCGAAGCTATAAACACCAACTTTCTTAGTAATCTTTAGAGTCAACCATTCCAGAGCCAAATAACCCTGAGTTCCTCTCAGTGTGGTAATCACACAACTCTGATCTTTGTCAATAAACTTTGATAGCCCAAAATCGAAGACCTTGGCATTGAAGTTCTCATCCAATAGGATATTTTCGGGCTTATTATCTGTCTGCAATCTTCGTGGAGATATTTAACTCCCTTGGCTATATCATGTATAATCTTCTTTCTAGTTTTCCAATCAAGAGTCAGGTTTTGGGTTCTATGAAAGGTTCATTTATCCAATGATCCATTGCTCATGTACTCATAAACCAACAGCCTATGTGATTTATCAGCACAAAACCAGATCAGCCTTACCAGGTTAACATGATGAATGCTTCCTATCGTTTGAACCTCTGCTAAAAATTCTTTTTTCCCCTGGCCTACGCTATCCAAGCGCTTCACTGCTACCTTTGTTCCTTCACCTATAGTTCCTTTGAAAACAGATCCGAACCCGCCTGTTCCAAGCTTCATATTAAAGTTTGCAGTGGCCACTTTTAGGTTTTCATGAGAGATTCTCATTGGCATCCCCAGAACTTGATTGAGGAATTCCTCCTCTCCTTCCTCTACATCCTTTATCTTCCATAAAAGCACAATACAGATAGTGATTATAACAAATTCGACTAAAGAAGCTGTGAGACTTCCCAATAATTTTCCAATCTGTCATGCTTTCTTTCTAGAACGCGTAGAACTAGCCTCGAGTGATGCGTTCGATCAGCCAAGAATTTGTGAGGTCGGGGAATTTTGTACTTTGATGAATGCAGAATAACTAAAAATCAATTTAGTATCCAGATGGTTAATTAGCGAGAAGAGCTGCGATGGTAAGAAGCAGGAACTATTGGAAGCAATCTGACCGTGCAAAAACAAAGCCGCCTTGCTAGCACAAATTTTCAAACAGGCTTGCTTGCCGCCAGATCTACTCCTGTAAGAACTACAACATCAGAATCCACATAATTGAAATACAAAACACCGTGAAAAAACCGAAAGCTGTAATATTGGGATGTTTGGCAAGACAAGGGTTGTATTCAAAACACGGCAGACTTGGGTTTTTGAAATTGAATGGCTTAAAATAAAAAGCACTTTGATCATATTGTGGACAAATGCACTCCCCATTTGAGCAAATGCCGTAATTCTGGCAAGCACGGGGATACTTACAATCATCAATTTCTAAAATGGAAAACCATGAAAACGATGATTCCCCATCATAGTTATAATGTACCAGATCCCCACTCGACTCTAGTTTCAGAAAATGGAGTTCCGTACCATAAAATTTTGTATCTAATAAGAACTCATTGCTTTCTTTAATATATTTGAGATCTGAATCCGAAGGCCATCCCCTATAATACATATGTGGGGGATCATAGCCTATAAAAGCAGACAAGCCATCAATACTAAATGAAAGATAAACAGAGCCTTGATTGGTTGCCAAAACATCAGCAGTTAGCCTTTGCCCAGCCGCCAACTTTTACCCACGAAGCAACGTGTCCGTTGGATGATCAAAAGATTGCCAAACGATTTTGTAGTTATCATTGAAGAGCACAAGGTTTCCCATATCAGTGAGATTTATGCCGACAACAGACTTGCCAGACGTATTAGTAGACCAAACCACGTTACCAACCTCGTCTTGCAGTAGCAGATCTCCGTATTGCCTTTTAAAATAAGATCTGAAGTTTACCAAAAGTCTCAGAGACCAAAAGTCTCAGAGATGGATCTTGTAGTGAATTAAACCCCATCAAAATTTGAAGGCTTTTACTGGCCTGTAGACCCAAAAATAAATTGAGGGACCAATGTACTGTCAATTTATTCCTTTTGACAGAATGACACTGATGCTTTGGCCTGTGATTGCAAAATGTGTGGTACTTACTATTAAACAGGTGAGCATTGCAAAATTTCAATGCAAACTTTGGCCTGTGATTTGAAGGGCAACAAAGTCAAATTCTTTGTTTTGTTGCTATCTTTTTTTTCTATAAAACTAGGGCACTGTGTCACGGGGTCGCACTTCCGCAACCTCAGTCCCGTGCGGCACCTAACGCACGTTTCGCTAGGTCAGCCTACTTCTGATAACAATCGTCGCGAGGGCGTCCTTCGACGCGCTTTCAACCCGCGCGGTGCTTCGCTACCGCGTACAACGAAGCCAACCCATCTGCACATCAGCTCTGATACCACCCGCCTAGAGGACGGGAACTCCTCCCAACATGGTTGCCTCTGTTTCATGGCCTACCATTCAGCTCATCGTGTCCCTTACGACACGATGACTGCGCTTCTTCGCTGGCTGCTCAAGCTTCACCCTGTGCGCTGCACTAGTACCTCGCTCGCCTGCCGAACTAAGCCTACAGCCTTGTGCCTCACGCTCGCGTGCCCCATGAGTCCCACGCAGCTTGCCTTCGTGTGCATTCCGAATTACTAGCACACGTACGTCCTTATCCCACATGCTGTCGTGCTCAACTGAGTCCCACGCAGCGCCTTGGTGTTGTCTCGCGAGGTTGCCTAGCCGTATGCACCGCGATGCGTAGTCCGGAGCCATACATCAACCTCCCTCGGGTTCCACACGGCATCGCTGCGTCGACGTCCTAGGCCCACCCTTTCAGGCCTAGGAGACACTTGCGCCCCTCAACGCAGCGCAAGGCCCGTGTGAAATAGCTCTCAAGCTCCCTTCCCCTATATAAGGGTAAAACAGTCATTCAACCAGAATGGCAGGATAACCTCAAACCTATTGGTTTGACATACCGCAACGCCTCATGCATCGCTAGCCCACCTTGGCTATGTCGCATCCGTGTCGCGACCGTGACGCTCCGCGTCGTACCCTCATGCGACCGTGTCGCGTCCTCGCAGCGCGACCACGTCGCAAGGCCAACATGGCCCCATGTCGCGTGCCCTCCTGGCACCACATGTCGTGCCACACGCACCACGCCGCAAGCTCGAGTATTGGCCCCGTCACAACTAGCTTAACCCTTAGAGGTGTAATGTAATTTACGATCACATGCCATGTTGCATGTGATCTAGCATTCGAAAGCACGGTTGGCTCGTTGCATTTGAATGCATTGTCTCATTTCCTCCAAAATTGTTGTATTATTATTTTTAATCAGATTAGAAATGTAAAAAGATTCTGGCATCATTATAACTCACTACTTATTTTAGTCTTTTCTGTTTGAAGATCTTCCTAGAGGAGAAGGTGCAGGAAGCAGACAGTCTTACTACTAGAATTAATGAACTTGAAAGCCAATTAAACAAAGAGCAAGAAGATTGCAGAAGGTATTCATGAAGATAGTTATATGGTTATGTTGTTTCTTCTGCTGACTAATGGTTCTCTCTTAAATTTTCCTTCAGAATAAGATTCATTTTGTTTTTTTTTTAACCCTTTTTATTGATGAATCTTTTTCAGGATCACATCAAAAATTAAGAAGTTCTTAAAAGCGCATAATCGTTATTCACACGCACAAGATGAACTTAAAAGGCTAGTTTCCATTCTATTTAAATTATTTCTTCTTCTTCTTCTTTACGTGTTTTATATTGAATAAACTTTCAGCTTTATTAACTACTCAATTTTTCCTATTGGATTGGGTAGGTGGCCCGTGTCCGGGAGTTTTTATTGTTAGAATTATAAGCTAGACCGGCCCATTTGGTCCATTTTGTCTTTTGGGTCATTGGCCCATTTGGAATTATATTGGTCAATCTTGGAACTCTTTTTTTGTCATAGAAAATTGGTGTATTTAATGTAGTGTCTTGAGAATATGAAATATACTTTGAGAATGTAATTTTCTATCTTTTTCTAGGCTAGGTAGTTGCTTTGGAAGTGTATGTTTATTTATTCCCGATTTTGTATTGTGGGCTATTTTAATCACTCATGTATTTTCATTTTACAAGCCATATGAATGAAATTTAAAAGGTTCTAAGTAATATATCACTTTAGTCTTCATTTTTGATATTTTTCTACACAAGAGAATAACTTTCTTCTCTTTAGAGTGCCATCTTCTTCCAATCCTAGTTGGTGTAATCCAACATAGTGGTATCAGAGCTTGAGATTCATGGCTTCCAATATGTTGCAACCTCAACTTCCTCGTTTCACCGGTAAGAACTATAATCAATGGAGTATTCAAATGAAGGTTTTATATGGGTCTCAAGATTTGTGGGATATTGTTGAGACCGGATATGTAGAACCGAAGGATCAAGCGGCTCTCACACAAGCTCAACTCAATGAGTTGAAAGAAAATCGCAAGAAGGACAAGAAGGCTTTGTTTTTCATCTATCAAGCTGTGAATGAAGTTATTTTTGAAAGAATTTCATCGGCAAAGCAAGCATGAGATACTCTTAATACTTCATACAAAGGCGAAGATAAAGTCAAATTGGTGCGGCTCCAAACTCTTCGAAGTGAGTTTGATTCTATAAGAATGAAGGATTCGGAAGCGGTTGAAGATTTTTTCAATCGAATAATTTCTCTCGTTAATCAATTAAGGATTAATGGTGAAAATCTTCGAGATCAAAGAATTGTAGAAAAAATTCTTAGAAGTTTGACTCGTAAGTTTGAATATATTGTTGTTGCAATTGAAGAATCTAAGGATTTATTTACTTTGTCTTTGGAAAGTTTGTTGGAATCGCTTCAATCCCATAAACTTCGTATGAAGCAATTTGATTCCTCTCCTCTAGAGCAAGCCTTTCAAACTCAAATTTCCTTTAAGAAAAGTTCTAGAGGTGGAAGAGGGAGGCATTCTAATCGCGGACGAGGAAGGCATAATGGAGGAAGATATCAAACAAAAGAAAGAGATGAAGATGAGTCATCTTCGTCATCAAGAGGAAGGGGAAGAGGAAGAGGCCGATCTTCTCTTTCTAATGTTCAATGTTATCATTGTCAAAAATATGGTTACACCATAAAATTTTGTAGAAAAAGATTGGCGGAAGAAGAAAAAAAGGAATCAAATTTTGTTCAAGAGTATATCACTTTAGTCTCCGATAAAGAGTCCAAGACATTGCTATTCTAAGTAGTATATCACTTTAGTCTTCATTTTTGGTGTTTTTCTACACAAGAGAACAACTTTCTTCTCTTTAGAGTGTCATCTTCTTCCAATCCTAGTTGGTGTAATCCAATATTTATTGAGAGACTGAAATTTTAAATTGTTGATTTTTTTGGGGGGGTATTCATTCATAAAATCCAATATGCACAGGGCACAAGCTCGATTCCAGAGTTTAGGAGATCAGCTTGGTTTTGATGCTTAGAGATCTGGTGGTAATGAAGAAGACTCAAGTGTTAATATTGTCAGCTATGGAGAACCTCATGGCACGGATACCTAAAACTGGCCCTAAAATCATATGGCACACATCATGCTCAAACATGACTTTAGGGCCATTTTTTGGGATCTGTAATAAAAGCTTGACCGTATGACTGGAAGATCATACTCTCAAGATCCTTTGTGTGGAAGATCGGGGTGAAGAACGATATGCATTATTTGATCCTAAATAATCAATGGGTTTGAAGGGATTTCCGATGTTTGTGCTTTCAATAAAACTCTTGGCACGAATAGGGTGCATCGTCTGATCTTAAGCAATCAATGGGTTTGAAGAGAGTCCCGACGTTGGTGGTTTTAGTAAACCTGTTGGAGCGAATAGGGCCCACTTTTTTGCAAGTGATAGCCTCCAAAATCACGATTGCCAGGGAACCTGAATAGGAGGGAGATGGTCTACATACATGGGACTCACATGGGATAATTTCTACCAAAGTAGACGCTATGCAACTTTTGGGTATTCCAAGTTTCCAATAGTTGCCCAAACTTACAAAATTGCTTATTAATTCTACTATGTGGCTCAAGCTTCCTAGTCAAGAATAAGATTAGGTTGGTCATTTTCATTGAAGGGCGCTTGTAACCTCTTTGAAAGATCAACCTTCAACCCTTTTAGCTCTCCAAAATGTCAAACATGCCTTATCTGTTACATAATAGGTTACCACTGATTTACATTGTGGCATGCCATAGCACACTTGAGTAAACTGCCCAAAGCTGTCAACTTTTTTGGAGGGTCTTCATTCTATATACATTAATTGTTTCGGAAATTACAACCATGAACAACTTTTGTTGCATTGAGCAGGTGAAAGGCATGGAATCAGGACATCTGTTACCTTCCACTAGCATGGCAGCTCATGCAGTAGATGAACTCATCGAAGCCATTAAAATGGAAGAAACTGCTTCTGCTTTGGAGAATGGAACTGTTAATGGTAGACTAGGCTTACCCTATCTTCCACCCCCACCTCCAACAGTCCCTCAAAATTGTTACCACCAGGTACATCACACCTTGTTTTCCTTGCCAAAAGATGATCACTTGCTCAAATTATTATTCTTTGTTTTCTGCTGTTAACTAATTTCTTCATATGTAAGATCTACAGTCAATTAATTGATCTAAAAAGAAGGATTTATGGTTAATCGGAGTGCAATATCAATTAGCAATAACATCTTTATTTTCTTTTTCTGCCGAGAATTTTTCTCAAATACCTTTATCTCTTGCTTTCCGTTCTCTCCTACTTCATGAATCCAGATAATACTATGGTTGTAAAATTTGTGAGGTTTCCTACATCGGTTTCTTGCATCATCTTGTCCATTTGTTTCTCAGTCTACAAACTACGGTCACAATCAGTTCTCGTTGTAATGACTTTCCACGCTATTATCATTGTTATCATTATTATTTTTGTTATGGGTTACCCTGAGCATGGAAATGAGTAATTGCTACGCTCGATCCTTTTCTTTTGGCAGTTATAATTGATCTGCAGATCAGGCTTATAATTAAGTTTCCCATACTGTTTGGTGTTGTTTCAGTACAAGGGTGACGATGAGGGTGTGGATGTAGAAGTGGTCGATGCGGAGATGGGAGATGTAGATATCACCAACTAAATCAACATTGAGAAGGTCTAGCTAACGTCTTCAATTCGTCAAGGTATAATTTTGCTGCAAGCTTGAGTCTCACCCAACTCTTAAGTGGATCCAACTCAGTTCCCTGCATGATTGCTGATGAGACGTAAAATACTCATATTTCAACACCGTCTGATCATTGAATGGAAGGTTTCGGACTGACTTACATTTAGCTTTTATACAAGTGTTTTGTAACAGAAAATATGATGTTATCATGTTAGATGATCAATCCTTTTTTATGTGGAAATCGTAGTTAAAGAGTCTTATATTATGATATTTGCTCTGCTTCTCATTTTAGATGCTAGCACCGACTCTGATTAAGGTATATGGCATTACAGAGAATAGCAATGTCTTGGACTTATCGTCTTTCTATCAAGCTTATATGACTGCAAATTTGGAATGACGGTTTGATTTGTCATTGGCCTCGGAGATTGGCGAGCAGCTCAGAATGTCTAATCCATCAAATGGCATTTTATAGGGCTCCCTTATTAGAAATCAAAAGAAGAAATTCGGGATCTTTCAAAGAAATGGAAGGAGCTTCAAAAGAAGGCATTAATGTTTGACTCTCCCACCCAACCGTGGGAGGACTAGAGATTGAATCCCCACCATCATTACCAAACCCGCAAGCAACCATTCGGTTGGAGGATTATCATTTGTTAAAGTTGCTTGATTGATGGATCGCAAATCACAATTGAATTTATTTATTCATTTTCTCATTTAATGCATTACTCACTGAAGTCCCCCACCCCCTCGCAAAAAAAACGAAAGAAAAAACCAAAAATAAAATAAAATAATTGCAAAATTGTTTTCCATTGAATCATAAGCTTAGACAGAATTTTAAGATTCAAATTTTGAGCTGTAGAATTTGATTGACATTGTAGGAGTTTCTATGAAAAGTATAAATGTAAGATTTGAATTATGGAGATGAGATTCGATCAAACAGTGAGATTTAAATCGTAAATCCCACAATTTTCAAAATAATGTTTTTATCGTTCCATAACAGAGAGTAAACTGGTAAGGGCTTCCAATTATTCTAATTTACATTCTTGTCTTTGAAAATCTGTAGTTATATCCAAACTTTGTGTTGCTCAATCCATAGAGTTTTAGTTTCCCTATTTTTATGAGCTTGCATATGAGGTAAAGGATCCATGGGTTTGTCTTTTGTTAGTGTTGTCAAAGGGTGTGTCTTTTGTTAGCATTCTACAACGAAAGTCTTTACGGAAATTGATGGTCTAGACATGAATTTTGGGCAAAAAATTATTACATGCTACTTGATAATAGGACATTAAGGTTTGTAATCTGCTATCACAGACCATTTGGCTCTGTGCTTTTTTACTTCAAAATTTTGTTATTCTGCTCTTCCCACGTACACTATTGCAGAAGTAGGATTGTACTCACATGTTACGAATCCAACTGGTCTTTCTTGCACAACAAGTTGACTCCGCAAGCTTTGGCATGGGCTGTATTTTGGGAAAGATCTTGAGCATGGGTTGTATTTTTCATCTTCAATGTTGGGTAAGTCTACAGGGGTGTCGAGTAAGGTTTTTAGTGTATCATGCTATTATTATTATTCTTTTGGGTTTTGATCTGTTCTATCATCTTTTATTTGAACTATATGTTAGTATAGACAATCTTCTAATCTGTAGTGTTTCTTATCTGAAGTTGAATAAAATTCCCTTCTTTTTCTTTTTCCTGATAAAGGGGATCTACAAGAGAGAAGGCATTGGCAGGAATAGTTGAGCTTTTTCAAGCCATGTACAGCTTCAATTCGTAGAAAATAAGTGAGTTATTATTTTAAACCATCTTCTGAACTTGCATGTGTGGAATGGTTGTTGAGATTAGTTCTTATAGAATTCTTTGTGCATAAATTGCTCTTCTATTAGAAAAAAGATTAATGGGGCGTCAGAGACATCATCACATATGAAGCATCCCTTGTAACCATCAAATTCTGTCAATTTTTAACTGCCAAATTTATGGGCAAAAAGTTGCATTATAACCTTACTGAACTTATGAATTATGGTGCCTCTGAGGAGAGTCAGTGCCATAAAAAATCGCCATAAATTGCTCTTCTATTCGCCGTAAATTGCACCTAATATATATATATATATATATATATATATATATATATATATATATATATATATATATATATATATTTGTATATTTGCTGTCTGATATGCCATCTCACATCTCGTATGTTGTCATTTCAATGGTTTTTTTTGCTGCAGATGTATTACTTTACTGCATCAGTTCATTAATTCTATCAAACGAGGATCTACTACAGAAGTTTCATTAGCTTCTCGTTTCATAGGTTACTCTTAGATCCTCACAATCAGCATAATTTTTTCTCCTCCTATGTCTAAAGTGGGAGCTTAATTGAAAATTTATGATTTTGGTATTTTTATTTGCAGGATTGTTGGCTATTACTATTGGTTTTGGTGATGATGCACATGAAATAATGGAAGACTCAATTCCATCCCTTAGTGTAGCCCTTAAACCTGGATCGGATTCTCAGAAGAAGTCATTTGTATGTTTGGCATCCCCAAGTTAGCATATTATGAATTGTTCTAGCTTCTAGGAGTTCATTTTTATTACAAAATTTATTATTATCAGTGTTTTTGAATAATCTGGAATTGCAATTGTAGGTACTAGACTGTTTGGCTATCGTCACTTTTGTTGATGGCTCAACTTTGGAGGGAAATAATCTTCGGCAAGGATTTGCATATGTAGAAGCATTGAAGGGGAAAATCCTTAATCAAGTGAGGAACCCTTTGCATGTTACATAATATGTTTTAGTGAGATGACCAGCTGCAGATGAGGGAGGCAAGTAGGCAGAGTACATAGTTTATATAAATCTCTTGATCACAGAATAGTATAATTAACAATATTTTCATTGATATACACCTTCCTTTTTAAATATTGTTACAAGCAGAGTTGACTTTACGTTTCTTGTGTAAAAATTAAGATATCAAATGGTAGTGCCGTTATTATGCCTAAGCTTGCATCCACCCTTCTTATTGTTTATTTTATGAAAATCCTTCCTTTTGTATAGTAAGCTACCTATTATATTGTTATTTCTAATTGTTTTTATTGTTTGAAGTATTTCATGATCGTATTTTGTTTGGCATGATGTAGAGAGAGGTTTGTCGGCTGTTCCCCTCTTCCTCTGTTGACCATAAAGGCGTAAGTACATTACCTTATCCCTGTATCAAATATTTTTTGTCATGATTTTTAGATTTTAAATTTTATTTATTAATGCCACCACAATTTTGTTGCGAAGGGGTAGTGTTTTCCCCGTTGTTAGGATCTTGTTTGCTGTCTCTGTGCATGTTTCATTTTTAATAAATTGGCCCCATCATTTGCAAGAAAAATATTATCTTGTATTGTATAAGCATATCAGGGAAGCCTTTTGAGAATCTATTACCGTATGTTGCTTGCACACTTTAGACAACTTGTTAGGTGAAATCATGTGGCCCATTCTTATTGCCAATAGATAATCTGGGTTGTCCGTTCATGAAATGAAGCTCGAAGGCTAGTCTTGCAAAGCATAAGAAAATGAAGAAAATCACTCTTCTGGTGTTTGGCTTGGAATCACTTTAAGTTTAAAGGATCCGTTCTTTTTCTTATTAACCAATGAGGGTATCTTTTCTTAACCGAAACAATGAGGGTATCTTTTCTTATTAACCAATTTAATCACAATGAAAAAAATTTATATAAGAAAAATAATGGAGAAGCACATGATGAACAAAATGAAAATCTCTTGATACAAAGTAATTGTGATCATTTAAGCTGGGTTTTTTTTAAACTATTTCCTAGTCTACTTGGTGGCTAAAAAAGAAATCTCTTTTTTGTAGAGAAGGGACATGTGCACGACATTGGAGGTATCATGCTTTTGGTTTTTTGTTTTTCAGGGTTTCTACATAGGGTCTACTAAATCCTATGAAGTACCAAACATGATAGTTAAGAAATTTCAAGTTATTAAAAACTTGCTTGCCGCTCTTGCAACCAGAGGTATAAATCAGGTTGAGGTACATTGTATTATGTACTCTCTATGCTTTTTTCGGAAGCAAGAATTATGGGTTTGCAAGATATTGTTGTATCTTCTATTACTACCCATTAGGTGGCTTAATGCCTTCACTTTTCTTTGAAGTTCAGCAATTGTGCAAAAAATTTATATTGTATTCTCAATCATTTTTTTTAAAGAAAGGGGTACTGAGTCTCTTAGAGCACCCTACTAAGTCTGTGGGTACCTGCAACACCCGCACATCACACATACCAGTCAGTAGGGAATAGGGATAAATCTTTGCGAGTGACCAACAAGGGGTATAATTCAAAGTCAGATCTGTATTCTCATTCCTTGAGTTATCGAAACATCTTTCTAGATTAAGTGACTCATCTCATGCTTTACACCTATTGAAACCAGCTGCATCTTCTTTTTTCTAGGACAAGTCCTCTGAGGTTTGCAAAGCAGTAAAAGCTTCCATTAGTGAAATTTTGCGAGTTTGTCGTTGAGGCCTTGTAAAACCTTTTGCTTATCTTATTTATTGAGAAGTAAATTTAGAAAATAAACATTACTTTTGGTGATCTTCAGTTGTAGGTAACCAACCAACAATCTTAAGGATCGGGGTAGACCAGCTTTAGCTTTGGTTTTAGAATGACTGAAACCTGACATGGCTCTCCAAATTAAGATGTAACTGTAGCCTCCGGCATAATGATCAAATTTTGAACTATTTAATTGTGTTTGTATTTCTATGTCATGGTTTTCCTTTTCTCTACAACAAAAGTTGTTGTCGTTGAGTGTGTAAATTTTATTTTTTATGCATTTGAATTATCTATTTTTTCTAGCTGCAAATATATATTCCAAAATATCTTTCATGCATTTGAATTATCTATTTTTTCTAAGGATTGGAATGATGCTCCTGTTATTGTTTGTGGGGATTTCAATTGTATCGCAAAAGTAAGACTGATTCTATGGCTCTTCTGTCCTTATGTGAAGTATGTGTTTGAAATTTGTTATGTGCTTAGAGTATTATCAGTTTAATTGCCTAATATCATCAATATCTCAATTTAATTGCTTAATATTATAAATATTTAATTACGTTTTTCTTTCGATTTCAGGCAAAACTTTTCGATTTGAAGCTCACCTCAAACGGATCACTAGGGGACGGGGATACTTGGCAGGAGAGGCGAAGCACATTTTTTTTTTTTTTTTTTAAATTATGAAAATAGGTCATGGAGTCCTTAGATTGTTAACCCTCTTTTTTTTTTTTTTTTTTTTTTGTTTGAATAAAAGGATTGAGTATGTAAAGTTTAAAATATTTGGTTGATTTGAAAGGTTGGATCATAGGTTGAGATGCAATCTTTTGTTTGAATAAAAAAATTTGGCATCTATTTTATTTATTGATGGCATTGAATGATTTGCATTTGAGTTGAATGGATGTATTTAAATATGAGATTAATAGTTTTTTTTCTTTATATAATTTTTTTTAAAGCATTAAAAAAAAAAGTATTAAAAAATTACATTAAAAAAAGGTATTACAAAAAGCATAAAAAAAATTACATTAAAAAAAAGCATAAAAAAATATTATTTTAAAAAAATTTACATAAAAAATTGTCGACGTAATTTATTTATTTTAAATATATATATATATATTTTTTAAAAATTTTACATAAAAAACTATCGTTTAAATATGTAAAAAATGAGTAATTTTTTACCATTATACAAGACAAAGTGGTTTATGAGTTCATAAACCCTTTGTATAGTGGTTAAAAAATAACTCCTTTTTTATTCAACGATGATTTTTGAAAAAAATCACTGTCAAAGACAGTGGTTTTTTCAAAAAATCATTGTTTAAGGCAGTAATTTTTTTGGCTTTTTCACGTAGTGTGAAGATTAGTGTAGATATCTGTAGTTTCTCAGAAGCAATTGACACCTGCGGCTGAGGGGTGAAGGATATATTTATTTTACTTTATAGTTTAGATTTTATTTTCTTTTATTTCCTGCTTTGTAAATATCTTCAGATTTTAATTTGAATTGATGACTCAGGTTGAAGTTTGCAAATTAGTATAATAGTTTTTACTTTTTCATCTTCAGTTTTCTAGAATTTGATGACACTCAAGTTTTAGGAAGTTGTTGATTACATTAAATCTGTATTGATAGGATTCTAGTTTTGATTGACGATCAATACTAGGATACTTGAGATATAGTGTAAATGTACTGTTTAATTTTATAAATATCTAATATCAAAAGATTGTGGTTGACGACCATAATCTGAAGTTTGAAGATTAGGAATTATTTTATGCAATTTAGATTAATAAATAATTCTTTATTCATATTTCTCCAGTAGTTTGAGATTTTAAAAGATGTGTAAGTTTTCAGAAAAATTAAATTAATATTTATTAATCCAATCTCTGTGGGAACGATCCTTTGCTAGTACTATGATTTCCATTGTGCACTTGCAATAAGTTAAGACTTAATAAGATTCATATATAAAATCAAGTCAGGGACTAAAGGATATTTTTGAAAGCCTTTGAGAGTGAATTTAGAAAAGTGAGTATATTTGTTTATTAATTGATTCTAAAATAAAATTAATTTATTTGCTTTCTCATTTTCTTGCAAATAAAAGTTTGGTAAATTTGATGTCAGTAAACGACAATAATGTAGGACCAATAATAAATTGAGTTTACATGTAATCAACATTCAATTTGTAAACTTGTAATCTATGATAAATCGTGCCAATTAAAATCCATGTCGATGACGAGTATTGATACCGTGACCAATGAATAGTCATGCATTGACGAGATGATGCATTGATTGCATTGATTCTGTGTTAGTAATTTCATTGGATTAGGCTGATTATAAAAGACTTGAGTCGAGATTGATAAATGTCCTTCATTCTAAAGAAGTTAGCTAACATTTGAAAATCAGAATTAATTGATATGGTGTGGCCAGGTGGGAGGCTGTTAGATATTTCTCTCTTTTAGTGGCCGTTCACTATGGGTAATCTGTTGACCAATGAGTGATGGTAGATCAATCTAGACACCCTTGTTAATTCGGTGAAATTAAAAGAAAAATCGGAAGTAATATTTAATTAGTCTTTTTATAGCATAATGGTGATTTTCCTAATCACTTTAAGATTGTGACTGTAGATTCTTTTAATGAGAAGGATTCAACATCTATATATAGGATGTTAGGGTCTCAATGTTTTATGTGAAAACAACCTCTTTGGGTTTGTTTAGCATCCCCATTGCGTAAGAGGACCGAGAAGAACGTTGAAGATCTTAGCTATTTTATGACTTATACACAATATATGATCTCTATATGATTATTCTACGGTACATGTGTTATATGATATTTAATAAATCCGTACAACTTGTTCGATAGTGGTGTTTCGAAACTTACATTCACAACTAGCTTACCTCACTTCTTCGATCCTTAGTCGAGCGTCTCATTTGTTACTTCATGATTTCTAGTGAGGGTAAACTTCACAGCTTCGGGTATTTCAATAAATGATATTCTCCACTTCTTTACCGCCTTTTACGTTATACCTTCTTACATGAAGGGCGTAACGGGTGTAGTCTCCTTTTTGTGTCATTTATATTTTAATTTGTCACAAACTTTACAACATTTTTAATATCTCATGATTATTTTAGCAAGTTATTTACAAAGCTATCTTCTTTTGAAAATCTTGAACATTGAACAAAAGATTTTCAAAAAGTGAGGGATATTATTTACGCTGCTTTTCATATTTATTATGGTACCTTTAGCTACAATCTGACATTCTTATATCTAAACCCGAGTTTCACATAATCAATAATTGCTTTTAATAAGATGATGGACAATATTTTTTATCCCAATCTTCGACATAATAAATCCTAAGATAATTGATAGATTTTGATTTCACATGACACACAAACTACCAGCGCTGGACCAAGGCTATAGAGGCAGCTGCCTCAGGCCCCGAAATTTAGGGGGCTCCAAATATGGAATCATGATTTTTTTAATTAATTTTTGCATTCGAAAATATTTTTTGAGGGGTCCCATGCCCAGTTGATATGAGCCCCTCACAATGTAAATTAAGGTTTGACGATTGGGTCTAATCAAATCGGGTGGGCCCACTTAATCTTTAAGCGTTTAAATGAAAAAAAATAAATACTCACCCTCTTTCATTCGCCCCTTCTTCAACTATTCTCATCTCTCTTTCTCTCTCTCTCTCTCTCTCTCTCTCTCTCTCTCTCTCTCACTCACTCAGCTCCACACCACCACTGTGGTCCCACCCTCTATCAGCTGGCCCCAACACGGGGGGGAACATCGCATCTGACATCCTCGAGCCCCACTTTGGCATCCTTTTCGGCTCTTCCACTGGCCAATCCCAAATTAGGTTTTTTATAATTTTGAGCTTTTTTTTCTCTCTTAGTCTTTATTTCTTTGATTGTATCTCTTTCTCTCTCTTAAATCTCTATGATTTAATTTATTTAATTAAATATTGATTTAGTTTTTATTTTATTTAGTAATTATGATTTTTTAAGTTAAGGGGGTGTGAGAGTGGAAGGCCCCTCATACACATGGCGATTTGAAACTCAAACTGCATATTTACATTTTGCATTGCAGGGAGAATTGGTAACTGATTTAATTCATAAATAATTAAAAAGGTTGATGTTATTACCACACAACTTCATGTCATAGCCACCTCACTGTAACAAAGAAAAAAATTGTTGATTGCTTCAAATCATATAATGGAGATCAATTTTCATCATCCACACAATAGATCTTGAGATCATGGACCTACTATCAAACCGTCAAATTTTGATTCCATGTTGTACACATTAAGTGAATGTGAACTGCGTTTAGCAGTACGTGGTTCACGTTCACTTTTTGAGATGCTTGACATTTGATTGTTTTGTGGAAGGTTGGGGTATAAAACAATCTTCATCGGCTAATTTAAAAAAATCAATAAATTTTCCCTTTGTTTAAGTAAGGTGGCTATAATACATTTGTTGTAGTAACACAAGCCCTAAAACTTGCCTGCTACCAACCCCTACCAATTTAATAAAGGATACCTTTAAATACACCTATCGAATCTTAAAATGTGCCCACACTATTGGTTGCTTTAAATAAGACGATGAAGATCGTATTTTGCTCCAATCTTCAACACAAGGGATCTTTAGGCCATGAACTTATTATTAGACGGGTAGCTTTTTATTCCACAAGTCATAGATCTAAAAAATGTGGCTCTAAAATCATGTTTGAGTGTGTTGCGTGCTTAGGGCCACGCTTTTAGAATCTATGACATATGAAATAAAAAACTAATCGTATGATGGCACATTCATGGCCTCAAGATCCCTTGTGTGGACAATTAGAGTGAAACACGATCTCCATTGTATGATTTAAAGCAATCAGTGATTTTTGGGGTGGGTGCATTTCAAGATTTTGTGGGCGTATTTAAAGGTACCCTTTAATAGATAACCTTCATTAATCATTGACATCATTAAACCGGATGACGAAGATAGTTTTATGGGCATATTATCGGACAGTTAGGTGACACACATGCAAAAAAAAAGTGACCCAAAGATACCATGACACACATCGGGCAATGGTCAGGTTCAACTAGTTCATAGAAGAGAATTTTGACTCCGTATCTTCCTATGAAAATGGTTCAACTAGTTCATAGATATCCCTTATTATTATTATTATTATTATTATTATTATATTAATCAGAAGTCATGATTCTCTGTCATCCAATAATTGGAAATCTGGTTGAACATGAAATTAAGTTCAACCAGTAGATCAAAATTGATAGGTCATTTAAATGAATTCTTTTAAGTAGTTGTAAAATATAAATAGTATGTTTATATTTTTCTAGAACATAAAATCTTATTTTTTTTTCTTTTCGAATGCAGATGAATAAGTTCGAAGATGTCAAGAAGTTATTGTTTAGGTTACTCAATCCATCGAGTACATTCTACTATTTAGCTTTACTCTTTTTGTATTACATTTTCTTTTGATATATACTTTCATTATATTATTAGTGACATTTTCAAATTATACGTAGTTGAATGGAATATGCAGATATATCTAATTTAGGAATAAGAATATTATTTTATTGTCAAAAAATAGTTGTTACGAATTTTATTTTATTTTCAAAGTAATATCAAAGAGGGGCCCCATTTTAAAAACTCGTCTTGGCCTCCTAAAATCTCAGGGCCGGCCCAAGACAAACATCAATCTCCAAAATTGAACATACTCATAGCATATATTAAATATGATTTTCATATTATTTTCCAGGATGTGTACCAACTATCCAAAATCTAGCTGTATGATGATACAACCATAATCTCAAAATATATTGTATGATAAATTAAGATGAAAAAGATTACCACTGTCTAAATCAAAGAAGTCAAAGGTTAAAAAAATGAAATCGAGTTGAGAAGGAAGAATCCTGAGTTGAAAATAAAGGTTCCCCATTTATTACATTACTTCACAAACACACGTTCCGATGTCAATGCCAAACACAGGTGAACTCTCCATCTCAACCTCTGACTAACCACGTGTACGTTGGAGATAAACTATAGCACACTAGATTCACTCCCCAAACTTAGAAAGCAAATAGACCTCACCCTTCATTTACTAAACGCCACATTTCTTACCGTCCATTTAAAATTCGCATGCCCGATAGCCGTACATTTTCGTTTCGGGTTCCACATTTATCGCTTCCGGTTGTTACAAACGATTGGTAATCCACCTCTCTTCTCCCAACCGACCTCTCCATTAAATCTCTCATGTCCTCCGCCAATTTGAGCCTCTCGGGCGATCGCAGAGCCGACACGAAACCTCGTCCCCCATTGCCACGAATCTGACACGGCCGACACGGCCGATACGTGTCTGTACTCTTTATGCATAATGGAGACCATTAAAGAGCCATGGAGCACGTCGTCGGATTCGGACTGCGATGACAACTCGAACGAGCTGAGTCGACTCGTTCTTGCACCGCCGCTAATGAGTCGTAAGAGGCTGTCGAAGCAGCTTTCGATGAGGGAGACGTCGCGGGAAGCGAAGTGGGAGAAGCGGCGGCACCAAAGGCTGATGCAAGAGAGGAGGCAGAGCGGGTTCGCTGGGCGGAGGTTTGAGTCGGTGGAGGAGTCAGATGGGTTCGGGTCGGGTAGGAGTTTGACGGACGAGGATCTAGATGAGCTGAAAGGTTGCATTGATTTGGGGTTCGGGTTTAGCGAGGAGGATGGGCACGGGCTTTTGAACACGTTGCCGGCTTTGGATTTGTACTTTGCGGTGACTCGCCAGCTTTCTGATTCCAAATTGCCGAGTCCGGTTTCCACGCCGACTGAGTCTTCCGATGCTAACTCGTCCGCGTTCGGGAGTCCGCGTAGTCCGCACGCGGATGCATGGAAAATATGTCACCCAGGTAATCGCATTAAAAACTCTCTCTCTCTCTCTCTCTCTCTCTCTCTCTCTCTCTCTCTCTCTGTTTTTTTACGAATTTTAATTTTCTAAACAGGAAAGGTAAACTTTGCTCTAGGGGAGCAAATTTTGACTCGACACCTAAAACCGATCCGAAAATCGAGTGAGTCGAATCAGCCCGAAAATCGATTTGGACCCAACCGATTCTTGTTCAGTCCACTTACGGCTTTGGAGGGTGAAAATGGAAAATAGATTTGGTAGGATTAGAAAACCAATAAATGGTAAAATAAAAACTGAAGTGAAACCAAACCGAATCGTTTCGGTTCCGGGTGAACCGAACCCAAAATTTTGGTTTCCATTTGGGTACCCGAACTTGCAACCCTACATTATGGATGTAAATTTGGTTATGGAACCAAAACCGAATTTTTCGGTTTTCAACTCGGTTCCATATAAACCGATCTCCAACCCGAAATAAATTCGGTTTTGGTGCACCGAAATCCCAAATTCCAGAACTGTACTTGAATCAAAACCGAATTTTTAAGTTCAAATCGATCAGTTTTCAGTTCGGTTTGGCTTCAGTTTTATTATTATTAGTTTTTAATTTATATATATATATATATATATATATATATATTTTCTCATTGTACCCCTTCGTTTTTCGGTTTTTGCAAAAAAGAGAACCGAACCAATTTCGGTTAGGTTTGGCTCTTTTCCGGTTTCAAGCCAGTTTGATCCAATTCGGAGCAGTCAATTTTCGGGTCAGTGTCGGGTTTCGGAGTAACACTTGCATCCTTAATTATTCGTACACATTATAGGGATATTTAGAAAATGAGTTTTTAATACGTTTGATGTTGGGCATGAACACAAAATCAGTGTTTTGGTTAGCCTCATCAATTATCATACATGTGGAATCTGTATGGGATTGTAGCTGCGACTACGGATGCGGATTCAGTTCGGTTCTGAATTGAAAAGTTTCAGTTTTTTATTTGGTTCACTCGGAACTGAAACCTAACTGAAACAAATCGATTTAGTTTTTTTTTTTTCTAATTTCCAAAAGCCGAAATCGAAAAAATTGGGTTAGCTCAATTTCATTTTTTTACTTAATAAATTTACATTTTTTTTTCGGGTTTTAAAGTTTTCTAATCCTACCTAATTAATTTTTGATTTCCGCAACCCAAAACCGAAGTCGAATAAGAATCACTGAATTTCAAATGTTTATTTTTGTTTTCGATTTCATTTTGTAATTATTCCCGACTCTACCATTGCCTTTGGGAGGGTAGAAAAGAGCAGCAACTGCTATTTGTTGTTTCCCATGAATATCGGGAGAGAGAATGATTGGAGGAAGAAAAAATGAGAGGTTGCTCTGTGAACATATAAAACAACCCTCTTTAAAAGAGTGAAAAAGAGCAGCGGGAATAGTTTTCTTCCTCCAAAATCTCTCTTTCTCCCCATTTTCATGTGCAACAGCAAAGAACAACAACTGCTCTTTTCGTACTCTCCCAAAGAGCAAAGTCAAACACAGCTGTAAAATGTTTTGTCAATGGCGTGTAAATATTAAAACATTTATTATAATTATATTTTTCACATCCTCTAATAATTTAAATCGTTTGGGTTAAAAGAATTGGTGCAATTAACATTTTGCATCCACAATCATGGTTTCGGCATGTGAAAATTGTTGATTGCTTTGAACCAAGTGTTGGAAATCATTTTTCGTCCCAATCTTTCCCACGGTAGATCTTGAGATCATGGTACACCTATCAAACAGTCAGTTGTTGGTTCCATGTGCTACTCATCACTAAAAGTGACCTTAGAATTCCTTTTCATGGTAAACTCATGATCAAGATACCCACACGGGGTTAACGCAGTTGGCAGGGAACTTTGGTTTGTTTCCAATAAGTCATGGGATCGAATGCTGGCATCTCCCTTCTGTGAGAACAGATGACCCGTATGGTGTACAAATCGTTAAATACTCGTTATTCGGTGGGGGCGAAGGCATCCCTTAGGGATTAGTCCAAGCGTATGCTTGGGATTACCCTAAGTTTTTAACCAAAAAATAAAGATAAATTATGATCATGATTATTTTAGATGTGTGCTATGTGAAATCAACATCTGATCGTTTGATAGGTGTACCATGATCTTGTTGGTAGATTGCATAAATATTAACGAAAAATAGACCGGAAAATACTTTAAGGCGGGATTAGATCGCTGTCTTTAAGACAATATTTGCCTCCTATATGCAACGGGATAATGGTAAATTCGCCTTTAAGATACAATGAAGCCTCGATGAAGCACCGTTCTGTCACACACTACGTTGCACTGTAATATGCAACCCAACGAAACAAAACACAGAGATTGTTCTAGTAGGCACACGAATATCGATGACACAGATGTAAGATTCGAGATTTGCAAGTAATTCGATTCCCTCCTCTGGCCTCTATTTATAGCTTTCGAAATATCTTTTCAGGGTGGTTGTGTCTGTCGGTTTCTTGCAATCAAGGACCCTGATCTATCCGATCAACGGTTGCAAGGATCCGACGGTTCACATCCGAACAGTTACATCTTTTAGTCAACTGACTTGTTTGAATCCAGAATCCTAACTATTTGTTCGAATCCGGAATCCGACCGTTTCCATGAATTGTCAGAAACTACCTGATGCACACATACGGTGCACATGTGTGAAGTCAATCTGTGCCCGATGAACAAGTCAACTGATCATACTATCTCAGATCAAATAGGAAAGACTCCTCAAACTCCTAAAATGCGTCTTAAAAGCGTCAATTATGCTCGCTTTTTACACACACTTGTGACAATAACCGTCTATGAGCTCTTTTAGTTCAAACAATATGAAAGGTAACCTTCCATATATATGGCATGAATTTTTCCTATAAAATAGTGAGGTGGGACAAAACTTGTGCAATACTTTAAATTTGTGGTGGGAATATTTTTCCTCCAATATTATTCAAAATTCAAATCATTTTAACTTGAAAGTTAAATGATCAAGTGTTATCAAAAGTATCATTTTCACATGGAATCAACAATTTTAAGGAATCAATTAAATATTTAGCAAAACTAATAAATTAATATTATTAAATTAATAATAAATAAATATTATTAAAGTATTCAAGAAAAACCTTTATCTATTTTCGAAGCGGTTATACTTCGTAACTCATATAGATCAGTTCTATCAGAAATGCCCTTGTAACTTAGATATTTCAACATTATATGTTATAGATTGATTAAGAGAATTATCTCAATCTCCTCCTTATGTTACAAGTACCACACTATTTCTTGAGATGGTTGGAGTTGTATACTCACACTTTTTAATAATGTGCAATAACTACATATGATTTATTTTTCCTATTGAACCTTTAATTTCTGTATTTCAAAAAATAGGTTGGGTTACCATCATAAGTGATGTAATCTATTAGACTTTAAACTTATCCCTTCTGATATTTTAATAATCACATCTCTTGTAAGACCTTTTGTAAATGGATCTGCTAAATTTGTAAAGGTCCGTATTGAATTGATAGTAATTACTCCTTCACGAAGTAATTGACTAACATAACTGTGTCTTAGACTTATATGTCTAGACTTTTCATTATAAATTTTGTTATAAGCTTTAAATAGTGCAACTTCACTATCACAGAATAAAGAGATTGGTGGCATAGGCTTAGGCACAATAAGAATTTCTATTAGTAAATTTCTTAACCACTCTGCTTCTATGCTCCCTGTCACAAGAGCAATAAATTTTGATTCCATAGTTGCATGTGTTATGCATGTTTATTTTTTTTATCCCCACGAAACTGCGGCACCTCCAAGAGTAAATACTCATCCACTAGTAGACTTTGATTCATCTGTATCATTGTTCCAACTAGCGTCTGTATGTCCTTCAAGTACAGTAAGATAACCAACATAATGTAATGCATAATCTTTAGTCTTATTAAGATAATTTAATACTCTACTAATTGCTTTCCAATGTTCATTACTAGGATTACTAGTATATCTACTTAATTTTCCTACTGCATAAGCAATATCGGGTCTAGTGCAATGAGTAGCATACATCAAACTACCAATTACTCTAGAATAGTCTAATTGAGATACATTTCTGTTGTTGAATTTTAATTTTACACTTGGATCAAAAAGTGTTTGTACTGATTTTCCATTATGTTTAAATTTCTTTAGCACTTTTTCTATATAGTGTGACTGAGATAAAATAATATTATTATCTTGCTTAAATAGTTTTATTTCAAGAATTATATCGGCTTCACCCATATATTTTATATCAAATTTTGAAGCCAAAACTTTTTGTATTTTGAATACTTTTTAAGTCTGTACCAAAAGTAAGAGGTCATCTACATATAGACAAAGTATTACACCTTTACCGTTTAATATTTTACTATAAATACATTTATCTGATTCATTAATCTTGAATCAATATGATAAAATAATATTATCAAAATTTTCATGCCACAGTTTAGGAGCATGTTTTAGACCATATAAGAACGTAATAAGTTTACAAACTTTATTTTTATATCCCTGCATGATAAAACTCTCTGATTGATCCATATATATTTCCTCTTCAAGTTCACTATTTAAAAAGGTTGTCTTAACATCCATTTGATGAACTTGAAGTTTATATATAGAAGAAAGAGCAAATAAAATTTTTATGGAAGAAATCCTAGCCACTGCAGCATAGGTATCAAAATAATCAATACCATACTTTTGTATAAAACTTTTGACAACAAGTCTAGTTTAAACTTATTTATAGTGCTATTAGGATTAAGTTTTCTTTTGAATATCCACTTATAACCTATAGGTTTAGATCAATGTGATAAATCTACTAATTTCTAAGTATTATTGGACATGATAGAATCAATTTCATCATTTATGACTTTTTTCCAAAATATAAAATCAATAGACTTAACAGCTTCATCAAATGTTTGAGGATCTTCATCGATATTAAAAATAAATTCATTTTTTTTGTTTTCTCATTTTTAGTTCTTTCTACAAGATACACATAGAAATCTGAACTAAAATCAATGGCTTTCCTAGGTCTCTTACTTCTTCTAAGTTTTATCTTTTCATCTTCACTACTAGAGAGATGAGGAAAATTAGAAGATTCATCTAAATTAGAGGGTGCTAGAGGTTTAGGAATAGTAGAGAAATTATTCTCATAAAATACTGCATCTCTTGATTTAAAAATTGAATCATTTTCAAAAATATTATTATGCTCACATACTAAAAATTTGTATATAGGACTTAATAAAATATCTCACAAAAATACATTTAATGGTTTTAAGACCTAATTTTGTACGTTTATAATTAAGTATCCTAACTAATACTCTACAATCCCATACTTTTAAATAGTGTAATTTGGGAGGTTTGTTCTTCCAAATTTCATGTAGAGTTTTAGAAGACTTTTTAAAACATATCCGATTTAAAATATAACATGCAGTAAGCAATGATTCTTCCCATAAATTTGAATTCAAACAAGAATTTGTTAACATAGAATTTATCATTTCTACTAGAGTCTGATTTTTTCCTTTCGGCAATTCCATTTGATTGAGGAGAATATAGAGCGGTGACTTCATAAATAATTTCATACTTGTCACAAAAATTTGAAAATTCATGTGATATGTATTCACCCCCCCTATCTGATCGTAATGCCTTAATTTTAAAATATAATTGATTTTTCACTAAGGCCTTATAAGAGATAAATTTACTACTTCTTTTAATTGAAGAAGAAAAACATATGTAAATCGAGAAGACATAGTAGTAATGTTATTCAAACTACACAAATCAGTATTATCTAATTGTTTAGATTGCCTTTCAACACTTTCAAATGGCTTCTTAGTTATTTTATATTGAACACATATACTGCATCTATCTTTACCATAATCTATATGTATTTTAGGAAGAAGTTCTAATTTAATCATATTATCCATAGAATGTAAATTTAAATGCCATAATCTATTATGCTATAAATAAATTGAGTCACACATATAAATCGAAGAAGCATATTTCTCATTGATATTGAACCTAAACATTTCACAAGAGACATACCTCTTGCCTACAAACATCTATTTCTTAGAAAGTACAATGGAATTGGATTCGATCACAATTTTGAATCCATATTTGTTCAGAATACAAGTCGATACAATATTTTTTCAGATTTCAGGGACATGAAGTACATAATTCAGGGTAACAGATTTTTTCGAAGTAAAGTGTAGAACAACTTCACCTTGGCCTATCACTTTAGCAGTAGTGAAATTTCTCATGAACAATTCATGTTTATCATGAGTCTCCTCATAGGATACAAAATTATTCCTATCAAAGGTCACATGCCTAGTAGCCCCAGAATCGAGCCACCATTCATTTCCATCATTTACCATGTTAACTTCGGAGATCACCGCAACGAGATCTTCTTCACCTATAATGTTTGCCTGATTTTTATTCTTCAAGAATTCTCGACAATCACGTTTAAAATGGTCAGGTTTCTTGCAATAAAAACAAATATCCTTCTTTGCCTTTTCCTTGTATTGTCCTATTTTGAAAACTTTATTATTCGGCTTCAGTTTGAAGTTCTTCACTTTATTCTTCTTCTTCGATGTGGATGCATTTTCAACAATGTGAGCATTGGAGACAAGTTCGATTTTCTTCTCCTCCTTGTCGCGTAGACGAGCCTCTTCTTCTATACGAAGATGAGTCAAGAGTTCCTCCATAGTATGATCTTCCTTCGTATCTTTCAAACTCTTACGGTAATCTTTCTATCTCAACGGTAACTTTGCAATAATTGTAGAGACTTGAAAACCTTCGTCTATTGTGCTTCCTTTCGTCATAAGATTATTGAAGATATTCTGTATCTGGTGTACTTACTCTAAAATAGGTTTAGAATCATACATCTTAAAATTAAATAACTCACTTACTAAGTATGTGCGCACGCCGACTTCTTCCACTTTATATTTTCTTTCAAAAGCCTCCCACATCTCCTTTGCAGTCTTATAAATTTGATAGACATCAAAAAGAGAATCGACAAGAGCGTTGAGAATATAGTCTTTGCATGTGTAACTGTTGCTTTCCCATTTTGTACGGATTCTACTTTCTTCAAGCGTTTCATCTTTGTCCTCCGATGGTGGTGAGTTCATAGTGAGAACGTATGCGACTTTCCAGGTTGTGAGTAGGAAGTGTACTTTTGATTGCCAACGTTTGAAATTTGTGCCATTAAAGCACTCGATTTTTGTGATCTTCGTGTTGAAGAGTTCCATCATCTTTTGTGTCATGAAATATTATCTTAAAATTGTTGGTAGATTACACAAATATTGACGAAAACTATACCGAAAAATGCTTCAAGGTGCGATTAGATCACTGTCTTTAAGACAATATTTGTCCCCTATATGCAACAAGATAACGGAAAATTTACCTCTAGGATACAATGAAGCTTCGGTAAAGCACCGATTTGTCACATACTACGTTGTACTGTAGTGTATGACCCAACGAAACGAAACATAGAGATTACTCTAGAGATGTAAGATTTGAGATTTGCAAGTAATTCAAGTCCCTCATCTTGCCTCTATTTATAGCTTTCGAAATACCTTTTCAGGGCGGTTGTGTCTGTCAGTTTCTTGCAATCGATGGCCATAATCGATTTGATCAACAGTTGCAAGGATCAGACGGTTCACATCCGAACAATTACATCTTTTGGTCAACTGACTTGTCTGATTCCGGAATCTAAACTGTTTGTTCGAATCTGGAATCCGATTGTTTCCATGAACGGTCGGAAACTGCCTGGTGCATACCTGCAGTGCACATGTGTGAAATCAATCCGTGCCCGGTCAACAAGTCAACCGATCGGACCATCTCAGATCAAATAGGAAAGACTCCTCAAACTCCTAAAGTGCATCTTAAAATCGTGAATTGTGTCATTCGCACATCGCACACGCGTGCGTGTGCGCGGCGACCAACCGCCGCTATGAGCTCTTTATCTCTTTTCAAATCAAACAATATGGAAGGTAACCTTCCATATATATGGCATAAATTTTTCTTATAAAATAGTGATATGAGACAAAACTTTTGTAACACTTTAAATTTGTGGTGGGAATATTTTTCTTTCAATAGTATTCAAAATCTAAATTATTTTAACGTGAAAGTTAAATGATCAAGTGTTGTCAAAAATATTTTTTTCACATAAAACTAATAATTTTAAGGAATCATTTAAAGATTTAGCAAAACTAATAAATAAATATTATTATTTTAATAATATTTATTTATTATTAAAGTAATAAATAAATATTTATTTGATAAATATCCAATAGATCTAAAGATATTTTATATAGACGGTTGAGATAAAAAATGATCTCCATTTTGTGATTCAATGCAATTAGCGATTTTCGCGTTTGACACCTTAGTTATTGATATAGAATATTTGGCTGTAGATAACGGTACCTTAAAAGCATAACATTTTTTTTTGTTTTTTTATGGGATCATATTATACTCCTACCTTTAGAGCAATCAACTTTTGAATGCCTTTAACACCTGTTGAAGTCAACTTTTCAATCCTCTCACAAGATGACAGTTACAAAAATGTTAGGCAATTATAAAATAAAAAATTATTAACAGTAAACAATTTTGCCGGCAGCTTCTCTGCTGTGAAGTGACAGCTTATAAAAGGGTATCGTTATTTTCACTCCATGAGACTGTTTTCTCACTCTAATGTTAAAATATCCCATCAAAAGAACTCTGGTAAAACTTATACCCCTACTTTATTTTTATAATTTCTTATTTATTAAGGTGACAAAGTAGTCACGTGGAGTGTGAATAATGGTACCTCTTATAAAATAGCATGTGCAATCTTCCTTATGACTTTGTGAAGGCTAACTTGTGATAGGATTTTGGCACAAGGGTGTCTAAGATGAACCATCTGCCTATTTATAAGATGCTTTTTTTTCGTTTGAACTCTTTACAGGTGATAATCCTCAGCATGTGAAGACGAGGATAAGGCATTGGGCTCAAGCCGTTGCTTGCTCTTTAAAGCAAAGTTCTTGAAGTCACAGTAGATATATGATCGAAGGAGGAAGATTCAAATTACTTGGAGAAGAGGCAGATGAAGACGAAGAGCTACCTAGATAGAAGGTCAAGATGATGAGGGTGACATTTTTCTAAGTCACCGTTACTAATTTACATGCCAATATTTCTAAGTCAAGATGTGCAAATCCATAATCTATTTTTATTTTTTTTTAAAATTTTCCCTCTTCCCTAATCTTTGGTCCTTACGGTTGTATGTTAGAAATCTTAAAAACATAACAATGATCTAGGCTTATATCATTTGATCAACATATCAAATACAACAATTATCTAGTAAGACAAATCCTACTTGACTAGATGATCGCGAAGACGAGCTTGATCGGCAATTCTTCCGTATAAGACCAAACTCTTAGGATAAATTACCTCTCTTCCTTTCTATCTCTATTGATGAGAATAATATTGATAATAGACAAAGAGGGGATGTTGTCCTTCTTATATAGACATTGATTTGTTTCCTAACCTATCAAGAAAACTAAATCTAGAAGATGTGTCACTTTTATAAAGGGATCACTACACCCTATAAGATTAGTAAGCAATTCCACCAAGATTGCATGGTGATTTCTATTGTGCCAAGTATAAAAAGTCTTACTAGTTCAAGTTTTAGCAAGTAAAGGAAAAGAGGTTAGTATGTGGGTCACAAAAACTCAATAATCTCCCACTTGATCCACACACTATCAAAATATTGTTTTTCATAAATTGGTCATTTTTGAAAAACGGATAACCATCCTTATAATTTTATAAAATCATTGGCTTTCAAAAGCTTGGTATAATATAACATCCTCTCAAGTTTAAGAAATAACTTTAATAATAGATCATGGATGCCTATAATGTACCATGTTTTACAATTGATAGTAAAGCAGTTCCATGATCACAAAATTATTGTCGTTAATGAATCAAAGAGTATTACTTATGATTTTGTGACACCAGTAAATGCACACTTTATAAGGATGGTCATCCGTTTTTCAAAAATGACCAATTCATGAAAAACAATATTTTTGTAGTGTGTTGATCAAGTGGGAGAAAGAAAAAACTTCAATAATAGATCATGAATGCTTATAATGTACTATGTTTTACAATTGACAATAAGGCAGTTTCATGGCCACAAAATTATTGTCGTTAATGAACCAAAGAGTATTACTTGTGGTTTTGTGATACTAGTATATGCACACTTTAATATAATCGCATGTGTGCATACCTGCATTCGTCTAGTTTCATATTCTAAAGTATGTCATCCTGATATCTTACGACATACGCCATATGAAAATCATCACCCAACTATCAGGATAAAAGCTATACGATCGTGGTGCCTAATCACGATAGCTCAAGCTTTCTTATTTGAGCACTTATACTCTCAGGCTAACATTGCATATGCTAATAATGATAATAATGATAAACATAGAAGCAAATGAAAGACATCAATCAAATGATAATCAAAGATATAAAGAGTGTCAACAATAAAATAGAATGGAATAAACATTGTGGAAGGAAATCTCACTCAATCAATGTACTCGAGTGTTTCTAATACTCTCATCCGGATCACGTGCGCTATAAAATCTTTTGGTTGAAGCCCCTTTGTGAGATAACTCCCACTTAAACAAAGTCCACAAAAAACTCTAGTATTTCCAATCTGGTCATCTCAATTTAAAAGAATATTCTGATCATTAGTAAATTTGATGTTGTCCTTTATTCCTGACTCCCACTGATTATCTCATCTTTAAGAAAGTTGATATAACTAGTCTCAACGGGTGTAATTAAAATAAATTATTTATAAAAAATCATATCCAAAACTAATAGAATCCAAAGTAATAGTCAAATTATCACCTAGAGGAGTAAAAAAATAAAAAATAAAATAAAATAAACAACTCTAATCAGTTTAACATTAGCAATAAAAACTTCATCTAAAAGACAGAATAAAAGTTCTCAATAAATAGAATTTGTTCAGAAATCCTTCTCATTGCTAAAGAATAGCTTTTCATTTAGCCAGACGCTCCTCATGCTGCTTTTGCTGATTAGTCATTCCTTGCTGCTTCTTCTTCATAATATTTTTCCATAAGTAGCAATTTTTCTTGATATGACCTTTCTTCTTGCAGAAGTAAAAACCATCATTATCGTCAATCTTTGCAACATGTAGCTTAGAATCTTCATTTATTCTATTACTATTATGGTAGTTCTGCTTCTGACCCTTTCTCTTGAAATTTTTCTTATGAGTAGAGATATGAGTAGGGTTATAGGCAAAATGAGCAGACTCGATCTTGTTGCCCCGCAACCATTCTTCTTCCGTTACACACATTGAGATCAATTGGTTCAAGTTTCATTTTTTCTTCTGGGCATTGTAATTCACCTTAAAGGTATCAAACTGACTGGGAAAGAATGTAACAGCCAAATGTACTATGACAACGTCCTCAATGAGAATACCTTGCTCCTTAAGTTTCATTGCCAAAATAGACATCTTAAGAATGAACTCTCTCACATGACCCTTACCATCATAACATATGTTAACAAACTTCATAAGATAACCATATTATAGAGATTTAGTAGACCCAATAGACTGATCCTCGATGATTTTCAACAACTCACTGGCTGTCTTAGTAGTCATAATACCATAAACGGATGACCTCACTCATAGAGGCGCGAATAATCATCATAGACATGCGGTTTGCCTTCTCCCACTTGGCATGCAGAGTTTTTTTAAACTCTGAAGAATTATCGGTAGGAGTCGCTGGTCTGTTCTCCGATAGAATAAAATCATAATCTAGGTAACCAAGGGTCAAATCCAGACCCATTCGTCAAGTGGAATAATTGATACTACTAAGCTTTTCAATGCTCGCCATCTGTTGTTGCAACAGTTATCCGTCCATAGTTGCAATGACATAGATCATTGTCAGCACACGTTCACATAGAACTTTACATAATTTGAGTTCGTACCTGGGGTCAAAGTCGAATCAATCAGAGTGTATTAATCATGTGCAAAACCATCAACTCTGAGGGACAGACATGACTTATTGTCTTAGCACCACCTTAGGGCAGAAGTTTTGACTTATTGCATGTCTCCCTAATTTGTGTCTGTAGACACGCATAGACCTAGTCATTTGTGTTTTGGTTTGATCCAATCTAGTCATCAGCTTAAGCCAGAAGTGTCACTCTTCTCTCACCTAAACACGCATAAGTATTCTATTCATTCCCCTCTCGTGAATTTTCTAAGTCAGCTTTGGCTAGAAGTAGTAGCTCACGGAAGTAAATGCTCTGACAATCTTCATGAGACAATTGTCTCAAAATTCAAGGCTAACGTAGCCTCCATAGACCGGTCACCTTTGGGCAGACTACGCACCTACTTTGATAACGTCTCTCTGAACAACTGCTTTACCGGTCTTCCTAAGCCCTTTTATAGGAAGAACCTATCTCAAGGCATTTTATCATGTCATTAGTTCAAGGTTTCATACCCTAAGCACGTTCACATATCAAGTTTAGGAAAATTATACTCAATGAATTAAATCAAGTGATTTAATATTAATAGAGAGCAATATTAAAGGCATTAGAGTCATAAAAGGAAGATGCACATGAAGTAACTATGAACAGTGATATGATAGTGTAAGAGTATTCAAACAGAATATTAAAAAAGGTTCAACAATTTATTTAGAAAGTAAAACAAATTTATTAACCTTTAAGTGGCATTTTCAAGTCTGAAACAGTATCAAAAGGTCTAAAAAACTAGTCCAAAGTGTAGATCTCATCGAGTAGACTAAAAAACGATAGGTCATTTGCGTGAATCAGAGTTGTAAAACTCAAAATATCGCATTTTAAAGTTTGAGCCTGAATAGGATTCAGTCTAGTTGCATAAACGAGATCCGAGGTTAAATGTTTTATTTCCAGCAGGCGGAAGCAGTTCAGAAAAGTAGTTGTAAATAAAATTTGAATGGGAATTAGGTCGGGTAAGGGTCCAAGTGGGCTAAATCAGGCGGGTTGGGTGTCAATGAACTGTGGTCTGGTTATGGGTCAATCAAAGTGGTTGGGTCTGGCCGAACTGTGGTCTGGTTATGGGTCAATCAGTGATCGGGTCCTCGGGTCAACCAGTGGTCTGGGTCATGGGCCGAACTAGGTGGGCCGAGTCATGGGCCAAACCAGGTGGTCTAGGTCATGGGCCGAACCAGGTGGGCCGATTCATGGGCCGGTTCATGGGCCAGATCGGGTAATTGGTCTAAGAAGGCCACGTCAGACGGGTCGGGTCATTGGCAGAAGTGGACCGGGTTAGGTCCAAAGCCGATTGGGACCGGTCCGGAAAGCCCTCCCCATATCATCTTCTTCCCCTTCATTCCCCTTTATTTATTTATTTATTTTTTTGTTTTACAAAAGAAGTTGCAGGGGAGTTGCAACAAAACAGCCCTTTATGGGCACTTCCCCTCCCCTTTCCGGTCACCGCCGCCAACAGTCTGGTGTGCCTTCCTGCCAGGTTTCAGAACCTGCAACAAAATCAGCCCAATGGGGCCACTGCTCCTCCTTTCTCAGGTCACTAGCACCGACGGTCCGGTGCACCGTCCGGTCCACCCCAGCGTCGGCAGTCGACCGATGCCAGTTCGGTGGTCGAAAGTTGTCGGAAGGTGCCGGATCGTCGACCCAAAAAAGAAAAAATTCTTTTTTGTTTGTGTTAATAGGTGCTGCAACCAAAAAGCAGCCTGTGGGTCCAAATCCCCTCCCTTTACATCTTCCTTTTGAAAAATTTAAGTTTTAATTATTCAAATTAATTTGCTTTAATTCTTGCTTGCAATACATTCAATTATGGGTATTAGCAATAACGTATTGTCTCAATAATAAATCCTCATGTTCCACTAGTTTGCTTAATATTAGTGCACAACATATTTGGACAAACTCAATGTTTCATTGAGGTTATAGCATTATTTTGTTCAAAAACTTGCAGCCACAAATCATTCCGATGACTGGCAGCAATGAATCAGCCCGGTGACCGGATTTATTATTATTATTTATTTATTTATTTTAAATATAGATCAAACGAAAACAGTAAACCATGGCTCTGATACCAATTGTTATAAATCTTAAAAACATAACAATGATCTAAGCTTGAATCATTTGATCAACATATCAAATACAACAATTAACTAGTAAGGCAAATCCTACTTACTTGACTAGATGATCGCGAAGACGAGCTTGATCGGCAATTCCTCCGTATAAGACCAAACTCTTAGGACAATCACCTCTCTTCCTTTCTATCTCTATTGATGGGAATAGCATTGAGAATAGACAAAGAGGGGACTTTGTCCTCCTTATATTGACATTGATTTGTTTTCTAACCCATCAAGGAAACTAAATATAGAGGATGTGCCACTTCTATAAAGGGATCACCACAACCCTATAAGATTAGTAAGGAATTCCACCAAGATTGCATGATGATTTCTATTGTGCAAAGTATAGAAAGTCTTACCAATTCAAGTTTTAGCAAGTAAATGAAAAGAGGTTAGTGTGTGGGTCACAAAAACCCAACATTGCATACCCAAATCTTGTCCTTTTTTTGGTTAATGAAACATTTCATTCCAACTAACAAACACCTAATGTAACCATAAGTATCATTGGGCTGTAACAAGCAAAGTTCTAAGGTTCTCTTTCTGTCATAGCAAGCATGTGATAATGTCAACAGTCTATAGCACATATGAACTTTTTTTTATTAATAAGCATTGAGGTTATTGGGTCCTTATTCATTAAGCTCATCGAAAAGGAGAGCAAATCCATAATATACAAAAACCAAACAGATATAAAAGAACAACATAACAACACATAGTAGGAGCTTTGATGTTGCCACTTGCCACCACCCCACGAATATGGTTTCAGAAAACACTAAGGCTGCGTATCGCATTGCTCTTTGGTAGCCCCAGTCATAGTAGAGCTCACCTGCTTTAGCAGGTTACCATCCTCTTTGTTAATATTCCGCTACCTACTTTAGCAGGTACCCCTTCTCTTTGATAACTCCTTACATGACAAGATTTTATGCATGATTAACCTATTTAGCAGTTCTACCCTCCTCTCTACTCACTCATTGTTAGAGCTGATTCTATTTGCTTTGATATGGGGCTAGTAGAGAGGAGGGTAGAACTGCTAGTGCAGGTAAATCATGCATAAAATCTTGCTATGTAAGAAGTTATCAAGGAGAAGGGGTACCTGCTAAAGCAGGTACCGAGACGTTAACAAAGAGGATGGTAACCTACTAAAGCAGGTGGACTCTGCTATGACAGGGGCTAACAAAGAGCAATGTCATACGCAACCATAAATATTTCTTGAGGTTTGGTCCACTTTCACCTATTTATGGACTTGTTTTTAATTTGAAACTATTGCTAAGAAGATTTCGACTTAAGCCTTATTTTTATAATTAAGAGACTGTACAAATAAGCTAAAATTATTTGTTATAAAATCCCTGTTATTGAAAAGATATAATATTTTTATTTAAAACTATTATTTTTGTTCCGTGAAAAATTAGTTGTTGACTTAATTGACTTTTATTGATAATATGTCCTTACTTTGTTGACTTAATTGACTTTTATTGATAATATGTCCTTACTTTCATCTCTGTTCATGTGTATTCCTCGTATACTATGTATCACTCTATCGCTTGATTTGAGTCTCTTTAGAGAATCTGGTTGCATATGGGATAGCTCTTTGCTGGCCTCTATCACAGCAGAGTTCACCCGCTTTAGTTGGTTCTCATTTTCTTTTATAACTCCCTTCAAAGGAGGGTTTATCTGCTCTAGCAACAACCTCTCTACTCTCTACTAACTCTCTACCATAGCAAATAAATTCGGCTCTGGCAAGGAGTGAGTAGAGAGGAGAGTAGAACTGCTAAATATGTAAATCTTGCATAAAATCTAGTTATGCAATGAGTTATCAAGAAGGGATACCTGCTAAAGTAGGTAGCAGGATGTTAGCAAAGAGGATGGGAACCTACTAAAGCTGGTGAACTCTACTATAGCAGGAGTGCATTACTATATTTGTTTGAAGGACTTAATTAAAATTATAGTTGAATTTAAGAAATTATTTAAATAGTTTTCCATGTCTATAATGGAGAGTTAAAAGTTTTATGGAGTTGCTTAAACACTAGAAGAATGGACCTACCAAATCCTTGTTGAATTAAAATTTTAAATATTAGCAAGAGTGAAGCAAATTAATCGTTAATGACTGTCTGTGGGGGCTCTTTGGAGGCAAAGAGCAGGCCACTTAAAGGAGCGGGTTTAAATTGCTCTTTACGCCTTGTTTGATAACATGGAAATATAATTTCATTATGGAAATGAAAATTAGTTTCCAACTGTTGTTGTTTGATAACTATTTAAGGAAATGGAAATGAAATTAAGTCGCCGCATATGGAAATTGAATTCCATACACCAAATCATTTTAGGATGAAATCATTTTAACCTTTTAAGTGGCTGAAATTGAATTTTCTACTAACAAAATAATAATTTTTTCTTAATGCAAATCTAAAGTTACTTGTAAAAAACCTAAAAGCAAAAAAAAATTATTTTTTGACTATTAAAAAGTAACTTCAATTTCTATGACCATCATACTAGCACGATCACTATGACCACCACATTATCTACATCATACTATTTTCAGCTAATATTTGACTTTGGTCAAAGTTTGAATTTAATCAAACTTTAATTGAATTTATAAGTTATATAAAGTTTTGAATTTTGATCGAACTTTGACTACTGAAACATGATAATAAGTTGTAAGTTAGTAATATATTATCAAATTTTTAGGGGGTCAAAGGTTGATTTTAAGGTCAAACTTTGACTTTTAATTAAAATTTTATTGAACTTTGACTCCAATAATTTGATAGCGAAAAAAAGATACTATTGCGTTGATGTATAATTTGATACTAGATTCCCAATTTTATTAGTCAATAGTTTGACCTTTAATCAAACTTTGACTTTTGGTCAAACTTTGACTTTTTCATAAAATTTAGGTTTAGTCAAACTCGAAACCTACTTATAGATAGAGTCTACTACTACATAAATTTATACCGTATCAGTGCAATTTTTTCTTGGTCAAAGTTTGACTTTTAGTTAAAGTTTGATTTTCTATAAAATGTTATAAATTTTTATTAGTGAAATATTATAATTAAAAATTTCTATCATTATTTTAATTTATAACTTGAAAATACATTGCCTCATTTTGATTAGTCAAAGTTTGACTTTTATTCAAATTTTGATTGTAGTCAAAATTTGAGGAGTGTATCTTGACAGTAGGTAGTGATTATTACTGTTGTTATTTGTATTTTGGTAATGTAAATTTTTATCTGTCAAAGTTTGATATTTGGTCGAACTTGGACTTTTAAACCCAATTTGATTTTTTTAAACTTCTGTATCCTCAATGAGATTATTATTTTTTAATTTATTACTTTGTAGTACATCACTAAATTTTATTTTACTTTTTTTTATATTTGGTCAAAGTTTGACTTTTTAAAAATTGATATTTAGTCAAATTTTTACTAGTGTAACCTAGTGATGGATACGGATACTGTTATATTAATTTGTAGGTTGACAATAGATTATCAAATTTTTTATTGGTTACAGTTAAAACATTTGATTAAAGTTCGACTTTGTTTAAAAATTGAATTTTCTTTGAAGCTTAAAAATTGAATTTTGTTTCAACATGTAACCTTTTAGTACATACTAGTATTTACTATATAACTTTGTATTTTAGTCTTAAATTTTTTTACTAATCAAAGTTTTATGCTTGATCAAAGTTTAACTTTTATTAAAAGTGGATATTTGATCAAATTTTGACTTGTGTAACCTAACAATGTATATGAATACTGTTATATTAATTTGCAGTTGGACTTTTGTAACTTGTTGGTATATTACAAAATTTTCTCATGATCAAAGTTTGACTTTATAAAAATTTCATTTCATTTCAACGTATAAACTTACATTAGATACTAGCATTTACAACTTTGTTATTCAACTTTCCATATTTTTTAATCAAAATTTTAAATTTAATCAAAGTTTGACTTTTCAAAATCTGATTTATGTAACTTAGTAATAAATAGTGATTACTATCGTATTAATTTGTAACGTAATAGAATATCATTAAAATAATTATTGGTTAATATTTGACTTTAATTATGATTTTAATAATAAATGATCAAAACTTAAAAACTCATTTTCAAATTCATTTTGAAAGATACTAATCAAACAAGAGAAATCAATTTCCAATTAAATTCATTTCTCAAACACACTAATCAATTAAGAAATTGATTTCATTTCTTTTTTGGAGTTTCATTGCTATCAAACAGGGCCTTAAAAGAGACCCAATTGTAGTTCTTTTTCTCTCTGAAAGAGCTAAGAGCATTTAAAATCAAATACAGTCTCATACTAAAATGCACTGTATCAGAGTAGAGAGCTCCTCTTTGCCTCCAAAGAGCAATCCCAAACACAACTTATCTGATCATGAGAAGCCCACACCCACATGTAAACGTGCAATTGATACAAGTTTAATATTTAATCTAAAGGAAATCAAATGGCTTAAAATATTTTTAATCGTTTCTATATGGGTTTGAGTAATCTTTTTCTATATTGATAATATAGTTGTTTGTGCGCATTCAATGAAAGCGCTAGCTCCCGCCACACGGCCGAACATCATTAAGTGGATGCTTTTAGTAAATATGTGGGCGCGAATAGAGGTTCCCTAATTATTATTCAATTTCCAAAAGGGGGAAATTACTTGCACACGAGAAGTTACCCCTTGCCCATAATTTAAAAGAAAGACTTAGATTGCATATAGCATAGCTCTCTGCTAGCCCCTATCATAGCAGAGTTAACCCGCTTTAATAGGTTTCATCCTCTTTGCTAACATCCTGTTACCTCCTTTAATAGGTACCCATTCTCCTTGACAACTCTTTGCATAGCAAGATTTTATGCAAGATTTATCTGTTCACCAATTCTACCCTCCTCTCTACTCACTCCTTGTCAGAGTTGATTTTATTTGCCCTGGTAGGGCGTTAGTAGAGAATAGGGAGGTTGCTACGAAAACAGGTAAATCCTCCTTTGCAAGGAGTTAGAAAAGAGAATGGGAACCAACTAAGACAGGTGAACTCTGCTGTAGCAAGGGCTAGCAAAGAGCTATGCCATACGTAGCCTTAATATTTTAGGGACTTATACGTGCTATGTGAAAACACCATCTAAGCCATCTGATTTAAAGGCCATGATGTTAATCCCACCACCACCACCACCACCACCACCAAATTCCCCTTATTAAATCCTAAGTCATTAAAACGAGTTAGTATTTGGTACCCAACCTGAGCATGGTTGTCCTTAGTACTTGGGTCGCTTTTTTGAGTTATGTGACATGTTGAAGCATCATGTGTTCTGTATGATTTTGATGCCCCATAATATCAAGATCTAATGTGTAAAATATTTGACCATCACCTCATTCTAAATGCCATCTAAAATTGAGGGTACATTGGATTTACATGGCATCTGCTAATTTAAAATTGGCGGTATGTTGGATTTACATATGGGAGCCAGTTCCGTACTTTAAGGTTGGACGGTCACTATCCTCCAAGCATGGATCAAAATCTTGACCGAAATTTCAAAATTTCAGCCGAGACGTCTAGGTTTCTGCCTGCACTGAAACGGAAAATACCATATTATCGGTCCCCCTCCAAAAATATTATATTATCGGCTAAAATTTGAAATTATCGGCCGATAATTTGAAATTATCGGCCAAGACTACAGTTCTTGCAAACACAACCAAAAAATAACTAAAATTAAAACTTAGATTTTGTAAAAAAATTAATTTTCTTCTTCCTCCTCTCCCTCTTCCGGATTTAGCCATTTTTTCGCCGGAACAACCATTTTTTCGCCGGAAGAGGCATAGTCTTCTCTTCTTCTTCTTTCTCTTCGCCGAAACCGCTAGTCTTCTTCTTCTTCTTCTCTCTCCTCTTTCTCTCTCATTCCCTCTCTTATGTTTTGTGGCCTTGGAAGTAGGAACGAGTGGTGACCTCTCTTATATTTATTTTATTTGTTTTTCGTCTTCGAACTTGGAAGATGGGCCGGCTGGTGACAGCTGGTTTACAAAACCAAAATAAGGTAGGTTTTTAAATTAAAAAGGAGCCATTATTTGCAATTGAAAATTAGCCCTTGCACCAAAGTTAAAGAAAGACTTGGTATTTTAGCGACACTATCACGCGAAAACGCAATCTAGACTATCTGATTTAAAGTTTATGACCTATAGATATCTATTCCATAAGATTGGAGCAAAACAAGATACCTTTCATATGATCTACTATGGTCAACTATTGAATGAGAAATAACCTTTGACTACATTAATCACATGATGAAGAATATATTTCGTACTAATATTTTGCAGTTTATATCTTTAAGGCATGACTTTCAAATCAAATAGGTTAGATGATATTTTCACATAACATAGGTCGCCAAATTTACAAGTCTTTCTTTTAAGTTCGGTACAAGCGCCAACTTTTCGAGTGCAAGTAATGACTCCCTTTTTAAAATTATGCCTTTTTTTAAGTGCACTCAAGATTATTTAAATAAACCCTAACTTTTACACCATTAGATTCATTGACTTTCTTGAATCAGAAATAAAGATCACGTTACCTTCGAATCTTCCACATGTTAGATCTCAAGATCATGGTCCACTTATCGTCATGGATCAAAATCTCGGTTATGGATCAAACCGATATTTTGATCCATGATATATATATATATATATATATATATATATATATATATATATATATATATATATATATATATATATATGTTCTAATAATGTTAAATAGCTTAAAAAAAATTAAGAAAATAAAGTTCGGCAAAGTTCGGTAAAGTTCGGAGCATATTATAAAAAATATCCAAAATTTACCGAAAATTTGACTGAAATTTCTGAAATTTCGACCAATTTACGGTTCGGGTCCTGACCGAAACCAAAATCGAGATTTTGATCTATGCCTCCAAGGTTCACGTGGAGGTACACATGGCACCCAAAACACTCTCTGGTTGACATGTGGCGCATGGGTGGATGGTTTAGATCAATTTAAAAAGAAAATTTGAAAAAACTTTTTAAAAGCATATGCCAATGTTTGACTAATTTCAATGGTCTACATTTCACAGCCCAAAAAACACATGGTGGAGATGAGTTTTAAAAATTATTTTTTTCTAAAAATGATCTAAGCAATGCACCCGAGGTCTATGTGGCATTGAAACAATGTTTTGGATGCCACCTGGACCTCCATTTGAAACCTTGGAGGACGATGACCGTCCTCCCATGGAGAATAAACACCTTTTCCTTCACATATTACCTATTAATTTTAATTAGTGTATAACGGAAAAATGATGGTGATTGTTGTTCTGTCCAATCTATTACACCGAAGATCTTTAGACCATGGCATACCTATCAAATGGTACACATGTGGATTTTATATGGCACACATCTCAAAAAGTGACCGCAGTAGTAAGTTACTTGGCACCATATATTTTTTAAGTCGATCATATCTTGACCACCATTGAGAGTAGTCCTCCCAATATGAGTATAATTATTAATCATCTGTATTAATAGTTGTTGTAATCTTTTGTGATTAATTCTTTTACCATGTGTAAATATGGGTCTTGTTTGACAAAGTCGCTTCCAAAAAGCCCATTTTAGGGTAAAATTTTGGGTGAGAAGCATTTTCCACCTAAAGATTTGGCCACCTTTAGCTGAAAATGGTATGCCTTATGAGATGTAGTTTGGGACTACTACTTTTTTTAGCTCGAGGTGGTCAAGTCCATGGGTGGAGAGGGCTTCTAAACAAATATTTTACCTTAAAAAGTGTTTTTTGAAAGTTACTTTTGCCAAACAGGGCCAGAGCAATCCAACTGGACCATCCTACACGTTGTGATTGATTCTTTTTAGGGTATATTTTGGGTGTCTGGTGTGCTGCTCTTGGGCCTTTTGTGGTTGATGGAGGGCATCCTTGGGTAGTTTAGGGATTTTTTCTTGGTAGCTTTAGGGGGTGTTGTTTTTGGGTTCTTTGTGGGTTTGTGATTTGGTTTTTGAAGTTTCTCTGTTGAGGCCTTGTCCTTCTTGTTGTAATCTATTATGTTTTCTAATGAATCCATTTACCTTTATATTAAAAAAAAAGAAAGAAGATAATCTCTAATTTTATAAGAAAATCTTGGGTCTGCCGTTGGTCATGACTACCAAATTTTATAATATGTGGTGCACTTCTATGATTAATCCAAGAAGTGACCTAGCAGCCCATGATCGATAATTGCCTCAACTTAATAAGGGAAATTTACCTAACAGGCCCTGTCAGATGCATCTTTTACGTCAGACGCCCTGTAGTTTCACTTTTACCTAAACAAACCCGTTGCGCGCCAAGCTGACGCACGCCTGTAGGAAATGCCTAAACTACCCCCAATGTAATAAATAGCCGTCCTCTTTTCAAATCATTTACTGTTTACTTTTTACTTTTTCCTTCGAAGTCGGTGGAGAGTCGTTGTCGCTTCATGGACGCTCGCGTTCAAATCTACAACCTTCAAGCTACCAAATCTGTAAGTTAGAATTAAAATTACCTTCCATCGCTATAGATTTTTTCTTTTTCCTCTCTTTGGTGCACATTTTGACATAATATTTTTAGGTTTTCCCATATGTAATCGATATCGATCTTTTATGTAATCGATATCGATCTTATATGCAATCGTTAACGATTATATATTGAGTCGCTATCGATTATATGTAGAGTCGCTATCGATTACATTTAGAGTTGATAACGATTATATATGTAGTCGTAATCGACTATATAAATAGTCGATGACGACTCTATAACAAATCGGTATCGACTCTCTATAAATATAATTAATACCCATCATATGAATTAATTTCCCTATAATTATTACCCTCGATGCCATAATAAATCATACGAGATTTTATATTTATCTCAATCGACGTTCAATTTATTGCCAACTACCATTTTGTAAAACCATTATGGCAAGTTAGGTTGGAAGAATGAGAAAATTTAATACAACGATTTGTATTCTACCATCTACGAGCTTTAAATACAGGTTTAGTTCGTCCTTAGCAAACCTATCATCCCTACCAGCCCATATTTTTTCCAATGTCAGACGACGAAGAAAAAACCTTCTATAACCCAATCAAATTTGAGCCTGTATGGGAGGACCCACCACCACCCCCAGAACCAGATCCTCTGCAGTTCCTGTGGGACGAGTACGATGAAGTAATGGAGATTTTGGCGAAGGAAGAAAAGAAGAAGAAGAAGGAAGAAAAGAAAAAGAAGAATGAAGAAAAGAAAAAGAAACTTAAGACGGAACCACCCGCCTCTCCACCCCATCTACCACCTGCTCTTCATCCATCTTCCTAAATTTTCTTTTTATTTTTAATTATAATTGAAATTTTTTGAATGTAATTGAAAAATTTTGCTAGTAAATGAAACATTTTGGTTCAATGGCGACTTCATGAAATCTTTTGAGTCAGTAAATTAAATATTTTCTATATAAATAAATATTTTGAGATCATTGTGACTTTATATTGAGTCGATGGCGATTTCATATGTAATCGATATCGATTACATCTAGAGTCGATATCGATTACATATAGATTCGGTACCGATTATATATAGACTCGATATCGATTACATCTAGAGTCGGTATCGATTACATATAGGGTCGCTATCGATTATATATGTAATTGATATAGGTAAAAAAGAAGAAAGAAAAGAGGAAGGAAGAAAAAAAAAAGAACAAAAGAAAGAAAAAGAAACTTAAGACGGAACCACCCGCCTTTGCACCCCATCCACCACCTGCTCTTCATCCATCTTCCTAAATTTTGGTTAGAAGCGGAGGACTGCTTTCATCGAAGAATCTTTCTTAGGACGTTGCTGCACGATTTTCTTTTCATTTTTAATTTTAATTGAAAAATTATGAATGTAATTAAAATTTTGCAAGTAAATGAAACATTTTGATTCAATGATGACTTCATGAAATCTTTTGAGTCAGTAAATTAAATATTTTCTATATAAATAAACATTTTGAGGTCATTGCGACTTTATATTGAGTCGATGGCGATTTCATATGTAATCGATATCGATTACATCTAGACTCGATATCGATTACATATAGAATCGGTATCGATTATATATAGACTCGATATCGATTACATCTAGAGTCGGTATCGATTACATATGTAATCGATACCGACTCTAGATGTAATCGATAACGACTATATGTAATCGATATAGGTTTTATATATACATTTCATCAACATTTAAACTATCCTTGTTAGTATGGGGCTCAGTCCTTTCTTTTTTATTACAGTTTATTTCAAAAGGCTGTCAAGATGGTTGTACACCGAGTTGTTGCCAAGTGTTCGCCCAGTGCCATTTCGAATCTCTACGAAAATGCTACCCGAGCTCGAAAGAAGTTGCTGAGAGATTTCATTTTTGGTGGAATATTTCAAATGCCTAAGGGTGTGAGATTTCTTTCCGATGTGGTGGATGCGATGTTGACATTTTGGGTTGAAAAAAACCACTTCCGAATTGGAAAGACTGATGTCTATCTTCGGAAGATAGACATTGCATTGATACTGGGCCTTGCCGTAGTTGGCCCAGAAAAGTATACTCCATCCGTTAAACCATCGGAAGAACAAACCATTCGATACAAATACTTTCGCGAAATGCCTCCTGGAAAAATTCTCCGGTCTCATATAGATGCTGCAATTTGTAGAGCGGAAAGTGATGAGGACTTCGTAAAGTTGTCCCTTTTATTTGTGTTGTGCATATTTTTCTTCCTCGGGTCCCACCATCAGCTTTCGGAAGACCACATCGACCTCATCGATGATGTGGAGAACTTTAACCGAACTCCGTGGGGTCTGCACATCTACCAAGACTTGATCGAGTATATAATGAAGGGCGCAGTGAATAGAAAAACTGCCGAGATGGATAAAGCTCTGAAGACGTATAACACATATGGATGCATATGTGTACTTCAATGGTGGGCTTATGAGATCCTGCCCGATATATCGCCATCCCAGCTAGGCCTCAAGGACCCTTTCCCACGGCTGCTGAAATGGTCGGACAGGGCGCAGTCAAGGATCAAAGGTTACACTCGCGGACAGATGTTAGACAGCAAGGTATGAGGTCTATTGCCAATTTAAAAAGTAACTTACCGATTCATTCTAGAATCGATAACGATTCATTACAGAATCGATAACGACTTTTTAAGAAGTCGATAGCGACTCAGTACAGAATCGTTATCGACTATTTAGGACGTCGATAGCGATTCATTTAGGAATCGATAACGACTTACTAAGTAGTTGATAACGATTCATTAACTAATCGATAGCGATTCAGTAACGAATCGATATCGATTTTTTAAATAGTCGGTACCGATTCTTTACATAATCGAGAATGATTTATTATATATACGATCATTTTATTCGGTTATTCACCATATTTCCTTTTCTTTCAAAAGGTTCGCGCTCCCCTCGTGCCTCAGGGCTTTGAATTAGAGATACCCGTGTTAAGAGAATATCTACGGGTTCAAAAGGAGGTTGGAGGGAAGAGGAAAGAACCGGTCAAGAAAGCTGTGGAAGAGATGCGGCCGAAGAAGAAAAGAAATTACATTCCGATCGAGAATATTGATGAGGAAGAATGGGATGACGCATCGACGTCAGAAGAAAAACCCTCCTCGACAGTCCATGTGGGAAAGGCTCGGCCAAGAACTAGGGGGGCCACGAAGGAAAGCCTAGCAGCAACAGTGAAAGATAGCCCAGCTGAACTGTCCACCTCCAATGAGTCCTTGTTGAGGAGGGTCGACGATTTGACGCTGGAGAACTTGAAGCTCACCCAAAGAGTGAGCGATTTGGAGGGAGAGAATAAGGCCCTGGCTAAACGATATGCTTCTGTAGAGAAACTATGCAACTCCTTCAAAGAGCGACTGAATTCAAGGGATTCGGAGTTGCAGAGGATAAATCACTACAACTCGTTAGTCAGAAAGGGCCAGTCGAATATAAAAGAACTCCTTAAAAATTTATTGGAGGCGAGACCTAAGGTATGTGTTGAAATCTGATTTTATATGTTCAGTTTTGTTAACATAAATCGATATCGACTGTATATAGAGTCGATAACGATTATATACATAATCGTTATCGACTTTATATAGAGTCGATACCGATAATATATGCAATCATTATCGATTATATATACAGTTGATATCGATTATATTTACAATCGATAGCGACTATATATATAATCGATAATAATCATATATAAAATCGATAGCGACTATAAGTACAGTCGATAACGATTATATTTAAAATCGATTTGGACTTTTTAAAATGTGGACCAAAAATTAATTCTTATTTTGCACCATTATTTCGATATACAGGATGTGGCTATTGAGGAGCTCATATCGAAGGTGTGCGACATAGCCGTCGATAAGGAATCATCAGCTCTTGCGCATCAGGTTCCTCCTCCTCCCGTTGATGAGGTGACGGCAGCTGCTGACGAGCAGCCTGAGACTCAAACTGATAAGGGTCCTGCTGGTGAAGAGGAAACCTCTTCCCAATTGCCTCACCAACAAGCTGAGCCTTGCTTAAGACCTAGGCAAGCAAAATTCAGCAAAGTAATTACCGTCAAACCTAAGGCATAGCGAAGGGTAGCGGCTGAAAAGAATCCTACCGAGAAGGCCAGCGAAGGACCAACTGCTGAGCCTGGACCAGTGGCAGTCATTACCACTGGTCCTGGGTCTATGGCTGAAGATGCTCCTGCTAAGCTTCCACCTGAGCTAACAGCGGAACAAAAATATATGCTAGACATATGGAACAAGCCTCTGAAGGAGGATAAGTAAGTTATTCTTCCCTGAATACTTAACTTTATTATTATATATTTATCGTGAAGATTAGTTAAGTTGGTCATTTTTTATGCAGAGAATATGTTAACACTGTCGGCAAGTATAAGCTGGTGGTACAATTCTTCAGATGTCTGGTGGCCATGCAGTACCTGGATAACTTTGTAAGTTTAACATACTGTAGGAAAAATCAAGAATGGTTAAGTTGTCGACGACTTGAAAAAGAGTCGATATCGATTCATTATAGATTCGATAACGATGACTTACATAATCGTTATCGACTCTTAAATTAATCGATACCGATGGCTTTTGGAGTCGATAACGATGGCTTATGTAATCGTTATCGACTCTTTAAATAATCGATATCGATTCATTTGAGAGTCGATAATGATGACTTAAGATATCGTCATCGATGACTTATAGAGTCGATAACGATTATATATTTCACTCTAACTGCATTGGTTTCAGGTTATGGGTGCCTACCTGAGACATTTGAAAGTAATTGATGATAAAATTCATCCTGATAAAAATCTCAAAAACTTTCTTATGGACCCTACCGCGCTGACGTACATGGGCTATGAACTGAGAGATTTCAACAAGTTCTTGGTTGCTGAAAAATTATACGACCAATCGATCGAGGTTGAAGTTCAACGGTGGGCTGTCTATAGACAAAAAGAGACCGAAGGGAAGAAGCTGATGGAAACTTTCTTCTTCAATGAGCTTCGAAATCTGTGGGCTCACGAATGCAGCATAGTATGCTTTTATCCTCTTTATAATTATTTTTTTTAATTTTTCTGTCATACCCTTTGAGATTATATTACTTTTTTGTAGATATTTATGCCAATACATTCAGAACAACCACTACACTGGGCGCTTGCGATCGTGAAGGTAGTCGAACGATCGATAATGATCGTCGACCCTATATTTAATAGGCCCTCTAAGGAAAGATATGCGTCCCAATTACAGGCGTTGGTAAGATATTTTGCTTAGCATATCTTTTATCATTGTTAGCTTAGCATATCTGACACTCCCTCTATTATTTCGAAACAGACCCAATACCTTCCCGTAATTTTATATTCGTACGGTGACTCCGTTGCACTGATCAAGAAGAACTGTCCTTGGTCATCTAGTGACAGCCGGATCAAAGCCCTCCCCCGACAGACCAACTCGTGTGATTGTGGAGTGTTTGTTGTGAAGTATGTCGAGTACTTCATGATGGGGAAGAAATTTGACTTCGCGCAATCAGATATAGATAGAATCAGGGCAGAAATTGGCCATATACTGGCTACATACACAGGCGATGGCGGAGTACTGGCGAAGGACGACAAAAAGGAAGGGGAGCAGCAGTAGTGTGGTTGTATTTTAATATTTTTATAAATGTAAATAAAATATTTTTTCTTAATGAATTATTTTGAATATAATTGCATTATTTTTATGTAGCTGTGGTTAAAAAGTAGAAATAGCAGCCATTATCGACTACATATATAGTCGTCATCGACTATATAACTAATCGTTAACGACTCTGTATGTAATCGCTATCGACTATATATAGAGTCGTCATCGACTATATAATTAATCGTTAACGACTCTTTATGTAATCGCTATCGACTATATATAGAGTCGTCATCGACTGTATCCATAATCGATATCGATTCTTAAATGAATCGATATCGACTTTATAAATAGTCGATGGCGACTCTATATAGAGTCGATATCGATTATAGATACAATCGATGACGACTCTATGATTCATTGGTAAAGACTATATTACAGTAAAAAAACATGGATTCTGAATTTCTCGTTTACATTGAATCTATCATTATTAAAAATATACACTGTCAACCCATCGGTCCCACTGACGTGTAGCTCCTGCGGTTGTGACCATATTCACTGCACCTGTTACACTGTAGTGCCCTAACCTCACCCTTAGACCTTATCCTTCTCTTCCTCGGACGGCCGGCTTGCTTTCGGCAATAATAGGGTGGTCTCACTTTCATATTTTCAGGGAGTTGCTCTGCTTGGAACTCCCATTGACTTTTATTGAGGGTGGGAACCCATTGCTCGTCGTATGTTTGTCTAAAGCAAGCGGTGAAAAACCATTTCTCACAAAAGTTATAGTAGTCGTAACTTCTTCGATTGATGGCCGCCACCGCATGGGAGCAAGGCAAGCCATGAATGTGCCAACGACGGCAACTACAGGTTTTGTATTCCAAGTCGACGTGATAAATGAAATTTCCAGAATTGACTTGGAATTGATCACGCCCGTATGATTGAGCTCTCTTTCTACCGGCCCATTGCAACACCTTCTTCATGTGTGCGTCTGCTTTCGAGCAGAGAAGGGTGGTCCATTTCTCAGATATCTCTCTGCATTTTTGAAAATGATCGGCAACTTTCTCTCTAGTAGTTCTGATTAAGTTGATAATTGGTCTCTCTCGAGCTATCTTTAGCACGCTGTTTAAACTTTCGGCAATATTCGTAGTCAGGGAATCATACTGCCTTCCTTCCATCTGTGTGCGTGCCCAATGCTTCGAATCTCTTTTCAAAATATATTCTACGGCCTGAGAATCAGCAAGATCTTTCTTTATATCGTTAATAAAATAATCAAATTTCTCTTTCGAATATGCATGCGCGGCGCACCACCATAGACCCTTCACATTGTTCCTGGGATACTTGTGCTGCAAATTTTATGTCATATGCCGCATGCAGTAGTTGTGATATACGTTAGGGAAGATACGTTTCACAGCATTTATTAAGCCCTTCGACCTGTCCGTGATAAATAATCTTCGTTAAACCCATCGATCATGAACGTACCTACCCGTTCAAGAAACCACATCCACTTATCCTCTTCTTCTAACTCGACCACGGAAAATGCTAACGGTAATATATGACCATTACCGTCTTGCGCAGAGGAGATAAGTAGGATCCCTTCGAAACGTCCTCGTAGGTGTGTGCCGTCTACAAGCAATATGCGACAAAGTGTATTGCGGTAGCTTCCGATGCATGGGCCAAAACTCCAAAAAAATCTTTAAAACTTACCGTCAAGAGTAAGTTGAAAGGATGTTTGTACATTAGGATCTACCCTCTCCATCTCCTTCACGTAGGCCGGTAGATCAACAAATTGTCCTCCCCAACTGCCTCTAATATCATTAAGGGCAAGTTCTTTTCCCCTCCAAGTGTGACAGCCCGGATTTCGGCACCCCGAAACCCGTGCCATCAGCACGATCATCTTGACCGTGCCCTTTAGCTAAGCACGGAACATTGGTATATCAAGCATCGAAAAGTATAATAAACGAAATTGCGGAATTTAAATCTATATTAATTAACTTCCCAAAAGACAGTTCTACCCTCATGCCTGTGCATGAATGGAGAACCGATCCGAACCATCGATGATAGAAATCATCACGGATGGTTCGTCCCAAAAGAATAATCCCAACTCCTTATGTACATGATTTTAAACAACAATCAAGGCTTGACATACCAAGCCGTACAAAACCTCTCCAAAAAATCCCTCAAAGTGGCACAACGGAGTCCTCTAGAAGAAGTCCTCTGGAGGTGGCTCCAACTCGTCACTGGCCGCAAGGTCCGACTCGTCGGGATCAGCGTCTCCTGAAGCCTCGGCAGCTGCTAATAGTGAACCTGCGACGTATAGTCTATAGGGTGAGCTACATCCTAGCTCAATAGGGAACAAACACAGTTGAACATATAAATTATGACTCACATATATTCCATGATATGTTATGCATGATGTGTCTATGCAATTATTGATAAAACAGAATTAAAAGCATTTCATTTTACTGTTGATTACTTATATGTTCATTTACTCATGAATGATGCTGAGAAGGCCTAAAGCAAAACTTAAACTTTCAACTTAAGTAATCCCCGAGCAATATAGCATCGAGCCCCGACGAGATACCCATCATCGTCATCTATATAGACAGTTTTTAATAGTATTCACAGGAATACAAATAGTACCCAAGCCCCTTTCCCCTGGGGATTGGTGGCGGGGTTTCACTTGTCTCAATCAACACCCCTGGGGTGTGCTTACTATGTACGGATAAGCCTCCGCACTGGCCTACGGTTTCGCCGCCGTATCGGTCACGGATATCCTGCCGTGTCAGTCGTGGATATCCCGCCACGTCGGTGGGGTACCCTATCAAACCTCAAATAACAAAAATATCGGTGCCTTACATATAGTTATTCACCGTGTAAATGTGCTATCTTATATCAGTTAGGCCTTATCAAACATTATTCAATCCTTGGATACATCCCTGGGATGTATCCATTTACTTGCATCACACCTGATGCCCTTATCTCTTTACTTCTTCATCCCCTGGGGATGGCTCATTATGATTACTCTTATGGGTGTCACACACACACACTTTTCACAAACTCTTAAGAAATAAACATTTGAATTGAGTTCTATATCACTACATACATGCTCTTGTAAAATAAAGTACATGTTCAAGGTGTTCCCTACCTCAAGTCTTCATTCGATCATTGCATCAAGGTCCCACGCGGCTCCTTGTGCACTAGTCCACACGTACCACCTATGGTACCATATAACAGGTGAAACACATCACAAGGGATGCAAAAAGGAAGGGATAAGATCCCTAAGAATCTTAAAGTCAAACCCAAAAGTCAACATAATTTATGTCAGTCGATTAATCGAACTCCAAAATCGATTAATCGAATCTGATTCGATTAATCGATTTCCAAAATCGATTAATCGAAGGTCAATATCGATTAATCGAAGCAATTTCGATTAATCGAAATTCTCCTTTTCGCAAAGTCCATTCTCAGTTCGAACAGTCGAGTTTTCATTCGATTAATCGAATCCAATTTCGATTAATCGAAATTCTTCTTTTCGCAAAGTAATTTCACTGTTCGAACAGTCGAGTTTTCATTCGATTAATCGAATCCAATTTCGATTAATCGAAATTCTTCTTTTCGCAAAGTAGACTCCCAGTTCGAACAGTCGAGTTTCACAAGTTGATTAATCGATCCCAAATCGATTAATCGAAAACTAAAATCGATTAATCGAAATCCCATTTCGATTAGTCGATTTTTCCTCAAGTCATTTCCTCCAACCCACGGGTCCCTTTGAGAGTTCTCGATCGATTAATCGATCTCCAAATCGATCAATCGAAATCCAAAGTCGATTAATCGAAATCAATTTTGATTAATCGAAATCGGGGTCCTCTGACCTTTCAACTTCCTGGCCAATTTCGATTAATCGAAACCCAATTTCGATTAATCGAAATTGTCGATCAATTCATTGTTCTCTTCTTCCACACTTTTTCTTCTATTTTTCTAAGCCATTATCCTAAGATTTAAACTATTTTCAACTACCATTTAGCCTCTATAATCTATGCATTTGATTTACAAAATTTTACCTTGAATCAATCTCAAATCGATTTTAAATCTAGGGTTGGAAGGCTAGGGTTCCAGCTTTAGCTTTTCAGCGGATCCCTTGCGTTGAATCGGCCTCTTTAATACTTGGATCCTTCCTTCCTCAACTAGCCTTTACTCCTTGCATTAATCACTCTTTTTACTCTCTCTCTCTCTCTCTTCTTTACTCTCCTTCAACAACCCAAAATACCTATCTAGGGTTATTAAACCCTTTTATCCTATTCTTCACTTGTGTGTTGAGCACATACACCGCGATAGGTGTATGCGACTTCCTATTTACAACACACACCACGCAGTCACTCAAGCTATCACATCTCGTCCGTTCATCACATCCTATGCTAACTCTTGATCTCCTGATTGGTCAAACTTGTGACCAATCAGGCACGGATCTCGAGGTCATAGTTTTGCGTGATTTTTCGGGCTATTACATCCTCCCCACCTTGGGAATTTTCGTCCTCGAAAATAACCCAAGGCATGGCTGTCTGGGTTTCTCTCTCCCCCCCCCCACACTCTCAGGTGAGGTGGTCCAATTGACTCAGACGTATTTAAGTATTCACACATTCACACATATAAGCATGGAAGTAAAAGTTAACAAAAATGAACAATTACACAAAAAGTTTGATTTGTATTAAGGATTCAATATTTGGTTACAATGCCAATAAGTTGGCGTACAATAAAATCTACAGGTATAAGTCAAAATGCAAAATACATATAAACTCAAACAGTCCCCTCGCCATCTGGTGCTACATGGTGGTGGGGAGTCTCTGGGCGCGCTGGCTATGTGGTGGCGATGGTCTTTGTTGCTGTCTCGGCGCGATCGTGGATGTAGAAGGAGCGTCGTGGTGGGATGGAAGGCGGGTCCTCGATGGAAGCAGTGCGTCGGTAGTCCACTCCTCCTCTGGGCGAGTAGGCGGTAGGTGTCGGGTAGATGTGGCGGAGTGTGTGGAACATCAAAAAGTCCATCCGTCGGTTCATCCTCTCGTTGTTGGCTTCCATGCGAGCCAACACGTCCTCGATGGTAGGACCGGATGGAGCGGCGCGCCGGCGGTAGGATGAGGTGGGTGTCGCGGGCGCGGAGTGTGCAGGTGGTGTCGGTGAGGCTGTGGTGTGGGAGGGAACCCTCTCCACGGATGGCTCTGCTGCGGCAGGGTGTGCCCCACCCACGGGTGGTGGGGGTGGTGGCGGTGCTACTGCTGCTGCTACTGCTGCGGCTGCTGCTGCTGGGGCGGGAGCGGGACCCGGAGCCGGTAGGGTCCGCTTTAGGAGGTTATAGCTACGGGTCCATGAAGACTTTGTAAACGTCTTCACGCGATCCGTAGCCCTCACCTCGTGAGGCGAGATGGTGTAGGATGGCTCGTTGGAGTAGCACTCCAACATGCTCGATATGAGACGAGCATAGGGCATCTTTTCTTTGGGCCTCATGTTGCCCTTCATCAACTTGCCCTTGATATATTTCATCCCCTCTAGGATGACCATCGTGGCGTCGAACCACCGGCTACAGAAGGCCGCGTAAAGTGCATGTTGCACTTTGTCCACGCTTCGTGTCGTGGCGCGTGTCGGTGATTATGGAATCAAGCATCCACATGTAAGGTGGAAGGTCAACCCTCTTAACGGAGGAGCCTGACCCCTTTTTGCCATTTGTCATGCGGGTCATGACCTCCTCAAATCGAGGGTCCTCCTCGAAGGGTGGGAATAGGGTGGTCTCTGGGGTGAAATCGAGGTAACACTCGATTACCTCGTGGATGTGGCGACGAGTGATCGTATAGAGACGACCCTCAATCTTGGTTATAATACAGTCGTCGGTAGGGCCATTGGTTAGCCCTTGGTAGAATAATCTCACCAATCTAGGGTAGTAGGAACCCCGGATTGGTTTGAGAAGATTGCCGAGACCGGCATTATTTATGTAGTTTTGAGCCCATTGGGTCTCGCCCGGTACATCGGGATCGGTGAAAAGGGTAGGGTCGATGGTATATTCGACCTCGAAGGTCTTTGCCGCCCACCATTCATTTGGTTGCTCGACATTGGTGGGTGGCGGTGGCATGGGGGTGGATTCGCGGGAAGACTCGCACGTAGATGCGCTCGTCGAACCGGAGGTGGTCTCCGATTCCGATGGTGACGGAGTCCTCACCGGCGATGGGGTAGGTGGTGGCGGTGCGGCGTTCTTACGCCTAACCGGCAACTTAGAGGTTGCCTTCTTCGAAGATAGACGGGTTTTGGGCGGCATTTTGAGACAATCTAGGGTTTATCTAGTTCAACTTGAAGGGAAAAACACAAATCTAGGGTTTACCTTAAGTGTCAATGCGAAAATGGGTGTGAATCGCCGGAGAATCCAAACCCTAGAGCACTCGATAGGTTGGAGAAGAAGAAGAAGATGAAACGCCCAAAATCCCAAGCAAGAAAATTTTCGAATGGGGAATAAAATCCCCAATCTCATATATATAGCCCGCGGCTCGATTAATCGAAATTCAGAATCGATTAATCGAGATTCAAAACTAGGTTAAGCCGCGTAAAATCGATTAATCGATTTCCCAAATCGATTAATCGAAAGTCAAATTCGATTAATCGAAACCATTTCGATTAATCGAAATCGTATCAAATTAAAATTTTAAATTTTTTTTTGCTCACTGACGCGAGCCAGTCGATTAATCGAAATCCATTTCGATTAATCGAAATTCCAAAATCGATTAATCGAGTTTCACTTCGATTAATCGAAATCGTGTGGTAACTTCTCAATTTCCAGAATTCTTTAAATAATCGATTAATCGAAACTCATTTCGATTAATCGAAACTTCAAAATCGATTGATCGAAATCAAATTCGATTAATCGAAATTGTCTATGTGTATTCAATTTCTTCCAATCTCTTAAGTAAATCGATTAATCGAAATATAATTCGATTAATCGAAGTGTCAATATCGACTAGTTGATTCCAAATCGATTAATCGAATGTCCAATTCGATTAATCGAAATTGGTCTTCTATGTATATTCTAACTCTCTTTCTCATTTCCAGTCACTGGCACATGCCAGTCGACTAATCGAACAAAATCGATTAATCGAAATTCCAAATCGATTAATCGATTTGAAATTCGATTAATCGATTTTGCCCAATTTTTACAGAATTTCAATCTCTTTATTTCTTTTACTATTTTTTACAATTTATGACAGATTGGATCAAAATTTCTATTGAAGTACAAGTGTAGTGGAGATTTCACAAACATGTTTGTGGTTTACATTGAATTCTCACGTTGTTGGAAACAAGGCTGGATATTGTTCTCTCACATCGGCCTCTCGTTCCCAAGTAGCCTCTTCTTTTGGATGATTGTTCCACCGAACAAGCACTAAGGGAATCACTTTAGTGCTAGATTGTTCTTTTCGATCCAAGATCTCCACTGGTTCCTCTATCATGCTCATGTCTTCACACATCTCTATAGGTTGCTTTCCTAACACATGAGACGGATCATTCACGTACTTCCTGAGCATCGATATGTGGAAAACATTATGTACTCGATCAAACAGCGGTGGTAAACCAATGCGATATGCAACTTCACCTACTCGTCCCAAAATTTCGAATGGTCCAACATAACGTGGACTTAACTTCCCTCTCTTGCCAAATCTCATTACACCTTTCATAGGTGACACCTTCACAAACACGTGCTCGCCCACCTTATAGTCGACACTAGTCCGCTTCATATCGGCGTAACTTTTCTATCTACTCTGTGCTGTCTTCAACCTTTCTCTGATAATTCGAACGACGGTAGCATTATCTTCAAGTAGTTTCGGTCCTAACACAAATTTCTCACCTGTTTCCTCCCAATTGAGAGGTGACTTGCATCGTCGTCCATACAGAGCTTCATACGGTGCCATGCCAATACTCTTTTGAAAACTGTTATTATATGCGAACTCGAGCATCGGCAGATACTCATCCCAGTATCCTTGCATATCAAGCATGCACCGAGCATGTCTTCTATCACTTGATTTACACTTTGTCCGCCCATCGCTTTGAGGATGGAAAGCTGAACTAAAGTCTAGTCGAGTTCCCATTCCTTCTTGAAATTTCTTCCAAAACTTGGACGTATATAGTGGATCACGATCTGAAACTATGCTGCTTGGAATACCATGTAATCTTACAATCTCCTTCATGTATAAGTCTGTCAGTCTTCCTGCTGTATAGGTAGTATTGTACAGTAAAAAGTGTGCTGATTTGGTCAATCGGTCTACGACGACCCAAATGGCATTGTGTCTCTTGGCAGTACGGGGTAATCCAACAATGAAATCCATTGAGATCGATTCCCACTTCCATTCTGGTATTGGTAAAGGTTGCAATAGTCCAGCAGGATGTCTATGATCAACCTTCACCTGCTGACAAGTCAAACATCGTGACACATACTCGGCCACGTCTTGTTTCAGTCCTCTCCACCAGTAGTTCTTTTTCAAATCTTGGTACATTTTGGTGCTACCAGGGTGGATAGCATAATTTGACTTATGAGCTTCATCAAGAATCGTTCGTCTTAGATCGACATTGTCCGGAATGCATAGACGGCCCTTAAACAATAAAGAACCATCTTCTTTTAATGAGAAGTCCGACCTGATGCCTTCACTCACGTCTTGATGAATCTTTGTTAATGTCGGATCTTTCATCTGTAGATCGTGGATATGCTCAAATATCACTGGCTTTACTGATATGTTAGCCAAAAAGGATCCAGTGTCCTTTGACTCAATGTTCGCATCATAGAGTGCCAGGTCTTCCAATAATTTCCATCGGTGCATACCCAAAATCAAAGAAGCTAACTGAGCTGAACCTTTTCGACTCAATGCATCGGCTACAACATTTGCCTTGCCTGGATGGTATTGTATGGAGCAATCGTAATCCTTGAGGAATTCCATCCATCTGCGCTGTCTCATGTTGAGTTCTTTCTGTGTAAACAGATATCGGAGGCTCTTATGATCGGTGAAAATTTCGAAGGTCTCACCATACAAGTAATGTCTCCAAATCTTGGTATAAAAATGCTTGCCGGTTCAAGTCATGAGTCGGGTAATTTTCTCGTGTTCCTTGGTGTCTTGATCCGTAAGCTATCACCTTCTTGTGTTGGTTGAGTACACAACCAAGGCCACGGCGTATCCTCCACTGCCTGAAGGAATCGCTAACACTGGAGCAGAAGTGAGTCTCGTTTTGAGTTCTTGAAAACTCTTCTCGCATGCCTCACTCCACTCAAACCTTGAATCTTTTCGTGTCAGCTTTGTGAGAGGTCCCGATATCTTTGAAAACCCCTCAACGAAACATCGATAATAGCCTGCTAAGCCCAGAAAACTTCGGACATCGGTCACTGTCTTTGGCTGCTCCCATTTAACTACTGCTTCTATCTTTGCTGGATCTACAGTGACACCATGCTTTGAGACGACATGTCCCAAAAAGCTAACTTCTTCCAACCAAAACTCACACTTGCTGAGTTTGGCGTACAATTGGTGTTCACGTAGCGTCTGTAGAGCAATCCTCAAATGTTCTTCGTGTTCCGTCTTGGATTTGGAGTATATCAGTATATCATCAACAAATACTACGACGCAGGAGTCCAAGTGTGGTTTAAACACTCGGTTCATCAGATCCATAAACGACGCCGGAGCATTCGTTAATCCAAACGGCATCACAAGGAATTCATAGTGTCCATACCGTGTCCGGAAAGCTGTCTTCTGAATGTCCTCTGCCTTGACTCGCAACTGATGATACCCAGATCTCAGGTCGATCTTGGAAAAATACCTTGCTCCTTGCAGTTGGTCGAATAGATCGTCTATTCTAGGCAAAGGGTAGCGGTTCTTCACAGTGAGTTTGTTCAATTGTCGATAGTCAATGCATAACCGCATTGACCCATCCTTCTTCTTGACAAACAAGACCGGTGCTCCCCATGGAGACACGCTCGGTCTAACAAACCCCTTGTCCATAAGCTCTTGTAGTTGTTCCTTCAACTCCTTTAACTCAGCGGGAGCCATTCTATAAGGTGCTTTTGAAATAGGCTCCGTTCCTGGTGCTAAGTCAATGGCGAATTCTACTTCTCTTTCTGGAGGTAACCCAGGCAATTCCTCTGGAAACACGCGTCTCGCAAGTCTCATTTATTATCTCAGAAATGACGTTCTTTTCTTCCTTGTCCTCCTTTAAGAAAGCTAAGTATCCACTGCAACCCTTTCTGATCATCTTTTCGGCCCTTACTGCTGAGATCAATGGCACAGATGACGACCTCACTCCTTGAAACCGAAATGATCTTCTTGTGTTGGGTCTGAAAATAACTACCTTGTTTTTGCAATCAACGGTCGCACAATGCTGCGCCAACCAGTCCATGCCAAGGATCACATCAAACCCTTGCATGTCTAACAGTATCAACTTTGCTTCTAGTTCATGCACCTCTAAGTCTCGAACTTCTACAATGATGGATTTGCAAGCTAACTCCGTGTCTACTAACTCTCCAGTCGGAATAGACACAGATAGGACGAAATCCAACGTCTCTGGAACAATCTTCATCTTCTTAGCGAAACGTGGAGTGACGAATGAGTGGGTAGACCCGGGGTCTATCAACACTCGAGCGTCATATCCACCGAAGCATCCTTTTTCATATATATTTAAAGTACCTATAGCATACATACATACATACAATAATTTACACATCAAATTTCACTCTTAATTCACATACAGCTTTTTTTTTGTATTGAGAAAAGAATCTATATAATTTCTAATGCATGCTCCTTCTCTATCTAAGATCTTAATGAAATGGAAATTTTCTTTAATTAAAAAAAAAATCTCACCTTGGATGACGTCATGCACGTTCCCTGCTTCCTGAGCAGTGACTGCATAGGCTCTCCCCTGGACGATCGGTTTCCTTGCTTGAATTGGTCGTGGTGCTGCAACTGAAACCGTCTTTCTCTTATCCGTCTCGGGGCAATCCTTGATCAAGTGGCCCACCTTGCCACATCGGAAACAGCCCCTAGTTCCCGATCTACAGTCCACCGTCCTATGAGGCTTGCCACATTTTGCGCAAGTCTCCCGAGGTGCGGAAGAAACAGTACGAGAACCCTGAGTGATGGTGGCGCCAGTAGACATGGCAGGGCTCTCATAGCGAATAGGTCTCCCCGACGCAAGTAATGGAAACCTCTGTTGGTGTTGTTGTTGTTGCTGTTGCGCCGGTCTTCCGAAACCCCCTTGAAATTGTGGTCTCTGGTTCTGGGCCATGAACCTCGGCTTTTTGTTCACCGGTTCGTAGTGCCCCGTTCTTCCTTGTTCATTTCCTCCTCTCTGCTGCTCTCTCTGTCTATATCTATTATTGTTCTCCTCCTCTACCACCAACGCTTTGCTCATGACCTTTTCATAGGTCCTCAGTTGAAATGGAGCTACGCCTCCCCTAACTTCAGGCTTCAAACCTTGCTGAAACCTCTTGAACTTCATCACCTCAGTAGCGACGTAGTCCGGAGCAAAACGGGCAAGTCGTAGAAACTCTACCCCATATTCTCTCACTGTCATTCTCCCTTGTACTAACTGCAAAAATTGTATCTCAAGCTGGTTCCTCACCACTTCTGGAAAATATTGTTTGTTGAACGCCTCAACAAACTCCTCCCAAGTCCAAGGCAACTCTGGGGTCTCCTGAGCCCGAGTCCGTATCACGGACTTCCACCAAGGCCCAGCCTCCCCATCCAACATGTAAGCTGCCCATCTTACACTCTCATCTTCCGTGCAAGTTAGCACGCTAAAGACTTTCTCCATCTCCATCCGCCATTGTGTCCGTCACTTTCAGAAAATGTAGGAGGTCTCATCCTCCTAAACTCTGTAAAAGATGAGGGCACAGGCAACGCAGGTCCTACAGGTGGTGTAGGTGGCTGCTGTTCCCTTGATGCATGAGCTGCAAAGGATGCGGCTTGTTGTGCCATGGCAGCTGCCATAGTCTCCATAGTGTGCATCATCCTTTGTCGCTCTTCTCTGTCCTCTTGTCTTTCTCTCAATCTTTCTTGTTCTCTTAGATCTTGATCTTGATGATCTCGATCTTCTTCATCCCGTTGTCTACTACTACTGCCCCCTGGGGCCTCAGTACCTCCTAAAGGCACTCTATTTGTAGGAGAGATGTAATCATCTCCACTACGTAGACTTCTTTGGTTGCCTCCCCTTGGTCGGCCTCTTCCTCTAGACGACATTTGCGGCTGCATTTGAAACCAAAGTTTCGTTAGCAGAAGCCCCTATGTTCTGACGAAAGAACCCTTGTCAGAATTGCTAAAAGAAAACAGCTTTGATACCAACTGTGACAGCCCGGATTTCGGCACCCCGAAACCCGTGCCATCAGGACGATCATCTTGACCGTGCCCTTTAGCTAAGCACGGAACACTGGTATATCAAGCATCGAAAAGTATAATAAACGAAATTGCGGAATTTAAATCTATATTAATTAACTTCCCAAAAGACAGTTCTACCCTCATGCCTGTGCATGAATGGAGAACCGATCCGAACCATCGATGATAGAAATCATCACGGATGGTTCGTCCCAAAAGAATAATCCCAACTCCTTATGTACATGATTTTAAACAACAATCAAGGCTTGACATACCAAGCCGTACAAAACCTCTCCAAAAAATCCCTCAAAGTGGCACAACGGAGTCCTCTAGAAGAAGTCCTCTGGAGGTGGCTCCAACTCGTCACACCGCAAGAAGGTCCGATCACGGGATCAGCGTCTCCTGAAGCCTCGGCAGCTGCTAATAGTGGACCTGCGACGTATAGTCTATAGGGTGAGCTACATCCTAGCTCAATAGGGAACAAACACAGTTGAACATATAAATTATGACTCACATATATTCCATGATATGCCATGCATGATGTGTCTATGCAATTATTGATGAAACAGAATTAAAAGCATTTCGTTTTACTGTTGATTACTTATATGTTCATTTACTCATGAATGATGCTGAGAAGGCCTAAAGCAAAACTTAAACTTTCAACTTAAGTAATCCCCGAGCAATATAGCATCGAGCCCCGACGAGATACCCATCATCGTCATCTATATAGACAGTTTTAACCGTATTCCCTGGGAATACAAATAGTACCCAAGCCCCTTTCCCCTGGGGATTGGTGGCGGGGTTTCACTTGTCTCAATCAACACCCCTGGGGTGTGCTTACTATGTACGGATAAGCCTCCGCACTGGCCTACGGTTTCGCCGCCGTATCGGTCACGGATATCCTGCCGTGTCAGTCGTGGATATCCCGCCACGTCGGTGGGGTACCCTATCAAACCTCAAATAACAAAAATATCGGTGCCTTACATATAGTTATTCACCGTGTAAATGTGCTATCTTATATCAGTTAGGCCCTATCAAACATTATTCAATCCTTGGATACATCCCTGGGATGTATCCATTTACTTGCATCACACCTGATGCCCTTATCTCTTTACTTCTTCATCCCCTGGGGATGGCTCATTATGATTACTCTTATGGGTGTCACACACACACACTTTTCACAAACTCTTAAGAAATAAACATTTGAATTGAGTTCTATATCACTACATACATGCTCTTGTAAAATAAAGTACATGTTCAAGGTGTTCCCTACCTCAAGTCTTCATTCGATCATTGCATCAAGGTCCCACGCGGCTCCTTGTGCACTAGTCCACACGTACCACCTATGGTACCATATAACAGGTGAAACACATCACAAGGGATGCAATAAGGAAGGTATAAGATCCCCCAAGAATCTTAAAGTCAAACCCAAAAGTCAACATAATTTATGTCAGTCGATTAATCGAACTCCAAAATCGATTAATCGAAGGTCAATATCGATTAATCGAAGCAATTTCGATTAATCGAAATTCTCCTTTTCGCAAAGTCCATTCTCAGTTCGAACAGTCGAGTTTTCATTCGATTAATCGAATCCAATTTCGATTAATCGAAATTCTTCTTTTCGCAAAGTAATTTCCTTTATTGACGATTGAGGTTTTCGATCGATTAATCGAATCCAATTTCGATTAATCAAATTCTTCTTCGCAAAGTAGACTCCCGGTTCGAGCAATGAGTTTCACAAGTTGATTAATCGATCCCAAATCGATTAATCGAAAACTAAATCGATTAATCGAAATCCCATTTCGATTAGTCGATTTTCCTCAAGTCATTCCTCCAACCGGGTCCTTTGGAGGTTCTCAGTCGATTAATCGATCTCCAAATCGATCAATCGAAATCCAAAGTCGATTAATCGAAATCAATTTCGATTAATCGAAATCGGGGTCCTCTGACCTTTCAACTTCCTGGCCAATTTCGATTAATCGAAACCCAATTTCGATTAATCGAAATTGTCAGATTCAGCCCCTTTCGAGCTGTTCTTCCCAATCTTCTTCCACACTTTTTCTTCTATTTTTCTAAGCCATTATCCTAAGATTTAAACTATTTTCAACTACCATTTAGCCTCTATAATCTATGCATTTAATTTACAAAATTTTACCTTGAATCAATCTCAAATCGATTTCAAATCTAGGGTTGGAAGGCTAGGGTTCCAGCTTTAGCTTTTCAGCAGATCCCTTGCGTTGAATGGGCCTCTTTAATACTTGGATCCTTCCTTCCTCAACTAGCCTTTACTCCTTGCATTAATCACTCTTTTTACTCTCTCTCTCTCTTCTTTACTCTCCTTCAACAACCCAAAATACCTATCTAGGGTTATTAAACCCTTTTATCCTATTCTTCACTTGTGTGTTGAGCACATACACCGCGGTAGGTGTATGCGACTTCCTATTTACAACACACACCATGCAGTCACTCAAGCTATCACATCTCGTCCGTTCATCACATCCTATGCTAACTCTTGATCTCCTGATTGGTCAAACTTGTGACCAATCGGGCACGGATCTCGAGGTCATAGTTTTGCGTGATTTTTCGGGCTATTACACCAAGCCTTTTCATATGAGATTTGCACATTATAAGCTTTTGCAATATCAAACATTATCGGCGCCAGTGTGTAATCGAATCCTTCCATAAGTTTATCCCGTACATAGTTCGCTACGAAGGAGATTGTTGCATTATGGTGACCGTGCGGTCCGATCTTAGCGGCTCCGCATGTGTGAGTACTATTAAATGTCTTGATTTGAAAAGAATCGAGCCCAGTCAATTTAGAAGCATGTATTCGCCACGAACAATCGGGTTCGTAGCATCCGGCTGTCACTCGATAACTAGCGGTCCTCAAAGGCCGAATTTGAAAGTTTTTCTCCACCGCGTGCTCTTTCAATGCTCTTTGAAATGTTTGTTTGTCTCGAAAGATCTCTCCAATTTTAAACGTCCAATTCCGATATTCAGTTTCCACCTCTTCATCGGAGCAGTCGCCCGATGTCTCTGACATTTCGTAATCTCCGTCTACTAGGGGATTGTCAATGTCTCTCACAAAAATTTTTGGATCCTCTTTGATAAACCCATCCGATTCGCCTTTATATTCTTCTTCTAAGGTATCTTCATTCATGGCTTGAGGATGACTACGCCATTCACTAGCGGTGTTCTCGGGTGGTTGACTAGATCCTTCACCGAAGGGGTTTTGATGTGATTGATCGGATCCTTCACCGAATGGATAATGGCGTGGTTGGCTAGGCCCTTCACCGAAGGGGTGCTTATGTGTATGGACATGGGGTTGAGTTACTCCGGTAATTCCCATCGATGGCATGGTAGAACATAAGTCTTGAGTAAACCAAGTTGTCCATCCACCGGGGAAGGTATGACTGAAGTCGTCGGTATCCACCACCCTTTCTGAAGTATAGTCTAACCATTGACTATATTGTTGTAACCCATGCATGTATTTTACTGGGTCATCATACGATTCAATCGGAGCATCGTTTAAATCAAATGTTGCTTTCCCTTTGCCATCGTTCGCCGCAATATAACCGTCATCGCCTAACGGGACGGTATCGTATACAGTTTCATCCTCAAACTTACATGGCTAAAATGAATAAGCCACAAAATCAGTCCCACCGAGATTTACTTGTTCAGCTTCAACTGGGAAGGATGACGGTTCCTTAATGATGAATACTTTTATAACGCCCACCGCGGATTTATAAAACGTAAATAATGTAGCCAAATCATCAGAGTCCAAAATGTCGGCAACCACAGGCGTATTCACTATCTTCATATGAAACTTTGTGAAAATTGTTTCATCCGCCTTCGCAAAACTGACAGCAGACATTCGCCTTATGAATTGTTCATAAGAAATTTCAGTTTGAATGTTAATAAGCCTCCGCCGGCCACCTTGATACAAGCCATCATCGTTTATAAGAAGGCCATCATAGTGACAAAGAAGAGGAATCCTCACGTCCGTCATCGTCTGTTTAAGAATGAGAAGGAAGGGGTCATAAGACTGATGAAATAAAAGAGAAAAGACGACTATAAATCTTAGCCGATTGTGTATACAATCGATATCGACTCTATATGGAGTCGATATCGATTGCAAATACAATCGTCATCGACTCCATATAAAGTCGATATCGATTGTATATGGAGTCGATATAGATTGTATATACAATCGATATATATTTAAAAAAAAACGGATCGAATGATACAAAGACCTTTCTTATACTACACGAATAGGAGGTACTGCATCACTAAGAGACACTAATAAACTGAAATTGGGGTTTAAGTAGGATACCTCGCGTCGCAAGGACAAACTTCAGTGTCTTTTTGTCACAATGAAGAAATGCAGGGGCTGCTTCTCCCAAGCCTCTGCTTTCTTCTTCGAAATAGCAGATCGGAGCAGATTAGACTAAGTAAGGAGACGTCGTCTAGGATTTTGCACCTCTAACTTTTTTGCAGGATAAAACGAGAAAGAAGAGGATGCTTTGTTGGTTAAATAAGGTCATAAAAGGGGGTAATTTGGACCTTTTACTCTCCTTAGGGTCGGCTAGGCTTGGAGCTGATTTGTTTGGGTAAAAGTGAAACTACAGGGCTTCTAACGTAAAAGGCGTATCTGACAGGGCCTGTCTGGTAAATTTCCCACTTAATAATGACGCCTAGTGTGAGGATTGGAATGATTTGTTGGTGTACTTGATATCGATCATTATGGCACAAGAAAAAAAAAGCAAAAAATGTCCATATTAAAGAACATTGATTAAGCGTCAAATTCCGGAGTATAATTTTTGGGTCTACTTCATTTCAAATAGGACCTACCACTTTGACCAACTTTTCCAAAACATGTGTCACATGGCCTAAAAGTGGAGGGATAATGGCACTACATATTTGTGACACCCCATGATTAAACAATTATAAGTTGAAGTTGGGAGTGACTCTCTCGTTCTACAAGGAATTTTGGGCCCCTTAGCGCCTAATTAAACTACTTTTACGATCATTTGAATTACTTAAGAAATAGGCCAGATGGCATAAAAGATGACCCTTCATGCCCCTGTCACATGTCGCTAACGTAGCAGTCAGCCCCTATTTATTGGATATTTATAGTCAACACTTTAACCCATCGTTGGATTTTCACAAAATTTGATTGAACCTTTGACTACACGTATTTAAAGGCGGTAAGAGGCAAGTAATTTCTTAATAAAAGTGATAAGTCTTCCCTCTCTTTTCTTGATGGGTTAGAAAAGAAAGGTGATTATTTAAAAGAGACTACCTTTTCTTCTTTCTCTTAACTTAGCTTATTCTCATCTAGAAGCATCAGACTTAGAAAAGATGAGAGATAGCATGGACTCAGGTTCTCTGGCAGAAATCATCAAAGCGTCGACCCAAGAATAACAAGAAAAGGCTTGATGCAAGGTACGCTTGATTCATATGTTATATTTAACATTTTATTTGATCGATTAGTTGGTGCTTACATCTATAATTTCTAACACTTTCATTCGCAATAAAGAAGGGATCAATAGCGAAAAGGACAACACAATGGCTTATGAAAGAAATACCACGAGACACCGCAACTATAAACAGGATTAACTGACAAGATCATTTGTGCCATGTGGCGGGCATGTTTGAACAATCCAAATAGTCTCAATTGGCAGTAAAAAAAAATCTACAATTATCCATTTTAGATTGCATAAATTGGACAGTTCAAATCTACAATTATCTATAATTGTCTATTTTACGCCTATAAGGGTAAAGAAAAATTGCTTAGTATTTTACTTATAGACTTTAAACTTTTGTTGAGAGAAGACCTCTTCTCTTTTTTTCTTTTGATATTATATTTATTTATTTATTATTATTTTTTAGGATAACTTGTTATCCCATGTTTATGCTTGGACCAATTCCTAAGGCCTAAGGGATGCACTCGCCCACACCATGCCATGAGCATTTCAATGATTACCGAAGGCCTCTTCTCTGCAAAACAGCTAAAGGCCGAGGGATTTAAAGAGGGCCATACATCTCAAATAGCATATATAACTAGTGTGGTGTTGAACACGAATTCTTATTCTGCTCGATTTAAAAGCACCATGAATTCATGGTGATTGAAATAATTTGAATTCGTTGGGCTTTAGTAAAAAATGAAACAAGTGTAAAATACCTCTGATTATGAATCAAAATATAGTAGAATGGTGTCATAGACTCTGAGGTACATGGGTCAAAAAATCGTCCGATACCGATACGTATTGGTTTTGGACTTGGGTAGTATGAAACAAAAGCATTGTATCGTACCCCTTTAAAAACAATATACTTATCGTCTGATACGGGCAATGTATCGCCTGTATCGGACGATACGGACGATGCATTGAAATTATCGGACGATAATTTCAAGATAATTTCAATATATCGTCCGATAATATGTATATATATTTTTTCTGATTGTCTACACAATCAATAGCGACTGTGTAGACAATCGCCATCGATTGTGTGGACAATCGTGTAGACAATCAAATTTTTTTTTTTTAATCCGATTATCTACACAATCGATGGCGATTATCTAGACAATCGGAAAAAAAAATAAAAATTCAATGTATCAAACCGATACATTGAATGTATCGCCGATACATTGAATGTATCGGCCGATACCCAATACGTATCGTCCTGGAAGTCAGGACGATACGTATCCGTTTACCGATATTTTGATCCTTGCTGAGGTATCTTTGATGACAACAAATTCACCAACCACCATAATCAATGAGGTGCGGCGAATTAGATCGCTATCTTTAAGATAATTTTGCATCCCTGCGATAATTTACCCATGTAGAAAGTTTTGTTAACATGTCGCCTCCAAAAATCACACTGTTTGGGAGATTTGAACTATCCGATTTGTGCACTTTAATACTAACGATTGTTTTTAATTTTATTGGCTGATATTAAAGCTCACCAATCAGATGACTTACATCCACTTAGAAGCATGATCCTTTGATTGGAACATGTTCCAACGATGGATTGTCAATTGAGAAATTTAGATTGATCATTGTAATAACCCAAAATTTTGAATTTAATTAAATGGTATTAGATGATGTACCACACAGTGCGTGGTGCTAACGCTCCACTCCGGAATATACCCACTTTAGAAATAGTCTAATTTTTTTATATATATCAATATTAGACTCATTGCGGAGTACTTGTCGATACGATTCCAACGATATATAATTTGTCGATTTTCGATAAGAATATAAAAAGTTATGCCCGTTTGAAGAATGAAGCGGGTTAAAGGGCACAATTGTAAATTCGGGAGAGAATCACCATTTACCTTGGTGCTTACACAAAGCGCTGGAGCAAAACCTCTTCTCAAGAATTCTACTTGCGTGTAAAAACTACTATTTTATTAAATCTTATACGGAAAGTCTTAATTAGAGTTAACCTATACAGGGAATTAGATATATATTTAGTTCTTTTCTTAGTTGTCTTTCTTTATTCCCTCTTCTCTACAAAAGCTCTGACAGTGTCATCTTTCATAATTCCTCGTCGGATCTCCATCGATTTTCGATCTTATCAGAGAATCTTACACCATCAAATTTTCTCATCGCCGCGAGCAATTTATCGTAAGAAAGGAATTCTCACGAAAAGACTCGGGCATATCGTCTCTCGAATCCGATCTCCATCAACCCAAAGCATCGTAGGATTCGAAACACGCTTCAACAGGTGGGTGCCTCTAAATCCATCTTAAAATTATTCAGTTATTTCTTAAAAAGAAAACCTTAATATTTCCTTAAATTTTGATAAATTTCGGGTCTTAAAAATATAGAAATTAGGCCCAAAATCGATAGGATCGTTTTTCCCAAATTTTCGTGAAATTCGGCCAAACTCTTCAACAGACACAGCCTCGGTATTTTGGCCATAACGTTTTATCCCGAACTCGGATTGACGTGATTCTTGCGGCATTGGAAAGCAGACAACGAGATCTACAACTTTATCTGAAATAGCAATTTCACGAATTTAATATTTTTAAGGTCAAAATTGAGCTGCAAGTCGGGATACGTTTTAGATGATTCAAGGTTACACGGGTTTGACATTATTTTTTTTTACTCTTTAACTACTTTATGCTAAACTTATCTCTAGACTTATAAATCGCTAAGATTAAATAAAATACATTAAATAGCTTGCATCGAATAACAATCTATAAGTTTAAGGGGTCAAATATAGACGTTTTTCAATACTTATCATTCTATTACCTCCTCTAAGCCTCATACAATTCTTGAATTGACACATGCGCTCCTTTAGAATTTTAAAATAGGTTGGATCGCTATACCAGTCAATCACCAAATTTCATGAATATAATTAACCTTAATGAAGTATAGTTTCAACACTATTGTAAAATAAATATAGTTAAATATTTCTTATTTTCTGTTTTACTTTAATATTTCGTATGTTATGCTCTTTATTAATTTTCTTCAAAAATATGAAATGTTTAAGGTTTATGTTATAATTCATTTTTATATATGTTCACCATTATCATATGACATTCATCATATAGAAAATCACGATAGGGCATACGCATATAAGTTAAGAATAAAATATGACACATGACTTAAGCCTTCGTCACGGTGGGATTTCTTTCACGGTCACGTGGAACTTGGAATGTAGGCATCCATGTACAGATGCAACCCCTCTATGGAAGTATGGGATACCACACGAAGTACATCTAGGTTACTACGGAACCCGTCCCTTGGAAAACGTGGTTTAGTGAAGCCTATCGCACCGTGGCCTATTCTAACTAAGTTTTAAGAAAAAATGAGAAAAGAATATGTTAAGACACATATATATTAAGAAAGTGGGGACTTAAGCCCACGCAAATATAAAATCGGGGTGGGGACCTAAGCCCAGAACCGAATAATGTTATGATATGTTAAGATACGCTGTGAAAGCCAGCTAAATATAAATTAAGTTTCTACACGTGCCATACCTTACGAGCCACCGTAAGGGCTTAACGTCTGCAGCCAAGACGGGTCTTAAGGACATTATAGCCTTGTCTCGAACTAAGGGGACATCGTGGTTACTATACCGGCAATCTCATCTGGCTGGATGGTGGTTTATGTTATGATATGGAGGTTAGGTGGTTATCTACACGTGGACCTCGCGTGGTAGGCTCGGCGTGATCCCGGACAGCGCAGATCGTTTAAATAAGATAAGATGCGAAGTACGTTGTGTAGGCGTATGGAGTAATTAATAAGACTTATGATATGTCACGTATGCTAAGTTGATGAGACAAATAGGAAAAGAGATAAGAAAATAGAAGCATCATGCACTCTTTATGTTATATTAGTATATTTTTCAGTCTTGATTATGATAGTCTATGAATTATGGATAAGTTATTTCATTTATTTAAGATGTTGGTTATATTTTAAAAATGCACCGCAATTCAAGCGATTGCACACACGCCCACCTGAGTTAGTTATGGTGGATCGATTGTGCAACCCGCTGAGTTTACGCGATTGAGTAAACTCACCCCCTCCCAAAATCTAACAGTTTCAGGTGAAGTTTCTACTTATCCCGTCCTTGATGATTTGAAAGCTGTTGATCCGGAGATGGCTCATATAAACAAGGATGTCGGCTACCACCTTGATGAGACCGTAGATCCAGCAGATTTTTACCAGCATTGATAACTCTTTTACTCTAGTTTTTATTATTTCTTGAGAGACTTGTTTTAGCCTTGATATATTGTGTGAGTTTACATTTGAGACCGTTTTACCCTATCTGAAACTGATTTTGATTTGATATCCTAGATGCATGGTTAGGATTAAATACTTCATTATTATTGTCTATGTTTTTCGTTATTAATTTATGAGTCAATTATTTTTAATGATATCTTACATGCCTCAATCCATATGCTAAGTCAATTTATAGATTATGTGTATGTCCGCTTATTGCCTTAACCAGCATGCGGTGTCATAACACGGAATTCTAGGCCCTCGATATCGGGTAAGGATTCTGGGTCCTGACAATCATAGATGTGTGTCACATGACACAATCATAAATCAAACTTCAATGGTGTGAGATAAAAAGAGACTTTTGAATGATGTTTAAATGTTCGTCCCTATAATTAATTATCAAATGATATTAGTTAAATAAAATTATTATTCTCATTCCAACTAAGCCCAAGCTTTACAAGCACGTGCTTCAATTGACTGAAAGTCATCTCAGCAACTCATTGCCAAGTAAAAGACTAGTCAATATCCTTTCATGTAAGATTTGGAGACTTCTGTTTCCAAACAAGGTGAGAATGAAAAATGAGGAAACTTGAAACTTTAAAAATGAAACTACAAGTTTCTGTGCCCCTTTGGCATTATTTCTAAAAGTTTTTTTTTTGTTTGATAAATAACACCGAGGTTATAAGGACCTCACCCTTTCATTAAAGAAAAAATTAAAAAAAGGCAATACAAACACAAAAGACACGAACACTCCCAGAGGACCAACGAAAGCTTCGGCAATGCTATCACCCACGGAGGACTCCTCTAACCACAAGAAACACAAAACAGAAAAGACCCCAAAGAGCCGACTTCATCTAGCAAGGAGCTAAACAACATAGAGCCACCCCAGGAACTTAGAAAATAGAAGCACTGAAAAGGCAACAGAAGCCCAAACACTAGAGAGGACACTACTAATCCCCCTCCATCCTCCCGTGGTCCATATCAATGGCATGCAAATTGAGGAGACAATTTTGGATAGAGTAAGGGGAGATCAAATTAAAACTCATAGCCCATTGAAAAACTTTGACTTGAATCCGATTGACCAGGTGCGCATAGTCCCTTTCCTTGGCTTCAAAAATGTGATTGTTCCGTCCTTTCCAAATCATCCAAAAGATAACAAAGGAGATGAGATTCCAAATTGCATCGCACCTGTGATATCCCCCAACATTGCGCCCCTACCCAACCAAATCCCCGCATCCTTCAGGCATTGCCCAATATTGGTTGAACAAACTAATAAAGAAGTTCCAAATCCTAGTTGAGACACTGCAGTGAAGGAACAAATGGGCTATGCTCTCCTCCTTCTTACAGAGCACACAACGATTCGCCAACGAGAAACCTCATCTTTTGAGGTTATCCACCATAAGGACTTTTTTTATCATGACTTTCCAAACAAAGGAAACCACCCGATTGGGGGCTTTAGCCTTCCAAATCCAAAGCCAGGGAAAATATGGTGTGACTGCGCCCGCCTTCAACTTATACAACAGGTTAACCTTGAAGACACCAAGCCCGTCTCTCCACAGAAGTTAATCCGAAAGGAGCGGCCTAAAGGAATAGTCAGAGTAAAACAATTTAAGAACCTCAGTAACTTCCCTTACCTCCTCAATATACCTAGAAACCATAGCCAAAAGATTAAGGGAGAGATGGAAAAGGGCAGAGAATAATGCTTTTAGAGGCTCGTTACTAATCCAGGAATCATGCCAAAAGGAGGTACTACTACCGTCCCCGATAGCAATTCTAGCCCGATGTCTAAAAATATCTTGCACTTTGCGTAAAAGTTAAAAATTTTAAAGTACAACAAGTGTGTTAACTAGAGAAAATTTCAGTGAAAAGTTAAAACACTTCAGTAATCCCCAACTAATTTTGAAATATAGATTGAATGAAAAAAAATCTAGACAAATTTCATCCTCTTTGCATAAACAAATAAATTTTATAGACTTAAATAGTTAGGGCCCTACTCTTTTTCAAAAAATAAATTTCTACTACTGTAAAGAGGTGTGTCACATTCTGCTTCTCAAAAGAGTCTTTTCACATGCTAAAAATGGTGTTGGATAAGGACCATGGGGCAGCTTTTCAACACAACTTCTCAACAAACCATCATCTTTAGCTAGAGGTAATTAACAACGTCCCTAGGTGAAATGTGCTTTTCACCCAACATTTTGCCCTTGAAAAGCATTTTTTTGGAAAAAAGTTGCCAAACAGGGCCTACATACTCTTAAAGCACAGATATTTCCAGAAGGTATAGTTACTCAAGTCTTATATTATAAGTTTCTTCAGTGATCAGATACAAACATTAAGTCTCATCCTTTCGATGTAATATAGATTTATTCACATGTAAGGCCATTTATTGAAGGTCCACCAGATTATCTTGTGATCTAGTTTCATTTATAGATAGGGAGATGATCTCCTAGCTTGAGTCCCGGGATATAAATTGATGACTCTAGCTCATATTGGATGCTTATATTTTCAACTGCCTTAGAAAAGTCACAAGCAATTTTTACAGCCAACAACAATTCGAGTCATAGGATCAGTGGCGGACCCACTCACGGGTGACTGCGGGCGAGCACCCTCACTCAATCAAAGCCCTTTTTTAAAAAAAAAAATAAAAATTTATAAACTACTTTACTAGCAAGCAAACCAGAAACCCTTTTTCTTTTTTAAACCCTCTCCCTCATCTTCTCTTTCGCCCTCCCTCTTCACTATTGCCCCCTCTCTGGACTCTGGTTCATTGCCGCGAGGCCCGCGACGTGCCGATGCCGACGCCCCCACCCTCTCTATCTCCATCGTCCGATCAAGCGTCTTCCTTCCTGCAATCCGTCGCCCAAATTTTTTAGGTAAGAAACCTCTTCTTCTTCTTCTTCCTCTCCAATCTCCATCTCCATCTCCATCTCCATTTCCATCTGTTATCTATCTCATTTGTTATCTATCTATGTTTCAAAATTCAAATTTGAGGTTTCGATTTTGGACCTTTGGTCCTATTGGAGATAAATGATTTTTTTTTTTTAATAAATTGGTGTTCATGATTCATAATCTCAACCATAGTATGAACTGACACATTAGTTGTTTGAAGAAATGCCTGGATGACAGGATGAGCCCTTCTGAGTATACAGTTGATCCCTCCTTTAGGCCAGCTTCATTTATGAATTATGATCAGCTACATCGCCTACACACTTGCATACTTCATAAATCATAATCTCCTATGCACATCTGACATCTCCCTATTGGAACTTCAATATTTTTATTAGGAGATTATTTTCATACACTCACTATATGGCAATATATATATATATATATATATATATATATATTAGTAGTAGTTAATTGTATATTGAAAGGGCAAATTCTTCTTTATGTGAAATTTTCTTGGACTGTTGCTTTATATGACCAATGAAATTTTCTTGGACTATTACTTTATATGGTGTGTATCAATATAGAAATCGCAGAGTCTAGGGCAAGGATTTGGTCTTATATAATATTTCATCCAATGGAAACCCTACAAATAGTTGAATTGAATGTACACATCAGTCTACGTCTAATAAGGTAAAATGAATTAACAATTTAACATTAATTCTAATAAAAACACGTTATATATTTGTGATTCTAAGAGTAAATTAGGAAAACAACTTACCAATAAAGTGATCTTATGTCTATAAAATCTTTGTTTTTTGAAAAGTGATAGAGCTGACCTTATTTCTAAGATCAGATTCACTGCAATTGGACAGTTGCCCTTCTTACTTTGTTGCGTAGTGTAAATGGAGGTTGTCTTTGGGTCAAATTTTGACCAAATTGTGAGGTGTCTAACTGTCTATGCACACCCATTGGCCGACAGTTCAGTCATCTTAAGAGCCTCAAGGAGAATGTAGTAGAGACTTTGAGTCGAAAAATGGGAGAGTTGAGTGCCCAAGAGTCTGATTTCCATCTCTAAAGTTTGGTGCATCAATTTGATTTACTTTTTTTTTTTAATCAGTTCTGTTGATTTCATATCTGGGTTCTTTTTTTTTTTTGTTATGGGTATATAATTTGATTGCTTTAGTTTTAAATTGGAATAAATGAAAATTTCCACCTCTAAGGTTTGGTGCATTAATTTGATTTCTTGTTTGTTTTCATTTGCATGAGAGTGTTGCGTGTTGGTTGAGAAAATTTATCAAAAAAAGGGAGAGTTGCTGAAAGAGAGATAAAGGATTTTTTTTTTTTAATAAATTGGTGTTCATGAATCATGACCGTAATCTTTGATCAGTGACTTATTCTCTTGTCAGCATTTTTTTTGTTATCAGCATCAACATCATTTTAAATCAATTAATGATTTATTAATTATTTATATTTTTTTATGATAAGTTTCTTTGTTGTGTTTCTATAGACTGTAGATAATTTATTTGAGCTCAGTGGTGTATAAAATAATAACAAAAGCTATTTTAAAAAATGGCTCCTTTGATGAGTATAGTCATTTATTAGTTATGCTAAGCTTATTTATTTGGTTGAAATTTCTAAATTTAGTTTTTATCCTGACTTAGGCTATAGCCTATAGCCTTTGACCGCTTGGATTATAGCCTATAGCCTTTGACATTTGTCCCAATAGTCTATTTTTTCGAGTTATAAATTTTTTTCTACAATAGTCTTAACAGTTAAGTATATTGTATAGATTGTATTACAATTGGATTGCCGAATTCGTAATAGGATATGCATTTATTAGTTATTTAACGATCAAGGTTAAATTTGGATATATTAGGATATGCGTTTATTAGTTATTTGACGAATGAAGTTATTTGTTGCTCCTTAATTCAGTTATGCTTCGATTTTTCAAACGAAAGTTTAAAGAATCGCCGTCTTCTGTTGAAGAAAATGAAGATTCTAATCCAGTTCAACCTCACCCACAACATAGTCATGTACAGGTTGACTTGACAAATCTTCCGGCGGAGGTTGACTTGGAAAATCTTCCAGCGGAGGTTGACTTGGAAAATCTTCCGACGGAGGTTGACTTGGAAAATATTTCAACAGATCCTGGTCTACGTCCTAAGATTTTCGATTACCATTATAATGACCGAGAGAGGATAAGAAGAATTTATTTACAAAAAGGTCCTTTTCAACTCAAAGGCCATAATTTTCCTCGAACGAAATTTTTGAATGGGCTTCTACGATTCAATCCCACTTGGTTTGACGACTTCCCCAATTGGTTAGAATATAGCATAGAAAAGGATGCGGCATATTGCTTATGTTGTTATCTCTTCAGACCGAATAAAGGAGGGCAAAGTGGTGGTGAACAATTTGTTGGTGAAGGTTTTAGAAGTTAGAAGAGGAAGGAGCGATTACAAACTCATGTTGGAGGACCCGATAGTGCTCATCATCATTCTTATATGATGTGTCAGAATCTTTTAAATCAGAAACAACACATTGAGATAGTTTTTGAGAAGCACACCGAACAAGAAAAATTGGATTATAAAGTTTGCTTGTATGCATCGATTGATTGCGTAAGATATCTCCTTGGTCAAGGATTAGCTTTCCGTGGTCACGATGAATCTGAAGAAGCAATTAATCGAGGAAACTTTCTTGAATTGTTGAAATTTCTTTTCAGGCATAATGAAAATATTAAGAGCGTTGTGCTAAAAAATGCTCCTGAAAATTTGCAGTTGATTTCACCCAAGATTCAAAGAGAGATTGTTCATGCATGTGCGGTTGAAACTATAAAAGTAATCATCAATGATCTTGGAGATTCTTTCTTTTCATTGTTAGTTGATGAGTCTCGTGATATTTCAATCAAAGAACAAATGGTTGTTGCTAAACGGTATGTAGATAAGTGGAGCGTGTCATTGGATTTGTACATGTTCGTGAAACAACGGCTTTGTCACTGAAGGAAGGGATTGAAGGATTATTATCAAAGTTTAATTTGAGTATTACAAAATTGCGCGATCAAAGTTATGATGGGGCAAGTAACATGCAAGGAGAATTTAATGGACTTAAAACTTTTTTTGAAAGAGAATGAATATGCATTTTATATTCATTGTTTTGCACATCAACTTTAATTGACAATTGTCAATGTTGCACAACATCACAAATCAATTGCAAATTTCTTCGAAGAGGTTACTCTTATAGTGAATATGCTTGGGGGTTCATGCAAGCATAAAGATCTTCTTCAAGAGGAACAAGCTGGAAAGAAGCAATTAAGAGTGACAAAAAGCCGATTGAAAAGGGAAAAAATTAAGAAACTAGCCTTAAAAGGGCTAGTGAAATACGTTGGGGCACACATTTAGAAACATTGGCAAACTTGATTCTCATGTTCCCTGTCGTGATTCAAGTGCTTGAGTTTATCAGTGAAGATGGTGAACTTCTGCAGCAAAAAGCTAAAACAAGCTCTCTAATTGATACCATGTACACTTTTGATTTTGCATTCACTCTACATGTAATGAAGGAGATTTTGTTAATCACTCTAGATTTATCAAAGGCGTTGCAACGAAAAGAACAAGACATTGTGAATGCCATGCGTTTGATAGAATTATCGAAGCAAAGATTGAAAGTAATGAGGGATAGTGAATGGGATTCCATCATCACCAAAGTTGTTTCATTTTGTACAACACATGATATTATTGTTCTGAATATGAATGATAAATTTGTAATACATGGACACCACGCCGTAGAGCCGAAGAAATGACAAATCTACATCACTATTGTGACAGCCCGGATTTCGGCACCCCGAAACCCGTGCCATCAGCACGATCATCTTGACCGTGCCCCTCAATTATGCACGGAACACTGGTATATCAAGCATAAAATGAATAAGAACAACTCGCGGAAATTAAATCTATATAGAAATACTTCTCAAAAGACAGTTCTACCCTCATGCCTCTGCATGAAGGGAGAACCGATCCGAACCATCGATGATAACCATCATCATGGATGGTTCGCCCAAAAGAATACTCTGATATCCATATACACAAGGTTTAATCAAAAACCAGGCTTGACATACCAAGCCGTACAATCTCCAACTAAAACTCCTCAAAGTCGCACAGCAGAGTCCTCTAGAAGAAGTCCTCTGGAGGTGGCTCTAACTCCTCGCCGGCCGCAAGGTCCGACTCACCGGGGTCAGCGTCTCCTGAAGCCTCGGCAGCTGCTAGTAGTGGACCTGCGACGTATAGTCTATAGGGTGAGCTACATCCTAGCTCAATAGGGAACAGAACACAATTGAACATATAAAATATAACTCACATGTATTCTATGATATGCATGCATGATGTGTCTATGCATTTATTGATGAAAAACAGTTAAAAACACTTCAATTACTGGTAGGTTACTCATGTCTTTTAGTTAATCATGAATGATGCTGAGAAGGCCTAAAGCAAAACTTAAACTTCAACTTAAATAATCCCCGAGCAATATAGCATCGAGCCCCGACGAGATACCCTTCATCGTCATCTATATAGACAGTTTTAAATGTATTCACAGGAATACCAATAGTACCCAAGCCCCTTTCCCCTGGGGATTGGAGGCGGGGTTTCACATCTCATCAACAGCCCTGGGGTGTGCTTACTCTGTACCGATAAGCCTCGTCTTGGCCCTCTGGATTAGCCAGTATCGGTCACGGATATCTGCCCGCGTCGGTCGTGGTTATCATGCGTCGGTGGGGTAACCTATCAAACCTCAAATAACAAAAATATCGGTGCCTTACATATAGTTATTCACCGTGTAATTGTGCTATCTTATATCAGTTAGGCCTCATCAAGCATGATTCAATCATGGATACATCCCTGGGATGTATCCATTCACTTGCATCACACCTGATGCCTTTACTTCTTCACTTCATCATGCCCTGGGGATGGTTCATTTAAGTTCTCTTATGAATATCACACACGCACACTTTTCATAATCATTGAGTAGTAAAAACATTTGAATTGAATTGATATCACTACATACATGCTCTTGTAAAATAAAGTACATGTTCAGGGTGTTCCCTACCTCAAGTCTTCACTTGATCAATGCATCAAGGTCCCACGTGACTCCTTGTGCACTAGTCCACACGTACCACCTATGGTACCACATAACAGGTAAAACACATCGCAAAGGATGTAACAAAGAAGGCATAAGATCCCCCAAGAATCTTAAAGTCAAACCAAAAGTCAACATAGTTTACTACAGTCGATTAATCGAATTCCAAAGTCGATTAATCGAATCTGATTCGATTAATCGATTTCCAAAATCGATTAATCGAAAGTAAATATCGATTAATCGAAACAATTTCGATTAATCGAAATTCTCCTTTTCGCAAAGTCCATTCTCAGTTCGAACAGTCGAGTTTTCATTCGATTAATCGAATCCAATTTCGATTAATCGAAATTCTTCTTTTCGCAAAGCAAATTCACTGTTCGAACAGTCGAATTTTCATTCGATTAATCGAATCCAATTTCGATTAATCGAAATCCTTCTTTTCGCAAAGTAGACCTCGATTCGAACGATTTGAGTTTCATAAGTTGATTAATCGATTCCAAATCGATTAATCGAAAACCAAAATCGATTAATCGAAATCCCATTTCGATTAGTCGATTTTTCCTCAAGTCATTTCCTTTAACCCCTGGGGTCCACTGGAGGTTCTCAGTCGATTAATCGATTCCCAAATCGATTAATCGAAATCCAAAGTCGATTAATCGAATTCCAAATTCGATTAATCGAAATCGGGGTCCTCTGACTCTTCAACTTCCTGGCCAATTTCGATTAATCGAAACCCAATTTCGATTAATCGAAATTGTCAGATTCAGCCCCTTTCGAGCTGTTCTTCCCAATCTTTTTCCATACTTTTTCTTCTATTTTTCTAAGCCATTATCCTATGATTTAACCCACATTTTACTGCAACTTAACCCCTATAATCTATGCATCTTATTTACAAAATTTTTACCTTGAATAGCTCTCAAGTTGATTTCAAATCTAGGGTTGGAAGGCAAGGGTTCCAGCTTTGGTTTCTAACGGATTCCTTGCGTCAATTCCGGCCTCTTTAATGCTTGAATCCTTCTTCCAATCACCCACAATAACTCCTCTCTCTTTCTCTCTCTTCTTTACTTCTCTCAACCACCAAAACATGAAAGTTAGGGTTTTCAACCCTTCTTATCTTATCTCTTTTCTCGGTGTGGAGCACATACACACTCATCAGTGTATGCCACTCTACACACTCCTCTATCTCTCCACTCTTCTACATTGGTTCACACATCACATTCGCTCATCTCACCATAAGTTTATCAATAAACTATCTCATGGTCAAACCTAGGACCAATCGGGCACGGATCCCGAGGTCCTCGTTTGACGTGCTTTTTCGGGTTATTACATCCTCCCCACCTTGGGAATTTTCGTCCTCGAAAATCACCCAAAGGTGTGGTGGTCTGAGCTCAACCCCCCCCCCCACACTCTGAGGTGAGGTGGGTTATTCGACTTAGACGCGTTGAGGTACTGATAGTTACGAGTAGAGTGTGAATTTAAATGGAACTTGCAATTACACGATACAACAATGTAGACAACCACACTTTTCATAAATACTTTTTCATTTACGTACAAAAATTTCATTTGTATTAATAATTGAAACTGTTACAAAGCGCCACATAAGTTGGCGTACAAAACTATACATGTATACAATCAAAATGATAAACAGTCCTGGAGCAGGCTCCTCGGTCGGCGGTGGTGGTGCTGTGGTAGCTGTCGGTGGCGGCGGTGGTGGCGATGGTGGTATCTGGGTAGTCGGAGGTGGCTGCGGCGCGTCGGTAGGTGGAACGGCGGTGGATGTAGAGGCACCCGCGTCATGTAATTGCGTCCTAAAGACCGGGCCCTGATGAAATCTTTGTGGTGCCGGGTCCATTCTTCTTGGCCAAGATATCCATGTAGGTGTGGGGTAGATGAACTGGAGGGTGTGAAACATGAGGAATTCTCCTGGTTCATCCTCTCGTTATTCGCTTCCATTCCGCCAACACGCCCTCTATGGTAGGACCCGGATGGAGCGCCGCGGTAGGATGAGGTAGGAGTCATGGTGAGTGGGCGGGTGGTGTGGTGTCGCGGTGGTGGGAGGTAGCCTCCCCACGACGGCTCGGCGGAGTGCAGGGCAGGGTGTGTGGGTCCCGCTGCAGGTGGTGGGGGTGGTGGCAGTGCAGCTGGCTTTCTTCTGTCTGGACGGAGCGGGCTGGTAGGGTCCGCTTCAAAGGTTGTAGTGCGGGTCCATGAAGACTTTGTGAACGTCTTCACGCGATCCGTAGCCCTCACCTCGTGAGGTGAAATAGTGTAGGAGGGCTCGTGAGTAACACTCCAACATGCTCGAGATGAGTCGAGCATACGGCATCTTCTCCTTGGGCCTCATGTTGCCCTTCATCGCTTGCTCTTGATGTACGCATCCCTCAAGGATGACCATGGTAGCATCAAACCATCGCCCTGAAGGCGCGTAAAGTGCATGTTGCACTTTATCCACGCCTCGTGTCGTGGCGCATCGGGTAAAGGTTGCATTTTATTATGGAGTCGAGCATCCACATGTAGGGTGGAAGATCGACCCTCTTGATGGGCGTGCGGCCCTTCTTCCCGTTGGTCATGCGAGTCATGACCTCTTCAAAACGGGGTTCCTTTTCAAAGGGTGGGAATAGGGTAGTCTCGGGGGTAAAGTCGAGGTAGCATTCAAGCACCTCATGTATGTGTCGACGAGTGATCGTATAGAGGCGACCCTCGATCTTGGTTATGATACAATCGTCGCTAGGGCCATTGGTTAGCCCTTGGTAGAACAATCTCACCAATCTAGGGTAATAGGAACCCCGGATTGGTTTGAGAAGGTTGCCGAGTCCGACACTAGTTAGGTAGTTCTGAGCCCATTGGGTCTCGCCCGGTAAATCGGGATTTGTGAATAGGGTAGGGTCGATGGTGTATTCGACCTCAAAGGTCTTGGCAGCCCACCACTCGTTTGGTTGCTCCACGTTGGTGGGTGGTGGCATGGGGTGGATTGGCGGGAAGACTTCATGGCAGACGGCGCTTCGAACCGGAGGTGGTCTCCGATTCCGACGGTGATGGAGTCCTCACCGGGGATGGGGTAGGTGGTGGTGGTGCGACGTTCTTACGCCTAACCGGTAGCTTAGAAGTCGCCTTCTTCGAAGACAATCGGGTTTTGGGCGGCATATTAGGAAAAATCTAGGGTTTTCTAACTCAAATTGAAAGGAAAACACGAATTTAGGGTTTACCGTGGGTTTTGGATGCGATGGTAGTTGAATCCGATCCGAAACCACTGAGAACGCAAACCCTAGAGTGCTCGGTTGGTTGGAGAAGAAGGAAGAAGGTGAAGCGCCAAAACCCCAAAGCAAGAAAATTTTTCGAATGGGAAATAAAATCCCCAATCTTATATATATAGCCCGCGGCTCGATTAATCGAAATTCTGTTTCGATTAATCGAAATTTAAAACTAGGTTAAACCGCGTAAAATCGATTAATCGATTTCCAAAATCGATTAATCGAAAGTCCAATTCGATTAATCGAAACCATTTCGATTAATCGAAATCGTGTCTATTTAAAATTTTAAAATTTTGAGCTCACTGGCAAGAGCCAGTCGATTAATCGAAATCCATTTCGATTAATCGAAATTCCCAAATCGATTAATCGAATTTAGTTTCGATTAATCGAAATCGGGCTATAACTTCAAATTTTTTCTAAAATTTCTTAAGTATTCGATTAATCGAAATCCATTTCGATTAATCGAAAGTTCAAAATCGATTAATCGAAATCACTTCGATTAATCGAAATTGTCCATTTGACTTTAATATCTCTCAAGTCCTTTAAGTAACTCGATTAATCGAAAATCCGATTCGATTAATCGAATTACAAAATCGATTAATCGAAATTATAATTCGATCAATTGAAATTTCATTCTATGTATATTCTAACTCAAATTTTTCATTTCCAGTCACTGGCACATGCCAGTCGACTAATCGAACAAAATCGATTAATCGAAATTCCAAATCGATTAATCGATTTGAAATTCGATTAATCGGTTTTGCCCAAATTGTGTAGATTGTCAATTTCTTTGGTTCTTTTACTACATTTGACAATTTATGGCAGATTGGATCAAATTTCCATTGAATTTCAAGCATAGTGGAGATTTTACAACATATTTGTGGTTTACATTGACTTCTCACGTTGTTGGAAACAAGGCCGGATATTGTGCTCTCACATCGGCCTCTCGTTCCCACGTAGCCTCTTCTTTTGGATGATTGTTCCACCGAACAAGCACTAAGGGAATCACTTTAGTGCGCAGGACTTGTTCTTTTCGATCCAAGATCTCCACTGGTTCCTCTATCATGCTCATGTCCTCACACATCTCTATAGGTTGTTTTCCTAACACATGAGACGGATCATTCACGTACTTTCTGAGCATCGATATGTGGAAGACATTATGTACTCGATCAAATAGCGGTGGTAAACCAATGCGATATGCCACTTCACCTATTCGTCCCAAAATTTCAAATGGTCCAACAAAACGTGGACTTAACTTCCCTCTCTTGCCAAATCTCATTACACCTTTCATAGGTGACACCTTCACAAACACATGCTTGCCCACTTTGTAGTCAACACTAGTCCGCTTCATATCGGTATTAACTTTTACATCTACTACATCTTTGTCTTCAACCTTTCTCGATAATTACGTGACGGTAGCATTATCTTCAAGTAGTTTCGGTCCTAATACAAAATTTTCTGTTTCCTCCCAATTGAGGGTGACTTGCATCGTCGTCCATCTGAGCTTCATACGGTGCCATGCCAATGTTCGTTTAGCTGTTATTATATGCGAACTTCGAGCATCGGTAGATACTCATCGGTATCCTTGCATATCAAGCATGCACGCTCGAGCATGTCTTCTATCACTTGATTCACTCCTGCTCGCCCATCGGTTTGAGGATGGAAAGCGAACTAAAGTCTAGTCGTGTTCCCATTCCTTCTTGAAATTTCTTCCAAAACTTGGGCGTATATAGTGGATCACGATCAAACGATCTGCTTGGAATCCGTGTAATCTTACAATCTCCTTCATGTATAAATCGATCTTCTTTGTATATGTGGTATTATGTACGGCAAAAGTCTTGTTGATTTGGTCAATCGGTCTCTGACGACCCAAATGGCATTGTGTCTCTTGGCGATGCAGACGGTAATCCAACAATGAAATCCATTGAGATCGATTCCCACTTCCATTCTGGTATTGGTAAAGGTTGCAATAGTCCCGCAGGATGTCGATGATCAACCTTCACTTGCTGACAAGTCAAACATCGTGACACATACTCGTACGTCTTGTTTGATCCTCTCCACGGTAATTCTTTTCAAATCTTGGTACATTTTGGTGCTACCAGGGTGGATAGCATAATTTGACTTATGAGCCTCATCAAGAATTGTTCGTCTTAGGTCGGCATTGTCCGGAATGCAGAGACGGCCTTTAAACAACAAAGAACCATCTTCTTTTTCTGAGAAGTCCGACCTGATGCCTTCATTCACGTCTTGATGAATCTTTGTTAACGCTGGATCTTTCATCTGTAGATCGTGGATATGCTCAAATATCACTGGCTTTACTGATATGTTAGCCAAAAAGGATCCAGAGTCCTTTGACTCAATGTTCGCATCATAGGTTGCCAAGTCTTCCAATAATTTCCATCGGTGCATACCCAAAATCAAAGAAGCTAACTGAGCTGAACCTTTTCGACTCAATGCATCGGCTACTACATTTGCCTTGCCTGGATGGTATTGTATAGAGCAATCGTAGTCCTTGAGGAATTCCATCCATCTGCGCTGTCTCATGTTGAGCTCTTTCTGTGTAAACAGATATTGGAGGCTCTTATGATCGGTGAAAATTTCGAAGGTTTCACCATACAAGTAATGTCTCCATATCTTTAGCGCAAAAATGACTGCTGCTAGTTCTAAGTCATGAGTCGGGTAATTTTTCTCGTGTTCTTTCAACTGTCTTGATCCGTAAGCTATCACCTTCTTGTGTTGGTTGAGCACACAACCAAGGCCATTGTATGACGCGTCGCTGTACACGGCGTATCCTCCACTGCCTGAAGGAATCGCTAACACTGGAGCCGAAGTGAGTCTCGTTTTGAGTTCTTGAAAACTCTTCTCGCATGCCTCACTCCACTCAAACCTTGAATCTTTACGTGTCAGCTTTGTGAGAGGTCCCGATATCTTTGAAAACCCCTCAGCAAACGTCGATAATAGCTCGCTAAGCCCGAAAACTTGGACATCGGTCCTTTGTCTTTGGTTGCTCCCATTTATCTACTGCTTCTATCTTTGCTGGATCTACCGTGACACCGTGCAACGAGACGACATGTCCCAAAAAGCTAACTTCTTCCAACCAAAACTCACACTTACTGAGTTTGGCGTACAATTGGTGTTCACGTGGCGTCAGAGAGCAATCCTCAAGTGTTCTTCGTGTTACATCTTGGATTTGGAGTATATTAGTATATCATCAACGAACACTACCACGCAGAGTCCAAGTGTGGTTTAAACACTTTCGGTTCATCGAGATCCATAAATGACTGGAGCATTCGTTAATCCAAAGCGGCATCACAAGGAATTCATAGTTCTTACATGTCCTCAGCTTTAACTCGCAACTGATGATACCCAGATCTCAGGTCAATCTTAGAAAAATACCTTGCTCCTTGCAGTTGGTCGAATAGATCGTCTATTCTAGGCAAAGGGTAGCGGTTCTTCACAGTGAGTTTGTTCAATTGCCGATAGTCAATGCATAGCCGCATTGACCCATCTTTCTTCTTGACAAACAAGACCGGTGCTCCCCATGGAGACACGCTCGGTCTAACAAACCCCTTGTCCATAAGCTCTTGTAGTTGTTCCTTCAACTCCTTTAACTCAGCGGGAGCCATTCTATAAGGTGCTTTTGAAATAGGCTCCGTTCCTGGTGCTAAGTCAATGGCGAATTCTACTTCTCTTTCTGGAGGTAATCCAGGCAATTCTTCTGGAAACACGTCAGCGAAGTCTCGCACAACTGCTATCTCAGAAATGACGTTCTTTTCCTCCTTGTCCTCCTTTAAGAAAGCTAAGTATCCACTGCAACCCTTTCTGATCATTTTCTCGGCCCTTCTTCGAGATCATTAGTCTTGATAGACGACCTTACTCCTTGAAACCGAAATGATCTTCTTGTGTTGGGTCTGAAAATAACTACCTTGTTCTTGCAATCGACGGTTGCACAATGTCAACGGTCCATGCCAAGGATCACATCAAACCCTTGCATGTCTATGATGTCGACTTTACTTCTAGTTCATGCACTTCTAAGTCTTGAACTGCTACGATGATGGATTTGCAAGCTAACTCCGTGTCTACTAACTCTCCAAATCGGAGCATACGATAGGGCCGAAATCCAACGTCTACGAACAATCTTCATCTTCTTAGCGAAGCGGAGGATTTAATGAGTGGGTAGACCCGGGGTCTATCAACACTCGGCGTCATATCCACCAAGCATCCTTTTCATATATATATTTAGAGTACCTATAGTATACATACACACATACAATGATTTACATTAATTTACACCTCAATTTACATACTGCTTTTGGTATTGAGAAAAATCTATATAATTCCCTAATGCATGCTTCTTCTCTATCTAAAGTTTTAACGAAAAGAAAATTTTCCTTTAATTTTAAAAGGAATCTCACCTTGGATGACGTCATGCACGTTCCCTGCTTCCTGAGCAGTGACTGCATAAGCTCTCCCCTGGATGATCGGTTTCCTTGCTTGAATTGGTCGTGGTGCTGCAACTGAAACCGTCTTTCTCTTATCTGGCTCGGGGCAATCCTTGATCAAGTGGCCCACCTTGCCACACCGGAAACAGCCCCTAGTTCCCAATCTGATCCTTTGTTCTATGAGGCTTGCCACACTTTGCGCAACTCCCCCGGGGTGCGGAAGAAACAGTACGAGAACCCTGTGTGATAGTGGCGCCAGTAGACATGGCAGGGCTCTCATAGCGAATAGGTCTCCCCGACGCAAGTAATGGAAACCTCTGTTGGTGTTGTTGTTGTTGTTGCGCCGGTCTTCCGAAACCCCCTTGGAATTGTGGTCTCTGATTCTGGCCCATAAACCTCGGCTTTTTGTTCACCGGTTCATAGTGCCCCGTTCTTCCTTATTCATTTCCTCCTCTCTGCTGCTCTCTCTGTCTATATCTGTTATTGTTCTCCTCTTCTACGACCAACGCCTTGCTCATGACCTCTTCATAGGTCCTCAGTTGAAATGGAGCTACGCCTCCCCTAACTTCAGGCTTCAAACCTTGCTGAAACCTCTTGGACTTCATCACTTCAGAAGCGACGTAATCCGGAGCAAAACGGGCAAGTCGTAGAAACTCTACCCCGTATTCTCTCACTGTCATTCTCCCTTGTATTAACTGTAAAAATTGTATCTCTAATTGATTCCTCACCACTTCCGGAAAATATTGTTTGTTGAACTCCTCAACAAACTCCTCCCAAGTCCATGGCAACTCTGGGGTCTCCTGAGCAGAGTCAGCTGGACTTCCACCAAGGCCAGCCTCCCCCATCCAACATGTAAGCTGCCCATCTTACACTCTCGTCTTCCGTGCAAGTTAGCACGCTAAAGACTTTCTCGGCCCATTGTGTGTCATTTGAAAATTAAGGAGGTCTCATCCTCCTAAATTCTGTAAAAGATGAGGGCAAAGGCAACGTAGATCCTACAGGTGGTGTAGGTGGCTGCTGTTCTCTTGATGCATGAGCTGCAAAGGATGCTGCTTGTTGTGCCATGGCAGCTGCCATAGTCTCCATAGTGTGCATCATCCTTTGTCGCTCTTCTCTATCTTCTTGTCTTTCTCTCAATCTTTCTTGCTCTCTCAGATCTTGATCCTGATGATCTCGATCCTCTTCCTCATGCTGTCTGCTACTACTGCCCCCTGGGGCCTCGTTACCTCCTAAAGGCACTCTGTTTGTAGGAGAGATGTAACCATCTCCACTACGTAAACTCCTTTGATGGTCTCCCCTTGGTCGGCCTCTCCCTCTAGCTGACATTGCGGCTGCATTTGAAACTAAAGTTTCGTTAGCAGAAGCCCCTATGTTCTGACGAAAGAACCCTTGTCAGAATTGCTAAAAGAAAATGGCTTTGATACCAACTGTGACAGCCCGGATTTCGGCACCCCGAAACCCGTGCCATCAGCACGATCATCTTGACCGTGCCCCTCAATTATGCACGGAACACTGGTATATCAAGCATAAAATGAATAAGAACAACTCGCAGAAATTAAATCTACATAGAAATACTTCTCAAAAGACAGTTCTACCCTCATGCCTCTGCATGAAGGGAGAACCGATCCGAACCATCGATGATAACCATCATCATGGATGGTTCGCCCAAAGAATACTCGATATCTATATACACAAGGTTTAATCAAAACCGGGCTTGACATACCAAGCCGTACAATCTCCAACTAAAACTCCTCAAAGTCGCATTGAGTCCTCTAGAAGAAGTCCTCGGAGGTGGCTCTAACTGCAAGGTCCGACTCACCGGGTCGGCGCCTCCTCAAGCCTCGGCATTGCTAGTAGTGGACTGACGTATAGTCTATAGGGTGAGCTACATCCTAGCTCAATAGGGAGTAACACAATTGAACATATAAAATATAACTCACATGTATTCTATGATATGCGTGCATGATGTGTCTATGCATTTATTGATGAAGAACAGTTAAAAACACTTCAATTACTGGTAGGTTACTCATGTCTTTTAGTTAATCATGAATGATGCTGAGAAGGCCTAAAGCAAAACTTAAACTTCAACTTAAATAATCCCGAGCAATATAGCATCGAGCCTGACGAGATACCCTTCATCGTCATCTATATAGGCAGTTTTTAAATGTATTCCACAGAATACCAATAGTACCAAGCCCCTTTCCACGGGATTGGTGGCGGAATTTCACATCTCATCAACACCCACAGGGTGTGCTTACTCAGACGGATAAGCCTCGTCTTGGCCCTCTGGATTAGCCGTATCGGTCACGGATATCCTGCCGCGTCAGTCGTGGTTATCCCGCCACGTCGGTGGGGTAACCTATCAAACCTCAAATAACAAAAATATCGGTGCCTTACATATAGTTATTCACCGTGTAATTGTGCTATCTTATATCAGTTAGGCCTCATCAAGCATGATTCAATCATGGATACATCCCTGGGATGTATCCATTCACTACATCACACACGATGCCTTTACTTCTTCACTTCATCATCCCCTGGGGATGGTTCATTTAAGTTCTCTTATGAATATCACACACGCACACTTTTCATAATCATTGAGTAGTAAAAACATTTGAATTGAATTGATATCACTACATACATGCTCTTGTAAAATAAAGTACATGTTCAGGGTGTTCCCTACCTCAAGTCTTCACTTGATCAATGCATCAAGGTCCCACGTGACTCCTTGTGCACTAGTCCACACGTACCACCTATGGTACCACATAACAGGTAAAACACATCGCAAAGGATGCAATAAAGAAGGCATAAGATCCTCCAAGAATCTTAAAGTCAAACCAAAAGTCAACATAGTTTACTACGATGATTAATCGAATTCCAAAGTCGATTAATCCGAATCATTCGATTAATCGATTTCCAAAATCGATTAATCGAAAGTCAATATCGATTAATCGAAGCAATTTCGATTAATCGAAATTCTCCTTTTCGCAAAGTCCATTCTCAGTTCGAACAGTCGAGTTTTCATTCGATTAATCGAATCCAATTTCGATTAATCGAAATTCTTCTTTTCGCAAAGCAAATTCACTGTTCGAACAGTCGAATTTTCATTCGATTAATCGAATCCAATTTCGATTAATCGAAATCCTTCTTTTCGCAAAGTAGACCTCGGTTGAGCATTGAGTTTCACAAGTTGATTAATCGATTCTAAATCGATTAATCGAGAACCAAAAATCGATTAATCGAAATCCCATTTCGATTAGTCGATTTTTCCTCAAGTCATTTCCTTTAACCCCTGGGGTCCACTGGAGGTTCTCAGTCGATTAATCGATTCCCAAATCGATTAATCGAAATCCAAAGTCGATTAATCGAATTCCAAAGATTAATCAAATCCTCTCGACTCTTCAACTTCTCGGCCAATTTCGATTAATGAAACCCAATTTCGATTAATCGAAATTGTCGATTCACCCCCCTTCATTTGTTCTTTAATCTTTTTCCATACTTTTCTTCTATTTTTCTAAGCCATTATCCTATGATTTAACCCACATTTCTTTGCAACTTAACCCCTATAATCTATGGACCTAATTTACAAAAATTTTACGTTGAATAGTTGTTAAGTTGATTTCAAATCTAGGGTTGGAAGGCTAGGGTTCGACTTTGGTTTCTAGCAGTTCCTTGCGTCAATTCCGGCCTCTTTAATGCTTGAATCCTTCTTCCAATCACCCACAATAACTCCTCTCTTACTCCTCTCTCTTTCTCTCTCTTCTTTACTTCTCTCAACCACCAAAACATGAAAGTTAGGGTTTTCAACCCTTCTTATCTTATCTCTTTTCTCGGTGTGGAGCACATACACACTCATCAGTGTATGCCACTCTACACACTCCTCTATCTCTCCACTCTTCTACATTGGTTCACACATCACATTCGCTCATCTCACCATAAGTTTATCAATAAACTATCTCATGGTCAAACCTAGGACCAATCGGGCACGGATCCCGAGGTCCTCGTTTGACGTGCTTTTTCGGGTTATTACATCCTCCCCACCTTGGGAATTTTCGTCCTCGAAAATCACCCAAAGGTGTGGTGGTCTGAGCTCAACCCCCCCCCCTCCCCACACTCTGAGGTGAGGTGGGTTATTCGACTTAGACGCGTTGAGGTACTGATAGTTACGAGTAGAGTGTGAATTTAAATGGAACTTGCAATTACACGATACAACAATGTAGACAACCACACTTTTCATAAATACTTTTTCATTTACGTACAAAAATTTCATTTGTATTAATAATTGAAACTGTTACAAAGCGCCACATAAGTTGGCGTACAAAACTATACATGTATACAATCAAAATGATAAACAAACAAAATCAGGCTGTCTCCCCTCCAGTCTGGGTGAGTACTGGAGCAGGCTCCTCGGTCGGCGGTGGTGGTGCTGTGGTAGCTGTCGGTGGCGGCGGTGGTGGCGATGGTGGTATCTGGGTAGTCGGAGGTGGCTGGCCGTCGGTAGGTGGAAGCGATGGATGTAGAGGCACCGCGTCATGTAATTGCGCCTAAAGAGGGTCCCGATGAAAGGTGGTGCGGCGGTCCATTCTTCTTCATGGCCATATCCATGTAGGTGTGGGGGTAGATGAACTGGAGGGTGTGAAACATGAGGAAATCAATTCTCCGGTTCATCCTCTCGTTATTCGCTTCCATTCTGGCCAACACGTCCTCTATGGTAGGACCGGATGGAGCGGCGCGCCGGCGGTAGGATGAGGTAGGAGTCGCGGGCGCGGAGTGGGCGGGTGGTGTGGGTGTCGCGGCTGTCTGGGAGGTAGCCCTCCCCACGGACGGCTCAAGTGGGCAGTGTGTCAGAGCGGGGTGTGGGTCTGCTGCGGTGGGGGGTGGTGGCGGTCATGCTAGACTTTGTGAACGTCTTCACGCGATCCGTAGCCCTCACCTCGTGAGGTGAAATAGTGTAGGAGGGCTCGTCGGAGTAACACTCCAACATGCTCGAGATGAGTCGAGCATACGGCATCTTCTCCTTGGGCCGCATGTTGCCCTTCATCAGCTTGCTCTTGATGTACCGCATCCCCTCAAGGATGACCATGGTAGCATCAAACCATCGGCCACAGAAGGCCGCGTAAAGTGCATGTTGCACTTTATCCACGCGCTCCGTGTCGTGGCGCATCGGGTAAAGGTTGCATTTTATTATGGAGTCGAGCATCCACATGTAGGGTGGAAGATCGACCCTCTTGATGGACGTGCCCGACCCCTTCTTCCCGTTGGTCATGCGAGTCATGACCTCTTCAAAACGGGGTTCCTTTTCAAAGGGTGGGAATAGGGTAGTCTCGGGAGTAAAGTCGAGGTAGCATTCAAGCACCTCATGTATGTGTCGACGAGTGATCGTATAGAGACGACCCTCGATCTTGGTTATGATACAATCGTCGCTAGGGCCATTGGTTAGCCCTTGGTAGAACAATCTCACCAATCTAGGGTAATAGGAACCCCGGATTGGTTTGAGAAGGTTGCCGAGTCCGGCACTAGTTAGGTAGTTCTGAGCCCATTGGGTCTCGCCCGTGTGAATAGGGTAGGGTCGATGGTGTATTCGACCTCAAAGGTCTTGGCAGCCCACCACTCGTTTGGTTGCTCCACGTTGGTGGGTGGTGGTGGCATGGGGGTGGATTGGCGGGAAGACTCGCGCGTAGATGCGCTTCGTCGAACCGGAGGTGTTCTCCGATTCCGACGGTGATGGAGTCCTCACCGGCGATGGGGTAGGTGGTGGTGGTGCGGCGTTCTTGCGCCTTACCGGTAGCTTAGAAGTGCCTTCTTCAAGACAATCGGGTTTTGGGCGGCATATTCACTAATCTAGGGTTTTTCTAACTCAAATTGAAAGAAAAAGTTTGATTTAGGGTTTACCGTGGTTTCGTTTTGGATGCGATGGTAGTTGAATCCGATCCGAAACCATCGAGAACGCAAACCCTAGAGTGCTCGGATTGGTTGGAGAAGAAGAAGAAGGTGAAGCGCCAAAACCCCAAAGCAAGAAAATGATTTGAATGGGAAATAAAATCCCCAAATCTTATATATATAGCCCGCGGCTCGATTAATCGAAATTCTGTTTCGATTAATCAAAATTTAAAACTAGGTTAAACCGCGTAAAATCCACTAATCGATTTCCAAAATCGATTAATGGAAAGTCCAATTCGATTAATCGAAACCATTTCGATTAATCGAAATCGGGTCTATTTAAAATTTTAAAATTTTGAGCTCAGGCAAGAGATCGATTAATCAATCCATTTCGATTAATCGAAATTCAAATCGATTAATCAATTTAGTTTCGATTAATCAAATCCTATAACTTCAAATTTTTCTAAAATTTCTTAAGTATTCGATTAATGAAATCCATTTCGATTAATCGAAGTTCAAAATCGATTAATCGAAATCACTTGATTAATCGAAATTATCCATTTGACTTTAATATCTCTCAAGTCCTTTAAGTAACTCGATTAATCGAAATCCGTTTCGATTAATCGAATTACAAAATCGTTTAATCGAAATTATAATTCGATCAATTGAAATTTCATTCTATGTATATTCTAACTCAAATTTTTTTCATTTCCAGTCACTAGCACATGCCAGTCGACTAATCGAACAAAATCGATTAATCGAAATTCCAAATCGATTAATCGATTTGAAATTCGATTAATCGGTTTTGCCCAAATTGTGTAGATTGTTAATTTCTTTGGTTCTTTTACTACATTTGACAATTTATGGCAGATTGGATCAAATTTCCATTGAATTTCAAGCATAGTGGAGATTTTACAACATATTTGTGGTTTACATTGACTTCTCACGTTGTTGGAAACAAGGCCGGATATTGTGCTCTCACATCGGCCTCTCGTTCCCACGTAGCCTCTTCTTTTGGATGATTGTTCCACCGAACAAGCACTAAGGAATCACTTTAGTCTTGCAGGACTTGTTCTTTTCGATCCAAGATCTCCACTGGTTCCTCTATCATGCTCATGTCCTCACACATCTCTATAGGTTGTTTTCCTAACACATGAGACGGATCATTCACGTACTTTCTGAGCATCGATATGTGGAAGACATTATGTACTCGATCAAATAGCGGTGGTAAACCAATGCGATATGCCACTTCACCTATTCGTCCCAAAATTTCAAATGGTCCAACAAAACGTGGACTTAACTTCCCTCTCTTGCCAAATCTCATTACACCTTTCATAGGTGACACCTTCACAAACACATGCTTGCCCACTTTGTAGTCAACACTAGTCCGCTTCATATCGGCGTAACTTTTCTGTCTACTCTGTGCTGTCTTCAACCTTTCTCTGATAATTCGGACGACGGTAGCATTATCTTCAAGTAGTTTCGGTCCTAATACAAAATTTTCACCTGTTTCCTCCCAATTGAGGGGTGACTTGCATCGTCGTCCATACAGAGCTTCATACGGTGCCATGCCAATGTTCGTTTGAAAACTGTTATTATATGCGAACTCGAGCATCGGTAGATACTCATCCCAGTATCCTTGCATATCAAGCATGCACGCTCTGAGCATGTCTTCTATCACTTGATTCACTCGCTCTGTCTGCCCATCAGTTTGAGGATGGAAAGCTGAACTAAAGTCTAGTCGTGTTCCCATTCCTTCTTGAAATTTCTTCCAAAACTTGGACGTATATAGTGGATCACGATCTGAAACGATCTTGGAATCCGTGTAATCTTACAATCTCCTTCATGTATAAATCTGCGATCTTCCTGCTGTATATATGTGGTATTGTCTGCAAAAGTCTGATTTGGTCAATCGGTCTCTGACGACCCAAATGGCATTGTGTCTCTTGGCGATCTGGGGTAATCCAACAATGAAATCCATTGAGATCGATTCCACTTCCATTACGGTATTGGTAAAGGTTGCAATAGTCCCGCAGGATGTCGATGATCAACCTTCACTTGCTGACAAGTCAAACATCGTGACACATACTCGGCCACGTCTTGTTTCAGTCCTCTCCACCAGTAATTCTTTTTCAAATCTTGGTACATTTTGGTGCTACCAGGGTGGATAGCATAATTTGACTTATGAGCCTCATCAAGAATTGTTCGTCTTAGGTCGGCATTGTCCGGAATGCAGAGACGGCCTTTAAACAACAAAGAACCATCTTCTTTTTCTGAGAAGTCCGACCTGATGCCTTCATTCACGTCTTGATGAATCTTTGTTAACGCTGGATCTTTCATCTGTAGATCGTGGATATGCTCAAATATCACTGGCTTTACTGATATGTTAGCCAAAAAGGATCCAGAGTCCTTTGACTCAATGTTCGCATCATAGGTTGCCAAGTCTTCCAATAATTTCCATCGGTGCATACCCAAAATCAAAGAAGCTAACTGAGCTGAACCTTTTCGACTCAATGCATCGGCTACTACATTTGCCTTGCCTGGATGGTATTGTATAGAGCAATCGTAGTCCTTGAGGAATTCCATCCATCTGCGCTGTCTCATGTTGAGCTCTTTCTGTGTAAACAGATATTGGAGGCTCTTATGATCGGTGAAAATTTCGAAGGTTTCACCATACAAGTAATGTCTCCATATCTTTAGCGCAAAAATGACTGCTGCTAGTTCTAAGTCATGAGTCGGGGAATTTTTCTCGTGTTCTTTCAATTGTCTTGATCGTAGCTATCACCTTCTTGTGTTGGTTGAGCACACAACCAAGGCCATTGTATGTGGCGTCATTGTACAGCGTATCCTCCATGAAGGAATCGCTAACACGGAGCGAAGTGAGTCTCGTTTTGAGTTCTTGAAAACTCTTCTCATGCCTCACTCCCTCAAACCTTGAATCTTTACGTGTGTCACTTTGTGAGAGGTCCCGATATCTTTGAAAACCCCTCAACGAAACGTCGATAATAGCTTTGCTAAGCCCGAAAACTTGGACATCCACAGTCTTTGGTTGCTCCCATTTAACTCGCTTCTATCTTTCTTTGGATCTCTGGTACACCGTCGAGGCGACATGTCCCAAAAGCTAACTTCTTCCAACCAAAACTCACACTTCTTGAGTTTGGCGTACAATTGGTGTTCACGTGGCGTCGTAGAGCAATCCTCAAGTGTTCTTCGTTCTCTTGGATTTGGAGTATATTAGTATATCATCAACTAACACTACCACGCAGGAGTCCAAGTGTGGTTTAAACACTCCGTTCATCGATCCATAAATGACGCCGAGCATTCGTTAATCCAAACGGCATCACAAGGAATTCATAGTGTCCATACGTGTCGGAAAAGTCTTCTGTATGTCCTCGCCTTTAACTCATGGCCGATGATACCCGGATCTAGGTCAATCTTAGAAAAATACCTTGCTCCTTGCGGTTGGTGAATAGATCGCGTCAATTCTAGGCAAAGGGTAGCGGTTCTTCACGGTGAGTTTGTTCAATTGTCGATAGTCAATGCATAGCCGCATTGACCCATCTTTCTTCTTGACAAACAAGACCGGTGCTCCCCATGGAGACACGCCGGTCTAACAAACCCCTTGTCCATAAGCTCTTGTAGTTGTTCCTTCAACTCCTTTAACTCGTGAGAGCCATTCATAAGGTGCTTTTGAAATAGGTTCCGTTCACGGTGCTAAGTCAATGGCGAATTCTACTTCTCTTTCGGAGGTAATCCAGTGCAATTCTTCTGAAACACGTCGAAGTCTCGCTGCTATCTCGAAATGACGTTCTTTTCCTCCTTGTCCTCCTTTAAGAAAGCTAAGTATCCATCGCAACCCTTTCTCGATCATTTTCTCGCCCATCCTGAGATCGTGGTGATGATGACCTTACTCCTTGAAACCGAAATGATCTTCTTGTGTTGGGTCCGAAAATAACTACCTTGTTCTTGCAATCGAAGTTTGCACAATGTCACCAACCGGTCCATGCCAAGGATCACATCAAACCCTTGCATGTCTAAGTACCAACTTTACTTCTAGTTCATGCACTTCTAAGTCTTGAACGCTACGATGATGGATTTGCAAGCAACCTCGCGGTTCACTAACTTCCAAATGAATAGACATGATAGGACGTAAATCCAACGCCTCCGAACAATCTTCATCTTCTTAGCTAAACGTGGAGTGATTTAATGAGTGGTAGACCCGGTCATCAACACTCGAAAGGCCATATCCACCAAGCATCCTTTTCATATATATATTTAGAGTACCTATAGTATACATACACACATACAATGATTTACACATTAATTTACACCTCAATTTACATTTTTGGTATTGAGAAAATCTATATAATTCCTAATGCATGCTTCTTCTCTATGTAAAGTTTTAAGGTAAAGAAAATTTTCCTTTAATTTTAAAAGGAATCTGACCTTGCATGACGTCATCCAGGTTCCCTGCTTCCTGAGCAGTGACTGCATAAGCTCTCCCCTCGATGATCGGTTTCCTTGCTTGAATTGGTCGTGGTGCTGCAACTGAAACCGTCTTTCTCTCTTATCTGGCTCGGGGCAATCCTTGATCAAGTGGCCCACCTTGCCACATCGGAAACAACCTCTAGTTCCCAATCTGATCCATCGTTCTATGAGGCTTGCCACACTTTGCATAAGTCTCCGAGGTGTGGAAGAAGCAGACGAGAACCCTGTGTGATAGTGGCGATGAGACATGGCGAGGCTCTCATAGCAATAAGGTCTCCCCGACGCAAGTAATGGAAACCTCTGTTGGTGTTGTTGTTGTTGTTGCGCCGGTCTTCCGAAACCCCCTTGGAATTGTGGTCTCTGATTCTGGCCCATAAACCTCGGCTTTTTGTTCACCGGTTCATAGTGCCCCGTTCTTCCTTATTCATTTCCTCCTCTCTGCTGCTCTCTCTGTCTATATCTGTTATTGTTCTCCTCTTCTACGACCAACGCCTTGCTCATGACCTCTTCATAGGTCCTCAGTTGAAATGGAGCTACGCCTCCCCTAACTTCAGGCTTCAAACCTTGCTGAAACCTCTTGGACTTCATCACTTGAGCGACGTGTCCGAGCAAACGCAAGTCGTAGAAACTCTACCCCGTATTCTCTCACTGTCATTCTCCCTTGTATTAACTGTAAAAATTGTATCTCTAATTGATTCCTCACCACTTCCGGAAAATATTGTTTGTTGAACTCCTCAACAAACTCCTCCCAAGTCCATGGCAACTCTGGGGTCTCCTGAGCCCGAGTCCGTATTACGGACTTCCACCAAGGCCCAGCCTCCCCATCCAACATGTAAGCTGCCCATCTTACACTCTCGTCTTCCGTGCAAGTTAGCACGCTAAAGACTTTCTCCATCTCCATCAGCCAGTTCTCAGCGGCCATTGTGTCTGCCTGCCCAGAAAATTAAGGAGGTCTCATCCTCCTAAATTCTGTAAAAGATGAGGGCAAAGGCAACGTAGATCCTACAGGTGGTGTAGGTGGCTGCTGTTCTCTTGATGCATGAGTGCAAGGATCTTGCTTGTTGTGCCATGGCGTGCCATAGTCTCCATAGTGTGCATCATCCTTTGTCGCTCTTCTCTATCTTCTTGTCTTTCTCTCAATCTTTCTTGCTCTCTAGATCTTGATCCCGATGATCTCGATCCTCTTCCTCATCTCTACACACGCCTCGGGCCTCGTTACCTCTAACGGCACTGCTTTGTAGGAGAGATGTAACCATCTCCACTACGTAAACTCCTTTGATGGTCTCCCTTGGTCGGCCTCTCCTCTAGTGACATTCCGTTGCATTTGAAACTAAAGTTTAGTTAGCGAGAAGCCCCTATGTTCTCACGAAAGAACGCTTGTCAGAATTGCTAGAAGAAAGTCGCTTTGGTACCAACTGTGATAGCCCGGATTTCGGCACCCCGAAACCCGTGCTAACACCACGATCATCTTGACCGTGCCCCTCAATTATGCACTAACACCGGTATATCAAGCATAAAATGAATAAGAACAACTCATGAAATTAAATCTACATAGAAATACTTCTCAAAAGATAGTTCTACCTCATGCCTCGCATGAAGGAGAACCGATCCAACCATCGATGATAACCATCATCATGGATGGTTCGCCTAAAAGAATACTCGATATCCATATACACAAGGTTTAATCAAAAACCGGGCTTGACATACCAAGCATACAATCTCCAACTAAAACTCCTCAAAGTCGCAATGAGAGTCCTCTAGAAGAAGTCCTCTGGAGGTGGCTCTAACTCCTCGCCGGCCGCAAGGTCCGACTCACCGGGGTCAGCGTCTCCTGAAGCCTCGGCAGCTGCTAGTAGTGGACCTGCGACGTATAGTCTATAGGGTGAGCTACATCCTAGCTCAATAGGGAACAGAACACAATTGAACATATAAAATATAACTCACATGTATTCTATGATATGCATGCATGATGTGTCTATGCATTTATTGATGAAAAACAGTTAAAAACACTTCAATTACTGGTAGGTTACTCATGTCTTTTAGTTAATCATGAATGATGCTGAGAAGGCCTAAAGCAAAACTTAAACTGCAACTTAAATAATCCCCGAGCAATATAGCATCGAGCCCCGACGAGATACCCTTCATCGTCGTCATTTCCTTTAACCCCTGGGGTCCACTGGAGGTTCTCAGTCGATTAATCGATTCCCAAATCGATTAATCGAAATCCAAAGTCGATTAATCGAATTCCAAATTCGATTAATCGAAATCGGGGTCCTCTGACTCTTCAACTTCCTGGCCAATTTCGATTAATCGAAACCCAATTTCGATTAATCGAAATTGTCAGATTCAGCCCCTTTCGAGCTGTTCTTCCCAATCTTTTTCCATACTTTTTCTTCTATTTTTCTAAGCCATTATCCTATGATTTAACCCACATTTTACTGCAACTTAACCCCTATAATCTATGCATCTTATTTACAAAATTTTTACCTTGAATAGCTCTCAAGTTGATTTCAAATCTAGGGTTGGAAGGCAAGGGTTCCAGCTTTGGTTTCTAACGGATTCCTTGCGTCAATTCCGGCCTCTTTAATGCTTGAATCCTTCTTCCAATCACCCACAATAACTCCTCTCTTACTCCTCTCTCTTTCTCTCTCTTCTTTACTTCTCTCAACCACCAAAACATGAAAGTTAGGGTTTTCAACCCTTCTTATCTTATCTCTTTTCTCGGTGTGGAGCACATACACACTCATCAGTGTATGCCACTCTACACACTCCTCTATCTCTCCACTCTTCTACATTGGTTCACACATCACATTCGCTCATCTCACCATAAGTTTATCAATAAACTATCTCATGGTCAAACCTAGGACCAATCGGGCACGGATCCCGAGGTCCTCGTTTGACGTGCTTTTTCGGGTTATTACAACTATCGTGTTGAGTTCTTCTATACAGTTATTGACATGCAACTGCAAGAGCTTAATACTCGTTTCACTGAAGTAAACACATAATTGCTTCTTTGCATGGCTTGCTTAAATCCAAAAGATTTATTTTTAGCTTTTGATGAGAAAAAATTGTTACGCCTCGAACAATTTTATCCACTAGAATTTTCAGAAGTAGATCGTATGGTTTTTGAAGGTCAGCTTAAGACTTACATTATGGATATGCAATCGAACGAAGAGTTTTCGGATTTGGACGGGATTAGTGACCTTGCGAGAAAGTTGGTGAAGACTAAAAAGTACGTTGTGTATGATTTAGTTTATTTGCTCATAGAACTGGCATTAGTTCTTCCGGTCGCCACTACTACTGTTGAAAGAGCATTTTCTGCGATGCATATTTTGAAGACTAGGCTTCAGAATAAAATGGGAGATGAATGGATGAGTGATTGTTTGGTTACATATATTGAGAAAGATATATTTGATAGCGTCGAGAATGATATGATCGCTAAATACTTTTAAAATATGACAAATCGTCGAGGGGAATTGCCTTAGCAGAAATCTTTATTACCGTTGTCAATGATTTTTGGAGATTGATTTTTTGTAGATGGATAATATATAATTTTCAATATTTTGTTAATGAAAAGTTTATTTTTTGTATGCAATTTTGGTGAAAATTATATTTTATAAATAAATAATTATTAATTATTTTATATGTATATAATTTATAAAAAAAATAAATCTAATTCAACTTGCGCCCCGACTGGATGAAAATCTTGGTTCCGCCACTGCATAGGATTATATCCTGCACTCCAGTGAAAGGGTTTACATATGGGATTTGTTAATTTATAATTGGCGGTATGTTGGATTTACATATGGGATCCGGTTCGGCTTCTATGGGAGGACAGTCACCGTCCTCCAAGGTATACATGGCACCCAAAACACTCTTTGATTGACACGTGGTGCATGAGTAGATGGTTTGGATCAATTTTTTAAAAAAAATCGAAAAAACTTTTTAATAGCATATGTCAATGTTTGACAAATTTCAATGATCTACATTTTACGGCTCAAAAAACACATGGTAGAGATGAGTTTTAAAATTTATTTAAAAAAAAAAAAAATCTAAGCAATGCACTTGATCAGGTCTTTGTGGCATTGAAACAATGTTTTGGATGCCACATGGACCTCCACCTAAGACCTTGGAGGATGGTGACCGTCCTCCCATGGAGGACGGACACCTTTTCCTTTACATATTATCTCATAATTTTAATTAGTGTTTGACTAAAATGATGGTGATTGTTGTTCTGTCTAATCTATTACACCGAAGATCTTTGGACCATGGCATACCTATCAAATGGTACACATGTGGATTCCAAATGGCACAAGTCTCAAAAAGTGACCGCAGTAGCAAGTTACTTGGCACCATATATTTTTTGAGTCGACCATATCTTGACCACCATTGAGAGTAGTCCTCCCAATATGAGTATAATTCTTAATCATCTCTATTAATTGCTGTTGTAATCTTTTGTCATTAATTCTTTTACCATATGTAAATATGGGCCTTGTTCGACAAAGTTGCTTCCAAAAAGCCTATTTAAGGGTAAAATTTTGGGTGAGAAGTATTTTTCATCTAAGAGTTTGGCTACCTCTAGATGAAAATGGTATGCATTATGAGAAGTAGGCTGGGACTACTCATATTTTAGCTCAAGGTGGTCAAATCTGAGGGTGGAAAAGGCTTCTCAACAAATATTTTGCCTTAAAAAGTACTTTTTGGGAGCAACTTTTGTCAAACAAGGCCTTTGCAATCCAACTGAACCATCCTACACGTTGTGATTGATTCTTTTAAGGGTATTTTTTTGGTGTCTGGTGCATGGATCAAAATATCGTCCGATACCGATACGTATCGGACGATACGTATCGGTATTGGACTCGAACGATACATTGAATGTATCGTTTGATACATTCAAATGTATTGAATGTATCGAACGATACATTGAATGTATTGTCCGATACAGACCGGTACCGATACGTATCGTCCGATACGTATCGTTTTGGAGCTCGGACGATACGTATCGATAACCCGATATTTTAACCCATGGTCTGGTGTGCTGCTCTTGGGCCTTTTGTGGTTGATGTAGGGCTTCCTTGGGTAGTTTAGGGGTTTTTTCTTGGGTAGCTTTACGGGGTGTTTTTGGGTTCTTTGTGGGTTTATGTTTTGGTTTTTTAGGTTTCTCTGTTGAGGCCTTGTCCTTGTTGTAATATATTTTGTTTTCTAATGAATTCATTTACCTATATAATAATAATAATAATAATAATAATAATAATAATAGATAATCCTTTATTTTATAAGAAAATCGTGAGTCCGCCGCTGGTCATGACTGCCAAATTTTATAGTAAGTGGTGCACATCTTTGATTAAGGGTAAATTAGAAAAACAATCTTGCTTTTCAAATGTGTTTGTTTATTATACCAAAACAAAAGTTTTTAGTTAAAAGGGTTTCACGTTTTTTTGAAGTTCAGAGATTCATGAGATTTCAAATACTCAATACATGTAGGTTTGAGTGGATTTATGAGTTTATAAATTTGCCTTTGTGATTGTCTTCTCCACTCAAATCACTGAAAACCCTGATTCATTTTCTACTCAAATTTGCCCATCGGCCATGGTAAGATCCGGCACACCCTATAAATCCATGGAATCAACGATGGGAATCATCGTGCCGTCCAATCATTTGGATTGGTTCTCCATCCTCATCCTTTTTAATAGACTTGCAGGTTTTGAACACTAAAGGTGTTTTCGAGGTGGGTTTATTCATCTTTGTATTCACGGTTTCAAAGTGCCCTGCCCCATGTGCGCCTGTGAGGTACATGGGCCATAAACTCTACAAACCTAGTAGGGTTCATCAAATTGGTTTTGTACCAGGAACACCGATCTTAGAATTTTTGGATTTTCTCTGTGTCACGTTTTTGAGGATTTGGTATCCAAGTCTGATTGCCTCTTATTTGATGGGTTTGTATTATGGAAATGCATCATTTTTAGCCTCGTTTAGTGTGCTAGCATGTCTGGAGTTTAGATTGATAGTGGTGGAGTCTTTGTTAGCCTTCCTTATGGAGATTCATGGGTGCCGCTGATTTCAAATTTGAGTAGGATATGAAACAAGGCTTTAATTGGTTTGAGTGGAGAAGACAATCGGAAGGGTAAATTTATAAACTCACAAATCCACTCTAACTCACATGTATTGAGTATTTGAGATCTCACGGATCACTGAACTTCAAAGACACGTGGATTAGTATTTAAGAACCCTTTTAGCTAAAAACTTTGGATTTAATATTATATGCTAAAACGTTTGAAAAGTAAAATGATTTTTTTAAAGTTCCCTTTGATTAATCAAAGAAATGACCTAGCATGGGACCCATGATCGATAATTGCCTCAACCTAAGAATGACGCCTAGGGTGAGGATTGGAATGATCTATTAGTGAACTTGATATCAATCATTACGAACAACAAAAAATAGAAACAAAAATGTCCATATCAAAAAACATTGATTAAGCGTCAAATTCCCAATGAGTATAATTTTTAGGCCCACTTCATTTCAAATAAGAGTTACCACTTTGACCAACTTTTCCAAAACGTGTGTCACATGGCCTAAAAGTGGAGGGATAATGGCACTAAATATTTGTGACACTCCATGATTAAACAATTATAAATTGAAGTTGGGAGTGACTTTGTATTCTACAAGGTATTTTGTGCCCCCTTAGCTCCTAATTAAACTACTTTTACGATTATTTGAATTACTTAAAAAATAGGCCCCTGTCACCTGTCGCCCCTATCTATTATATATTTATAGTCAACACTTTAATCCATCGTTGGGTTTTCACAAAATGCGATTGAACCTTAGACTATACGTATCTCGAGGCAGTAGGAGGCAATTAATTTCCTAATATAAGTTATATGTTTTCCCTTTCTTTCCTTGATGGATTAGGAAAGAGAGGTGGTTATTTGAAGGAGATCACCTTTTCTTCTTCCTCTTAACCTAGTTTATTATCATCTAGAGGCGGACTTAGAAAAGATGAGAGGTAGCATGGATTCAGGTTCTCTGACAGAAATCATCAAAGTGTCGAACCAAGAATAACAAGAAAAGGCTTGATGCAAGGTACGCTTGATTCATATGTTCTATTTAACATCTTATTTGATCGATTAGTTGGAGCCTAGATCTATAATTTCTAACACTTTCATTCGCAATAAAGAAGCGATCAATAGCGAAAAGGACGACACAATGGCTTATGAAAGATATAACAGGAGACACTGCAACTATAAACAAGATTAACTGACCAGATCATTTGTACCATATGACACGTATGTTTGATCAATCCAAATAATCTCAATTGGCAGTCTTAAGCAAAGAATCACGCCTATGAGGAGAGTGAAATCATTTTATTTGTGCATTTTAATATAGAATCAATAAAAAAAAATCTACAATTGTCTATTTTAGATTGCATAGATTAGATAATTCAAATCCGCTAATGAATGGATATTGGAGACTAAGGTAGCTGCCAATTGGAGCTAACATTTTGATAACTTGGATCACTCAAAATACATGCTTAGAAGTGCGTTCTTCATTTCATAATCTTTAAGGTGTTTGTTAAAAATCATTTATCGTTAATATTAAACTCAGGACTGAGGTATAGATAACCTGTTTCACTTTAGAAAAAAACGAAAGAAAGTACAAAAGAGTTAAATGTCCTATAAAATATACTCAAGAAACCCAAATTCATATATGGGTAGAGAAATATTGCTTAGTTATTTATAGACTTTAAACTCTTGTTGAGACAAGGCCTCTTCTCTTTCTTTCTTTTGATACTATATTTATTTATTTATTATTATTTTTTAGGATAACTTTGGTTATCCCAAGTTTATGCTTGGACTAATTCCTAAAGCCTAAGGGATGCCTTTGTTGGGTTGAGGAGTTGAGATGTCACTTGTACAACCCCTAGGGTGTACGTGATATACACCATATAACAGTCATATTAGGGCTACATATTAATATATGACTTTAGAGATTGTAACTTATGGATGTGAAAATCTTATTTCTGATAAGTTATTTCTTCTTCTCTAAGCTTAAACCCTAGAGTTGTGATTATCCTTCTATGGTGTCATCAATCACCGTGCGATCCACGTGGCGTGTAGATAACGCCGTCTTCTCTGATAATTGAAGGCTCGGATCAATGAGCATTAAAATTATCTCGACTTTTCTCGAAGTGTGTATAATCGATTGCGATCGACCCATTGCTTCCGCATGATTAGGGATCTCAAATCCCAATAGTGGAATCAAAGCAATTATATCGATTTCTCGGCTTGTAAGTATAAATTTTTTTATCTTATTTTATTATTAGATTCCGGCATTTTTTTTAATCTTATACCCATTGCCGGTATTAAAAAATGAAAAGGGTAATGAAGGGAAAGAATTTAAAGCTTGATTGGAGTTAATTCGACGTTGGCGTCACTGACGGACTTGGTGGTGTTGGCGACCACCTAGCCTTTTTCATCCGTTAATTTGTTTAATCTTATTTGATGCCTTTATTACTTCTGAATCCCTTAAATGACACTAAATTAGGTCACATAGGTAGAGGTCGAATGACTAGATTGGCCAAAGAAGATGTTTTGACTTCTTTAACTAAAATTGATTTGCCTACTTGTGAGTACTGTATAACTAGTAAGGCCTCTAGAAAGCCTTTTCTAAGGCAATCAGATCTCAAGGTCTTCTTCAAATTATACATATAGATATATATAGATCTTTCAATGTACGTGCCAGAAATAGATGCCAATATTTTATAACTTTTATTGATGATTTTTCTCGGTATGGGCATATATTTCTTTTATTACAGAAATCCGATGTACTTATGTATTTTCAAAGATATATATAAAACTGAAGTTGAAAATTAATTGGCCTGTAGAATCAAACTGCTTAGATCAAATATAGGTGGTGAATACACTTCTGAAAATTTTAAATTATTTTGTGATGTTGACATCCTTACGCAGATCACTATGGCCTATACTCCACAAGATAATGAAGTGGCTAAGAGTAGGAATAGAACTCTTCTTGATATGGTCAGATCGATAATGGCAAATGTTAATCTCTCTGCGAGCTTTTGGGGTGATGCGCTAGTAACGGCCGTCCATGTCTTGAATAGAGTCCCTTTTAAGTAAGTTCCAAAATCTCCGTATGAACTTTGGACAGGAAGGTCACCTTCTCGGGGTAATCTACACCCTTGGGGTAATCTAAGTCATGTACTGATCTCTACGCCCAATCAAAGTAAATTGGATACTTGAATCGTCAAGTGTATTTTTGTATGCATCTAGATAATTCAAAGGGTTATATCCTAGTCCATAAAAAGCTTAGAGGTTCAATTGAGGTCAAATCTCATGATGTTATCTTTATAGAGGATAAATATTTCAGCATGAAGTGTCCCAGGATAGATAGTGAGTTACATGAATTGTCGGACACAACTCAGGATAGTGGGAGCTCATATGAAATTAATGAGAATGCCCTTGTTGATCCCGTAAACAGTAAGAGCATTCTTCAAGGTGATCCTGAAGTTCGAAGGAGTACACGAGGTAGAATTTCTCGTAAATTTTTTGAGATTGAAGGGAAATTATTCTCGTGTGTAGCCACGGATGATGATGAACCTGAAAATTATCAGCATGTCATAACTTCTTCTAATTGTGACGATTAGGTAACTGCAATGAATGAAGAAATGAAATCTATGAGTTAGAATCTAGTGTGGGAGCTTGTTAATTTACCTCATGGTCGTAAAGCCATTAGTAATAAATGGGTCTTTAAAATTAAGAGGAAAATAGATGGTTCCATAGATAAATTTAAGGCTCGTTTAGTTGACTTGTTCTTATTATGGTATATCATATTTATATTAAATTCAAGTCTCAACCTATTGCAAACGCACAATGGAAATCATAGTACTAGCATAGGATCGTTCCCACGAGGAAGTTTGGTATCTAATTTTTTTAGTTTTATCCTTTATTCAAATTCTTATATTTAAAAACTGCTATTTATCTTTAAGATTTAATCTACTGGAGGAATATGAATAAAGAATGATTGTTTAATCTAAGTGCATAAAATAAATTCTAATCCTCCTTCTTCAGATCAAGGTCGTAAATCTTAATCTTCAGCTATCGGATATTTATAAAATTTAAATAGTACCGTTACTGTGACAGCCCGAATTTCGGTACCCCAAAATCCGTGCCATCTGCACGACCTTCAAGGCCGTGCCCCGGGTCCCTAAAAAAACATAGATATATACAAGCCAAAACTATGATTGAGGCACACGTAGTTACTCTAAATAAAATCTCAAAACAATCAAGGTATCACAAGGCAGTCCTTGTCCCATGGCAATTCATGGACATAAGAACTTACCCAAAAGTTTAGTGATCACAGTTCCTCCTAGGCGTTTTGACAAGAAACGATATTTAAAGCATTCGAATAAAGAGGCTTGATATACCAAGCCATACATAATACTCTCAACTCACTCTCAAAGTATGCAGCGGGTTTCCTAGAAGAATTCCTCAGGAGGAGGTTCTGACTCTTCTGTGGGCATGAAATCCAAAACCCTTGGACCAGCTTCTCTCGAAGTCTTTGCTGCCGCCAGTCCTGGACCTGCGACGTATAGTCTAAGGGGGTGAGCTACATCCTAGCTCCGTAGGGAAACAAAAAGAACATATAGATTAACCTTCACACATATGTCAGCAGATTAACAAGCATAGAATTATCAAGTAATCACTTATGGACAACAATTTGAGTAACTGGAAAATAACCCAATGATTTTGACCGTTACTTAGTATAGTTTTGTTTAATCTCCTTATTTGTTTGGTTGTGAATTTGGCATAATCACTTAAATCTTAACTTAAGTAGTCCTCGAGCAATATAGCATCGAGCCCCGATAGAATACCCGCCATCATCGTCTAACTAGACAGTTGTTATATGTATTCCCTGGGAATCATCGCTGACCCCTTTCCCATAGGTGGCGGGGTCTATTCTCAATCTACATCCCTGGGATGTGCTATGAATGTACGGATTGGCCGCCGTACCGGTCACGGATATCCTGCCGAGTCAGTCGTGGGTATCCCGCCACGTCGGTGGGATATTCTAATCAACCTTAAATAATAAAAATATCAATGTGCTTTACACATAGTTATTCACCGTGATTGTGCTAATTATATTACATCAGGCCTTATCACATTACTTACGTTTCCCTGTTAGTTTTCATTTGCATCCTCGATGCCCCATAATCATCGCACCTTCTTTGTTTGAACTATATGATTTTTCTCGTCCCCTGGGGACCTCAAGACTTTCAGTTGTAACTCACTCACACACCCTTATCATGAGGATCATGCAATATTCGACTATTTAAATAGATTACACTACGCATATGAATTTCACGGGATAATGCACATGTTTCAAGAATATTCCATACCTCGACGAATCTCTAAGCATGCCTGCTCGTATAGGGTTATAATTCATGATCATGCATCAAACCTATATTTCAAAAATAGGTTTAGAAAGATCACTAGAACCATTGGGGTGTACAACCCCCAAGTTTCTTGTATTCGAAAAATAAAACCAAGAACTGAGTAGTCACCAGACCTCGCTCGAGCGGTCACTTGACCTCGCTCGAGCGGTCACCAGACCTCGCTCGAGCGGTTAAATCGAGGTCGCTCGAGCGGTTAAATCGAGCCATCGAAGTATTACTGGGGACCCTCGCTCGAGCGAGTTTCCCTTTAGTTTTGGGGACCGCTCGAGCGAGCCCAAAGTTATATTTTTTTCCTATTCATCCGTGCTCGAGCGAGCCCTTTGAACCGCTCGAGCGAGGAACGATGATTTTGCTCCTCGATCAGATCGAGAACATGCTTCCTACCTTCATTCAAACCTTAACCTCATAAAAAGAAACATTCAGCCAACATTCTTCCTACTATTTAAAACATTCCTAGGCATCTATCATGTCTTTAACATACCTCTGACGATGAGTCACGCATAAGTTTGATTTATGATTCGAAATTCTACTAGGCTAACAGGCCTCCAAGGTTCTTCCTCCAGTCTTTTCTTCTAATCTCCTTTGCCGACTTAAGTCCCAATGAAACCCTAGTTCTTTACTAGGCTCTTCTCCTCTTTCTCTCTATATTTTCCTTCTCTCTATTTAGGTAAGAATAGAGTTACGTAAGGGTTCTCCTCTCTCTCTTTCAAATTTATACTTTTAAGTTAGGGAAAATACTAGTGTGTTTCCCACATACACACTTAGTGTCTTTGGTTCGTTTTGGTCTCCTTGTGAAACACATATACCTATGTGTAATGCATGACGTGCACTCATCTCAAAAATCTGAGGTTGTGACAATCACCCCAACTTACAAGATTTTCGTCCTCGAAAATCGATGTTATTCTCTTAAACAGGTACCACATTTGTTACCCGACTCGCATATCCAAAACAGTGATTAAACGGTTCGCCGCATTTCGCAGCAACAAGCGTTGGCCATGCCAACAAGTTTCCACATAAATGAAAGGGATCATTATCGCTATACTCATTCCATATATATTAATCATTCACAAAAAAAAAACTTTGTGACATTCATGTCACGACAGTTTGAAAAATTTTGACCAAGAACCCACCTCCTTACAAAATGTCTCAAAAATATTACATATAATGTGTTCAAAATTTACGTTACTATCTAATCCTCATCCTCCTCATAGTCGTCGTCGTCGTCATCCTCGTAGTCCTCGCCATCCTCATCCTCATCGTCCACCGTGACGGCTGTGGTACCCGCTGTGGCGTTCCTCGCATCCGGGCCGGAGCTAGACGCTCTAAAAATAGCATCCCTCATGGCGACACGCGCATGTAAGATCATGGGTATGCCTGGCCCATGAGGTCGATAAGTAGTGCCTCCTAGAACCTCTGATGCAATCTGATCTCCCGTCCTTGCTGAAGGATCTCTCGCATCATGCCCGTGTCGGTAGTGGGTATGGGCTGTGGAACTGAGGTAGAGGGAGTGGTCGGTCCTGCCGGTGCTTGATGGGTGGTTGATCGGGAGACCTGACGGTCTCTCTTCTTGTTGACGCTGGTTTGTAGGCTCTTAAGGTTTCGGCTCCAGTCTTGGGCGAGGTAGGGGACGACGTTATCGGTGAGGAATAACTCGTCCTCCCGGATCTTAAATCCTCCCTTCCCATTCCGTGAGTCTAAGAGTCGGGAAATCAACCGTGCATACGGTAATCGGTTGATGGGTGGAGGAACAGCACCCCTTACATTTCTTTTGTAGGCATGCGCCATGCCTTTTATGAAATGCGGTGTGTAGGGCCCGCAGAAACGCATCTCGGCGTTCTTGATCATGGCCGGTTGAGTGTAGATTTTTTTTAAAGATGATAGCTAAAAGCCACATATGCGGCGGTAGTTGTGATCGGGTAATAGATTGTCCCGAGGCGGACATGCCGCCAGTGATGTCGGAGATGATCGTTGGGAAATCTACGTTCCCAGAAAAAGGTGGTAGGATGAGTGGGCTAGGGGTGTAGATATGGGGACATTTCATGACCGAGGAAATGTCGGCGCATCTGAAGATTTGCTCATTACCATCTATTGTGACGAGTATAGCGTCCTCGTCGACGTTCAAGTTTAGGGTTTGGTAAAATAACTTCATCGATCCCTTTAACGGCGAAGGTGGTCTTAAGATGGTTGTTAGTGAGGAAGTCCGATGTCCATTGGGTGGACGCTTGGATCCTCAAAGAGGATGTATATCCCATTCGGCTTCAAAAGTCTTGGCTCCCCACCAATCATCCAGTGTGATTGGAGTGGAGGGCGGGTTTGATGATGGTTGTGAGGTTTGTGGCGCTTTGTTGCGCATCGATGGCGATCGAATTGCCATCCGTTTCTTAGGTTGTGGGTTTGGGCTCGAAGCCATTTGGTATATAAAGAAGAGAAAAGTTTCAGGGATGGGTAGATTTTACCTAGGAGAGTAGTCTTAACGGATCGGATTGTCCAAAACCGGCTGGAATCGGACGGAAAGATTGAAATTCGCTTGCCCTAACCCCTCGCTCGTCTTCTCTCCCTTTCGCTTGAAGATGAACAGGCGTCTTGCTCTCCGCCATCTATATATAGATCCTCCTCGCTCGAGCGGTCTTTAGTCCTTGCTCGAGCGAGACCAGGAAGATTTATATTATATACTATGGCCTCGCTCGAGCGGTTATAATGCCTCGCTCGAGCGGTCGAAATGCCTCGCTCGAGCGAGGAATAGTTATCGCTCGAGCGAGAGAAAGTTGTGATTTTATGTAGTTCGCTCGAGCGAACATAAGTGGTCGCTCGAGCGAGACCAGAAACATTTTTCTGGTACCTTTTTGCTCGTTTTCGGTTTCAAATCTCATCACTAGTTTTATTAAGTAAGAGTTCAACGAAAAGTGGTTCAATCATTGTTTGGAGTCAATATATCTTAAATAAAATATATATATCTATATATAGCCTTCATAGTACCCGCAAATCACATATTCTCAAAAGAATAAAACCATTAGTTGGCAATTTCGAACAATTTGGGATATTGTTCTCTAACATCCGCCTCACGTTCCCATGTTGCTTCTTCGACCGGATGGTTCTTCCATCGGACAAGCACTAAGGGAATAACTTTTGTTCGCAACACATGTTCCTTTCGATCTAAAATTTCTACCGGCTCTTCAATCATGGTCATATCTTCATGCATTTCGAATGATTGGCCGCTCAGCACGTGATCAGGGTCATTGAGATATTTCCTGAGCATCGACACGTGGAATACATTGTGTACTTGATCAAACAATGGTGGCAAACCAATGCGGTAGGCTACTTCTCCCACTCGACCCAAAACCTCAAACGGTCCAAGATAGCGGGGACTTAGCTTCCCTCTCTTCCCAAATCTCATCACTCCCTTCATCGGTGATACTTTCACGAACACATGTTCACCCACTTTAAAGTCTACACTAGTCCGCTTGATGTCAGCATAGCTTTTACATGCCTTTGAGCCGCCTTTAGTCTTTCCCTGATCATGCGGACAATAGCCGCGTTATCTTCAAGTAGCTCGGGTCCCAAAATAAATTTCTCGCCAATTTCCTCCCAATTAATTGGTGATTTGCATCGTCTTCCATACAAGGCTTCATACGGTGCCATTCCGATGCTCGTCTGAAAACTATTATTCTAAGCGAACTCAATCAATGGTAGATGTTGATCCCATAATCCTTGCAATTCTAACATACATGCCCTAAGCATGTCTTCAATGACTTGGTTGACCCTCTCACCGTCTCATTATGCATGGGTGAACGCCGTACTAAAATCTAACCTAGTTCCCATTCCTTCTTGGAATTTCCTCCAAAGCTTTGATGTATATAATGGGTCCCGGTCTGAAACAATGCTACTTGGAATCCCATGTAAACGGACGATCTCTTTCATATAGAGTTCTGCTAATCTTCCCGCCGTGTACATCGTATTGTACGGCAAGAAGTGTGCCGACTTAGTCAATCGATCGACTATTACCCAAATGGCGTTATGCCTCCCTGCAGTTTGCGGTAGACCGACTATGAAATCCATTGAGATAGATTCCCACTTCCATTCCGGTATGGGTAGAGACTGTAATAGGCCTGTGGGGTGTCTATGATCGATTTTCACTTGTTGGCACGTCAAACATCGTGACACGTATTCTGCCACATCTTGTTTCAAACCTCTCCACCAGTAATTCTTTTTCAGATCCTGATACATCTTCGTGCTTCCCGGGTGGATAGCATAGCTTGACTTGTGAGATTCATCAAGAATCGTTCACCGCAATTCGACATTATCCGGAATGCAAAGTCGCCCCTTGAATATTAAGGAGCCATCTTCCTTGATTGAAAACTCAGATGTAATACCTTCAGTTACATCTTGACGCATCTTTGTTAGAATCAGGTCTTTCATCTGTAGTTCTCGTATGTGTTCGAATATCACTGGTTTCACTGATATGTTGGCTAAGAAGGCTCCTGTGGCTTGTGGTTGTATGTCTGCGCCACATAACGCTAGGTCCTCCAACAATTTCCATCGATGTATACCCGAAATTAGACTAGCCAACTGGGCCGAACTTTTCCGACTCAAGGCGTCGGCCACTACGTTAGCTTTGCCTGGATGGTACTGTATGGAATAGTCGTAATCTTTGAGGAATTCCATCCACCTATGCTGTCTCATATTCAGTTCCTTCTGTGTAAATAGGTATCTGAGGCTCTTATGGTCAGTAAAAATTTCAAATGTTTCTCCGTATAAATAATGTCGCCATATCTTTAATGCGAATATGACTACTGCTAGTTCCAGATCGTGTGTTGGATAGTTCTTTTCGTGTTCTTTTAACTGTCTGGAGCTGTAAGCTATTACCTTTTTATATTGATTTAGTACACAACCCAACCCGTTATACGAAGCATCACTATAAACTGCGAATCCTCCACTGCATGATGGAATGGCTAACACTGGAGCTGAGGTGAGCCTCTTCTTGAGTTCTTGAAAACTCTTCTCACACGCCTCACTCCACTCAAATCTTGAGTCCTTTCTTGTAAGCCTCGTAAGAGGTCCTGATATTTTTGAAAACCCCTCTACAAAACGTCGATAATAACCTGCCAGTCCGAGGAAACTTCGGATGTCTGTCACGGTTTTTGGTTGCTCCCAGTTCACTACTGCCTCGATCTTAGCGGGATCTACGGTGACACCATGCTTTGAGACGACATGTCCCAAAAAGCTAACCTCTTCTAGCCAAAACTCACATTTGCTGAGTTTGGCGTACAGTTGGTGTTCACGTAAGGTTCGTAGAGCGACTCGTAAGTGTTCTTCATGCTCCGCTTTCGATTTTGAGTAGATTAGGATGTCATCAACAAACACTACAACGCAGGAATCCAGGTGTGGCTTAAACACTCGATTCATCAAGTCCATAAACGACGCCGGTGCGTTCGTCAGTCCGAATGGCATCACTAAAAATTCATAGTGTCCATACCGTGTTCTAAAAGCCATTTTCTGAATGTCCTCGGCCCTGACTCTTAATTGATGGTAACCAGATCTTAGGTCGATCTTGGAAAAATGTTTTGCTCCCTGCAACTGGTCGAACAAGTCATCTATTCTTGGCAATGGATATCGATTCTTCACCGTGACTTTGTTCAATTGGCGGTAGTCAATGCACAACCGCATCGACCCAACTTTCTTTTTCACGAATAGAACTGGTGCTCCCCATGGAGACACGCTTGGTCTTATGAATCCTTTGTCCATGAGCTCTTGCAATTGTTCTTTCAACTCTTTCAACTCTGCAGGGGCCATCCTATAAGGTGCCTTTGAAACAGGTTCCGTTCCTGGTACTAAATCGATCGCAAATTCTACTTCTCTTTCTGGAGGTAACCCTGGCAATTCTTCTGGAAATACATCTGGGAATTCTCGCACCACTGCTATCTCGGAGATAATATTCTTTTCTTCTTTATCTTCTTTCAAGAATGCCAAATAACCGCTACACCCCTTTCTGATTAAACGTTCTGCTCTGACTGCAGATATGAGTGGTACCTGATTCGATCTCTCCCCTTGAAATCGAAATGATCTTCTCGTGTTAGGACGGAAAACAACAACTTTATCCTTGCAAGCCACTGTTGCGCAGTGATGGGACAGCCAATCCATGCCAAGGATTACATCGTATCCTTGCATGTCCAACCATATTAAATTTGCGTCTAGTTCGTGGACAACGTGATCCCGAATGCTTACCACTACCGATTGTGGTCCACTAATTCTCCTGTTGGGATGGACACTGATAACACAAAGTCTAGTGTCTCCGGAACAATCTTCATCTTCTTTGCAAATCTAGGGGTGATGAAGGAGTGGGTAGACCCTGGGTCTATCAGCACTCGTGCGTCATGTGCTACGTAGCACCCTTTCTCATAGATCTGTAACGCACCTATAATGCATACATATACGTACATAATATATACAAAAAAAAAAATTTCTCTCTCCTTTTTGTTTGTTTTTTTTTTTTCTTTCTAATGCTTAATAACGGGTACATATATATTTACCCTAATGAAAGCCCATTCTCTATCTAGAGTTGTATTGCAACCGAAATTCTCTATTTAAAAGAAATCTCACCTTGACACTTCGCTTCCTAGGCGGTAATTGCGTAGGCTCTCCCTCGAATAACAGGCTTTCGAGATTGAATAGGTTGTGGCATGGAAGTTGGGGCCGTCTTTTCTTTAACTGTCTTAGGGCAATCTCTAATCATGTGGCCTATCTTGCCGCACTTGAAACAGCCTCACATTCCCTGCCTACAATCTGCCGTTTTGTGGGACTTGCCACACTTAGCACAAGTTTCCCTTGGTGATGAGGTAGCAGCTCTCGAAAAACCTTGTGTAGTTGTAGCCCTGCTGGAAATAGTAGGACCTTGATACCTCATCGGTCTCCCTGATGCTAGCAACGGAAAACTTTGATGAGTAGCTTGTTGTGCAGCTCTCCCATACCCTGTCTGGAACGATTGTCTCAGATTCGGTGCTACAAACCTCGGTTTCTTATGTACCGATTCATAACTCCCCGTCCTGCTTGGATCAATGCTTTCTCTTCCTTGTTGTTCCCTCTGACGGTATCGGTTATTGTTTTCTTCTTCGACTACCAATGCCTTACTCATTACTTCTCCATAGGTTTTCAGCTGGAAGGGCGCAACCCCTCCTCGGATGTCCGACCTTAAACCCTGTTGGAACCTCTTCGCTTTCATCACATCTGAGACTACGTAGTCTGGGGTGAAGCGAGCCAGTCTCATGAATTCCACTCCATACTCTCTCACGGTCATCCTTCCTTGCGCTAGTTGTAAAAATTGGGTCTCCATCTGATTCCTCACAACTTCAGGAAAATATTGTTTATTGAATTCTTCTACGAATTCTTCCCAATTCCACGGCATATCTGGAGTTTCTTGTGCTCTTGTTCGCGAAACGGATTTCCACCAAGGTCCAGCTTCTCCATCTAACATATATGCCGCCCAACGGACGCTCTCATCCTCCGTGCATGTCAGTACGCTAAACACCTTCTCCATTTCACCCAGCCAGTTTTCGGCTGCCATTGTGTCTGCCTGTCCTGAAAAATTTGGAGGTCTCATCCTTCTGAACTCGGTGAATGCTGAAGCCACTAGGGGTGTAAGTCCTACTGAAGGGGTAGGTGTTCATTGTGGTTCACATCAGACATACCGCCAAAGGACGCCGTTGTCGTGCATGGCGCTGCCATGGTCTCCATTGTGTTCATCATCCTCTGACGCTCTTCTCTTTCTTCATTTCTCTCTCTCACCCTATCTTGTTCCCTCTGATTTCGATCCTGTCGATCTAGATCTCGCTCCTCTGCTTGATTTTAGTTTCTCCTCGCCACCGCTTTGCCTCGAATCTCCTTTCCCAATGGCACTGCTTTGTAGGTGAGACGAACCCATCTCTCATCACAGAAATTCTATCATGACCACCCCTGGGTCGGCCTCTTCCTCTAGGAAACATAACGGTCTGCATGAGAATCCATAGTCTCGTTAGCAGAAGTCCCTATATTTTGACGATATGATAGTCAGAACTTAGAAAGAAAACGCTTTGATACCAACTGTGACAGCCCGAATTTCGGTACCCCAAAATCCGTGCCATCTGCACGACCTTCAAGGCCGTGCCCCGGGTCCCTAACAAAACATAGATATATACAAGCCAAAACTATGATTGAGGTACACGTAGTTACTCTAAATAAAATCTCAAAACAATCAAGGTATCACAAGGCAGTCCTTGTCCCATGCCAATTCATGGACATAAGAACTTACCCAAAAGTTTAGTGATCACAGTTCCTCCTAGGCGTTTTGACAAGAAACAGTATTTAAAGAATTCGAATAAAGAGGCTTGATATACCAAGCCATACATAATACTCTCAACTCACTCTCAAAGTATGCAGCGGGTTTCCTAGAAGAATTCCTCAGGAGGAGGTTCTGACTCTTTTGTGGGCACGAAATTCGAAACCCTTGGACCAGCTTCTCTCGAAGTCTTTGCTGCCGCCAGTCCTGGACCTGCGACGTATAGTCTAAGGGGGTGAGCTACATCCTAGCTCCGTAGGGAAACAAAAAGAACATATAGATTAACCTTCACACATATGTCAGCAGATTAACAAGCATAGAATTATCAAGTAATCACTTATGGACAACAATTTGAGTAACTGGAAAATAACCCAATGATTTTGACCGTTACTTAGCATAGTTTTGTTTAATCTCCTTATTTGTTTGGTTGTGAATTTGGCCTAATCACTTAAATCTTAACTTAAGTAGTCCTCGAGCAATATAGCATCGAGCCCCGATGGAATACCCGCCATCGTCGTCTAACTAGACAGTTGTTATATGTATTCCCTGGGAATACTGCCCGAGCCCCTTTCCCATAGGTGGCGGGGTCTATTCTCAATCTACATCCCTGGGATGTGCTATGAATGTACGGATTGGCCGCCGTACCGGTCACGGATATCCTGCCGAGTCAGTCGTGGGTATCCCGCCACGTCGGTGGGGTATTCTAATCAACCTTCAATAATAAAAATATCAATGTGCTTTACATATAGTTATTCACCGTGATTGTGCTAATTATATTACATCAGGCCTTATCACATTACTTACGTTTCCCTGTTAGTTTTCATCTGCATCCCTGGGATGCCCCATAATTCCGTCGCACCCTTCTTTGTTTGAACTATATGATTTTTCTCGTCCCCTGGGGACCTCAAGACTTTCAGTTGTAACTCACTCACACACCCTTATCATGAGGATCATGCAATATTCGACTATTTAAATAGATTACACTACGCATATGAATTTCACGGGATAATGCACATGTTTCAAGAATATTCCCTACCTCGACGAATCTCTAAGCACGCCTGCTCGTATAGGGTTATAATTCATGATCATGCATCAAACCTACATTTCAAAAATAGGTTTAGAAAGATCACTAGAACCATTGGGGTGTACAACCCCCAAGTTTCTTGTATTCAAAAAATAAAACCAAGAACTGAGTGGTCACCAGATCTCGCTCGAGCGGTCACTTGACCTCGCTCGAGCGGTCACCAGACCTCGCTCGAGCGGTTAAATCGAGGTCGCTCGAGCGATTAAATCGAGCCATCGATGTATTACTGGGGACCCTCGCTCGAGCGAGCTTCCCTTTAGTTTTGGGGACCGCTCGAGCGAGCCCAGAGTTATATTTTTTTCCTATTCATCGTCGCTCGAGCGAGCCCTTTGAACCGCTCGAGCGAGGAACAATGATTTTGCTCCTCGATCAGATCGAGAACATGCTTCCTACCTTCATTCAAACCTTAACCTCATAAAAAGAAACATTCAGCCAACATTCTTCCTACTATTTAAAACATTCCTAGGCATCTATCATGTCTTTAACATACCTCTGACGATGAGTCACGCATAAGTTTGATTTATGATTCAAAATTCTACTAGGCTAACAGGCCTCCAAGGTTCTTCCTCCAGTCTTTTCTTCTAATCTCCTTTGCCGACTTAAGTCCCAACGAAACCCTAGTTCTTTACTAGGCTCTTCTCCTCTTTCTCTCTATATTTTCCTTCTCTCTATTTAGGTAAGAATAGAGTTACGTAAGGGTTCTCCTCTCTCTCTTTCAAATTTATACTTTTAAGTTAGGGAAAATACTAGTGTGTTTCCCACATACACACTTAGTGTCTTTGGTTCGTTTTGGTCTCCTTGTGAAACACATATACCTATGTGTAATGCATGACGTGCACTCATCTCAAAAATCTGAGGTTGTGACAGTTACACTATACTTCTAGTCTTTAGCATTGGTCGTCAATCAATTCTAAGATCCTATCAATACAGATTTAATCTAATCAATAACTTTCTAAAATCTGGGAGTCAATCAAACCTTAGAAAATTGAAGATGGAAAAGTAAAATCGTTACACTAATCTGTAAATTCTAACTTGAAGATGTTTACAAAGCAAATAAATTTAAAACTAGAAAACAAAGTAAAATATATCCTTCACCCCTCAATCGCAGTCATCAATTGCTCCTGAGAAATTACAGATATCTACGCTAATCTTCAACACTCAATTATAGTCGTCAATTGCTCTTGAGAAACTTCTGATATCTAATCTATTCTAACTAGTATACACTATTGATAGGAAGAAAATCTAACCTCAGGCATCAATTGATGCTGAAGTTCTTCGATGATTATTCATATGTGTCGAGCCCTCTTATTTATAGATCATAAGGAGTCGGTTTTTAAAGATCCAGTTCTAATAAAATAAACTACTAAAAATAAAAGTATCCTAATATAACTCTAATTCTTAATTTTATCTTTCCTTGCTTTCTTTAGTTGATGCACTTCTAGAGTGTTCTTTTTCGAGCAGCAGCGGAGTCCTTTAGATTAGATCTTTATCAATCTTCTTAAATCTGTGGTTTATCAGACTTCTAATTCCAGGAGTTTTCTAATTTTAGATATGGCACTAATAGTTCTCACGTGATCAGCAACAACAATAATAGTAGGAAAACTTTTATTCTGAGAATTCGTAAATCATAATTTCTCATTTTCTTCTCTTTCTTAGAAAATCATTAATTATGATTTTTTATCTTTCATAGCTTCCTCATAGTTGACGATTCTCTGAATTACGCTTTATCACTTTTCTATTTTTATCTCTTTTGAAAGAATCGTAAATTACGATTTTCTGACTTTTAGTAGCAACAAATCGTCTTTTATCTCAATCGTTTTTCTTATTGCTTTTTGAGTTCATTTCGAAAAGGATTAATACTTAGACTCTAATTTACTATTTATCTTTAATATTTGCACATCAGTAACTCGTTAGTAGCAAACTAAGTCCTAGCATCACTAAGTTAAGAGTGATAAAATGGTAAATTATGTGACTGATCACACCCCGAAACTTAAGTTTTGCTAGTCCCTAGTAAAGAAGGAAACATAAATTATTCTAAACTTTTAAATTTAAATGCCACTTTCGTAGGAAGCACAATTGCATTTAGCAGATACAGCAAGCCTTTAAACCCCTAGGTGATCCCTAGTAGAGTTATAGTCTCCTGAGATTTTCAGTGAAGTTACCCACAAACTTTAAATATTTTTGGATTTTTCAAAGCTAAAAATTCAAAATATATATACTAAATACTCAATCAATCATTATATGTTTATTATTTCTAAAAATTTGCCAATCTTTTATCCTTAACTTTCCATTAACGTAATTATCCTATATCAGAACTCAATAATTTCAATTCGGTGTAGCATGGAGTGTGTGCATATCAGTGAAAAATTTATTCATCACAGATTTTTCTAAACTATAGTTTTTAGAAAATATTTTCATCCAAACTCTCACTTATGGCATACTCTCAGAAGCAATTGAAATTTTGGGTTCTCATAATATTGTAGATATATATGCAAAAATTTGATAATTACTAAGCAAAGAAATTTCATAGAAAGCATAATCAATTCTGTTTATATAACTTCTTTATTCATTCATAGTATCTAGTTCATACATCTCTACTAGACTCATATTTTTATAAATCGTAAATCTCAAAGGTCTTTCCTTCAGCTTGTAATGGGGCTTTGAGTTTTCAGAAGGTATCAAGAAAAGAGTGAAGAGGACTCAAAAGTCTTCTGAGAATTTAGCTCTTCTTTTTCTTTTTCTTCTTCTTCTCATTTTTTTTTCTTTTCTTCTTTTTGTACATCCTATTTTCACAGAATCGTATTTTACGATTGCTTCTTTTTCTTTTTCTTCTTCTTCTTCAATTTTTCAGCTTCAGCAAGTATCCTTATTTTGGATATCTTCTTCTCATTTTTTTTTCTTTTCTTCTTTTTGTACATCCTATGTTCACAGAATCGTATTTTACTATTGCTTCTTTTTCTTCTTTTCTTTTCCCATATTTTCATACTTTTGTATTTCTTTTTCAGTTGTACTCTTTTCAGCAAATCTCTTATCTATTAACTCATACTCCTTTCACTTCCTTTTCTTCCTTTCTTTTACATTCTAAACTCTCAGAAATTGTTAGAGTTAAGGATAGAAAGTTTTGGGCAGTACAATGATTAAAGGTTTAAAAAAATTTAGTATAAAGAAATTTAGTCTTTAGGCTTCTAATATGGGTTTAAAAGGTAAAATATTTTAGATTTTTAATTTTTTGGCTCTGATTTAACAAAAGATGGTTTTTGATCATTTTCACGATTTACTAATATGGATGTCTTATTGCTTTAACATATTTAATAGATAGTTCTAAACAGACAAATTATCATATTTACAGAATATATTGATTCTAAGTTCAGCAATTTGAGATTACAGATTGTAGAGAAGTTCAAGAAAATTTTAGCATGAATAAAAACAATCTATCTTTTTCAAAATAGAAGAGGAAAATAGACTCTATAGCTCATTGATTATATAATTTTGAAACTGTAATCTAAAATAATTGTAGTTAAGATCAATCGTATAGTTTCAAACATTCATCTAATACAGTGTTCTAGAGATGCTTTACTTGAATTGTAACTATTTTTATTTTAATTTTTGAACTACTACTATAATGGTTTGCTAAGTATTTTCGATTTTTATATTTTTATAATAACACTACGTGAAAATGTGAAAAAAACAACATTAGCATTAAGAAAAACCCACAACTAAAAGCAGTCGTAAACTAATCAACAGCCTAAAGCAGTTGTTTAGTATCTTATAACTGTGATTTTTTAAGAAAAGGATAAGCGGGTAATTATAAATTTTTTAGGAGGTCAAACTTGTCATTTTAAAAAAAATTTCATATAAATAATAAAAAGTGAGTAAACAAATAGCTAAAATGAAACCCTAAGGTCCTCTTCGTTCTTTCTTCCTCTCGTCCCCCTATAAACCCACGTCCTCCCTCTGGCTTCTCTATCTCTTTTCTCTCTCTAAAACCCTCGTTGTCGCCCAACCTTCTCTAAACCCACACGCCCAGGCGCCCTCCCTCTGTTCTCTCTCTTTTCTCTCTCTAAAATGATTAAAACCCCTCTCTAAACCCGCCCTCCCTTTGTTCTCTCTCAAAAAACTCTCAACCATCTCCAAGACACCAATCCGAAACCCTCTCTTCTTCTTCATCTTCGCTGATTCGCTCGAAAGTCAGAAAGTCGAAAGTCGAAAGTTGAAACCAAATCTTTCTCCAAGCAAAACCCCAAAATTTAGGTATTTTATTCATCTCCCCATTTCTTACTTACTCAAACTAAACCCTAGCATTTATGTAACGTTTTTCTTGCATTGCTTCGATTTTTGTATATATTTTTACATTTTGGCTTCATCTTGCTCGTTTCTTTGATTTATGAGTATTTTTTTGCATATTGGCTTCATCTTGCTCGGTTTATGACTTCTAAGAACCCTAGAAATTTGGATGTTGAAAAGGTTTTAGGTATCATTTTCTGAGATAAAAGTTGAGGAGGTTTGGTTTTTTATTTTGGTCAACTGAGTTTTGAAGAGAAGGAAGGGATTTTGTTCTTATTTCTCTATTTCACAGTCAGAGTTTTTGTTGCAGATTCTGTGTTGAATGGTTGGGACTTGAGATCACTGATTTGGGGATTTTATGGGGGGGAAAAAACCTTTTTGTCATTAGTATTATCAGATTCCTCACATAAATGGGTGTTTTAGTGCTTTGTGATTCTAAGAAACATGGGTTTTGACCAGTGAATCTGTTTGAATTGCTTTCTAGATGTTAAGATAAAACAAAAGGTGTTGCAGATACGTCAACAAAATTAGTGGACGACAAAAAAAATTCTTGTGATTGAGGATTGACTTCTTTGGTGTAAAATATGCATGTTTTGGATAGGGAGTTTTCTTGATTTTTTTTGTATGGGGCCTTGTCCATTCTTGCTAATTTGACCCACGGACTTCAGCATCTTGCTTTCTACAATGTCTTCTTATAACACAGTTCTTCCCACTTTTTATCATTGGAAAAATTAGTGTAAAAATTATAATTTGTGACTCATCTTTAAAGCATTGATCCATGCACACTCATAAGCATTAGTAGGACCAATTAAACAGCATATAGCTGTCACCATTTCATCGCATGATCATTGCTAAGAAAAAACCATAGAAAAATTAGTTGAAATGACAGTCTACAACGAACTCACATATCTCTGAAGCATATACGCATCCATAGTTGCATGTAATTGAATATTTAAAATATAGCATAACATTAAATTGGTCGATATATGCAATCTTAGGTGCTATATAATAAAAATTCAACTAAAGGTACTGGATATAAAACTCGATCTGAATATTGAAGTCCCATGGTCTTTCCTACTTGTGGAAAGTAAAAACCATACTTGTTCTGAAAGGTATGATGCATGAGCCCGTTCTCCCCTTAAAAATGCCGTTGCAGCCTGCAGTTAGATTTTAGAGATATCCTCTGTTACCATACATGCTCTTATTTGTGAGCTTAATGAAACAATCTTTCGACTAAAATGTCATGGATAAGGGGATATTAACGGGTTAGTCAAATTCAATTTAAATTTAATTAGAAATTAATGGGTCACTTAGGACCCATTTCTGTTTTATTCATTCTTATAGGTCAGGTTGGGCAGGGACATTGATGACTTAGAGACCCCTTTTAACTATAATTAGTCCTTGAAGGTGTTTTTTTTTAAATACAAATGTATGACTCTTTTTAAAGCTTGTTCAGTCGCATGAAAATAAACACTAAAAATTATCTGAAATTGAAGCCAAAACATGCCTAAATTTTTAATTAGAACTCCTTAAGAGAGTATGTACCAAGATCAAACATGAATCTTTAGATATAATTATCCTCTAATAGATAACCTTAAATTGGTTCATCGTTGGGAATATGCTCCGTAATCACTGGGAATATGCTCCGATAGCAACTCCCACCTTCAAAATTAGTCCTGTCGCTACCAAAAACTACTGCTATTAGTCTTGCCGCTACAAAAAATTGCCTTAACAGCAAGTCCCGCCAAAACACCTTATTTTTGTAGTGTTGTATGTATACTTGAAGCACTTTTCCATGGGTTTTAAAGGGTTTGCTGTTATTACTATATATGTTGTAATCTTAAAGGAATTCTAGCTTATATTTTTGCATTTCTCTTTCTGTGCATTGGCTTGATTATTGGTTCTCAAACTTCATATATGTAATATCCCGAAAAAATTAAGCGTTGAACTTTGACCTCGAGATCCGTGCCCGACTGGTCATGGGTTTGACCAAGTGATGGTCAAACAGTGGACTCATGAAGTTATGTACTAAGGTGAGATTAGTGTGACCTAAGTGTAGAGTATGGTGCTAAGTTACAGTCACATACACCTATCTCTGGTGTATGTGTTTAACACACAAGCGGGAGAGCAAATATAAGGGTTTAATAACCCTATTTCCCTTTGGTTTGAGCTATTGAAGAGAGAGTTAAGAAGAGAGAGAGAAAAGTAAGGAGGAGTTATGAGGGCTAGAGATTAATGCAAATCAAGAGGAGGATGGAGCATTGATTGAAGGATTCAACGCGTTAGGATGGTTGAAACGAAAAGCTGGAACCCTAGCCATTCCAACCTGGATCTTGATCAATTTGAGGATTCATTGAAGGTGAGTTTTAAATTAATGTAATGCATAGAGTGTGAATGATTAAATTCTATCAAATATGCTTAGAAGGATAGATTAAAGGCATAGGAGAGAAATGATAAAGATCTAGAAGAACAGCTCGAAAGGGGGCTGAATCTGGCCAAATCGATTAATCGAAATTGGAGTTCGATTAATCGATTTCGGCCCAAAAGTTGAAAAGTGATGAAAGCTCGATTTCGATTAATCAAATTGGATTTTGATTAATCCATTTGAATTTTGATTAGTCGATTTGGAAATTGACTAATCGACTGGGTACCTCCAGTGGCTGAAGAAATCGACTAATCGAGTTTGGAAATTGATTAATCGATTTTGGATTTCGATTAATCGATTTGGGATCGACTAATAGATTTTAGAAGTTTGACCACTCGATTTAAGAATCAACTGCTTTATGTTGGAGACTTTGATTAATCGATTTGAGTTTCGATTAATCAATTTTGGGAATCAATTAATCGAATTATATTTCGATTAATCGATTTTGGAAATCGATTTTGACAGTTTTGCTTAACTTTCTAAGTTTTCTTTGAGATTCATGGAGGGTCCAGGACCTTCTTCATTACATCTTTAATGATGTATTACATGTATTGTGATGTAGCATAGGTGGTACGTGTGAAAGCGAGCACAAGGAGTTGTGTGGGACTTTGATGCTTGGACCATCAGAGAATTGAGGTAGGGAACACCTTGAACATGCACTTTAATTTCAAGAGCATGTATGTAGTGATATAATTATCAAATTTGAAGTTGTTTTAATTATGAAAAGTTTTGTGAAAATGGGTGCGTGTGTGACTCCAAGAATGTGATAAAAGCATCTGTGTGATGCAAGTAATTAAGAACAATAATCTAATGAGATTGAGACATCCCCAGGGGATGAGAAAGTAATAAAGGCATCAGGTGTGATGTTGGTATGTATAGATCCCAGGAATGTATACATAGGATTGAATAATTACTGTTGAGGCCTAACTGATATAAGATAGCACACTTACACGGTGAACAACTATATGTAAAGCACATGTTATTTTTGTTATTTGAGGTTTGATAGGATACCCCACCGACGTGGTGGGATACCCACGACTTACGCGGCAGGATATCCGTGACCGGTACGGCGGCGAATCCGTACACCAGTATGAAGGTTTATCCGTAACCGTAAGTACATCCCAGGGATGTTGTGTGATATTTAATCCCGCCGCCTAGTGAGAAAGGGGCTTGGTTCGTATTCCCAGGGAATATATTTTTACAACTGTCTAATTAGATGACGATGAAGGGTATCTCATCGGGGCTCGATACTATATTGCTCAGGGATTACTTAAGTTGAAGATTTAAGTTTTACTTTAGGCCTGTTCAGTGTCATTCATGATAAATCAACAGTAAAGTAAGACATGCTAACTATCAGTAAACTTGAATGCAATTCATCAGATTTAAACTGTTTTCTTCAAAAGCATAGACACATCATGCTTAGAGTATCATGGAATATATGTGAGTTTTAACTTAAATTTTTATTGTGTTTGTTCCCTATTGAGCTAGGATGTAGCTCACCCTTTAGACTATACGTCGTAGGTCCATTGATAGCAGCTGTAGAGGCTTCGGGAGACGTAGATCCGGGTGATTTGGATTACATGCCTGGAGACGAGTTGGAGCCTCCACCCGAGGACTTCTTCTAGGAGACTCTGCTGTATACTTTGATAGAGAGTCAGTTTTGAGAGCAGATTGTACATCTTGGTATGTCGAGCCTTTATTTTGTTGAACATGTAATTAAATTGAATTATTCTTTTGGCGAACCATCTGGGGTGATCTGTTTATCACCGATGGTTCGGGTCAGTTCTCTGTTCATGAAGCGGTATGAAAGTAGAACTGTCTTTTGCATATGCCAGTTGGGCATATTAACTGTTTCCGCTTTATGAGATTATTTGCTTTAATTATTTAATTTGTGCTTGATATATCAATGTTCCGTGTACAGTTTTTGGGCACTGCCTGGAGGATCGTGCTGATGGCACGGGTTTCGGGGTGCCGAAATCCGGGCTGTCACAATATAGGTGATTTATATTTTGGATGCTATATTAAGCCTTATAATTAATAAAAAATCATAATAACACCATAATTTCATTAGAGTTAGTATTAGGTAAGTAGTCCGAGTGTTAGGTGACCTGTAAATGCAAATTCAAAAAACCCCGCATCCAAAATCGACCCAATAACCAAAATTCATTACAGATGTAATCAAAGTTTTTTTTTTTTATCAATAATGGTGAAATTTTATTGAGAAAAAAACTATACAAAATCATAAAAACATTCAAAACCATAGAATAAAGCAAGAACCCAAAATATAGTTACTTACATGGTAGTTTGGCCAAATGTGGCCATAATAGCATATAAGTAACTATGTGCCCAATGTATCCAGCAACTTAGAGAAGAAGGGATTTGCCCAATATGGCAAACAACTTAGAAAGAAGAAGAGTACATGATAATGGTGAATTTGACTTAATCATCAATATCGCCGAGTCTCCGATCTCTAAGATTGTATCGAATCGGTCCATCTTGAACCGATGCATATCGGCCAAGACAAATACGTTATTGGGTATCTTTCCTTCTTGGCCTACTGCGACTGCTGTTGGTAGGTTGCACATGATGGGAATAGGGTAGGTTGTTTTTTAATAGATTGGGAATAGGGTAGGTTGCACTAAGAAAAGATTCTAAATAAGAGTACCTTTAAATCCATCACCCAATCTTTGAGTTCACCCATGTTGGAACACATTGAATTCATTGAATCATATGATGGAAATTTTTTATCGTCTCAATCTTTCACATGATGGATCTTGAGATCATGGGCGTACCATCAGATGGTTATTTTTTATTTCATGTGGTACACACCCAAAAAAGTGACCTTAAAATCAATATTGAGCTTGCACATGATGTTAAGGTCAAGTGTTTAATCTCGATAATCCTCCCCATCATGTGACAGCCCGGATTTCGGCACCCCGAAACCCGTGCCATCAGCACGATCATCTTGACCGTGCCCCTTAACTATGCACGGAACACTGGTATATCAAGCATAAAAAGAAATAAGAACAACTTGCGGAATTTAAATCTAATTAGAAATACTTTTCAAAGGACAGTTCTACCCTCATGCCTCTGCATGAAGGGAGAACCGATCCGAACCATCGATGATATGAATCATCACAGATGGTTCGCCCCAAAGGAATAATCCAAACTCTATACATATACATGTTTTCACAAAATAAAGGCTTGACATACCAAGCCGTACAATCTCTACTCAAAACTCCTCAAAGTAGCACAACGGAGTCCTCTAGAAGAAGTCCTCTGGAGGTGGCTCCAACTCCTCACGCAAAGAAAGTCCCACTCACGGATCGTCCCAAACCTCGGCAAAATGCTACTAATGGACTCATGACGATAGTCTATAGGGTGAGCTACATCCTAGCCCAATAGGGAACAAACATCGAACATATAAGTTATAACTCACATATATTCTATGATATACCATGCATGATGTACCTATGCAGTTGTTGGTAAAACAGTTAAAAGCATTCGTTTTACTGTTGATTTCTTATGTTTTCATTTACTCATGAAAAATGCTGAAAAGGCCTAAAGCAAAACTTAAACTTTCAACTTAAGTAATCCCCGAGCAATATAGCATCGAGCCCCGATGAGCTACCCTTCATCGTCATCTATATAGATAGTTTTAATGTATTCCCGAATACCATATAGTACCCAAGCCCCTTTCCCCTGGGGATTGGTGGCGGGGTTTCACTTGTCTCAATCAACACCCCTGGGGTGTGCTTACTATGTACGGATAAGCCTCCGCACTGGCCTACGGTTTCGCCGCCGTATCGGTCACGGATATCCTGCCGTGTCAGTCGTGGATATCCCGCCACGTCGGTGGGGTAACCTAAGGAACCTCAAATAACAAAAATATCGGTGCCTTACATATAGTTATTCACCGTGTAAGTGTGCTATCTTATATCAGTTAGGCCCTATCAAACATGATTCAATCTGTGGATACATCCCTGGGATGTATCCATTAACTTGCATCACACCTGATGCTCTTATCTCTTTACTTCTTCATCCCCTGGGGATGGCTCATTCGTTTACTCTTATGAATGTCACACACACACACTTTTCACAATTCTTTGAGCAGTAAAAATAATTGAATTGAAATTTATATCACTACATACATGCTCTTGTAAAATAAAGTACATGTTCAAGGTGTTCCCTACCTCAAGTCTTCACTTGTTCAATGCATCAAGGTCCCACGTGGCTCCTTGTGCACTAGCTCACACGTACCACCTATGGTACCACACAATGTAAAACACATCACAAGGGATGCAATAAAGAAGGTATAAGATCCTCCAAGAATCTTAAAGTCAAACCTAAAAGTCAACAAAATTTATCCCAGTCGATTAATCGAATCCAAATCGATTAATCGAACTTGGTTCGATTAATCGATTTCCAAAATCGATTAATCGAAGGTCAATATCGATTAATCGAAGTAATTTCGATTAATCGAAATTCTCCTTTTCGCAAAGTAAACTCACTGTTCGAACAGTCGAGTTTCCGTTCGATTAATCGAATCCAGTTTCGATTAATCGAAATCTTCTTTTCGCAAAGAACACTTACTATTCGAACAGTTCGAGTTTCCATTCGATTAATCGAATTCTGTTTCGATTAATCGAATTCTTCTGTTCGCAAAGTTCTCTTACAATTCGAACAGTTCGAGTTTCTATTCGATTAATCGAATTCAGTTTCGATTAATCGAATCTCTCCTTTTCGCAAAGTACACTTACTGTTCGAACAGTTGACTTTCACAAGTCGATTAATCGATCCCAATTCGATTAATCGAAAACTAAATCGATTAATCGAAATCCCATTTCGATTAGTCGATTTTTCCTTAAATCATTTCCTCCAACCCTTGGGGTCCACTGGAGGTTCCCAGTCGATTAATCGATTTTCAAATCGATTAATCGAAATCCAAATTCGATTAATCGAAATCCAATTCGATTAATCGAAATCGTGTCTTCTGACCTTTCAACTTCCTGGCCAATTTCGATTAATCGAAACCCAATTTCGATTAATCGAAATTGTCAGATTCAGCCCTTTTCGAGCTGTTCTTCCCAATCTTTTTCCCACACTTTTTTCCTCTATTTTTCTAAGCCATTATCCTATGATCTAACCCACATTTAACCACAACTTAACCCCTATGATCTATGCATCTTATTTACAAAAATTTACCTTGGATAGATCTCAAGTTGATTTCAAATCTAGGGTTGGAAGGCTAGGGTTCCAGCTTTAGCTTTTTCAGCGGATCCCTTGCGTTGAATCGGCCTCTTTAATACTTGGATCCTTCCTTCCTCAGCTAGCCTTTACTCCTTGCATTAATCACTCTTTTTACTCTCTCTCTCTTCTTTACTCTCCTTCAACAACCCAAAATACCCATCTAGGGTTATTAAACCCTTTTTATCCCTCTCTTAGTTTGTGTGTTGAGCACATGCACCTCAATAGGTATATGCGACTTCATATTTACAACACACACCACGAATTCACTCAAGCTATCACATCTCGTCCGTTCACCACATCCTATGCTAACTCTTGATCTCCTGATTGGTCAAACTTGTGACCAATCGGGCACGGATCCCGAGGTCATAGTTTTGCGTGATTTTTTTCGGGCTATTACATCCTCCCCACCTTGGGAATTTTCGTCCCCGAAAATCACCCAACGGTGTGGTGGTGTGCATGCTCTCCCCCCCCCCCCCCCGCACACTCGGAGGTGAGGTGGTTCATTTTTACCCATACGTATCTAAGTCTCCACACATTCACACAATACAATCATGGAAGTAAAATGTAACAAAATTTAACAATTTATATAAAAAGCTTTCTTTGTATTAAGGATTGAAGATTTTGTTACAATGCCAATAAGTTGGCGTACAATATAAACTACAGGTATAAATCAAAATACAAAATACATAGACGACTCAAACAAATTCCCCCTGTCAGTCCGATCGGGTGCAGGATCGGTGGGTCTGCAGGAGCTGCTCTGGGATGTGGAGGGAACCGTCTGGTGGGATGGAAGACTGGTCCTCTATGGAAGGCGGTCGTCCGCCCACTCTTCTTCATGCCCAACATATCCATGTAGGTGGGGGTAGATGAATGGAGGGTGTGAAACATGAGGAAATCAATCCTCCTGCTCATCCTCACGTTATTTGCGTCCATTCTGGCCAGACTGCTCTCTATGGTAGGATCGGATGGAGGCACGGTGTAGGATGAGGTGGGAGTCGCGGGCGCGGAGTGTGCAGGTGGTGTCGGCGTGTGGCTGGTGTGTGGGAGGGAACCCTCTCCACAGATGGCTCTGCTGCGGCAGGGTGTGCCCCACCCTCAAGTGGGTCCTGCTGAGGTGGTGGGGTGGTGACGGTGCTACAGCTGCCGCTGTCTTTGGGGGCCGGCTGGGCGGAGCGGGACCCGGAGCTGGTAGGGTCCGCTTCAATAGGTTGTAGCTACGGGTCCATGAAGACTTGGTGAACGTCTTCACGCGATCCGTAGCCCTCACCTCGTGGGGTGAAATAGTGTAGGAGGGCTCGTCAGAGTAGCACTCCAACATGCTCGAGATGAGCCGAGCATACGGCATCTTCTCCTTGGGCCGCATGTTGCCCTTCATCAGTTTAGTCTTGATGTACCGCATCCCCTCAAGGATGACCATGGTAGCATCAAACCATCGGCCATGTAAGGCGCGTAAAGTGCATGTTGCACTTTATCCACGCCCGTGTCGTGGCGCATCGGGTAAAGGTTGCATTTTATTATGGAGTCGAGCATCCACATGTAGGGTGGAAGATCGACCCTCTTGATGGACGTGCCCGACCCCTTCTTCCCGTTGGTCATGCGAGTCATGACCTCTTCAAAACGGGGTTCCTTTTCAAAGGGTGGAAATAGGGTAGTTTCGGGAGTAAAGTCGAGGTAGCATTCAAGCACCTCATGTATGTGCCGACGAGTGATCGTATAGAGGCGACGCTCGATCTTGGTTACGGTACCATCGCCGCTCGGGCCCTTGGCTAGCCCTTGGTAGAACAACCCCACCAATCTAGGGTAATAGGAACCCCGGATTGGTTTGAGAAGGTTGCCGAGTCCGGCACTGGTTAGGTAGTTCTGAGCCCATTGGGTCTCGCCCGGTAAATCGGGATTTGTGAATAGGGTAGGGTCAATGGTGTATTCGACCTCAAAGGTCTTGGCAGCCCACCACTCGTTTGGTTGCTCCACGTTGGTGGGTGGTGGTGGCATGGGGGTGGATTCGCGGGAAGACTCGCGCGTAGATGCGCTCGTCGAACCGGAGGTGGTCTCCGATTCCGACGGTGGTGGAGTCCTCACCGGCGATGGGGTAGGTGGTGGTGGCGGCGTTCTTACGCCTAACCAAGAACTTGAGGTTGCCTTCTTCGAAGACAAACGGGTTTTGGGCGGCATTTTCACTAAACTAGGGTTTATCTACTTCAAATGAAAGAAAAAGTTCGATTCTAGGGTTTACCGTGGTTTTCAAAGGCGAATACGGTAGATTGTGGGCGCGAATCGACGGAAAATCGAACCCTAGTCCGGTCGGATAGTTGGAGAAGAAGAAGGAAGTCAAACGCCCAAAGTCCTAAGCTCAAATGATTTCGAATGGGGAATGAAATCCCCAACTCATATATATAGGCCTCGGCTCGATTAATCGAAATTCTATTTCGATTAATCGAAATTTAAAACTAGGTTAAGCCGCGTAAAATCGATTAATCGATTTCCCAAATCGATTAATCGAAAGTCAAATTCGATTAATCGAAAATATTTCGATTAATCGAAATCGTGTCTGTTTAAAATTTCAAATTTTTAAGCTCACTGGCGCTTGCCAGTCGATTAATCGAAATCCATTTCGATTAATCGAAATCCATTTCGATTAATCGAAATTCCAAAATCGATTAATCGAATTTAGTTTCGATTAATCGAAATCGGGCTATAACTTCAACTTTTTCTAAACTTTCTTAAGTATTCGATTAATCGAAATCCATTTCGATTAATCGAAATTCCAAAATCGATTAATCGAACTCACTTCGATTAATCGAAATTGTCCATTTGACTTTAACATCTCTCAAGTCCTCTAAGTAACTCGATTAATCGAAATTCCAATTCGATTAATCGAATTACAAAATCGATTAATCGAAATTATAATTCGATCAATCGAAACTTCATTCTATGTATATTCTAACTCAAATTTTTCATTTCCAGTCACTGGCACATGCCAGTCGACTAATCGAACAAGATCGATTAATCGAAATTCCAAATCGATTAATCGATTTGAAATTCGATTAATCGATTTTGCCCAGTTTCTACAGAATTTAAATCTCTTTGTTTCTTTTCTTATTTTTGACAATTCATGACAGATTGGATTAAAATTTCCATTGAATTACAAGTATAGTGGAGATTTCACAACACGTTTGTGGTTTACATTGCACTTTCACGTCGTTGGAAACAAGGCTGGATATTGTTCTTTCACATCGGCCTCTCGTTCCCAAGTAGCCTCTTCTTTTGGATGATTGTTCCACCGAACAAGCACTAAGGGAATCACTTTAGTGCGCAGTATTTGCTCTTTTCGATCCAGAATCTCCACTGGTTCCTCTATCATGCTCATGTCCTCACACATCTCTATAGGTTGCTTTCCTAACACATGAGACGGATCATTCACGTATTTTCTGAGCATCGATATGTGGAAGACATTATGTACTCGATCAAATAGCGGTGGTAAACTAATGCGATATGCAACTTCACCTATTCGTCCCAAAATTTCAAATGGTCCAACATAACGTGGACTTAACTTCCCCCTCTTGCCAAATCGCATTACACCTTTCATAGGTGACACCTTCACAAACACATGCTCGCCCACTTTGTAGTCAACACTAGTCCGCTTCACATCGGCGTAACTTTTCTGTCTACTCTGTGCTGTCTTCAACCTTTCTCTGATAATTCGGACAACGGTGGCGTTGTCTTCAAGCAGTTTTGGTCCTAATACAAATTTCTCACCTGTTTCCTCCCAATTCAGAGGTGACTTGCATCGTCGTCCATACAGAGCTTCATACGGTGCCATGCCAATGCTCGCTTGAAAAGCTGTTGTTATATCTAACTCGAGCATCGGTAGATACTCATCCCAAGATCCTTGCATATCAAGCATGCAAGCTCGAGCATGTCTTCTATCACTTGATTCACCCGCCTGTCGCCCATCGCTTGAGGATGGAAAGCTGAACTAAAGTCTAGTCGAGTTCCCATTCCTTCTTGAAATTTCTTCCAAAACTTGGACGTATATAGTGGATCACGATCTGAAATGATGCTGCTTGGAATCCCGTGTAATCTTACAATCTCCTTCATGTATAATTCTGCCAGTCTTCCTGCAGTATATGTGGTATTATACGCAAAAAGTGCTGCCGATTTGGTCAATCGGTCTATGACCCAAATGGCATTGTGTCTCTTAGCAAGACGGGTAATCCAACAATGAAATCCATTGAGATCGATTCCCACTTCCATTCCGGTATTCGTAAAGGTTGCAATAGTCCCGCAGGATGTCTATGATCAACCTTCACTTGCTGACAAGTCAAACATCGTGACACATACTCGGCCACGTCTTGTTTCAGTCCTCTCCACCAGTAATTCTTTTTTCAAATCTTGGTACATTTTGGTGCTACCTGGTGGATCGCATAATTTGACTTATGAGCTTCATCAAGAATTGTTCGTCTTAGATCGGCATTATCCGGGATGCATAGACGGCCTTTAAACAACAAAGAACCATCTTCTTTTTCTGAGAAGTCCGACCTGATGCCTTCATTCACGTCTTGATAAATCTTCGTTAATGTCGGATCCTTCATCTGTAGATCGTGGATATGCTCAAATATCACTGGCTTTACTGATATATGTTAGCCAAAAGGATCCAAAGGTCCTTTGACTTAATGTTCGCGATCATAGAATGCCGTGTCTTCCAATAATTTCCATCGGTGCATACCCAAAATCAAGGAAGCTAACCGAAATGAACCTTTTCGACTCAATGCATCGCCACTACATTCGCCTTGGATGGTATTGTATAGAGCAATCGTAGTCCTTGAGGAATTCCATCCATCTACTTGCCTCATATTGAGCTCCTTCGTGTGAACAGATATCGGAGGTTTATGATCGGTGAAAATTTCAAATGTTTCACCATACAAGTAGTGTCTCCAAATTTTCAAATAAAAAATGACCGCCGCCAGCCCAAGTCATGAGTCGGGTAATTTTTCGTGTTCTTTCAACTGCCTTGATCCGTAAGCTATCACCTTCTTGTTTTGGTTGAGCACACAACCAAGGCCATTGTATGACGCGTCATTGCAGACATCGTATCCTCCATCGTCTCAAGGAATTGCCAATTCGTTTGAGTTCTTGAAAACTCTTCTCGCATGCCTCACTCCACTCAAACCTTGAATCTTTACGTGTCGCCTTTGTGAGAGGTCCCGATATTTTTGAAAACCCTCAACGAAACGTCGATAATAGCCTGCTAAGCCCGTAAAACTTGACATCCGTCACCGCCTTTGGTTGCTCCCATTTAACTCGCTTCTATCTTTCGGATCTACCGTGACGCCGTGTGCTTGAGGCGACATGTCCCAAAAGCTAACTTCTTCCAACCAAAACTCACACTTCATCGAAGTTTGGCGATAATTGGTGTTCACGTAGCGTTTGTAGAGCAATCCTCAAGTGTTCTTCGTGTTCTGTCTTGGATTTGGAGTATATTAGTATATCATCAACGAACACTACCACACAGGAGTCCAAGTGTGGTTTAAACACTCGGTTCATCAGATCCATAAATGACGCTGGGGCATTCGTTAATCCAAACGGCATCACAAGGAATTCATAGTGTCCATACCGTGTCCGGAAAGCTGTCTTCTGTATGTCCTCTGCCTTGACTCGCAACTGATGATAACCAGATCTTAGGTCGATCTTGGAAAAATACCTTGCTCCTTGCAGTTGGTCGAATAGATCGTCAATTCTAGGCAAAGGGTATCGGTTCTTCACGGTGAGTTTGTTCAATTGTCGATAGTCAATGCATAGTCGCATTGACCCATCTTTCTTCTTGACAAATAAGACCGGTGCTCCCCATGGAGATACACTTGGTCTAACAAACCCCTTGTCCATCAGCTCTTGTAGTTGTTCCTTCAACTCCTTTAACTCGGGCCGAGCCATTCTATAAGGCGCCAAATAGGCTCCGCTCTCGTGTTAAGTCAATGCGAATTCTACCTCTCTTTCTGGAGGTAATCCAGGCAATTCTTCTGGAAACACGTCAGCGAAGTCTCGCACAACTGCTATCTCAAAAATGACGTTCTTTTCTTCCTTGTCCTCCTTTAAGAACGCTAAGTATCCACTGCAACCCTTTCTGATCATCTTTTCTCTGCCGAGATCAAGGGTACGTATGACGACCTCCTTGAAACCGAAATGATCTTCTTGTGTTGGGTCTGAAAATGACTACCTTGTTCTTGCAATCAATGGTCGCACAATGCTGCGCCAACCAGTCCATGCCAAGGATCACATCAAACCCTTGCATGTCTAACAGTACCAACTTTGCTTCCAATTCATGCACTTCTAAGTCTTGAACTGCTACGACGATGGATTTGCAAGCTAACTCCGTGTCTACTAACTCTCCAAATGAATAGACACGAGATAGGACGAAATCCAACGCGTCTCGAACGATCTTCATCTTCTTAGCAAAACGTGGAGTGATTTAATGAGTGGGTAGACCCGGGTCTATCAACACTGAAAGGCCATGTCTAAATACACTTCCCTTTTCATACATAGTTAAAGTACCTATAATATATATACACATACATACAGGAATTTACACATCAAAATGCACTCTCAGTTCATATTAAAAGAATCTACACTATTCCTAATGCATGCACCCTTTCCATCTAAAATTCTTTATGAAACGAAAAAAAATTTTTTGTAATAAAATAAAATTTCTCACCTTGGATGACGTCGTGCACATTCCCTGCTTCCTGAGCAGTGACTGCATAGGCTCTCCCCCTAACAATCGGCTTCCTTGCTTGAATGGGTCGTTGTGCTGTAACTGAAGCCGTCTTGCCCTTGTCTGTCTCGGGGCAATCCTTGATCATGTGGCCCACCTTGCCACATCGAAAACAACCTCTAGTTCGATTCTGGCCTATAGTCCTATCGGCTTGCCACATCCGCACACGTCTCTCGAGGTGCGGAAGATACTGACGAGAACCACGTGTGATAGTGGCACCCGATGACATGGCGAGGCTCTCATAGCGAATAGGTCTCCCACGCAAGTAATGGAAACCGCTGTTGGTGTTGTTGTTGCTGTTGTTGCGCCGGTCTCCCAGAGCCTCACTGAAACTGCGGTCTCTGACTCTGACACACGAACCTCGGCTTTTTATTCGCCGGTTCGTAGTTCCCCATCCTTCCGTGGTCAAGTCCTCTCTGCTGCTCTCTCTGTCTATATCTGCTCGTGTTCTCCTCTTCTACAACCAATGCTTTGCTCATGACCTCTTCATAGGTCCTCGGTTGAAATGGAGCTCGCCTCCCTAACCTCGGGCTTCAAACCTTCGAAACCTCTTGGACTTCATCACTTGAGACGTGTCCGAGCAAAACGGGCAAGTCGTAGAAACTCTACCCCGTATTCTCTCACGGTCATTCTCCCTTGTACTAACTGCAGGAATTGTATCTCTAATTGGTTCCTCACCACTTCTGGAAAATATTGTTTGTTGAACTCCTCAACAAACTCCTCCCAAGTCCATGGCAACTGGGTCTCTCGAGCCCGAGTCCAGATCACGGACTACCACCAAGGGCCAGCCTCCCCATCCAACATGTAAGCTGCCCATCTTACACTCTCATCTTGCGTGCAAGTTAGCACGCTAAAAACTTTCTCCATTTCCATCAGCCAATTCTCAGCGGCCATTGTGTCAAATGAAGGAGGTCTCATCCTTCTAAACTCAGAAAAGATGAGGGCACAGTAACGCAGTCCTCAGTGGTGTGGTGTAGGTGGTCAGTTCTCTTGACGATGAGCCGCAAAGGATGTCGCTTGTTGTGCCATGGCACCGCCATAGTCTCCATAGTGTGCATCATCCTTTGCTCCTCTCTATCTTCTTGTCTTTCTCTCAATCTTTCTTGCTCTCTTAGATCTTGATCCACGATGATCTCGATCCTCTTCCTCATGTCGCTCACACTCGCTTCGGGCCTCGTTACCTCCTAAAGGCACTCTATTGGTAGGAGAGATGAAATCATCTCCACTCATGAAACTCCTTTGATGGCCTCCCTTGGTCGGCCTCTCCTCTAGTCGACATTTGCGCATTTGAAACTAAAGTTTAGAGCGAAGCCCCTATGTTCACGACGAAGAACCCTTGTCGAATTGCTAAAAGAAAAGGCTTTGATACTAATCGGTGATGTTCGGATTTCGCATTCAAACCCGTGCCATCAAGACGATCATCTTGACCGCGTGCCCTTAACTATGCACCAACACCGGTATATCAAGCATAAAAAGAAATAAGAACAACTTATGAATTTAAATCTAATTAGAAATACTTTTCAAAGGACGTTCTACCCTCATGCCTCGCATGAAGGAGAATCCGATCCAACCATCGATGATATGAATCATCACAGATGGTTCGCCCCAAAGGAATAATCCAAACTCTATACATATACATGTTTTCACAAAATAAAGGCTTGACATACCAAGCCGTAATCTCTACTCAAAACTCCTCAAAGTAGCACAAGAGTCCTCTAGAAGAAGTCCTCGAGGTGGCTCCAACTCCTCACAACAGAAGTCCGACGGATCGGCGTCCCTGAAACCTCGGCAATGCTACTAATGGACTCGCGACGTATAGTCTATAGGGTGAGCTACATCCCTAGCCCAATAGGGAACAAACACCGAACATATAAGTTATAACTCACATATATTCTATGATATACCATGCATGATGTAACTATGCAAATTGTTGATAAAAGCTTAAAATTAGATTTCTTTATGTTTTCATTTACTCATGAAAAATCTTTGAAAAGGCCTAAAGCAAAACTTAAACTTTCAACTTAAGTAATCCCGAGCAATATAGCATCGAGCCCCGATGAGCTACCCTTCATCGTCATCTATATAGAAGCTTTAATGTATTCCCCGGGAATATCATATAGTACCCAAGCCCTTTCCCCCGGGATTGGTGGCGGGGTTTCACTTGTCTCAATCAACACCCACGGGTGTGCTTACTACTGGATAAGCCTCACAGGCCCTACGGTTTCGCCGCCGTATCGGTCACGGATATCCTGCCGTGTCAGTCGTGGATATCCCGCCACGTCGGTGGGGTAACCTAAGGAACCTCAAATAACAAAAATATCGGTGCCTTACATATAGTTATTCACCGTGTAAGTGTGCTATCTTATATCAGTTAGGCCCTATCAAACATGATTCAATCTGGATACATCACCTCGATGTATCCATTAACTTGCATCACACCGATGCTCTTATCTCTTTACTTCTTCATCCCCACAGGGATGGCTCATTCGCTTTTCTTATGAATGTCACACACACACTTTTCACAATTCTTTGAGCAGTAAAAATAATTGAATTGAAATTTATATCACTACATACATGCTCTTGTAAAATAAAGTACATGTTCAAGGTGTTCCCTACCTCAAGTCTTCACTTGTTCAATGCATCAAGGTCCCACGTGGCTCCTCGTGCACTAGCTCACACGTACCACCTATGGTACCACACAACAGGTAAAACACATCACAAGGGATGCAATAAAGAAGGTATAAGATCCTCCAAGAATCTTAAAGTCAAACCTAAAAGTCAACAAAATTTATCCCAGTCGATTAATCGAATCGTAATCGATTAATCGAACCTGGTTCGATTAATCGATTTCCAAAATCGATTAATCGAAGGTCAATATCGATTAATCGAAGTAATTTCGATTAATCGAAATTCTCCTTTTCGCAAAGTAAACTCACTGTTCGAACAGTCGAGTTTCCGTTCGATTAATCGAATCCAGTTTCGATTAATCGAAATCTTCTTTTCGCAAAGAACACTTACTATTCGAACAGTTCGAGTTTCCATTCGATTAATCGAATTCAGTTTCGATTAATCGAATTCTTCTGTTCGCAAAGTTCTCTTACAATTCGAACAGTTCGAGTTTCTATTCGATTAATCGAATTCAGTTTCGATTAATCGAATCTCTCCTTTTCGCAAAGTACACTTACTGTTCGAACAGTTGACTTTCACAAGTCGATTAATCGATCCCAAATCGATTAATCGAAAACTAAAATCGATTAATCGAAATCCCATTTCGATTAGTCGATTTTTCCTTAAATCATTTCCTCCAACCCTTGGGGTCCACTGGAGGTTCCCAGTCGATTAATCGATTTTCAAATCGATTAATCGAAATCCAAATTCGATTAATCGAAATCCAATTCGATTAATCGAAATCGTGTCTTCTGACCTTTCAACTTCCTGGCCAATTTCGATTAATCGAAACCCAATTTCGATTAATCGAAATTGTCAGATTCAGCCCTTTTCGAGCTGTTCTTCCCAATCTTTTTCCCACACTTTTTCCTCTATTTTTCTAAGCCATTATCCTATGATCTAACCCACATTTAACCACAACTTAACCCCTATGATCTATGCATCTTATTTACAAAAATTTACCTTGGATAGATCTCAAGTTGATTTCAAATCTAGGGTTGGAAGGCTAGGGTTCCAGCTTTAGCTTTTTCAGCGGATCCCTTGCGTTGAATCGGCCTCTTTAATACTTGGATCCTTCCTTCCTCAGCTAGCCTTTACTCCTTGCATTAATCACTCTTTTTACTCTCTCTCTCTCTTCTTTACTCTCCTTCAACAACCCAAAATACCCATCTAGGGTTATTAAACCCTTTTATCCCTCTCTTAGTTTGTGTGTTGAGCACATGCACCTCAATAGGTATATGCGACTTCATATTTACAACACACACCACGAAATCACTCAAGCTATCACATCTCGTCCGTTCACCACATCCTATGCTAACTCTTGATCTCCTGATTGGTCAAACTTGTGACCAATCGGGCACGGATCCCGAGGTCATAGTTTTGCGTGATTTTTTTTCGGGCTATTACACATCACGTGATCACTTAAATGATTAGGTGAGGGGTGGTGCCGAGATTATAATCTCAGCATTTTCTCTGCCTCACTTGATCACTTATGGATAGTTGTTTCCAATGTAGGGATATCAAGGATGATCATAGAATTATGTATCTTCTTATTTAACTAACTAATCTCATATTGTCTTACGGTGTATTTTTATTTGTAGAAGATGTCTTCGACAATTCCAAACAAAGAGTGGATGGCTATGGAAAATCGCATGACTAAAGAATACATGGAAGGAGTCCGATCCTTTATTTCATTCGCAAAACAAAATAAGATGTTGATTGATATTTTTGTCCTTGTGTCAACTGTCGTAACCTTAGAAAGCATAACTTAGAAGTCATATCAGAGCATTTAATTTGTGATGGCATAGATAAGTCATACACAACATGGAACTATCACAGGGAACAGTTTCTGAAAACTAAGGTCATCGTTGGGGCTCCCAGTACATCCACTAGTAACCAAAATGAAAATACATCCACAAGACTAACAGATATGTTGGATGACACATTTGGATGTGTTCGTCCTGAAGACCTAGATGCATGCTTAAATGAAGCTCATGATAAAGAGGATGATCAAACACCACATGAATTACAAGAGAATATGGAGTACGATAAGTTGATGAAATATGCATTAGAACCCCTGTATCCTTCATGTCAACCCAATCATACGAAATTGTCAATCACAATTGAGTTGTTGAGCATGAAGGCTAGACATCAATGGTCTAATAATAGCTTCACGGAGTTACTGAATCTGATAAAAAAAATTCTTCCAGAAGAAAATACTCTGTCGGATAGCACTTACAATTCGAAGAAGTTAATCAAGTCATTGCGTCTGAAGCAAGAAATTATTCATGCATGCCCCAACGACTGCATATTATACTGGAGAGATCATGCAAATAAGGACAAATGCCCTACATGTAATCAGAGTAGATGGAAACCAATGGATCCTTCGAAGCCGAAGACTAAACAATTACCATGGAAGAAGTTACAATATTTTCCATTATCTCAAAGGCTGCAAAGAATATATAGTGTTCCGTGGATTGTAGAGCAAATGAGATGGCATGCAATGTCAGTTGAAAATGACAATTACATGCGTCATCCTGTGGATTCTTCATGTTGGAAATCAATCAATGTTCGTTGGAATGACTTTTCTTTAGAGATGTGTAATGTTCGTCTAGGACTTGCAACAGATGGATTTAATCCCTTTGAGAACAAAAACAATTCTTATAGTTGTTGGCCCATTATAATTGTTCCTTACAATCTTCCTCCGTCTTTGTGCATGCGAAAGGAATTTACAATGCTAACACTATTGATTCCTGGCCCAAAAAGTTATGGTCATGAAATTGATATCTACTTACAGCCATTGATAGCAGAGTTGACTGAATTATGGTATACCGGTGTCGAAACTTATGACTCGTATACAAAGTCTAGCTTCAATATGAAAGCAATTTTATTGTGGGCTATACACGATTTTTCAGCATATGGCCATCTTTCAAGTTGTAGGACATCAGGACATTATGGTTGTCCTGTTTGCAGTGAAGGAGTTGATTCAGTATGGTTATCACATGGGAAGAAATTTGCTTACATGGGCCACAGAAGATTTCTTACAGATCTAAGTCATCCTTTTAGGACACAAAAGTCATAGTTTAATGGGAAGGAAGAACATGCAAAACATCCACGTCATTTGAGAGGTTCTGAAGTACTAGGCAAAATGGAAACTATTCAGACCAACTTCGGAAAGGTAGCAGGAAAGAAGAGAAAGAGGTCCACGATTGAGAATAATGCATGGTCAAAGCGATCAATCTTTTATGACTTACCATATTGGAAGGTAATAAATAAAATATTTTATTATATTAATGTGATCTCTTATGTACATCCCTTGAATACTAACATAAATTCTTTATATGTGTAGGATCTACCAATTCATCATAATTTGGATGTAATGCATATAGAAAAAAATATTGCAGAAAACTTAATTGTAACTATTATGGACACAAAGGGAAAAACTAAGGATGGTAGTGAAGCCCGTTTTGATCTCAAGGATATGAAGATAAGGAAAAAGTTTTGGCCCGTGCAAAAGAATGACAAGTGGCATTACCTTAGAGCTCCATTTTGCTTGTCTCGAGAGGAAAAAGAAATAATTTGTAAAACCTTGCATAACCTTAAAGTTCCTATTGGATACAGTGCAAATTGAAAATATAACATAAGCTTTGAAGATTTCGAATTCAATGGCCTGAAGTCACACGACTACCATATTCTTATGCAACAATTGTTGCCAGTGCTTCTAATGCATGCTTTCAAAAAAGAAAAGCCTTTGAGAACCGTTATTTGGCAGTTATCATTATTTTTCAATGTCCTATGTTCTAAGGTCATAACCCGTACTGAGCTATTGAACATGAGAACACGCATAGCCGAAACACTGTGTGTGTTTGAAAAGTACTTTCCACCTTCATTTTTTATTTCTATGACACACCTTGTTGTGCACTTGGCAGAGGAGGCACTGGTTTGTGGACCTGTTCGATATCGATGGATGTATCCCTTTGAGAGGTAAATTCAGATTATATAATTGGTAAATTATTTTATTTAACAGTATAAAAATTAATTTTTAAATAAAAATAATAATGTGTAGGATGATGAAGACATATAAATATTACGTAAAGAATCAGACCTACCCAGAGGAGTTTATTGCAGAGCAATATCTTATGAAAGAATGTATGAGATATTGCATGGAGTACATGCCGGATGGTAGCAAAGGAAGCCATAAGCGAGGGGAGATGTCATTCGTGGGCTTCGATGTTACTCGTGGGTACCCAATCGATAAAAGGGGTAAAGCTTATTGTCTTCAAAACGTGCAATACCAGCAAGTGCGTAGATGGGTTCTAGAACATTCACCAGAAAATGTTGAATGGAAGGCGTAAGTAAAATATTATTTACATCTTAATTGTATATTTAGTTTTCATACGTAGAGATTTAACTGATTAACTTTAAAAATTTATAGGAAGTACGAAGCTTATCTTCAACACCACAAGTTAAGTGATAAGCATCGAAGGGACAACTATATTCCTTGGTTAAGAGAACAATTACAAAATGAACAACATACTATGCTAAAGAGGCTTGTTGATGGTCCGAACTTTAATGCCATATCATATAGTACTTACGCGGTCAATGGATATCTATTTTGTACAGCACAGTCAGAAATGAGTACAAGCACACAAAATAGTGGGGTCTTCATGAAGGCTTTAACTAGTTTCAGATTCAGTGCGAAGGATAAGAACATCATTGAGGAAGAAGTCACTTATTATGGCATTATCAAACAAATACTGGAATTGGATTATGATGGCTTTAAGGAAACCATTTTTTATTGTGATTGGGTGCGTATTGAGGATAAAACAAATGGATGTGTAGTTAATCCAGAAACAAGCTTAGTGTTTGTTAATCTTTGAAGGCTTATGAAGACTTCGCATGAGGATAATGAGCCATTTATTCTTGCTTCTCAAGCCACCCAAGTATTTTACTGCAAAGATCAAACCAAGGATGATTGGTATGTCGTCTTAGATGCTCCAAAGAGATTGAGTCAGGATATTGATGCTTATGAAGATCCCTTAGTATTTGAGGCAAGAACAATAACAGATGCTTTAACATTAACATTAGTGACTGATGTTGTGGAAGAAGATGGAGATTAGTTTATAACACTATCTCTTCGGTGTCTTTTTTCTTATTGTTAGATTGACATTTTGCGTCTTAATATTCAGTTTCCTTCTATCATTTATGAATGCGTATAGAAACTTCATTTCACTCAATGATTCAGTTCACTCAAGAATTTATTTTCTCAAGCACATGCAATTGTTATTGGATAATAACTTGATTTCAAATCGCAACCTCTTTGGCCTGATTTTATGGTAGTGCCCTATTTTGGGCTGATGAACAGCCCCCCCACCCCCAAACAGCAACCTCTTCAGCCTGATTTTGTGGTAGTGCCCTGTTTTGGGCTGATAAACACCAAAGAACCTCTTTGGCCTGATTTTGTGGTAGTGCCCTGTTTTGGGTTGATAAACACCCCCTCCAAAGAACCTTTGGCCTGATTTTGTGGTAATTGAACAGGCTTCCATATATATAATTTGCTTATTTCCTCCGCATTTCATTTCTCCTAATTCCCTCTTCTCAAGAAACCTTCTCTCATCCATAGTTCAATACAACAAAAATGGCCAACGATCCCCCCAAAAAACTTATGAAAAATCTCTATTTGGTGCGTTACAGGTAAACTCCATTATATGGTTTAAACCTGGTCTTTAGTTTCCTCAATTTGGGGTTGGCATCTATCTAGTGTATCCATCAAAAGATAGACATGCTTTTAATTAAATCTGGGTAATTTTCTAGAGGCATTCTGTTACATGTTACATATTTTTTTAATTGTTTTTAACATAGAAGATTATAATTTGGAATTTAGATATTCGGGTTTCATAAATTATTATTAATCTATTCTATGATGGTGATTGCTAACGGCCACTACCCAGTGTTGGTCCTATATAATTGATGTGGGTACTGGGAGGGGTGGGTGGGATACGACATAACCTCTGACTTTTTACGCACGAAGTGGTTGCTATCCGGAGTGAGTTTCCAAGCCTTCTACCATTGCACCAAGCGATGACCCCTCTCATGTATTATGGTCCTCATGGGCGTGAATGGGCATAGATGCATCTTAGTGTGGTGTCTTACGAGTTAAAATAGAGTTTTTGGTAGCTCTCCTTAGCTCCACCTTTAGATGATTTGACAGGTGAGCTAGGCAGGTGCTTTTAGAGTTTTTGGTTAATTCAAATAGAGTTTCCTTCATTTTTTCCTTTTACTAGAGGTGGTTTAATGCGTTGGGCATAGCTCTGTCAGTTCCCTCTCATTGCCGAATATACTTGCCCTTTCTCCTTGTCAACTCCCTCCAAAGCAAGATTCATTTTATGTATACGATATCGGGTCGGGATGACCCAATTTTCGCCCGACCATACCTTTTAGTTGACCTAATTCGACCGAAAATTGAGATGGATGCCTCATGTCGGGAGGGCCGCATATCTTTGCCGAAAAGGTGACTCTTTTTCTATATTAAATTTTGAAAATATATTTTCTCTTTCCAGGCTACACCACTTTTCAGGTACAAAGGACTTGAATGTAGCACCATAACGAGGTAAAAGATGTCCAGATAATCAATTTTGATCATTCAAAGACAACTTTGGCCCAAATTATACCAGTGTACCTCACCAAATGACGTTCACAGACTTCATGCATTGGAAGTCCATGCATGTCATGTAGTCATACCGATGTGAGGACTATGATGGGTGAGCACTCGTAGACTAACTCTTAAAATAAAGGCTTTTTTTCATAAACCCCTATCTTTTAGCATAGTGTCACTCGTATTTCACTTATTTATAATGCATGTACTTGAGAGCATTCTATTGAGGTTGGTAATGCCCCAGTTATCCAATTTCAAATATTCATCAAATTTCTAATTTATTAATTACCTCTAAAAATAATGAGAAAGAAAAATGAAGAAAATAAAAAGGACTGATACCTTCCATTCTATATCATTATGTGGTAATATGAATTGTAGTAAATAGGGTTTATTTTTTCATTTTAAATAATTAATATTGACCTTTAAATATTTTGATTGTAAACAATAGCCGCAATAATGGGCTCTAAGCCTCTAACAATAGAATAAAAAATAAAAATAAATAAATAAAAAGAAAGGGAAAACTCAAATGATGCTATTATGGAGAACATCTCTAGCATCAAGTTTGGGTCAATGTGCACACGTTCACCGATTGCAGGTCGCGACGCACCGGAACCGTACCACATGGTGCTGCAGTGACTCATGTGATCACTCCTCAATCATTTTTCAAAAGATTGAATAAATCCTTTAGAAATGTAGGGTGCTAGTAGTAAATTTTAAAGAGGAACAGTAGCTTACTGTCAATTCTCATCTATATATCCTTGTAGTTTCCTACGCTATTGGCATTTATATTGATATAAAAGGTCAATTGACTTATCGGCTAAGACCCATTTGCCTTGTGTAAGTGGTGTGGTCAGATCTTATTGAGGTATAAAGGACACTCATCGTGTGGTTAAGATCATGTGGGCAATTTGGTGGTGGGCCCCTGTTCCAGGCTGTTATGGTGCTTGTGAGTTGTGAGACCTTTACTTCTTTCTTCCTTTAGTATTGGTATCTAGACTCCTATTTTTTTTTACCTTTACCCCTTTGTTTTCTTTTTTAACCTTATCTGAAATTATTATTTTTTTCTTTTCAAATAGACTATTTTATTAGGAGCAAAAAGGACCTCTGGTTGTGTCACATAGTGCCCAGTTGGTTTGAATGCTCGAATGCATATATCCCTAGGCCTCAGTATAATTTATAAATAATTTTATCTAATTTTCTTTATTTTTTTCAAATACGAACTATTTATCCATCATAGATCTCGTATCCTTACACCAGAGGATTTGAAGGATCCAAAAATCATAGGTCTGAGTTTACCTAGGGCCAAATCTTTCGAGTCAAATCAAACCAGCTGAGTTTCAAATTCATCAAAATTTTGACTTGACACTTACTAATTTTTGGGTACCTTTAAAGGCACCAACCGAATCTTTTTGGGCACCTATGCTAAAACCATGGATTGCTTTAAATATGACAATGGAGATGGGTTTTATCTCCAATCTTCAACACAAGGGATTGTCAGATCATGGCGCACTTATTAGACGGTCACTTTTCGATTTCCCACGAACAATCCTTAAAAATGTAATGGGTTCGAATTTCGGTAGTTGGCACCCATCTGGCTTCCGTCTCCAATTAAGAAAACCATCATCTTTCCAATACTTGCCACAGTTCTTTGACTCCGGTACTGTCCGACAACTCGTATAAATAGGGGGTGTCGGGTCCCACACCCATCTACCCATGAACATGTCACATTTCTCAGCATCACCTATACACAAGACAAAATCATATCTATGAGAGTTAGTTATAATAAATAAGTAAAAACATAGAGAAATATCAAATTTGATTAAGACTAAGATATGGATGTTGTTATTTATGAACCTTTTTGTTCATGTTTGATGAGAGCCCTTTGATTGAGGTGTTGTTTTGATATAACAGTAAAAGGGCTTAGAGAATAGAGAATGAACCAGATGATTATGGGTGTTGCACCTAGTGCCCATAACAAAAAGGACACTATCTTACTTGTGATCTTGTAATGGTTAATAACACTAGGAAATGTAGAAGAAGAAGAAGAATCCATCTTCTTTGTCATGGTGATTTGATTGAAAAAATTGATTGGAGAGAGAGAGATTTAGTGAATCACTTGATATTATTGTATGTTAGAAAACTTAACTTGTTTCTATGTTTGGGATTCTTTACTTAAATGGAAGCTGTCTAGTGCACCATTATAATTTGGACCATTTTTTAGGTCCTGTAGGGCACATCTTAATTTGACGAATCTAAGCTATCCAAGTGGTAACTATCTTAGGAATTGATGTCAGCCTAAAAATTGTGCCACTTGATGTGAAGGTCATGACCTTCAAGATCCTGTTATTTGAAGATCACATATATAAAAAAATATCTCATATCATTCAAAGCAGCCAAATGCTTTTAAAATGGAAGGCTAAATAAATTTAAAATTTTTGTGTGATATTATTTCATTGGTACTTAACCTTTTTAATAAGATTCTAGGGGTGTTCTATTGGTGCAATCCTAGATCTGGCACATCTTAATCATTGTTTCTTTATATTAAGTAAGACACTTGATTGAAAAAAATGTCAGACATCTATTTTTTATGACTGGTCTCACCGATGCAGAGAAAATGTTTTGATTTAATTTCTATATTTTTTTAATGGTACAGAGAATAATACAATTATTGCTAGCATTCTATAAATGAAGCTTGAAAAGTTGGCAACAGGTCATAAATATTCTCTAACTTCGGGTGAAGATAACAATACTCCAAGGGAAAAACAAGTGAGAGGTAGCAATAACTCGAGTTGGATATTGCCATTTAATTTGTTAGATTAATATTGAGAGGGTTTATTTGATAGATGAACCTAGTGCTTATAATGGTATCAAATCTGTGACCAATCTAAAATGTCCAAGTGGTGATCCATCATTGGATCATCTCACAGACCAAGGAAACATGATGAAGGGAACTTTCATGTTGCATTTTCATTCCCTCTTTTGGTGTTTGTTACTTATGAAAGCAAAAATCTTTAAGGAAACCAAAGCTGGGGATATAACTCTGTTTTCTACACAATATAATAATTCTATTTGGTCATTTTTTATGCAACAATCATTTTTTCTTCTTCTAAAAATTTCATTTTTTAGTTATTGTGGAACACTAGCAAATTTATAACCTCATGCTATGATTTTTTTATATGCGAATTGTGGTGTTGTTTATGTATAGTTGTTTGGTCTATTAGTAAGGATCACCATGCATTCGAACCCATATCCTTCGGCCTACATGGGGCTTGAACGCAACCACACCAGCAGTAGGGTGGGACTAATTCGGGGTTTGAATCAACTGCACCAGAAATGAGGTTTATATCATTCAATATAATTGTTTATTCAATATTAAAAAGAATAATTGCATTTTTTCTGAAATATTTATTGTGAAGACAATGAATGTATGTGTTCTGTTTGCGCCTATGAAGCAAACAATCAATGAATAGATCTTTTTGTTTTATTTTTAGCAAAGAATTGATGGCACAATCTGAATCTGAAACAAGTGGGTTTGAGTCTCAACCAAATGGGTCTGAACAAAACGACGCTCAAGAAAATCAGTCTGAACAAAGCGATATTCAAGGGACTTGTTATTTTGCTTCTTCTTTTTTATATAATAATTGTTATGAATAGATTACTAACAAGATATTATTCATTTAGGTGAGCCTAAAAAATCACTGCATTTCAATGAATATGGGTAACCTATTGGAGAGATTCAGTAGAATTCTCTACATTTGTAGGTCGAATGGCGAGGGCACATTGCCCACCTACATACAGTACTTGGCGTGACGTACCAATTGTCGTGAAAGAGCAAATATGGAGTAAAGTCTTTGTGAGTGGAAGTAAATCATTTAAAATCAAATTTAATTGTTCTACTAATAATTTTTTTAATTTTTTTTTTATTATATGGAGTAAAGTCTTTATGAGTGGAAGTAAATCATTTAAAATCAAATTTAATTGTTCTACTAATAATTTTTTTATTCTTTTTTTTTATTATCACAGGCTAAATATAATATTTCAATAAGTCACAAAAGCATGGTCTTATCGAAAGCTAATACTTCATGGAAACAGTGGAAATATGACCTGCGCATACACTACGATAAACATCAGACAAATGTGGAACGGAAAAATGATATACCAAATCGTGTGAAGAAAGAAGATTGGGAAATTTTTGTTGATATGTGTTCGACGGAACAAGAGCAAGCACGTCAAAAAAAAGGAAAGTCTTCCAGGGAAAAGATGAAAAACTCACACACTACTAGTAGACGAGGAGCAGCTAACATGGCAGAGGAATTGGTAATATATAACCAATATTCTATTTGTATATAATTATTTGAAATATTAATATTTACATAAAAATTTTATTGTACAGAAAAAGCAGAGTTCTGATGGTAGAGTCACTAGGACACAAATATATATAGCCTCTCATACCAAGAAAGATGGGACTTGTCCTTTTCCTGCTATGAGCAATCAACTAGTAAGACTATTATTTTAGTTCATTTTATATTAGAATTTTAGTATTGAAATGTTTAATTAATATTTATTTTTTACAGGATGATATTAGAAGAATCATCATGAACGATCATCTTCTAGGAGATAACGATTTAGATACTGACCCCGTTGCTAAAGTAAATGATGCTCACCTCCCTTTTTTGTTTCTTCTTTTCCTTGTAAGGAATTTATAGTTCTAAAATATTTTGTTGCTTAGGTTTGTGGCCGTGATGGAAGAGGTTGTGTACGGGGCATGGGTAGGGGTGTATCTAAGACCGCTATTCAAGCATCAGTGCCTTGCAGAGAGAATGCTCAACGGGAGAAGAGAGCACGAGAAAGCATTGAATCGAAGTTTGATTTACTTATTCAACAATCTGATGAGGACCGTAAGGCACGCAAGACCCTTGAGGAAAAGGTCAATGCATTATCGAGTCAAGTTCTCTCTTAAGGAACACATACGTCAGATTCAGGTTTTTCACAGGTACAAATTTCAATCTCATGAAGGCCCAAATTCCTTTTTAAAATTATAATTTTTCGATATAATTTTTTAAATACTAATCAGTTATCATTATTTTCGTAGGCACAACGACATTCATCGATTCTTCCTGATTCACCAGTGGATCAATCATCCACACGCTGCATATTAAAGAACTTCAGGAAAAAACTTATTGCATTGGGACGTATTAATAGAGAGACGACAATATCAACAGATTCATTTAGCATCATAGTAGATGATATTTATGATATCGCCGCCGAGTTGTATACAAGTGAAGGGACATTAGCAGATATTACAATTGGGGATACAATTATCTGGCCAAAGGGACTTATCCAATTTATATGATTATTGTTAGGCATAATATAAATTGGATTTATTTGGTTATAGACATTTAATGGATTTGGATGCTTAGTAGTTTTTTTTGGGAATTTTAAGTTTTATGTTTTTTATCATTATTTCAAAATTGAAAGTTGAAAGTTGTAATTAAGGATGATGATTATTAATTTATTTATTTTAAGATGTGAATTTTCTTATGGTGAATTTTGAAATTTATGTATTTTGATGATTATAGATTTCATTAGATTTTAGACGAAAATTATTAAAAAAATGACGTTAAAAAATCATCATTTTTTAAATTTTAAATATTTTAAAATATATATATAAATAAAAAAATACGACTGCTCAAAGCCGTGGTTGTTTCATGAACGTGATTATTCTAAAGAGAAACGACAGTCTTAATATGTCGATTATGGGGGGAATATGTCATGTCTTTTTCAATAAAACGGCATAAAAAATAACAGCTCAAAACAGTCGTTTGTGGTCGACAGCCGAAGATAGTCGTTATTTTGATGACATAAACGACAGTCTAACTATGTCATTGAAAAATACTACTTCTTTTTCTAGGACGGCTCACTCGACGGTTAAAAACTGTCATTTTTTTTAAAAACGACAGTTCTGGACAGTTTTTTTTTTTGCATTTTCACGTAGTGTAATTTGCATATGATGATTAACTAATCTAAAATTTTTAAAAATTTAAATTTTCTACTAAAAGTAAATTAAAAAGAAAACTAAACTACAGTGGTGAATCCCCCCCCAAACATAAATAAGACAATGCCCTCATTGTGCAAAACAGGGGACATACAAAAATTATATTACCTATTTTATTTTCTGTTGTGTTAGTAATCGGATTTATAATATATAAAAGAATAAAAAATCTTTCTCTCAAACTTAGGAAAAAAATACTTCCAATTGAAGGAACTACTATGTTAGTAAAAAAATAAAAAAATAAAAACATCAAACAAAAAGAAAGGACTTTTTCATATATGAACTAATTAGAGAAATATGTAAAGAAAACTAATTATGTCGAAAGAAATTCCTAGGAAAAATCTAGACACACTAAACTAAGACACTGGCAGCAACGTCCGAGATAAAGGATTCTTCGATAAAGATCGGTCCTCGACTTTCAAAATGTTATTGCCCATAACAAAAGATGGAACACACCCCAGAAGTAGGTGCGTCATTTAGAAAAGGGAAAAGGATAGTTAAGAGGATTCAGGAGGTTGCGGTGGGGGATATGAAGATGAAGTGGTGGGAGGGGGTGGTAGGGAGGAGAAGTGACTAATGATTTCATTAATTATTCACCTCCTCTCCTCGAGGATCTTCGAGAGTTCCTCCATGTGGCTTAGGAGGAGGCGAGTGAACGCTTCAGTGAATTCAGACCAATTTGATTGGTTCGCCATTGTGAATATGTTGAAGGTGTATGAGGAATGTAAATGGAATGGAATGATGGTACCGGAGATGTAGGCCTTTATTTATAATGAATTCGGAATGTGAACAGTCGCTATTAATGGAAGTTATGGTTGGTGTTGAGAAGTATAACCGGTTGGTATATCTATTAATGGTGAAAGACGTGTCTACGCAGCGTAAATTGAGGCGACACTTTGTTATCGGAAGTTGTGTTCATGCGATAACTAGGTATTCGGTAAAATTCACGCTTGTATTTAATGAATCTTAATCGCTACGATTGTATAATAAGTACTAGAAATCATAATCACTATGATTTTTGTAATATCCCAAAAAATTGAGTGTTTAACTTTGACCTCGGGATTCATGCTCGATTGGTCATGGGGTTAACCAAGTGATGGTCAAACAATGCACTCATAAAGTAATGAACTAATGTGAAGTCAATACGACTTAAGAGTAGTGTATAGTGTGAGTTAGTGGTCACATACACCTATCTCTGGTGTATGTATTTAACACACAAGCAGGAGAGAGGATATAAGGGTTTAATAACCCTAGAATCCTTTTCTTTTGGTTGTTGAAGAGATAAGAGGAGAGAGAGAGGGAGAAAGCAAGAGGAGTTATTGAGGTTGAGTTAATACAAATCAAGAGGAGATTAGAGCATTGATTTCCGAATTTCAACGTGTTGGAATCGTTGAAGCAAAAGATAGAACCCTAGCCATCAAAACCAACAAATCAATTATTTGATGGGATTCTTGAGGTAAGTTTTAAATTGAAGTTAATGCATAGATGTATGATGGTTAAGATTCAGTCAATATAGTTTAAAAAGATAGATTAAAGGCTTAGAAAAAAAAAGGGAAAGGATTTGGAAGAACAGCCAAAAGGGGGCTGAATCGGACCAAATCGATTAATCAAAATTGGGATTCGATTAATCGATTTTGGTCTGTAAGTTGAAAAGTCAAGTAAGCCCAATTTCCATTAATCGAATTGGATTTCAATTAATCGAATTGAATTTCGATTAATCAATTTGGAATTCGACTAATCGACTGGGTACCTCCAGTGGCTGGAGAAACATGACCTGGGAAAATCGACTAATCGAGTTGAGAAATTGATTAATCGACTTTGGATTTCGATTAATCGATTTGGAATCGACTATTCGATTTTGAACTTCGACTACTCGATTTGAGAATCGACTTTGCTATGCCAAAAATTTCAATTAATCGATTTGGGGATCGATTAATCGATTTTGGATTTCGATTAATCGATTTTAGGAATCAATTAATCGATTGGATTTCGATTAATCGATTTTGGGAATCGATTAATCAATTTTTGTTTCGATTAATCGATTTTGGGAATCGATTAATCGACTTTGGCAGATTCAGTTGACTTTTGAATCTTTCTTTAAGATTGTGGAAGGGTCCAGGACCTTCTTCATTACATCTTTTAGTGATGTATTGCATGTGTTGTAATGTACCATAGGTGGTACATGTGAAAGCGAGCACAAGGAGCCGCGTGGGACCTTGATTCTTGGACCTTCAGAGAATTGAGGTAGGACTTGAACATGTACTTTAATTTCAAGAGCATGTATGTAGTGATATAATTATCAGATTTGAAATTATTTTAACTATGGAAAGCTTTGTGAAAATGGGTGTGTGTAACACCAAGAATGTGAAAAAGACATCTGTGTGATGCAAGTGATTAAGATAAAGTAATCTAATAAGAATGAGACATCCTCAGGGGATGAGAAAGTAATAAAGGCATCAAGTGTGATGCGAGTAAGATATACATCCCAAGGATGTATATGTGATTGAATAATTACTGTTGAGGCTTAACTGAGATCAGATAGCACTTTATACGGTAAATAACTATATGTAAAGCACATGTTATTTTTATTATTTGAGGCTTATTTAGAATACCCCACCGACGTGGCGGGATACCCACGACTGACGTGACAGGATATCCGTGGACGTCTGCTGACCAATCCATTACACCGACGGAGGTTTATCCAGAATCGTAAGCACATCCTGTGGATGTTGAGTGATATTTAATCCCGCCGCCTAGTGAGAAAGGGGCTTGGGTAATATTCTCAGGGAATACATTATTTACAACTGTCTATTTAGGCAACGATGGTGGGTATTCCATCGAGGCTCGATGCTATATTGCTCAGGGATTACTTAAGTTGAAACTTTAAGTTTTCCTTTAGGCCTGTTCAGTGTCATTCATGATAAATCAACAGTAATGTAATAGGTGCAAATTACCGGTAAACTTGAATCCAAATCATCATCTTTTAAAGTATTTTCTAGCAAATGCATAAACACATCATGCTTAGAATATCATGGAATATATGTGAGTTTTAATTTATATGTTCATTGTGTTTGTTCCCTATTGAGCTAGGATGTAGCTCACCCCGTTTAGACTATACGTCGCAGGTCCATTGATAGCAGCAGCTGAGGCTTCGGGAGACGTTGATCTGGGTGATTCAGATTACGTACCTAGGGACGAGTTGGAGCCTCCTCCCGAGGGCTTCTTTTGGGAGACTCTATTGTGTACTTTGACAGAGAGTAGTTTTGAGAGCTAATTGTACGGCTTGGTATGTCAAGCCCTTATTTTTGATAAACATGTAATTAGATTGGATTATTCTTTTGGTGAACCATCTGGGGTGATCAGTTTATCACTGATGGTTCGGGTCGGTTCTCTGTTCATGAAGTGGCATGAAAGTAGAACTGTCTTTTGCATATGCCAGTTGGACATATTAACTTTTTCTGCTTTACGAAATTATTTATTTTACTTAACTATCATTGCTTGTTATATCAATGTTTCGTGCATAGTTTTCGGGCACGGTCTGGAGGATCGTGCTAATGGCACGGGTTTTGAGGTGCCAAAATTCGGGCTGCCACAGTTGGTATCAAAGCATTTTCTTTTAAAAATTCTGACAATCATTCTTTTGCCAGAGCATAGGGACTTCTGCTAATAAAAACTTTATTTTCACGTGCAGGTCGTTATGTTTCCGAGAGGGAGAGGCCAAACCAGGGGCGGTCATAGTAGAAGCTTGCGTAGTCGAGATGATTCTATCTCTGACGTAAATAGAGAGCCTATAGGACATGGAGGGGCTTCTGGCAGTGGTGGCCAAGGGAGCCAAGATCAGAAAGAAAATCAAGATCGAGATCAACAGGATCAAGATCAGAGAGAGCAAGAAAGAGTCAGAGAAAGAAATGAGGATAGAGAGGAGCGTCAGAGGATGATGCACACCATGGAGACCATGGCAGCTGCTATAGCTCAACAGCCAGCATCTTTGGCAGCTCATACTGCCCACGAGCAGCAGCCACCGACACCTCCAGTGGCTTCGACACAGCCAGTGTCTTCAACTTTTACCGAGTTTAGGAGGATGAGGCCTCCTAGCTTTTCAGGACAGGCAGACTCTATGGCAGCTGAAAATTGGTTAAGTGAGATGGAAAAGGTGTTCAGTGTGCTCACTTGTACCGAGGACGAGAGCGTCCGTTGGGCAGCCTACATGTTGGACGGGGAGGCTGGGCCTTAGTGAAAGTCTGTTTCTAGGACTAGGGCTCAGGAGACCCCAGATATGCCCTGGACTTGGGACGAGTTTGTTGAGGAATTTAATAAACAGTACTTCCCTGAAGTGGTGAGGAACCAGATGGAAGTTCAATTTTTGCAATTGGTTCAAGGGAAGATGACTGTGAGAGAATACGGGGTGGAGTTCATGCGACTCACTCACTTTGCGCCCGACTACGTCATCACTGAGATGATGAAAGCAAAAAGGTTTCAGCAAGGTTTGAAGTCGGACGTGAGGGGAGGAGTAGCACCATTTCAGTTGAGGACCTATGGAGAGGTCATGAGCAAAGCGTTCGTAGTGGAGGAAGAGAATAATAATAAATACCGTCAGAGAGAGCAACAAGGAAGGTGGAACACAGGCCAGAGCAGAACAGAAAATTATGAACCAGTGAACAAAAAGCTGAGATTCATACCAAATAATCAGAAACCACCATTCCAAGGAAGTTATGGGAGACCGGCGCAGCAGACCAACCAACAGAAATTCCCATTGCTTGTGTCGGAGAGGCTAATAAGATACAAGAGCCCTACTATTACTACCGGAGCGACAGTCACACAGGGGTTCTCGCGAGCAGCTTCTTCCACATCTCGTGAAACTTGTGTCAAGTGTGGCAAGTCTCATCGGACAGCGTACTGTAAGTAAGGAACTCAGGGTTGCTTCCGATGTGTCAAGGTGGGCCACTTGATCAAGGAGTGCCCTGAGATGAACAAAGGGAAGATGGCTTCAGCACCCATTCCACGACCTATACAAGCGAGGAAGCCGATCGTCCAAGGAAGAGCCTATGTAGTCACAGCTCAAGAGATTTAGAATACAAATGACGTTATTTAAGGTGAGCTTTCTTTTAAGTAAAGAATTTCAATTCTTGAAATTTTTAGATAGAGAAGGTACATCTATATTTAGAAAATATAAGAAAAGCTTACATGTGATAAATTTTAGTATGATAATAAATAATATATATATATATATGTATGCATGATTAGGTACGTTACAAATATATAAGAAGGAAAGCGATGTGACATACGAAACTCGAGTGTTGATAGACCCAGGGTCTACCCACTCATTTGTTACCCCTCGCTTCACCAAGAGAATGAAAGTCGACCCATAAGAGTTAGACTTTGTTTTAACCGTAGCCGTTCCTACTGGAAAATCGGTTGCTACCGAAAAGGGTTGCAACTCCGTGATCGTGAGGGTCATGGATGGAGACGCCTTTGAGCTACCGGCGAATCTAATCCTATTAGACATGCAAGGATTCGATGTGATCCTTGGCATGGATTGGCTATCGACTCACTGTGCGACGGTAGATTGCAAGAATAAAGTCGTCATTTTTAGACCCAACACGAGTAGATCATTTAGATTTCGAGGAGAGAGGTCCACACACATGCCACTTATCTCGGCGGTTAGGGCCGAGCGATTGATTAGAAAAGGGTGCAGTGGATACATGGCGTTCTTGAAGGAAGATAAAGGGGAGAAGAATGTGATATCTGAGATAGCAATTGTGCGAGAATTCGCCGATGTATTTTCGGAGGAGTTACCCGGATTACCTCCAGAGAGAGAAGTAGAATTCGCCATCGACTTAGCACCAGGAACGGAGCCTGTTTCTAAAGCACCATATAGAATAGCTCTTGCTGAGTTGAAGGAATTGAAGGAGCAGTTATAAGAACTAATGGACAAGGGGTTTGTTAGACCGAGCGTGTCTCCATGGGGAGCACCGGTCTTATTTGTAAAGAAGAAAGATGGGTCAATGCGTCTGTGCATTGACTATCGACAATTGAATAAACTTACCATTAAGAATCAATACCCTTTGCCTAGGATAGATGACTTGTTTGATCAACTACAAGGAGCAAAATACTTTTTCGAAGATTGATCTGAGATCTGGATACCATCAGCTGAGAGTCAAGGCAGAGGATATTCAGAAGACTACATTCAGGACTCGATACGGACACTATGAGTTCCTAGTGATGCCGTTTGGGTTGACAAATGCCCCAGCGTCATTCATGGATCTAATGAATAGGGTGTTTAAACCACACCTAGACTCTTGTGTCGTAGTGTTTGTTGACGACATCCTGATCTATTCAAAATCAGAAGAAGAGCATGAAAAACACTTGAGAATAACCCTACAGACTCTATGTGAACACCAGTTATACGCCAAGCTTAGCAAATGTGAGTTTTGGTTAGAAGAAGTTAACTTTTTGGGACATGTCGTCTCAAAGCTTGGTGTCACTGTAGATCCAGCAAAGATCGAAACAGTAGTGAATTGGGAGCAACCAAAGACCGTGACCGACATCCGTAGTTTCCTTGGATTGGCGGGTTACTATCGATGTTTCGTTGAGGGTTTTTCGAAGATATCAGGACCACTCACGAGGCTTACACGAAAAGATGCAAGGTTTGAATGGAGTGAGGCATGCGAGAAGAGTTTTCAAGAACTCAAGAAGAGACTCACTTCAACTCCAGTATTAGTGATTCCTTCAAGCAGTGGAGGGTTCGTAATATACAGTGTTGCTTTGTATACTGGTTGGGCTGCGTGCTAAATCAACATAAAAAGGTGATAGCGTACGGATCGAGACAGTTAAAAGAGCATGAAAAGAATTACCTGACACATGACCTGGAACTAGCAGCGATCATATTTGTGCTCAAGATTTGGAGACATTACTTGTACGGTGAGACTTTTGAGATTTTCACTGACCACAAGAGCCTCAGATATATGTTTACACAGAAGAAACTAAATATGAGGCAGCGCATATGGATGGAGTTCCTCAAGGACTATGACTGTTCTATACAGTACCATCCAGGCAAGGCTAATGTAGTAGCCGATGCCTTGAGTCGGAAGAGTTCAGCTCAATTGGCTAGTCTAATTTTGGGTATGCACAGATGGAAACTGTTTGAGGATCTGGCACTATATGATGCAAACATCGAGTCACAAGCTACAGGAGCCTTCTTGGCTAATATCTCAGTGAGACCGATAATATTTGAGCATATCCATGAACTATAGATGAAAGACCCAGCGCTAACCAAGATTCGTCAAGATGTGACTGAAGGCATTGGATCTGAGTTTTTGATCAAGGAGGATGGTTCCTTATTGTTCAAGGGCCGTCTTTGCATTCCGGACAATGTCGATCTTCAACGAACGATTCTTGATGAATCTCACAAATCAAGCTATGCTATCCACCCGGGAAGCACAAAGATGTATTAAGATTTGAAAAAGAATTACTGGTGGAGAGGCTTGAAACAAGAAGTGGCAGAGTACGTGTTGTGGTGTTTGACGTGTTAGCAAGTCAAGATCGATCATAGACACCTCGTAGGATTATTGCAGCCTCTACCTATATCGGAATGGAAGTGGGAATCGATCTCTATGGACTTCATCGTTAGACTCCCGCGTACTGCGAAGAAGTACAATGCCATTTGGGTAGTGGTCGACCGATTGACTAAGTCAGCGCACTTCTTGCCTTATAACATGATGTACACAGCGGGAAGACTGGCAGAGCTATATATGAAGGAGATTGTCCGTTTGCATGGGATTCCGAGTAGCATTGTTTCACACCGTGACCCATTGTATACATCAAAGTTCTAAAAGAAATTTTAAGAAGGAATGGGAACGTGACTAGATTTCAGTGCGGCATTCCATCCGCAAACCGACGGACAGACGGAGAGGGTCAATCAGATCATCGAAGACATGTTTAGGGCGTGTATGTTAGAATTGCAAGGATCGTGGGATCAACACCTACCTTTGATTGAGTTCGCATATAATAACAGTTTTCAGACGAGCATTGGGATGGCACCATATGAAGCACTTTATGGACGGCGATATAGATCGCCCATCAATTGGGAGGAAACGAGTGAAAAATTTATTTTGGAACCCGAGGTACTTGAAGATAATGCCACCTATGTTCGGATGATAAGGGCCAAACTCAAAGCGGCTCAGAGCAGACAGAAGAGCAATGCTGATATCAAGCAGACGAGTGTTGACTTCAAGGTGGGTGAACATGTGTTCATGAAAGTGTCACCTATAAAGGGGGTGACGAGGTTTGAAAAGAGAGGGAAGCTAAGTCCCCGCTATCTTGGACCGTTTGAAGTTTTGGGTCGAGTAGGGGAAGTTGCTTACCGCATTGGATTGCCACCGCTATTTGATCAAGTACACAATGTGTTCCACGTATCTATGCTCAGGAAGTACCTTAATGACCCTGATCACGTGTTGAGCGGTCAATCATTCGAGATGCATGAGGACATGACTATGATCGAAGAGCCGGTAGAGATTTTGGATCGAAAGGAATAAGTTTTGCGAACAAAAGTGATTCCATTAGTACTTGTTCGATGGAAGCATCATCCGGCCGAAGAAGCTACATGGGAAAGAGAGGCCGACGTGAAAGAACAATATCTAAACTTTTTTGCGACAACTTGAGAGTCAAAAAAATTGTATCACCGCAAGCATGTTTGTGGATTTAAACTATATGTGTAATTCAGTGTCGATCTTATGATCATTATTAAGAGAACAATTTTGACCACATAGAGTCTCAAATGCTGTGTTGAACGTGAAATTGAAATTCATCATGGTCACGACATAGCCGTGATGATGTATTTTGTGAAACCAATGACCAATTGGTCATGTTTCACCATGGAACCAAAAGAGACAGAAAACTTTAAAAATCTGAAGAAACTGATCAAAATCGATTAATCGATTTGGGATTTCGATTAATTGATTTGGGTCGATTAGTCGACTGGCATGCACTAGTGAATGGAAATTTAATGAGGATTCAGGAAATGAAAGAAGCGAAATTTTGATTAATCGATCTGGATTTCGATTAGTCGATCTGGAGATTCGATTAATCGAATAACTTAAGAATTTTTAGAAGAACTTGAAGAATTTTAGAAGATTCGATTAATCGAAGAACAATTCGATTAATCGATTTGAGATTTTGATTAATCGAACTGGAGGTTCGACTAATCGAGTCACTTAATGAATTTGGGAAAAAATCTGAAAGACCTTACGATTTCGACTAATCGAAGTAAAATTTGATTAATCGATTTTAGAATTTCGATTAATCGAAGTGAATTTCGATTAATCAACTGGCTCACACCAGTGAGCTCCAAAACTTGAAATTTTAAAAGACTACGATTTCGATTAATCGAAATGATTTCAATTAATCGATTTTGAGTTTTGATTAATTGATTTTGGAAATCGATAAATCGATTTCGCGGGGCTGAACCTAGTTTTGAAACTCGATTAATCGATTTTGGAAATCGATTAATCGAACTGGAGCCTATATATATAAAACGAAGGGGTTTTCTCCCCATTCGAATTCATTTGGAAATTCTTCCTTGCGCGCCTTCTTCTTCTTCTTCTCCAACCAACCGAGCAACCTAGGGTTTGAGCTTTTCGAATTGAAATCGCGTTACATCGAATCAAAAAACCTAAGGTAAACCCTAGTTTTGTTCAATTCGAGCTATTAAACCCTAGATTCGAGTCTTTTGTTTCAATTTGAATAGTAAACCTTAGTTTTCTTAAACTTTTCACCAAAATGCCACCTAAAACGCGGTTGTCTTCGAAGAAGGCAACCTCCAAGCTTCCGGTCCGACGTAAGAACGCCGCACCGCCACCACCTACCCCATCACCGGTGAGGACTCCATCACCGTCGGCATCAGAGACCACCTCCTGTTCGACGAGTGCGTCTTCGCGTGCGTCTTCACACGAGTCTTCACCCATGACACCACCACCCACCAATGTACTCCAACCCAACGAGTGGTGGGCGGCCAAAACCTTTGAGATTGAGTACATTATCGATCAAACCCTATTTACAAACCCCGATGTACCGGGCAAGACCCAATGGGCTCATAATTACCTCGTCAAGGCCGGTCTCGGTAATATTTTGAAACCCATCCGTGGGTCCTACTACCCTAGGTTGGTCCGATTATTTTACCAAGGGCTAACGAACGGGCCCACCGACGATATTGTTTTGACCAAGATAGAGGGTCGGGACTATACATTCACTCGTCGCCACATCCATGAGGTCCTTGAATGTTACCTTGACTTTGTACCAGAGACCACCCTCTTTCCACCCTTCGAGGAAGAGGTGAGATTTGAGGAGATAATGACCCGGATGACCAACGGGAAGAAGGGGTCGGGGGCCTCGATTAGGAGGGTTGACCTTCCCCATTATATGTGGATGCTTGATTCCATAATCAAGTACAACCTTTACCCACTACGTCACGACACTGAGAGGGTGGAGAAAGTGCAACAGGCACTTTACACAGCCTTCTGTGGCCGTTGGTTTGATGCCACGATGATCATCCTCGAGGGGATGAGATACATCAAGGGCAAATTGATGAAGGGCAATCTTATGCCCAAGGAGAAAATGCTTTATGCTCGGCTCATCTCGAGCATGCTGGAGTGTTATTTCGATGCTCCAGAATACGTTGTATCGCCCCATGAAGAGAGGGCTACGGACCGAGTGAAGACGTTCTCAAACTCTTCATGGAGCCGTAGCTACAACCTACTCAAGCGGACCCTACCAGCTCCGGGTCCCACACCAGCAGCAACAGCAGCTCCAGTAGCACCACCACCACCCCCACCACCACATCAGGACCCACCCATGGGTGGGGCACAACCAGTTGATCCACCAGCGGAGGGGGCGACCTCCCAGACCACCGCCTCACCTACGCCGCAAGCACAGTCTGCGGCAGCTACACCCACTTCTTCTTACCGCCGTGGAGCTGCTCGCCAAGCTCCTATGATAGAGGACGTGTTAGCCAGGATGGAGGCCAACAATGAGAGGATGAACCAACGGATGGACTTTTTGATGTTCCATACACTGCGATACATCTATCCGTTGGACTACCAGCGAAGACTCGCCGCAGAGGCGGAGGATCGCAGTTGGACCGCCTTCCATACGGGTCCGATTTTCACGGGTACTCTCTGATCGATGCATCTAGCTCGGCCCCCAAGAGTCTGAGTACCACCGAGATCGGTCACCCACATGACAGAGACGCACCCACCACCGCCAGAGCAAATGGGCAGAGGGGACGACGTGACCAACTGAAGATGGTTTCATTTTGTGATCTTTTTGGATATTTTAGTACTTTTGTATTTAAACCCTCAAGTGTAATTATCGACAAATGGAAATGAAACTTGTAATTGTGCAAAATTTTGACAATGAAATACAGAACATTTTTTTGTGAATGTACTTGAATTATTTTTATTTTCTCGCACTGTGTAATGTATATGTCATTTTTGGCGTGTGTGGGTATGTGCCACCCCAGTGTGGGGTACCCAAGCGAGCGCCTTTGGGTTATTTTTGAGGACGAAAATTTCGAAGGTGGGGAGAATGTAATATCTCGAAATTTTGAGTGTTTAACTTTAACCTTGGGATCTGTGCCCGATTGATCATGGGGTTAACCAAGTGATGGTCAAACAATGCACTCATAAAGTGATGAACTAATGTGAGGTCAATACGACTTAAGAGTAGTATATAGTGTGAGTTAGTGGTCACATACACCTATCTCTGGTGTATGTATTTAACACACAAGCAGGAGAGAGGATATAAGGGTTTAATAACCCTAGAATCCTTTTCTTTTGGTTGTTGAAGAGTTAAGAGGAGAGAGAGGGAGAAAGCAAGAGGAGTTATTGAGGTTGAGTTAATACAAATCAAGAGGAGATTTGAGCATTGATTTTCGGATTTCAACATATTGGAATCGTTGAAGCAAAAGCTAGAACCCTAGCCATCAAAACCAACAAATCAATCCTTTGAAGGGATTCTTGAGGTAAGTTTTAAATTGAAGTTAATGCATAGATGTATGATGGTTAAGATTCAGTCAATATAGTTTAAAAAGATAGATTAAAGGCTTAGAAAAAGAAAGGGAAAGGATTTGGAAGAACAACCAAAAGGGGGCTGAATCGGACCAAATCGATTAATCAAAATTGGGATTCGATTAATCGATTTTGGTCTGTAAGTTGAAAAGTCAAGTAAGCCTGATTTCGATTAATCGAATTAGATTTCGATTAATCGATTTGGATGTTCGATTAATCGATTTGGAATTCGACTAATCGACTGGGTACCTCCAGTGGCTGGAGAAACATGACCTGGGGAAATCAACTAATCGAGTTGAGAAATCGATTAATCGACTTTGGATTTCGATTAATCGATTTGGAATCAACTAATCGATTTCGGACTTCGACTACTCGATTTGAGAATCGACTTTGCTGTGTCAAAAATTTTGATTAATCGATTTGGGGATCGATTAATCGATTCTGGATTTTGATTACACTACGTGAAAATAAAGAAAAAACAACATCACTTACTTTTAAAATACAACAGACATTGGTCATTGTAGAAGAAATTCTTCCATACAACGGCCGATATCAGTGGTTAAACCAATGCAACAGCCTACTTAAATGTAATATTTGTAAGTGGAGCGAGTTCGAACCCATGACCTGATGTATTTGAGCGATATCAAACCCAAACCATCTAAAACAAATTGGCGTGGCGCCCAAATATCCATCAGAAACCCTAGAAACCTCGCGAAACGCTTCTTCTTCTTCGTCTTCTTTCCCAGTGACGGGGTTTGCTCTGCTCTTATCCTACTCTTTCTTCCTATTTATCAAACCCTAGGTCAGGGTTTCGTAGTTATCTCTCTCTCCCTCTCTCTCTCTCAGATCATGGAGATTCATATTTGGAGAACGGTGCCCTTTCTCTTATTGATCTTCGCCAGGCTAACATCTGCAGAAAAAAATAGGGTTTCGATGACAGATTCAATCTGTTCAACAGTTTTAGTTTGATTCGATCTTATCGTCTCAGGATTTGTTCCTAGTTTCATATTTGTGGTCGGAGAGCGGTGGTTCCGGTGGGGTGTCGATTGAGGTCACAGAGGTAGGTCCGATATGATCTTGCTTTAATGCCCTTTTTTCTAGGGTTTTATTCTTTTGTAGTTCTGGAAATTTAGCTTGTAAGAAATGTTATGATTTTTAGTTTATCTATTTTGATAGATGATTTTGTTAATTAATTTGAAGGGAAATTGTGAATTCAAAGAAGGGTTAGTTGCAACGTTAGTTTTGGTGGATGAAAGAAACCTATGGTAGCTATAGTAAAAAAAATGAAATTTAGGATTACTTACTGCTGAATAATAATATAGCTATTTTATCTTGCTTTCTTATGCAATCTTGAACTGTTGGAGTTTTTTGTTTGCTGAGATTATTTTTGGGAAGATGTCATTTATTAATAGTAGTGTTGCTTGTCCCCTCACTCTTGTGAACCAACTTTCGACAGCAAAGAAGTCAGTATTGGCAATCATGGTTGCGTTGCTTCCATTCTAGTGAACAGGTAGTTTTGCAAGCATACTCCCCTCTTCATTGACCCCAAGCAACTTGAATTGTAACCTGATAACTTTATTTATAATTAGTCCAAACAGGGCATTTCATTTGTTTGAATTTGAAGATGGTGGTAAACTTGCAGCTGAGTTGTGTGGTCATCTTCACCCGTAGGAATCCAATTGTTGATGCAAATAATGATCATTAAAATCGATCTCTTTTGCCTTCTTTTCTGTGAATAGCTAGACTCATGGTTGTCTTATGTTAGGTGCTACTCCCAATTATTGGATCTCACCTAGAGCATTCTAAATGTCTTGGTTCTTTGACTCACAAACTTTTAATGCTTTCCACAGTTTAGATCAGGGGCAAGGATTCAACTTTGCACCCTGTTATGGTCAAAATAAGAAAATCGCTGGAAAAGGCACTGTTGTGGCCTTTTCTGGATGCTGATGAAGGTAAGCAACCAAGGTTTCTTTTTGGTGTTTCTAGGAAGGTTTAAAATCTGGTCTCTAGTACTGCCAAATGTTGAAAATACTGGAAAATATCACTCGGGATTCTGCATTTTTTTTAAATACCAGATGAAATATATCCTGTATGTTCTCAGGGATATACCATCACTGATTCATCTAGTAGGGGTATATACTGGAAAAAATCTAGTATTTTCCAATATTTTGAACCATGCTTTCATACTGATAAGAGTATTCCTATTATAGACCGGTGATTTCAATTCCTTGTGTGTTTGTAGTTTTCAAAGCCCAACATGGATGTATTGATGATTTGTGCTGAACTGCAAGCCCAACATGGCTGCACTGATGATTTGTGTTGAACTGCAAGTCCAACATGGATGCGTTGATGATTTGTGTTGAACTGCGAGCCCAACATAGATGCATCCCAAGATTTTAAAAAATAGGGTCGGTGATGATTTTCCTAATGATCTGTTTGATAATTTATCATATTAAGATGAGGGTTGAATTTTTTGAAACTATGTGATGTGAATTTTGTTGATTTTTTAATATTTAATTTATATATTACTTTGATCTATTTAGTGGTAATTAATAGGATTAGGGTAATTGATTCCACTTTTAGGTTGATTTATTGACATTCTAGAAGTTGTGTTCTAAGCATGGAAAAATTGATTTCTCACCTCAAGCCCCATCACAAAATTTTAGAGTGAATTCTTCTGGAAATCTTGTTGTTACGTCATTTACAAAGGGAAAATAATTCGTTAAAGGTAGTGTCCAAAGAAATGCCTACGGAATCGTTCTTGGAGTTGTGCTTAGACAGGAGAGGGCGATGCTCATTCATCATTTGACTTATCTCTCTCTCAATATATGCTTGGGAAGTCATTTTGTTTTTAGATGATCTTGTATAGTTTGAAGATATATGAGCAATAGAAATTGTAATGGAGGTGTTTGGAAGATGAAGGTTCTCAAATAATAGTCACATTTACCTTGTCTACTGTGATATAAGTTTGGGTGCACTGAATCAGATTGTAAGACTAGTTCTTTACCTCGATTTGCCATTTTTCCTGTAGGGACCCAAGAAACAAATGATTCCATGCCAATGCCCATTTTATAGTTTAATGGAACTGGTTCACCCATGATTTTAGCCTGTAAAGCGCTTGGGATGGATTTGGTTTCATGTTTTTGGCGTCCGGGCTATGCTTTCCAATTTTTTATTGGAATTATTTTATCAGTTTATATCTTCCAATAATACCCTCAGATGCTAACTACTTTTATTGGTGATGTGTGTCAATTTAACATATGAATGCCAAAAATAACAAATATTATTGGCCTTTTACAAGTAATATATTAGATGTCATCATCCTCAGCACTGTGATCGACTCATCATCTTATCTCATCTATTTGGGGTTGGCTTTATGAGTCCTATTTTGTTGTTCTTTTTTCGTTCAAGGCTAAAATCTTTGTATCTACACGAACTTTCATGTTGTTTCTTACCACTTCTCTTTAAGTTTATTGAAGACCATCATTATTGAAGATCTTACGGCCAGGATCTCATCGTGGTAGTTCAATAGAAATCATCTTCTCAGTTTGCATAACCTTATTTTGAATCTTACATCTAGCACTATACTACTTACCATAGTAGCAAAGTTCTGTTTCGGCAATATTTGGACAATGGTCATTTTGGAAAGTTTTGACGAATTTCGAAAAATTTCAACAATTTACCAAAATAGGCGAAGTTTCTCCTCGCAAGATTCAATGCCCATTTGCGTGAAATTTTGGAAAAATTCGAAGATATTTGGAGAAATCTGTGACTATGCTATGGACATGATTGTATATATGTTCTTTCTGATTTCATGTGTAAGTTTACACGTCTTAATGATTTAATTGCTGTATAGTTAATATAGTCCATATAGTCGATAGTCAGTAGGCATATATTAATGATTTAATTGTTGTAATCTAGTTAACCAGCATAGTTAAGGTGGCATTTGGATAACATATTTCTCCTTCTTGCTTCTCTTTACAATCTGATGACCTTATGGTTTTATTTTGAACCATCAGATTTGTCGCTTGAAAAGATCACAAAGTGCATGGGCGATTCTCATGCTGATGTGGAGAAGGAAGTGTTAAAGGCTGAGCAAGATATACAGATTTTATCATTTTAGCATCACCTTTTGGTTTATTTCCCTGAAAAATTTATGTTTCAGACCCATCATCTTCATTGCTCCATGTAAGAAATATATCTTCACTAGTAGATATTTAAGGAGATCACCTGGTCTTAAGAGTTTATGATATTCACATTTTTATGCTTGGCAATCAAGCGTTTGTGTACTGATCATATTTATTTTAATTTCTAGGTTGGTCGAGGATCTTGTGGTGATGTGACTATCTTGCCCACTCTGGTTATTAATAATGTGTAGTATCGAGGTATTTATGTGTGATTGCTACATTTTTTGTATAAAAATCTATATTTATGTCCTTATGGATAGTTTTATGCCTTCTCCACTGGTCGCAGTTATCAGAAAGACCATCTTTTTATGTTTTTCATGTCATTGAGCCAATTGGGTCGGGTCCAGGTTGACCTGCCCCATGGACATACCTAGTACTAGGTTTGTTAAAATCGATAGTTTATAGGCTGGTAACTGGAAGAAAGCCAATGTTTCTAGTTTGATTTTCCCTTCAAGCTAATGTATGTATCTGTGCCCATGTGTGGTCGGGAGGATGAAGGCTATTTTAAATTTTCTCTCTTACATCTATTGGAAATCCAGTGATTTGAAATATAAATGGTGATGATGTGTATAGATGATACACAGATGGAATGCACGGTAAGAGATGTCTTTAGGCTTGAGGCAAGGATCAATTGCTCTCTTTAAGATGATTGACTGATCAAAGTGAGGGGAGACATGGAAATGGAGATGGCAGGTAGTGTAAAATGTAAATGCAAGAGACAAGTTAATGTTTGCTATATGAGATTTGGGTGGTATTTGATAATCTCTTACTAATTTTATCTAACACTTCAAAATTTTTGAGGGCTTAGTATAACATTGCAAGTTTTTTGGATCTTTTGAAAAATAGCTTCATGTCGTTTCCTGTACTCAATTATGTGGGGGAAAAACAACATGATTTCTTGATAATTAAGTTAGAGCAGGGATAGTTTAAAAAATGGAGCTCAATGCATTTTGAAGCATATGACAAGGGCTTGTATTACTGTAAGCAAGAAATCCATTGTTGCCTGCTAATACCAATTTTACCAACCCTTCTTGAGTGCTTACCATAAGAAAAAGTTTAGGTTCCTTGCTACTAATTGTTTGCATGCTCTATGAAGCACCAGATGGGCAACGACATTAGAACAATCATCCTATGGTTGTTTTTGCCTTGATTGTCGCAGGTTGAGTTTGACATCAACAGCGTAAAGGTTTGACCCAAGTGGCCGCTGCTGAGTTGGCATTGAGACTTGGATGGTGACTTTGTATCTTTCTCCAACGGGAGTGTCCATATGTTTGTACACACATACCGGTCTGAATTTCTGCGTGTACACCTATGGGTGTGTATGAATGTATGTGTTACACAAACTAAAATAGTGTTCACATGTGTGTGTATATATATATACAATGCAGTAGATTCTACAATCTTCTCACATCCCTATGCAAGGATCAAATTTCAGTTTCGGGCATGACCGAAACTGAAACCGAAATCCGAAAATTTGATCGAACTTCGAAAATTTGGCAAAAATTTTGATCCCCATACAAAAATGACTGAAATTTCGGACCAAAATTTCGTTTCGGTGGGGACCGAAATTTCGGTCATTTCGGCCAAAATTTTGATCCTTGTCCCTATGTATGGGATTGTGGAAATGTTTCACTCAAATCCCAGTGGTTGAATGCATCGTTATTCGTATGACTCTTGAACGTAGTAACCACTGGTCGTGCACATAGAAGTGTTCAAAATCCAGACCAACCCATCTCAGTGATGAGTCTGCACTGTGGTTGCCAAAAAAGTTCCCCTTATTCATGCAATTTAAAATTTTCCAATCAAATTGACATGATTTCATTGATCCAATTACAATGTCAGCTTATCATAATTTAATTGTAGTATTTGCATTAGTTCAGACTTCAAGCGACGTAATTTGGCCCATGTTCAGTAAAAACTTACGGTCAGTTATATACTATCATGCTACATTGATGAATAGATACATGGTTGTAGACACTGCTGTAGATAGGAGTAATGTGCACCTGGTTTATTTTAAGTTAGTATATATTGTGTTGTGTATAGGTAGCATCCTCATACTGGTTAGCTGTTATAAGTGAAATACCTCTAGGATTCAAACGTCTAGGCCTGGCCAAGTAAATCTTAAAACTCACTCAGAGTTCCAAGCTTCATATTCAACATTTTTATTTTAGGGTTAAGCTCTTAACATTTAGGGACCTCGCCATTTCATTAAAGAACAAAATGGGGGAATTCGCAGTCTACAATATACAAAATTCTTATCCCTAGTCATCAGATTAGCTAGTGCTCGAGAGATGGAATGACATCTCAATGAATCTACCCACATTTACAAAAGAAAGCCAAAACTGTAAACCCCACTGAAGGCACACTCCTTTCCATCATCTCTATTATAAAAGAAAGCTAAAACCGAGAACTCCCCAATCTCCGAACCCACCTCCAAAATCGAAGAATTACAAGCCATATAGTACCACTAGAGGCACCCAAAGAGTCTAGGTTCACCCACTCCTAATTGTTTCCTCCCAACACCATACGAATCTTTGAAGCATTCATGGATGCCCATTCCATTTTGTTTCTTGAAACGTCACTACCACCTGATTACATGTTGTCACAGAAGCCTTTATGGAAGCCCTCTTGTTCAAATCCCCCAAACACCTCACAGAATCTTTTATAGACCACCTTTACTTGATCTTGTTCTTTTTTATCTACTTGGGGTCAGGTAGGTGGAAAACACCGAGACAATGACTCTCCTCCACCCATACACATTAACTTGGTGAAAGGAGATGCTCTGGGATGCCCTTCTGTTGTCACTCCCACATGGTTGGAAGAAAGGGAGGTAAGTCTCATTCAGTTGACTTTATACTTTATAGTAAATGAAGCTACAAGAATTCAACAGTGGAACTGCTGGTGATATTGGTTGTGGAAATGAAATGGAATGGGCCATGATTATGCCATTGGGTTAGCTACGATCTAGCAGGCTTATGGAACACTAAGAAGGTGAGCCAAAGTTTGGGAAGTGTGGGAAAGTTCAATGTAACTGTAAGATTTGCTATTGTGACGGGGGCATAGAATGGTTAGTGTCTAATGTGTATGAGCTGAATGATTTCCAATTGCGCAATTGCTTTTGGATTGAATTAACAGACTCCCAGGACTCGATCGGCACTCGTAACATGGGGCATCACAATGACTTCAATCCATCTGATTTTTGTTGAATAAATATTCCAGAAGCATAAACTATTTCTTTGAATTTGTGTGATCTGACATCCTTATGAACGTACCTATGTGGGGTATTTTATTAGGACATTCCTATCCTGGCTAGGCGTGACAGATTCATCTGCACTTGGAATATGGAGGATATATTCTAGGGCCTGTGCCTCTAAGTGCTCCCTAGGTAGCCTCCAACTACTCTCCCATTCTAATGTTTCTTGATGGGCACTATGGTGCTCAACTTCTGTTCAGGTTTGAGAAATTGTGGCGGCACACAAGGATTTTGAAAAACTATTTATGCAGGGCCGGCCCTAAGTTCTTAGCAAATAAGTTCTTAGGAAGACCTATCGTCGTAGTCATCATCATCATTATCTTCTTATCCCATCTATTTGGGTGGCTTTGAGAGTCCTATTTCTCCACTCGTAAGAAATAGGATTACTATGTGCATTGAAAATGAGGAATACTATGTGCAGCAAGATCTGGGATTGAGATTATTTTTCTTCTTTTTCGATCAATGGTTTGGCTGGCTTTGTTTTATTTCCCAATGTAGCATCGTCATTCCACTTTTATGGGTATGTTTTTCAATTCTGGTTTCACATTTATCAAGGCACAACATCTTCACGTGGTCTCCCTGCCGTTTTTGGTCTTCTACCAACTGTGATAAGAAAATGGGCAATTTTTTTCCGGATATAGATTTCTTTACGTGTCAGAACCTATCACAATTTACATCAGTGGAAAAGAGTGTCTTACTTGTTCCCATCCTGTGTTCTTATTGATCACAGAATCTCTGCATGAATACTTTCTAATTCCTTATCTCTATTAATGACTTCTGCATCCCCAATCATAGAATCTCTGAATAACAATCTTTTAGATCCGTGGAAAAAACTGAGGATTTGAAATGCATATGAAAATGGCAAGTTCATCTCACCCATGAGAACATGCCATCTATCTGCAAATAATGGCACTTTTCTTGATTTTGGTTTCAATATATATTGATTGAAAACTGGTTAGTCAAAATAATTATTTTTCTTGTAATTAGGAGCTGGTAATAACTTATAATTAATATATGCATATGCAATTTGATCTGGGTATGTTTTTCAATTCTAGTTTCACATTTATCAAGGCACAACATCTTCATGTTGTCCCCCTGCCGTTTTTGGTCTTCTACCAACTGTGATAAGAAAATGGTCAATTTTTTTTCCGGATATAGTTTTCTTTATGTGTCAGTACCTGTCACAACTTACATCAGTGGAAAAGAGTGTCTCACCTGTTACCATCTTGTGTTATTATTGATCACAGAATCTCCGCATGAATACTTTTTAATTCCTTCTCTCTATTAGTGACTTCTGCATCCCCAATCATAGAATCTCTGAATAACAATCTTTTAGATCTGTGGAAAAATATGAGGATTTGAAATGCATATGAAAAGGGCAAGTTCATCTCACCCAAGAGAGCATGTCATCTATCTGAAAATAATGACGCTTTTCTTGATTTCGGTTTCAATATATATTGATTGAAAACTGATTAGTTGAAATAATTATTTTCCCTGTAATTAGGAGCTGTTAATAACTTATGATTAATATGTGCATATGCAATTTGATGCAAAACACATGATGTTTCATTTCAGGATGCAAAGGAGCATCTTGCCGCATTGGCTGACATGCTTGGTTCATCCCTTACAGACATCGACATATGGAGATCCTATTTATGTTGCAGTTTATTCTCCTATTTTGCAAGAAGGACTTGTATTATTTAGGATTTGTAAAATGGTCCTGATATTGGTGATTTATGGTTTTAGCATGCTTTTTGTATCCCATTCTGAGCTTGTTTGAGTTTATTATTTTGTAGTTATCGATAAAATTGCCAACAACACCATCAGATGCTTCTGAACAAGGTAAGCTCTCGCTTCCAATTTTGAACTTCTATGATGAGTCTTTCTTCACATTGATGGTTTCATTCAAATGTATTCTCAAAGTATGAGAGTACTATAAGGCATGTTTTTCTATAATACCATTCAAAGGGGAAAATAGGAACTCATTGACATGTTCAACTTGATTCTCTCTTTGTTTTGTTCTTTGTCTTTCTTTTTCTTCCTTCTCCTTTATGGAAACGGAAGGTCACGATGGCATTTTGAAGCCATGGCAAGAGAAAGTTCTTTGAATCCAGCATTGACCCTTCAAAATATGAAGATTTTCGAGGTTGCTGGAAGGGGATCCATCGATGACTTAATTTTTGAATTTTGATCCTGAAATGGGGTTGCGTTAAAAATAGGATCAAGGACCAGATGGTGCTGCAAATAGTATTTATTAGATGAAGTTCATATTTTGGGCATGAGTCTAGTACCTAGAACCCCCATTGTCATTTTTGGATTTACTCCATACTGTTAGGGTATTACTGATGCTCATCCAAGAGATAGAGATGGCTGTCTCTTGTGAAAGAAATTGGTCAGGAGCCATTTCAAAGGGTTGAATTTGGAAATTGATGCAGAGTGATGACCATCAACAGGAGGCTGCTTCAGGCTTGAGAGCAAAAGCTATTGAAGGCTGTAACAGCAGCATATACAGGCTGTTTTTGGCCTTCAAACAGAGGTTAAAGACATAGTGGGCCTGAAACAGGGGATAAAGGGGTCAGAACAGGGGTTAAGGAGCCTATAAGTCTATCAAATAAAGACCCAATGGGTCTTGAAACCAGCTGATACTGGGCTTTAACAGAGCTCAATGTGATCAATTTAAGTGATCATATGAGCACCCATAGAAAAGGGTTACATGGCGATTTAAATCACTGTGAATCTAAATAAACTTGAGGGAGCACATGATTATACGATGACTTCATCATCTTGAATCTGAAGCAACTAAAGAGAACACATGACTTATTAAGTGGGTCACGTGGCCCTTTAATTAAATCACCGAGAGGTGATTTCAGAATTAGTGGGAACCCTTCTTAAACCTGCTATTTATCGGAAACTTAATTTAGAAGGCAGTTTTCTAAGGACTCTTAGAATTTAATTAGGAAACTAAATTAGGTTGTCATGAGTTATTATTTACTTCTTTAGAGGCTATCGTGAACTTTTTTTTTTTTCTCTGTTATTACTGGTTATTTTTAGACTTGATTTTTAAGATTTAATCTTCAGATTTTATTCAAGATTATTGAAGGTTAATTTTCTGTTATTGCTGTTTATCTTGGTTCTATTTTAGACTTGTGTTTTTACGCAAATATTTAAAGATAGGTAAATTCTTAGCTCCTTTTATTTTGCAGAGCTTTTCTTCTTGATTTCTTACACTTTTTTTTCCTATTTAGGACTGTTAGTCAGTTGCAGTCTACATTATTTGTATGAGAGTGAGATATTTTCTTGGGGAGGGGTTGCCTAGGTGAAATTAGTTTCAAACATCTTTCATCTTTCCATCTTATTTTGATATATTCTCAGGTATCTGAATCAGGTTGTTTAACAAAGTGGTGAAAGAGAGATTTACAGACCTGATATGGTTGCTAATTCTTCATTTCCCATGATGTAATCCTTTGTGTTTCTTGTTGGATCAAAAGGCACTGATTTCTGGGATGGTTAGTCGTAATCAAGTGGCAGAGCCAGGATTTTCTTCACGGGGAGCTAGATTTGGTCAACAGAGAAAATTAATATTAGGTAAGCAACACGAGTGCCAGGTGACTTGGTACTCAGGTCACTTTTTGGGATGTGTGCAATGTGGCATAAACATGTGTACTTTTTAGTAGACATCCCATGATCTTAAAGATCTTTGGTGTAAAAGATTGGAACTAAATTTTTTTTCCATCGTTTGATTCAAAGCAGTCAAACACCATCTAAAATTTATGTCTACCATGTAAATCTAATATTCCATTAATTTTATTTAGTGTTTGACCGCATGGAATAGATGATGGAGATTGTTTTTCGTTCCAATCTTTTACACTAGATCTTGAGATTTTGAGCGTCAAATCACATTGACTCATGATGCTTCACATGCACACACCTGAGTACCAAGAGCGTGCTTAACTGCCTTTAGCCTAATTAGCCGTACCATAGCTTAACTGTTCTAATAGGCCTCGTATAATTGGGTATTGACTAAAATCAAATCTTTTAGATTAAATCATATTTGTTCTTGTGTGTAGCAGACCAGCTTCTTATTCCAACCACTGGACCATTATGTTGAATGCTTCCATAATACATATGTTTCTCCAACAGTTATTGCTCTTAATGCTTCCATAATATATGCTTTAATAACTGTTGTATGCGATTTGTTGCAGACAGAGAATTGAGATATCATTGATTGCATGGATATCAACAAGCAACTTGCTTTGGATAATCCTTTGTTTAAGGATTACAAAATTCAGGTAATTTTTTTTTCTCTTCATCGTTGAAGTAATAAGGACTATAGCTGTTTTGCTAGGAACTAATAAGTTGAGACGAAAGTTTGATTAGCCTTTATTTATAATATTCATTTTTTATGATGTCTTTCATATGTTTAATGTTACAGATCATGGGAGGATTAGATATTGTTACGAAGAAGGCTCATAATATAATGCAAGAAGTAGCAGTGAATTTGGCTGGACCATGTTTATTGACTCCTCGATACATGGTGTCTATATTGCTGTTGAAGATAGAAGTGTTTGCTTGCTCAAATCGATTGCATGTTTCGGAAGCTGTTTATCAAGTTTAATAGCTATAAAAAAGAATTAGTTTACATTTGATCTGTAAAATAATTTAGGAAAGTGTTGATTTTTTAACTGTCTGAATTTCTAAGGAACTGTAAATTACTATATGTTTTTGTGCAATTACATTTCCCATTGCACCATCTGCAAGTAATATTCGCGCTACAGTTTTATGATTTTAAATCAATTTTGTTTGACTTATTATTTTTTTATTCAGTTGACTAAAGTACGCTTTTTTTCCCTTCTAGGGTGATATGTGATTGATACAATAGTTATAACAGGTTCCAATTACAAAAATAAAAATGGAAGCTATGCATTTAAAAAAAAAAAAAATTTAAGAAAACAACGGTCCATAACCGTTGTTTTTATACTAAATTAACAATAGCTCAAAACCGTTGTACCTGTGCAACGGATATATACCACTGACATAGACCGTGGTTCTGGTAGAAAAATAACAACCCTTTTCTATAGAGAACAACGGCTACAAACCGTTGTACCTGTGCAACGGACATATACCACTGACGTAGGTCGTGGTTTCGGCAGAAAAATAACAACTCCTTTCTACAAGGAACAACGGCTAACAACCGTTGTTCGTTTGCAATGGACATATACCACTGACTTACACTGTAGTTTAGTCAGAAAAATAACAACTCTTTTCTATAAGGAACAACAGCTCATAACCGTGGTAATTTAGCAACTGACATGGGCCGTTGTTTCTGAGGTAAATATACAACGGTTTTGGGCAGTTGTTTTACAAAACCACTGCTCTATAAACAACGGTCGTCACCACGGCTCAAAACCGTTGTTTAGGAAATTTACAACGGTTTTGGGCTGTTGTTTTTTTTCGATTTTCACGTAGTGTTAATCGAGTTTGGGAATCGATTAATCGAGTTGGGTTTCGATTAATCGATTTTGGAAATCGATTAATCGATTTGTGTTTCGATTAATCGATTTTAGGAATCAATTAATCGACTTTGACAGATTCAGTTGACTTTTGAATCTTTCTTTAAGATTGTGGGAGGGTCCAAGACCTTCTTCATTACATCTTTTAGTAATATATTGCATGTGTTGTAATGTACCATAGGTGGTACATGTGAAAGCGAGCACAAGGAGTCGCATGGGACCTTGATGCTTGGACCTTCAGAGAATTCAGGTAGGGAATACCTTGAACATGTATTTTAATTTCAAAAGCATGTATGTAGTGATATAATTATCAGATTTGAAGTTATTTTAACTATGAAAAGCTTTTTGAAAATGGGTGTGTGTAACACCAAGAATGTGAAAAAGACATTTGTGTGATGTAAGTGATTAAGATCAAGTAATCTAATAAGAATGAGACATCCCCAGGGGATGAGAAAGTAATAAAGGCATCAAGGGTGATACGAGTAAGATATACATCCCAGGGATGTATATGTGATTGAATAATTACTGTTGAGGCTTAACTGATATAAGATAGCACTTTACACGATGAATAACTATATGTAAAGCACATGTTATTTTTGTTATTTGAGGTTTGTTTAGAATATCCCACCAACGTGGCGGGATACCCATGACTGACACGGCAGGATATCCGTGACCGGTACGGCGGCCAATCCGTACACCAGTACGGAGGTTTTTCCGTAACCGTAAGTACATCCCAGGGATGTTGAGTGATATTTAACCCCGCCTCCTAGTGAGAAAGGGGCTTGGATAGTATTCTCAGGGAATACATTATTTACAACTGTCTATTTAGGCGACGATGGAGGGTATTCCATCGGGGCTCGATGCTATATTGCTCGGGGATTACTTAAGTTGAAGCTTTAAGTTTTGCTTTAGGCCTGTTCAGTGTCATTCATGATAAATCAACAGTAATGTAATACGTGCAAATTACCAGTAAACTTGAATGCAAATCATCATCTTTTAAAGTATTTTCTAGCAAATGCATAGACACATCATGCTTAGAATATCATGGAATATATGTGAGTTTTAATTTATATGTTCATTGTATTTGTTCCCTATTGAGCTAGGATGTAGCTCACCCCGTTTAGACTATACGTCGCAGGTCCATTGATAGCAGCAGCTGAGGCTTCGAGAGATGTTAATCAGGGTGATTCGGATTACGTACGTGGGGACGAGTTAGAGCCTCCTCCCGAGGACTTCTTCTAGGAGACTCTGTTGTGTACTTTGACAGAGAGTAGTTTTGAGAGCTAATTATACGACTTGGTATGTCAAGCCCTTATTTTTGATAAACATGTAATTAGATTGGATTATTCTTTTGGCGAACCATCTGGTGTGATCAGTTTATCACCGATGGTTCGGGTCGGTTCTCTGTTCATGCAGTGGCATGAAAGTAGAACTGTCTTTTGCATATGCCAGTTGGGCATATTAACTTTTTCCGCTTTACGAAATTATTTGTTTTACTTAACTATCATTGCTTGTTATACCAATGTTCCGTGCATAGTTTTGGAGCACGGTCTGGAGGATCATGCTGATGGCACGGGTTTCGGAGTGTCGAAATTCGGGCTGTCACAAATTTTCATTTTTTTCTTACTAAAATTTCCTATGGTACATCTATAAGTTTATAAATTGCTACAGATGAGTCGATAGCACGACAATCTTCCAAGAGTATATCAGGCATACTCTAGGTCCTTAAGAGATATAGTGGCCACTGTCTCCTTTTCTTGTAAAGTCACCATCAGTTTAAACCTTTGCCCATTAACTTTGAATGCACGATTATCCTTGGGATCGTGAATAGTAACAGCCCCATGAGGGAATGTTTCTATGATATTATAGGGTCTGTCCCAACGACTTCATAATTTTCCCGGAAATAACTTTAACCTTGAATTGTATAACCAGACTTGTTGGCCTGGCTCAAAACTTTTTCTTAAAATGTGTTTATCGTGAAATGCTTTAGTTTTGGCCTTATAATTTCGGGTGTTTTGATAGGCATCATTTCGGATTTCTTCTAACTCATTAAGGTCGAGCTTCCGTTGGTCACCTGATTTAGTTAGCTCGAAATTAAGTATCTTAATTGCCTAGAAAGCTTTATGCTCTAATTCGACTGGTAAATGACAAGCCATAAATACACTAATCGAAAAGGAGACATACCAATAGGGTTTTCGATGTTATTCTGTATGCCCATAGAGCATCATACAATCTTAGAGACCAGTCTTTTCTATTAGGTCGAACGATTCTTTCTAATTTATTTTTTATTTCATGGTTAGAAACCTCCACCTAACCACTAGTCTGAGGGAGATAGAGGGTTGTGATTTTATGTGTAATACCATATTTCTTAAGTAAACTTCTAAAATACCGGTTACAAAAATGACTGCCCCCGTCACTTATAATAGCCCGTGGGGTTCCAAACCGTATAAAAATATTTTTCTTGATAAAAGAGACTATCACTTTATGATCATTAGTCCTAGAGGTTGATGCTTCGATCCATTTCAATACGTAGTCAACTCCCACCAGAATAAACATATATCTGTACGAGGGTGAAAATGATCCCATAAAGTCTATGCCCCTTACATCAAAATTGGTTGAAGGGGCATCATATTCCTTCGACCAAAATTGGTTGAAGGGGCATCATAAACCAATTTTGGTTCTGCCACCAAAATTGGTTGAAGGGGCATCATATTCCTTCGGGATATGGCTCCTGATTTCTGGCATCGATTGCAGGCCTGACAAAAATTCTAAGCATCCTTAAATAACGATAGCCAATAAAATCTTAATTGTAGTACCTTGGCAGTCGTTTTCTTTCCACCAAAGTGGCACCCACATGCATTTGTGAAAAAATTGTAGGATATTGTGGGTGTCATTTTCAGGCACACATTTTCGTATTATTTAGTCTGAACACATTTTAAATAGTTCTGGGTCCTCCCAAATATAATATTTGACGTTAGCAAAGAAAATATATTTATCTTGATTAGACCAATTTAGGAGAATCTTACCTGTTGCCAAATAATTTACGATATTGGCATACCATGGAACTGTTCCTTGGATGCTGAAAAGTTGTTCGTCTGGGAATGTGTCTCGGAGAGGTTCTTTACTGACGGCTATAGGTATCTTGATTCTGGACAGATGATCCGCCACTACGTTTTCAACTCCCTTCTTGTCTTTTATTTCGAAGTCAAATTCCTGTAAAAGTATGATCCACCGGATTAGTTTTGGTTTGGCATCCTTTTTTGCTAATAAATATTTAAGTGTAGAGTGATCCGAAAAAGTGATAGTTTTAGATCCCAGTAGATATGGTCGAAATTTATCTAATGCAAATACGACAGCGAGAAGTTCCTTCTCAGTAGTCGTGTAGTTAACCTGTGCTTCAATTAAGGTACGACTCACATAATAAACTACATGGGGAATCTTGTCTTTCCGTTGTCTTAAGACGGTGCCTATTGCATAGTCGGATGCATCGCACATTATTTCGAAAGGTAGGGAATAGTCAGGGGATTCTATGATTGGTGCAGACGAAAGAAGGGTTTTGAGCTTATTGAACGCATCAAGACAAGCATCATTAAGGTTGAAAGGTATGTCGTTTGCTAAGAGGTGACACAAAGGTCTCGAGATTTTGAAAAATCTTTAATAAAGAGGCGGTAGAAGCCAGTATGGCCAAGGAAGGATCGAATCTGCCGCACTGAGGTAGGTGGGGGTAGATTAGCTATCACATTGATTTTAGCCCTGTCAACTTTTATTCCTCTTTTGGAGACGATGTGACCTAAAATAATACTTTCTTGAACCATAAAATGACTCTTCTCTCAGCTTAGTACCAGATTAGTTTTTTCACATCTTTCTAAAATAAGGGCCAGGTGATCAAGACAAGAATCGAAGGTTCGGCCGAAAATCGAAAAATCATCCATGAACACTTTCAGAAACTTATCTATCATATCTGAAAAGATGGCCATCATGTATCTTTGGAATATTGCCGGTGCATTACATAACCCAAATGGCATGCGACAGTAAGCAAAAGTTTCGAAAGGACATGTGAAGGTGGTCTTTTCATGGTCCTTTGGATATACTGAGAATTGATTGTACCCAGAATATCCGTCTAGAAAGAAAAAATATTCTTGACCTACTTGCTTTTTCAAAATTTGGTCAATAAAGGGAAATAGAAAGTGGTCCTTACCTGTCATGGAGTTAAGCTTCCAGTAGTCAATACATACATGCTATCTTGTGGTTTCACGTAATAGCACTAGTTCGTCAGATGCATTTTCTTTCACAATAATCCCGAATTTCTTTGGAACTACCTGAATGGGGCTTACCCATTGGCTATCGAAAATCGGATAAGATAGTACCTACATTTAACAATTTTACGATCTCCTTTTGTACTACCTCCCTCATGTTTGAATTCAACCATCGCTAACTTTCTCGTGAGGTTTTGGCATTATCCTCCAAATGAATTCAGTGCATACAAATTGACGGATCAAGCCTTTTGAGGTCGGCGACGATCCACCCAATTGCACGTTTAAATTTCTTTAGTACGACCAACAACCTGTTCTCCTGTTCCCTGCTGAGAGCAGATGAAATAATTACTGGTAGAGTTTCATTAGGTCTAAGGAATGCGTACTTGAGAGTGTTAGGAAGTGGTTTTAGGTCTAAAGATAGCACTTTTTTAATGGACGGTTGTAAGGGTTCATTGGAAGTAGTAGGCAAGGGTTCTATCCATGGCTTCCATATCTTGGACTGGGGTCACAGGCAGATGTGTCCAACACAGAGGTTATTTCTTTTATTTAAAAGTCTGATTCTTCTGACCCCGTATACCATGATGAGGCTTGTAGCATCTCCTTGGATAGAGCGAGAGGCAATGCTTATTCTATCAGTTCTTCTATTTCGTCAATGTTGAAGCATTCCTCGTCATCTATTGAGGCTATTTGGTTGGCTGCTGAGAAGACATTCAACTAGATCCGCATATCTCCAAAAGAAACTTTCATACCCCGATTTTACAGTTTATGCAAGCATTGGTTGTAGCCAAGAATGGTCTATCGAGTATAACGAGAATTTGTGTTGAGGATTTCGAACTTGGTTCCATGTCTAACAATAGGAAGTCGATAGGAAAGACGAATTTATTGACTCAAACTATAACATCTTCAATTACTCCTACTGGCCTTCTTTTCGATCTATCAACTAACTGAAGAGTTACTGAAGTAGGTCTCATTTCCCCAATTCCTAGCTTTTCATTAACAGAGTATGGTAGCAAATTTATGCTCGCTCCCAGATCCAGGAGTGCTTTGTTTATAGAGTGGTTTCCTATGATACAGGGGATCGTTGGAACTCCAGGATCTTTAAGTTTGGGAGGGGTCCTAGATTGTAAGATGGAACTCACTTGCTCTATTAAGAAAGATTTTTGCGAGACATTGTTTCACCATTTTCATTTTTCCATATACATCTCTTTCAAAAATCGTGCATAGGCAGGGACTTGTTTGATTGCTTCTAATAAAGGTAGGTTGATCTTCACTTCTTTGAAGATTTATGTGAGTTCTTCTAATTTATTTTTAATTTTTATTAAAAGGTGATGGTGTACCAAAGGCGTTAGGAAATGGTAACTTTGGTACATTCAGTTATAGATGTGGGTGCGCCATCATTTCTTTTTTTATTTTCTAATATTTTTTTATTTTTGGGTAGTGGGACTTTCCTTATTGTATCGTGTTCTTTTTTCTGGGTCTCAGAGTTGACTACTGGTGTGGGCATATCTACTTTGTTGTCCACAACCTTTCCACTTCGTAAAGTTTGAACTGCTTGGACATGTGGTGTAGGGTTGTTTACCATCTCGTCTCTCAATTTTCCCACTAAGTTGATCGCTGGTAGTGATGATTCATTATTATTCCATGTTTCCTCCCACTGTATAACAATCTGTTCAATTTTAATTCCTAAGTTTACAATAGTCTGGGAACAGGAATATAAGTCTTGGGAAATTTGGAAAAGTTGAGATAATTCTTTAGATCGTTGATGTGCATGTCGTAGAATCTGAACAACAGCGCGCGGTATCATCATCTGTGACAGATTGTTGGTCAGAAAATTGATCTGTGGCATATATTGGCTAAGAATTATAGGAGTATTGCTGATATGCATAAGGGTAGTCTTGCTAAGTTATCCCTGAAAAATCGTAATGGTTTTCCCATTGAGAATCGTAGGAATTCTCGGAACTTTTCCATTGAGAAGCAAAGATTTGCTCAATCTCTGTTGGATATTATGGTATATTATATTTATATTAAATTAAAATCTTAACCTATTGCAAGCACACAATAGAAATGATAGTACTAACATAGGATTGTTCCCACGAGGAAATTTGTTATCTAATTTTTTTAGTTTTATCCTTTATTTAAATTCTTATCTTTAAAAATTGCTATTTATCTTTAACATCTAATCTACTAGAGAAATATGAACAAAATAATGGTTGTTTAATCTAAGTGCATAAAATAAATTTTAATCCTCCTTCAGATCAAGGTCGTCAATCTTAATCTTCAGCTATCGGATATTTATAAAATTTAAACAATACCGTTACACTATATTTCTAATCTCTAGCATTAGTCGTCAATCAATTCTAAGATCCTATCAATACAGATTTAATCTAATCAATAACTTTCTAAAATCTGGGCGTCAATCAAACCTTAGAAAATTGAAGATGAAAAAGTAAAATCGTTACTAATTTGCAAATTCTAACATGAGTCATCAATTGAAATTAAAACTTGAAGATGTTTACAAAGCAAATAAATCTAAACTAGAAATCAAAGTAAAATATATCCTTCACCCCTCAACCGCAGTCGTTAATTGCTCCTGAGAAATTACAGATATCTACACTAATCTTCAGCACTCAATTGCAGTCATCAATTGCCCTTGAGAAACCTCTTATATCTAATCTATTCTAACTAGTATATACTACTGATCGAAAGAAAATCTAACCTCAGACGTCAATTGAGGCTGAAATTCTTCAATGATTATTCCTATGTCGAGCCCTCTTATTTATAGATCATAAGGAGTCGGTTTATAAATATCTAGTTCTAATCAAAGAAACTACTAAAAATAAAAGTATCCTAATATAACTCTAATTCCTAATTTTATCTTTCCTTGCTTTCGTTAGTTGATGCGCTTCTAGAGTGTTCTTTTCGAGCAGCAGCAGAGTCCTTTGAATTAGATCTTTATCAATCTTCTTAGATCCGTGGTTTATCAGACTTCTAATTACAGGAGTCTTCTAATTCTGAATATGGCGGTGATAGTTCTCACGTGATCAGCAATAACAATAATAGTAGGAAAACTTTTATTCTGAGAAATCGTAAATCACAATTTCTCATTTTCTTCTCTTTCTTAGAAAATCGTTAATTACGATTTTCTATCTTTCATAGCTTTCTCATAGATAACGATTCTCTGAATCACGCTATATCTCTTTTTATCTTTTTTGAAAGACTCGTAAATTACGATTCTTTGACTTTTAGTAGTAGCAAATCATCTTTTTAGCTCAATCGTTTTTCTTATTGCTTTGTGAGTTTATTTTGACAAAAATTAACACTTAGACTCTAATTTACTGCTTATCCTTAATATCTGCACATTAATAACTCGTTAGTAGCAAAATAAGTCCTAGCATCACTAAGTTAAAGGTAATAAAATAGTAAATTATGTGACTGATTATTAGTCACCAAAGGATTAACGCGGATTAAGGGAATTGATTATGATGAAATATTTTCTCCTATGTCTCGATTTCCCTCAATTCGAATGATCTTATTTTGGTTGCATGCATGGACTTAGAACTCCATCAGATGAACGTTAAGACTGCTTTCCTAAATGGTGATCTAGAGAAAGAGATTTTCATGCAACAACCCATTGGTTTTACAGAGAAGCGTAAGACCTCCAAAGTTTGTAGACTTTTAAAGTCTCTTTATGGGTTGAAGCAATCCTCTATACAATAGTACATGCATTTTCATACGACCGTTATCGTATTTGGCTTCCTTATGAGTGAGGAAAACAACTATGTGTATATTAAACGGTCTGATAGATGTTTCATCATTTTGTCATTATATATTGATGATATCCTTTTAGTTGGTAATGATAAATATTTACTTATTTCTATCAAAGAATGATTGTCCTCTAACTTTGAGATGAAAGACTTAGATGAGGCCAATTTTATTTTGGGCATTAAAATCGTTAGGAATCGTTTTAAAAGGTTCTTAGGTCTTTCTCATACTTCTTACATAGAAAGAATTCTTGAGCGTTTTCGTATGAGTAATTCCAAATCGGTAGAAACTCCAATGGATAAATATGCGAAGTTGAGGAAGGATATGTGTCCCAAAATAAATACTGAGAAATTGGCTATGTATGTTGTCCCTTATGCTAGCGTTGTTTGTAGTCTCATGTATGTCATGCGGTGCACACGTCTTGATATCTGTTATGCGGTTGGATTGGTCAGTTTATACCAGAGTAATTCAGGCCAATTACATTGGCATGCTATCAAACGAATCTTTCGATATCTTAGAAGCACTAAGGATTTGATGTTATGCTATGAAGGCATTGATTTGAGAGTGTACGCATACTCTGATGCTGCTTATGGAGATGATCTTAATGAGAGAAAATCCACCTCTGGCTTCATATTTTTAATAGGAAGTGGAGCTATTTCATGGAGTAACAATAAATAGGCCTGTAACACGCTCTCCACCATGGAAGCTGAATATGTTCCTGCGTATGCTACGGTTTAGGAAGGAGTTTGGATCCTAAGATTTTACAGAGGCTTGGGTGTTATTTCTCACGCCCAAGACCCACTTTCTCTTAGGATGGATAACAAATCTACGATTGATTTAGCAAAGAATCCCAAATTTCACATGAAATCAAAGAACATAGAAGTCAAGTATCATTACAACGGAAATCTTGTCAGGGATAAGCAGGTCATACTCCATCAAATTCCTTTCAGAGAAATGTTAGCAGATCCTATGATAAAACCTATTGTGAGAGATGTCTACGAGATACATGTTAGGCATATGGGTTTATGTAGACTTTAAGTGAGTAGACTCAAAGTTGTATAGGTGTCAGTGGGAGTTATGGTTCTATTACTATTTCATATTTTTCTTTTATACATGATTGTTATTTATTGGACACGGACATCATTTTATGATTATATTTTATTTTTACATTATATTTTAGTTATTTATGCGCAATGCGGATAATTTATTATCTTTATTAATATTTATATATATTCTTATACTGATCATTGTATGATTGCACGAGTAAGTGCAATTACCTCCATATAGGAAAAATGATCTTTCGTCAGCAGGCCACTTGCTCACTCGCACGGGCTAATTTTAAGTCTGGAGTAGTAGAAAGCGATAGGCTATACGAGTAGGTGATAACTACCTCCAAACGACTCTATACGGGAGTAGCAGCTATTAAACACCATTGCACATGAGTGTGAGCTACGTTTGAGGATGAGATCTAGAACCGAATGATGCATTCATTGGTATGATCTAGTGATGATGTTATGGCCTGAATGGGAACCAGACTAGTGTTGCTGATAGATGTCAGTTAGTCTGCATATTGTAGAACTGTCGAGCATTGATTGAGTTTAGTTTGTCTACTTTACGGCGTGAATGAACGATCACGAGTTCAGAGCATCAAGTGCTTCTGAACTTCCTTATCTACTGTTGCCTAATCCGATCTGATCATTGCTTAGTGTGAGCGGCCAGTCTCGTAGGTGAGTCTCGTGCCCTAAGCTACCCACCTTTATATATATGAGGATTAGATTGAGTGTCGCTACTTTAGTGTATAATGACGATGATTGTGACTAATATGATTGGGTGCATGTACTACTAGGAAAGCGGCTTAGTCGAAATCTGGACTACGTAGTTGCGTGAGAAAGTTCCTTGACATAAACACCAGGCTTCTAAGGCCAATGATACAGACTTGTAAGATTTATCTGCCGGCATTATAAATTACTAAAAATTAAACGATAATTTTTTTTCGAAAATATATGTATTTATTAAATATTTTATTTTCAAAATGGATTTGAAGAAAAAGTTTCAAAATTCTTTCAATAAGTTAAATAAGTGCGTATAACTTGTTAATCATGCGAACTAGGGCAGACATAGAAAAGTTTGGGTGATGTCACACTAGAAAGATAACAACTTAGTTCGCACACACCTGTGTGAGAGATATGCTATCTCGGCTGGTCCCACTCCACAGGTCTTATGAGAAAGAGGATTTGGGCTCTAGATAACTTGTTAATCATGACACTATTCCCTACAGGGTTGAGTGAGAGATGTTGGTTTGAGTGGCTGAAATGCCACTTGTACAACCCCTAGGGTGTGAGTGATAGACACCATATAATAGCCATATTAGGGTTACCTATTAATATATGACTTTAGAGATTGTAACTTATAGATGTGAAAATCTTTTTTCTCATAAGTTCTCCCTTCTTCTCTAAGCCTAAATCCTAGAGTTGTAATTATCCTTCTACAGCGCCATCAATCACCGTCGGATCCACGTGGTGTGTAGATAACGCCGTCTTCTTGATAGTTGATTGCTCGAATCAACGAATATTAAATTATCTCGGCTTTTCTCAAAATGTATAGAATCGATTGCGAACCACCAATTGCTTCCGTGCGATTAAAGATCTCAAATTCTAACAGCCCTCACCCGAACCATGCCACGAGCATTTCAATGATTACCCAAAGCCTCTTCTCTGCAAAACAACTAAAGGCGGAGGGGTTCAAAGAAGGGCATCTCAAATGGCAACCTTATATAACTATTGTGGTGTTGAACACAAACTCTTATTCTGCTCGATTTAAACGCATCATGAAATCATGGTGATTGAAATAATTTGAATTCGTTGGGCTTTAGGAGAAAATGAAATAAAAAGAGTAAAATACCTCCGATTACGAATCAAAATATAGTAGAATGGTGTCGTAGACTCTGAGGTATCTTTGATGACAACAAATTCACCAACCACCGTAATTAATGAGGTGCGGCAAATTAGATCGCTATTTTTAAGATAATTTTGCATCCTTGCGATAATTTACCTGGGTAGAAAGTTTTGTTAATATGTCGCCTCCAAAAATCACACTGTTTGGGAGATTCGAACCATCCGATCTATGCACTCTAATACTTACAGTTGTTCTTAATTTTATTGGCTGATACTAAAGTTCACCGATCGAATGATTTACATCCACTTAGAATCATGACCCTTTGGCTGGGACATGTTCTAACAATGAATTGTCACTTGAGAAATTTAGATTGATCATAGATGTGTATCACATGCATGGATCAAAATTTCGTCCGATACCGATACGTATCGGACGATACGTATCGGTATCAGACCCGAACGATACGGTATTTTGAAAGGGGGGTATCGTTCTTATATATGCATTTACCCGGACGATACATTCAATGTATCGTCCGGTACGGTCCGATACCGATACGTATCGTCCGATATGTACCGGTTTTGGGCTCGGACGATACGTATCGGTTTTCCGGTATTTTGATCCATGATCACATGACACAATCATAAATCAGACTTCAATGGTGTGAGATAAAACTTTTGAATGGTGTTTAAATGCCGGTCCCTATAATTTATTATCAAATGATATTAGTTAAATAAAATTACTATTCTCATTCCAATTAAGCCCAAGCTTTACAAGCACGTGCTTCAATTGACTGAAGGTCATCTCAGCAGCTCATTGCCAAGTAAAACTGTAAAAGAGTCGATAACTCGATATCCTTGCATGTAAGATCGGAGACTTTTGCTTCCAAACTGTGGGAATGAAAAATGAGGAAACTTGAAACTTTAAAAATTAAACTACAAGTTTCTGTACCCCATTTGCCTTATTTCTAAAAGTTAAAAAATTTAAAGTACAAGAAGTGTGTCTAACTAGAGAAAATTTCAGTGAAAAGTTAAAACACTTCAGTAATCTCCAACTAATTTTGAAATATAGATTGAATGAAAAAAAATCTAGACAGATTTCATCCTCTTTGCATAAACAAATATATCTTATAGACTTAAATAGTTAGGGCCCTATTTGGCAACTCTTTTTCAAAAAAAAATTTCTACTGCTTTAAAGAGGTGTGTTACATTTTGCTTCTAAAAAGAGTCTTGTCACATGTTAAAAATGGTGTTGGGTAAAGAAGGAACATGGGGCAACTTCTCAACACAGCTTCCCAACAAATTAAACCATCTTTAGCTAGAGGGTAACAAAGTCCTTGGTGAAATGTGCTTTTTCACTCACCCTTTTACTCTTGAAAAGTACTTTTTGGAAAAAAAGTTGCCAAACTGGGCCTTCAGAAGGTATAGTTACCAAAGTCTTATACTATAAGTTTCTTTAGCGATCAGATACATACTTTTAGTCTCATCCTTTCGATGTAATATAGATTTATTCACATCTAAGGCCATTTATTGAAGATCCGCCAGATTATCTTGTGATCTAGTTTCATCTATAGATAGGGAGATGATCTCCTAACTTCGGTCCCGGGAAATAAATCAATGACTCTAGCTCATTGGATGCTTATCATAAAAGCAATATTTGCAGCCAATAACAATTCGAGTCATGGGATTATATCCTGTACTCAAGTGAAAGGATCATTTTCCCTTATAGATTCGCCCAAAGAATTTATGTATTGATCTAGACCATCTGAACCATTGAATATTAGACCATTGAGAAGTTGTGAGCCAATATAGTTTATGAGACCATGAGAGCAATTAGATTGGAGACCATGAAACAATCTAGGTGATCTATAAAAGAAAATTGTCAGCAATTTGTATGAACCTCATGTCTATAAAAGAACTATGGACTCAAGTAGTAACCACAACTGACCATTTTATTTATGAAGATGTTTGATTCTTATTATGAAAAAAGAGTTATTCAAATCATCCTCGAACTTTGCAAGCAGTCAAACTGTAATTAAGAGATTGAGCTTGTATTCTTGAGACGTTTTGACATAGGCTCTGTTGCATAGGGAGCAAATTAAATAACCTGTTTAAGATAGTATCTATAACATGCCTTAAGCTCGAGTCTGATTCCCTTCTATTGTTTTCATCATATAAGATCATGAACCTGTCTTTGAAACCAGACACTTGCATTGCCACTAGGGTTTTTAGGTGCAAAAACTTTAGACTGCTGATGGAGATCATTTTTCATCCTAATCTTCCACACAATAAAACAATGTATCATCAAACAGTCATATGTTAATTCCACTTGATACACATCCCAAAAAGCGACTGTGATCATGGGTGTACCATCAAGCATGGTTCTCAGTCACTTTTGGATATGTGAGCCATGTTGAATCAACATTTGACCGTCTGATGATATGCCGATGATCTCAAGATTTATTGTATGGAAGATTGGCATAAAAATAATCTCTATTGTCTGATTCAAAGCAATTAATAATTTTCATATTTAAAAACTATAGTGGCAACTAAAGATTTTCTAGTTGCAAAAATAGGCACTTTCTAGATTTTTCCGGTTTATAGTACCACAGAGAATGAGCCTTTAAAGTGTGTGTACAGGGTATAAATAATATCATTACCTAAACTTGTTTGGTGAGTTTTCAGGTGGTAATTTAAAATTCAACCATAAGTTATGAAGTCAAAGAGACATAAACCAAACTCTAAGGACTTATATCCACACATTATAACTTTTATAAGTACCTTCTTTCCTCACCATTATATTCCCCTTGCAATTGACCCCATCTATTTGTGGTGGGCATTATATATTCATTGCTAAATACCACCCTTTTCCATTAATAAAATTTCATTTACCCATAAAGGGCAAAAACTAAACCCAAAAGAGTTTCAAAATCCCTTAAAAAGCTCAAATAAGACAAATGTCTCATGCCAAATGAGTTGATTGAGTGGCTGTTTTTCTTTCTACCCCACCCACATGGCTACATTCCCAACAATACTATCTAATAAATTCCCTTTTTGTCTGCCTTCATTTCTCGGTTACCCGTTTATCTTGCTTCATTTCTGTCTTTGCCACATGTTCATGGAACATGGAACTTTCTTCAAAAAGGGAGATAGTTACATGTAAAGACTATATATATATATATATATATATATATATATATATATCGGTGTGTTTGTCAGTGCATGTGATATGAGACCTTGTAGTATTAGCAATTACTAAAGTACTTTTTTTATAATTCAGTTGAGTATCTTTTTGATATTTCTGCTGAGTATCTTACAAATATCCTAAAAGATAATGAAGGTCAGATCTAAAATAGAGTTGACTGCTTTGAATAAGATATATTAAACTGGATTTTGCCCCAATTTTCCTCCTAATGGATCTTGAGATCATGAGCTACTACCAAACGGTCATATTTTGATTTCAGGTGACGTAGATCCCAAAAAGTGAACATGTTCATGACATATGCAAACATGATTCTTGAAATATTATTTTTTGTGATTTATGTTATGTTAAATAAAAATCTGATCGTCTGATGATAAGTCCCTAATCTCAAGATCTATAATGTGGAAGATTATGGCAAAAACGATTTCAATCATCAGATTCATATTAATTAAGGATTTAAACACGTCAAACTCGCGTACTGAAAGAAGACTCTTGGGTTTAAAATAAAGGCACCCTCTAAAATACCTTTTTGTAAACCATATATGATGGTTTTTATCGTAATTATAAAAAATTAAAAATATCATTGTCATTAATTGGACCTTTGTATTCTCACCTTTTTAGTTATAGCACAATAAAATTTACTTTTGGGGGGAGTTTTTGGAAATTGCAAATGTCAGATGTCAAATACTTGCATTGGATATTAGCAATTCCCATATGACCTATGCACTATCTTTAGTGTACAAATGGGGCACATAGTATCAAATCTTATGGCAATTATTAGATGGGCACCTCTGTTTGTGCCAACAAAACTCCAAAAGCAACAAACTATTGATGATGATTTTACATGTCGGAGAAGGTGGGTGCTTTAAGAGTTTTGGTGGGTCCGAATCAAAATATATCCGCTACCCTGATGTTAAGCGTTAGATTATTTTGACAACTAAAGAAAATGGCTAAAACGTTACCTTTAATTTTCCATGATATTAATATATATAATTATAAAAAGTGCATTATGGCAAATGCCTCCAACGTTTTTAATGAAGTAAAAAACGTTAGAAAATAGTTCTTTTTTGAATGGATTGACTCTAGTCACATCAAGCTTGAGACAAATCCTCCAGCTTCCCACTTTTAACTTATACGGTGCCACTTGGCATACCATTTTACCAATCCCAATCTAAATATAGAAGTGATAGGGGATCTCATCAACTTTGTGTAGTTCCAAAACAATAGCCCTATCATAGATATGAAAATGGATCCAATTCTCGTGAACATCATTTACACCGTCAATGATTTAAGATGCGGATGATCCACACCATCAATGGGATAAATTCAAGATTAAGGTATAACAGGCCTAAAAATAGTGTTACAGGGAGATTTAAACCATCCGATTTATGAACTATAATATCAACCTTTGTATTCAATTTTAATGGCTGAAAAGTTTGTTTCGTTAAGCTGAGATATGTTCCATTTATAGATCATCATTTGAACAATTTAGATTAATCACGAATGTGTGCCACATGGTATAATAATAAATCACACTTCAATGATGGAGCTAACAGATTGGTCGTCGAGCGAGCATAGGGGCTGATTGTGGACAATCAAAGTCCACAAAGACACTCCTTATTTAAGTGGAAGCAATTTTTGAAGGCATCAAGAGAGCAGTCAAAAGGGTGATGACAATGTGATTTTTGAATCGAATAACGTCCTAGTAGTGAATAGGGTGAACTCTACCTTGGAAAGCTTTGATGTTGGCACTACAGAAAATAAGACTATTAGCGGCAGCTAAAAGCTACCGCTAATACCCTTGTTTCTAATGGTCTTAATAGTTTTTTTTGTTAATGGTGGTAGTTTTTTGCTCCAAAAAATTATCGCTAATAATCTTATTTTTTGTAGTGTGGTAGAGATTTTATTTTTATATTTTTTGGGGGGAGGTGTTAAAAAGAATGGTAGAAAATATTCATAAACTAAAGAGTAATTTTTATGAAATTATAAAGGTTTTTTTGCATATAACTCCTATGTTTTGGCATATTTATAAATGCCACCCCCTAATTCACTTATTTATAAATGACTCCCTAATTTGCAGTTATGTATTTAAATGACAACTTAGTTATTGTTTCGTTAACCATTATCTTTGAAAAAAGTTAACTGCACTTATCACCTATATTGTTTTTTCTTGTGTTAGGAATATTTTTTTGACATTACTTTTCTTTTCTAGAGTCGATAATTGATAGAACAGTAACTCAAGCCGGTATTTAAACCGAAAACTACAAATTATGAGTTTATTACAAATATGTGAAACGGGGGGTGACATTTATGAATCTGCCAAAACATAAGGAGTTTTATGAAAAAAAAACCAAAATTATAATCCAACTTACGAAGAGAGAAAATAATCGATGAGTGAACTATTTGGCATGGAATGATGGTGATGCTTGCACGGTAATTCGATGATATTAGTCAGATTTTCCATCTTTCACCCCTCCGTTAAAGCTCAATTATGTGTTGCTAATTTGTATAACTTCTTATTTGGATCGAGCAGCACTGTCATCATAGCTAAATTTTTTGATACCTAGACCCATTGGAGGTCCGAACCCAAATTGGGTCCTAAGAAGATTTTTGAGGAATCCCAGTAAATAAAGGTTGGATGAGATGAGACAAGGGAAGGGTACCCAGCTACACGTTGATCAATTAGCCAGTGACTACTTTAAATTTAGATTTTGTCTTGTTGATTTTAAATGATGTTTAGCCACTTGGACAATTTTAATTAGCCTAAATATCCGTCACAGAGATAAAAAGCGAGGCTCTGAGGGATTTATCATAAGTCTCAAGGTGTGACAACCCAAATAGACCTACACACTACAATATTGCCCAGTTCCAGACTTATGTCCCCTCCCTGATTTTGTTCCTGACATTGACTTAAACCTCTACTCAAAACTTGTCGTGATATTTAAGGTTCACATACACCTTATAGCCCAGGCTTTAGATATTTTTCTATCTATTGTGGGACAATTACAATCCCTCAATATTATAAGAGTCGTCCTCAGCTCTAATATCATTCTTTAATGACTTAGACCCACACATCACAATATTATCTGGTTCTGGGCTCAACTCCCCTCCCTGGTCTTATTTTTGGCATGAGCTTAAGTCCCCACCCAAAATGCGTCGTGACATGTAAGGTCCGCATACACTTTATAGCCCAAGCCTTGGACCTTTCCCTACCCAATGTGAGACTTACATAACAAGAGTTCCCGTTAACTCCCCGTCTAATTATGCATGTATGTTCTCTCATGGTGGTTATGCTCCAACAATAGTTACAAGAGACCTAATTTTAAATATAATAGTAGGGTATAGCTGCCATTTTAAGTGAAGAACTGAAATTCTGGTATCTTAGATTTGCCTAGCGATAATATAGAGATCAATTAATAAAAATAAAACAATCACTACTACACACGAGATTTTTACGTGAAAAATTCAAACAGAAAAAATCACGGGATCTATGTCAGATCCAAGGCAACAAATACACTGAGTTCAAAGATTACAGAAAGTACCGAATGAATATAGAAACACTATTCCAATTAAACCTTGCACAATGCTAGATTCCACTATGCATCATCATAGATCCCCGATTTGTCGCCTTCAACCACCGAGTCGCATGATGGTCCACTTGTGTTCAGACAAGCCATAACAACACTTCAGATTCTACCAAGGTCACTCGATTCTACGAGTCAATACACGCTCGAAATCTCAAGCGCAATATTCCTTAGAAGGATAAAAAGTATAACAGAAAGCCTTTGAATCACCAAGAACGATCAGATAAATAGTTTCAAAGGCTACAGGATTTTCTTCTCTTATAGAGCGGCTAAGCAATAGGGTATGGAGAGGTAATGAAAACAAGGAGTCCCATATATATATATATATATATATATAACTTTTAAAACCCTAAAAAGAAATAAAAAGAACTCCTTTTTACGGAATTAATCTCAAGGTTGACCGTCACTTAGGTGATGGTCAACCACCAAATCAAAGGTGGTTAATCACGTTTCTTTTCATGGTCAACCATCAAAGTTTTGGTGATTAATTATGAAACGAAACGTGGTCAACCGTCAAAAAGTAATTTTTAGGAAAAGACTCCTTGTAAGAAACAAATACTTGTAAATCAGTGTTATCCAATCATATACCATACGAACCACACATAATAGGTTAAACTTTGCGACACATGGGAGTAAACTACTAGATTGTCATAGATCATAACAATCAGATCTAACAATCTTCCCCTTTGTCACTATCTATGACAAAATCTACTTTATAAGGGTATGAAAAAATTACATCAATCACAAACTAACCCTATGCAAATAATCTGTGTCATGCGAAAAAAAATTACAACTCAAAATATCCTCCCTAAACCTATGCCAAGTTACCACAGAATGATGTGAACAAATAGATCTTTAGTATTTCCAACCTGTAATCTGAAATACTAAAGGGCAAGTTAGCTCATATCTAAAATAAATAAGTAAATCACATCATATCATTTCTTGGAAAAGAAAATTTTGCTAAACATCAAAACACACGTGTCGCAAAACATACCCATAATTTACCCATAATTCAAAGGACAGTTTTTTTTTAAGATAAGGGGACAAAGGACAATTTTTTTTTAAGATAAACAAACATAAACAAAACGACCAGCAAGTAAACACATGACTAAAGAAGACTATCAAATTTTTCCATAAGCTCTTGAAATCCATCCTTCACCTTCTGCTCAACATGATCAATGTGGGAAGACAAACCCGACACCTCGGCTTTTATGTCCGGAAGAAAATCCAACACGAGAGTTTGAAAATCAGAACCAGAGGAGGAGGAAGCACCGCTACGAGGCACATGAGTATGGGAAACAGGACCAAAATCCACACCACCAGAGGGAACATCCGAGTCTTTTGATTTTCTTCCAACAATATGGCAAGTGGTAGCATAGTCAAGGATTTGCCCATGTGGAACCAAGGCGGTGCCCGGAGGAATTCTAACCTTACTTTTGATGAACATTGAGATGATAATAGGAAACCCCACAACAGATTTCTCACGTAGATGAAGAGTATAGTGAAGAATATTCTAAAAAATGATAGAGCTTACACAATGAGGCACATTATTGGCTAATAGATACATGAGAAAGATTTCATCCCACCGAAACTCGTCCTTATTTCCTTTTCGGGGAATAAAGGTAGCGTACAGAAAATGACATAACACTTTAAAATCAAGCTTTAGTAGACAAGAGGCTAGAGCTTGTTGAAAGAGGTTACCATTCTCCACACAAAAAATCAATAATGTCATGTGGTGAATTAATGTGTTCCAATTGAGAAATCGCAAGCTCTTCATTAGCAGGATAAATATCAAGAGAATCACACAATGGAACTTTGATAATGTTCGACACATCCAGGGGTGTAAAATGAAGACTTTTTTTAAGCATCACGGTGTTAAGAAAAGAGTTATCAAACAGAGAATGCATACCGACATTCGCATAAAACAGAAGTACTAGATCATGCGTCAAATAATGGGGAAGAGCGAAATAACTACAGTACTCTGGAAACTAGATCTGACGCTTGCAAAGAACGGTTCATTTAGAAAAACCCTCAACGTATTTTATTTCAGCCTCGACACTCACAAATCAATCTGCGTCAAATAATGGGGATGTGCGACATTTTTTCTAACTAGAAGGGCCAGCTATGATAAAGAAGAGATAGCACCTTGAGAAAGAAGAAAGGAGAGGAAAGATAAAGAAGTGGGAGGACCCCAAATGAAGAGTCCTCAAAAGAAGAACTAAATGAAAAGAAAAAGTTTAAAAACTCTTCCACGATTTACCTTCTCATAACACCAAGAGTCAATAGGATTTATTTATAATAAACAATGTGATATAGTTATAGACTTATAGGACTCCACCAATGCATAGACTCTTAGTATGTAGAGAATAAGGTGGTAGTATCCAACACGACTCTTGCATAGGCAATTAATGCAAAATCTTGGGAAAATGCGAGAGTAACTACAGATTTAACTCATAGTTGACTGTGAGGAAAAACAATGTCGGCCGTGAATAAAGCGTGATTTGAAAGGACGCTTGGGAATCTGTCACTTGAAAATCTCTAGAAAATTAGATCTAGCGGTGCAGGATTTTACCCACAGTCGACCGGTTCTAGAACCACGGTCAACCATGACCAATTCAATGGTTGGCCACAAAGGCCACCCGGTCGACCCTCGGACTATAGTATATAGCTATATATTTTTTGTTTGAAATGCGAATGCGTCAGCAAATTACACGGTCGCCCGAGTGAATACAATGGTCAACCATATAAAGAAACAAAAAATTACTTCTGGGCAGAGAAAATCACGGTCGACCAACAGGAAACATGCAAAAAGTCTCGATAAATCGAGAAAAAACAGAGTTTTTTTTTTTTGAACAAGAAAAAAAAAAAAGCAAAGCAAGTGATAAAAAAATAGATTAATTATATTGAAGTAAAGAGGACTAAAGAATGATTGGCCCGAGTAATAGAGACTTTCAATTTCTTCGAACATCAGATATAGCAACGATCATACTAAGATGAATACAAAAAATCCTATGCATATATAAGCTAAGCATAAATCAAAATTAATCAACATCTAGAATTTCAGTGATGACATGAGACCAAAAAAGTTATAATAACACTGAAAATAAGTGAAGGCACTGTTTGCACATCATGAAAGGGACGGATAATTGATTTTTTTTTCGATTTAAAGAAAGAAAATTGGTGGCTTTCACTCTAGACTGTGATAGGTAGCCCTCTTCGCAAGTCTATAAGTATTAGGTCTCACATCCAACTTACACTTCCTGAGGTGTGTATTAGAGCTAACCCATTACATAACCTACGAAAGTTTTTACACTATCACTGTGACAGCCCGGATTTCGGCACCCCGAAATCCGTGCCATCAGCACGATCATCTTGACCGTGCCCCTTAGCTATGCACGGAACACTGGTATATCAAGCATGCAATAGAATAATAAACTAAATTTTGGAATTTAAATCTATATTAAGCAACTCCCCAAAAGACAGTTCTACCCTCATGCCTCTGCATGAATGGAGAACCGATCCGAACCATCGATAACAGCAATCATCTCGGATGGTTCGTCCCAAAAGAATAATCCCAACTCCTTATATACATGGTTTTAAACAAAATCAAGGCTTGACATACCAAGCCGTACAAAATCTCTCTAAAAAGCCCTCAAAGCGGCACAACGGAGTCCTCTAGAAGAAGTCCTCAAGAGGTGGCTCCAACTCGTCACCGGCCGCAAGGTCCGACTCGCAGGGATCAGCGTCTCCTAAAGCCTCGGCAGCTGCTAGTAGTGGACCTGCGACGTATAGTCTATAGGGTGAGCTACATCCTAGCTCAATAGGGAACAAACACAGTTGAACATATAAATTATAACTCACATATATTCCATGATATGTCATGCATGATGTATCTATGCAGTTATTGATGAAACAGTTAAAAAGCATTTCGTTTTACTGTTGATTACTTATGTTTTCATTTTACTCATAAATGATGCTGAAAAGGCCTAAAGCAAAACTTAAACTTTTAACTTAAGTAATCCCCGAGCAATATAGCATCGAGCCCCGATGAGATACCCATCATCGTCATCTATATAGACAGTTTTAACGTATTCCCTGGGAATACCATATAGTACCCAAGCCCCTTTCCCCTGGGGATTGGTGGCGGGATTTCACTTGTCTCAAATCAACACTCCTGGGGTGTGCTTACTATGTACGGATAAGCCCCTCACGCTTGGCCACGTTGTTCACGATTTGTCACGGATATCCCATCAAACCTCAAATAACAAAAATATCGGTGCCTTACATATAGTTATTCACCGTGTAAGTGTGCTATCTTATATCAGTTAGGCCCTATCAAACATGATTCAATCATTGGATACATCCCTGGGATGTATCCATTTACTTGCATCACACCTGATGCTCTCATCTCTTTACTTCTTCATCCCTTGGGGATGGCTTATTAGAATTACTCTTATGGATGTCACACGCACACACACTTTTCACAATTCTTAAGCAATTAAACATTTGAATTGAAATCTATATCACTACATACATGCTCTTGTAAAATAAAGTACATGTTCAAGGTGTTCCCTACCTCAAGTCTTCATTTGATCAATGCATCAAGGTCCCACTTGACTCCTTGTGCATCAGTTCACACGTACCACCTATGGTACCACATAACAGGTGAAACACATCACAAAGGATGCAATAAAGAAGGTCTAAGACCCTCCACGAATCTTAAAGTCAAACCTAAAAGTCAACATAAATTATCTCAATCGATTAATCGAACTCCAAAATTGATTAATCGAATCTGATTCGATTAATCGATTTTCAAAATCGATTAATCGAAAGTCAATATCGATTAATCGATTCTAAAATCGATTAATCGAGATTCTCATTCGATTAATCGAATCCAAATTCGATTAATCGAAATTCACTGTTCAGCCAAGTCGATTCTCAATTCGAGTAATCGAATTTCTAAAATCGATTAATCGATCCCAAATCGATTAATCGAAAACTGAAATCGATTAATTGAAATCCCATTTCGATTAGTCGATTCACCTCAAGCCATTTCCTCCAACCCCTGGGGTCCACTGGAGGTTCCCAGTCGATTAATCGATACCCAAATCGATTAATCGAAATCCAAAGTCGATTAATCGAATTCCAATTCGATTAATCGAAATCGGGGTCCTCTGACTTTTCAACTTCCTGGCCAATTTCGATTAATCGAAACCCAATTTCGATTAATCGAAATTGTCAGATTCAGCCCTTTTCGAGCTGTTCTTCCCCATTTTTTTCCACACTTTTTCCTCTATTTTTCTAAACCATTATCCTATGATTTAAACCATTTCCAACTACAATTTAGACTCTACGATCTATGCATTTTATTCACAAAAATTTACCTTGAATCAATCTCAAGTTGATTTCAATCCAGTGGTTGGAAAGGCTAGGGTTCCAGCTTTGCTTTTAGCGGATCCCCCGCGTCGAATCCGACGTTTATTGCTCGAATCTCCCTTCCTCAACTAGCATTTACTCCTCTCTTTACTTCTCTCTCTCTCTTCTTTACTCTCCTTCAACAACCATCAAACTCTTGCTTTTAGGGCTATTAAACCCTTTTATCCCTTTCCTCACTTGTGTGTTGAGCACATACACCGCGGTAGGTGTATGCGACTTCACATTCACAACACAAACCACATAGGCATTCAACCCATCACATCTCATCCGTTCATCACATTCTATGCTAACTCTTGATCTCCTGATTGGTCAAACTTGTGACCAATCGGGCACGGATCCCGAGGTCATAGTTTAGCGTGATTTTTTTCGGGCTATTACAATCACCGACCTCGCAACCCTTTCCACTGTGTGCTCGGTGACGACTTTCACACAAGTCATCTAGGTAACCCCTTTCCAAAAGAAATAAATGATAAAAAGCTCAAGGAGGGCCAACAAAGTCACTTAGTACAAGCAAGCAGACCAAAATAATTTTCAAGGTTATGGACACTCCTTAAGCTTCATGTCGACAAAAGAAGAAATAGATGTCAGAAAACTTCGTCAATATGCAGGGCTTGTATACACATACTCAAAATTAGAAAAAATAAGTACAATCCTATTTATATCAAGGCAAGAAGGCATGAAAAGTCCTTAAGCTTGTGAAATCAATCCAAAGATTCTTGACGTCAAAATAAAACAATCCAAAGAAAGAACAACTTATTTTTATTTTTATTTATTTTTAGTTTTTTTTTTCAGAAATAATAAAAAAAAAAAAAAAAATTTAAATATTCCTATCTATGTAAATACTAGCAAACTAATCAAGAGAACATAACCCTATGAACTTCCAAAGATGTTCAAATCTAACCAAGTCAAAGGATTTTGTAAGGAGATTAGCCAGTTGGAGCTCCGTGCTAATGTGATTGAGAACCAGGATTTTATCCTCCACCAATTATCAAATGAAATGATGACAAATATCGATATGCTTAGTTCTAGAGTGTTAAACGAGATTTTTAGAGATCAGATTGCACTCTTATTATCACAGAATAAGGTCATTGTGCCTTGTTTGACTCCATAGTCTTCAAGCATCTGTTTCATCCAGAGAAGTTGAGTACAGACACTTCCGGCAGCAATGTATTCTACCTCAGCAGTAGATAAAGAAACAGAAGATTGCTTCTTGTAAAATCATGAAATTAAACAGTTACCAATGTAAAAACACCCTCTACTAGAACTTTTTCTATCATCAGAATTGTCTGCCTAGTCGGCATATGAGAAATTGACAATTTGAGATGTGGTATTAAAAGGATCCGTAAGCTACAACTCTCATTTTGCATCAGGACACCACCTAGTCTTTTATATGACACATCGGTATTAACGGTGAAGCCACCACTGCCAGACGGTATCACTAGAATAGAAGCAGTAGTCAACCTTTTCTTCAACTCGAGAAAGCTCTTCTCGCACTCATCGATCCAATTGAATTTCACATTCTTCTTAGTCAACCCGGTAAGAGGTCCTCAGATCTTTGAGAAACCTTCCACGAACCTTCTATAGTAACCTATTAAGCCAAAGAAACTCCATACTTCAGTAACACTTTTGGGACTCGTCCAATTCACAATGGCTTCAATCTTCACAGGATCAACAGTAATTCCTGCCTCAGAAACTCTGTGGCCCAGGAATGCCACTTCACGCATCCAGAATTCATATTTACTCGTCTTAGCCTACAACTGGTGGTCCAAGAGGGTTTGTAAGATGATTTTTAAGTGCTTGGCAGCTCTTCTTCAAACTTGGATTAGATTAGGATGTCATCGACGAAAACCACTACAAACTAATCCAAATAGGGCTTGAAAATACGATTCTTTAAGTCCATAAAAATTACAGGGGCATTAATCAATCCAGAAGGCATTACAAAAAATTCAAACTGCCTATATCACGTATTGAATGTCGTTTTAGCTACATCGGACTCTCTCACGCTCAACTGGTGATATTCAGATCTCAGATCGATCTTAGAAATATATCGTGTACCTTATAGTTGATCAAATAGAACATCGATTCGTGGCAATGGATACTTGTTCTTAATCGTCGCCTGGTTCAACTGTCGGTAATTAATGCACAGCCTCTGAGAACCGTCCTTCTTCACAAATAAAACAGGAGCACCCCATGGTAACTGGCTCCTTCTAATAAAGCCCTTATATTACAATTTCTGTAATTGTTTCTTCAATTTTAACAGTTCTGCAGGTGCCATCTTGTAAAGAGTTTTGGCTATCGGTGCAGTGTCAGGTACGAGCTCAATCTGAAATTCTACTTTCCTACTCGGCGGCACACCCATCACCTCATTAGGAAAAACACCTACAAATTCATTTACAACAGGAATCAAATGTCCCCGTTTTTCGTCGGCTTCCAATAAAGCAAAGAGTTTCAGAATGACACTCTTCTGTGCGCCCTTAAATTTAAATGTCGATCCATTCAAATGAGTAAAAATCACAGTCTTGGCAAAACAATCAATGGTCGCATGAGATTCAGCGAGTCAATCCATCCCTAGGATAACATCGAAATCTTCAAAATCTAACTCAATCAGATCGACAACCAATGCGTAGGTTCCAATCTGAACAGAACATCGAGGGTAGACTCTGTCAGTAAGCACAGTACTCTTCTCCAGAGAAGTTATTACAGTCAAAGGAATGCTCATAGGAGATTAATCCTTATCAAGACGCTTAGCGAAGTTTAAGGAGACAAATGAATGGGAAGTACTCAAATCCAAAAGCACATGAGCAAAAAGACCATTGATCAATATCGAACCTGGGCACCTGAGACACGCCACGACTTAAATTATCCAACATAAAGATTATCTTTCAATTTAAAAGTTAATGTTCATTTATGAAAACATGTACATTCATTTTATTTTTTATTTGGAAACATTTATAAAAAATTGATTAAACCCACATTAGACTTTAATTCTACATATTCCCAATGTAAGAATCAATCTTAGGCTCTGATACCAACTGTAGCGACCCGAGTTCTCATAACTTCTTGATTGTAAAATCTTAGGCTGCACCTTCGTATCGTGAACCATAGAAATATAATAAGGCGATAAAAGCACCTTAAACAGCGAAAGATAAAATTTCTTTAAAACATTAATTAATCAAAATAAAACCCATGATAATGTTCTTATTCCAATAACAAGTCCAACATAAAGTTTAAACGGTCTTGATAAAATACTAACTGATCAATTTATCATTTATTTAAAGCCAATAATAATAACTAGAAAGGAAAATAGATAATTAGGTCATGAAGCCATCATCGTCATTCAGTTCAGTTTCTTGAGCACCACGTGTCATCTCATCGCCATAGACTTATACGTTGTTGTCGGCGACACCTGCCTTATCTAGTCACCCACATCAATAAGGGGTGTAAGTTTACACTTGTATAGACTAGACATGTAATCCATTGAAGCATAAAATATTAATCATAGCTATATAAATATTTTGATATATTTCATGTGTGTGTGCATGTGACATGTATAATCTCAATAAGCTTAAATGAACTGAGCATAAATATGGATATCAATATTATATGAATGCATCATTTCTTTTAATTTCATCTTTCTTATCATTTAATGCACATTAGACTTCGTCCCGCTCAAGACGTTAAGTCGTAATCGTGCTTATCACTTGTTTAGTTAGACTCCGTCATGCTCAAGACGTTGGGTCTAATCAATCATATCATTTATTGCACGTCAAACTTCGTCTCTTTCAAGACGTTGGATTTAATCATGCTCATCATACTCTTATTTAGTTAGACTCCATCTTACACAAGATGTTGGGTCTAATACCTTCTTAGACCTCATTAGGTATAAGATGTTGGGTCTACTGCTTCTTAATTATGTTTAGTTAAACTCCATCAAAAATAAGATGTTGGGTCTAATACCTTCTTCGACTCTATCATGTATAAGATGCTGGGTCTAATGCTCGTTGACCATGACTTGACATTTTATCATATTTTACGCGTCTTGATTGTGTATTATATAGATCATCATGAAACACGTAAAATGCGTAAGAGTAATATCATGATACATAAGCATTTAAGCGCATTTAATCATGGTATATAAATATTGAAGTGTACACAATCATTATACATAAACATTATAGTACATATCATACGATCATAGTGCATAAACATTGATATTTAATGACACTATTATGAGAAGAACTGAATATATAACTTAACTATTCAAACTCAATCTATTGAATTCATGTTCAGGCTCAATCTATTGATTTTATTTCAATCCATTGATTTTCCAATCCATTGAATTCTATTCATGCTCAATGGATTGATTTCTCAATCAATTGACATAAATCCATACTAAGGCTCAATCTATTGAGTTTGCTCAATCTATTGAATTCTGTTTGTTACTATTTAATGTTCATCCTCAAACGATTGACATCCAAGAATCAATCAATTGACATAATTCTGTGTATTTTTTCAAAACTATATCATATATTAGTATCTGTTTTAATGTTCATCCTCAATCGATTGACATAATTCTATGTATTTTTTCAAAACAATATCATATATTAGTATTCATTTTAATGTTCATCCTCAATCGATTGACATAAATCTGTGCTCAATCTCAATCTATTGAGTCCGGCTCAATGTATTGATTTCTCAGAATCAATCTATTGACGTTGATCCTGAGCATGTCCCAAGAATGCTCAAATCTCATGGTGATCTTTAACCCGTCTTCTTTCTAACCAAAATCGTCAATATTAAAAAAAATATTAATCATAACATGCATCCATTTAATCATCCCTTCATTATTCATGAAATAAACTCACTAATTTGCATAAAAATCTATTTAAAAATTAATATTTTAAGTTTAATGAAAAACATGATTTTTTCATACCTAGATCGACAAGGTTTGATCCCTAGGCCTCTTGTCTATAACTTAAAGTCTTCAACCAATAGACTATCACATAACTTATTTTTATTAATGACAAAAATAAATATAAGAGCTTGAAAAATCAAAACATATATTTTTAGATAAAACGTTTTAAAAAGTCACGACATAAAGAGAATACGTTATTAAGTACAAACACATAAATTAAATATATTAAAAACATAAAATTCATATCATAACAGGAGCAGACAGGCCAAACTTTTGTTTTTTTTTTTTACGTACACAATAAATAATTTTCAGTCTTCAGTTACTAATTACCTTCTCAGTCAAGCCCAAGCCTTTTGTGGACATAGTGACCTAACTTACAATTGCATACGAATATAAAATTTTATTCCCACACCATAATTGTATCTAAGGAGTATTGACAATTGCATACGAATATAAAATTTTATTCCCACACCATAACTATATCTAAAGAGCATTGACATTTATGAATCTCATGGTAGATTATCATATGGCTTTTATAAAACTCAAAAGTTACAGTAGGTACTTTAGTGAGATTCGTAAAATCCAAATATTGATGAGATTTATTAGTGGCTTTGGTGAAGTATTTAACATCTTATTCCCTGCAATCGCCAGGTTCAATCAGGTTGAGTGAGATTTCAAAGTATGATCATATTTACAGCCTTTTGATATAAGAGAATCTTGACTTTTATAATTTTCACTTTTTATAAGATTATGTGCAGTCAAGATTCTCTCGCATCTAAAGGCTGCAGATCGTATTCCCCGCAATCGTCAAGTTCAATCAGGTTTAGTCAGATTTCGAGTACAATCATATTTGCAGCTTTTTTATATAAGAGAATCTTGACTTTTATAATTTTCACTTTTTATAAGATCATGTGCAGTCAAGGTTCTCTCGCATCTAAAGGCTGCAGATGTGGTTGACTCAGATTATGGTTCAACCTGGTCGGACGTGACCATTGCCCTTTATTTCCATTGCGAATGACGTGGCTAACGGCTAATATTATCTATAAGATCGATGCCCTTCACGTTTTTGCACGTAAATCAATCCCCTCAATTGGCTATATACATTTTCTTATTGGTTAACTTTATTTACACCCACCTAAGCTGTTAAATTAGCCACCTGCTCCATATGTTATATCATCTACAGGTGAGGTTTCGTAAGTGCTTTTAGCTTAAATATAAAGCTACCTTTGCTGGCCACATAAAATTAGAGCAATGGTATTGTCATGCTCATTTTTATTACTGCCACACCACTTAAACAAAGATCTTTAGATTCCGGCCTACCGTTAGATAGTGACATGTTGATTTCATATGACACACATCCCAGAAAATAGATGATCACATCAGACTAAATAAAATGATTCATGTTTATTTTTTGAAATATGTATCACATGGAGTCAATATATGACCATATGATGGTAGGCCTACTTATAATTTATTGTGTAGAAGATGGGGATCAAAGCCATTAACAATATTTCATTTGTTTAAATGGTGTGGTAATAATAAAATTGGATATTTCTATAACAATGCTCTAAATTTAATGATGCTACAAGGTTGACAACTTTAACGTGTCCCTCCCTCGAAACTAGCTTTATAAAAAGTTTAGATGTGGCCACTACTAATACACACTATTTGTACATGTCGGTACAAATCTTTATCCCCTAAGTGTACCCGAAAATTTAAAATTATGACCAAAATTTTGATTTAAAATTCAGTTTCAGTTCCCATCGAAATCGAAACGAAATCCAATTTTTTAATCCCTATATGCTCCCTTCAATTTCCAAGGTTTTAAAACCTCGTTATAATGGTTGTAAAGGTGAGGCTTCTTTACCGTTCTAACTAAGGTATCAAAAATCAGTCGATACCGTTACATATCAAAGATATGTATCGGTAGCCCAACTTGGGTATCGGATACCATATCGGTCGATACAGGCTCATATTAGCCGCTACGTATCAAGTATCGGCCGATAAGTCTCGGACTCTCGGTTTCAGTCCGAGAGGTGGATTTTTTTTTAATTTTTTTTAAAATAAAAAATCGGCCGAGTCGTATTAGTCATCGGGCAAACCGATACTTGAAACGGGTACCCATTTTATTACCTTGGTTCCAACATCGTTAAAAGGTTTGATTTTAAAGGTTTATACCGGCCAACATATCCCGCCTTTATAATCTGTCATAATGTAATGGTTGGGACCCGTTACCGATGATTATAAACCTTTGTAATGGCAGTTATGAAAACTGTCCATAGTGTAGTCAGCTCCCCGAACTATGGTGTCATGATCATGAGAGAGAGAGAGAGAGAGAGAGAGAGAGAGAGAGAGAGCACCATGTGTGAGATGTGTGGTACATAATCCCAGCTAGTGGCGGACCCAGTTAAGGCCCAGCATGGGAATCTGCCAATGGTGATTTTTTTTAAAAAAAAAAAACAGTTTCCTATAAAACTTCATTTATACTTTGACGCTAGTTTTTTTTTTTTTCTTTTATATATTCAAGTAAGTACGTAAGTTAGCACACTACACGGTAATATTTTCAAGACTTTAACCGTCTGATAAGTGGGTCGTGATCTCAAGATCTATCATGTGGAAGATTGGGACAAAAAATAATCTCCATCGTTTGTTGTAAGATAGTCAACATTGCTAAGATTAGAACCATCAGTTGTTGAGACTGAGTCTTGGCTGCAAATACCATACCTTTTCTTTAATATTATGAAGAGAGGTGGGAAATTTAGTTCGCCCTAATTATAGGGCATTGTTATATTCACACCAAAAGTTTTCTTTCTCACCCACCTCTCAAGCATACATGCATTGACCACCTTTTGATTGGATTATAGAGATCATTTTTCATCTCCATCTTTCGCACAATGGATCTATATATCAAAGGCATACCACCAGACAATCATCTTTTTATTACAAGTAGAACACATCTCAAAAAGCGATTCTAAAATGATGTGTCATATGATTTGAGGTCACTTTTTGGAATTCTCACTACAAAAACTAAGACTATTAGCGGCAGCAAAAAACTGCCGCTATTAACAAAAAATTGCCGCTAATGGTCTTTAATAGTTTTTGTTAATAGCGGCAGTTTTTTGCTCCAAAAAATTGCCGCTAATAATCTATTATTTTGTAGTGCCTGAGCTACGTATAATAAAAAATTACACGTTGAATGGTAAGCCCATGATGTCTACATCCATTGTACGGAATATGGGGACCATAAACAATCTCTATCATATGATTCAAAGGCAGTAAATGCATGTTACCTAGAGGTGGAGTGAAAAAAAGTCTTTTTGGGTGAGTCATAAAAGCTTAAGGTGTATACCTTCATTTAAAATGTTTGGGTGAGTCATAAAAGCAAAAGGGGTATACCTTTATTTAAAATGATAGTTTTGAAAAAATTCTAGTGTTCTAAATAATGGTACCCATTTTAAATGTGATGCACTGACGCCTCTTTTTTGGGTCCCTCATCTCATATTTATAAACTCTATCTCGATCTCGATCTCGACAAGTACATAGCATGACCCATCTACTATAATTTTATAAAGAATTTTACTGGTGGATGGTGGATACTATTATTTACGCCTTGTGAAAATATAACATCATCCCATCTCCTCTATTTAGAGTGCAATTTTTGTTTTGAATCATACAAATGAAGGCCATTTTTCATCCAAATGATATCATAGGAGTATCATTAGGCGATCATTTTTTCTTTCATGTGCCACAGACTCTCAAAAGTGATCTTAAAAATCATGTTTGAGCATTAGCGTGTTCCTTGTGATTTTATGGTATTTTTTTAGATGTGTGTCATGTGAAATCAAAACTAATATGATCGGTATGTCCATAATTTGATAAATTTTTTTACGCTAGAACTATCGACTACCGAGTACCCACCCTTTAGGAAAATCTTTCGTCCGCCACTGATCCCAGCACCACCCTTGTTGCTTGTGTTGTACAACTGATGCCAATTAACAAAAGAGAGAGAGAGAGATTCACCATAAGCAGTGTATTGAATAGTTGCTTGTCATCAGTAATTCAGTATTACAAATTTACAATTTTATTCCTCTAAAACATGACACTATTCCAAAAACAATGGACAAAACACAAAGCCCAAAAGCAAAAGAAATTCTTCTGCAACAATAAAACATTAGATTACAGTCATCACTTAGAAATAGATAGCTCCTCCTTCACTTGAACCAACATGCTGGTAAAAAAAGTGAAGGAAAAGATGGATTCAAATCCCACAAAGCTTAAGAAACCCCATTCCTAGATTTAGTGAGGTACTCGATAGCCCCTCCTTCACTTGAACCAACAAGCTGGTAAAAAAAGTGAAGGAGAAGATGGATTCAAATCCCACAAAGTTCTGTAAGGAAGGGTCATCCCTGTTGAGCAACCAAAGGAGGTGTTCAAAGAGGGCAGTCTCACACGGCAACCTTATTATGCCACTGTTGCTGAATCCAAACTCTTCTTCTGCTCGATTCAAAAGCGCCACGAAAACGTGGTGATTGAGATATTGCAAAGGAATCACGTATCTCCTCGATTCTTCGCCAACATACACCGGAAAGAACCCTACTCGTACATCTGATGGTACATTCGAAGATTCAGAAGAAGGGTGAAGTGGGTCGTGGGTGTCGGTGTCGGTGTCGGAGTTTGATTTTCCGTAGAACGTGAGAGTGCTCGTCGGAGACTCGAGAGGAGACTCTAACTTGGGTCTCTTCCTTCGGTGTAGTTTCTTTAGAGCTTTGCACAGTACAATTTTCTGTAGAGGCATTGTGGGTGTCTCAGAACGAGAGAGAGAGAGAGATGGGAAGAGGGAAGGAGAGGGATAGGCCTTATATAGGAGAATTAACAGACATTGTGGGCTTTTAGTTTTTGTTTTGCTATGATTTTGCTTATTCAAATCTTATGTCATATCTTATCAACACAGTACCCATGTTGGGGTTCGGCAATAAGTCGGCAGGGTTAAAATTTGAGAAAAAAATTAGCAAAATTTATAAGTTCATAGAGAAAATGGTGAGAACAAAAATAACAAAACAAGTTTAAAAGGGATGAATTTTTTTTTTAATATATAATAAAGAAAATGTCGTTGAAGAGAATAAGCCCGGCCGCACAGGATAACCTGTGCGCCTAGTGGCCAGATCACATGCCACGTGACATGGTCAACCAAAAACAAATCCCATTTTGAGTTGATCGGCCATTGGACATGTGATTTATATATATTTTTATTTTTATTTTTTTTTATTTTTTTATTTTTTTTTTTTTAAATTTAATTTTTGCCATCCATTTGATGGGTCCAAGCTAACGCCCCAAAACTTTGGTGCATTAATTTTTTCCAACTTTGACCATTTTTTTAAGGGTGGAAAAGTCATAAAAATATTCTTTTTTTTAATGAGATCTGATCAATCTTGCTTAAGTTGTTGTGGCACCCAATCCTCGTGATGGACGCCACATGATGTCTAATTGATTGTGGGTGTAGAGATTGTTGCGCGAAAACTCACAAAGTAACCAACGATCTCACGATAAACGATTAGATAAGAACGTAAAATTGAAGAAAATCAACCACAAACACACAAGAGATAATATTTACGTAGTTCGGTAATATGCCTATATCCATGAGCAGTGATAATCCATTATATTGATAATTCTATAAGGATACAAGAACACTCAAGCCTCACCAAAGCTCTCCTTGAAATCCTACACTGATTTTCCAAAGCTTTACAATGATATCTCTACCTTTATATAGAAGTCATGAATCCTACTTCTAACATAAGAGAAACTGTCCAAGAAAAACAAACCTGCACGTAACTTAGACAACCAAAGTCACTCGAGCGACTAAAACCAGACAAAGCATGCCTTAGAATACACTATAAAGAACAAGACTATTAGCGACAGCCAAAAACCGCTGCTATTAACAAAAAATTGCTACTAATAGTCTTAATAGGTTTTTTATTAATAGCGGCAGTTTTTTGCTCCAAAAAACTGCCACTAATAATCTTAATTTTTGTAGTAATAATGCGATAGTCTTAAGTGTTCACCTCGCTCGAGAGGATTTGGTTCCTGCTCAAGCGACTATTCAAGTCAGAGCCCAATTAACAATTCTCCTCCTGACTCTAAGCTTCATCATGTACTCTTTCTTCCGATTATCGCCATTCTCATATCACCAATACCACTAGCACCTCGAGAGCGCTCAAACCTGTTGAACATTGATCAATTCCAAACAATGTTTAGTCTTGACCACCGGTATTACCTTTATCATCATATCCGCAGGATTATCTTTCGTACTCACATTTTTCAAAGATATCTCGTCATTTTCGATTACTTTCCATACAAAGTGATACTGTATATCAATGTGCTTGGTATGAGCCTGATATACGTGATTTTTTGCTAAGTAAATAGCACTCTGACTATCGCAGCACACATCGACACTTTCCTGTGCGATCCCCAAATCACCAACTAAGCCCTGAAGCCACAATGCTTCTTTCACTACCTTTGTTACTATCATATACTCTGCTTCTAGAGTAGACAAAGCTACTGTATCATGTAACATCGATTTTCAACTAATTGGACTACCTGATAGCGTAAACACATATCCCATTGTAAACCGACACTTATCCAAATCACTTGCGTAATCTGAATCTACGTATCCGCATAATTGATGACTTGTACCACTGTGAAAAACTAAACCGACATCCTTGGTACCACGTATGTACCTCATAATCTATTTCACTGTCTGTTAATGCTCTTTGTCCGGATTAGTCATATACCTGCTAACCACGCTAACTTCTTGTGAAATATCTGGTCGAGTTCACACCATATAGCATATATCAAGCTACCAACCGCACTCACGTAGGGAACACAAGACATATACTCACACATCTGTAGTAAGAGACATGCTAGCCGAAAGACGAAAGTAAACTGCTAGTAGAGTACACTTCCTTTGAGTTCTCTATTCCAAATCGTGATAGTATCTTCTCCAGATAACTCTTCTGTGTCAAACACAACTGTCATTTCTTTCTGTCTCTCTGAAACTCCATCCCAAGAATCTTTCTCGCTGCGCCAAGATCTTTCATCTATAACTCCATACGAAGTTGAGATTTTAATTTGTTAATCTCCACCATGCTCTTTACAGCTATGAGCATGTCATCAAGATATAAGAGAAGGTGAATAAATGAGTCATCCGCTAACCTCTTGAAGTATACACAGTTGTCATATTCACTTCGAATATAATTTTACTCCACCATGAACATGTCAAACCTCTTGTACCACTATCTCAGTGACTGTTTCAACCCGTACAAGGACTTCTTCAGCTTGCACACTAACCTCTCTTCTCCAAGCGACTTCAACCCTTCAGGTTAGTTCATATAAATCTCCTCTTTTAGATCATCATGTAGAAATATTGTTTTCACATCGAGTTGCTTCAACTCCAAGTCTAACTGTGCTACAATTGATAACTAAACTCGGATTGAAGTGTGCTTCACAACCGATGAGAACACCTCATTGTAATTAATATCTTCTTTTTGTGCATAGCCTTTTGCTATCAACCGTGCTTTGTACCTTGCATCACTACTTTTTGGAGAACCTTTTTTCTTCTTATAAACTCACTTGCACTCAATCGCTCTCTTTTCCTTAGGTAACTCTTTCAGCTCCCAAGTTTAATTCTTATAAAGAGAATCCATCTCTTCATTCATTGAGGTCTTCCATTTTCGTACACATGTACCACTGATTACATCCTTGAATAAAGACGACTCATTACCATCCAACATCAACGCGTAAGCGACCATATCCTCGTAATCGTAGCGAATTGGTGCTCTAACATTCCTTTTGGGTCTTCCACCTGCTAAGGGTTGTTCTGACTCTTTTTCAACTATTTCTATACTTTTTTCTAATGTAATAACTATAGGAGTTTCCAACTCTACCTCAAACTAATCTTCCGCTACCTCTTCTCTAATTTTCATGATCTGTTTGCTAGAAGTTCACATAATAGATTTATCAAAGGTCACATCTCTACTGATCACAACCGTATTCTGCTTAGAACACAATAACATGTATCCTTTCACACTATTTGCATACCCTAAAAAAATTTCTTTCTTAGCCCTTGGGTCAATTTTACTATCTTTGACATGATAGTAAGTTATGCAACCAAAGACCCTCAATGCATTATAATCTACATGCTTCCTTGACCACATCTCAATCAGAGTCTTGCACTCTATTGTTGTAAACGGTAATCTGTTTAATAGATAGCATGTTGTACTGACTGCCTCAACCCAGAACTCTCTACCCAATCCCTCATTGGATAGCATATATCTTACCTCTTTAAGTAGAGTTTTATTCATACATTCTGTTACCTCATTCTGTTGTGGTGTATTTCTCACTGTGAAGTACCTAACAATATCATTTTCTTCACAGAACTCCTGAAACTGTCCACTGGTGTACTCACTACCATTATCGGTTGTCAATCGCTTGACCTTCCTTCCAGTCTGGTTCTCAAGCAGTATTTTCCATCTCTTAAATTTTTTTAACACCTCATCCTTACTCTTCATCATGTAGATCCATACATATCGAGAGTAATCATCGATGAAGGAGATGGAGTACCTGGCACCACTTTTAGAAGGAACCTTTGAAGTCCCTCATACATCTGAATGTATATAGTCCAGTGTGCCTTTTGTAGTGTCAACCGTTGTGTTGAACTTAATCCTCCACTATTTCTCGAAGACACAATGCTCACAAAAGTCAACTTTTTTGGCCTTTACACTTTTCAACAAGCCTTGCTTGCTCAACTCTGTCATCTCTCTTTTTGACATGTGCCCCAGGCGCATATGCCATATCTGTGTAGAGGACAAATCACTATCATCTGACATAGATACTACTACTCCACCTGTCACTTTACTTCCTGATAAAAAGTAAAGATTCATAATCTTTTCTGCTTTCATCACAATCAGAGATCAATTTGTCACCTTCAAAACTCTACCTTGGGCTGCAAACTTGACCTCATTGGAGTCTAACCCTTTGTCACCTTCAAAACTCCACTTTGGGCTACAAACTTGAGCCCATTGGAATCTAGTGTACCAAGCGATATGAGATTCTTCTTCAATTCCAGAACATGACGTATATCGGTCAATGTTCTTGCAATCTTATCATGCATCTTTATTCTAATACTCCATTTTTCAACTGTTTTACAGGTCATATTATTATCCATCAAAACCGTTCTACCATCCACTTCTTTATAAGACGTAACCCAGTCCCTATTTGGACAAATGTGGTAGGAGCACTATGAATCAAGTATCCATACATTTTGTGAGTATTTATCAGAAACCTCTGACAACACGTTTCCATCATCATCCGGAGCTTGTTCGACTATACCAGCCTCATTAACGACCCCTTTCAGCTTCTTATCCTGAACATCGTCTCTCTTTGTTTGTAACTATAGACAATGCCTTATAATGTGACCCTTTTCGTGACACTTATGGCATTCTACTGTCTTTCTGTTATTAAATCTGGACTTTGATATATTTCTTCCAGATTTAAGGTCCTCTCATCTCCCCCTAACTAACAAGTCATCTGCTTATGTATCATTCCTATAGAGCAGCGTCGCTGTAACTGACTCCAGTTCAATAGTATCATTCCTATAGAGCAGCGTAGTAATCAGATGCTCATAAGAATCGGGTAGGGAAGACAAAAGCGATAATGTTTTGTCTTCATCCTTAACCTCTTCTTCGATATTTAATAATTCAGATAATATTCTATTGAATTCATTAACATGTTTGTTGAGAGAAGTATCTACCTTCATGTGCAACTTGTGCAATTATTTCTTAAGATATAGATGACTTGTCAGAGATTTCTTTATGTAGAGACACTCCAATTTGGCCCACAGCAAGGTCGTCGAGTTCTCCCTCATCACGTTATACGTAATCTCCTTCGTTAGACATAGCCGAATCGTACGACACACTTGAAGTTTAAATTCTTTCTAATCACCATCAGACATATCCGCCGGCTTACCCGAAAGCCCTTTTAATGCCTTGTGCAGCCGTTGTTGAATCAACATATCCCAGACTTGTACTTGCCACAAGTCGAAATTGATCTTTCCGTCAAAATTTTCAACCTCGAACCTCGTGTTCGAAACCTTTGCGGACTTTGATGCCATCTCTGATTGTATAATAGAAACCTTTTTTTTATACCAATTAATTATGCGGAAGCTCACAAGCTAACCAATAATCTCACGATGAACGATCAGATAAGAACGCAAAATTGAAGAAAATCAATCACAAACAAACAAGAGAAAATATTTACGTGGTTCGGCAATATGCCTACGTTTACGAGCAGCGATAATCCACTATATTGATGATTCCATATGAATACAAGAACACTTAAGCCTCACCAAAGCTCTCCATAAAACCTTAAACTGGTTTTCCAAAGCTTTACAATGATATTTCTACCCTCTCAAAAGTTCTAAATTTGTCCATGAGTTTTCCCTTTATATAGAAGTCACGAATCCTACTTCTAACCCAAGAGAAACTGCCCAAAAGAATAAGCTTGCACATAACTTAGACATCACGGGTCGCTTAAGCGACAACCAAAGTCTTTCGAGCGACTAAAATTAGATAAATTAATCGTGCCTTAGAATAGTGCGTTGGTTGCTCTAGCGAGAACCAAAATCACTCGAGTAACTTACACCTGTAAGTTCAGCCTTGTTAAGTGCTCACCTCGCCCGAGCGGATTTGGTTCCCGCTCGAGCGATTATTCAAGTTAGAGCCCAATTAACAGAGATTTCTCTACACCCGAGCGTATAGTCTTTGGCCTCAAAGAAAATTTATAAACCCCAAACATTAAACCTTAAATGATAGGCTTGGAGGGTGAAATTACCATTTTACCCATATGTCTGTATCTGGGATTTGTATGTGATTTAATGTCTGGAATATAGCATTACTCTATTAAAAACGTCACAATTTAACTAATTCACAAATGAGTACCTCCATTTGCGCCCACAGCTTTACTGAAAGCACCCACTTGCTGAAACACCCACTTATTCTTTAGAAATTATTGAAAGGCACCCACTTATTTTTTCAAAGTTTTTCCACTAAACAAAAAGAGGGCATCAAACTGAAGCACCCAATTTTTCCTCAAACTGAAACTCTAAATCAAAACCCTGTTCATACCCACATGAAATCCGTTGGTAATGATGATGACAACTTCTTCTTCTTCTTCCTTAACTCTAGTAGTCGCATCGACGATGGAAATGAGGGTTTCAAGCAAGGTATCAAAATTCGGCCGATCCTGATACGTATCGGTTTTTCGGCAAACTGATATGTGTCGACATCGATTTGTATTAGTCCTCCAACTCGGTATCAATATCCGTATTGGCCAATACGTATTGAGTATCAGCTTCAACTGAGACATGATTTTTTTTTTTTTTTTTTTTTTAAAGAGCCGATCCGTTTCGGCCGATATATATCAGTCCTCCATGGATCGATACCCGATACTGAAACCGATTTTGATACATTGGTTTCAAGAAGGTTTGAAGAGGTTTTTGGGTAGATTTCAAGAGAGTTGGGATTTCAAGACGGTTTCAACTGATTTTATGTGGGTTTCAAGAGGATTGTGAGTACATATCAAAAGGGTTGCGGGAGGTTTTCAAAAGGGTTTCAAGTAGTTTTAAGTGAGTTTTAAAAGGATATTGGTTAGATATTAAGGGTGCCCTTAATAAGAGCTTTCGGTTGGTCTGAAGAGGGTTTTAGCTTGATTTCAGAAGGGGGTTAAGCGTGTTTCAGGTTGATTTCGGGTGAATTTACACGATTTGCCGGAGTTGTACAACTTGATTTCGGGTGAATTTACACGATTTGCCGGAGTTGTACAACTTGCCAAAGTGCAGAAAACAGAAGGGAAAAAAAGTGGGTGCCCACGTGTAAATAACTTAAGCAGGGTGTCATCTGTTTTAAGCAAGGCATCACAATCAGTATTAGACTAGGTACGACTCATTGAGGACCCATACGACTTGGTCAATATCGATACGTATCGGCCTATTTTTGTTTTAAAGGAAAAAAAAAAAGAAATAAAAAAATAAATGTATATATCGACCGAAACTGATAGCGTATCGGCCGATATATTTATTAATTTTTGATACCATGGTTTTATGGGAGTGAAAGAAAATAGGGATATTTTTCGTGAGAGCTGTGAGCCAAGTAATAGAGGTCATAAAATAAATTAATTTTGAATTTCTCAAATTTTTAAAAAGTATACGAACTTTTGAAATTAGTTCGAAATTAATTTGTAGAATCATAAAATAAAAATTAGAGCTTTTCAAAAAATCAATAAATTTGGTGACTATAAGTATACCAATTTGATATGAAATTGACACCATCACCCAAGGATCAAAATATCGTCTGAAAACCGAATGATTTGACCGAAATTTTGGCCAATAATTTCAATCCATATAAAATATGACCAAAATTTCGGTCCAAATTATCATTTCGGTGAGGACCGAAACCAATAATTTGGACCGAAATTTCGATCATTTCAACCAAAATTTTGATCTTTGCCATCACCAACTTAATTATTAAGATGACACTTCTGCCCCACTTTTACATCATATGGGGACAGCCCTTACAAATTTTCGACCGCTCATTGTCATCAAAATTGCATATCATCATTTAAACTAAGGTGTCAATGTGAGTTTCGGTATCAGTCTATGGATGATTGATATGTATCGTCCAATACTGATACATAATCGCTAATTTTTAAAATGAAAAAGAAAAAAGAGAGAGGTATCGGCCGAAACACATTCCGTATCGGCCAATACACGATACGTATCGGCCAATATAGAAACTGATACTAAGTTGGATATCCGATACATATCGGTTGGCTAGAAAACTAATATGTATTGATGTCAGCCGATACTTGATACCTTGATCCGAACTCAACAAAGAAAACAAAAGAACCATAGGAAGATCTTTGCCATCCAATTTGATCACGTCATGAGCATGTTCATATTCAAGTTGGATCGAATGGTTTAAATCTTTTGATGGGCATATATTTTTGGTTAAGCAATAATTAGTTACTTGAAGGATTTGGATTAATAAAATAACACTGCCGAAAACATAAGGATCCTATCCGTACAAGAAGTTTTAACTCATTTGAAATAAGGAAATATTACTTGCACACAATTTTTAAGTGATTGCACCGAATTTAAAGAAAGACTTGGTATTTTAATTAGGAATATGTGATACATAAAAATGTAATATGGGTCGTCTGATTTAAAGTTCATGATCAATATATCTCTAGTACATAATATTAGAGTAAAACAAGATACTTTTCATATGATTTATTGTAGTCAATTGTTGAATTATATAATTGTCTTTTGACTCTATTTAAGCGAATGATGAAAATAATACTTTGTTCTAATATTTTGTAATTGATATCTTTAAATTATAGCCTTCAAATTAAACGGCTTAAATGATATTTTCACATAATAAAAGCTATCAAACTTGTAGATTTTTTTAAAAAATTTGGTTCAACCTGGTGCAATCAAGTGGAAATCGTGTGCAAGTAGTGGTTCCCTATTAAATATAGGGAAATTTACCTGACAGGCCTTGTCAGATACGCCTTTTACGTTAGAAGCCCTATAGTTTCACCTTTACCCAAATCGACGAGCTCCAAGCCTAGCCGACCCTTAGGTTAGCAAAATGCCTAAATTACCCCCTTTCTTTAACGCACAAAAACATCATCTTCTTCCTCATTTTAATCTGGTACAGTTTTTAAAAGTCAGAGGTGGCGAAGATGACGGCGTCTTCTCCTCAATCCAAACTATTCCGATCTGCTATTTAGATCGACCCAGATACACCTTTTTCGTCAGAGACTGTAGCAGATTAGAATAAGGAAAAAGAGGATACGCCTATATAATTTAAAATTTTAAATATTTATATTTTTATATTTCTGTGATGTGAAAGCGAGGTGTCATCGATTTGATTTGAAGGCTACAATATAAAATGGATAGTTCCAAAGATATATATGAGAAAAAGGCGATATCGATTCTGTACACAGTCGATATCGACTCTGTACATAGTCGGTACCGATCATTTTAAGAGTCGTCATCGACTCTGTACAAAGTCGTCATCGATTCTATACAGAGTCGCCATCGATTATATAAAAAAAAAAATAATAATAATAATAATAAATAAAAAAATTTATGTAATAAATGACAATTCTGGACCGAATCGATGACGACTCTTAAAATGATGGCGATACCGATTCTGTACCGAGTCGATGACGACTCGATACAGAGTCGTCATCGATTACATTATTTTTATTTATTTTTTATTATTTTTAATTTTTATATAATCGATGGCGACTCTATATAGAGTCGATGGCGATTTATCTGATACGATGGATGACTACTCTTAAAATGATCGATGTCGATATATGCAGTCGATATCGAGTCGCATGTAATCGATATCGCCTTTTTCTCATATCTATCTTTGAAACTATCGATTTTATATTATAGCCTTTAAATCAGACGGCATAGATCTCGTTTCACATCGCGTAAATATAGAAAAATGTAAATATTTTAAATTTTAAATTATATAGGCGTATCCTCTTCATTCTAATGCATACGGTCAAAAGTGTATTTTGGTCGATCCAAATAGCAGTTCGGAATAATTTGGATCGGAATAGATCTCGTTTCACATCGCGTAAACATAGAAAAATGTAAATATTTAAAATTTTAAATTATATAGGTGTATCCTCTTCTTCCTTATTCTAATCTGCTACAGTCTTTGACAAAAAAAATGTATCTGGGTCGATCCAAATAGCATATCGGAATAGTTTGGATTGAGGAGAAGACGTCATCACTTTCGTCACTTCTGATTTTTAAAAATTGTACCATATTAAAATGAGGAAGAAGATGATGTTTTTGTCTGTTAAAGAAAGGGGGTAATTTAGACTTTTTGCTACCATTAGGGTCGGCTAAGCTCCCAGCTGGTCAATTTGGGTAAAAGTAAAAATATAGGGCCTCTTACGTTGAGAGCTGTATCTGAAGGGCCGGTCAAGTAAATTTCCCTTAAATATAGTGGAACCGACCAACCGATGTTCTTTTGTTTTGAGGGATTTCTGTGACGTTTGAAAACCTTTAAAAATAAAGGGTTGTTGGATTTTAATGATTTGGAGGCTCTGTCGTTTTCTTACAGCATCATTCTCTTTGACAGCTTTGCAAATTGTAGTTGCAGCTCACGCTATCCTACGACATCTTATTATTATGGGTTTTTGTACTTTCCTCTTATTATTAATCGACTTAACTCTCCCGACATGGATGTCAACGGGTCGGGTCTACGTAATAACCAACTCGACCCGATATTTTATTGGGTACGATACTTAAAATTGGCTTATTGGGGCGGGTGGTCAGGCCTGAGACTTCCAATTGACTTATTGGGTTGGGTCCGGCATGAGACTTCTGACCCAACCTTTTGGTCGGGTTGGATCCACCAATAGCTTTTGTTGGGTCAGGTTGGATACTTATCAGGTCAGGCTGACCTGGCCCTACCCGAAATTTTATACTTAAAAAATTATAAAATAGGAGTTTTTTACTAGATTGGGTCGGGTTTTCGGGTCGGCCGCCGGGTCGGAGTTCTCAGGTCAGGTCTGCTTATGTGCACTATCAAGTTGGACCAGGTCAAACATATGCAGATTTTTTGTCGGACAGCCAAAATTTTTACTAAGGCCATCTCGTCAAGTTGACAGCCCTATCTCGTGACTGTCATTTAAACATAAACCAAATTGGTGTTTAAACGACTGCACCATTAAGAATTTAAGATGTTAATATTTTATACAGTCAAAGTAATGCTGAGACATATTTCAATGATGCATTGACCATTTACCAAATCATATTGTGTGACAAAGTATCACAATTTAATGATATACAATCAAAAGCTTAAAATAATAGTGTAAATTCATTTAAATATCGTTTTAGTATTTAAATATCAGTGGGAGCTATTATCCATATATTAATTGCATTCAGATATGGGATAATAGCTTATGTTTGACATAAACATCAAAATAGTGTTTAAATGAGTTTATTACATTAAAATTTTACCATTTAGCTTAGCCCACTCAAATGTAATTTGTCATTATGCCATGTGGCACACATCCGGGATCAATCTAAATTCTCCAAGTAAAAATTCATTATTGAAACATCTCAACCTAAAGAAACATGCTTATAAGTGGATATAAATTATCCCATTGATGACTTTTAATATCAACTACTAAAATAAAAACAACGGTTGAGATTTTAGTAACCAGATCGGATGGTTTAAATCTCTCTAAAACACATTTTTCAGCCTATTGCACTTTAATATATGATCTACCACTTTTATGGTACAAATCACTCACATTGATGGTGTAAGATTATTTTGGTCTTTAAATGACTGTTCACAAAGAATTTTAATGCAGAATAAATATATTGCAATTGACTCTGGACCCGGACCATAGAGTTTTCTCACTTGGCAAATCTTAAGGCTTTTTTCAAAAGAAAAAATTGGTAAGCTGGAATTCAGCCTACTAACTTAAGCCTTGTTTGGCGTGGCTTAGTTTTTTATAAAAGTGATTTCACCATACATTAGCGTAAGATTCCTGCAAAAATTAAAATTAAAAGTGAGTTTTAGCCGCTTTAATCTGGTTAAGCGCCAAACAGCTTTAAAAGCCTCGAATCACTTCTACTAGTTTGAAAGTGATTTCAAGTGTCCCAATAGCCACGCCAAACTCGGCCTTAATGGTTGCAATATTGTCACCATTCTATACATGCCCATAACCTCAATCCACAAACTTTTAAGCTAGGTGGTACCACATGGCACTCATTTGGAAATAATGCCTAATTTGTAGATTTTTGTTAGGTAAAGCTAGAAAAGACTGCAAGACCTTAAGGTTGTGTTATCTTTACGTCTGTCAACGGTTCAGATCAGGTGGATCGGGCCAAAATTTTTGCTGCTCAATGGAAAATTGCATTTTCCGAGCACGATCAGACCTGACCAGATGGTGTAGATGACCCGCCTCATTGGGTCAAAGTTATATGCTCGACCTCACTCAAAAACCCGACTTGACCCGGCTTTCAAAACCCCTTACTTTCTTAGATTTTATGTACAAAATATCGGTTCATGTCCACCTGACTCGACTCGAATTTTGCCTAACCTGACTGACCTTTTAGTTGATCATGACTCGAAAACAGACTCAAATGCCTCATGCCCAATCCGACCTGACAGGTCAAGTTTATGTGCCCTAAGGAGTAGATTCTCAAGAGGGGCATGTACATTCCTTACATCATGTGCACTTCACTTAGCCCACAAAAAACATACATCAACTAATCCATACCATCCAATCCAAGTGTGAAAAATGCCATGATCGAATAATTCAAATATGTTGATGGGTCTCCCTTTGGCTAAGTGGGCAACTAAGGATTTGTCACTTGAAGGATTTAGATTGGTAAAAAATTATATCTCAAGTGTCATAAAAATATTTAATTTTGAACATTTTATCTATTAACTTAAGTAATGCCCCATTAACCCATGATCTATTTTAAGTCAAAATAAGTGTCAATGACGTCCAATCGATGATGGAAGATTGTTTAGATATCCAGACTTTTGTATTACTGGCAGTTAACTGGCAACAGGGATTTAAGGATGGATATAAATCCGCATATCGGGTGGAGCTCAGGCCGATAAGTATTAGATAGGCATTGGCCAAACTTGCCTATATTTCAAGTAAATTTTTTAGTTTTAAAATATTAAAAAAAGCATATAAAAATATTTAATAAAAATTATAAAAAGGGTTTTTTGGTAATTTGATTTGATTCATGCGTTACATATTAGTAGATATGAACCAATATAAGCTTTTATATATATATATATATATATATATATATATAGAGATACATGGAAAAAGCCTCCGTCCTCTATGGGAGGGTGGTCACCGTCCTCTAAGCTTTCACATGAAGCTCCACGTGGCAGCCAACATATTGTTTTGATGTCACATGAAGCTCGAGTGCATTGCTTAGATCATCTTTGTTAAAAGTTAAAAATTAAAAATTCATCTCCACCGTCTGTTTTTTAAACCGTGAAATGTGGATCAATGGAACCCGTCAAACTTTGACTTGTGGGTTTAAAAAGTTTTTTTCAATTTTTTTTTTTAATATTGATCTATACGGTCAAGTTAACACTCAAACAGTATTTTGGATGCCACGTGGAGCTCCATAAGAATCTTGGAGGACCGTGACCGTCTTCTATTGGAGGACCTAACCGGCTCCCTATATATATATATATATGAGCTGATATTTAACTTGTTTGATTAAATATATGATCTTATACTAAATTAAGGATATATGTTGTATAAGATGGGGTTTAAACCGATACATATCAGCCGATATGTATCTACATCTCAGACATGATTGAACTATAAAATCATTACTGACAAAATTATCACACCCAACAGCGTTGTAGTATAGCTATATTGGATAAATACCCACTTACACAGGAAGGTGAAGACGCTTTGTGGTGTCTGCCGCGTAGCAAGGCAGAGGGTTAAGCCAAGTGGCTGTCCGGGTTTCACGTTCACGTGTATTGCCACCCACCCACTAGTCGTCTGACGTGGGCCATCAAAAATTAAGAGGGGTAAAATTGGAAAAATAGAATATGAGAATTCAGCACGAAGAATATTTTAATTTGGGAGAGCGAAATTTCGGGGAGATGTTCGATGGTTTTGTCGGTTTATTTGGCTATTTATGAACGACCGCTTGTATTGGAAGCACGGCCACCTGCATTTCCTCTGATTCATCCATATTGCTACACGTGGCAACGGTTAGCTTTTGGACTTGGATATTTTTAATAAAAAAGCGGGTTCGATGCCGTGAAGATTGGAGTCATAAAAGTCGTTATACCATTATTTTCAATCCAACATTCTTTCTTCTCAACCCGGTTTCACATGTTATACCTTTTATCTCTCAATCTTATATACAACAGATCTTTTAAGATTAATCATAAGCTTTTCATCAAGCCACTATATGTTTATTTCACATGGCACATATCTCAAAAATAACATAATTATGAAATACATCAATGGGTTTTTTACATATGCCCCCCTTAAGATATGCAGATATTGCATTAAACCCCATAATTATGGGTATTTATTTTGCAGCCCTTACCTTTGTATTTTTATTTTATATACCCCTTATCATTAACTAGCCGTGAGTTTATAGACAGAATGACTATTTTGCCCTTAATAAAACCAATATTCTAAAAATACCACTATTGTAAAAGGTTATTCACTATATTTACAAGTCATGCCATTAAAGTTTACCACTATTCTAAAAGGCTCTTCATTTACCTTTATTTACAAGTCATGCCATTATAGTTTACCACCATTCTAAAAAGAGTACCTTTAAATTTACCCACAAAATTTTTGAGTTCACCCATGCTGTAACACATCGGCTGCATCAAATTAGACTATGGAAATTGCTTATCGTCCCAATCTTTCCTGAGACTTTAGATTATGGGTGTACCATCATACAATCGATTTTTTATTTCATGTGGTACACACCCATAAAAGTGACCTTAAAATTAATTTTAAGCGTGCACGTAATGTTAAGGTCACTTTTTTGAGATGCATGCCACGTGAAATAAAACACTGACCGTCTAATGGTACACCGATAAACTCAAGATCCATCGTGTGAAATATTGGGAGGATAAATGATTTCCATCGTTCGATTCAATTCAATCATCGTGTTTTAGCATAGGTGAACTCAAAGATTCGGTAGGTGGATTTAAAGGTACTCTTCTAAAAGGCACTTCATTCACCCATCAGATTCAAGACCCATCAGATGAGTGACTCCCTATTATAGCATATCAACGTTTGGACAAATACTCAACCAAATGACAAAAGATGTAATTATTCTTGTAAAGAAAACCTTCAATATATCCACTCAAAATACCCGACCCTCCAATTTGCTATATGATTCAAGACCCATCAGATGAAAGATCGATTGGTATTGGCTGATACTTACCGATATAATTTTTTTCTCGGTATTGACCGATTCTTACCGATACAAATTTTTTTTTACATGTTTTTAAAAAAAGACCGATTTGGTATTGATGGTACCATATCCATATCTGCCAATATGTATCAATGCAAGATGGACCAATACCTGATACCGATATTGATACGCCGAGTGTAAATCGGATTAGTCAAACCAAATACAAGAAGTATCAAGGTTTGACTAATCCTGAAAGATGGGAACCAATCTTGTCTGTAATGCAAGACCAGATACAAGAAGCATCAAGGTTTGGCTAATTCGACCTACACTCAGGGTATTAGTATCGGTATCAGGTATTAGTCCATCTTGCACTGATACATATCAGCTGATATGGATACGGTACCATCATTACTAAATCGATCTTTTTTTAAAAACATGTAGAAAAAAAATTGTATCAATAAGTATCGGACAATACCAAGAAAAAATTGCATCGGTAAGTATCGGCCAATACCAATTGATCTTTCATCTAATGGGTCTTGAATCATCTAGCAAATTGGAGGGTTGGGTATTTTGAGTGGATAGATTGAAGGTTTTCTTTACAAAAATAATTGCATCGTTTGCCACAAATCCTTCATTGGTTGCGTATTCGTCCAAACGTTGGCATGCTTTAATGGGCAAATCACCCATCTGATGAGTCTAGAATCTGATGGGTGAATGAAGGGCCTTTTAGAAGAGTACATTTAAATCTATCCACCGAATCTTTGAGTTCACCCACACTGAAACACATTGATTGAATTAAATCGAACGATGGAGATCATTTATCCTCCCAATATTTCACACGATGGATCTTGAGATTATTTGCGTACCATTAAACAATTAGTGTTTCATTTCATGTGGCACACATCTCATAAAAGTGACTTTAACATCACGTGCACACTTAAAATTGATTTTAAGGTCATTTTTATGGGTGTGTACCACATGAAATAAAAAATCGACCGTCTGATGGTACACCCATGATCTAAAGATCATTCTCATAAAATATTGGGACGATAAACAATCTCCATCATCTAATTCAATGCAGTCGATGTGTTTCAGCATGGGCGAACTCAAAAATTTTGTGGGTGGATTTAAAGGTACTTTTAGAATGGTGATAAACTATAATGGCATGGCTTGCAAATAAAGGTGAATGAAGAGCCTTTTAGAATGGTGGTAAACTTTAATGGCATGACTTGTAAATATGGATGAACGATGGGCCTTTTAGAATGATGGTAGTTTTAGAATAAGGGAAAAATAGTCCTTACGTCCATAGACTCACGACTAGTTGATGGCAAGGGGGGTATATGAAATAGAAACACAAAAGTCAGGGCTGCAGAATAAATACCCATAACTCAGGGGGTTTTATGCAATATCGGCATATCTCAAGGTGTAATATCCCGAACAATTAATGTTTAACTTTGACCTCGGGAATCGTGTCCGATTGATCGTAGGGTTGACTAAGTGATGGTCAAACAATGCACTCATAAAGTGATGAACTAATGTGAGATCAATATAACTTAAGAGTGGTGTATAGTGTGAGCTAGTGGTCACATACACCTATCTCTGGTGTATGTGTTTAACACACAAGCAGGAGAGAGAATAAAAGGGTTTTAATAACCCTAGTTTCTTTTTTGCTTTGGTTGTTGAAGAGAGTTAAGAGGAGAGAGAGAGAAGTAAAGAGGAGTTATGGAGGATAGAGGCTAGCGCCAATCAAGAGGAGGAGCTAGCATTAATTGTCGGATTCAACGCGTTAGGATCGTTGAAACGAAAAGCTGGAACCCTAGCCATCAAACCCAACAAATCAATCCCTTGAAGGGATTATTGAGGTGAGTTCTAATTGAGGTTAATGTATAGAGTGTGGGTGATTAAATTCAGTCAAATATGCTTTGAAGAGTAGACTAAAGGCTTAGAAAAGAAAGGAGAAAAATTTAGAAGAACAGCCGGAAAGGGGGCTGAATCTGGCCAAATTGATTAATCAAAATTGGGATTCGATTAATCGATTTTGGCCCAGAAGTTGAAAAGTCATAAAAGCCCGATTTCGATTAATCGAATTGTATTTCGATTAATCGATTTGGATTTCGATTAATCGATTTGGAAATCGACTAATCGACTGGATACTTCCAATGGATGGAAAACAAGACCTGGGGAAATTGACTAATCGAGTTAGAAAATTGATTAATCGATTTTGGATTTCAATTAATCAATTTGGGATCGACTAATCGATTTCAGACTTTCGACCACTCGATTTGAGAATCGACTTCATTATGTTAGAGACTTCGATTAATCGATTTGGGATCAATTAATCGAATTTGAATCTCGATTAATCGATTTTGAGAATCGATTAATCGATTTGAGTTTCGATTAATCAATTTTGGGAATCGATTAATCGACTTTGACAGTTTTGCTTAACTTTCTAAGTTTTCTTTGAGATTCATGGAGAGTCCAGGACCTTCTTCATTACACCTTTAGTGATGTATTGCATGTGTTATGATGTACCATAGGTGGTACGTGTGAAAGCGAGCACAAGAAGCCGCGTGGGACCTTGATGCTTGGACCATCAGAAACTTGAGGTAGGGAACACCTTGAACATGTACTTTAATTTCAAGAGCATGTATGTAGTGATATAATTATTAAATTTAAAGTTATTTTAATTACGAAAAGCTTTGTGAAAATGGGTGTATGTGTAACACTAAGAATGTGAAAAAAAAGCATCAATGTGATGCAAGTGATTAAGATCAAGTAATCTAATAAGAATGAGGCATCCCCAGGGGATGAGAAAGTAATAAAGGCATCAGGTGTGATGCGGGTATGTATACATCCCAGAGATGTATATATATGATTGAATAATTACTGTTGAGGCCTAACTGATATAAGATAGCACACTTATACGGTGAACAACTATATGTAAAGCACATATTATTTTTATTATTTGAGGTTTGATAGGATACCCACGACCCGACGCGACAGATATCCGACGGACTGCACATGCCGCCAATCCGCATACACCGGGCGAAGGTTTATCCGTAACAGTAAGCACATCCCAGGGATGTTGAGTGATATTTAACCCCGCCGCCTAGTGAGAAAGGGGTTTGGGTCGTATTCCCAGGGAATACTTTTATAACAACTATCTATTTAGACGACGATGAAGGCTATCTCATCGAGGCTCGATGCTATATTGCTCGGAGATTACTTAAGTTGAAGATTAAAGTTTTGCTTTAGGCCTGTTCAGTTTCATTCATGATAAATCAACAGTAAAGTAAGATATGTTCATTGTGTTTATTCCTTATTGAGCTAGGATGTAGCTCACCCTTTAGACTATACGTCGCAAGTCCATTGATAGCAGCTGTCGAGGCTTTGGGAGACGTAGATCTAGGTGATTCGGATTACGTGCCTGGAGACGAGTTGGAGCCTCCACCCGAGGACTTCTTCGAGGAGACTCTGTTGTGTACTTTAACAGAGAGTAGTTTTGAGGGCAGATTTGTACGGCTTGGTATGTCAAGCCTTTATTTTTGATAAACATGTAATTAGATTGGATGATTCTTTTGGCGAACCATCTGGGATGATCTGTTTATCACCAATGGTTCGGGTCGGTTCTCTGTTCATGCAGTGGCATGAAAGTAGAACTGTCTTTTGCATATGCCAGTTGGGCATATTAACTATTTCTGCTTTATGAGATTATTAGCTTTATTTATTTAGTTGTGCTTATTATACCAATGTTCCGTGCACAGTTTTGGGGCACGGTCTGGAAGATCGTGCTGATGGCACGGGTTTCGGAGTGTCGAAATTCGGGCTGTCACACAAAGGGGTATATACAAAAAACTCCCCTTTTTTTTTTTATAAGGTAGTTTCATGATAATGTAATTTTGAAACTAATCGTTTCATGATTAATAATGTTGACTTCCTTCAATCAGATGATGGAGATTGTTTTTAGCCACAATATTTATATCCAATATATCTTGAGACCATGAGGAAGGTTCTTGTATCACTTTTGGAGGGTTTGTTCCATGTAGAACCTACATTTGGCCTTCTGATAGTTGGACTATGATCTTAAGATCTATTTTGGTAAAGATTATGATGAAAAATGATTTTCATCATCCACTTCAAGGTAATCTAGTGTGTGAGTGGTGGAATTATCAATTGCACACAAAGAATCTTAGGTTGCAAAAAACAAATCCGGGAGAGAAGTTAGAGGAAACAGTTAAAAAATAGAAAATAGAATATTTTATTTTTACAAAAAAACTTAGAGAAATCCACATCACCTTCTAACTGTAGTATTGTCAAAGGGCAGGGCGGGCCCTACCCTAAATATTAGTGTCAAGGCCAAATTTTGAGGGCCCTAGGATAGGGCTTAATTGGGCCTTCAAAGTAAAAGCCCTGAAATTTAGGGTCGGGCTAAGATAGGGTAAGGCCCATTTAGGAATAGGGCCATCGCAATGCAAAAGCCTTCTTTCAAAATAGTAAATATTTATTCAATATTTTTGTTTTCTCAAATGTATCATTCTTTCATGATAGATAGATAGAATGTTAATTCGATAGAAAAAATAATTGATAACGTTATCAAAAAAAAAAAAAAAAATGATAATTTTTAATCCCTTTCCATCTACTTTTTTATGCTTTCAATAAATCGATCCTTTAAGGATCGTCTTTTGCTTGGAGGCTTCGGCTCTCCATGTTTCTCTCCTGATTTTTTTTTTATTTTAGGGTTGGAATATGAGAGTTTTATTCTCTTCTTGGTGAGAATCTTTTTTTGCGAAGAGATCGACTTTATAAAGGTTTTTTTTGTAATCCATATTTGTTTATGAAACTGTTTTGATCATGAGTTTTACCGACGCATTGTTGGCTTCATTGTTGCACGAATACATGCACTATATATCTATGTCCTGAGGCATTGTTTAAAAGCTTCGGTTGAAGCGATGTGTGAAGCTTTTGGTCGGTTGTTGCCCCCGTTGCCAACGTGGTGGGAGCTTTTGTGGATCGTGAGTTTGCCGATAGTGGTGGAGCCTCTTCGAATGGATCTTCAATGTCGGTTATTGGCGGATCTTCAGGATGGTGATAGATTTTCGAATTTTTATCTTACTTTGAAGGTCCCTGAATTCCGTGTCATTGTTAGATGGGTCTTGGATGTCATTCAATGTATTTTAATATTAGTTATTGTAACTACCACTCTTTTGATTGTGGCCCTCTACTCTGTAACCATTCTCTATTAAAAATAAAAAATTTTCATTTAAAAAAAAAAAAAACTATCCTACTTTCATATTCTATTGTATAATTTATATTTGAAATTATCTAATAATAGGTATCATATATGTTTTTTTATAGCATAAAAACAAAAACAAAATTAAAAATGATAATATTCGAAAGTCCAATTCCCAGTCCTAGCCCGCTAAGGCTAGCGGCTGACCAATGTAAAGCTCCCTAGGGATAAGGCTAGCGCTAGGGTAGACCATACTAAGGCCCGTCTAGTGCTAGGGCCAGGGAAATGCAAAAGCACGGCCCGACCCATTGACATCCCTACCTGACTAACAATTAAACACCAAAATGATGCTGAAATGATTTTACACCATCAATAGTTTAAGATGTGAGTGATCTATCCATCAAAGTGCTAGATGATACAGATCATTGTTCTGAGTTCTAATGGTTGATATTGAAGTTTATCACTCAGTAGTACACATTTATTCATATGCATGCTTCCTTGGGTTGAGAGATGTTCCAATGATGGATTTCCACTTAGATAATTAAAATTGATCATATATGAGTACCAGAACGTGCCAAGTTCTAGACATTTTTCGTTGAAAGTGGGGGTTTTTCTTCTCAAAAAGTCACTTTCTTTCGTTTTTAAGTTTATGTTTGCCTCATGTCAGATAAGACGTTTTCTGTGGAAAGTAAGTCTTAAATTTTCAGAGCAAATTGCTCAAAACATTGTCTTTTTGAGTAGAAGGAAAGTATGAGTAATGATCTATCAAAAAAAAAAAAGTACGAGTGATGAAGCCACTTTTTGTGTAACTAAAAAGCAAAGGAAGATGCTTTTCTGCTAAGAAAAGACATTTTTTGTGTAACTCAAAAACATGTTTTTCCAAGTGAGGAATCTGTGATGAAGTCACTTTCTGATAAAACATGGGGTGCTCAAATTTTGTGCATTTTCTGGAAATGTAATAGAATCAACTAAACAAAGCCCAATAACATATAATAAAAATTTAATTTTAAGAGTGTAAGATTATTTAAACACCATTTTAGTGTTTAAATGGTGTTTAAATGTACGTAAAATAAGAAGTTTAATTTTAATAGTGTAAGATCATTTAAACACCATTTTAGTATTTAAATGTACGTCAAGTTGGTATTAGCCCAGTTGGTACGCTCCCTCCAACGTGAGGGAGTAGGTTGTGGCTTCGATTCTCGTCTTCCACGTTGTTTTCTATCACATGTGCATGTGTGTCTGCTCCTCGATTCTCGAGGCTGTCTCGGCCAAATGGCCTAATGAAAAAAAAATTGTACCTCAAGAGCCATTATCAAAATTATGTAATAGATACTCTATCACAAAATTCTTTGAAATAAAAAAAAAATGTTGAATCTCAAGAACCATTATCAAAATTATGTTATAGATGCTCTATAACAAAAAATTTTGAAAAAAAAATAAAAAATTGTATCCCAAGAGCCATTATCAAAATTATGTAATGGATGCTCTATAACAAAATTCTTTGAAATCGATTTTAGTTGTACGGATGTTGAATTAAGGGGAATTTGGCAAGATCTTTCACCCAACTGCTTTAATCACATCAAACTACCTATTAGAAACTTTAATCCTTAGAACACTCTTGGTCACCTATTTGCACTCCGACCGATTAGATTTGCACCCTAATACCCTTGCATTTTGCAACATCAACTTTTCACTTACCACTGTATGGATATGACAAAAATATTTACAAAACAATATAAAGTAAAAAGATTTGACTTTTACAATCACTGTCACTATTGTTGATCATGGAATCCAACCGCTCAATCAAACAATCAGTCAAGCCCACAGGTAATAATTTATTTTTTCCATTCGAAATTTGTAGAGTTAAAAAAGCCAAATGATATCTGTTCGACACAAAAAACGGTAATCGATCGGGTATAAATCAATAATTGGTCGGGTACAAATGGGTAACTAATAGGGTGCAAATATATAACCTATTGAGTGTAAATCGGGTGCAAATCGATAATCGATCGGGTGTAGCTCGGGTGCAAATCGGTAATCAAGCGTATTCTCGGAATTAAGTTTCTGACTGATAATTTGAGGCGGGAAAAGCATTTAGGAGAGGGATCTTAACCAAATTTCAAAAATTAGGTAAGGGATCTAACTTCCTAAATTTTTTTGGTGAGACGTCTTCCAACAATCATTAATAGGTGCACGGCTCTATTTGATCCTATAACTCTAAATCACGCGAGCAGAAACTCATTGACCGCTTTGAATGAGGTGATAGAAATTTTATTGCGTCCCAATTTTCTGATAAATAAATGTTGAAATTACAAGCTTAGTATTAAATGATTCAGATGTTGATTCTACATGACACATATCCGACACACATCCCAATAAATGACATTAGAACTAAGTGCATTTATGTGACTTTTATTTTGTAAATCTCACAAATTGAGACCATTTTTCATTCCAAGCTTTTAAAATCGAGGGAAATTTACAAGATCAATCCGGCAGGTTGCTCATTTGGGCAAGAGACCCTATAGTTTCACCTTTCTTATAGCCAACCAGCTTGAAGCCAAGCCAATTCCACCTAACGTAAAAAGTCTAAAGTACGCATTCTTATACCTTTTACTGTAGTTTAAAAATAAAATATCGACTAATTTCGATATTTACATGATATGAAGCATCATTTATGCCGCCTGATTTAAAGGTCATCTGATTTGAAGGTTATAATGTAAAGATTAACGGTGCCAAAGAGCGGCACGAACATGCTCTCTATCATCTGATTCTTTAATGTTAAGCCACAATCTGAAACACCATCTATGATGTCTAATTTAAAGGCCACAATATAGAGATCAAATGTTTCAAAGATCGGCACGAAATATGCCTTCTTTCATTTGATTTTTCAGAATCAACTATCAAATTTGATGATAATCTCAACTAACGAATCGTCACCAATCAAATAATAAATCGTCACCACTATGACAACAAATCTCCACCTCTCTGATAGCCAATTTTCATCGCTCTGATAACCAACACTCTCATAACCAATATCCAACGCTCTAGTATTCAATCTCCACCGCTCAGATAACCAATCTCCATTGCTTTGATATCCAATCTCCATCACTCAGATAACCAATCTCCACCGCTATGATAACCAATCGCCACCGCTTTAATAACAAATTGGCATCGCTCTGATAGTCAAAAGTATTTTAATTTAAAATTATAAATTTATTTCACCGTGTGCGTTGTAGTTGAGTTGGTTAGGATAGGGGTGTTATCGGGTCGGTTTGGGTCGGTTCTCATGCTAAATCAAAACCGAATCGATAACTATCGGTTTCTAGTTTCTCAAACCAAAACTGAATCGATAAACCTCCAAACCGAAATCAAACCAGTAGTTATTAGTTCAGTCGGTTCAGTCGATTTTCGATTTTTAAACCTCAGTTTTTTTATTTGTAAAATTTTAAAAAATAAAACAAATTTACAAATAATACCTATTTTGTGATTTCCTTTTTACAAATAATACCTACTATTTGTAAATTTTTCTTTTTACAAATAATACCTATTATTTGTAAAAAAAGGTAAACCCTATTATTTATAAAATTTTCTTTTTATAAATAATATCTATTATTTGTAAAAAAAGGAAAATAATACCTATTGCTTAGGTAAACCCTATTAATTTTTTTAAAAAAGAAAAACCTATTTTTATATGCATCTAAGTAAAACCCTATTATTAGTTTCTTATCGGTTCGGTTTCGAATTTTTTACGTTAAAATTGAAACCAAATTGATAACTTGATAACCCACTTTTCTAAAATCGAAATCGAACCGATATGCCCTAAAACTAAAACCGAATTGAAATTTCAGTCGATTTCTATCAGTCGGGTCAGTTCAGTCAGTTTTCTGCACAACCCTAGGTTAGGATACTCTCTTGACTTTCAGAATAAGATGATAGAGAGCATGTTTCGTGTCGATCTCTGACACCGTTGATCTATATTTGTTGCCTTCAAATTAGACGGCATAGATATTGCTTCGCATAACGGAAATATCAAAATTAGCATATACTTTATTTTAAAATTATGTGGCACGGTAAAAAATATAAGAAGGGGTATTTCAAACTTTTTATGTTAGCTGGAACTTGTCTCAGCTTCAAGATGATCAATTATGAAAAAGGTGATACTATGGGTCTCTAGCGTAAAAGGGTAACATGTGAGGGTCAATCCTATATATTGCCCCTTAAACAATAGACATTTAGATCGTGAGCATAACATCAGATGACTTACATGTTGATTTCATATGGCACAAATTCGAAAAAAGTGACTATGAGTAATTGAGTATCTTATGCTTCATTATCGTGTTACAATCAAACAGGATCGTAACATTTGGTATCAGATTCATTCAATCACAACAATTAATCTTTTTTCAAGATAACATCTAAATATATAATCGTTTGAAAAAAAAAGTCTAGAAACTTATGGGCGCCATTAACACAGAAGACGATAAATCGACTAATGCCGAACTTACGATCAATCGAAATCATAACAATCTTACATTATTATGCTTTTTGATCGGCAACTTTAAGTGTGCGATAATGGGTACCTCTAAGCACGCTGAAACCCATTTATTATTTTTCACGTGGATCTTTCATACAATCGATTTTGAGATTATGTCTTAGCAATCAGACGCTCATATTTTTATTTTATATGCCATTCATTATAAAAAAATGCCCATTAAATCTTATAACATATCATGCCCAAATGTGATTTAAGGCTATTTTAAGGGGATATGTGACATGTGGAATAAAAAATTAATGGTTTGAATCTTATAACATATCATGCTTAAATATGATTTAAGGCTATTTTGAGGGAAACTGTGACATGTGGAATAAAAAATTGATAGTGTGATAAGTGAGATATGATATTAAGATCCATTGAGTGAAAGATCTTATTAAAACTCGACCTCAATCATATTATCCAAAGCAATCAATGATTTTAAAGTATTGTATTGTGCCCTTTCAAAGATTGCCTGGGAGATAATAGAAAGTGATACAAGGACTTCTAATCTCTAGGATCTCTTTGGAAGGTTTACAAACTTTACCCATTTTTTTCTTAAACGATTAACTTTATTTTGACTTATGGGTATAATCAGAATTATTGGCAGGGACGGAGTCAGAAACTTTTATGGAAGGGGGCTAAAGTATGAACAAGAAATGTATAATGTTATAAAAAATAAAAATAACATTTATTTACGGTTAATAACTATATTTTTTAAAATAAATCTTTTATTTATATATATTAGTGTGCTTATTAATAGACATTAGGGTGAATTTGCCATAGCTAGGAGCCATATTAATTGGGTTAAATCTCATTTTTAACCTTTAAGGCTTGTTTGGATAAAAGATAGGAGAAAAAGAGGAGAGAAGTCTAAAAGATAGGAGAGAGGAGATGCCTAAAAGATAAGAGAAATTAAGAGATGAGACGCCTAAAAGATAAGAAAGAGAGGGCTCAGTGTGCATTTATCTAGATTGAGCCAATCATTTTGACGCCTAACAAATAGGTAAGATAGATTAAAGAGAAAGAGAAAAAACTAAATAAGCGGGATGGCTGTGACTCCTGTTAACCTCCCTTGGCCCCATCCCTAACCATTGGTATCTTTTTTTAAATATTCTTGGCTTTTGAGCAAGGTGTCAAAACTCGATACCTTTACATGTTTATATCTTTAGAAATCGATAAAACTCGGTACAATTTGGTTTAACTCACTCACAAGACTCACAAGCCACAACCCCTACTAGTTTTGATTGAAAGGTGAAACCCGCTCAGTTGGACACATTTATTGCTTGTTTTTAATTTTTGAAAAACATTTAATGCTTGTTTGAATCTAATAGGTCTTTTGACTGGAAGTTGAAAGACTGAAAAGCTTTTATTGCTCCTTTGACTGAATGAGTTTGCTGCAATCGCCTAAGAGGGTAATTTTGTTGGCACCCACATTGTTACTTAAAATGGTTGTGCTATACTTGATACATATTGCCGCCGATATGTATCGGTATCATCAGCCGATATTTGATACCATGCTCTTGAGTACCGATTTTATTGCTCTAGATTTATAGTATGGTTATTTATATAAATCAAATGCGCATCTTCTATTTGCTAATGATAATATTCAATCTCATAAATTCTTTTTTCAAAAAAAATTGTGTTGTTCTTCTTACAAAGAAATATATATTAATTGGCGGAACCAAAATTTTTATCCAGCCGACACAAGTGATAGTTTTTTTTAGCGAACTTCTCAGAATTTCATTGAAACAGGATTCGGACGAAGCTTTTAACGAAATTGTGATTAGTTCTCTCAAATTGCAAAAATTTCAACAAAATTAAGAAATTTTACCAAAATTAATAATTTGAGTCATTTTAAAATAATAAGAAAACTTTTATAAATATTATATATATATATATATATATATATATATATAGGGAAAATTTCAAAAAAACCCCTGAACTTTCACCTCAATGCCCATAAGGCACCTGAACTTTGCATAATATCACCTAAACCCCCAATGAATATAAATGTACCAAAATCAGACCCCTGCCGTCACCTCTCGTTATCTTATGGACGGAAATTGATGACGTGGAGCTCTTAACCCTTTGATGCGCTGAAGTGGATGGTGACGTGGCGAATTGGAGGGAAAAAAGGCCACGTGAGGCGCACGTGACCTCCTTAAATACCAAAAAACTCAGTAAACTCTCCCTTTCTTTCTTCTTCGTCTTCCTCCTTCTTCTTCCTCCTCTTTCTCTGAGGAGTTTTCTTATTCGTCTTTCTCGTCTTCCGATTTGGATATTCTTCTTCATTTTCTAGTCGGATTCTACCTTCTATTACGCATAGATTAAAATACCCTATTTTGAAAGGGTTAAAATGGTTTGGAGTAAGAGAAAAGGTGCAGGCAAGACCCCTCGTTACGGTAAGTTCGATTTTTGGATTTATTTTGTCTGTATTTGTGTCAATATTTGTGTGGATTTATTGATTTGTCTATATTTTTTTGTATTTATGTATTTATGTAAACGTTGATGATGTAAATGCAGAAAAAATAGGGTTATGTAAATGCAGAAAAAATAGTGTTTATGTAAATGCAGAAAAAAAGGGGTTATATAAATGCAGAAAAAAAGGGTTTATGTAAATACAGAAAAAGGGTTTATATAAATGCAGTATGTAAATGCAGAAAAAATGGGCTTATGTAAATACTGATTATGAAAATGATGTTTCTCTTGTATCTCTGATTTTATTTTTCAATTTTGGGCTTCGACTTCAGTTATGTTGCTACCTATATATGTCCACATGGTATCAAACTAGTGGAGATATAGGGTTTATAATAAGGTATATACATACAAGCTCAGATTTGACAAAATTATTTTAACATATATCTTATATAGGTTAAAACTAGTATATCTCTGATTTAACCTAGATCAATCCAGATATAGCCCAAAATACCTATATTTCCCAGATTCAACAAACTGTTTTAACCTATATCTCCACATGGTATCAAACTAGTATCACAAAATACCAATATTACAGTAAATATATTCTTATATTATGTTGTTTATCTATGAGTTGTGACTCTTATGCGAGCATTGCTTTATTTGTTTAATGTGAGATAAAGGCTCGTAATTTACGATTAAGTTATTTCATGGAGGCAGTTTTCGAGGTACACCAGACATCAAAGGATATAGAAGAGGTCGTTTGAGCTTCTTTGATCATTGCCACAGTGATGAGATGTCCCTATTGGAGCTATTTCGTATGGCTGAAGAGTTGGGATACCTTAGCTGTGAGAGTTCTATAGTACTATTCAAGGCAAATTTGTTGTCATCGGGCGATATGCGAGACCTTGGAGTTAGGAAATTGATTGGTTACGATGGAGTAAGTTGATGTATTTATGGTTCCTCTCTTACCATTGAATGTGGATACCCAAGAAAGCCAAGTCCAGATGAACAAGTTGTAAGGACAACAACTACAACACGGAGGCGAGTTCACAAACCAAAGGGAAGAGTGGTAGTGTTGATAAGGGCAAGGCCCTATTTTTGCAAGGGAAGAGCGGTAGTGTTGATATAGGTCAAAGCATTTCAGATAACGAGAGTAATGATGATTATGACCCGCAGTCCAGATCCTCGTCTTCTGACGGAGATGAGATATGGGATAGTGATTACTTGATCTCTGATGATGATGCGTTGTTCGATGAGTTCGTGGATGTAGACGCAGAGTTTGCCGGGTTAGAAAGTATAAAGGTAGGAAATGAGGGTCCATCTGGAGTTGAAGGTGAGAAGACGGATATGGGAGAGTTATCCGATCCTCCTTCTTCAGTGGACGAGTTGAGAAGTTTAGACAGCGATTCAGAGGCCGATGGGGTAGGGAAAACAGATAAGAGAACATCTTTGGTATTTAATGAGAAGACGGATATAGAAAACCCAACTTTTCGTGTTGGGATGGAGTTTAAGACGCATGCGATTTTAGGAAGCTGTGAAGGAGTATGCCATAAGGTGTGGTAGAGAGATAAGCTTTGTAAAAAATGATAGGGATAAAATAAGGGCAATATGTAAGAAAGGCTGCCCTTGGTTGATCTATTGCTCATATGTACCAAATGATGCAGTTTATAGAGTGAAAACCCTAAATGACCAACACAAGCTGTAGTAGAACTTTTGAAGTGCCTTGGGTGACTACTAATTTGGATAGTGAAGAGGTATGGGGAAAGGATTAGATTGAATCCTCGTGGCCGGCTAAGTCACTAGTGAGCACAATAGAGACCGAGAGAAATGTGAAGGTTGATATTCAAAAGTCTACAAGGAAGGTGATAATGCAAATGGCGGATGGATCTTCAAGCACTCGATTTAAGTTGTTGTAGAAGCCGAGGAGATAAGAAATACAAATCCGGGACAAGCGTAAAGGTGCTTGTGAAGCGCGAGTGGTGTGCAAGGAGTGGTAAAGTTCAAAAGATTTTATGTGTGTTGGGGTTATTTGAAGAAAGGGTTTATAGATGGTTGTCGACCTATGATAGGTCTCGATGGATGTCACTTGAAGGGGCCCCATGGTGGCGTTACATTATCGGTGTAGCGATTGATGCAAACAATTGCATCTATCCTTTTGCATATCTTTGTTGTGGAAAAGGAGAAGAAGAAGACATGGACGTGGTTTTTAGAGTTGTTGAGAGCAGATCTTGTGGTTGAGAATTTTGCTCACTATACCTTCATGAGCGACAAAAAGGGGCTCATTGATGCGATCACAAACTTATTTCCTTGTTACGCCCATCGATTACGTATGCGACACCTCTATAATAATTTCAAGAAAGACTTCAAGGGCTTCACTTGAAAGATATCCTATGGAGGGCAGCTAGGCGACAACGGTCCCCGAATTTAAAAGGGTAATGGTGAGATGAATGAGAAGGATGTTAGAGCTTATGAATGGTTGGTGGCAAGACCACCTTTGAATTGGAGTAGATCACACCGATACTTGGGTGAAGTGTGATATACTTTGAATAACCTTTGTGAGAGCTTTAATTCGTCAATATTATCGGCTAGGGATCACCCATCTTGACAATGCTAGAGAGAATAAGGGTCATCCTTATGGAAGCGTATGCGTAAGAGAAGGATGCAATGATGAAGGTCGAGGACCTATTTGTCCAAAAATAGTGAAAAGATTGAGAAGATGAAGGAGGCGGTGGTGTATGGATCGTAAGATGGTGTGGGTGACGACGGCTTTGAGGTAGTTGGTGCTCATGGGGTGCGATTTGCGTTGGACTTGATGAAGAGGATTTGTAGTTGTCGAAGGTGGGAGCTCGGTGCGCCTTGTGTCCACGCTGATAGCAGCGATGAAATACATCAACAAGGATCCACTAGAGTACGCCATGATTGGTACAGGTGATTACGCATCTAAAGTGCTATAGTAATTTTTGAAACCGATAAGTGGTAGAGAGCAATGGCCAAATACCAATTATGCGTTATGATGCCTCCAGATGTGAAGAAGAGAGCCGGGAGGCCTAAGAAGGCGAGAAGGAGAGAACGATGAGCCACCGATCCATCAAAGCTGTCCAAGAAAGGTGTGAAATGAGGTGCACCAAATGTCTAGAGGTGGGGCATAATAAGCGGGGATGCAAACAAGCAAAGGTAAAAAAAATTAATTCTATTTTAGTTTTTCATCATAAAATGACCCAACTGATTGTGTTTGTTTACATGTACTATTGTAGAGAGGAGGGTCGGAAACTAGGGGTGAACCAAGCGATGGAATGCAAAGGGGCAAGATACGGTAAGTTATATATTTTTTAGGAAAATATTACTATAAATTACACCTCATTCTCTTGACAATTTGTATATTACTATAAATGCAGTGCAGAGGAATCAACAAGCCAGGTCCCATCCTCAGCTTCTTCAAGTTGTGGACAAAGATACTTGATTAGAGGACCCCACTGATGCTCCTTCAATTAGTGGACCCAGCCTCCATCTCATACATGTGAGGACTCGGCCTGGGTCTCGACTTCTACCACCAATTCAAGTAGTGGAGCATGGACAAAAGCTCGATTCTACCGAATGCAAAAGCGTAGATGAAGAAGTGGTTGGTTTTCAAAGAAAAAATTGTTTGTAGTTTTTTTTGTTGAATGTACATGGGTTTTTTGTTGAAGAAATGAGCAGTACATGAGTTTTTGTACCTTCTGTTTTTAAGTACATGGGATTGAGATCTGAGTACATGGTGGTTTTATGTACATGAGTTTTAATTCCTATAACGGGTTTGTAATATCTATGAAGTAGTATATGGTGAAACCTCATTTTGATGAATATCTGAGTTGTTATTATGTAATTGGATTCTTAATGTCTATAACAGTTGCTTTTAATTATAATAGTCTTTGAATGTGGGTTTTGATGTGGATTCTTAATGTATAAAGGCATAATTCTTAATGTCTATAGATTTTAAATGTGGGTTTTCCGATGTGGCTTGTACAAAGATAATTCTTTTTGATGTGGCTTGTACAAAGATAATTCTTATCTGGGTTTTCGATGTGGCTTGTACAAAGATGTAGAGGTTTTCTTAATGTCTATAACAACATAATTCTTAATGAGTGAATTACTGCCTCATTTTGATGAATATACAGGTTGTTATTATGTACCTGGATTCTTAATGTCTATAACAGGTTGCTTTTAATTATAATAGTTCTTTGAATGTGGGTTTTCCGATGTGGATTCTTAGTGTATAAAGGCATAATTCTTAATGTCTATAACAGGATTTTAAATGTGGGTTTTTGATGTGGCTTATAGATAATTCTTTTTGATGTGGCTTGTACGATAATTCTTATCTGGGTTTTCGATGTGGCTTGTGTTAAGTAGTGAAAAATACCATTTTCACCCCTAAACATGAGCATTGAAAGACCCTTGAGAGGACTAAATAAGTGCTTTAGTGGCATGTTACACTAACCAAAAGACAGTCCAAATCAAAAGCAAATTAAAATGATCAAAAGTGACAATTCATGTCAAGCTAAAAATGGAGTGAAGAAATAGCCTCAAAGAAGGTTAAAAAGGACAGAAAAGAAGAAGCAAAGACCTGAAGAAGAAAAATGATCCATTCGCAAAGAAGAATGGAAGCTAAAGCTCAATTCGCAAAGCATCTCTTCAATTCGCAAAGAATCAGAAACTTTGCGAAGAAGGAATAAACCTCAAACAAGGTTTGCGAAAGGTAGCGAACTAGAATAGAAGAATCACCTTTGCGAAAAGAAGAAAAAGTTCAATTCGAACAGAACTGAAACTTTGCGAAAAGACTTTCTGAAGCCAAAGTCCTTTGCGAAAAGACTTTCTGAAGCCAAAGTCCTTTGCGAAAAGAACTTCTGGAGCCAAAATGCTTTGCGAAAAGGCCCTTAAACTCTGCGAAACGGCATTTTGGTTCTGACTCGTTCAAAAGGGTATTTTAGGAATCTCTTGCAGCGCCCCAATGCAATTAAAAGACAAGGAACGATTACGGAAGATTTAAGGCACGATCAGAAGGCATATTCTACCCCATGTAGGCGCTCAAAGTTTGAATTACTTGGCGGGAACTTCTATAACAACATAATTCTTAATGAATTTCTGCCTCAGTGTTACCAATGGTACCAAAGTTATCAAGCTGATTCAATTCTGATTTACATCAGTTATTGTTGCTACAAATTATGCCTTTATAGATTCAAATGACAGAGTACATTAAGCCTTTAGTTATAGTATTATGTTGCGATTTTCTAGTGTCTTTGATTTATTGTATAAAAAGCAAAAGCCTCTGGTTTTACATGCATTGGGCGTGTGCAGAGAGGTTCTTGGTGCCCTCGCAGATGGTGGGGAGCTTCAGGATATGATTTGTGAAATTTGAATTAGTATGAGTTTGTGCAGCTCGCCAGGTTGCTCGCGAGGTTCCGATGAATATAGCTCACGAGGTTGAAACGCATGCTAAAAGGATTCGCTCGGTTCAGCTTTGGTGCAGCTTTTCTGCTGCTCGCGAGGTTCAAATGCAAGTCTTTTTAACTGCGCGACAGGATCTCGCGCGGATGGTTTTCCAGGCAGAATTTTCCCTCGCTAGGTTCTCGCGAGGTAGATTTCATCTTCGGAGTCCCTTGTCTACATGAGAACTGCCGAGGTTCCAATTGAACCAGTGACAGTGAATTTCCAAGCTGGACTACTTGAGGTTAGAACATAGTCACGAGGTCCCAGAAATGCGTGCTTTACAGGCTCGCGAGGTTCCAACTGAACCACGCGACATAGTGAATTTCTAGCTGCGCAACTACTTCGCGAGGTTAGAACAGAGCTGCGCGAGCTCCCCAAGGTGCAGCTCTTCCTCAGTGGAAAGGGGTAAGGCAGGCCCTGTTGGTGAATCCAAGGCTGAGTCATATAGACTAGCTAGATTTATAGCAGGTTTTGGTGCTACTGGGGGTTCTAACGCAGCTTCCCTTTCATGTATTGGGGAGCCAATCACTGCTCTCTCTTGAGGTTGAGTAGAAGTACCCACTCCCTCTCCCACAACTGCTTCTTCAGAGACTACAATTTCTGTCAAAAACCTAGTGGTAGGTTCTTCTTGGCACTCCGGATTAATGTCCATGAATTTCTCTTCAGTCACAGCTGATTTGTTGAATGTGGTTGTTGAGGCTCTGTCGTCAATCTGATGTCAGATTGTATATAGAAAATTATTTTATTACAGGAACAAATCTGGGCTTAGAAATTTACATGTTTCACTCAACAATGCAGGCTTAGAAATTTACATGTTCCAAACTCAATCATCATTAATCGATGTAAGATTATTGCCATCAATCGATGTAAGATTATATATAGAAAATTATTTTATCATAGGAACAAATCGGGCTTATTATGTACCTTCTGCTTTTAGTCTTAGGAATAAATTTGATCTCTTAAAAATTATTAGGAATAAATCTGGTCATGTCTATTAAAAAGGGGTTGTTTCAACCTGGGAATAAATTTGGGCTTCATTCATCACTTTTACAGAAGCTCGATTTGACAAAAGCTGTTTTAACATATATCTCCCAGATATAGGTTAAAACTAGTATATCTCCCAGGTTTAACCTATATCTCCCAGATATAGCCCAAAATACCTATATTTCCCAAATTTAACAAATTGTTTTAACCTATATCTCCACATGGTATCAAACTAGTATCAAACAGAAAAAAGGGTTTATCTTGTATCAATTTTGGGCAACAGAAGCTCAAATTTGATGAAAATCTTAACTCTGATAGCGGAAAAAATGGGCTTTTTATGTATCTTACATTTTAGCGTTAAGAAAAATCGGACTTTTATGTATCTCTAAAAAATTATTTTAAAAAGGAATAAACCTGGGCTTTTTATGTACCATTTTAGCGTTAAGAACAAATCTGGTAACAGGAAAAAATTATTAGGAACAAAAATGGGCTTCTGTTGTATGTACCTTCAGTTTTAGCTTAGGAACAAATTTGGTCATGCCTATTATTTTATCTCTAAAAAAATCTGGGCTCCATTCACCAAATTAAAAAATTATGGCTTAAAGAGTCTTCTTCATTAATCAAAATTATGGAGTATCTCTAATTCTCTGTACGATCGATATAGACATGACCAAAGAGTCTTCTTCATTAAACAAATTTGGGCTTATTATGACATTTTTTTACAGGGAACGAACTGATTATTTTATCATAACCAGTTTTAATGTCCAAAGAGTCTTCTTCTTCATCTTGTTAATAAACTCTGATTAATCTAAAATTCATCACGCGAAGATGATACAGATAAACATTCAAAATAAATAATTTCATTTCATATTATCAAATTTTACAGAGGATGCATTCAAATGTAGCTTACATTCATCACTTTTGCCAAAAAAATAAGCACCCTAATCCCTATGCCATAAACTATAGCAAACCCCTAAAACCTAAACCCTAACCCCTAAAACCCTTATTATCGAATCCAGAGATAAACAAGAAAAAACCAAGATGCAACCAACGCCACCCACAACACCTTCTCTCTGCGGTTCATTTTCACAATCTCGGCCTCCAATCTATTACATTTTCAAGGAGCCTGAATGATCTGCGTCGATCTTTCACAGATGGGTGGATCGACCCGACAAAATCTCGATCGATTGGGACAACTCAGAAACCTCCCCCCGGGATTGCGGGACGTCCACGATGTTTGAATGTCCCTTCGATTACCGCATATATGGCATGGTTTCTCTTCTATCATCGCCAAAATCTCTGGAGGGGATTGGACGGAAGACGCCGACTTTCGAGATGAAGTAGCAGCCATGAAGAAAGAAGAGAAAGAGGAGGAAGAAGAAGGAGGAAGACGAAGAAGAAAGAAAGGGAGAGTTTACTGAGTTTTTTGGTATTTAAGGAGGTCACGTGCGCCTCACGTGGCCTTTTTTCCCTCCAATTCGCCACGTCACCATCCACTTCAGCGCATCAAAGGGTTAAGAGCTCCACGTCATCAATTTCCGTCCATAAGATAACGAGAGGTGACGGCAGGGGTCTGATTTTGGTACATTTATATTCATTGGGGGTTTAGGTGATATTATGCAAAGTTCAGGTGCCTTATGGGCATTGAGGTGAAAGTTCAGGGGTTTTTTTGAAATTTTCCCCAAAATTTATTTGAAATGAACCAATATGAACCCCCTTAGTGAAATATTACCGAAAGCAAAATTTGTTACTTAGGCATGCGATTGCATTGTCTAAAATAGCAATTTTAGAGGAAAATGATAGCAAACAATAATATCAATAACATGGAAGCTTTTATGAACTATTTTTTCATTCTTATATATTTTAGAAATCATTTGAAATTTTTTAAAAACCCTAAATTAGAGAGAGAAAGAGAGCGAGGGAGCTGTCGGGGATTTTAGAGAGAGAAAAGAGAGAGAGAGAACAGAGGCCAGAGGGTGTTGGGGTTTTAGTCCTTTAGAGAGAGAATAAAGGGCATTGCCGAGGGTTTCTGAGAGAGAAAATAGAGCGAAAATAGAGGGCGCCACCGGCTGCTGGAGGTTTTAGAGAGAGAGAATAGAGGGCGCCACCACTCGCCGCCTGACAAGGTTTTTAGAGAGAGAAAAGAAAGAAAGAACAGAGAGATGGAGTCTAGCTGGCGGGGGTTTTAGGGAGAGAGTCTAGCCGGTGGAGGTTTTAGAGAAAAGAGAGGACCAGAGATTTTTGCTTTTTGGTTTAGGGACGGCGACAGCTAATAGCCTAATAGGATTTTTTGATTTTTGATTTTTCATTTAGGGAGGGCGCTAGCTAATATCTTAAAAGGGTATTTAATTAGGGAGGGCGAGTGGGCGACGGCATATACCTTAAGAGGGTATTTGAGAAAATAAAAATAAAAAAAGCTTGTTTTGGGATTTGAGTATATATGTATATATATATATATATATATATATATATATATATATATATATATATATATATGCTTGGTAAACCCATTCATTAATATCAGGTCGAGTCCACATGGCACCCATTTAGGGAACTTGCCCCAGGGCATTAGATTCATTTAAAAAAAGAGAGTTGAAAAGGGTGGATAGCCACCATCCATGTAACCTAACTTTGAGCAAAATTTTGACTGTTAGAAATTATTTTTTAAAATATTTTATAAATCATATGTCTAGGGATGTAGGTTTGGTGCACCGAATCGATTCAGTATACTACAAATCGAAACTGAACCGAACTATGAATCAGTTCGGTTCGGTGTACCGATTTGCAAGAAACTCAAATCGAAACCTATTTTTTCGATTTTCGGTTCGGTTCAATTTTGGTTCGGTTTGAGTTTTATAGAGAGAGATTTGTAAGAACACCCAAATAATAACAAATTTTAAAAAAATATTATCAAAAAATTCTCCCTCAGCCTCCTCTCGCCGGATTTCTCGGCTCCGCCCATCAGCCTCCTTTCGCTGGAGTTCTCCGCGCTGCCCATCAGCCTACTCTCGTCGGAGTTCTCTACGCCGCCCATCGCCAGATCTAAGCTCAAATGAGGGTATTTGAGTCGGGTGAGGCCGTGAGGGCTTGGCTTTTGAGGAGGAGTGAAACCGATTTTAGAGGGCCATCACCATTAAAGCTAGAAGCCGTGAGGAATAAGGAGAGAAACCAAAGTCTTTTTTCTTTCTCTCTCTCTCGCCGAGTCTCTATTAGAGTCTTGAGTTTTGACTTGTGACGTGTGAGTTGTGAGTTTTGATTGAGTGACGAGTGTATATAATATATATAAATATATACTATTATATATATATAGTTACTGTAATATATATAATATATATATTATATAGTTATTGTCTAAGAGACTAAGACTAATAGTGTAATGTATAATAATATATTAATATATTGATAAATAGTTAGTGTAATGTACTATACTAGTACTATATAAGTCGGTTTCGGGGCAGTTCGGGCCGATTCGGTGTTCGGTGTTTGGTTTAGGGTTTGCATCCCTATACTATAGTAGTAGTATATATGATATATTCTATTATATATATATATATATATATATATATATATATATATATATATATATATATATATATATATACAACTGTATATATATGATATATACAGTTGTATATATCATATATACAACTGTATATATGATATATTCTATTTTATATATATATATATAAAGGAATATTATATATGTACAGTTGTATATGATCATAAATCAGTAAAATGAGACAATTGTTTTGCTAAAGGATATATAAAAATTTTATTAATAAAAAGAAGATGTATATACATGGCATGTACATGATCATTAAAAATTATAAAAAATTAAGAGTAGAAAGAATTATAAATTAAAGTGCACAAAAAATAAATAAAATCAGAGATCCACTTTCTCATCTATATTTCCTAACATATCTTCTATTGTGGTTAAGTCGATGTCTTCTCCCGAAATTTCGCGCTCGCCTCTTTTGTGAGATCCAATCTTTCAAACATACTAACTATTCAACTATAGATTTCTTTGAGCGACTTCGGAACGTCCCTAGAATTCTTTCACCTGTACTAAACGTCAATTCTAATGCAACTGTAGAGACGATAATTGCTAATAGATCCCGTGCCATAACGAAGAGCATAGGATATTGAGAAGAGACATTATTCCATCACTCTAAGATTTTAAATTTATTTTCGTTAGTTTCATTCCAAACAATCGGGTGATTTTCAAAATAATATTCAAGCTCATCACTGGTACCCAAGGTTGGTGTAATTATATCTTTCACATTATATTGTGTACCATATTTTATTATTATTGATGAAAAACTATATGTACTAGTTTGTTCATTAGAATTATTTGTATTTAATTTTCTTTTATAATAATTAAAAAGTTCAAAACATTCATATTTATAGTTCATTAATAAGGTTTGCGCTTTAGTGGAGTCACCGTTATTTTCCATCCTTAAAAGAATGTTTAGTACTTCTAATTTATATCTCGGGTCCATCATACTTGCGAAGGTCACATTTAATGGAATTTCTCTCTTATATTTATCATATTTTTCTTGTATTTTTAAAATGGAGGGATGTCCATGTTCCTTACCGAAAAGTAATTGGCATAAAATTTCTACATTTTGAATGACCTATAGGTTGGAGGTTGTATATAAAAATCGGAAAAAAGAGTTGTAGAATTTTTAAAATATTCGAAAAAAATTTTGATCATTGATAGTTCTTCCCAAGTACTAATAGGGTCTTTACCCAAATTGAAAAGAGTAGTGTTTACTTATTCTTCCATAGGGAGGATACCCTCCAACATATTAAAAGTGAAATTTCATCGTGTCAGGCAATCCAAAATTAATTTCTTGAGTGTTAAATTCCCATCGATAAATAATTGTTGAAACACTTATAATTTGGCCGGTGACCATTTGATTAATTTCATAAAATCTCTAACTTTATCTATAATACAACTAAAATACACAAGTCCATCGATCACTATTAGGTTCAAAACATGTGCACTACTTTGCATGTGAAAGATTTCTTGTAAGATAGGTATAGTTACTAACCTATGTTGGCCAGTTAGAGCACCAACTATGGTGATATTATTGCTCGTGTTATCTAAAGTTATTGAGAAAATTTTATTTTTAATTTCAAATTTTTGTATTATAGTAATTAGGGTCGCCACTAAGTTAATGCCCGTGTGAGGTGCTCGAATATGACAAAACGCGATAATTCTTTTATTTAATGACCAATTAAGGTCAAAGAAATGTGTGGTGGTACATATGTATGGTTTCCTGATTATGGATGTCCATACATCCGAACTCTAAGGGTGAAAAATAAATAAAATAAAAAAGGTCGATTAATTCATAACATGATCGATCTTGGTGGATGAATCTTTTATTGTCGTCGATAACCAAGATCGACGGCTATAAATGAATATTCAATGATAAACAACAGATACAAAGTTAAAGTCATACGATTCAATAATTATGATAAGGAATACAAATATTAACCCTCATTTAACTACAAGAAAAATGATTCGAGAAATATGATTATTTGATTCGGCATACCCTATCTCAACACTATGATGCATCCAATCACTGCATGAATCATGCAAAAGGCATAATGTATCTCAAATACGAAATCACAACAGTAAGCCCCAATCGTACAGTATCCTAAATCAGTCTACAAGATTAGATCTAGGTGGAATAACTCTTTTATTGTAGCCGATAAGCAAGATCGACCACTATAAGTGAGCATTCGATGATAACACGATAAAACACGCACTAAAAGTCATAGTATTTAATATTTGTAAAAAGAAATGATTGAAATGAAAATAAATAACTACTCATCTAGGGTTCGCTTCCTCCTTGAATGAGCAATTTTAGTTGTTCATCTTCGATCCACACGCAAGGCACAAATCCGAAACCATCATCAAAGTTATTCAATTATCAAGTGTTTGGATCTTTTAGGAAAAATCTGAAACCTTACAAAGCTATGATTCCTAATTACAATCTAATTATATAAAAAACTAAAACTAAAACAAAATAAAAAATTAAGGAGAAAAGCCCTAAAGAAACACTACTAAAAATTGGCCAAAAAGGCCCAAAAAGAAGCATGCCCAAACCCTAAACTCTACTATGTTTATATAGGGCTTAGATTAAAAATTTGCCATATATAGGTAAATTGATTGAATTCCAAAATTCAATCGATTAAATTCTAAATCTGATTTTTGGCAGATTTATTTGAATTTGAAATCGATCGATTGATTTTCATATCTCAATCGATTGAGTTCAAATTTAAATTTAAGAGAGAAACAGATGTCATCAAACTCAATCGATTGATTTATGAAATTCAATCGATTGATTATGACATGTGACATCTCCATTCTCTTGCTTGTGGCTAGACTAATTAATTCTTTTCACGGATTTCGGTATTTCTATTGGCTCCATGGTCTAATGCTCTCATGTAGCCTTAATTATGCACTTTTATACTCTTGTAAGATCCAATGATCACGAACACCTGAAACCACTAAAACTAAATAATAGTTGTCAGATAGCCTTCATCAAATAGCCAAATATTGGTATTAGAGTCCAAAATATGGTCATATTTCGGTGCAGATCAATAGTCAAAGGATATTATTTGATTCAACGGTTGACAGCAATAGATCATATGATAAATATTGTTTTTTGCTCTAATCTTATCCATTAAGGATCTATAGATCATGAACTTTAAATTAGACGGCCTCGATTGCGTTTTCACATGTCACACGTCCCCTAAAATACAAAGTCTTTCTTTAACCTCGGTAAAATCACTTAAAAAGCAAGTGCAAGTAATGAATCCCAAAAAAAAAAACAAAACAAAGTAGGTTGGTAGGTTTAAAGGAGCTAACGCCTGACAATCGGTTCGATTCGGTGTAGGGTCAGTTTGGGCCGGTTCGAGTTCGATTAGGGCCGATTTTTGCCCAATAATGGGTTGGTTTACTCAACCTACTCAATCAGTTCTCGATTTTCAGCCACCCAAATCGAAAACCGATTGGAGTTCTGTTCGGTTCAGTAATATTTAAGTCGGTTTTCGTGGTGGTTCGGGCCGATTTTCAGTTCGATTTCGTTGTTCGGTCTAGGGTTTGCATCCCTACATGTCATATGACACATATCCCAAAATGAGTGTGGTTTTGAGACGTGGCACGTGATTTATGGTTCAAACGTCAATGGGTTGGAACCCCTATGCCCTTTTCTCAAATATTGTACTTAGAATTTTTTACACTCTAATTCGCAGGTCAAACGCATTGGTTCATCCATTCTTTTCCCAAGTCAAAAACCCATTGAAAATCATTGATTCGTTCGGTTCAAATGATGGAGATTTTTTTTCACCCTAGTCTTCCATGTAATGGATCTTGAGATCATATCTCACCTATCAGACAGTCGATTTTTGATGCAACATGTCACCATTCTCCAAAAAATTCCCCTTGAATCTTATAGCACACATCATGCGCAAACGTGATCTTAGGACAATTTTGGGGGATCTGTGACACGTGGAATCACAAACGGACCGTCTGATACGTGAGACATGATTTTAAAGTCCATCATGTGAAAGATCATGATGAAAAGAGATCTCTATCATCTGATGTCACGACCCGAGATTCAACCCCATCCCGAGGACCTAGAATCCCGAGTTATAACCTGTACGCATCCCAGAGATGCTAAGCGGACATACAGATAATAAAAGTTCTTGTGCAAATCTAATTCCACGAAATTTCGTAAAAGAAAACAAATATAGGTGGAATATAAAAGCAGTCATAAATAACCAGATAAATAACTGCAATAAATCCAAGAAATCCACAAATAAAACGAAAATAAAAGTCGGAGATAAATTCGATAGAATAAACTATAGAGTCAATGATAACAACATATAACAAACTCAATACCGAGTTTAAAATGTCAATAGCCGGCACTCAAGTCAAAGTCAGCACCGAAATCGTCCTGGTAACCTGTTGCGTCGCCCTCCAAAGGCTCCTGATACTCAACATTCATGCGGTCAACGAAGACAACGTCAGCGGAATCAGGATAGCCGACTTCTACTTCGCCAATGTAATTACATGCAGCTGTTAGATTTTTGTGGAATGGGTTTACTCAATCACATAAACTCAGTGGATACACTACCAATCCACCATATACTACTCAGGTGCATTGTGGGTACATTGCGTGAGTGATAAAGATAGTATCTAAAAAAAAAAGAATATAATCAAAACATATACATAATGTAAACCTCATATCATAATATAAATGCAGGATCATGATTTAGACGCTTATATCATAGCATACATCACTATATTTCGTAACATAACATATCATTCTCGCACATACATCTGTACATCGCATGAGCATAATTAACATACTCATAAATCATATACGACATGTGCCAGAGTCGCTGCTCGAACTATCATATGAGGGTTACTATAGTATCATACCACCATATCATAATTTTATCTAATCGCCCTCTCTATCCTACTCATACTCCCCACCCAGCCTAATGGGGAGACATAATGCGTAAACGCAACTCATAGCATACTCATACTCATATTGTCTCTCAAGAGGCTCGTCTTAGCTGTAAGACGTTGCACTTACGATGGCTAAGGAAGAAATAACACGTACAGACTTAAGTTCTTAATCTTTTGTTAGCCTACACAGCGTTATCTTATTATTATATTCATAACTTATCTTATCTCATACTTATACTCATAACATACTCTTACAATTTAATTTTAGGACGAGTTATAGTTGGATAATCTCACTAAATTACGTGTTTCAAGGAAAAGGTTCCGTAGTAACCTAGATGTATTTTGTGTGTAAAGAGACCTCTCTATCATAGAGGTTCTAAACTATCATAGAGGCGTTGTATCCGTACATGGACGCCTATAATTCAAGTTTTATGTGACCGTAAAGAGATCTCACTACAACTAAGGTACAACCCCCAATCTCATATCATGACTCTTATATTATCCTTTTATATTAAAACTTAGGGTGATAGGGTCACCGTATATGCCACCGTATATGAGGGGTTGTATCTGTACATAGACACGTACAATTTGAGTTTCACGTGACCGTAAAGAGATCTCACTACAACTAAGGCACAAGCCCTGAATCTCATATCATAGCTCTTATATTATCCTTTCATATTAAAACTCGGGGTGATAGGGTCACTGTATATAAGGCTATACTGAATTCGCACTCACCTGACTCATCATGATGTCCCATACCACCATGAGTTGTAGGGCATGTGAATATGATGTATTCCTCGCTTCAATACCATATTGGCGAATCACCACTCTCAAGCGTAGGCATGATCTCATACACTCGCGTATATATGACCTAACATATCTATAACTCGTATAAAATGATTAAGATGGAAGCATAAAATTATCATGCTTACAGAAAGATTTACATCTAAATTTTAGTTTATGTTTATACTTATATAAATATTTACATAGCACCAATACAAATATAAAATAAGGTACTTATTAATGTGATTTCAAGAAAGTGAAGGTTAAAGTTTGATTTTCATGAGGGCATCGAATTTTTAGCTTTTCTTGTTATCGAAGAGGTCGCGTTGAAACGATAAAATTGATATATGTATATATATATTATAATTGTTTAATCAAATTAAAGGATATTTATAATTATTGAGTTATGATTTATCATGACCATCGATCGAGAGACCTTAAGTAAGATATAATATATATATAAATTTTGGTCATAAAAATTAAAAAATAATATTAAATTAGTGTAGCCTTGAGTCATTCAAAATTGAACCAGATTTGTTGTTCTATTTTGACCTCTAAAATATTAGACTTGTGAAATAGTTATTTCGTATAAAGTTATAAAGCTCGCATTCTTCTTTCCAATGCTGCAAGAATCGCGTCAATTCAAGGTCAGAGTAAAAGTTATGAATAAAATACCGAGATCAATACATCGATAGTCGCGAGCTCAGGCTCGTGGCTACGAATTTGGGTTCGTAGTCGTGAGTTCAGACCCGAAACTTCAAGATGGTGCAGTCCTAATACCTTTTAGCATTAAAATTTATTTACTAATTTATTCTTTCTTTAAATAAATTAAGAACATAATTAAAATTTTTGGGCCTACTAGCAAAATAGAGTATTAATAGTCAAACAAAGGGATTGTTTGAAAAGAAAAATAAAATATAAACTGACTTACAAATCATTCAACTTTAATAGACAAATAAAATACTAAATATACATATTTATCATACTTAAAGATATTCATGTTTAATTTGTATCTAGATTTAAGAAGAAGATGAGATATTAAATATACAGACTTAATAGAATGTAAAATATTAATAGTCAAACAAAGGAGTTGTTTGAAAAGAGAAACAAAATATAAACCGACTTATAAATCATATAACTTTAAAGGGAAAACATAATATTAAATATACAGATTTATTAATTTATGAGATATTAGGGTTTAAATAAAAAATTTTAACTCGTTGATGCGCGATCGAACGCATCCTATGTGACGGGATTTGAGAAGAATAAGATGGATTGATAGGTACCCACCTCTTGAAGCGTGAACGGTAGATCTACGACGGTTCGGATTGAAAAGGTCGATGCTCAATGTGTCAATTCGTCTAAGTCTTGAGAGAGAATATTTTATAATTATAGAGAGTAGAGAGCTTTTAAAGTTTTATTTATAATGATTGAAAGTTTTAGGTTAACTATAATTAAGACTTTTCGTAAAATATTTAATAAAATAGGAGTTTTTGTTTTAGTGCTTATTGAATAACTTGAGAAATGGTTTCGTTCCAGCGCTTTGTGTAAGCACCGAAGCAATTGATGTTTCTCTCCCGAAATTACAGTTATACCCTTTGACTTGTTTCATCACTTAAAATGGGCGTAACTTTTTATATTCTTATAAAAAATTGATAAATTATATATTGTTGGAATCGTATCGACGAGCACTTCCTAATGAGTTTAATATTGATATAGTAAAAAATAAAATTTTCCTAAAAGATGGTGGATTCCGGTGTGGAGCTTTAGCACTGTGCACAGTGTGGTATAACATCTACACCGTTAAAATAAGTCAAAAAATCTTGGTTGTTACATTCTCCCCCTTATAAAATTTTCGTCCTCGAAAATTACATACCTACAATGATGAGCTTCAATTAGTTCTCCAAGGTATCGGCGTCACGTTCCCAAGTGACTTCTTTCTGTGAATGATGTTGCCACTATACTTTGACGACGCATATAGATTTACCCTTGATGAGCTTCTCCTTTCGATCTATGATCCGAATAGGTTTCTCTATGATGGTCAAATCACCCCTGACTTTAGATGGCTCAATGTCAAGGATATGAGATGGATTAACAAGGAGATGTGAAACATATTATGTATACCAGCGAAGTGTTTTGAAAGTGAAATTCGGTAAGCCACCTCGACGATGCGATATATGATAACGAACGCTCCTACGTATCTCGGATTTAGTTTTCCTCGTATTCCGAAATGCATGATTCCATTAGTCGGTGACACACGGATGAAAACAAAATCTCCAATCTCGAATTCAATCAGACATCTTCTACTGTTTGCATAGGCTTTCTGACGATCTTGAGCTTCCTTTAACTTTCGAAGGATAATTTTTACCTTTTCAATTATAGTTTGTACGAGTTTCGACCTAAGCATCTTTCTTTCGGTTTGACCGTCAATTTCTGGATGGAAGGTTGTACTAAAATTGTGTTTCTTACCCATTACTTCCTGAAATTTCTTCTAATGCTCAGAGGTGAACTTCGTATCTTTGTCTGACACAATGCTCACGGGAACCCCATGAAGCTTGACTATTTTCTTCAGATATGTCTCAGCCAGTTTATCCCCACTATCTGTGTTCTTGAAAGGTAGGAAGTGTCCCGAATTAGTCAATCGATCTACGATAACTCATATGGCGTTGTGCTTCTTTGAAGTTCTCGAGAGTCCAACTATGAAATCCATAGAGATGTTCTCCCACTTTCACTCGAGAATCGGTAGGGGTTGTAAAAGGTTGGATGGCTTCTAATATTCAACTTTCACTTGCTATCATACAAGATGTGTAATATCCCGAAAAATTGCGTTAAATAGTGACCTTGGGATCCGTACCCGATTGGTCATAGGTTTGATCAAGTGGGAGTTCACTAGTTAACTCAAGAGGTGATGAACGGATATGATGTGAATACGATGTAAGTAGGTGGAGTGTAGTGTGAATCTGGAGTCACATACACCTATCTAGGTGTATGTGCTAAACACAAAGAGAGTAGGGATATAAGGGTTAAAGAACCCTAAAGTCATTTATTGGATTATTAAGGAGAGTAAAGAAGAGAGAGAGAGAGAGAGAGGGAGAAGCTAGTTAATGCAAGGGAGTTATTGTGGCTTGTTGGAAGGGAGATTGAACAACAAAAGCCTGATTCGACGAGACAAGGATCCGTTATAGCCAAAGCTAGAACCCTAGCCATTCCAACCTTGAGATCCAAGCAAAATGAGATTTGATTGAGGTAAAATTTATGCGAATTAAATGCATAGATCTTTGAGGTTTAATTGCAGTCAAAATTACTTAAAATCATAGGATAAAGGCCTAGAAAAAGAAAGAAAATTGTTTGAGAATGATTTGTAAGAACAGCCCGAAAAGGGGGCTGAGTCTAGCCAAGTCGATTAATCGATTTGGGATTTCGATTAATCGATTTGGTCTGAGAAGTTGAAATGTCATGAAGGCCCGATTTCGATTAGTCGATTTGGAAATCAACTAATCGACCAAGAAGTTCCAGCCACTGGAGGAAAGAGACCTGGGGAAATCGACTAATCGAATTGGGATTTCGATCAATTGATTTCGGATTTCGATTAATCGATTTGGGATCGATTAATCGATTTTGAGATCTCGATTACTCGAATTGAGAATTGATGTGTAAGTTGAGACTTTCGATTAATCGATTTGAGATCGATTAATCGATTGAAGATTTCGATTAATCGATTTTAGGAATCGATTAATCGATTTGAATTTTGATTAATTGATTTTAGAAATTGATTAATCGAATCAGGTTCGATTAATCAAATTTGAAGATTGATTAATCGACTGAGACTGTTTTAGTTGACTTCTTAGTTTGACTTTGAAATTCAGGGAGAGTCTTGGACCTTCTTTGTTACATCTTTAGTGATGAGTTACATGTGTTATGTTGTACCATAGGTGATACGTATGATCATGAGCACAAGGAGCCGCGTGGGACCTTGATGCTAGAAGTTTCAAAGACTTGAGGTAGGGAACACCTTGAACATGTACTTTAATTTTAAGAGCATGTATGTAGTGATATAATTATCAAATTGAAGTTGTTTTAAATCGTAAAAAACTCTGTGAAAATGAGAGCGTGTGTGACACCAAGAATGTGATAAGGGCATCTGTGTGACGCAAGTGATTAAGAACCAGTAATCTAAAGAGATTGAGACATCCCCAGGGGATGAGAAAATAATAAAGGCATCATGTGTGATGCGTGTATGTATACATCCCAGGGATGTATACATGTGATTGAATAATTACTGTTGAGGCCTAACTGATATAAGATAGCACACTTACATGGTGAACAACTATATGTAAAGCACATATTATTTTTGTTATTTGAGGTTTGGAGGATACCCCACCGACGTGGCGGGATACCCACGACTGACGCGGCAGGATATCCGTGACCGATACGACGGCGAATCCGTACACCAGCACGGAGGTTTATCCGTGACCGTAAGTACATCCCAGGGATATTGTGTGATATTTAATCCCGCGCCTAGTGAGAAAGGGGCTTGGGTCGTATTCCTAGGGAATAAATTTTTTATAACTGTCTAATTAGATGACGATGAAGGGTATCTCATCGGGACTCGATGCTATATTGCTCGGGGATTACTTAAGTTGAAGATTTAAGTTTTGCTTTAGGCCTGTTCAGTGTCATTCATGATTAAATCATCAATAATGTAATATATGCAACTTACCAGTAAATTGAGTGTAAATCATCTACCTTTAAATGGTTTTCTAGCAAATGCATAGATTCATCATACTTTGAGTATCATGGAATATATGTGAGTTTTCACTTATATGTTTATTGTGTTGTTCCCTATTGAGCTAGGATGTAGCTCACCCTTTAGACTATACGTCGCAGGTCCACTAATAGCAGCAGCGGAGGCTTCGGGAGACGCAGATCCGGGTGATTCGGATTTCGTACCTGGAGACGAGTTGGAGCCTCCTCCTGAGGACTTCTTCTAGGTGACTCTGCTGTGTACTTTGATAGAGAGTCAGTTGTGTGAGCAGATTAGTGCGGCTTGGTATGTCAAGCCTTTATTTTATTGAAAAAATGTAATTAAACTAGATTATTCTTTTGGCAAACCATCTGGGGTGATCTGATTATCACCGATGGTTCAGATCGATTCTCTGTTCACGCAGTGGCATGAAAGTAGAACTGTCTTTTGCATATGCCAGTTGGGCATAGTAACGTTTTCCGCTTTAATGTGATTGTTTGCTTTATTTATCTATTGGTGCTTGCTATACTAATGTTTCGTACTAAGTTTTGGGGCACGATCTGGAGGATCGTGTTGATGGCACGGGTTTTGGGGTGTTGAAATCCGGGCTGTCACAAGATGTCTAGATACGTATTCAGCAATCTCTTTCGTTATATTTGGCCAACAATAATAGTTTCGAATATTATCGTACATCTTCGTGCTTCCTTGGTACACCAAATACCCAGACTTATGTGCTTTCTTGAGAATCTCATTTCGCAAGGTTGCATCATCGGGAAGATTTAATCTATCTTGAAATAGCAAGGTCTCATCAAAGCGTATAGAAAAGTCTGGTTTAGGGCTCTCGGCTAACTCTCTCTTAATCTTTGAAACTTCGGGATCTAAGGGTTGCCCATTTTTGATACGACCAACAAAGGAAGGTTTGATCACCATACTAGCTAGATATGCTCCTTCACCGATTTTATCATGTCGCACATCTAACTGAGCAATCTCATCGAGCAGCTTCCAAGCTTTTAGACGCGCTAACAGTCCTAAAGATTTTTGACTTAGAGCATCGACAGCTGCATTAACTTTACCCGAATGATAATTAACGGAACAGTCGTAGTCCTTCATGTACTCCATCCATCGTCATTGTCTCAAGTTCAGATCTTTCTGAGAGAATAAATACTTGAGGCTCTTATGATTGGTATAGATCTTGAAAGTCTCACAGTATAGATAGTGTCGCCAAATCTTAAGTGCAAATATGACTGTAACCAACTCAAGTTCATGAGCCAGATAATTCTTCTCATGCAACTTCAACTATCTCGAGCCGTAGGCAACAACTCTCTTACGTTGCGCCAACATACATCCAAGTCCCTGATGCAAGGCATCCATGTAAACTTCATAATCACCAAGTCCAGAAGGTAAAGTGAGTATGAGAGTTGTCGTGAGTTTCTTCTTTAGTAAGTTAAAATTCTGCTTACATGATCGCTCCACACAAATTTATTGTCCTTACGGGTTAGGATAGTGAGCAGGAGTGCCAACCAAGAGATTCCTTCTACAAATTTACGGTAATATCCGACTAAACCGAGAAAACTTCTTACTTCGGTGACATTTTTCGGTATTTGCCAATTCGCAACAACTTCAACCTTTGATGGATCCAAATCTCTGCGGTAGAAATTACATGACTCAAGAAAGATACCTTCTCAAGCCGAAATTCACACTTGCTCAATTTCACGTACAATTGTGCTCCTGGGGAGTCTGAAGCATAGTACGAAGCTAAACCTTATGAGCTTCTTTCATACGAGAATAAATAAAGACATCATTTATGAATACGATGACAAACTTGTCGAGAAATTATCTGAATATGCGGTTCATCAAATCCATAAATACGACAGGTGCATTCGTCAGTCTAAAAGGCCTAACAAGGAACTTGTAGTGTCCATGCCTTGTGGTGTGCTTTTTTAATGTAATGTTTTACTCGTAAGTGCACGAATCGGTTTGTATATAGTGGGTGCGGAGTACGAGATCGTTCCCACGAGGATTAATGTTGAAATACCTAAAAGAGACATGTAATTCTAGAAATCTATTAAGATCTAACAGTATTCTACCAATTTTATGATTTAAGCGGTTGGTGAGATGGTAATTAATGACTACAAACTAAAATTCAATTGATGATTCACAAATAAAAGTAAAGATGATGATAAAGATGAAGATACTAAATCCTCCCATCTTTGGTCCGTTCTTCCTATAATATAAATCTAAGAATTAAATTATGAGATATTTCATTGGTAACAAACATCTTTTATGGAAGATCAATGGTCAACACCCTAATAGGTTCCACGTTGCATCCCTGCAATCAGGACTTAGATAATTTTCATATATAGATCTGGGATCAAGGGTACGGCTAGACACACATGATCTCAGGGTCAAATAAAAATCATCCCCAAAGTGAGTGAAAATTCCAACAAGAATACCACTTACAAATCTGAAATCAAGGGCATGGCTCGGCACACTTTATTCAGATTAGGGATATTTCAGATAAAATTACCATTACAGAACCAAGATCCAGGGCATGGCTCGGCACACTCGATCCCATAACATAATCGTAATTAAATCCACACAACGAAAACACAAAGACCATAACAATGATAGGGTAAAATTACCGTCACAGATCTGAGATCCCGGGCATGACTCGGCACACGCGATCTCGGTTAGTGGCGGGGATTTTATCCATTCATGATAGCACAACAACCATAAATTTAAATCTCATATTTTAATCCCTAATTTATATTATTAAAAGTACATCCCTCGGATGGGAATCATTAGATCCCCATCTCTATAAATTTAGCCACACATATTGTAAGAAATTGACATAAATAAATAAAGACGGGAAAATAACATTAATTAAAATTACCTCAAGCTTTAAAATAAATTACGTTGATCTACACGGATGATGAACTTCAGAAACGAAATTAATGCAGAAATAAACTTTGAACAAAATTTAGGAATGAGTACTGAAAAATTAAAGAACAAAGCTCTCAAAAAGAAATAATAAAACTTCCTATTTCTATGTCTAACTATGAAAAATAATGGCTAAAAACTAAGAACACTAAAAACTAAAACTCTCTCCTAAATTTAATTCCTACGTAATTCTAATGTTGAAAAGATCTCTAATCTACTCTCCTATTCCCCGAAGTGTTTGAGTCTTTAAATAGAACTCGTCGCGCAGAGGTCTCCCAGGCCAAGTTTTTAGGGTCGATTAATCGACCAATAAGTGTCGATGCATCGAGCCGACCAAGAGTCCCAAAAAATAGACTTTTAGTGTCAGATTCGTGTCAGACTGAAACTCTGGCTCGATCAATCGACCTGTAGGATCGATGCATCGACCCCAGAAATCCGTGTAAATTAGCATTTCTTGTGGTTCAGACACTGCTTCGGTATTTTGGCCATAACTTTCTGTCCCGAACTCGGATTGAGATGATTCTTGCGCCGTTGGAAAGCTGACGAAAAGATCTACAACTTTCAGGTTTTGATAATTTTGTAATTCGACCGTCTTGAAGGTCCAAATTTAGCCGCAAGTCGCACCAAGTTCTTGATTACCCGAAGTTGCAGTGTTTTGACATTATATTCAGAATTCTTGTACTGTTTTCTATACTTGGCTTGTATTTACCTGAAACACTTCAAATCTAATCAATCTTATCAGATAGCCATCATCGGACAGCTAAATATAGGTATTTAGGGGCGAAATATCCTCATTTTTCAGTACTCATCATACCCCCAAACCTACACTTTGCTAGTCCTCGAGCAAAGCAAACTAAAAAAAATAAATGCCACTTTCGTAGGGAACACGATTGCACTTAGCATGTGCAACAAGCTTTTAAACCCCTAGGTGATCCTAGTGGAGGAGTTGTGTCTCCTGAGGGTTTACAGTGAAGTTACCCACAAACTTCAATATATTTTTGAAATCATCGATAAAATTGAGTTTTTAAAACATGATTTTGATAACATATATACCATTCAAAAACAAAAATCATTAATCAATTCAACATGCTAATTCTCAATTTTAAATAACAATGTTATACTAATCATACTAATATCCATTCAAATTAGTCTAATGCTCAAATTGTTAGATAGTTCATCCATTCATGCCTAAACGTGAAGTGTGTGCATAACCAAACCAAAATTCATTAATCTCAGAACTAATTCAAACGAAAAACCGTTGGATCTGTTGTTTTGACTCAATCCTCACTTTAGGTATACTCTCAAAATATAAAGACACCGATAGTGGATAAGTTTTCACACATATGTGAGAGGTCAATACAAAGTAAATAAAAAGGTCTCACATAATAAATGAAACACGATGCAATCAATGAACAAAAATAAATCTCATAAGAAGATACTTGTATATCCTAAGCATGTCATATCAAGTGTCATAAGTATCACATATTTACTCTCCACAAGACAGTTACTAATGCAAGATCATATCATGAAGGTCTTTTTAGGGTTGTAATGAGGCTCAGGAAAGGGTAAGAAAGAATTGGAAGTTGGGATTCAAAGTTTCTGAGAAATTGGAAAAGAAACAACTTTTTTTTTTTTTTCTATTTCTCTTCTTTTTCTTTTCTAATCTCTTACTATTTTTCTCAATTTTTTTCTATTTTTCTCAACTCACTTTTTCTCTTGAATTTCCTTTTCTTGAAGCACCTCAGATTTTTTATTTCACAATTTTCTTTTTCTTTTTCTCCCCCCTTTTTCTTTTTATTTTTGCCATACACTCTCAGTAAACACCACAACTCAGTATCTCTCCACTTACTCTCTTTTCGTTCACTCTCATCCCTCGTTCCTAATTTCTCAGAAATAAGAAGGGTAAAGCTGAATTTTCAGAAATTGTGAAGGGTTAAAGGTTAACGTGGCTTATCAAAGAATGTATAAAGGTAAATTTTCAATAGACTCAAAGGGGTACTAGAAAGATAAATTTATTTGAGGTGGGGCATTTTAAGCACAAACGAGCCAAAGATGGCCTTCAATCATATCCTTAAAAGATAGTAACTTTGCCTATTTGTCTTGAGTAAATATACAGTACATTCTAACATAATGATATAAATTTGATTTCATGCAAAGTCACAAGTCAAAATGAAGTGTATGAGATTATGCAAAATAAATCGTATTCAAAGAAAACTCCGAGTTTATATATTCACTCATCAATGACGGGAAATTAGCTCTAAAGCTCACTGGTTTAGTCTCCACTAAGAACCTAAGATTCAACATTCAAAACAGTTCATCGATTTCTAAGTCTTAGCTTGGTATCAGTGTAAAAATTCTAAGCATGAATATCAAAATTATCCACAAAATATCACATTAAGCTTCATCATCTTAGATACAAGTAATCAAAATATGACACTATTATTCTCAAAATTAAATTCACATGCATCATCAACTAAAGTTTGAAAACAATCGTAAAATAATGTGCATGATGACTTCAAAATTAAAAAAAATAAATTTTTTTTTTTTCAGATAAAACATATAAATGACGCAAAATAATTAACCATACCCCCAAACCTAAAGATGGCAATGTCCGCATTGACGGAAAGAATTAGCGCACCCCCAAACCTGTTTGAAAAAAGTACCTCAACACAAAGATCAGGTGCAGAGAATATGGGCATCAAATCGGAACATGACAAAAAATATATGGAAGGTAATATGGTTACACTATTGAGGGAATTAAAAACAACCTAAACTAAACAAAACAAAACAAAAAGAAAAGAAGAAAAAAACTAAAAAGCCTAAATCCTAAATCCTAAATCCTAAACTAAACATGAATCCAACTCTGTTAATCATTGGCAGGCGGACCCATCCACCTCGAGTCACTTAAATTGATATTCTTAGGCACAGGGAACAATTTCACCCAAAGATCAAGGGGAAATTGATGAGACACCGCCGATTGTATGGATGGAGGTGGGGAGGCGAAAGTAGGAGATGAAGATGGGGGAGACGGTGACGGCATCACATCAATTATCTCGATATCAGTATTGATGCACGGTGTAGGAGATTTGGAGCGATTTACCTTTTTACGAGATGGTTCTCCCCAGTAAGGAATGATCATCGGATCGAGGTTGATGATTTCAACAGTATTTGGCACAAAAGGGACCGTCCGATGAGAGCGGCGCTCTCGCTTTTTAGCAGTCTCCTCCATCTTTGATAATCGTGCTCTGGTGAGATATAATCGTCGGGCCATAAGAAAGAATATGCAGAGTTAATGAAAAGTGAGCCTAAAGGTGAATATAAAGGGAAAATAATATAGAGTTGGAGAAGAAGTGGAAAGAGGTGTCCTGCAGAAAAGAAACAATGAAAAGTGTGGCAGTACGTCCAAGGGAGTCCACTGGCGTGAGAAAAGTGGCAAATTAGAATTCCAATAGGAGTGCCGTCGAAAAAAAACAAAAAAAAAAGAAAACGGGGGGGTCGATTAATCGATCCCAGAAGGTCGATGCATCGACCCTTTGGGGGTCGATTAATCGACAGTGGGGTCGATGCATCGACACCCAAAAAATTTTTTTTTTTTTTTTTTTTTTTAAACAACAGAGGGTCGATTAATCGATCCCTAAAGGTCGATGCATCGACCCTTTGGGGGTCGATTAATCGACAGAGGGGTCGATTCATCGACCTCCTAAAAAATTTTTTTTTTTTTTTTTTCTTTTTCGCAAAATGTGGGTCGATTAATCGAGTATAACCCTCGATTAAGCGACACCATCTTGGCAGAGAGTTGAAATTTTGTGAAAATTGGCTCTTTCAAAAGTGCATTCCAACTACTCTAAAGGCAACCGGTAATTTGCAAAATTTTGACAATCCCACACAGATTAGAAAACACACTTTTTCATTGATAAAGATGATGATTACAGGGACACTTCTGATTTGACACCTAAAATATACAGCCTAAAAAAAATAACACAAAACGAAAAATCCTAATCCTAGACTAATCAAACTAATCATCTCCATCCTCCTCGGCTTGGCGGGCCCTGGCGCGCATCTCATCATAACTATCAGGCCACATGCGCTGCCCGATTTGATGGAGGAAGGAACGATCATAGTGGCTACGGCGCAGGAGTGCACCATGGTGTCGCTGCCGCTCCTCTTGTAAAGAGGTAATTTGGGCTTGGAGCGAGCCAAGCGACACACCCTCCTCGGGTCCTTGATCAGGTGCATGTTGGTCATCCTGACGGACGCGGCGACGCTGGCGTGGGGGAGCCGGTTGGGCTGGTGCATCAGCAGGGGCATCAGGGATATTTCCTAAGAGACGCATACTGCGGTTCCATTGGGTTGCACCATAACGATAGAAAGCAAGGTCCCCGATATCATCATCCCGGTAGAACGGGAAACGAAGAAAATTAAGCAACTTCATAACATAATGGGGGAAGTAGACCAACGGGGCCTCACCAGTGGTAGGTTTAGTGAGTTCATCATGGCATCGCCACATGCCATCATGAATAATCCTGGGCACGTTGATCCATGAATTGCAGTGGGCCCCATAGAGTGCTTGAACCCGATCACCGGTGCGCTCAGAAACGTGGCCACGGGGAGAAAGATTGCTACTGACCACACTATCCCAAAACAAAAGCGGGCGCGGCAACGCCGATCGCCTAGTGGCGATCCCAGAAGAAAATATGCCGCGACACATCTCGTTGATAATATCCTCCTGAGACTCGTCGAGTCCTCACCCAAAATGTGATTGTGAGGGCGCTCGCACGAAACATTAAAGACCTCCGCAATGGTGTGCGGAAAAATCGGGCGCGACCACCCATCAATTGTAACAGTGAAGTGGGCGGCGACTTGATTCTCGATGGAGGCGGGCACCCATACCATATTCTGATAGAATAACCGAACAACGCGTTCGGACACTTTGATCACGGGTGGAGTGAGGAGAAAATGGGCATTGAGAGCCATCGCATAGGCGAGGGAAACGGCGCAGATAGGCAGTGCTTGAAAAGCCGCGAGATCAAAAACATATTCGGAACACAGGTTGCGGGTCGCGAAGCGACCACTTGGCTGATCACGTGGATGACCAGCAGGGCGTTGTACAAGTCTTTGCGGCGCGGCAGAGGTCGAAGCCATGATTGCACTGTCGGAATGTCGGAGGCAGTCAGAAAAACAAACTCAATGAAAATCGTAGTGAGACTGCTCCATTTAAATAGGCGCAAAGGCGTCCTCTCGGGATGGACACACAAAATAATCGATTAATCGACCAAAAGTGTCGATTAATCGACTCCATTGAAAACGGGCGCGTCAGAAGTCCCGACGCATGGAAAACATGCAACGTCTTTAAGTGAAAAGACGCAACCGAAAGTGGAACAGTCGACTAATCGACGTACTTCCTCGATTAATCGACATTAATCGAGGCAAATAAAAACCAAAAATGCATGTCCCGAAATAAAAGTCGATTAATCGATCCATAAAGAGTCGATTAATCGACACCAAATAAAACAAAAACGGACAGACTTTCAAAACAGCACAATTTTCAAAATGTGCAGTCGATGCATCGACTAAAGAAAAAGTCAAAACCGCCATAAATGCAGTCTCCTTGAAAAAGGACACTGCATTAAAGACACTCGATTAATAGACCAAAAGAGTTGATTAATCGAATAAAAAGGGGTCGATGCATCGATTCCAATTTTTTTTTTTTTTTTTTTTTTTTTTTTTAACATCGAAAAGAAATTAACCAAAAATACGAAATTAACCAAAAATACGAAATTAACAAAAAATACAGACTGCATTGAAAAAGAAAACAGTCATTATGACTGTCGATCAATCGACTACAAGGAGTCGATTAATCGAGGGGGAGGGTCGATTAATCGACATACACTGTCGATTAATCGAGGAAGAAAATCATTTTTTTTTTTTTTTTTTTTTTTTTTTTTAAGAAAAAAATGCAAAATTAATCTACAAGGTGTAAATTCATTCCGAGTCCACCAGGATCCCAAATCTTCATGAAAAATTTTCTAAGCAGGATCAACGATTTATTTAATCGTCTCGGTAGTTCTCTTTTCAAGGACTTAGTTACACCCTCATGGTGTGCCCAAGTGCCACCATTATGATCCATTTCTACCCTGTACTTAACATTCCCAAAATCGCACTCCAGATTCAAACCCATAAATCTTTTTTCGGTATTCTATTGATTATCTATGTATTCAACGAATGGGCAACAGATTTGAAATTCCTCTTTCTTCCCTAAACCGAATTCACACTCATCGAACAAAATTATGTTTCCCTTATCAGGTGTTGTAAGGGTGTCATTTTCTTTCTCTTTCATCTCAATTTGATTCTCAATTCCCTCCTCGACATAAGTATCGTTCAATTCCATTTCCTCTTCTCCTCGTACTTGCACTACCTCAACGCTCGTTATGCCATTCTCAAGCGTAATGACCAATTGGTCATCCTCATATTTTTGAACAAAATCAGATGAGTCCTCTTGAAGATGTTCTTTATTCTGATCGGTATCAATGAGGGACTCCTCTATTTCAACTTTCCTTTGTAAGTACTCGATCATCTGACTAACTTGAGATTGTATCCTAAAAATTCTTTGAGTATTGGTGTGCACCAAACCTTTTAAATATTCTAAGGAGTAAGAAGAATTTTGGACTGGTTCATATGAGTTTGTGTCTTGAAAGTATTGAGTTTGCTGTGTAAACTCATAAGGAAATTGGTTGGGATAAGAATTTTGATCATTGTATGGCATCATATCACACATTAGAGGTTGATTAAAACCCCACATGTCATTAGATTGACTCTGCCAGTCATGAGTGTTCCAAATCGGATTTGGTTGGACTTGTTCAGGGTAATAATTTGAGTTATTCAAGGGACACATAGGTGAAATGTGCATCGAATTTCCACAAATAGCACATGATTTTAGATTGAATCCATGCATTGACATGATTTCACCAATAAATTTTTTTTTTTTAATTTTTTTTTTTTTAAATTCGATTAATCGAGTCACACTCGATCAATCGAGGCCAGGTCGATGCATCGACTCCAAAATTTTTTTTTTTTAATAAAAATCGATTGATCGAGTCACACTCGATCAATCGAGGCAAGGTCGATACATCGACAATGGGGGTCGATGCATCGACTCCCAGCAAATTTTTTTTTTTTTTTTTTTAATTAAGCAGAAATACTTTTAATCCTCGAAAATTCCTAAAATTTATTGTCTACCAAAAATTTAGATTTTCTTAATTTAATCCCCGACAACGGCGCCAAAAACTTGGTGTGCTTTTTTAATGTAATGTTTTACTCGCAAGTGCACGAATCGGTTTGTATATAGTGGGTGCGGAGTACGAGATCGTTCCCACGAGGATTAATGTTGAAATACCTAAAAGAGACATGTAATTCTAGAAATCTATTAAGATCTAACAGTATTCTACCAATTTTATGATTTAAGCGGTTGGTGAGATGGTAATTAATGACTACAAACTAAAATTCAATTGATGATTCACAAATAAAAGTAAAGATGATGATAAAGATGAAGATACTAAATCCTCCCATCTTTGGTCCGTTCTTCCTATAATATAAATCTAAGAATTAAATTATGAGATATTTCATTGGTAACAAACATCTTTTATGAAAGATCAGTGGTCAACACCCTAATAGGTTCCACGCTGCATCCCTGCAATCAGGACTTAGATAATTTTCATATATAGATCTGGGATCAAGGGTACGGCTAGACACACATGATCTTAGGGTCAAATAAAAATCATCCCCAAAGTGAGTGAAAATTCTAACAAGAATACCACTTACAAATCTGAAATCAAGGGCATGGCTCGGCACACTTTATTCAGATTAGGGATATTTCAGATAAAATTACCATTACAAAACCAAGATCCAGGGCATGGCTCGGCACACTCGATCCCAGAACATAATCGTAATTAAATCCACACAACGAAAACACAAAGACCATAACAATGATAGGGTAAAATTACCGTCACAGATCTGAGATCCCGGGCATGACTCGGCACACGCGATCTCGGTTAGTGGCGGGGATTTTATCCATTCATGATAGCACAACAACCATAAATTTAAATCTCATATTTTAATCCCTAATTTATATTATTAAAAGTACATCCCTCGGATGGAAATCATTAGATCCCCATCTCTATAAATTTAGCCACACATATTGTAAGAAATTGACATAAATAAATAAAGACGGGAAAATAACATTAATTAAAATTACCTCAAGCTTCAAAATAAATTACGTTGATCTACACGGATGATGAACTTCAGAAACGAAATTAATGCAGAAATAAACTTTGAACAAAATTTAGGAATGAGTACTGAAAAATTAAAGAACAAAGCTCTCAAAAAGAAATAATAAAACTTCCTATTTCTATGTCTAACTATGAAAAATAATGGCTAAAAACTAAGAACACTAAAAACTAAAACTCTCTCCTAAATTTAATTCCTACGTAATTCTAATGCTGAAAAGATCTCTAATCTACTCTCCTATTCTCCGAAGTGTTTGAGTCTTTAAATAGAACTCGTCGCGCAAAGGTCTCCCAGGCCAAGTTTTTAGGGTCGATTAATCGACCAATAAGTGTCGATGCATCGAGCCGACCAAGAGTCCCAAAAAATAGACTTTTAGTGTCAGATTCGTGTCAGACTGAAACTCTGGCTCGATCAATCGACCTGTAGGGTCGATGCATCGACCCCAGAAATCCGTGTAAATCAGCATTTCTTGTGGTTCAGACACTGCTTCGGTATTTGGGCCATAACTTTCGGTCCCGAACTCGGATTGAGATGATTCGTACGCCGTTGGAAAGCTGACGAAAAGATCTACAACTTTCATGTTTTGACAATTTTGTAATTCGACCGTCTTGAAGGTCCAAATTTAGCCGCAAGTCGCACCAAGTTCTTGATTACCCGAAGTTGCAGTGTTTTGGCATTATATTCAGAATTCTTGTACTGTTTTCTATACTTGGCTTGTATTTACCTGAAACACTTCAAATCTAATCAATCTTATCAGATAGCCTTCATCGGACAGCTAAATATAGGTATTTAGGGGCGAAATATCCTCATTTTTCAGTACTCATCACCTTGTCCTAAAAGCAGTCTTTGAAATATCTTCTGCTCTGATTTTCAACTGATGATATTCAGACTTGAGATTTATCTTCAAAAAATAAGTAGCACCCTATAGCTGGTCAAATAGGTCATCGATACGAGGAAGAGGGTGTCAATTCTTCACGGTGACATTATTCAGTTGTCAGTAGTCAATGCAGAGTCTCATCGAGCCGTCTTTCTTCGTTATGAATAAGACCAGTGCTCTCTAAGGTGACTCACTACGGCGGATAAATCCCTTATCGGACAACTCTCGCAACTGAATCTCTAACTCCTTCAGTTCTGCTGGTGTCATTCGGTATGAAACTTTCTCAAATGGTAGGATATCAGGCACGAGATCAATCTTGAACTGTATATCTCGATTAGGTGGAAGTCTACATAAATTTTACGAAAAAACATCAATTAATTCCCCAACAATAGGAATAATTAAGGGGCCCGCTTTTTCATCACGTAAATCGTCGAGTGTAGCAAGTAGGGTTGCTCCTCCCCTTTTAATGTTACGAAATTTGAATGAGGGGCTCCCAATCGGTCGGAAGATGACTACTTTAGAAAAATAATCAACTAAGGTGTGATAAGCCGCCAACCAATCCATGTCGAGGATTATATCAAAGTCTTGGAATCTGAGTATCACAAGATCTACGGGTAACTCATGTGTTCCAACTACTAAGATCGTAGCTTTACAAACTTTAAAGGCCACCATCACTTCTCCTGTCGACATAGAAATCAGAAACGTACGGTTCAGAGGTACGGGCTTAGCTCCGATTTCATAAACGAAACTCAGTGTAATCAAGCAGTAGGTCGATTCAGAGTCGATCAAAATTCAAGCATAACAATCAAATAAATTGATAGGTCTAGAAACTTTCATAGTTCCTGAATTACACAAGAGTTCACACGTGGTCTAAGTTATACACACGCCAAGCATTTCTCAAGAAAATAATAAATTAAAATCGTATACAAAATAATATATATATGCAATCAAAAGGAAATAAAGCTTAAGGAAAAATAGACAGAGTGAAATTCATACCATGAACGACCTCATTAGTAGCCAAGGCATCCTGATGTGACATGGCAAAAACTCGGCCCTAAGCTCGAGGTTGTTGCGGTTGCGACTGCTGCATTCTTAAAGGAATATCTGTGGCAGGGTCTCGCTCTAGGCAATCTCGAAAAAAATGTCTCGTCTTCTTACATCGAAAACAAACGTTTGAGTAAAGCAAACACTGACTCGATTTGTGCTTCTTGTCACACTTGGTGTAAGATTTATATGGAACAAAATAAGATTTCTACTGAGTGTTAGCAAGGGCTGTGATTTTCTGATACAAGGTGCAAATCTTTAATAATCGGAGACGGGAGCAACTCTCTGAAGTGAGAGAATCTGAGGGTACGGTGTGAAACATTGTTGTCTCTATACCGGTGCAAGTCGGGAAGGAGTTGCTCTTAGATTAAAGGACGAAGAGCCTTCTCAAATCAATTTACCCTTCTGTGTTGCTTGGCGAGCTACATGCTAAGCGCTAGTTCTTCATTCTCTTGCTCTTGGATATGAGTCCATTCCATAAACTGAAATTTTCATTGTCGCGATTTTGCTCCTAATATGAGGGTTGAACCCCTTTTGAAAGTGGTAGCATTTTTCGACTTCATTAGCCACCAACATAGAGGCGGATCGAGAGAGTCGGTCAAACTTTACCTCGTACTCGGTCACAGACATGGTTCCTTGTTGTAAAGCTAAGAACTCGCCCTTCTTAGAAGTCTTCGTGGCATCTGAGAAGTACTTGTTCTAAAACACTTTTTTGAACTGCTGTCAAGTCTAGTGTTCTTTTTCTGCTCTTTTTGCCAACTTTTTCGTTGATGTCCACCAATTCTATGCATCACCTTTCAGACACATTACGGCCCAAGGTACTTTCTCATTTTCTATAGGAGTTGAGACTTTGAAAATCTTTCCTATTTGTGAGATCCAATCATCAGCGGTACCAAGATCCAACTATTTGAGAAAGTGCGGAGGTTGGGTCCTATTAAAGGTCACATATCCGTTGTGATTGTTCTTCTCAACTAGAGGCGGTGGTGAAGGTATAATCGGACCGCGATTGACAGGATTGTTCAATTGTTGGGCAATTAGGTCTTGGTAAGTTCCGGTCTGTTGTTTCAGCTGCTGATTGAACCCTTGAATCAGTCTGGCAGTCTCTTGTTGATGGGTCTCACTCAACTGGGCCACATGTTGTTGTGTGGATGTTAAATCACGTAGCATACGCGCTATTTCACTTTCTTCTTCGTGGGAGGAAGATCCCTCACCATTCCTTTGCAGAGCCATTATAATTCTATTTCAAAAGTGGAGACTTAGAACTCATAATAACTTAGGTTCCCAAAGTCTAACATAAGGTAAAGTTTGAGCTCTGATACCATTCTATCAAGACCCAGACCCACATGCTACAATATTGTCCAGTTCTGAGCTTATGTCCCCGCCCCGATTTTGTTTCTGGCATGGGCTTAAGTCCCCACCCAAAATGCGTCATGACATATAGCGTCCGCAATCACATATAGCACAGGGTCAAGACTTTTCCCTATCCGATGTGAGACTATTACAATATTCTGTGAAGACTTAGACCCACATGCCACAATATTGTTCGGTTCTGGGCTTAGGTCCCCGCCCCGATTTTGTTTCTGACATGGGCTTAAATCCTCACCCAAAACGTGTCATGACATGTAGTGTACGCAATCACATATAACCCAGGGCCAAGACTTTTCCTTATCCGATGCGGGACTATTACAATCTCCCCACCTTATAGAAGAGCCATCCTCGACTCTGATTCTATTCTGTGAAGACTCAAACCCACATGCCACAATATTATCCGGCTCTGGGGTTAGGTCTCCGCCTTGATTTTGTTTCTGACATGGGCTTAAGCCCCCACCCAAAACGCGTCATGACAAGTAGTGTCCGCAATCACATATAGCTCAAGGTCAAGACTTTTCCCTATCCGATGTGAGACTATTACATCTGATCTGAACCAATCAATGATTTTCAATGGGTTTCCAACGTAGATGAAGAATGGATGAACCCAATGGATGAAACCATGCGTTTGACCTATGAATTAGAGTGCAAAAAATTCTAAAAACGATATTTGAGAAAAGGGCATAGGGCCATAGGGGTTCCAACGCATGGACGTTTGAGCCACAAATCACGTGCCCCGTCCCAAAACATCACCCAATTTGGGATATGTATCATGTGGCATGTGATCTATAAAAAGATTTTTAAAAAAAGTTTTTGACACTCAAAACCTCGGTCAAATTTTGGGTACTAAAGCAATCAATGATTTTAAAGGGGTTGCACATGTGAGCGCTTTCAGAGATTTTGTGAGCGCAAATAGAGGTATCCTCTATATCGTACCTTATCGAGCTTGGACAAGTTGGCTTCGGCACTCAATCTTCGAGTTGGGTGCCACAATATACCCATATGGCTTATGGGCAGCACGAACCCAAACCCCACCCAACCCATTTAGATTCAGTCCCTTATAAGGAGGAGGTATTATCAAGGTATCAAAAATCGGTCGATACCGATACGTATCGATATTTCAAATCGATACATATCGGTATCCAAACTCAGATATCGACTGATACGGGTCCGTATCAACTGTTGCGTATCGGGTATCAGTCGATACGTAATAGTTTGCCCCCAGTTTTACAAATTTTTTTTAGGTCAATATGTATTGGTATTGGCCGTGTCGTATTGGTCTTGGGTAAACCGATACCCAAGACCGGTACTGATTTTGATAACTTGGGTATTACTATGTTACAGAGATGTACGTAAGCACGGATCCAATTGGGCCAGTCCAGCCTGCTACAATAGTAGGCTACATTTATAGGTTAACCCTTGGGTCTGACCAAAGACTGAAATGGAAGTCCATTAACAAACAGGGCGAACACTTTTTTCCATTCAGGTAAGGCCCGCTTTTGTTTAATGGGCTCTATTGCACAAGCCCAATTGCAGGCTAAGTCATATTTCCATTTTAGGATCTATTTGGATATGGGGAACCGAGAGGAATTCTTAGATTCTGAATATATTCTATGTAGTTTTCCGCTATTTGGAAGTAACTTAAGGATCATAATACAAAATACAACTTTTACGTTCATTTCCGACTTAAGAGTTTGAGGGTACCCCTCGACATTCAATTTGTCGAGACCTCAGAAAGATAAGAGGAGATGAGAAGAAAAGGATAAGCTACGACTCTTCTCACCTATTTATTAGTAATACCACACATTTTTTTCATGAAAGAAAGCCATTGACTAATTTGAATAAGATGATAGAGTTTTTTTTTTCCAATCTTCCTCATGATAGAACTTAAGAACATGGCGCCCCTATCGGACAGCTAGATGTTGATTCTATATGGCACACATCCCCAAAAATCAAAGGCGGAGCCACGTTATGACTTCAGTGGTCAATTGACCACCCAAACTTTCTAAAAATTTGTTACTAAGCTTTAGGGGTCCTAATTTATATTAGTGGATTCTCTCATCCATCCAAATTTATATTGACCATCCAAAATTATAAAAAAATTTCAAACAATCTTGCTTATGGTATTTGTTTTCATAACAAATATTTCTTCTTTAATTTTTTTAATTAAATCTCATAATTTTGACCTATTTTTAAGCTCCCCTCTATCTATATAAGTGAGGCGCAGACTTATTTTGAGAGAGATTTCTCTCACAAGGAGCTCCACTATGTTGTAGAGCTACATACTCACATATTTAGTGTATATGTTCTAGTATAATTAATTAAAAAAATAAGCACTAAGACATGTAAAGAGAAAAAAATAATTAATATATATATAATTTTTTGGTCAATTTTGTAAATCATTTTTATGATATTACGACTATTTTTTGGTTAGGATATGTTATTTTCCTAAAATTTTCTGTATATGTATCCAAATACAGGATTTGATTAATCTTGCGTTTTCCCAATTAGCAATATAGTTATCCTAACAGCAAAAAACAAAGGAAAACAAAGGAATCCCATAATTTCCTACAACTTACGTATCCATGAGAACATATAGGAATATTATTTTACTTTTCTACATATCCCGTATTTTTATCCAAATAGACCCTTAGTGAAATATTATGGCAAATGAGTTTGAACACATATTGGGAGAGGTCGGTTAGAATCTCAGATCACTAAAACAACTCCCGTTTTGGTATTGCCAAAAAAAAAAAAAAAATTTCAAACAAAAAAGTTTTTTTTGTTGTTCAAAATTAAAGTCAAAGTTTGGCTACCGCCAATGACAGAAAATAAATTAAGGATATCATTTTTTGTAACCAAATATTCTTTCTGTGCAACTGATGGTTCCACCCTTAACTTATCGTTGACTGCCTTGAATCAAATGATAGAGATGATTTTTCGTCCCAATCTTCCACACAAAAGAGATTCAAATCATGACCCACCTATCGATTAGATGTTGATTCCACGTGAAACCAGTGTTATAAAGACTGGATCGGAACCGAGAGTTCAAGCGGTTCAGTTCGGTGCAAACCACAATTTATTGTGTGAACCGCTTTAAACTGTGAAACTGGCCGGTTTCGCAAGGTTGTCAGAAACGACCTGATGAGTTGATGTTAATTTTTTTGGGGGAAGATGAATTTGATGAAAAACAAATTTCTTTTTTTTGGAAAGCATGACATGAAAAGCAAATTATATTAGTATAATATATGGCACTTATTTGTACAGAATTTTTAATTTTATTAAGGGGAAAATGTTAAATATAATTATATAATATATTACACTTTTTGTAAGGGAATAAATAACTAATATTGTATTTTATTATTTTATAAGAATAAATATAAAATAATAGAATTTTATAAATAAATAAAACATAATATCATAAATTATATTCATAAAATATATGACAAATGGGTTTGAGCACGCGAACCGGCCGAACCGCAAACCGGTCCGCGTACCAGTTCCCATATCGTTGGCCGATCAAAGAACTAGGGTAAGCGCAGTTCATTGACCGGTCAAACCACGGTTGAACCACGAAAACTAGAACCGGAGCAATCTACGGTTTGGTGGCCGGTTCGGTTTTCAAAACACTACATGAAACACAACCTCAAAAGTGACCCAAAAACTCTTCTCATGGTATACCACGATCACCGATGTGTGCCACCTGAATCAACACCTGAACACCTACTAGGTGGGCCATGATTTCGTAATCTATTTTGTGAAAGATTGGGACTAAAAGGGAACTCCATCATAGGCAGTCAACGGTAAGTTAACGGTCGAAACCTCAGCTGTCCCAAAAGAACCTTCGGTTGCAAAATGATACATAAATTAATAGTATTTTTTCCAAATAGCCAATTACAAAACGAAGGCGTTTTTAATCTTTTATGTTTTTAATATCCGCATCCTCTCAAGATCAACTTAAAGAAAGCTCAGAAGATTACAATTTACAGATGATTCTCATGCAGATCATCATGTATAGATCACACAAAGGGGAAAAAAAATGGTAAGCTTGAGAATAAATTCTTCCAGAGAAAAATTACACTTACGAAGAATACTCATGTGAGCTTAATAACGATTCTGAGGATAGCCGCTGTGCCCTGATATATATATATATATATATATATATATAGGAAAAGGGATCCGTCCTCCAACCTTCCACGTGGAGCTCCACGTGACACCCAAAATATTTGTTTGATGCCACGTGGACCTTAGGTGCATTACTTAGATCATCTTTGAAAAAAAAAAAATTAACACCTCATCTCCACCGTGTATTTTTTGAACCGTGAAATATGGACCAATGAAAACCGTCAAACTTTGACTTGTGGTTTGAAAAAAAAAAAATTAAATTTTTTTGTTTAATATTGATCTAAATTGTCCACCTGTGCTCCACGTGGATCTTGGAGGACGGTCACCGTCCTCCATTAGAGGACCTAATCGGCTCCCATATATATATATTATTTTTTTTACTGATTTGTACAATAAAAACTGCCACCAACTTACCCGCAAAATATGCGTTCCTCCAATCTACTTCGACAACCAATTTCAAGGCACAAATTGATTTTCGCTTCTCGCGGCTTCGGGCTGGGCAACAGAAACAAACAACTATTGATCATCAGACCAAAACACACTACACCTTTATTTACTATCGTATATTGGATTCTTCTTGTCTGTGAAACAAATTATCTGAGCCATTCGATTCCCATGAGCTACAGGTCGGAGACCTTTCGCTCTCCGGCAAGAAGAGGTACCGGAATCTTGAATCAAAAGGCATGACGCTGAAGCTTCGAGCGCCTACTAGTAGCCTATGTTTCCTCTGGGAGGTAGACTCCCAAACCCTGGCTGCTTGTTTGTGGGGAAGGAACCCACAGATCCAGTCAGGTAGAGCGGAATCATCAATGATACCTTTCATGACACAATGTACTAGCTTCGGCACAAGTAGTTTTCCTTTATTGCTCATACCAACAGATGCTCGGATATAATCTCTCAGAGAATTGCAGAGCTCTGTGTTGACATTAGCCGCTGTGAAGATCCTCACCTATATCAAAATAAGCCACAATTGTTAAACATAATTCAATTATAAATGTAATAAAAGCCAAAAATATTAACAAGAAGAAGCAATATTTATATTTTATAGAGATCGACTCCGGTCATCTCCATCGCTGGCTAGCACCCTCACCAAAATATTTTTAGGCCATGTGGTGCCACTTGACGCATAATTTTTACCAATCCAATTAGTTCAAGTGGTTAGATATCATGTGAACTTCACTTTTCCGAAAAATATAGCCATCAGTGGATTAGTAAAATCTGATCTAAGGACTTCAATATGGACCCTACGGTGGATATGAATAGCGGTCTATGCAGAGCAGAATGTACAGATCACACAGACTACTTGGATTGGACAAAGATGTGTGCCACGTGGTAACACAAGTGCACTTGTGAATGTTTTTATTTATTGATGTACCTATTAACTGTAACAGAGCTGGGGAACACAAAAAATAGAGCTCCCAGGTTTACAATGCACTGTCTTGGCTGAGCTCTTCGATATAGAGGAAGAATCGCGTATAAAACTGACACACAACTAATGTGATATCGATAAACCACAGAATCACACTTATAAGGGATAAGATTCAATCACCGTCCAACATGCCATTTAGATGAAGCAATGTCTCTTATGCCACCTCCTAGTATACTAGCTCTTTCAATCTGAAACCATTTCTTAGATGGAACAACAGCTAATAAATAACACTAGTAGTCAGACATTTCCAATCATTCAATTGGTTGACATTCTTGTGGATAGTTGCCGATAGTTTCACAGGCTATAAAATCTAGGCCGTTCATCAGATTCACAGAAATTTCAAATAAACCTGACTTACGGGCTATTAAAAGGCCTCTCTAAGAGGGGGCAAAATGACAGCATTGTCAAAAATCGATACGGTGAGTGCACCAGGAGGTGGGGAAAAGAGACAGTGGTTTTGTTTAAATGAAAGAGGAGTTGACCGGGTATTATCCAAAAACAGATGGATAACTCTAATAGTTGTATTTTATCTTTTTATTGGCAAAAAAGCTCTTCATCAGTTCTCTCATTCTCAAGTTCACTTAACTCTTTACCACCCTGAACTCTAGTCGTTAAGAATGTTTCTAGCCATAACTAAACTTATTACATTGAAAAACCGAAAGAGTCTGGCCAATAGATGAAGAAAAAGCACTACAATCACTGAAAAACAGTGATTTGGGAACTAGATATTTCAACCCAATAAACAAGGAACAAAAAGTCGGAGCATGTTCGAACTTATTATGCCGGAACTTCAGGGCAAGGACATCAAATATATCATAAATTGAGATCACAGTATCCCGATTTCAAGATTCAATTAATTTCTACATAATGTAAGGTGATGTCTAAAAATCAGAGTTTCCTAGACACATAGAAGGGTGGACTAGTGCCAAGGTCTCATAGGTGTTTGCCATGGAAATTTTTGAAAATTCAAATATAGCAGGACAGCGATAAATATTAAAAATATGCATAGAATAAGAAAACTGAAGGGAAATCTTAGAACTAAATGAGAAACCAAGTTGATAAAAAGATGAAAAGAATATATGTTTTACAACTGCTTTTCAAGGACCCAATCTTTTTCATTAATATTTTACTAAAATATTACAGGTTTTTCTTAAAATGACAATTCCTTTGACCATGCCGAAATAAAGCACACTCGAATGGTATCAGTTGGTATTTTCCATACAAGTCTAGAAGTTCCGTGTCATCTTGAAGGACCGTCCAAAGTGCCACAAGGGTCAGCAAGGGAAAATCTCAAAAAAAGAGGTCACAAGGAATCACTGTCAAAAATTTTAGTAACTGACTCGGAATTCAGCCATCAATTTGATCAGGTCCCAACTACCCCTACAGTCTCCGGTTTTATGAAAAGTTACTCCTCTTTTACAATTAAATGGAGGTTAAATGTCAACTATCACATGAACTAGGAGATTCCAGTAGAATAATAAAAAAAAACAATGAAAATGGGCCTCATGGGTACGAGTACCTACCGCCGGAGAAGAATACCTCCCACAACTAAGAGCAAATGCCATAAGGGGCTCTGGTTTATCAATGGAATACTTTTTCTGCTCCTCTGATATCTTGAATTTATGAAGGGCCATAGCCAATGCCTGACATTAGACGAGTACAACAGTAAGGGATCCATAAAACTTCCCATAGAAAGCAAAAAAAAAGGTTAGTGGGGGATCACAATATCACATACATCAATAGATGAAACACTGACAAATGCCAAGTTGCAAATCGTCATGTAAACTGATGTTAGGCTAAAATTGGTGACCATCAAATCATTCTAACCATTCGATCTAGGCTCTTTTCACATAGACCGTTTTTCATATCTAATGTACAGTCCATATATAAGTGCTTGGATAGGATGGTATTGATCCAGTGATGGTTTTACTTTTTTAGGTCACATGATATCTAGCACTTGGACAAAGTGGTGGCTAAAATTGCGCTTCACCTGCCACCACATGGTCTAAAAGTTTGCCGATGGAGCGTGCCATCTATTGAAGTAGGTGACTAGAGTCAATCTTAAAAAATAGGTAATAGAACTTCATAATTTATATATGACAGCATACTATCTGAGGACGATGCGCCGCAGGTTTCATCTTTAGAATAATGTATTCAATGTCAGCTGCACTGAACGAATACCCTCCAACAGTGTAAGCAGCCTGTAACCAATTACAGCATCTCATTATATATCTCAACAAATTCGACAAAAGATACAGAGCTGCTATTGACACACCAACAGTTGTTTATGAGACCTCGACTAATGAAATCACATATCAATTAATTCTATCTGTATGCCAATTAATAAAAAAATCATATTCCCACCAGTAAATGAAATTACCGACGACACACCGGCTAATACTATGGGAATGCCAATTAATACAACTGTCTTTGTAAATGGAGTAAATTAGTAAGTTATGGTGTGGCAGTAGCAGGTCTGAAAATATATTTGAGCATGAAATAATTATCTATAAGTGAAGCTTGAGATATTATAAGGGAAACCAAACCTTCTGCATCAGAAAAAATAGTTTGATGTCGCTTTTGGGAACTCCATATGCTAGATAAGCCTGACAAGTTTCAAGTATAACTAGTTTCAGCCAAAACCCTCACCTAACATTAAATAACTTTCCAAGAAGATAATAATGTGAAAAGTCAACTTCAGAATCACACTCATTAATTTAATATTATTGTATCGTTCAAGCTAACATGGATATTTTATCTGCTGATATAAACCTGTATTATCTATATTAGATGGTATTAAGAAAGAGTTAGTCTACAATGTTATATTTGTTTATTATTTTAATAATATAATAAATTTTTATTATTAATTTCAAAGAAATTAAAACCTTATTTTGATTTCTTTGTCTCTTGGGTTGTTTTTGTGGCAATAGAATTTTTCTTCTTTGCATGCAAAAGAAATAGTCCTATACTAGAAAACGTAAAGAGTGGTCTCTGCTATATATATATATAGAATCTTTTACCTTCTATTCTTGTTTGACAATAAGAAGAAAAGAGTGTGTCTAGTGGCAAGCAGTCGCGTTCGCGCATATGCATGTGTCCAAGGCAATTGGCGTTTAGGCGCACACACTTAGCACTTAGCACGTGCGCATTATCGTGAGGAGCCCACCATAAGTTTGACTGTTTGATCGGGTCGATCCAACGGTCAAATTATTAATGGGTCATTAATTATTGGGTTAATTCGATTTTATTAGGTCAAACAGATTAGTCAAATGATGACCTTTTATGTGGCCATTGGGATTAACCGCTTCATAGCCACTAATAAAAGTGTGCAACTTTTCAAGTTTAAAATATGAAAAGGTGCAACTTTCCATCTAACCATTGGAAAGAGCAGTTGGGATTTCTGAAAGATTTGAGTCATCCAAAATATGGTTGGTGCAACAATCATATCGTATGTTTGAAAAGTCACTTGAGATCTATAAAAGGAGATCTTCGGGCACATATCAAGGTATTCTGATTTATCGAATTTCTTTGCATACGAATTTGAGAATTCTCTTGCTTTCATTTTTTCCTTTGGCACTCCATCAGATTGAGTTTTCGGTGGCGATCATCTACCATTGCAAGGTAATAGATCACATTCAAGAGATTGGGCTCATTTTACCCTGAAAACATCTCTCTGGAACCCTTTTGCAAACTTGAGATTTCACTCGAATAGGGGGCGAATAGCGTTTTAAAGATAGAGATTGCATGCGTCGATTCCAATTCATCTTGCCCAATTTCATCATTTTCATATTTTTTATCCCAATTTTTCAACCTACAATGGGTGTCACCCATCATGGGCAGTAAAGCAGTCCACCCGTCTGTGTAACTTGTGACGTGCATAGACTTTCATGCATTGAAAGAATGTGCATGTCACAAAGTCACACAGACGTGTGGACTGCCGTGTGCACCATGATGAGTAGACACCCATTCTAGACTAACTCATTAAGAAATATAACCATTTTTTCACATGGTATTGTCTGGTACAAATTTGTATCAAGATATATGTATCAGTTTTTCAGTCCGACAAGCAGCCACACAATACTGAGATATCAACACATAAGTGAAACCAAGAATGATAGAAGAAAATTTCCAATATATTATATTTGGAAATAATGAGAATAATTTATCAATGACCAACATGCGACGCAGATAACACATAAAGTAATCATTACTTATCAGAATGACAGTGAAATTGCCATGGAATTTCTGTAAATAACAAATGGCGGCTTTTGTGATATTTACAAAAATTTCAGACATTTTACCTTTAACTCCTTACTTCATTAGCAACAAGACAAAAACAAACAGTTGACTTGTTTACAGTAGTTTTTGGAATTGATTTTTTGGAAAGGTTAGTTTTTGGAAAATAATAGATCTTGGAAAGTGCTAATGTCCAATGCTTAATATATATATATATATATATATATATATATATATATATATATATATATATGGGAAAATTTCAAAAAAACCCCTGAACTTTCACCTCAATGCCCATAAGGCACCTGAACTTTGCATAATATCACCTAAACCCCCAATGAATATAAATGTACCAAAATCAGACCCCTGCCGTCACCTCTCGTTATCTTATAGACGGAAATTGATGACGTGGAGCTCTTAACCCTTTGATGCGTTGAAGTGGATGGTGACGTGGCGAATTGGAGGGAAAAAAGGCCACGTGACCTCCTTAAATACCAAAAAACTCAGTAAACTCTCCCTTTCTTTCTTCTTCGTCTTCCTCCTTCTTCTTCCTCCTCTTTCTCTGAGGAGTTTTCTTATTCGTCTTTCTCGTCTTCCGATTTGGATATTCTTCTTCATTTTCTAGTCGGATTCTACCTTCTATTACGCATAGATTAAAATACCCTATTTTGAAAGGGTTAAAATGGTTTGGAGTAAGAGAAAAGGTGCAGGCAAGACCCCTCGTTACGGTAAGTTCGATTTTTGGATTTATTTTGTCTGTATTTGTGTCAATATTTGTGTGAATTTATTGATTTGTCTATATTTTTTTGTATTTATGTATTTATGTAAACGTTGATGATGTAAATGCAGAAAAAATAGTGTTTATGTAAATGCAGAAAAAAAGGGGTTATATAAATGCAGAAAAAAAGGGTTTATGTAAATACAGAAAAAGGGTTTATATAAATGCAGTATGTAAATGCAGAAAAAATGGGCTTATGTAAATACTGATTATGAAAATGATGTTTCTCTTGTATCTCTGATTTTATTTTTCAATTTTGGGCTTCGACTTCAGTTATGTTGCTACCTATATATGTCCACATGGTATCAAACTAGTGGAGATATAGGGTTTATAATGTATAAGGTACATACAACAGAAGCTCAGATTTGACAAAATTATTTTAACATATATCTCCCAGATATAGGTTAAAACTAGTATATCTCTCAGATTTAACCTAGATCAATCCAGATATAGCCCAAAATACCTATATTTCCCAGATTTAACAAACTGTTTTAACCTATATCTCCACATGGTATCAAACTAGTATCACAAAATACCTATATTTCAGTAAATATATTCTTATACTATGTTGTTTATCTATGAGTTGTGACTCTTATGCGAGCATTGCTTTATTTGTTTAATGTGCAGATAAAGGCTCAGGTAATTTTACGATTAAGTTATTTCATGGAGGCAGTTTTCGAGGTACACCAGACATCAAAGGATATAGAAGAGGTCGTTTGAGCTTCTTTGATCATTGCCACAGTGATGAGATGTCCCTATTGGAGCTATTTCGTATGGCTGAAGAGTTGGGATACCTTAGCTCCGTAGAGTTCTATAGTACTATTCAAGGCAAATTTGTTGTCATCGAAGCTGATATGCAGACCTTGGAGTTAGGAAATTCAGTTGGTTCTGATGGAGTAGTTGATGTATTTATGGTTCCTCTTACCATTGAATGTGGATACCCAAGAAAGCCAAGTCGGCATGAACAAGTTGTAAGGACAACAACTACAACACGGGCGAGTTCACAAGCCAAAGGAAGAGTGGTAGTGTTGATAAGGGCAAGGCCCTATTTTTGCAAGTAAAGGAAGAGCGGTAGTGTTGATATAGGTCAAAGCATTTGGATAACGAGAGTAATGATGATTATGACCCGCAGTCCAGATCCTCGTCTTCTGGCGGAGATGAGATATGGGATAGTGATTACTTGATCTCTGATGATGATGTGTTGTTCGATGAGTTCGTGGGTGTAGTCGCAGAGTTTAGGTTAGAAAGTATAAAGGTAGGAAATGAGGGTCCATCTGGAGTTGAAGGTGAGAAGACGGATATGGGAGAGTTATCCGATCCTCCTTCTTCAGTGGACGAGTTGAGAAGTTTAGACAGCGATTCAGAGGCCGATGGGGTAGGGAAAACAGATAAGAGAACATCTTTGGTATTTAATGAGAAGACGGATATAGAAAACCCAACTTTTCGTGTTGGGATGGAGTTTAAGACGCATGCGATTTTTAGGGAAGCTGTGAAGGAGTATGCCATAAGGTGTGGTAGAGATATAAGCTTTGTAAAAAATGATAGGGATAAAATAAGGGCAATATGTAAGAAAGGTCGCCTTGGTTGATCTATTGCTCATATGTACCAAATGATGCTTTATAGAGTGAAAACCCTAAATGACCAACACAATGTAGTAGAACTTTTGAAGTGCCTTGGGTGACTACTATTTGGATAGTGAAGAGGTATGGGGAAAGGATTAGATTGAATCCTCGTGGCGGCTAAGTCACTAGTGAGCACAATAGACCGAGAAATGTGAAGGTTGATATTCAAAAGTCTACAGGGCAAGGAAGGTGATAATGCAAATGGCGGATGGATCTTCAAGCACTTTCGGTTTAAGTTGTTATGGGGTACCTGAGGAGATAAGAAATACAAATCCGGGACAAGCGTAAAGGTGCTTGTGAGGCCAGCGAGTGGTGTGCAAGGAGTCGTAAAGTCCAAAAGATTTTATGTGTGTTGCGGTTCGCTGAAGAAAGGTGTTATAGATGGTTGTCGACCTATCATAGGTCTCGATGGATGTGACTTGAAGGGGCCCCATGGTGGCATTCTGTTAACAGCTGGAGCGATTGGTGCAAACAATTGCATCTATCCTTTTGCATATGCTGTTGTGGAAAAGGAGAAGGAGAAGGCATGGACGTGGTTTTAGAGTTGTTGAGAGCAGATCTTGTGGTTGAGAATTTTGCTCACTATACCTTCATGAGCGACAAGCGAAGGGGCTCATTGATGCGATCACAAACTTATTTCCTTGATTACGCCCATCGATTACGTATGCGACACCTCTATAATAATTTCAAGAAAGACTTCAAGGGCTTCACTTGAAAGATATCCTATGGAGGGCAGCTAGGCGACAACAGTCCCCCAATTTAAAAGGGTAATGGTGAGATGAATGAGAAGGATGTTAGAGCTTATGAATGGTTGGTGGCAAGACCACCTTTGAATTGGAGTAGATCACACTTGATACTTGGGTGAAGTGTGATATACTTTGAATAACCTTTGTGAGAGCTTTAATTCGTCAATATTATCGGCTAGGATCACCCCATCTTGACAATGCTAGAGAGAATAAGGGTCATCCTTATGGAAAGCGTATGCGTAAGAGAAGGGATGCAATGATGAAGGTCCAGGACCTATTTGTCCAAAAATAGTGAAAAGATTGAGAAGATGAAGGAGGCGGTGTATGGATCGTAAGATGGTGTGGTGGACGGCTTTGAGGTAGTTGGTGCTCATGGGGTGCGGTTGCGTTGGACTTGATGAAGAGGATTTGTAGTTGTCGAAGGTGGGAGCTCTCGGTCCGCCTTTGTCCACGCTGCGATAGCGCGATGAAATACATCAACAAGGATCCACTAGAGTACCGCCATGATTGGTATAGGGTGATTACGTACCTAAAGTGCTATAGTAATTTTTGAAACCGATAAGTGGTAGAGAGCAATGGCCAAATACCAATGATGCGATTATGATGCCTCCGGATGTGAAGAAGAGAGCCGGGAGGCCTAAGAAGGCGAGAAGGAGAGAACTGATGAGCGGTGATCCATCAAAAGTCCAAGAAAGGTGTGAAAATGAGGTGCACCAAATGTCTAGAGGTGGGGCATAATAAGCGGGGATGCAAACAAGCAAAGGTAAAAAAATTTCAAGTCTATTTTAGTTTTTCATGCAAAATGACCCAACTGATTGTGTTTGTTTACATGTACTATTGTAGAGAGGAGGGTGGAAACTAGGGGTGAACCAACTGATGGACAAAGAAAGGGCAAGATCGTAAGTTATATATTTTTTTAGGAAAAATATTACTATAAATTACACCTCATTCTCTTGACAATTTATATATAACTATAAATGCAGTGTCGAGAGGAATCAAGCCACAGGTCCCATCCTCAGTCGCTTCTTCAAGTTGTGGACCCCAAAGATACTTGGTTAGAGGACCCCACGATGCTCCTTCAATTAGTGGACCTGACCTCCATCTCATTCGTAGAGGACTCGGCCTGGGTCTCGACTACTCACCAATTCAAGTAGTGGAGCACATTTGGACAAAAGCTCGATTCTACACAATGCAAAAGCGTAGATGAAGAAGTGGTTGGTTTTCAAAGAAAAATTGTTTGTAGTTTTTTTTGTTGAATGTACATGGGTTTTTTTGTTGAAGAAGCAATGTGAGCAGTACATGAGTTTTTGTACCTTTTGTTTTAAGTACATGGGATTGAGATACTGAGTACATGGTCGGTTTTATGTACATGAGTTTTAATTCCTATAACAGTTTGTAATATCTATGATGAGTATATGGTCGAAACCTCATTTTGATGAATATACAGTTGTTATTATGTAATTGGATTCTTAATGTCTATAACAGTTGCTTTTAATTATAATAGTTCTTTGAATGTGGGTTTTCCGATGTGGATTCTTAATGTATAAAGGCATAATTCTTAATGTCTATACAGGATTTTAAATGTGGGTTTTCGATGTGGCTTATGCAAAGATAATTCTTTTTGATGTGGCTTATGCAAAGATAATTCTTAATCTGGGTTTTCGATGTGGCTTACAAAGATGTAGAGGTTTTCTTAATGTCTATAACAACATAATTCTTAATGAGTGAATTCGCCTCATTTTGATGAATATCTGAGTTGTTATTATGTACCGGATTCTTAATGTCTATAAGTTGCTTTTAATTATAATAGTTCTTTGAATGTGGGTTTTCGATGTGGATTCTTAATGTATAAAGGCATAATTCTTAATGTCTATGATTTTAAATGTGGGTTTTTTGATGTGGCTTATACAGCATAATTCTTTTTTGATGTGGCTTGTACAGCATAATTCTTAATACGGGTTTTCTGATGTGGCTTGTGTTAAGTAGTGAAAAATACCATTTTTCACCCCTAAACATGAGCATTGAAAGACCCTTGAGAGGACTAAATAAGTGCTTTAGTGTGCATGTTACAGCTAACCAAAAAGACAGGTCCAAATCCGAAAAGCAGCCTAAAATGATCAAAAGTCGACAATTCATGTCAAGCTAAAAATGGAGTGAAGAAATAGCCTCGGATGGTTAAAAAGGACAGAAAAGAAGAAGCAAAGACCTGAAGAAGAAAAAGGATCCATTCGCAAAGAAGAATGGAAGCTAAAGCTCAATTCGCAAAGCATCTCTTCAATTCGCAAAGAACCAGAAACTTTGCGAAGAAGGAATAAACCTCAAACAAGGTTTGCGAAAGGTAGCAGAACTGTTCGAATAGAAGAATGACCTTTGCGAAAAGAAGAAAAAGTTCAATTGAATGTAATCAAACTTTGCGAAAAGACTTTCTGAAGCCAAAGTCCTTTGCGAAAAGACTTTCTGAAGCCAAAGTCCTTTGCGAAAAGACTTTCTGAAGCCAAAGTCCTTTGCGAAAAGACTTTCTGAAGCCAAAGTCCTTTGCGAAAAGAACTTCTGGAGCCAAAATGCTTTGCGAAAAGGCCCTTAAACTCTGCGAAACGGCATTTTGGGGAATTACAGCTCGTTCAAAGGGTATTTTAGGAATCTCTGCACGCGCCCCAATGCAATTAAAAGACAAGGAACATTCTGGAAGATTTAAGGCACGATCCGAAGGCATATTCTACCCCATGTGGGCGCTCAAAGTTTGAATTACTTGGCGGGAACTTCTATAACAACATAATTCTTAATGAGTGAATTACTGCCTCATTGTTACCAATGGTATCAACCTTATCAAGCTGATTCAATGCTGATTTACATCAGTTATTGTTGCTACAAATTATGCCTTTATACATTCAAATGACAGAGTACATGAAGCCTTTAGTTATAGTATTATGTTGCGATTTTCTAGTGTGCTGATTTATTGTATAAAAAGCAAAAGCCTCTGGGTTTTTACATGCATTGGGGCGTGTCTGAGGGTTCAATTGCCCTCGCAGATGGTGGGGAGCTTTCAGATATGATTTCGCAATTTGGATTAGTATGAGTTTGTGCAGCTCGCCAGTTGCTCCATGAGGTTCCGATGAATATAGCTCACGAGGTTGAAACGCATGCTAAAAGGATTCGCTTTGTTCAGCTTTTTGGTGCTACCTGCTGCACGCGAGGCTCAAATTCAAGTCTTTTTAACTGCGCAACAGGATCTCGCACGGATCGTTTAACAGGCAGAATTTTCCCTCGCAAGGATCTCTCGAGGTAGATTTCATCTTCTTGGTCAATCCTTCTACATGAGAACCGCTTGAGGTTCCAAATTTGAACCACGCGACAGTGAATTTCCAAGCTATGACTACTTCGCGAGGTTAGAACATAGCTGCGCGAGGTCCCAGAAATGCGTGCTTTACAGGCTCGCGAGGTTCCAACTGAACCACGCGACATAGTGAATTTCTAGCTGCGCAACTACTTCGCGAGGTTAGAACAGAGCTGCGCGAGCTCCCCAAGGTGCAGCTCTTCCTCAGTGGAAAGGGGTAAGGCAGGCCCTGTTGGTGAATCCAAGGCTGAGTCATATAGACTAGCTAGATTTATAGCAGGTTTTGGTGCTACTGGGGGTTCTAACGCAGCTTCCCTTTCATGTATTGGGGAGCCAATCACTGCTCTCTCTTGAGGTTGAGTAGAAGTACCCACTCCCTCTCCCACAACTGCTTCTTCAGAGACTACAATTTCTGTCAAAAACCTAGTGGTAGGTTCTTCTTGGCACTCCGGATTAATGTCCATGAATTTCTCTTCAGTCACAGCTGATTTGTTGAATGTGGTTGTTGAGGCTCTGTCGTCAATCTGATGTCAGATTGTATATAGAAAATTATTTTATTACAGGAACAAATCTGGGCTTAGAAATTTACATGTTTCAGCTCAACAATCTGGGCTTAGAAATTTACATGTTCCAGCTCAATCTGTCATTAATCTGATGTAAGATTATTGCCATCAATCTGATGTAAGATTATATATAGAAAATTATTTTATCATAGGAACAAATCTGGGCTTATTATGTACCTTCTGTTTTAGTCTTAGGAATAAATTTGATCTCTTAAAAAATTATTAGGAATAAATCTGGTCATGTCTATTAAAAAAGGGGGTTGTTTCAACCTCGGGAATAAATTTGGGCTTCATTCATCACTTTTACAACAGAAGCTCAGATTTGACAAAAGCATTTTAACATATATCTCCCGGATATAGGTTAAAACTAGTATATCTCTCGATTTAACCTATATCTCCCGGATATAGCCCAAAATACCTATATTTCCCAAATTTAACAAATTGTTTTAACCTATAACTCCACATGGTATCAAACTAGTATCAAAGCAGAAAAAGGGTTTATCTTGTATCAATTTTGGGCAAATGAAGCTCAAATTTGATGAAAATCTTAAATCGATAGCAGGAAAAAAAATGGGCTTTTATGTATCTTACATTTAGCGTTAAGAAAAATCGGACTTTTATGTATCTCTAAAAAATTATTTTAAAACATGAATAAATCTGGGCTTTTTATGTACCTTCATTTTAGCGTTAAGAACAAATCTGCAGTAGCAGGAAAAAATTATTAGGAACAAAAATGGGCTTCATTGTATGTACCTTCGCTTTTAGCTTAGGAACAAATTTGGTCATGCCTATTATTTTATCTCTAAAAAATCTCCATTCACCAAATTAAAAAAATAAGAGTCTTCTTCATTAATCAAAATTATGGAGTATCTCTAATTCTCTGTCACGATCGATATAGACATGACCAAAGAGTCTTCTTCATTAAACAAATTTGGGCTTATTATGACATTTTTTTTACAGGAACGAATCGATTATTTTATCATAACCAGCTTTAATGTCCAAAGAGTCTTCTTCTTCATCTTGTTAATAAACTCGATTAATCTAAAATTCATCACGCCGAAGATGATACGATAAACATTCAAAATAAATAATTTCATTTCATATTATCAAATTTTACAGAGGATGCATTCAAATGTAGCTTACATTCATCACTTTTGCCAAAAAATAAGCACCCTAATCCCTATGCCATAAACTATAGCAAACCCTAAAACCTAAACCCTAACCCCTAAAACCCTTATTATCGAATCCAGAGATAAACAAGAAAAACCAAGATGCAACCAACGCCACCCACAACACCTTCTCTCTGCGGTTCATTTTCACAATCTCACCTCCAATCTATTACATTTTGAAGGAGCCCTGAATGATCTGCGTCGATCTTTCACAGATGGGTGGATCGACCCGGACAAAATCTCGCACGATCGATTGGGACAACTCGAAACCTCCTCCCGGATTGCGGGCGTCCCACATGTTTGAATGTCCCTTCGATTACATATATGGCATGGTTTCTCTTCTATCATCGCCAAAATCTCTGGAGGGGATTGGACGGAAGACGCCGACTTTCGAGATGAAGTAGCAGCCATGAAGAAAGAAGAGAAAGAGGAGGAAGAAGAAGGAGGAAGACGAAGAAGAAAGAAAGGGAGAGTTTACTGAGTTTTTTGGTATTTAAGGAGGTCACGTGCGCCTCACGTGGCCTTTTTTCCCTCCAATTCGCCACGTCACCATCCACTTCAGCGCATCAAAGGGTTAAGAGCTCCACGTCATCAATTTCCGTCCATAAGATAACGAGAGGTGACGGCAGGGGTCTGATTTTGGTACATTTATATTCATTGGGGGTTTAGGTGATATTATGCAAAGTTCAGGTGCCTTATGGGCATTGAGGTGAAAGTTCAGGGGTTTTTTTGAAATTTTCCCTTAATGAAATATAGAAAATTTTGTGTATCTGCGTGAATTAATTGTGTCTAATTGCTCTGTATAATGCATCCATCACCTTTTGGTGTGTGGGTACGCCACACCCCAGTGTGCGGGGTACCCAAGCGAACACCTTTGGATTATTTTCGAGGACGAAAATTTCCAAGGTGGGGAGGATGTAATATCCCAAAAATTTGTGTTAAACGGTGACCTCGAGATCCGTGCCCGACTGGTAATAAGTTTGACCAAGGAGTTCACTATTTGACTTAAAAAAGTGATGAACGGATGTGATGTGAATATGATGTAAGTGCGTGAAGTGTAGTATAAATTTGGAGTCACATACACCTATCTAGGTGTATGTGCTCAACACAAAGACAGTAGGGATATAAGGGTTAAAGAACCCTAAAGTCATTTATTGGATTATTAAGGAGGGTAAAGAAGAGAGAGAGAGAGAGAGAGAGAGAGAGGGAGAAGCTAGTTAATGCAAGGGAGTTATTGTGGCTTGTTGGAAGGGAGATTGGACAATAAAAGCCAGATTCGACGCGACAAGGATCCGTTATAGCCAAAGCTGGAACCCTAGCCTTTCCAACCTCTAGATCCATTCAAATTAGGATTTGATTGAGGTAAATTTTGTTGAATTAAATGCATAGATTGTAGGAGTTTAATTGTAATCAAGAATACTTAAAATCATAGGATAAAGGCTTAGAAAAAAGAAAGAAAAATAAATTGAAGAGGATTTGGAAGATCAGCCCGAGAGGGGGCTAAATCTGACCAAATTGATTAATCGAAATGGGAGTTCGATTAATCGATTTTAATCTGGAAGTTGAAAAGTCAGGTAAGCTCGATTTCAATTAATCAAATTAATCGATTTGGATTTCGATTAGTCGATTTGGAAATCGACTAATCGACTGGGTACCTCCAGTGGCTGGAGGAAAGTAACTTGGGGAAATCAACTAATCGAATTGGAATTTCGATTAATCGATTTTGGATTTCGATTAATCGATTTGGGATCGATTAATCAATTTTGTGATTTCGATTACTCGAGTTAAGAATCGACTTCATTAAGTTAGAGACTTCAATTAATCGATTTGGGATCGATTAATCGAATTTAAATCTCGATTAATCGATTTTGAGAATCGATTAATCGATTTGGTTTTCGATTAATCGATTTTGGGAATCGATTAATCGAATTGTATTTCGATTAATCAAATTATATTTCAATTAATCGATTTTGGGAATCGATTAATCGACTTTGACAGTTTTGTTTGACTTCTTAGTTTGGCTTTGAGATTCTCGGAGGGTCTTGGACCTTCTTTGTTACATCTTTAGTGATGAGTTACATGTATTATGTTGTACCATAGGTGGTACGTGTGATCGTGAGTACAAGGAGCCACGTAGGACCTTGATGCTGAAAATTTTAAAGACTTGAGGTAGGGAACACCTTGAATATGTACTTTAATTTCAAGAGCATGTATGTAGTAATATAATTATCAAATTAAAGTTATTTTAAATTGTGAAAAGCTTTGTGAAAATGGGTGCGTGTGTGACACTAAGAATGTGATAAAGGCATCTGTGTGATGCAAGAAATTAAGAACAAGTAATCTAATGAAATTGAGACATCCCCAGGGGATGAGAAAGTAATAAAGGCATCAGGTGTGATGCGGGTATGTATACATCCCAGGGATGTATACATAGGATTGAATAATTACTGTTGAGGCCTAACTGATATAAGATAGCACACTTACACGGTGAACAACTATATGTAAAGCACATGATATTTTTATTATTTGAGGTTTGATAGGATACCCCACCGACGTGGTGAGATACCCACGACTGACGCGGCAGGATATCCGTGACCGGTACGGCGGCGAATTCGTACACCAGTACGGAGGCTTATCTGTAACCGTAAGTACATCCCAGGGATGTTGTGTGATATTTAACCCTACCGCCTAATGAAAAGGAGCTTGGGTCGTATTCTCAAGGAATATATTTTTACAACTGTCTAATTAGATGACGATCTTATCGGGGCTCGATGCTATATTGCTCGGGGATTACTTAAGTTGAAGATTTAAGTTTTTGCTTTAGGCCTGTTCAGTGTCATTCATGATAAATCAATAATAAAGTGAGACATGTAAAGTACCAGTAAAATTGAATACAAACTACCAGCTTTTAAACTGTTTTTCAAGCACTTGCATAGATACATCATGCATAGAATATCATGGAATATATGTGAGTCTTAATTTATATGTTCATTGTGTTTGTTCCCTATTAAGCTAGGATGTAACTCACCCTTTAGACTATACGTCGCAGGTCCACTGATAGCAGCAGCTGAGGCTTCGGGAGACGTGGATCCGAGAGATTCAGATTACGTACCTGGAGACGAGTTGGAGCCTCCACCTGAGAACTTCTTATAGGTGACTCTGCTGTGTACTTTGATAGAGAGTCAGTTTGTGAGCAGATTAATGCGGCTTGGTATGTCAGGCCTTTATTTTGTTGAAACAATGTAATTAAACTGGATTATTCTTTTGGCTGACCATTTGGGGTGATATAATTATCACCGATGGTTCGGGTCGGTTCTCTGTTCATGCAGTCGCATGAAAGTAGAACAATCTTTTGCATATGTTAGTTCGACATATTAACGTTTTCCGCTTTAATGAAATTATTTGCTTTATTTGTTAAATTGTGCTTGTTATACCAATGTTTCGTGCTAAGTTTTGGGACACGGTCTGGAGGATCGTGCTGATGGCACAGGTTTCGAGGTGCCGAAATCCGGGCTGTCACACGCACGATGTCATTAAAGAGAGACGCAATTTAAAGAGAGGTCGGAGCTATAAGCGGCCATTAATGAAAGTCATTAATGACGTTGTTCAGAGATTTTGTAAAGGCTCCATTAATTGATGCTCTTGGTTTATGGGAGAAGCAAAAGAGAAGAAAAAGGAAATCAGAGAAATCTCTGTAAAAAGATCTGCTAACAATCTCATGATTTTTTATTGAAGCAAGAGAGAAAAAGAAGATATGTCGTTCATGTTCTATTTTCTCTCTCATTTGGGACATTTGGGAGAGAGAAGAGTACTCTGGTATTTTCATGTTCACACTCTATTTTTGGAAACCTCGAAATTAGTGTCAATCCTTTTTACCTTAAACTTTTACATTGGGTATAATTGCTCAAAACTTTTCTCCCTTTTTTAAAATATCAAGTGTGCAACGCATGGCCATTTTCACTAGTCTTTGAAAAAATAATATGCTAAAGCAAAAGGGGAGGAAGAGTAGGGCTTTCATTGGGTCAGGTCGAATTGGGGCAATATTTTGGCTGCCCAATAAGAAAATTGCAAATGTGCGACCGACACCCAACCCAACTTAGGCCAACACGACACGAAAAGCAGATCTGACCCAACATGCTTGACTTAAGAACCCAACCAACTCAATTCCCTATTTTTATTCTTTTATATATATAAAATATCAAGTCGGGTTGGGTTGATCCGGCCTGAATTGGCAAATACCCGACCCAACCTGACAAGAGCTCTTGGTTGACTTGACCTTGAACCTCGGGTTGAATGTCTCATGCCAGACCCAACCCAAAAAGTTAAGTGTAGGAACCCAACCCAATGAAATATAGGGTTAGTGGGGTTGGTATCAGGTCAGCCCGACCCATTTACAGTTCTATTTATCTATTCAAATCATATGACAAATTTCGTCGAAATTCGAGTAAATTTCAATAACTACACCCCACACTCCACAATCTAATTTACACGATGCAAGCCAAAACACCTCATTTGCAACCGCTTTACTTAAAGTTAAAATAACTTTTTCTTCTTTTCTCCCAAGGGATTTTTGTTGAGAACCCTAAACCAGATCTCGAGCCCACGTTGTCAACGGGGATTTCAGCCCGCATCCGGCCCGGATGGGCCAGGTTTGGGCCTATTTTATATGTTTTTTTGCAAACATGTCGGAGGAGACTAATCCCAAATATAAATGGTTTCCAATTCGGGCTGTAATGTATAAAATAAATGGGCCGTAAAATTATCAGGTAAGTAAGCCCAGTTCGAACTCGGCCCGTTCACAATTACTAGGGGTTAGAGATGTAATTTCCCCTCTTTACCCTGTATAAGAGATAATTAGGGCTTTCCCTCAGCTTTAGTCGTCACTCTCTCCCAGATTTTGTTTCTAATTAGAGATCCCAAATTAGTTTTGACAAGTTAGGCCAAAATTTAACAAAAAAATAGGGTAGCGTTATTTACACCCGTTAAACTAAATTTGTGAAGAATGCACACAATACGACCATAAAAATTCGATGACTGTCTTAAATCAGATGATAGAGATGTTTTTCATCCTAATCTTCCTCACAATAATTCTTGAGTTCTGGCGCACCTATCAGACCGTCACATTTTGATTCCACGTGGCAAGTATACCCAAAAGTGACCGTTTGATAGGTATGCCCATGATCACGATCACTTTTGGGGATGTGTGCCATGTGGAAACACGATCTGACCGTCTAATAGATGCACCATGATCTCAAGATCTATTGTGTGGAAAATTGGGATGAAAAATGATCTCCATCGCCTGATTCAAGCCGATCTGATTTTTATGGTGGAAAATGGAAATGTGCGTGTTCTTCATAGGTTTAATGAGTATACATAATGCTACCCATATTTATATGAGTATCTTTGTTCGTACTTAATCCTGAAACCTACTACAACCCATTGACATCTTGAGATCAGACAATGCAGATTATTTTTTGGGCCAATCTTCCACACAATGTGGCACCCATTTCGAGGATCAGGTGTCACATAACTTGGAGAAAATCGATGAGGCACCACTCAAAAAATTTAGGCATGATCCAATACATATCCACCATTGAAATAAGGTGCTCAAATTCAATGCACCAAACCGTGTCGTCGTTATTCTGTCATTGGCCCATCAAATTGTAGACACCCATTTTCGGCCCGCCTAACTAAATTGACGTGAAATTCAAGTTATTTGGGGGCCCAAGACACATATTAACAAATTGGGGAAACTTGTAATGACATCACATGAAATCCTCCAAAGTTTAGAGGCAAAATCTCAATGTTCATGATTTTCTAGGTAAAATTATAGCACAAGAGGATCATTTACTCGCGCGTTTTAAAGTATCTATTTTTGTTTTGTGCGGGTTCTTACCTCCTGGATTTCTTATTTAGATTAGATAGGCGCGAGAGTGCTATAAATAAATAATATATATAATTTGTAAAAAATTAAATCTAATTTATCTTATGTCCGATGTAGAGTGTCGTCCACTGATCCAGCATCTCACTGACTGTAACAGCTTTACAAATAGATTTTTTTTTTTTTTTTTGATAAAGGATAGTTATTTCATTAAAGAAGTAAGAAACAATAATATCATCGATCTCTGGAAGGGCATCCTCCATCTTTAGAAATAGAGTTAATGGGGCTCACCTTGGGTCAAAAATAAAACCCCTCATCGTCCCTCTCTTTGTCCCTCTCTTTGGGCCACTTTTGGAGGGATCAAACTATATAAAAAGTTGTTTGGCCGATTGGCGATCTTGGATAAGTATAATTTTTGTACCGTGCGGCTCCCTAATGCTTCAAGTAAGTGGAGAGTAGTCTAGTTTGGCTTAAGAGCAAGAGAAAGGCAAGTCTCTGAAAATGTTTGTGTTAAAATAATGGGCTGCTACTAGCCCCCACCATAGTATTTCCTCGTAATAAGAGAAGAAAATCAAGCCTACCATCATACGGTCAGATTTTGATTCCACATGACACATATCTCAAAAATTAAACATGATCATGATGTAGATCAAATGTGATTCTTGGATCACTTTTCAGGATGTGCCATGTGAAACCAAAATCTGACCGTCTGATGCTATGCCCTTGATATCAACGATCCATTGTGTAGAAGATTGAAATGAAAATGATCTTGATCATCTGATTCAAATCAATTAATAACTTTCAGTCATGGTTAATGAGGGAGATTGACTGTTTCGTGGGATTGGACAAAAGAACCCACTTCTTGGGATTGAACCTTTGCCACAGTGGTGATACCCTCAAGCCGCGGTGACACAAGCCTGTAGCGTTGTGGTCAAAGGATCAAATCCCATACTTATTAAAAAAATAATAATATATATAGAGTTCTTATGGTCATTTTGCTCAAAATAAAGCTCATAGCAAAAAGGGTACCTCCATTCGCGCCCACCAAATCTCTGAAAGTGCCCACATTCTCACGGGAGAAAAGAATTAAGGGCTCTTTATTTGGTCGGAGACACAAATATGGGTGCCCCACCGTTTGTCTAGATGGGCACCCTCAAATAAAGCCTTGTTTATTTTTTTTTTTCCCATTTGAAATGTTGTCAAGAATGATAGAGAGTCAAGAACTTCGAACACCATTTTTCTTCGTTACTCTCCGACATCTCTCTGTCAACCCCTACGTTCCTCTGACGATTCTCTGTATATATTCTTCATCTCCAGCCTATGTATATCCTTCCTCTTCGGTTGCTCATCCGTGTCACCGATTAATTATCTTCTTCTCTCTTCTTTTCCTTCTTCTCCCGCTCATTCCTCTTCTCACTACAAAACAAAGGACTTTTGGGTACAGATATTGGAGAGGACCTTTTCAATGCCGTCTCCAATGCTATTATTGGAGAGACTTATTCAAAAACCATCTCCAGTGATATTATTGGAGATGGCTTTAGCCCTATATATAATAATATATTGAGACGGCCATGAACGTCTCCATCAGTTTCACTTTATTCATAACCTTTAGGCCTCGTTCATGTGTTTCCTGATTTTTCCTACAAAAGCTCATATTCTTGGACACTCAGATTCCTGATTTTTCCCATATGTGTTCTTAAGTTACTCAGATTCCTGACTTTTCTTATAAAAGATGAAAATCCTTTGTTTTTAAGTTTTTTTCAGAAAATCTTCAGAATCGATTCAATTGGTGGTTATGCTATGACTGTAGAAACGTGATCTAATCATTAGTTTATGTGCCGTTCTCGAATTTTTCTCAAAATTTATGGGCAACCAATAGAGATGGAGTTGAACATATTTGACGGAGCAAACTTTGTAGGTATTATATAATCTTTTTATAATTGGCGTCCACTAGCAAATTTGATGTGCGGAGAAAAAAGTAATATGCGTAATACTTCTCGTAGTAAAAAAATTAGAGAAAAGGGTCCGACACTCCTCATTTAAACCACCAAAATAGTGTTTAAATGATGTTGTACGATTAATGATTTAAAATGTGAGAGATTCATTCGGTCAAAGTGATAGATTATCCATCGAAGGGCAATGGGCCCAAAAATCACACATTTTAAAGATATTTGAACCGTTCGATGCTATACAATAACAACAACCGTTGTTACAAACTTTTAATAGTCGATTTTAAAGTTCACCAATCGAATGGCTCAATCCACGTAGGGAAGCTCAGTTTTCTCAACAAGCTCTTGTTGTTTTGGGATTCCATTTTGCTCTCTCTCTCTCTCTCTCTCTCTCTCTCTCTCCTCTTTCCACTACAAAATATGCCGTTTCTAGCCGGTAATAATTACATTTACCGGCGATTATTAGTGAACCGCCGGTAAAAATAATAAATCATTAATTGCACACACAATGTTGACCCCTTCTACATTATTGAAAGAAAGACATAGTATTTTAGCCACGCCATTTAATTTGAAGGCAATGATCTAAAGATCATTGATACAAAAGATTGGTTTCATGCCAACTTTTTATACCAAAGATCCTTAGATCATGGTCAAACAGCTTAGTTGGTGTTTCCACATAGCACAAACCGCCAAAATAGTCTTTCTTTTAAGTTGCGTGTTTGGGTCAACTTTGTGTGTGCAAGTAATGGCTTAAACGAGCTGATCATAATCAGGCCCTTGAACAGGACAACACCATTCAAGTTTCCTACAGCTCTAGAGTATATATCCATAAGATTTTGCGAAATCCACTCCGTACAGACATTAATTAAAATTCAAAATATAATTTGAATAATGTATAATTGACATACAATAGTGATTAACCATATGCAGATGCTTTTTGTCTCCCGATTTTGGATTCGCAGAGCTTTGACTGACTGCAGTCAATTTCCTAGCTGCTGGCTGAGGATTCTTTAATGGCCTTGACTGTGGCAACTGCTTCCATGAACCCTGTCTCGGAATTGGTGCTAGGTTCACTTCAGTAGGAAATTCATTGTTGTTGTTTAATTTCTTAGTCCGAGCTTGAAGTCCTGAATTTCCATCACCATTTGCTTCAGTTTTAAGATCATTAAACTCCATAGTGTCACTTCCTTCAGCACTCAATGAATCTGAATATTTTTTTATCCTTGACTATAGGCTGCTCCTGTCTTTCCCCACTGCGTTCAGCTGGCAAAGGAACAACGCGAAATGGCTCCTTAATTGTACGAGTGATTACGGAGAAAGCTTTACAAATTATTACAATTGCTGCAGATCAAATTTAGAATAACCAACTAAATAAGGTCACAGTTACATATATACTTAAAAACATTGAAATCTGTCAAGTTACAATCACAAAGTATATCAAAATGTGCAACTTCTAGCAGTTTGATATACAGAGGAAAATCACATTTATCAGAAAATTTGAACCAAAGCGCAGAATCTATGGTAAATAAACAAGTGTTTCCATGTAACATTGGAACAGAGATATTGGGGATCAATTTAAGAAGATGGTATAATAGTTTAAATTGAATACATAGTAAACTGAAATCTGTGTATTGATCCTGTGAGAGCCAAAGCATGTCACACAATGTGCTAGATATTTTTGGAAGAAACCTGTCAAGGGTCTTGATTGACCAACACTAACTACAAGGGTCTTATTTAAAGGAATTAAAAATCCTCATCATCTGTAATTGTAAAGTTTAACAAACTGTTTAATTAATCTACTATTGTGGACATTGACAAGCATGAGAACCCCATTCTATGCACGCTACTATACATAGAAAAGTGAGACAAATCGAATATTGGAAGAAGCTTGCAAACAGCAAAGTATATTTATCCTTTGTCACAAATTATCAATAATACAATAAAATAGATCCGAGATACTTAAATTACACTAGAAATACAATATTTTAACAATAGTGTTATTCCACTTCAATGCTTCATGTACTTGTGAACTAGTGGAACAATATATATTGCAAAGTGTGTGCCAAAATGAAAGCTACACAAATCCACAGAAACTTGCCAAAGGTTGCGACCATTACTTCATATTGTTTGTACTGTACTGTCAAAGTCTCCATATATTAATGCTGGAAAAGAAAGTCAGATTACAAGTAGAAAACAAGGGTAACCAATCTCAAGTGGTAAACATGGCTCCACGTTCAGCGTCTATTCTTGGAGGCACAAAGCTTGAATGGAAACATGTCTTACTGCAAGTTCTCTAGAACTTCCACGCACAGCATACACAATAGGAGGCTCAAAGCTTGAATCTACACAAAACCCAAATAAAAATTACAAAAATTCAGTTTCCATATCAAATTAAGTCTAATTTTTAATCCAAATTAAAATTTAGGCCTTACGAGGTCCAATTTGAACCTGATCCGGCCTGTTTGCAGCCTTGTCAGCATACCGTTTGTTATGAAATGACCAAAATACAGCAATCTGAAAATCTCGACCAATCCCTAATATATATAAAAAGTAAAAAGTAACTTAGATTTATCTAGATATGTGTTGTGTGCGGCGTGTATAGATGTTTACGAAGGCATGGAGAACAATCCAGATCAAATGATACGAGTGCCTACATCAGACCAAATCCTGTTTAGATGATGTCCTACTACTTGAGCAACTTAGATTTATCTAGATATGTGCCACGTGCGGCATGTATAATTTTGTTGACCCGTGTGCCACAGGTTGCCGATGGGTTCCACCCGCCATTGCCAACTCAAGTGTCTTGTTCATTAATTTAGCATAAAGTTATGTCTCATGCTTCTTCCAAGAGTAATCAGATGATACAGACTTCTAAAGAAGGAAAGAGATCTATTGGGGATAAGAGTAACCCTGAAGCAAAAGAAAGCATAGGGTATTCAACACCCTTTTTACACAGAAATCATGTTTCCAATATTTTTGTCTAGCATCTCACTGAATTCATATCCTTGTGATGAACTGTCAAAACAGAATCTAACAGCACCATCTGTAAAAGGAATCTAACAGCACCATCTATAATCAGATGCACCAAATCCTGCGCCATACAAACACAATGATTGGATAATCAAGGTAAATAATTTACAAAATTTCTCCCTTACTGGCATTAGTTATGCACTAACAATACATTTTCACATATCACTGGCATTAATTATGCCCTAACAAAACATTTTCTCAAACTTTCTCATGTGCTGGCATTAATTATGCCCTAACAATACATTTTCACCTGGGATTAATAGGGTGCCACAAGCTTCATAAGATCATCAAACCTATGAAGAGCCTTTTACCGTTTTACCATCAATTTTGTAAAAAAGCTGACTTCTATAGAGTCCATTATACTTTTTGAAACGAAACTTTTGACAAGACTCAAAGGCTAATAAGCTATTGATAAGCTTAAATCTTGTGCCACTAAGGCCTCGTTCGAATAGAGTTCCTGAGATAGGAAACCGAGCAGAACTCGGAAAGCAAGTCGTTTTTGCAGATTCGGAGGCTTTCCTGCGTTCGGCAATGGCGGTGGGCCCCATCAGAAAGCGATCGTTTTCTGAGTCTCTTGCAGCTTTGCATTTCCGACCAAAAAACTCCGAAAAGGTCAGAAACTAAGCTCTTGGGAGTATACTCCCCTCTGAAATATGTACCAAAGCAATTCTCTTCTCCTCTGCTCTGCAACGGCTACTTTGAAGAGACTCTGCGACGAGTACTTTGAAGAGGGCTTTATTCTAAGCCAATTGAAGGTGCTTAAAAGCATATGTATGCAGATTAGATGTTTGGTCTTCGTTCCTATCCAATTGCCTGACGACTCTGCTTTGGTTCCTGGCTTCATCTTGGCTGACGCGGCTTCTTCTTGGCTAAGCTACTCTCCATTACCAAAATGAACAGCAGAGCTGCAATTCGTGGGTGGCTTCAAGCATGGCGATTGTGGGTAAGATTGGCTTCTTGGCTTGAAGCATTCTGATGCCACCACAGTTGGTGAAGAGACAACACAAGCACTCCAAGAAAAGAGCCTCCTCACATGTCAATAATAGTAGATGGAACCTCATCTCGATGTGTATACAAGTCCAAGACAGATATAGGACTGCCAAAACATAGATAGCTATTGCAGCTATCTTCACCGGAAGAGGGATACAATTGCTATTTAAAGAGCCTTTTGTGGAGCATGAAAGTTCACCATCCAGCAAACCAAGCATCCAGGTTAGGAGCTTCATTTTATAATTCCTATTTATGTCCAGTAAAAAAAAAAATTTCACATGTCTTTTATTGAATTTGTTTTGCCAATTTTTAATTTTTTTCCATAACTAGTATACACTTCAGAAGTTAGCAGGATTTATATTGAATTCCTATTTATGTCATTTTCCATACTAGTCTTCATGTGTTTGATGGTCACATGAGGGAGATGGAGAAGAAGATGGGAGGTTTATGGCCATCTGATATATATATATATATATATATATATATATATATATATATATATATGGCCACTATCATGCCTTAGCAGAATATTTTCTGGGTTCATCCTAGACTATATGTCAGGTCTTTGTGAGCATAGAAAATCCTAGACTATATGTGTGGGTCGTGAGTAAAAGGACAAAATTTCCTTCCATAGAAAATCCTAGACTATGTCTGGGTCGTGAGCATAGAAAATCCTAGACTATATGTGTGGGTCGTGAGACTCCCTCGATTTTAATTTAGTAATTGTAAGTTCCATTTTATATCTCTGTTTATTGCATGTGGTTCACTGGTTTTTATGCTGCCCAAGTTTATTTCTGTCGAGGGTTGGGGAGGATCCATTTTTTATCCTTATTGATGGTATTATTGCATTTCAAAGCAAGGTTTCATGTGAAAATGACACTTCATTTTTCAAAATTGCATTGCCAAACTAGTTTGTAGGGCACACTTTGCTCAATCAATGTTTGGTTCATTTACTTCAATGGGCGATTCAGTACTCACAAAGTGAAATCCAATAGACTACATTTTGGACTCAAATGGCAACTTGTATTTCTTTGTTTTAATTGTGTATCATTCAATATAATTATATGATTATAAAGACTTGTTGGCATATGGAGGTGTCTTGTTGTTTTATAAATAAAGAATGTAAGGGTTTTCTAGGGTTCATATCTCGACACCTTATCTATGTTTTGACATTGACATGCACAATTGCATAGAAAGGTCTAAGAATCATATGATTCATATGTCTATCTCAATGTGGTTCAGTTCACCCATTACAAAATTCTATCATATGATTCATTAGTTTATCTCAGATTCCGGCTCGGTCCACCCATTATAAAATTAAAATATAATAATCGGACCCCCAAAGGTCACGTTTTTCTGTTGCCTTGTTTGAGGCGTATCCTCACCATAAACCAGTTGATTAAAGAGGGAGACAGTTGCCTAATATACATCTTGTGTGCCTTAAGCATGAGGAGAGTGCTGATAACCTCTTTGTTCATTTGCCTAAAAACTTTGGACTGTTTGTGTGAACATTGTACATAGGAAATTTGGGGTACTTAAACATCTCATTAGGTTGGTAAAGTGCGAGCTATTTTCGCAGTTGAAGAAAATAGCACATGCTTTGAGTCCCAATCGAACATGGGATCATGAGACACCCACATGACCAACTTTAAATATAAACGACTTTCTAGTATCATTCCTACTACCGAGGTGAGATTGGATGGGATCACTATTGACTTGTAGTACATGTTTTCTAACAGTAATGAGTAGTCGCAAGGCTAAGGGTAAAGGTGTCGCTACTTTAGAAGATAAAGGAAAAAATTTCATATGGGATGAAGATATGGACCTTTGCATATATAAGCGCCAGCTTGTGGAACAATTTCATATGGGCCGCAAAATGGCGAACGGTACTTGGTGTAAAAATGTATGGCCGGAATTGGCCTTGAAGTTGAGGTGTCACTCGTGTTTTGAGGATAAACTCGAAAAACTAACGAAGGAGAAGTGTTACAACCACCTAAGGATTTGTGAGGAACCGATACTGATCAAATGCACACACTCATAACCACTAGTGGATTTGGGTGGGACAACGATTCTATGATGGTCGTCGCAGAAGACGATATATGGAGAAATTTTATGAGTCGACCAGTAAGATGCATAAAACTCACAGTTTTTACATATTTTTTATATTTTAAAATGAGAGAAATTTAACATACCTAATTATTTGAGTAATTATATATTCTCAGGGGACCCAGCTAGTAACTACAAAATAGAAAGGTGTAAGACTATGGTCGCTGCATACCTCCTTTATGACAATAATGATCTACACTGGGCACGAGAATTCCACCCAAGACCCCATCATGAAGAGCCCGTCGTTGAATTGGGAGACTCTAACGATGATGGCTCGTACCATCCCCAATTTGAGGACCCCAAGCGTAGATGCCCACAATGCTAACTCTCCTTCACGGTGAAAGTGGTCCGACCAGGCCAAATGCATGCCGTCAAGTCGGGAGCGTTCTCTTTGATCGATGCAAGCGAAAAGGCAAACGGAAGTGAAGATGGGTTTTTGGAAGAGCTAAGAGGGTTTCGTTTTTCAATTGAGGGTCTTATAAATCAACGTGCAATCACAACAAACCCAATGGACTCATTCATGAAGGTCTTGGAAGAGATGAGGGAAATGAACTTAATAGACGATAATATCTTTTTTGATGTTACTATTAGAGTTACTGAAAGTTCGTCTCGCATCGCTGAGACATTATTGGCGCTTCAACACCGCCAACGTATTTGTTCATGTTGATCGGGAGGCGTGGCCTCCGCATCAATAGTCTTGTAATCGTAAATCGCCACCAAGTTATTAATAGTACTCATTTCTTTTCAGTTGCATGCAAGTTAGTCAATATATTAATAGTACTCCATCATTGTATGTAGGAATGACTCCCCCCATATCCGATGATGCAATCATAGGAATGCTTGCAATCGGTGCGCTTCTGGCAGCGACAGTTTATTACAAGAGGATACGTAAAGCGGAGAGGCAGAGACGTCATACCTCTATCCTCACTGGTCCCTTGTATATCGAAGAAACCACGAAGGCATCCCGATATTGCCTATGAGCTATTCCGCATGCGCAAAGAGACGCATTCCTAAGCTTGTGCAATGCCCTCGAGTTAGGGGATTGTTACATGATTCACGAAGAATGATGATCGAGAACAGTAGCAATATTTTGTATAGCGTCGCCCAAAATCGTAAAAATCGTAGTACAAGATAGATTCCAACGTTCAGGATCAACCATAAGTTTCTACTTCAATGTTGTGCTTGATGCAATTTTAAAGTTATATCCTGAGTTGGTTAAGCAAGCAACAAGTACCACGCCCCGTGAGATATTGAACAAGCCATGGGTCTATCCGTGGTTTAAGGACGCGGTAGGTGCCCTTGATGGTACACATGTAGATGTAACTGTTCCAAGGATAGACTCACAAAGATATCGCAATCGCCACCAATATACATCACAAAATGTGTTGTGTGTAGTGAGCTTCGACATGCTATTCCAGTATGTACTGTCAGGATGGGAGGGCTCTTCACCAGACTCGAAAGTCCTCGGAAGTGCGCTATCAAGAGGACAAAACAGATTGCATGTTCCGATGGGAAAGTACTATCTTGTCGATGGGGGATATTCGAACATGCGCGGGTTTCTCAGTCCTTATCGTGGCGTGCGATACCATCTTAAAGAATTTAACTCCTCGAACCCTCCAACGACTCCCCGAGAACTATTTAATAAACGACACGCATCACTACGAAATGTCGTAGAACGGACATTTGGGGTACTCAAACAACGCTTCCCAATTCTCAAAGTCCAAACGAGGGTTCCTATAGAACGCAGTAAGATAGTTGTTGCATGTTGTGTCCTACACAATTACGTAAGGACTTACGATCGCGAGGATCCATTCTTTACGAATGGACGAAGATCGAATCGTGCCACCTAGTGATACGTCGCGGAAGTAGAAGACCCAGACGCTTCATAGCACTCAAACTCCTCGCTAATCGTCTGGATGGATGAATGCTTTGCGTGATGATATAGCAAATAGAATGTGGGACGCACAATCTCATTGACTTCATACAATAAAATAATGTTCAATGGTATCATTTAACTGATGTCTCTTTTACTGACCAACTGTTTTTCAATGCATAAATTTCTGCTAACTATTTCATGTTGACACTAAACATGGGTAAATATATGTTCTCAGATGTAATGGATAGATACTATGTTGCTTTCATTGGTAGACCAGGTGTTTATCGAACATGGGAGGATTGCTCGCGAGAAGTAACTGGATTCTGGGGCCTATCATCGCCTCGTAACGTATGATGAAGCGATTAACGATTTGTAATGTTTACAAACACCGCTCAAAGAATCATCCCACCAACCAACATCGCCATGTAGTAGGAGACTCTATTGTGATATCCCAACCCCGGTCATGACACATGCGAAGCATTCACTTTCCCTGTGAATCGATCATTCCTGGGTAGTATTTAGAAGTCAAGAGAGTGTCTATGTACAATGTGTGTGTGGGTTCTTTTCACGACTTACTATTCTCTTAGTTGTAACTCTTTTGATTGTCTATATTTCAAAGGATGTAATGAATCTACAATTGAATATTAAATGAGATGCTTGTACATTATTTAAATATTTAAATTTTTTATATTACAACAAATTAAGATTTTAAATAATACAATAACAATGCTATAAATTTTGGCACTATCGGAACTCCTGCTCATCTCACTCACGACCGGTCTTCATCATCACGACATGCGCCTCAGGCTAGGCGAAGGATCAAGTAATAGACCTAGATCCTCCATATCTAAAGATGCATACATCCACAATCACAACATCATGCGTTCCACTTGCGCCTCCTGGACATCGCCAACAGTAAGGGCACCAGAAATTGACACCTTTCCAAAACCCATCCAACCCGCACTCACCAACTAGCCCGATCGCCTTTATCGGGCACCACATACGCCCATGCCTCTAAATATTCACCACCGTGCATTGCAAATACCCTAGTGCTTCTAAGTTCACTCGAGGATGATACGTGGCGATGGAGTTTGAGGATGAGGACCCCGATTGGATGCCTCCCATGCAAAGAACATCGCGATGATAGCTTTCTGGACGATGGGAGTAGCTCCCACATTCATACTGGTCACTACCTCCTACTCTTCCGACTGTGGAGGTGGCGTACGCAACCTCGTAGTCCTATTTGGAGTTATATGTCGCTTCGCACTTGTATTTGTTTTAATTTTGTAATTGGATCACTTTAAATGATATGCCAGTATGCTTTTGTTTGTTTTGGTCCATTTAGTCTTGTATCATAAAATCTGTTATATTACTATTACATAGTCTGTTATAAATCTGTTGCCAGAGTCTGTTATAAATCTGTTATAAAACTGATGCCAGAGTCTGTTATAAATCTGTTGCCAGAGTCTGTTATAAATCTGTTATAAAACTGATGCCAGAGGCTGTTATAAATCTGTTATAAATCTGTTTTGGTCAATTTAGTCTTGTATCATAAAATCTGTTATAAAACTGATGCCAGAGTCTGTTATAAATCTGTTGCCAGAGTCTGTTATAAATCTGTTATAAATCTGATGCCAGAGCCAGCTACCTTACTATTACAGATTTAGCATTGAAATAAGTCTTCTTGTTGTGGTCCATTTAGTCTTCTTGTTGTGGCCCATTTACTATTACAGATTTAGCATTAAAATAACAGATTTAGCAAAGCCAGCTACCTTACTATTACAGATTTAGCATTGAAATGAGTATTCTTGTTGTGGTCCATTTAGTCTTCTTGTTGTGGTCCATTTACTATTACAGATTTAGCATTAAAATAACAGATTTAGCAAAGCCAGCTACCTTACTATTACAGATTTAGCATTCAAATAAGTCTTCTTGTTGTGGTCCATTTAGTCTTCTTGTTGTGGTCCATTTACTATTACAGATTTAGAACAATGTATTTATAAATCTGTTATAAACTGCTTTTGGTCCATTTAGTCTTGTAGCATAGCCAGCTACCTTACTATTACAGATTTAGCATTCAAATAACAGATTTATAAATCTGTTATAAATCTGTTTTGGTCCATTTAGTCTTGTATCATAGTCAGCTACCTGAACACCAATATTAGTGAACCCTAGAAGAAGGATGGAAGAAGACCTTGAAAAGGTGAAGAAAAGTTCCCAAAGTAAAGAGCCTAAAAATAAAAATTGAATTTAGCATTCAAAAGTCTCGCCTAAAGTCTCCCTTATTCGAGGGTGTGAGGTTGGATTTGCTTGAAGTTCGCCAGTTGAAACTCTTTGCGGACTCGTCGTGGTTGAAATGGAGAGGAAGCCTTTGTCGCGAGGTTAACCATTGAAGTTAGTGCTTTCAGCGGTTGGCAGACAAGCTCTCGCTAGGTAGGTTTTTGTACTTCGCGAGGTTAAATTTCCACTGAAGGTTTCAATTGTCGCTAGGTTGAACTGGAGCAGGCGCGAGGTTAGATTTTGGTCGTCGCGCGGTTCCCGCGCTGTACAAGTCAACCTAGCGACGACTGCGCATTCCAACCTAGCGACGACTGTAATTGGATCAATCTAGCGACGACTGAAAAATCAACCCGATGACTCTGATCAACCTAGCGAAGCACAAATGCCAAGCAAAGCAAATGCACCTGAGCTTCAAAGCAAATGCAAACCGCGCGAAGCATAAAGATGTAGTTTGATGGAATGAATGCTGAGCTCGGATTTGGAATTTTCTTTGCAGTCTAATAAGAAAACAAGAAATAGGGCTTATGACTTGCTTGTCAAAATTGACCATGCTTGTGGAGATGAAGATCAAGTGCTTGGAATCATGGTGCGTATATTTTGTTTTAATGTACGATGAAGTGTTGGGTATATGGAGTCTATATGTTCGATGAAATGCCTAGCCGAATTGCTGTTTGTTAGTTTTTTGTTTTCAATTTGCATATTCATTTAGAGTGCACTAGTTGAGGAGATGGCTTATCTGTAAACAGTGAGTGGTTAGATGATTCTCTTTTTAATATATCCCTTTAACATCAACAGTGAAGTTAATTTGGAGGTGTGGGTGGAGTTATCTGTGACAGCTTTGTTGAACAGCCTCTCTTGTTTAGTAATGATATGAGGGATGAGAGCTATTGTTGCTGCAGGTCAGGATCTTTGGGCCAAATTTCCTTGTTGGGGTTAGTACGAGTGTACGACTAAGTGTTAAGTAGTGAAAATGTGTTAAGTAGTGAAAAATACCATTTTTCACCCCTAAACATGAGCCTTGAAAGACCCTTGAGAGGACTAAATAAGTGCTTTAATGTTCATATTGCAGCTAACCAAAAAGACAGGTCCAAATCCGAAAAGCATCCTAAAATGATCAAAAAGCTGACAACTCATGTCAAGCTTAAAGAGGGAGTGAAGAAATAGCCTCGAATGGTTAAAAAGGTCTTAAAAGAGCAAGCAAAGACCTGAAGAAGGAGAGGGATCCATTCGCAAAGAAGAATGCAAGCTAAAGCTCAATTCGTAAAGAACCTTGAACTTTGCGAAAAGAAGAAAGTTCTATTCGAAGTGATTCTGGAGCTGTAATGAACTACTCGAAAAGAACCATGTTCTGTTCGAATAGTTGAAATTTCCTTTTCGAATAGAAGATCTGGGGAGAAGTCCTTTGCGAAAAGACTTTCTGAAGCCAAATTGCTTTGCGAAAAGAACTTCTGGAGCCAAAATGCTTTGCGAAAAGGCCCTTAAACTCTGCGAAAAGGCCCTTAAACTCTGCGAAACGGCATTTTGGGGAATTACAGCTCGTTCAAAGGGTATTTTAGGAATCTGACGCAGCGCCCAATGCAATTAAAAGACAAGGAACATTCCGGAAGATTTAAGGCACGATTCGAAGGCATATTCTACCCCATGTGGGCGCTCAAAGTTTGAATTACTTGGCGGGAACTTCTAGAAGCTCAAACAGATTTTGAATTCCATATGAATTGATAGCGCTGATTGGTGAACGATCGAGCATTTTCATTGGCGACGCAGTCTGGATCCCGTGCTCAATCGCCATTGGGCAATCCAGATCTGAACACTTGATTGGTCAATTCATGTCTTGAGGATCAAGGGAAAGCTATAAATAGAGAAGACATTTGCCCAATTGTGCATCCAGATTTTGAGTTTTCATCTCTGCTTTCCTCCTTCCTACGATAGTCTATCTGCACTTTGTAATTTCTTCCTCTGCTTTTGCTTTTTGAGAGTTGCCGAGAGTGCTTTGTAACTCCAAACGGACATGCTTGTATCTTACTACTGCAGGTAAGTTCCAGATCTAATTGTAATTTGGTGAAGGGACCATATTGTTTTCGAATTTGTTTTGGGGTGGTAATGTGGTTTTATGTATTGCCCTATTACTTTAGATTGTTGGAGCCTTGAGTTAACCTAGTAAGACTAGATGTACGTGTTTTCATCTTACGATGCGTAATTCTTTTAATGAGTAGCAAATATAAAAGGTGGTTTTATGGATCCCCAAACTACTACAAAAGCCATACTATCAAAAGGGATTTACATCTCTCTTCATTGATTATCATAAAAGGCAGAGGACAAAATATAAGCAATATCGATTCCCTGGGATTGCAAAAATATTGGCAAAACAGAGTATCAGACGTTAAGATTGGCGAAGCAATTTGCCACTAAGTTTGTATCTGATGCATGTGAGAGACCTTCCTTAATTTTAAGAATCAGGTCTAGGACTTCAGGGATAAGTAATATGCAAGGAATCTGTGAGATCTTTGTTGCTTAGTGTCTAGCCTGCTGGGTATCATCTTTAATTCATAGCTGAATGAGGATTAAAAACAAAATTCTACTACGAAAAATGACTAGAGAATGTTAGTTTTCTATAAAAACGTTTTCTTTAATTCCATGAGAGTTTACCTTCAGGCCATTCAACATATAGTGGAACCCAAAGTCCTTATATGGAAAAATTAAAAAGCAGCCCTGTCAAAAAAAAAATTGAAAAAGCAGCCTCTTATGGAAAAACAAACTGAGTCCCGCTTGGGCCTTTGAAATGCATCACAAGTCCATGTCGTGGGCGATTGGCCATCCATCGATTATAGCGTAACTCTAAAAGCGATTTCGAAAGTACATTGACAAAATCATTATAAAAAACAACTGAAGTCTAATTAAAACTTAAAAGTCCCTAAAATAATTTTAGATTAGTTATTTATTCCTGTTTAATAGATTCAGCATATATTTTATAATGGCCTTCTTAATAGTGGTATCTAGTCCTTCCTTGAAGAACATTAATAACACAACAGGTCTCTTAGTTCCTCTTTGAAAGAAGGGTGTTTTCTTTTTGCTTGATGGCTTATTTCAATGACAGTTTTTTGAGGGATTTAATTAATGTCTTTCATTAATTAGGTGGCACGACAGCGTTTGTATAGTGCATTTCCCATTAGTCTCGCTAAGTCGCATCCATACACATAGATTCCATGAATACATACCAAACCATTTTAAGTTAAAAATGTACTTTTGTGGTTAACATTTAAAGTATATATATATATATATATAGCATTGAACCTGCCTCCTCAAGGTTTATAGTTGCTTTCGCGGGTATTGGGTTCCTCAATTTTTTCCAGAGCAAAGTCCTGGTACATGGATCCCGTCGTCCAATGGGACCCCATAAATCTTTAGGTTTCATCGTGAGAAAAAAATATATAACTGATGAGGTTGGTGGTAAGGGTGCATTGATCTTGATTTATTGAAAGCAGGAGGATAAGATGACTTATGTAAAAAAGATAGATTGATGGTCGATTATTCATTTGGGGTTATTCTGTGCAGGGATCGGAGAAGCATCTGATGACAGCGGCTGCAGTATGCAACAAAAGATAGGATTCCAAATCCTCGAACCAAAATTGATGCCTTTTATTGCTTCCCAAGTACTTAATGTGTTGTTGAATCAGATGAAAACTTTAGCTTGTTTTCAACATGTTTGTTATTTGTTGGACCAGATGTTATTTGTTCGAATCCAAGTTTGTATCCATTCTCCTACCATGATCATCCATCTTGTGCTTTCCACCAAAAATGAGATCATTACTACGATAATTCTCTATAATTTTGGCTTTTCTCGCTTTCTCAGATCAATCTCCCTCACCCAACCTTCGTTAATCCATGGATCAGGTGTGTTGGATATACTACAGATTAATTAATTATTTTTGGTATTAGATTCCATTGTACTTTTGCTATGGCTCTGGTGGGTTCCTTTAACCATGCCACTGCCTATGAAGAGAGCTGAAATTTGGGTAATTCTCAAAAGTAGGAGTTACCTTTGGGCAATTCTCAAAAGTAGGAGTTACCCTTGTATCTGTTTTTCATGGTGTAATGACTGCATCAGAGGCTGAAGCTCTAATGCTAATATGATTCCGGTGTGATTCATATCCAAGCATTTTGGTAGATATGAGGTGAACCTATTTTAAAGAGTTCGGTAGAAGTTAGAATAGATATAATTACATGGTTTGTGTTGTATCACTAACATTTTAAATATTACATTATTCTTATTGAATATTTGTATTCGTTACTGATTAGAGCAGTGATTTTCAGTTTCTCTAGGCTGGACCAAACAAGACTTAAGTGGTGTGCGTAGGGTCTCCATAAATGTAGATACCTTCACCAAATATTTCCACTATTTAAAATAAAAGAAAGTAAAAAATCCATCCCCTACATTATCATCTCACATCATAGAGATTTCCTAGCAGGTTGCAATTGGAAGCTGGTTAGTTGTAGATTTTTAATGGCATAATTGTATTTTAATCCTGTTAAATTTTATAACAGTAGTTATAGTTGTTCTCTTTTGACTTATAGTGTTAATTGATTAAAAAACGTTGATGCAAAAAAAAAATTGGACATCTATTTTATTTATGGATGTGCTTGAATATGAGATTAATAGCTTTTTTTCTTTATATAATTTTTTTTAAAGCATTAAAAAATTATATTAAAAAAAAGTATTACAAAAAGCATAAAAAATATTGCATTAAAAAAAAGCATAAAAAAAATATTATTTTAAAAAAATTTGCATAAAAAATTGTCGACGAAAATTTTTTATTAAAATTTTGCATAAAAACAACGCCTAAGCGATTTGTAAAAAAGGAGTGGTTTTATTTTACGACTACACAAGACAGTGGTTTATGAACGTCATAAACCCTTAGCTTGTATAGTAGTAAAAAAAAACCACCCCTTTTGTTACAATTGTTTAGACGATGATTTTTTGAAAAACCCTTGTCAAAGCGGTAGTTTTTGAAATAACCATTGTTTAAGGCAGTGGTTTTTTGGGCTTTTTCACGTACTGTACTTTCTTGAATCGTACAAGCGACTAATATAGTGTTAACTACTGAATGATAGGCGATCAAGTAGTATAATTGTAGGAATCTATTTTGCTCAATTGCACCAACGAAAGTGTTCAACTTCTCATGGATCGTGCATCGCCCAAAAATGACCTCCAAATATATACGGCACGATATCGGATGCTCTACCGTCGTTTCTACGGTCATACGATGTCCCTAAAGTAGATCGATTCTGTGATTTTCTGGATTAATTAAAAGAACACAGGAATCAGAGTTTGTCAGGAATCAGAGCTTTTCTGAGGCTTAAAAGAACACATCTGGGGAAAGCCAGGAATCTGAGTTTGCCAGGAATCTGAGTTTGCCAGGAAACAGAGTTGTCAGGAATCTGAGCTTTTCTGAGATAATTGGGGAAATACCCGAACATGGCCTAAGGAGAGTCGATCCCTTTTACATATTTATGCTTATCTAGATAAATGTTTAGTGTAAATTGATAACAAAATGAGAGTTTTTAATAAAACAAACAAATGAAAAAAAAAAAAGAGAGTAAGATTTCATCCAAAATTCAAAGAAAACTGTAAAAACTCAACATCAAAATAACATGAAAATCTACCAAATCTGACAATATATTACTTGAATTAGAGATATGAAACCCCAATTTTTGTATTTGGTCATTTACTTAACAAAACAGGAAAGAAAAAGTAATAAAAAATGAGTTTTTTGATAGATAGATCCAATGGTTATTGCCACAAATCCTGGGTAATCACGAAAATCAATAACACGAAACATACACAAAACCAAAACAGAAAAACGAAATTAGAAAAAATAAAGAAGCAAAACTTCACAACAAAAAAAACACTCAAAAGAACACCAAAATTTGCTCAAATTTAAGGGGAAAAAACAGAATCTCTACCTTCAGATCAAGGAGCTTTTCCCAACCAACAGGGACTTGGAGATCCATATCTAACTCCTTGGAACACCCACCAAGCAAATCTCTCGTGATCAAACCCTTGGCATTCCCATTACTAGCATCGCTCTTCAACTGCTCTTCCTTATATCCTCTCAACACCCAAACCAGAGAACTCACATCAGCGGCCATTGAAAGCAGCTGTCAATGCCCCCCATCAGAGCCTAAACTGTAACAAATCTAGCCCCTACCCATTTGGGGAAAAAGAGTTACTATTGAATTTGTGACCATCGACAAGTTGGGATCTGATGCATATAATATCCTCCCAGTATACAATGCCGCTAGAATCTGAGCTCAGATTTTAAGCTATTCCGACCAAATCGCTCGGACGACTGGTTGTCGTTTTCAGTGGGAAGCGACTCGGAATCCCACTTCCCAAGAAGAACTCTGGAACGCCAGATTCAGTCGGAAAAACTCACATTCTGAGTTCATTCTGAGTTTAAACTCAGATTCTGAGCTTTTCTTCTCTCTCGAATAGGACCTTACATGGAAAATGTCTCCAAAGTCGTATTCGCACCAATAGAGACGCGTTGAAGCCGTCCCTAAAAGATCGCAAGGTCCCAAAGGCCAGCTTGCAAAGTTATATCTCAAAAACAGGCACCAACAAAAAAATCCCAGCATCAGATTTTATTTCTCACACGCGACCTCACGACCTCCGGAATCGAGCGCCACCACCCGACCTCCGAAATCGAACGCGACCTCCAAACTAAGGATCGATTGAAGCAAATGTATATACAAATTCAGGTGAATTTCTCTTGATTTCTAATCAATGAAAGGAAATGTACATTAGCCGCAGATTCACTAACAGCTTCCCGTTCTCGCAATTTCAATCGACTCCCTATATTTTTTACATTTCTGAAGCCGTTATAGATCGAATCTCGCGATTGGTTTGCTGAAGATTTGTGAAACTTTAGGTTTTGGATTTTAAGATTAAACTTGGTTTTGGTTTTGGTTTTGGATTTGATGATTTGATGATTTGAAGATTGAACTTTTAGGTTTTGGATCTGAAGCGGTTGAACTTTATAGAGACCTATCTAGATTTGAAGATCTGTTAGTTTTGAGGAGGAATTTTAGATTCAATCTATCTGGATTCGATAGATTTGGAGATATTTCATCGAATCGAGGTTTCTTGATCAAGATTTGAATTAGGATGCTAGAGAATCTGCAGAGCTAGGGGTTTGAGATTCTAAAAAGTCCTCTAGCTTTGGTTAATCAGGTTTTGGATATGCTTGAAATGATGGAGGAGCCTGATGTCTGTGTTGTGCTTCATAGATTAAAATATTAGTTGCTGCCATAATCCAAAGCTTGGTTGGTGGAGTCGTGGAGAGCGTTTACTATCTTGTGAAACAAATCCTTAGTCAACAAACTGCTCATTTCTTCAATCGACCAGCTTATCTTATGCAGCTTCTATGGATTTGCGAAGGTCTGTTTGTCAGAACTTACTAAATTTTGTAATTTGTGGTTGGGTAATTTTCTTCTGTTCTTAGTTCTCATTGAGCTCATTTTTGTTATTTGGATTTCTTGTTTGTTGTTTTTCACCGAACTGAATTTCTTGTTTATTGCATGATGATGCTTCTAATGATTTAAGTGTCTATTGGGATTCCCTTAATTTTCCTTCTCACATTATTTTATAATGATGCCTAAATGTTCATCTAAGACAGTTTACTCTTCCAGGCATAGGTGGACTGGTAGATATGAAGCTCATCTCTAGGACAATAGCTGCAAGAAGGAAGGTCAGACAGAAAATGAAAGCAAGGTTAGTAAAGAAACAAAGAACCCTATCTTTAGTATTTATATGAAACTACTCTTCTTCATGGCTCTGCATCTATTTTTTAACTTACTTTTGGTTGTTTTGCTGACTGTTATCTTGTCTTGCCTATGCATGTTCATACTTGTGGGAGAATAATGACCAAATCAAATCTATTTAATTTATTTGGGTAATCATTTTTAACTGAATCATGAAGTTTTTGAAATTTTCTCTAGCCACCTTATTCAAAATTATGTTTGTTTTCTCCTTAGCATTGCCATTTTTTTATGATCTTAGGAGGTTATGGTATGGAAGAGAAAGTTGCAAGAGCTTACAATTTAGCGAGTATTGGGGACCCACAACTTATATCAGCTTACCGGTAACAATGCATCGAGTGTTTCAAATCACAAGATGAAGATGAGACCTAGCACCAAATTAGCAGTTCCATTTATTGAGCCACTTCCATTATCTGAATGGCCAATTATTTGCTTTACAATACATAGTGCTTCATATAAGAATATGGGATTCTTTGAGCTATGTGGAGTTTATATTTATCCTTGGTAGCAAGGATTGTACTTGTGAATGCCATTTTGTTTTAGTATAAACCAATGCTAAGGTATTATTTTGGCATAATAATTTTTTTATGTAGATAAAATCAGATAAAACATTTTAGGATGGTTTAAATGAAGCCCTGACACCATCCCTTTCTCGAGATCGAGATAATTCTGTAGAGTTATGTTTGCAGTTCATATAGATTCTAGGCTTTTGTTCTTTTATATTTTAGTTTTTGGCAAGCAATTTTCATTGCCGGTAGTTTCAAAAACTGCTGGGGAAGTGTTTATCAGCCGGTGAAAGGCCCCTGATTTGTAGTGCGTGCTTTTATGGAGTGTAATGGATACTGTCAAACTAGCACAGTAAAATGGTCCTCTCATATATGGAGTGTACCACTAGGGCAATCAATGGATTGGTTGGCCGGTTACCCAACCCACCCAACCTGGTTTTTTCACCGGGTTGGGAACATAAACTTGATCATCAGGTCCGGTCTACTTGGGGATGAAGCATCCATCCCTATCCTATATTCTATAGTTAAATATAAAGGTTTACAGGATTTTGAACCGGAACCAGACTGGTTTTTTGGGCGGGAGACGCTGACTCGGGTTGAGGGGCCATGGGGTCAGGCATACCTATATTTTTGGCCTGACCAATTGACAGCCCTACGGATCCCTAGCAGCTTTGATATATTATCCAGCTGGCACTTGAAATTGTCCATACAGTTCATTGTTTAGATGGTTAACTATATTGTTCCATCATGTATAATGTTGGTATGGTCTTGGCCTAACAATATTTTTTCTCAAAGCCTAAGGAGATTAGTGATTCCTTAGAGCATGGTTGTAACGTACGATCACATAGCACATGACACAGAATCTCGGATCCTAATGCATGGTTCATGTCGTGAGTTCCAACCAAAGTCCCATTTCTCTCTCTCTCTCTCTCTCTCTCTCTATATATATATATATATATATATATATATAATCCATTCTCTTGTCCAGCGGTGATCATGCACTTAAATGTCAAATCACATATCATGACGTGGTGACGAGTTACCCCCATCCTATAAAGATTCACTTACTACCCCTGGGTTTTAAGACCAAAAAAATTACTTTTTCCCCTCAAATCACAGATCAAAGCTCCTTATCCCCCCAACTGATCAATATGGTGCATTGAAATTTTGCACATTTGACTAAATATTCAATGGTAGATAGATACCCTTTTTAATTTTTTTGATGATACCAAATTGAGCTTGACCAAATATTTGTTGTGGAACCGATTCAAACATATAGGTGACCTATGTGTCCATATGTATACCCACGAGTTTTATGCTTATTGACTAATTTTACGCCTTTAAAATATTTATGGTGCCACTGGACGTGGAACCGATTAAAACATATAGGTGACTAATGTGTCCCTATGCATACCCACGAGTTTTATGCTTATTCACTAATATTACACTTTTAATATTAGTGAGATTATTTAAACACCGAACTGGTGTTTAATTATTGGTCAGAATCGCTCTCCCTCCAAAGTGAATCTCAGAAGCCCCTCCATCATCTTTACTTTTAGGACTGATAGCAACTGTTAATTTAAAAGTCTTACACCATCAGTCATTTTTAAGGTTGCTTGATGAGATAGGATTGGACATGGGGCTGGAAATATCCATTTATCAGGTATGGGCTTTCACATATTTCAATCCCCATATTTAGCCTCACCCAACTTTCCAAGGCAGGCAAGCATTAGTTCTTGTAAAAGTTTGTGTTCAAGTTTTCCTTCTTGGTGTAGTTGAATGTCTTTGTGATTCAGCTGAGAAGTGGCCAAGGTGAAAGATGAGCGTGAGTGGTAGATAAATGAAGCTACAAAAGCATTGTCAACAATGGGTATGCTGAAGCATAGCTTATGAAATAATTATGCGTAGACAATGGTTTTTGCCTTGATGCGTAGGATAGCTTATGCAGCAATGAAATCTTTTGCCAGGAAGCAGATTCCTCTTTATTGGTCTGCACTTGTGGCTATGACTTCCATTCCTTTGTTTGAGTTATTTCCATCAAGCAGGTCTTGGCATGTATAATCCTATTACAGTTGTTTAGCACAAAGAAGGCATTGAGGAAAAACTTTTAACGAAGCAAGTCCTAGCATGTGTAATTTTGTCAGTTTGAGGTGAGTTTCAACTGATGAGTTTCTTCAATCAAGGTTATTGCATGTATGACTAATATTTGCCTTTTCTCAGAGTTACAAACTTTTAAAGAAGCAGCAAGAATAACTCACTCTTCTGCCCTATAGCTTCTAAGGTAAGAGAGATTTAGAGAGGTCCTTGAGTTAATTTTTATCTTTATATATCTTTGGAGTTCGATATGATTGAAATTAAGAATCAAGTGCAAGATTGATTCTTTAGCACAAATATGGCACAAAATTACCCTAGTGATTGGTGCTCCTTTTGGCTCAATTCCCAGACTTATCCTAGTTAATTTTTCTTTGCATTAGTTGGTCAGATTTGAATGCCTTTGATATGTTTGTCTTACCTATGTCCATTTTGTGGAGTTCCATTTGTTGAATACAATATGAATATATTAGCTGATTTGGTTATGTGCATGCTATTAATATTGATTTCTTGTTGTGTATTTCAATATGAAATGTCAACCCGAGTGCCAGTAATCACATTCGGATCAATCCCACTCCGACAACCTCAATAAATGTGTAGAGAGCCTTTGGACTTTGTAGCCTGGAAGGACAAGAATTGGCTGAGTGCAGGAAGCTAATCAACACTGCTTTTTACATTGAAAAGTTGAAGGTTTCTACCCACCGCTACTAATAATTTTTATTTTATGCTAAAACTAGTGTAGATTTAGCCAGAAATTTTACGTTCCTAAAATAATAATCACCAAACATTGATTATGAAAAATGTTTATGCACGACATTGAGACATGTGCATTTCAAACTTCACAGTTTCTAGAATATTCTATAACCATAAGTATTTGGTTATTTTGTGGCAGACTGGCAGTGTTATAGCTGCTACAAATAAATGAAATCTGGTTTACCTCAACACACGGACCCAACTTGAACGCCATGAGAACTCGATCCGCCGACAAGAGAACAACAAGCTCCAAGTTGAGAATAGCATCAATTTTTTTTCCTTCCCATGACTCTCTGCTTTTAGATCCAATTTTCTCCATCATAATAGATGATAGCTACTCAAAATAGGTGGGACCTACAATGAAAGTAATCACTTCCCCCACTCCCCCCAGAACTTTTGTTATAATTGTGTCTTAATTTAACTGTTGCCTTCCTCTATGTATTTTTTACTGCTTGGTCACTAAGACACGATTTTCCATTGATATTTTTTTTTTGGTCCCATTATAATTTTATAGGATGGAAATATTGTAAGCAAGGGGGTACGAACTGACCAAAATGATTTGGAATTGGAGAATGTTGAGTCATTAAATCAATCAAGCCAATTGCTTATCGCAATTGACCATGTTGATGAGGAATTAGATTCCAGCCAGACAGAGCACAGCCCAAAGATAAATTTTGTTCAGGTAATTGTTTTTCACTCTGACCCAATCAACTCAAAATTAATTTCTGGTAAAATTGATCTAAGCTTGAGTTTGGTTCCTGTTTCATCTTTCTAGGATGGTGATATTGAGAGCATGGAGGAGCCAACTAATCAAAGTGATCTGAAATTGGAGAAAGATGGGTCCGTAAATTAGAATTGTTCTCTTTGTTCTACTGAATTAGTTGTTATGGCGGTGAGGCCTCGCTGTATATTTGTGAATACTATTGAATCTTTTTTGCTTTTAAAGTTTGCATTTTACTAGAGTAGCATAGGTAGTTGATAATTTTTATACAATTAGTACTATTATTAGATATGTTTTCAGCATTTTTCTTGTGTGATTTTGGCCCATGCACATATTTATGGTTTAGGGTTATATAAAAAGCTTAGCCCAAAAGGAATCCAGCGGTGTCCAATCTGATTTTGAATCTAGGCCAAGTTCAAGCCTAATTTTCAAAGTCAAAAATAATTAGACCCATTAAAAGCCTGGCCCGGCCTCTTGATAACCTTAGGATTGATTGAGTTGGTTCAAACTCTACTCTACAGAATTAGAGCTACTATGTGACCCGCTCATCAAAGTTGGCGTACAGGTCGTCTAAATATGTTTACATTGGGGTCTTATTGGGACAAATCGGGTTTAGGCCAGGCCTCAAATGGGCCAAATTTTAATGAGACTCTGGATGCTAGCTCATACCTGCACAGCTTGACCGATTACTAATCCCGTCTGGCCGGTCATATTTTGTATTCAGGCCTACCTACATCAGCTCATACTCGATCCATTTTGGGCTGGGCCGAGTAGGTCCACAACCCGACCAACAATTTTGATACAATTTATATAATAATGTCCGTATTAAAATAATGGGCTGCTACTAATTAAACCCTCACGAAATACTCAATGTCCTTTAATCATAAGGATAAATAAATAAATAAATAAAAGAATGAAATACTCAATTTTCTGGTAACTCCTAGAAGAAAAGCGAGCATACCATCATAAGCCGTGGCGAGCCGCAGCCGTAGCCGCGTTGACTGATGGGGGGCCACGGAATCCCCTATTGTTATTTTTTTCTTTTTTAAAGGTCCTTTAAGGGCCAATAACTTACGGCCTTGAGACCCACAGGCCTTTGAGAGGGACCCCAAATACAATCTCTCTTCTACTCTCCAAGAATCCCCAACAGCCATCGTACTCTCTCTCTCTCTCTCTCTCTTCTTTGTCTCTCTTCCCAGCCCTATCTCTTTGTCTCTCATTCCCTCTCTCTCTCCACGGCTAGCTAATCTCTCTTGTGAGATTGTAGGCTCCAGACTCTAATTTTTTTTTCTTTCTATAATTTATTTACGAGATAATGGCTCATGATTGACATTTACACACCAAATGGTGTTTTAAATGATCATACACTATTAAATTGTTACTTTTTATCTCACACCATTGAAGTGTGATTTATCCATGGTCAATCTAAATTGCCCAAGTGGCAATCCATCATTGGAACATGTCCCGGCCAAAGGATCATGCTTATAAGTGAATGTAAACTATCCGAATGGGGAATTTTAATATCAACCATCAAATTAAGAACAATTATTTGTAACGACCCTAAAAATTTAAAATTTAAAATTGAATTGGTGGTGTTAGATTTATTTTGCACAGAGCGTGGTGTTAGTGCTCTATACCAGAACCTATCCTAGTTGAAAAATTACACATTTTGATTTTTCAAAAAGGTTTTATATTTAAAATTATCCTTATTTGACACAAGTTGTGTGATGGCCTAGTGGTTGAAAGACTTTGCTTATAAACAAGAGGTCTAAAGATCAAATCTTATTACGGGAGTGCGACCGCTTAACACCGAATTAATGCCCATATATTATAAATAAAAAAGCTAAACCCTAGCCGTCACTCCTTCTTCCACAAGAACCACCGTGGTATTTTTCTATCCTCAAATCGAGGTAAAGGCGGCGTAATCGTGGACGGAATATCGTGTGGACGCCGATCTCTACCGCCCTAACTACCATTGATCCGCCGATCACGCTTCAAGAGGTGGGTACCCATCCATCCATCTCATTCTTCTCAGATCCCGTCGCGTAGGATACGATTTGGTTGCATATCGGCGGGCTATAAAATAAATCATAATTTTGTTTCTAAATAATTTTGCTTTAGAATTAAATAAATAGCTAAATTCGATTCTGATTTAATTTGATGAAAATCAATCGATCGCATCGTTGAATTAAATATAAAGCCCCTTTATACTAATCGGTCCGTGTAATAATCTCGCTACATCTTCGGTTTTACTTTTCTTTTATTTTTCACTCTTATTATTTTATTTTGTGTCTGCATCAAAATCGAGGCCGAAGGAGGGGGTTTCGCTTTGTGCAGATAAACGATCTCCCGTGCATCCATATATAAGGCATGACCGATTCCCTGTTGTACCTAACAAACAAAAGTCGTTGGTTATAATTCCTTAAACCAAAAGGAATTATACTTGCAGCCAGCATCACATTAATCGTGCACTACTTTCCCTTGAACGAGCAACTCATTGGCCGTGCACTACTTTCCATTGAAGGAGCACATCACACTAAATGTCAGTGTATTAGCAATGATTACATATACTATTTTAAAATTATATAAATTATTATATTATTATATTAGATTGTATCATATTCCAGGGACTCCTTTTGGCTTATAATATTAAATAAATATCAAATATGCCAAGTAGCTTATAAATATATATATATATATATATATATATATATATATATATATATATATATATATATATATATATATATATATTACATTCTTATAAAACCAATTGTTATATTAATATAATAATATGACAGTTATGGATTGTACAATGTTAATATATTAAAGTATTGCCAAATTTTTTTACTTGTGCAACTATTATTATATATATATATATATTATTACTATACTTAGTATTAAATTATTTTATTAATATAAAATTACCCTATAATACACAAGTATGGTAGAACTCAACTTCAGATTCGATCCATCAATCATGAATAGAATCGATTCACTGCGTCCCTTAAATTCTTTAATGTTTTAGATAAATCGATTCCACTTTCGATCGATCGACGTTATACAGAATCGGGTTTTTGTGTATGTTAAATCCCTTTAAACTTGATCGATTGATACCAAAAAAAAAAAAAAAAAAAAAAAATAATAATAATAATAAAATTGATCGATCGATCTGTACTTAAATTAAATAGTTTATATAACACAATTAAGGCTGAGTGATCGATTCCAAAAATAATCAATCGAGCCTCGTCTGAACAGACGACCTTAAAAACACTATAAACTCCACATTTGCACGACCAAAAAGAAAAACTTAGTGCACTTTAATCACTTGCACTTTTCAATCAATGGTCGTGATGCACTTCACTTTAAATTATACTGTCATTTTATTTAAGCATTTAATTATAGTACACTATATATGTATCATTCTATCGCTTCGATGCGACCTCTTCGATAACACGAAATGTTAGAACTTCGACACCTCGTGAAAAATTGAACTCTGACCTTCGAATTATCGAAAATACATAATTACGTCCCTACTCTATATTTACTGGTGTGTTATGTAAATAAATATAACAATAATCTAAATGAAAACCTTTTGTGCGTGTGATAATTCTGTACCTCTACTTTGATCATGATATGAGTTAAGGTCATGTTAGGTCAGATGACGCGAGAGTGTATGAGATCATGCCTATGCTTGGGCGTGATAATTCACCGAGATGGTATCGAAGTAGGGAGTACATTGTATTCACATGCCTTACAACTCATGATGGTATGAGATACCATGACGAGTAGGGTGAGTGCGAATTCAGTGTAACCTCGTATACGGTGACATACACGGTGACCCTATCACCCCGAGTTCTAATATGATAGGATAAGATATGAGTTGATAAGATAAAATGCGAGTCAGTATGATAAGATATGTTACGATAATAAAATACCGCTATATAGGCCAGCAAAAGATTAACAACTTAAGTCTCTGTACGTGCCGTTCTTTGCGTAGCCAATGTAAGGGCAACAACGTCTTTCAGTCAAGACGGATGTCTCTGAGAGACATTATGAGTTATGAGTCGTCGGCCGCCCCTATGACTGAATAGGGTGTATGATATGATATGATATGGAGGGCGTTATGATATGGTGGTATAATACTATGGTGACCCTCACATGGTAGCTCGAGCAGCGACTCTGGCACAGGTCGTTTAGGATTTTATGAGTATGTTAGTTACGCTCATGCGATGTACAGACGTATGTGCGAGAATAATAAGATACGGTATGATATGAGGTATGATATGATATGAGATATGGTAAGGCACGCTAGGATGTAAGTGTCTAGATCATGATCTCGCATTAAAGATTAGGATATGAGCTTACGATATGCACTTGATTTCATTATTCTGTTCTGATTCCTTTGATATACTATGTTATCACTCACTTGATGCACCCACAATGCACCTGAGTAGTATGGGGTGGATTGGTGGTGTATCCACTGAGTTTGCGTGACTGAGTAAACTCATCCAACAATAAATTAACAGGTGCAGGTGACTATACTGACGGTGTGGACGTGGGTTTCTCTGATTCGATTGGTGCTGAGAACGTCGACCCAGTGGACGTTGATTATCAAGGGCCTTTGGAGGGTGACGTTGCCGATTATCAGGAGGACTACAGTGTTGATTTTGATCCGAGCGTCGGATACTGATTTTATAGACTCGGTATTGGATTTTGTCTTATGTTATTACCACTAACTCTATGATTTTATTTTATCGGATTTGTCTTCGACTTGACTTACATATTATTTTTGAATTCATGGTATCCTTTCGCATTTTATTAGAATTATCTAATATTTATGAGTGCTTTATACTCCACTGTTATATTATAAGTTGACTTTCACGAATTACGTGGAATCGGATATGCGTGAGAACTCTGATTAAGTGTATGTCCGCTTAGCATATCTAGGATATGTGCGGGTCATAACTCGGAATTCTAGGCCCTCGAGATGGGGTAGAATTTCGGGTCGTGACATTATTGGTATAAGAGTGTGCGCATATTGGATGGTTCGAATCACCCCAAAAGTGTGATTTTTGGACCCATAGCCCTTCAACTGATGATGACCTTGACGGTATGCATTTCCAAGATCATAAGCCAGTAGATGGTGTAAGATCGTTTAAACACCATTTGGTGTTTAAATGACGGTCAACAGTAAGTCCCTTTTATTTATTTGAATGATTGAATCTTATGGTAATGGTAAAAGCTTTAATTTCTATAATCTTTCTTAAAATTTTAAATTTTATTAATATCTGATGACTATAGGAACCCCATCAGAAAAATCCTGACTCCGCCACGGGAGATGAGGAGGTAGAACGATTCTAATGGCTTTTCTTTTTCCTTCTTTTTTCTCAAAAGACACATCGCCTCCAAATCAAAATATTTAGATTTCAAATAACGTCTGAGAGGTGTTATTTGAAATCTCTTTGTTCTATTTCTTGTATTTGCAAATTACTTAGATTTGATAAATCCAAATCCATGTTTTGAATAACGTTACAGAGTATTCGAAACCCAACCACCAAATCCAAATTCATCCCGTCAAATGACGGTTCCTAAACGCAGCCTAAAATCCTTTTGCTTTTGAAGTTTGCGTTTTACTAGAGTGGCATAGGTAGTTGATAGTATTTATACAATTAGTACTGATATTAGATATGTTTTCAGCGTTCTTCTTCTATGATTTTGGCGCATGCACATACTTAGGTCATGGTCGAATACAATTCTTGAGAGAGGAAGCCGAGTTGCTACTTTCTGACCACTTTCCTAGTTGTTCATCCGTTCGGTAATGGTGCTGGGACCCACAAGGAAAAGGACGGTTCCTGAGTTTCAGCCGATTTGCTATTTTCAAGCAAAAAAACTAAGGAAAGGCCAAAATATGAGTTTAAAGTGAGTATACTCTTTTACTATTGCCACAACATATAAAAACCAACAAATATGTCCTCCAACGGCTACTTCTGTTATAGCTTATCTTCTGATCTTGAAAGGGGCAGTTTCTGAATAACTCTATTTGTAAAAGTTTGGTTGTCCTCAGAAATTGCGGTGAGTTTTAATCTATTATTTTCTCTTCGAGTTTTTTGCTAATTATTGATAATTTTGGATATAGGTTAGCTTGGGATTTGATGTTTGAAGGTAATAGAGCTGAGAAAATTAATTTGTTTAGGATTTTTGTATAGTGTTTTCTACATCTATATTAATACATATATATTTGATTTATTTTCTTTGTTCCGAGTTAGAACTCTTGCTTTTAGATTTTACTTTCTCTTCAGCTATATATGGGGTTGGAGCTTTGGACATTTGGGTTTGGTAAATTTTGTTCATTAATATATAGGTTTGGAGTTAAGTTGGTTTGAGAATTGTGATATATATATATATATATATATATATATATATATATATATATATATAGGGAGCCGGTTAGGTCCTCTAATGGAGGACGGTCACCGTCCTCCAAGATACACATGGAGCACAAGTGGATGGTATAGATCAATATTAAAAAAATAAATTTCGAAAAAAACTTTTAAAACTCACAAGTCAAAGTTTGACGGTTTTCATTGGTCCACATTTCACGGTTCAAAAAACACGTGGTAGAGATGAATTTTCAAAAAAAAAATTCAAAGATGATCTAAGCAATACACCCGAGCTCCACGTGGCATCGAAATAATATTTTGGGTGCCACGTGGAAGCTTGGAGGACGGTGACCGTCCGCCCATGAAGGACGGACACCTTTTCCATATATATATATATAGTTTATTTATGGTAGGGAGTTGAAACTATACTGGTGTTTTAAATTATTTTTGTTGGATTTTGTTGCTTATTTTGGACATGGATTATTGAATTGGCTTGATTAGGGGTTATTTTTTGTCTTTGCTTTCTTTTACTTAAAATTTTTTGAAAGTTTGACTGGTTGGTTAATTATTTATTTATCTGCAAGATGTTTTTATTTTGTTGAAATTACAATGTTAGTTAGAATTTTATTTTTCTCTTTTTGGTGGTTTGGAGTTGAATCTTATGTTAAATTTAGGAAAATTGGATTTTGTATAGTTGTTGTATGTCAAGGCATTTCTTTTGTTGTTTTTTGGGTTGTTAATCAATAAAAAGAAAAGCTTAGACCGATACATTTCTTTTGGGTTGTTTCTTGAGTTTTTTTGCCCCAAACCAATACATATCTTTTGTATCGTCTGATTTATTGAATGTATCAGTAATACATTGGTGAAAAAATTGATCAATGTAATGATCATATAAGCCAATACTTTTAAATTATCGAAATTATCGGCCGATAATTTCGATAATTTGAAAAATTAGTGTATTTGGCAATCCAAAATTATCGTCTGATTATTTAAAATTAGCGAATCATAGTATGTATTTTTCTTTTTCGTACAAGCGACTTGATAGAGTTATTATGATAGACGATCGAGTAGTATAACTGTACAAATCAATTATGCACAATTGCACCGACGAATGTGTTCAATCTTGCATGAATCGTGCATCGGCTAGAGATAACCTTCGAATATATACCGCTCGATATCAAATGCACCACGGTCATTCCTATAGTCGTACGATGTGTAGCGACCCGAAATCTCACAAAGGTTGATTATAAGATCTTAGGTCGTACCTTCGTATCGTGATCCATAAAAATATAATGAGACAATAAAGTTCCTTAAACAGTAAAAGATGAAAATTTAAAAAGCATTAATGCGCTGTAAATAAAACCTACGACCATTTTCTTATTCCAATAATAAAGTCCAACATGATTAAAGCTTAAACAGTCTTAATAAAATACTAACTAAAAACTAATAATAACTAGAAAGGAAAAATAGATAATTAGGCCACGAAGCCTTCACCGCCATCCACTTCAGATTCCTGAGCACCACGTGCAGTCTTATCACCATAGACCCATACGTCGTCCTCGACTACACCTGTCTCATCTGGCCACCTATATCGATAAGGAGTGTAAGTTTATACTTGTATGGATCAGACATGCAATCCATTGAAGTATAAGATATCAATCATTACAATATGAACATTTCTATATTTCATGAGTGTGTGCTTGTAGCATGCATAATCACAATAAACTGAAATGAACTAAATATAACATAGATATCAATGTGGCATGAGTTTGTCCTTTCTTTTAAGTTCATCTTACTTATCATTTAATGCACGTTAGACTCCATCTCGCTCAAGACATTATGCTTAATCATGTCTATTACTTATTTAGTTAGACTCTGTTCTCACGACGTTGGGTCTAATCAATCATATCATTTATTGCACGTTAAACTCTGTTTCGCTCAAGACGTTGAGTTTAATCATGCTCATCACATTCTTGTTTAGCTAGACTCCGTCATGTACGAAATGTTGAATCTAATACCTTCTTAGACTCTATCATGTTAAAGACGTTGGGTCCAATATTTCTTATTCATGTTTAGTTAGACTCCATCATGCACAAGATGTTGAATTTAATACCTTCTTAGACTATACCATATTCAAGATATTGGGTCTAATGCTTACTAATTTTTGTTTAATATTTCGTCATGTTTTACGTATCTTGATTGTACATTGTATAACTGGAATATGTAAAGTGCATATGAATTGGATCATAGTACATAAACATTGAAGTGCATATAATCATGGTGTATAACATTTACATTTAATCACACATTTTGTCAAACAACTGAACATCAAATAATTTTTCCCATAGTCGATTGATCGATTCACTTGATCGATCGATCGATCTCAACCCGTGAGTTTTTAAAGCATTTTTATTTGTCAGGCTCAATCGATCAATTTCGGCCCGTGAATTTCAAATCATTTTCATTTGATAGTATCTGCTTAGACTCGATCAATTGATTTCCCAGACTCGATCGAACTATTTTGACCCAAGAGCATGCCTCAACAGAGCATCAAATCATATGGTGGGATTTTAATCCGACTTCTTTTTAGTCAAAACATCGATATTGAATCTATTAATCATAGCATGCATCCTATTCATTTACCCATTCATTTATCATTAAATAAAAGCATTAATTCACATAAAAATCTATTTTTTAAATTAATATTTTATGTTCAAGGGAAAGCATGATTTCTCTATACCTAGATCAATCTTATCACTGCGATTAGATCGAGATCCCAACAACGATGATGATTCTTGAAGGAGTCGAAGGCCGCTTGAGAATATACACCAACGTCTTATCGATCTTCCAAAAGAAAAGTTCTAGAAATGTAGATCTAGAATTTCTTCTCTAAGGTCTCTAGTCTGACGATTCTATTCTTAAGAAGAAATCTCGAATGTGTTAAACTATCATACCAAGAAAGGATGTATAGACTTTTACTTCAACGTCTAAAATAAAGTTTTAAAACTCACATACTTAGGTTCAATCCTCTAACCTTTTGTCTCAAATTTAAACCTTTAATCATTAGACTACTACATAATTTGTGTCCAATAAAGACGGAAATAATTATAAGAGCTTTGAAAATAAAACATGTATTTTTAGTTAAAACATTTTGAAAAGTTAAGACATGCAGTGTATACGTTATTAAACACATACACATAATTTAGGTATATTAAAGACATAAAATTTGAAACACAACACGATGTCCCTAAAGTAGACCGATTCTATGTTTTTCTGAAATAATTAAAAAAATACAGGAAATCCTTCGTTTCTGGGAAATGTCAGGAATCAAAGTTTTTTTAAGGCCTAAAGGACATACATGGGAAAAGATTGGAATCTGAGTTGGTCAAGAATCTATAAGAAACTGAGTTGTCAAGAATCTAAGCTTTTCTGATATAAATGGGGAAATACCTGAACATGGCCTTAGGGTTTAGGCTTATATAAAACCCTTAGCCCGAAAAGTATCGGGCAGTATCCAATCTGATTTTGAATCTGGACCAAGTTCAAGCCTACTTTTCAAAGTACAAAAAAATCAGACCCATTAAAAGCCTTGCCCGACCTCTTGATAGCCTTACGATTGATTTAGTTGGTTCAAACTCTACTCTACAAAATTAGAGCTACTATGTGACCACCCACGCATCAAAGTTGGCGTCCAAGTCGTCTAAATATGTTTACATAGGAGTCTTATTGGGACAAATCGGGTTTATGTCGGGCCTTAAACGGGCCAAATTTAAATTTGACTTTGGAAGCTAGCTCATACCTGCACGACTGGACCGATTACTAATCCGATTTGGTCGGTCCTATTTTTTATTCGAGCCTACCTGCATCAGCCCATACTTGACCCATTTTGGGACTGGCCGAGTCGGTCCACAACCCGACCAACAATTATGATATAATTTATATAAACATTATCTCAAATGATTGAGTCGGGCTCAACTTAAACAATCTGATTTTTAATTAGGCTTTTGGAGGTAACTCATATCAACCGGGTTGAGATGGGTCAAGCCTATTTTTTATTCAGGCCTACGTACCTCAATCCATAACTAGACCTTTTGGGATAGGTTAGGCTCAAGCCCGGCCCATTGGAGCCATATGCTTACGTGACTTAATTTTAGGGTGGATTACCTAGTCGGGTCCCAACTCTTTGTAATCTACCAATCGGTGTCCCAACTTCATGAAATGACCCAACAGGGTCTTGATCCTAAACTTTCTTTTATTATTTACCTGCAAGGGTTTGAAAAATCTGCACATAAATTTTTTTTAGTTTAAGTTAAACTATAGAGGACCAAAATACCCTAAGATGAATTTACTAAAACAGCCATCCTTCCATAACTAGAAGGTTGGTATTTTCTCTGCTATTCATCTTCTTCCTGCTGACGATTTTGGGTTTCCTCTTCTCTTCATCTTCTTCTTGTAAAGATAGCATATTCTCTTCATTTTGCAGTACGAAAAAAAAGACGCTGCTTGCTACTCCATTGTTTGAACCAGGTATGTCTAGGTAGCTCTTATTTTGAATATTTAAATCTTCTTTAAAGCAATGAGCAGATATCTGCAAACCCTCCTCTCTTGTCGCTGATTTTCATGAACATTGAAAACATTAGGATCCTATATAGCCCCAACCCCCTCTTCCCTTCATCTTCTTCTCTGCTGACGAAGCAACAAAGAGAAGCGAGCTGTTGCCGTCTCTGCAAACCTTCAACATTGGCCAACGTTGTATCATCTTCCGATCACGTACGTCTAAGATTTTCTGCGTGCACATCTCTAGCCGTTCGGTAAACTTATAAGAGCAACTCATAAAACACTGTGGTAGTAATGCTGCCCTAAATGTCCAACCTTTCTTTTAAAGAATGGCTTGTTTGAGCTATATACAAATGTAGTAATGTTGCCCTAAATATTGAATCTTTATTTTAATGAATGGCTTATTTGATGTAGATAGAAATGTAATAATATTGTCCTAAATGTTAAACCTTTATATTAAATGCTTGTTTGAGATAGATAGAAATATAGTAATGCTGCCCTAAACTCATAAATGCTTGTTTTTAGAGATAATTATTGATCGGGATGATTATCTCATATCAGTACATTATTGTTTGATATTAGTCCTTTGATGTTTTGACATCAGTACTTGACAGTATTGTATAACTCATGCAGGTCAGAATGAGTCTGATATCAGTCCTGCAATATCCCACATCAGTACATTATTGTCAGATATCAGTTCGTTAATGTCCTCACATCAGTGCATTATTGTATGATATTAGTCCTTTAATATTCTCACATCAATACTTGACAGTATTTTGTAATTCATATCGGTCACTGTAGTTTAATTCTGAGAATAAACTTGATATCAATCCTGCACTGTCTCACATCAATACATTATTGTCTGATATAAGTCCCTTAATGTCCTCGCATCAGTACATTATTGTCTGATATTAGTCCTTGGATGTTCTCACATCAGTTCTTGACAGCATTTTGTAACTCATACAGGTCAAAATATAGTTTAATTCTGAGAATGAGCTTGATATCAGTTTTGCATTGTCTCATATCAGTATATTATTGTCTGATATTAGTCAGTTAATGTCTTCGCATTAGTACTTGACAGTATTTTGTAACCCATGCAGGTCATAATGTTGTTTAATGTTGACAATGAGTCTAATATCAGTCCTGCACTGTCTCACATAAATATATTATTGTCTGATATCAGTCCCTTAATATTCTCACATCAGTACTTGACAATATTTTGGAACCCATGCAGGTTAGAATGTTATTTAATGCTAACAATGAGTCTAATATCAATCCTACACTGTCTCACATCAATGCATTATTGTTTGATATCAGTCCCTTAATATTCCCACATCAGTACTTTACAATATTGAATGACTTGGTCTCATATGAGTCACTCACGACAAGTCGTTAATGTCATTAATTTTCGAAAAAATGACAGTTAATATTAGGGAAATCTGTTTATTGTTGTAAGTATATTTATTAATTTTTTATATGAATTATGTTAGGTCTGTTATGAGACTGTCATAGTCTTCAAAGAGGCCATATTTGTCTAAGACCAGTCTTATGGCTGAATTCGCTCATGATAAACTGTAAATACATTTATTTTTTTTGTAAACTTTCTGACATATGTTCATAAATAAATTATAATGTAATATTATAAATTGTACACAGGAGGATAATATTATAATGTAATATTATCGCATGTGGAGCTTGAAGCTCTTAGTTTAATTGTAGTGAAGCATCTTCTTCGTCTAATAGATATTCCTACAATCAACGAGCTGATATACATATTAATAGAAAATTTTGATTATAAGTCTGAGAGGTTCTCCATTGGCGGCCGTACTGTTAGTTTTCCCTTGCTAGAAATGTCTGCTTTACTTGGTCTTACGCATGTTGAAATTATCCCTGAAACTCTGGGAGAAGGTCCGAATGTCAAAAATAAAGACATTAATTTCTTTTGTATGAGATATTTTAGTCGAGTAAGTAGTATTAGTGTTGGTGAAATAGAAAAGACAGTGACTGTTGCTAGTATAGAGAAAGAGAGAATCGATTTTACTCATCTCACCTTAGTGCATATTCTTGCGACATTCATGATACCGAATAGCTTTAAGACAATTGAAGAAACATACGTGAGATTAGTCTATAATATTGAGTACTTCAACAGAATTACATGAGGACAGGTTACTCATACATGTTTATTAAACTCCCTTCGATCTGCCACTTTAAATTTTAAGAGGAGTGGTGTGCATACCAATCTTGATGGATATACCTTTGCATTACAGGTTAGCCATTGTCTTTGTGAATATTATCCATTTGCACACCATTTATAACATAATAGCCATATTCTCTAACAAATCTTTAATTTGTGATTTGTTTTAAATTTAGGCATACGAGCACTTCCCAACCATAGCACCGACTTCAATTATCGATGATTTTCTAAGATATATGAAGTATCCCTCAGTAAAAAGTCATCATCGGAAGTATTACATTACGGAGTTTAATAATCCTAAGGTATTATTGGTGTCAACCTCAACCAATTCCATTTTATAGCTTGGAATAAATGAAGAAGCCGTTTCTTCTGATAACTTGGTCTCACCCTCCTGGTAACATATCCATAGATAATTCCAAAATTTGAATTCACTGATCGTGAATTATTAGAAGAGGTGATCCAGGATGGGATTAATGATTATGTTGATTGCGAATTCAATCGTCTTCAACTCCTAGAAATATCTTCCAAAGAATAAGGTAGTCACATCACAGCGTTGGAGAAGTCCAACAACAAACTTGTTCAACAAGTTTGAAGATAAAAGAAGTTAAACAGTGATCTAAGGAAGGGCCTAAAATTGTTAGAGTTGGATATTACAATTTTAAGATAAGCTACTTACTAAAAATTATTGTTATTTGTTATAATGTTTTTAAAATCTAACTGATAGACTACTATTGCAAAACAGGGCCAACGTAAAGAATACGATTTCAAATCCTCTCCCAATCGTAATAAAGATGTGAAAAGGAGTAATTTTACTGAAACGAATGATGCTCAAAATATAAGTCCTCCCTAACCTACCAAGAGATAGGGAAGTGAAAGGCAAAGAAAAAGTCCAAGTCCCTCGAGATAGCGACGTGAAGGGCAAGGAAAAAGTGCAAGTCCCTCGGGATAGTGACGTCAAGGGCAAAGAAAAAGTGCAAGTCCTTCGGGATAGTAACGTGAAAGGCAAGGAAATAGTGCGAGTCCCTTGTGATACTTGTAACCAAAATAAGGCTAGTAAAAATGTATGTATGCCCATGAAATTAAAGTCGATTGCTATTGGCCCTCGTACTGATGGAACGAGTCGTACTTCTAAGATAATAGATAATGGGAAGAAGAATTGTGAAGAAACATTTATAGAAGATGAGTGTGAATTTTTTCGTGTATCATTCGAATGCAATAAGGATGATCATCCGATACATGCGTCCTCGAAAGAAGATAAGGAGGGAATTGCTAATGTAGATAATGAAGAGCATATGCCTTTCGTTGTTCTTACCGATGAAATGATACGGATTTTAGAGATGCTAGCCGATCAAACGTCCATAAAAGAAGACGATGATAGAGGATTTGTCGGGGAGATGAGAGAAGAATCTATAAAGGAAACTAGAGTTACATCAACACCCGATAACAATAAAAATGAACCACTTGGCATTAGTAAAACCAAGTTTGCAGGCGTAATAGATACTTATAAGCGAGTATGGGCTAGTTTAAGAGGTCGAGTTACTCCACAAACGACATTGGTAAATAATTTTGAGAGATCTTCGCAAACTCTATTACCACCGAATACTTCATCATGCCGATCAACCCCACAAGGTCAATCTTCCGAATGTCCACTCCCAAACACACTTACCTCCACAGTGGGTAATAAACGAACCCTCAAAAGCAACTCTGGAGAAGATGGAAAGGTGATCTCTGTAAATGTTGAAATTAAAAAAAATTATGCTTTTAAGAGTACAAGTTTCCAACGTATTTAATCGTAGGATATACATGTAGGAAAGGTCGTAGAGAAGAAGGACTGGTACTAAATCTACAATCAAGAGACCACCTCCAAAGGATGCGCTGAAGGTGAATGGTCAATTAGCTAACGTAAATGTTCAAACATATATGTTAAATTTAATTGAACGTTTGTTAATTTGTATGTATGCTCTATCCACAGAAGGACTACTACGACAGTTTTCACTGGCCTATGAAACCACTAACACAAAATGATAAATATGATATAGATAAAACTCTTAATGATGGCCCCGTGGAGTAGGGTTTCGCCCCTTTAAAGTTATTGGGTTATAGTTAATGTAATTCAATTCTTCTCGTAACATCCTATGTGGCTTTGCAGACATGAGATTCGCTTGACTGATAGGTTGTCCATCACGGCAAAGAACTTGTTCTTAATTTATGGTATTAATTGGCTTGACAGTGAGGTAAGGCCAATATTCTAAAAGACACACATGCTTATATTCATAGAGTCGTCCGTCTGATATACATAGGTAGTCTGATGTCAGTCAGCCCGATGATCTTATTCTTTTAAAAAATACATATCTTTATTGGTATCCATTAGGGTGATATGTGACTTTATTTTGTAGGCAATTGACGCATACTTTATCTTGATGAAGAAACGAGAGAACGATCATAAAAAAAAATTTATAAAGAGTCATTTCTTCTCAACATATTTTATCGTAAGAGTCTAATTTTTCATTTTTACTTCCTATAATTTATAATTATCTCCTAAACCCATTTCATATTTTATTTAGACAAAACTGAAAGAATCGTTGGCTAAAGACGAAGCCGATACAAACAAAAACTTTATAGCTTGGACTTCACCCCAGACACTAGGATATAAAATAAGCGAATGTGAGAAGATAATTGGATAAATTTTAGAGACTTCCTTTCGTACTTATACTTTTGCTAGAGTCTGCCACTCGTCTTAACTAAAATATGGCTCACCTTAACAGATTTACCTTCCTGTCAATAGAGACTATCACTAGTTTTTATTCATATTATACATGAAGGAGAGAAAAGTTGAGTATTTAGACTCGTCTAGGAGACAAAGTGACAGTGTCCATTGTCCGAACATTGTCAATATATTGGTACGTATATGTTTCAACTCTAGATTTTTATTGTTATATGTCAAATTAATAAAATTTGAGTGTTTTTAAATGCAGAAAAATGTTCTTTTTAAGATCCTAGCTCAACAAGACGACAACAATATCGATTTCAGAGATTGATCGTTTACTAGACCGATTGCTATCCCGCATCAAACAAATTACTTTGATTACAGAGTCTTTATGATAAAGTACATTGACTACGCATCCCATGGGCTTAGTTTTAATTTTAATCAATGTCATATGTCTTACTTTAGAGATAGGATTATGCTACAGTTACTTAGAGGAAAAGCTAAACCTTGACAAATTTTAATATAAAATAATCCAGTCTTTTGTATCGTATGCTACTTTTCTCTTACCACATCAAACATGCACTAGTTTATCAATATGTTCATCAATAATGAAATGTATTTTTTAGAACTGAACTATGAGTTCTTAAGACTTTATTTGACTTGCACTGTCATGTAGCAATTCTAAGTTTATTCTTTTCTGTAAAGTATTCTTCAATTAAATTACACTTGTACTGTCATTTATCATTACCGCATTTATTTTCAATTGTATGGTTAATTTAGTTACAATTGTATCTCAAATCTTTATATAGAGAAGCTGAAATGGACGTGTGTTTTGGTTGTGGAATGCGTGGACATTGGATAAAAGATTATCCGCAAAAGAAGATCGTTGATGAAAAGGGTGCACCCTTGTGTTACTGTAAAAAACTAGCAGTGCTTCTGGTTTCAAACTTTAACAGGAATTTCGACCGTAAATATTATAAGTGTTACCATTGTGGGTTCTTCAGATGGGAGGATGAATGTTCAGGATTTATAAATCCGACCGTCGGGAACAATGAAATGGTTCACTTGGACGATGCTCGTCCTCTTTGCTATTGTCAAAAGCAATCAACTCTACGAGTTTCAACTCTCTCAAGAATTTCGAGCATAAGTACTTTACATGTTATCAATGTGGGTACTTTAGTTGGTTGGATGAAAGTTCTTGAACCTCGGCGCTGACGTCAAAGTTGGAGAATATTGAAAGGGACGATTTAAAAGTAAAAGTGACGGAGGAGATTGAAGAGCTCGTCAAAAAATTTGAGGTGACTACGTCAATATGTAGTAAAGGAAAAGGAAGCCTTCATTGATTTAGGGTTATCTACATATTTTGGTTAGCTTTATTTGTTATTATTTAATAATTTTATGATGTTACAACCGAAGCACCGAAGGCATATATAATTTCTTAAAAGTCATTTGTAGAAGTAAATGTAGTCTAGTATCATATAGTTGTAAAGGTGCGTACTATAAACTTTTTCAGATTCTGTTTGACTGCTTTGGATATACATGCAACTAATGTGACAGATGAGATGACTAAAATTATCTAAAATTATTGGTGGGTCTCAATAGTTTTAAGGAAAAAGTGAAGCATATTTCAGGTCTTCTAATAGAAGCTGAGGTATATTCCCATGCATATATATATGTCTGTGTTTGAATTAGGGTATCTTCTTTCAATTTGGTGATATTCAATCAATTCCTCAAAGGCTTATTGGACTCACATGAGTCTCTGTGGGACTTATAAGAGTCCGTTACAGACTCATATGAGACCCATCACAGGTAAATTGCTTATTAGTACGTCACTGTATCAGACTATAACATGACTATTGGTACGTCACTATTTTCAGACTATATCATGACTGATCTCATTATCTATCATATTTGGATCCTACATGTCTCGCGTCAGTCTAACCTGGACTTATAAGACTCAGTAAATGACTCATACCAGATCCACTCATGAAATATGGTAATTGGTACATTACTGCTATCAGACTATACCCAATCTGATGTCATTGACTATCATTTTAGGAGCGGGCATGTCTCACAGGAGTCTCTCTTGGACTTATATGAGTGAGTAAATGACTCATATGTGACCAAGTCATGCAAAATTATAAGTTAGTACCTCAAAGTTGACTATCAGATTTGAAGCATACAGGTCTAACATGAGACTTACTTTGACTTATATAAGTTAGTAAATGACTCATACCAGACCAAGTCATGCAATATCCCTATTGATACTTCAATACTCGTAGTGTTCAACATAATTATTAGTATCGTCTATCATATTTGGATCCGACATGTCTCACGTCAATCTAACCTGGACTTATAAGAGCCAGTAAATGACTCATATCTGGCTCAGTCATGGCAAATCTCCATTGATACATCATTGTTATCATACTATAACGTTGGATGATGTCATTGACAATTAGATTTGAAGCCTACAGGTCTAAAATGAGACTTACTTGGACTTATATGAGTCAGTAAATGACTCAAATCAAACCAAGTGCTACAATATCCCTATTGGTACTTCAATGCTCGCAGTGTTCAACATGACTATTATCATCGTCCATCATATTTGGATCATACACGTCTCACGTTAGTCTAACCTGGACTTATAAGAGTCAGTAAATGACACCAAGTCTGACCCAGTCATAACAACTATCTGACACGCATTGCTTTCAAAAGGCAACTATCTTTTCTTCTCGAAATTAGATCTTCTCTCCTGGCCATTATATTTTTGGCATATTTTAGGACGAATAGTGCATAGTCCGCCGAACGTCGAGGCTATTTTGGGAGGCCCTTAGTGAAGAATAGGGGTAACGAAAGAGCTTTGTCGAGCGCGTTGTCCATTCCACTCAAATATAAAAGTCATGGAAGATGGGTAGCCTGAAATAAATCGAGTACATAAACACTAAGTACGTGACCTATAGATGAGAAATAAATTAATAGATTAAATGACCCACTTATTTTCTTACCAAGTCATGTGAGTGTTGTTTTCACATGCCGAATTCTGGCTTGGCCGATGGGTCTAGTAGAAAAATTATCTTCTCTTTAAGGTCGACGCCAGCTAGCGCATAGTGGGAGCCAGAATTACTATGCAACAGGAGTAAAACCTATAGAAGTAATGCCCAAATTATCATTAGCGAAGGATTAATCATATTACAGAATACTAATTACATGAGCAACGAATAATAAGTTTCTTCGAAAGAACGAATTACAGTTACCGTTGCACAACGGGCAGTCACATATTTGAAGTAGGGTTTGCTGAGAAATAGAAGGCAAGAATGATAAAATCTTTCATCACCCTCCCAGACTATTTTTTTTTCCCTCGTCGTTAATTGCACGGTATATATCATCATTTTTTTTGGCCTCCTCAAATTGATGCACCTTCTCCTTCAGTAATTTCTGCATGAAGATGTACTCAATTAACGATTTCCAGTCACATCTTGTAGGACCCAAGGAAATGAGTGTGTGAGAGGAGTGCTCACCGCAAATACAACTGGCAAAATGTACACGATATGCGAACCGCATTTGCGCTATATGCCCATCATCATTGCGTTGAGCACGCTGTCCTCCCCTTGGGTTTTCGGCATAAGACTCTTAATGAGCATGGCAGTTATCTGGAGCTCTTCGACCTTAGACACCATCAATCTGTAAATGACACCAAGTATAAGATTTTTGAGTGATTCATCAACATGTAATTGCCAAATTATATTTCAACTTGATTAAGTATTCAATAATTACATATCACATGAGTCCTGTAAGCTCCAAAAAAAAGAGGCAAACTCATTTTTATCCTCCACCGTCATAACTCCCTTTTTCTTTGCATCATCAATTTTACGCCACATATGGGCAGCCAAATAGACCTCACCTAACGAGGCATAGTCTTCCGATAATTTTTCCGTCCTTTTCTTGGCAACTACAGACTCTTTGCCTATTGTCTCCTGCACTTTCTCTTGCTTTTTCAGCTTAGTCTTTAGCCTTTCAATTGACCAGGTAGTCATGTCAACCTGTCTTTTAGGCTTTTTATCCCGTACTGGACGTTGCTGAGCAAGGCTAACCTCAATTGGGCGTGCCCTTTTCATTGCAACTTATATTTATACAAACCTCAAGTTACTGAAGGGACAATAGGCGTAATTAATACATGAGAATATCGAGTAAATTAGAGGATTGAATGGGCAACTATATTTATTTCAAAAGAAATACCTGCTCTCCTTCAACCTACATCGCAGTTGTTTCTTCTCTCTCTTCTACTACGGCTGTCACAGTCTCAACTCTATCTTCTTGGCCCTCTCCCTTTGATTGTAATGCGGCCTCAAGTCTCCTCACACGTTTATATAATAATTTCTTCTGTTGTTTCAAAATTCTAATCGAGTGTCATTGCTTCTCAACAACCGCGCAAAGGGGCCCAATCGACCTCGCCACAGCTTCTAATGCATCAATTCTTGTAAGAAGCTCGATAATAACAACAGATTCTTCAACACCGGTGTCGGCCGCTGTCAATCTCGGCCTCACTATATACTCATCAATATCATTATCATCTTCTTCTTCTTTTTCACCTTCCTCATTTCCTTCTTGCTCTCTAGGCATGTCATCTCCTTCTTCTACTTGCTTTTTTTCCTTTCTATCCCTTTTGGGCTGCTCGATGTAGGAACTCTAAGTCCTTTAGGTGGCTCTAGATTTCCTGTCACAACCTACGATATTATATATGTGTATATCAGTCAAACAAGGCATAATAGACATACATAATATGTCTATTATAAAATCACATATTTCGTATACATTAATTGATTAAGAAACGTAGAATAGTACCTCAAACTTCTGAAACTTCCGCCAATAGAAGTTCACGTCCGAACGCGAAATCTTCAGTGGCATATATTTTAACGGCAATGACCACTCGTTATTGACGTTCTTTACGAATCCCGACGAAATTTGAGAAACGTGCTAAAATGCCCATACATGTAAGAAAATTGTGCAGCCTAGTACACAATACCTCACCCCGCCAACAGAACATGTGGCTGCATGTACGTAATCAAGCAAGTAGGCATAAACCACATCCCCCCAATTGTGGCCATCGAAAGTGAGAAGATCATTCTCGAGATCGATGTACTCTCAATCGATCGTGTGGCGAATGTCGGGGAGGAGGAAGTTCGCTAACATATACAAGTTTATGAGCCGAATGAAGTCGTCATCAGATAGGAGAGGTGAAGCAAGGGCTGACTCAATCAGAGCCCTCGTGACCAACTATCTAGCTGCCACTCCGCCAAATAAGCGCTCTCTAAAAGTGGGTGCTCCTTCAGGAGCTGCCGACACTGAAGGACTGACCGATGCGGAAGGGGACCCAACTTTCAATCCTAAAATCTTTCTCACGTCGTTTCGGATGAACGGAACAACATACTCTCCTATCTTGGAAGTCTTACTCTCCGAATCGAATCTTTGGATAATAGCGTGTGCAAGCTGCCCGGATTGCATGACGGATTCGCTAATCAACCACAAATACCGGAAACAACCTGACGAGAGCAGGACTCTTTCCTAGCACTGCTTAATTGACAGTACTATCGAGCCAGTTGCCAACAGTTTATTGCACCTTTGATGAATTGCTTGTCATCCTCATCAACTTTCCATTTCCCTTTCCTCAATCTTTTTGCCATTTTCTTTTTAGCTTTAAATCCGAACTGAAAAATAGAAATAAGAAGATTTTCAGGTGTTAGATGACTAATACAAGATTGATATAAGACATTATAATACATTAAAGGACTTATGTGAGAACATTAAATGACTGATATCATACGATAATATACTGATGTCAGACAGTATATAACTGATATCAGACTCATTGTCAATATTGAACTATAAATTACTAATGTGAGCATAATAAAGGACTGATATCAGACAATAATGTACTCATGTGAAACAGTACAGGACTGATATCATACTCATTATCAGCATTGAACTAAGTACTGATGTGAGGACATTAAAGGACTGAGATCAAACAATAATGTACTCATGTCAGACAGTACATGACTGATATCAGACTCATTGTCAACATTGAACTACATTATGAGCAATTATAAAATACTATAAAGTACTGATATAAGCACAATAAAGGACTAATATCAGACAATAATGTACTGATGTCAGACAGCACATATCTGATATCAGACTCATTGTCAGTATTGAACTACATTATGAGCAATTACAAATACTATAAAGTACTGATGTGAGCACATTAGAGGACTTATATTAGACAATAATGTACTCATGTGAGACAGTACATGACTGATATCAGACACATTGTCAGCATTAAACTAAGTACTGATGTGAGCACAATAGAGGACTGATATTAGAAAATAATGTACTGATGTCAGACAGTACATATCTGATATCATACTCATTGTCAGCATTGAACTATATTATGAGTAATTATAAAATATTATAAAGTACTGATGTGAGCACATTAGAGGACTTATATCAGACAATAATGTACTCATGTGAGACAGTATATGACTGATATCAGACTCATTGTCAATATTGAACTAAGTACTGATGTGAGCATAATAGAGGACTGATATCAGACAATAATGTACTGATGTCAGACAGTACATAACTGATATCAGACTCATTGTCAGCATTGAACTATATTATGAGCAAGTATAAAATACTATAAAGTACTGATGTGAGCACATTAGAGGACTGATATCAGATAATAATGTACTCAAGTGAGACAGTATATGACTGATATCAGACTCATTGTCAGCATTGAACTATATCATGAGTAATTACAAAATACTATAAAGTACTGATGTGAGCACATTAGAGAACTGAAATCAGACAATAAGGTACTCATGTGAGATAGTACATAACTCATATCAGACTCATTGTCAACATTGAACTACGTTATGAGTAATTACAAAATACTATAAAGTACTTATGTGAGCACATTAGAGGACTAATATCAGACAATAACGTACTCCTCTGATCAAGTACAGGGCTGATATCAAACTCATTGTCAGCATTGAACTACACTCTGAGCAATCACAAAATACTATAAAGTACTGATGTGAGCATATTAGAAGACCGAAATCAGACAATAAGGTACTCATGTGAGACAATACATGACTCATATATGACTCATTGTCAGCATTGAATTATGTTCGGACCTGCATGGGTAATCTTAATATATAAATTTTTGATATGAGGACATTAAGGGACTGATATCAGACAATAAGACAGTACATGATTGCTATCAGACTCATTTTAAGCTTTAAACTACATTCTGAACTACATGAGTAAAGTTATCTGATTCACAATATTACACACCATAGATCCACGTATATTACACATCAGAGAAGAACAGTGAATTATCCAATAACATAACAAAGTACGATGGTCGTACAGTGAGAAGCTGTACATTGTCCAACATATACTTGTTACAATATTTTTAACATTCCTTATCACATTTCTTATTCAGTACCCTACTTATTACAACATGTTTGCCACTTATCAAAATTCATAATTTCTTTCTGCATTTTTTTTCCCTTAGTCTTCGTCAATACCAACGATTGTGTCCCTCGTCAACTTTTCAGTCATTCTCAATTTACTTTTAAAGAGACCTGGATATCTAAAACCAAATCCACCTTAGGCCATATAAGTGAGTAAGAACAGGATGAGTTGATGACATTGTAAGAACTTGTATGAGATAATAGAGTGCCTCTGTCAGACAATAAAGGACTTATATCATACTTAAAATTAAAATTTAAACTTTATTTATCCGTTGTATAAGTAAACTTCAAGAATTAAATATATATTAAAGGACCGATGCGAGACATATTAAATAATTTACATGAGACATAAGAGAATCGCTTACAAAGCTGGTTAGACTGATATAAGATATAAACATTCTAACGAATGACATATTTATTAGACATCGGAGATAAAGGAAAAACATTGGATCATCCATATAAATAACAAGATACGTTAGCTACCGTCCAATGACTTATACAAGACTTATGGAAGTTGTACATTACCTTTCGATGTACTTATTACAATATTTTATACATTCCTCACCATTTTTAAAATTAAACACTCTACTTATTATAAGAAGTATCTCACTTAGAAAAATTAATTATTTTGTTTTGCATTTTTTTTACTATGGTCCTTTACAAGTTGATCGATTGTGTCTCTCCTGCTTACAAGTTGTACAATGCATTCTTTATTTCTTTTCAAGTGTGGATTTCAACCTTCTTTTTCATGATTGACCTGGGAGTTCCTGCAATGAGGTGGGTGAACAACAGGACAAACATGCTTGACGTGCCATTGAGATTTGTCTAGAGTCGGTTCGATTATCTTACTATATGCCTCACAATATCGTACAGATGTATACCATTCCTCACAATATATCGACGGATCTGCATTACTCCAACGAATGACAGTCATGGCATGGATACAAGGGGGGCCCAGAATGTCAAAATAATGATAAGACTATGACCTCTTATCTAAATATATATTGTACTTAAATGTCGACGTTGATACGTCAAAAATATTGGGTGATGATGGTAAAACTTGACAAAACCTAGCTGTTTCGTCAGCCTCTTCCAAGATATCGGATGCGTATAGGGTTAAACCCTTCTACATCTTCTGACCTTTTATAGCTCTGTCATGAAAAAGTTGGGCAACTTTCTTCCTCGTTGCTTCAATAAGGGCTATTATTGGTAGACCTCTAGCATGAACTAGGATTTTGTTTAAGCACTCAGACATGTTTGTAGTCAGAAGATCGTATTTACGATCAGGGAAGAGCGCTCTAGACCACCTCCATGGTTCACTTTGTCCAAGATATTTTGCACCAATAGGGCTCACACCCTCAAGTTTTGTCATTAGCTCATAATGTTCTTTTATAGTATATGCCCGAGCAATAGGCCAGCGTTGACTCTACAAAGCTGGATTCCTAATCTTCTCCCTGAAGCTCTTGGCAATGTGAAAAAAGCAAAAGCTATGAGTGGCATTGGAAAATACTTTTGCAACCGTCGATCTAATTGCATCCGCATGGTATGAAATTATGACAATTGCTCTATCATCATCCATGATCGCTTCTCGAAGAGATCGAAGAAATCATTCCCAAGCATCTTTTGTTTTACCATCAACTACAATAAAAGCAATGGGAAACAAACCGTTGTTGCCATCGACAGCTCCCGCAATTAGCATCGGGTAGGAAAATTTACCTTTTGAGTTTGTTCCGTCAATCAAAATTATGGGCCTTAATGTTCTTCTATATCCATCGATTGCAACAAGGGGCGAAAAACTAAATCATAAGCATTGCAATAGGTTGAGTGCTATGTGTATAAGAAAATAATTGCAAACCATATAAAAAACTATGTAAATTACTCATTGTCGTGGGTCGGATTAATAGTGCGATCGGTGAGTTTGATGGTCTCTTGCATTAGGAAACATGCGGTCATGAGCAATTCTATGATCGAAAGCATACCAGTATATATCAATAAACTTATTAACAATTTCTCAATTAATATTAAATAAAAGAACAAACATATAACTTCATCGACTTACCTAAATGTTTATGTTTCCTCCCATTTTTTCACTGTATCTAAGTAGAGGTTGTGTCGTTCATTACATCCAACACTTTTACTCCGCGAGCCGCCGGATTTCTCACAACCAAATAAGCAACATAAAGCATGGGATATTTGACTACAAATAAAATTTAATTACATTTATTTCTAATCTACTAACACATACCTCTCTATCATTCATGTTTTCAGACTTTCCTTTCTTTTATGCTCGTTGAGCTTATTTGACTCCGCGGTCTTTTCAAAAATATATAGGACAATGTGAGAACAGTCGATAGGGCATAGGTCCATCATGTTATGAAAGTCGGTCTCATTGTCTATGTAAAAAATAAAACTCCTTTTGATAGTCGGGTATCTATATCTAAACCTTAGATCCATCTGTTTAGATATTAACTTACACAAGTCATATATCTTTCCATTAATTCGTTATATGTTGCATCCCGACTTATCGGTTTCTGTTTACATTTTCCGCCACTATACATCATATTATTTCCTTAGAGTTTCAATAGCTCATTATAGTGACATACTAGTATAACTGTGTTAGTACTCATATTGTACCTCCATGCAAAGTCTATATATATTAATATATAAGGTATTATCCAACTCTATAAAGATTAAATATCTCAATATAGTGACATACTAGTATAATTGTGTCAATACCCATTACGGAACTGCATGTGAAACCTACATATATAAGAATTATCCAACTCGGATTTGTTTCATACTTCTACGATCCGTCTTATACTGATGTCTTAAAGAAGACACTGATCATGTCTTAAAGAAGATACTGCCTAACGAAGGGACATCACAGTCTTATATATAAATTACGATGCGTCTTATGTAGAAACTACTGATCGTGTCTTAAAGAAGAAACTGTCTAACGATGAGACACCACACTCTTATAAAAGGCTAATCTGATCATGTTTTCTACAACCAACTGACTTATAAATGGACAATACGGTCTTATAAATGACTCATCATGTCATCGAGAAACAACAGACTAATAAATGGACGATACGATCTTTTAAAAGACTGATCATGACTTACCACTGTTGTGATCATTCTAATTTTTTTATCAATCTACAATGGAAGTATATCTTAACACATGCAAAATCGAAAAATAAAAATAAAAATTATTTTCTAGATCATAATTTTATATTCTATAAAGATTAAAAATCATCTTTCGATTTAAACAGATAATGTAATAAACCGAAAAATCACGTCAAACGAGGACCTCGAGATCCGTGCCCGATTGGTCTTAGGTTTGACCATGAGATAGTTCATTGATGAACTTAAGGTGAGATGAGCGGATGTGATGTGTGAACCAGTGTAGAAGAGTGGAGAGATAGAGGAGTGTGTAGAGTAACATACACCGATGGGTGTGTATGTGCTCCACACCGAGAAGAGAGATAAGATAAAAAGGGTTGAAAACCCTAATTTTCATAATTTGGTTGTTGAGAGGAGTAAAGAAGAGAGAGAGAGAGAAAGAGAGGAGTAAAGGAACTAGTGAGAAGTTATTGCAAGTTGTTGGAAGGGGATTTCTTGCAATCAAAGCGCCGGATTCGACGCGGAGGATCTGTTCAGACAAAAGCTGGAAACCCTAACCTTCCAAACCTACATTTAAATCAATTTGAGGTTGATTTAAGGTGAGATTCTTGTGAATAAATGGCGTAGATTTATAAAGTAAATTGTGGTTAAAATGGGTGGAAATTGTAGGAATATTACTTAGAAAAATAACTAGAAAAGATTGGGGAAGAACAGCCAAAGAAGGCTGAATCTGGGGATTTCGACTAATCGAAATTGGGGTTCGACTAGTCGAAATTCGCCAAGAAGTTGAAAAGTCAGATGACCACGAATTCGACTAATCGAATTAAATTTCGATTAGTCGACTTTGAATTTCGACTAGTCGAGTTGGATGTCGACTAGTCGACTGAGAACCTCCAGTGAGGAGTAAAAATGGGATGAGAGAAATTGACCAGTCGAAATTGGATTTCGACTAGTCGAGTAAGGATTTCGACTAATCGAATTTGACTCGATTAGTCGATTTTGTATGTTCAATTATTTAAGTGAAAATTTGACAGTTAGAACAAGGGATTTCGACTAATCGATTTGGAGAATCGATTAATCGAAATTGGACCTCGACTAATCGATTTTGAGAATCGACAGTCGAGTTGGATTTCGACTAGTCGAACCAGGAACTCGACTAGTCGACTGGCCTAGTTTTTGTTGACTTTTGATTCTTACTTCAAGACTCTAGGGGGGCCTTGAGACTTATTCATTGCATCTTTTGTGATGTTTCGAGTGTGTTTAATGTATCATAGGTGATACGTATGGAAGTGGGCACAAGGAGCCGAGTGGGACCTTGATGCATTGAATCGATAGAGACCTAAGGTAGGGAACACCTTGAACATGTACTTTATTTTACAAGAGCATGTATGTAGTGATATAGATTTCCATTCAAATATTTTTAATGCTTAAAGAATTGTGAAAAGTGTGTGTGCGTGATATTCATAAGAGTAAACGAATGAGCCATCCCCAGGGGATGAAGAAGTAAAGAGATAAGAGCATCAGGTGTGATGCAAGTTAATGGATACATCCTGAGGATGTATCCAGAATTGAATCATGTTTGATAGGGCCTAACCGATATAAGATAGCACACTTACACGGTGAATAACTATATGTAAGGCAATCGATATTTTGTTATTTGAGGTTCCTTAGGTTACCCCACCGACGTGGCGGGATACCCACGATCGACACGGCAGGATATCCGCGTCTGGCACTGAACGTGAAACCGTAGGCGGAGGCTTATCCAGACATAGTAAGCACACCCTGTGGGTGTTGATTGAGATAAGTGAAACCCGCCACCAATCCCGTGGAAAGGGGCTTGGTACTATATGGTATTCTGTGGAATACATTAAAACTGCCTATATAGATGACGATGAAGGGTAGCTCATCGGGGCTCGATGCTATATTGCTCGGGGATTACTTAAGTTGAAAGTTTAAGTTTTGCTTTAGGCCTTTTCAGCATTATTCATGAGTAAATGAAAACATAAGTAATCAACAAAGAAACGAATGCTTTTAATCGTTTTATCAACAAGCATAGATACATCATGCATGGCATATCATAGAATATATGTGAGTTATAACTTATATGTTCGATGTTTGTTCCCTATTGAGCTAGGATGTAGCTCACCCTATAGACTATACGTCAGTGTCCATTACTAGCATTACCGAGGTTTCAGGAGACGCTGATCCCGGCGAGTCGGACCTTGCGGCCGGCGAGGAGTTGGAGCCACCTCCAGAGGACTTCTTCTAGAGGACTCCGTTGTGCTACTTTGGGAGATTTTTGAGAGGTTTTGTACGGCTTGGTATGTCAAGCCTTCATTTGTTAAAACCATGTATGAAAGGTTTTGGATTATTCTTTTGGGGCGAACCATCCGTGATGATTTCTATCATCGATGGTTCGGATCGGTTCTCCTTTCATGTAGAGACATGAGGGTAGAACTGTCTTTTGAAAAGTTAATTAATATAGATTTAAATTCCGCAAGTTTAAATTATAGTACTTTTGATGCTTGATATACCAGTGTTCCGTGCTTAGCTAAGGGCACGGTCAAGATGATCGTGCTGATGGCACGGGTTTCGGGGTGCCGAAATCCGGGCTGTCACAGTTGGTATCAGAGCTATTTTCTTTTAGCAATTCTGACAAGGATTCTTTCGTCAGATCATAGGGGCTTCTGCTAACGAAACTTTAGTTTCAAATGCAGCCGCAAATGTCAGCTAGAGGGAGAGGCCGACCAAGGGGAGGCCATCAAAGGAGTTTACGTAGTGGAGATGGCTACGTCTCTCCTATAAATAGAGTGCCTTTAGGAGGTACTGAGGCCCCAGGGGGCAGTGGTAGCAGACAGCATGAGGAAGAGGATCGAGATCATCAGGATCAAGATCAAAGAGAACAAGAGAGGTTGAGAGAAAGACAAGAAGACAGAGAGGAGCGACAAAGGATGATGCACACTATGGAGACTATGGCAGCTGCCATGGCACAACAAGCTGCATCCTTTGCAGCTCATGCATCAAGAGAACAGCAGCCACCTACACCACCTGTAGGACCTGCGTTGCCTGTGCCTTCGTCATTTACAGAGTTTAGGAGGATGAGACCTCCTTCATTTTCTGGGCAGGCAGACACTATGGCCGCTGAGAACTGGTTGATGGAGATGGAGAAAGTCTTTAGCGTGCTAACTTGCACGGAAGACGAGAGTGTAAGATGGGCAGCTTACATGTTGGATGGGGAGGCTGGGCCTTGGTGGAAGTCTGTGATACGGACTCGGGCTCAGGAGACCCCAGAGTTGCCTTGGACTTGGGAGGAGTTTGTGGAGGAGTTCAACAAACAATATTTTCCGGAAGTGGTGAGGAATCAGCTTGAGATACAATTTTTACAACTAGTGCAAGGAAGAATGACGGTGAGAGAATACGGGGTAGAGTTTCTACGACTTGCCCGTTTTGCTCCGGACTACGTCGCTACTGAGGTGATGAAGTCCAAGAGGTTTCAGCAAGGTTTGAAGCCTGAGGTTAGAGGAGGCGTAGCTCCATTTCAGCTAAGGACCTATGAAGAGGTCATGAGCAAAGCGTTGGTCGTAGAAGAGGAGAACAATAATAGATATAGACAGAGGGAGCAACAGAGAGGAGGAAACGAACAAGGAAGAACGGGGCACTATGAACCGGTGAACAAAAAGCCGAGGTTCATGGGCCAGAATCAGAGATCACAGTTCCAAGGGGGTTTCGGAAGACCGGCGCAACAACAACACCAACAGAGGTTTCCATTACTTGCGTCGGGGAGACCTATTAAGCTATGAGAGCCTGCCATGTCTCTGGCGCCACTATCACCACAGGGTTCTCGTCTTTGTTTCTTCCGCACCTCGGAGACTTGCATAAAGTGTGGCAAGCCTCATAGGGGCATGGATTGTAGATTGGGAACTAGGGGTTGTTTCGATGTGGCAAGGTGGGCCACTTGATCAAGGATTGCCGAGAGATAAAGAAAAGGCGGTTTGATTCTGCGGCACCGACCAATTCAAGCAAGAAACCGATCGTTCGAGGGAGAGCCTATCGATCCTTTGCTCGGGAAGCGAGAGCGTGCATGACGTCATCCAAGGTGAGATTCCTTTTTAAAATTAAAGAAAATTTTCTTTTCGTTAACACTTTAGATAGAAAAGTAGCATGCATTAGGAATTAGGTAGATTCTTTTCTCCATACAAAAAGCAGTATGTGAATTAAGGGTGTAAATTGATGTATAAATTATTGTATGTGTGTATGTATACTATAGGTACTCTAAATATATATGAAAAAGGATGCTTCGGTGGATATGACGCTCGAGTGTTGATAGACCCCGGGTCTACCCACTCATTCGTCACTCCACGTTTCGCTAAGAAGATGAAGATTGTTCCAGAGACGTTGGATTTCGTCCTATCTGTGTCTATTCCGACTGGAGAGTTAGTAGACACGGAGCTAGCTTGCAAATCCATCATCGTAGCAGTTCGAGACTTGGAAGTGCATGAACTAGAAGCAAAGTTGATACTGTTAGACATGCAAGGGTTTGATGTGATCCTTGGCATGGACTGGTTGGCGCAGCATTGTGCAACCGTCGATTGCAAGAACAAGGTAGTTATTTTCAGACCCAACACAAGAAGATCATTTCGGTTTCAAGGAGTGAGGTCGCCATCATGCCCTTTGATCTCGTGATGAGGCGAAAATGATCAGAAAGGGTTGCAGTGGATACTTAGCTTTCTTAAAGGAGAACAAGGAAGAAAAGAACGTCATTTCTGAGATAGCAGTTGTGCGAGACTTCGCTGACGTGTTTCCAGAAGAATTGCCTGGATTACCTCCAGAAAGAGAAGTAGAATTCGCCATTGACTTAGCACCAGGAACAGAGCCTATTTCGAAGGCACCTTATAGAATGGCTCCCGCTGAGTTAAAGGAGTTGAAGGAACAACTACAAGAGCTTATGGATAAGGGGTTTGTTAGACCAAGTGTATCTCCATGGGGAGCACCGGTCTTGTTTGTCAAGAAGAAAGATGGGTCAATGCGGCTGTGCATTGACTATCGACAATTGAACAAACTCACTGTGAAGAACCGCTACCCTTTGCCTAGAATAGACGATCTATTCGACCAACTGCTAGGAGCAAAGTATTTTTCCAAGATAGACCTGAGATCTGGGTATCATCAGTTGCGAGTTAAGGCAGAGGACATTCAGAAGACAGCTTTTCGGACACGGTATGGACACTATGAATTCCTTGTAATGCCGTTTGGATTGACGAATGCTCCAGCAGCATTCATGGATCTGATGAACCGAGTGTTTAAACCACACTTGGACTCCTGCGTCGTAGTATTTGTTGATGATATACTGATATACTCCAAATCCAAGACGGAACATGAAGAACATTTGAGGATTGCTCTACAGACGCTCCGTGAACACCAATTGTACGCCAAACTCAGCAAGTGTGAGTTTTGGTTGGAAGAAGTTAGCTTTTTGGGACATGTCGTCTCAAAGCATGGTGTCACTGTAGATCCAGCAAAGATAGAAGCAGTAGTCAAATGGGAGCAACCAAAGACAGTGACCGATGTCCGAAGTTTTCTGGGCTTAGCCGGCTATTATAGACGTTTCGTTGAGGGGTTTTCAAAGATATCGGGACCTCTCACAAAGCTGACACGAAAAGATTCAAGGTTTGAGTGGAGTGAGGCATGCGAGAAGAGTTTTCAAGAACTCAAAACGAGACTCACTTCGGCTCTAGTATTAGCGATTCCTTCAGGCAGTGGAGGATATGCCGTGTACAGCGACGCGTCATACAATGGCCTTGGTTGTGTGCTCAACCAACACAAGAAGGTGATAGCTTACGGATCAAGACAGCTGAAAGAACACGAGAAGAATTACCCGACTCATGACTTAGAACTGGCAGCAGTTATTTTTGCGCTGAAGATTTGGAGACATTATTTGTATGGTGAGACTTTTGAAATTTTCACCGATCATAAGAGCCTCCGATACCTGTTTACACAGAAAGAGCTCAATATGAGACAGCGCAGATGGATGGAATTCCTCAAGGATTATGATTGCTCCATACAATACCATCCTGGCAAGGCGAATGTAGTAGCCGATGCTTTGAGTCGGAAAGGTTCAGCTCAGATAGCTTCATTGATTTTGGGTATGCACCGATGGAAACTATTGGAAGACCTGGCATGCTATGATGCGAACATTGAGTCAAAGGACACTGGATCCTTTTTGGCTAACATATCAGTAAAGCCAGTGATATTTGAGCATATCCACGAGCTACAGATGAAAGATCCAGCATTAACAAAGATTCGTCAAGACGTGAGTGAAGGCATCAGTTCGGACTTCTCAGTAAAAGAAGATGGTTCGTTGTCGTTTAAAGGCCGTCTTTGCATTCCGGACAATGCCGATCTAAGACGAACAATTCTTGACGAGGCTCATAAGTCAAATTATGCTATCCACCCCGGTAGCACCAAAATGTACCAAGATTTGAAAAAGAACTACTGGTGGAGAGGACTGAAGCAAGACGTGGCCGAGTATGTGTCACGATGTTTGACTTGTCAGCAAGTGAAGGTTGATCATAGACATCCCGCTGGACTATTGCAACCTTTACCAATACCAGAATGGAAGTGGGAATCGATCTCAATGGATTTCATTGTTGGATTACCCCGTACTGCCAAGAGACATAATGCCATTTGGGTCGTCGTAGACCGATTGACCAAATCAGCGCACTTTTTGCCATACAATACTACGTATACCGCAGGAAGACTGGCAGACTTATACATGAAGGAGATTGTAAGGTTACATGGGATTCCAAGCAGCATGGTTTCAGATCGTGATCCACTATATACGTCCAAGTTTTGGAAGAAATTTCAAGAAGGAATGGGAACACGACTAGACTTTAGTTCAGCTTTCCATCCTCAAACTGATGGACAGACAGAGCGAGTGAACCAAGTGATAGAAGACATGCTCAGAGCGTGCATGCTTGATATGCAAGGATACTGGGATGAGTATCTACCGATGCTCGAGTTCGCATATAACAACAGTTTTCAAACGAGCATTGGCATGGCACCGTATGAAGCTCTGTATGGACGACGATGCAAATCACCTCTCAATTGGGAGGAAACAGGTGAGAAATTCGTATTAGGACCAAAACTACTCGAGGATAACGCTACCATCGTCCGAATCATCAGAGAAAGGTTGAAGACAGCACAAAGTAGACAGAAAAGTTACGCTGATATGAAGCGGACTAGTGTTGACTACAAGGTGGGCGAGCACGTGTTTGTGAAGGTGTCACCTATGAAAGGTGTAATGAGATTTGGCAAGAGAGGGAAGTTAAGTCCACGATATGTTGGACCATTTGAAATTTTGGGACGCGTAGGTGAAGTTGCATATCGCATTGGTTTACCTCCGCTATTCGATCGAGTACATAATGTTTTCCACATATCAATGCTCAGAAAGTACGTGAATGATCCGTCTCATGTGTTAGGAAAGTAACCTATAGAGATGTGTGAGGACATGAGCATGATAGAGGAACCAGCGGAGATTTTGGATCGGAAAGAACAAGTACTGCGCACTAAAGTAATTCCCTTAGTGCTTGTTCGATGGAACAATCATCCTAAAGAAGAGGCTACTTGGGAACGAGAGGCCGATGTGAAGGAACAATATCCAGCCTTGTTTCCAACGACGTGAGAAGTCAATGTAAACCGCAAACGTGGTTGTGAAATCTCCACGATACTTGTAATTCAATGGAAATTTTGATCCAAATTGTAATTCAACTGTTCAATGGAGATTTTTTTGAAATTTCGATTAATTGAGACATTTCGACTAGTTGAATTGACATTTCGACTAGTCGAATTGACAATTCGACTAATCGAAAGTCAAAAATCGATTAATCGACTGACTATGCCAGTGAGCCAGAATTCAAAAAGAATAAGTTAGAAAATTTCGACTAGTCGAACTAGGGTTCGACTAATCGAAGTTGGAATTTCGATTAGTCGAAATGTGAAATCGACTAATCGAATTAGACATAAAGGGAAAATCGATTAGTCGAAACTAAATTTCGACTAATCGAGTGATGGAGGGAGATATGGAAATTTAAAAAGGGCACACGATTTCGACTAGTCGAATTAGATTCGACTAGTCGAAGTTAGAATTTCGACTAATCGAAACGGATTTCGACTAGTCGACTGAGTCCTTCCAGTGGGCTCCAAGTTAGAAATTTGAACCCTAAGCATTTCGACTGATCGAAATGGGATTTCGACTAGTCGAAATCGAAGCCGATTAGTCGAATTAGGAAAATCGACTAATCGAATTCGGGGAGTTCCTTTAAGTTTGAAATTCGACTAGTCGAACTGAGAATTTCGACTAGTCGAGCCAGCCAATATATATATGAGAAAGGGGGTTTTCAAACCATTCGACTTTTGAGTTTTTGGGCATTCGATTCTTCTTCTTCTCCGGCGATTCAACTACCTAGGGTTTGCACCATTTCCGGCCATTCTCGACCGGATTTGACTTCACACACCTTCTCAAGATTGGGTAAACCCTAATCTTTGTTCTTCTTCATTATCTTTTGCATATAAGAAACCCTATTTCCTTGCATTTTAGCGAAAATGCCGCCTAAAACTCGATTATCCTCGAAGAAGGCAACTTCAAAACTGCCGGTACGGCGCAAGAATGCCGCACCACCACCACCAACCCCTTCACCTGTGAGGACACCCTCACCATCGACATCGGACACTACGTCCGGGTCGACGAGCGCGTCTTCACATGACGCAAGCCCTATTCCACCACCACCCGTCAACCTTGAGCAACCCACTGAGTGGTGGGCGGCCAAGATCTTTGAAGTCGAACACAATTTCGACAAGACTCTTTTTGACAAAGATGTGGTCCAAGGTGAGACCATTTGGGCCCTAAACTACCTCAACAACGCCGGTCTCACCTTCCTCCTCAAACCAATCCGGAAGTTCTATTATCCGCGATTGGTTAGGTTATTTTACCAGGGCCTCAAGGATGGCCCTACTGACGACGTGGTGAAGACCACGATTGAGGGGCGTGAATACCTCATCACACGTCGTCATGTCCAAGAAGCAGTCGAGTGCTACTTGGACTATATACCCGAGACCACCTTACTACCACCCTTCCCAGAGCCGGTCAATGTCGAGGACATCCTTGCCGACATGACCAAGGGGAAAAAGGGATCGGGCACCTCGTCTAAGAGGGTTGACCTTCCACATTATATGTGGATGCTCGATTCTGTTTTTCACGCCAACCTTTACCCCATGCGCCACAGCACCGAGCGTGTTGAGTTGGTGCAACAGGCCCTCTATGCGGCCTATAAGGGCGATGGTTTGATGTTACCATGGTCATCCTCGAAGGGATGCGGTACATCAAGGGAAGCTCATGAAGGGCAACCTTGAGCTAGGGATGGGATGCCCTCTGCGCATCATCTCTAGCATTCTAGAGGCATATTCATCCGACCCGCCTATGTGGTCTCACCCACGAGGTGGCCACCGACCCAGTGAAACCATTCTCCCACACGAATGGAATAGGAGTTACAATCTCTGAAGAAGACTTTACCACCACCGGTGGCCGCGAGGTGCAATCCCACCGCCACCACAGGCCACGACCACATGTACTCAGAGATGGCAGTACCACCCAGTCATTCCACCGGTGCACATGACAGGTCATTCCACCACCACCACCCGGCTACACCACCACCATCTCAATCTACACCGTGACCCCTTCTACTTCACGTCACGACCCGACCACCAACACCACCATTGAGAGGCTCAGCCCGCTTTGAGGCCAGAATGGAAGCGAATAACGAGAGGATGAACAGGAGGATTGATTTCCTCATGTTTCACACCCTCAAGTTTATCTACCCTCACACCTACCAGACCATGCTGGCTCGAGAGGAGGAATGGACCAGGCACCTGACCTTTCATCGAGGTCCGGTCTTTAGGGGCCGCGATTACATGATGGTGCTTCTACTTCCATGGCACCACCACCGATGGCGGCGGACGGCACGCAGCCACCATCTACTTCAACTACCATTCCACCTCTGCAGTATTTGAGATTCCACAGCTGACAGAGACTTCTCATCACTTCTACCAGCCATCCGACCACCGTGGCAGATCCACCAACTCCGTCGACCACTGCTCGACTTGATCCACAGTGTTCTTTTGTGCATTGTACATCTTTTGTATTGGGGTGAACCATTTTTGTTTTTCTGTTGTGGTCCCCATTTCAGTAACTATTGTAAATTTTGAATTATAATATACAATTTTGTTGCGGTTATATAGGTTTCCTTAATTGTCTATGTAAACGTACTTGCTTGTGTGCCGAGTAGTAGACCACCTCACCTCCGAGTGTGCGGGGGGGGGGGGGAGAGTGCAGACCACCACACCTTTGGGTGATTTTCGAGGACGAAAATTCCCAAGGTGGGGAGGATGTAATAAACCGAAAAATCACGTCAAACGAGGACCTCGGGATCCGTGCCCGATTGGTCTTAGGTTTGACCATGAGATAGTTCATTGATGAACTTAAGGTGAGATGAGCGGATGTGATGTGTGAACCAGTGTAGAAGAGTGGAGAGATAGAGGAGTGTGTAGAGTAACATACACCGATGGGTGTGTATGTGCTCCACACCGAGAAGAGAGATAAGATAAAAAGGGTTGAAAACCCTAATTTTCATAATTTGGTTGTTGAGAGGAGTAAAGAAGAGAGAGAGAGAGAAAGAGAGGAGTAAAGGAACTAGTGAGAAGTTATTGCAAGTTGTTGGAAGGGGATTTCTTGCAATCAAAGCGCCGGATTCGACGCGGAGGATCTGTTCAGACAAAAGCTGGAAACCCTAACCTTCCAACCCTACATTTAAATCAATTTGAGGTTGATTTAAGGTGAGATTCTTGTGAATAAATGCCGTAGATTTATAAAGTAAATTGTGGTTAAAATGGGTGGAAATTGTAGGAATATTGCTTAGAAAAATAACTAGAAAAGATTGGGGAAGAACAGCCAAAGAAGGCTGAATCTGGGGATTTCGACTAATCGAAATTGGGGTTCGACTAGTCGAAATTCGCCAAGAAGTTGAAAAGTCAGATGACCACGAATTCGACTAATCGAATTAAATTTCGATTAGTCGACTTTGAATTTCGACTAGTCGAGTTGGATGTCGACTAGTCGACTGAGAACCTCCAGTGAGGAGTAAAAATGGGATGAGAGAAATCGACCAGTCGAAATTGGATTTCGACTAGTTGAGTAAGGATTTCGACTAATCGAATTTGACTCGATTAGTCGATTTTGTATGTTCAATTATTTAAGTGAAAATTTGACAGTTAGAACAAGGGATTTCGACTAATCGATTTGGAGAATCGATTAATCGAAATTGGACCTCGACTAATCGATTTTGAGAATCGACTAGTCGAGTTGGATTTCGACTAGTCGAACCAGGAACTCGACTAGTCGACTGACCTAGTTTTTGTTGACTTTTGATTCTTACTTCAAGACTCTAGGGGGGCCTTGAGACTTATTCATTGCATCTTTTGTGATGTTTCGAGTGTGTTTAATGTATCATAGGTGATACGTATGGAAGTGGGCACAAGGAGCCGAGTGGGACCTTGATGCATTGAATCGATAGAGACCTAAGGTAGGGAACACCTTGAACATGTACTTTATTTTACAAGAGCATGTATGTAGTGATATAGATTTCCATTCAAATATTTTTAATGCTTAAAGAATTGTGAAAAGTGTGTGTGCGTGATATTCATAAGAGTAAACGAATGAGCCATCCCCAGGGGATGAAGAAGTAAAGAGATAAGAGCATCAGGTGTGATGCAAGTTAATGGATACATCCCAGGGATGTATCCACAGATTGAATCATGTTTGATAGGGCCTAACTGATATAAGATAGCACACTTACACGGTGAATAACTATATGTAAGGCACCGATATTTTTGTTATTTGAGGTTCCTTAGGTTACCCCACCGACGTGGCGGGATACCCACGACTGACACGGCAGGATATCCGTGACCGATACGGCGGCGAAACCGTAGGCCAGTGCGGAGGCTTATCCGTACATAGTAAGCACACCCCAGGGGTGTTGATTGAGATAAGTGAAACCCCGCCACCAATCCCCAGGGGAAAGGGGCTTGGGTACTATATGGTATTCCTGTGAATACATTAAAAATTGTCTATATAGATGACGATGAAGGGTAGCTCATCGGGGCTCGATGCTATATTGCTCGGGGATTACTTAAGTTGAAAGTTTAAGTTTTGCTTTAGGCCTTTTCAGCATTATTCATGAGTAAATGAAAACATAAGTAATCAACAGTAAAACGAATGCTTTTAACTGTTTTATCAACAACTGCATAGATACATCATGCATGGCATATCATAGAATATATGTGAGTTATAACTTATATGTTCAGCAGTGTTTGTTCCCTATTGAGCTAGGATGTAGCTCACCCTATAGACTATACGTCGCAGGTCCATTACTAGCAACGAGGTTTCGAGAGCCGATCGTGAGTCGGACCTTGCGGCCGGCGAGGAGTTGGAGCCACCTCCAGAGGACTTCTTCTAGAGGACTCCGTTGTGCTACTTTGGGAGATTTTTGAGAGGTTTTGTACGGCTTGGTATGTCAAGCCTTTATTTGTTAAAACCATGTATGAAAGGTTTTGGATTATTCTTTTGGGGCGAACCATCCGTGATGATTTCTATCATCGATGGTTCGGATCGGTTCTCCTTTCATGTAGAGACATGAGGGTAGAACTGTCTTTTAAAAAGTTAATTAATATAGATTTAAATTCCGCAAGTTTAAATTATAGTACTTTTGATGCTTGATATACCAGTGTTCCGTGCTTAGCTAAGGGCACGGTCAAGATGATCGTGCTGATGGCACGGGTTTCGGGGTGCCGAAATCCGGGCTGTCACAGATAATTCAATCTATACGATATAGGTTAGAAAGATATTTCGTCATGTATAACAGTATATAAACCCTAACATTTACAGATTTTTATAATTACTTATGAACAAAGGAAAAAAAATAAGCTTAAACTCTAAAGATTATTGTTTCAAAAAATACAAAAATATACCCCATCATCAAAGTGAAGATTACGATTTCACAAATTCAGAAATATCGAACAATTATCAACCCTATAGGATCCAAGCTAGATCAATTAAATACCGACAACAGTGATGTACCAATAGGGATACTGCATGACTTGGTCACATCTAAGTCATTTACTGACTCTTATCAGTCCAAGTAAAACTCATGTGAAACCTGTAAGATCCAGATATGATGTACCAATAACTATTTTTCATGATTGGGTCTCATATGAGTTATTTATTGACTTTTATCAGTCAAAGTAAGACTCATGAGAGACTTGTAGGATCCAAATATGAGAGACAATGACATCAATCAAGTTATAATCTGATAATAGTGATATATGAATAACCATTTTTCATGATTGAGTTTGATATGAGTAATTTACTGACTCTTATAAGTCAAGGTTAGACTAATGTGAGACCTGTAGCTTATAAGAAATTGACACATCTATCTACACAAAAAATGGATTGGACATGGGATAATATTTTTTGACCTAATCAATTCATGGATCTATAACTCAGTAGATTCAATTTCAAATGAAGTAAAATAGAAAAAGGAAAAAAAAAAATTAATTAAATGAACAAATTTAAATTAAAAAACGATGAATATAATCGAATAACAAAAGACTAAATAACCATCTAAACAGTCTATGACCCAGAGATTCAATTTTCTTCTTCTTTTTTTTCCCTTTTTCCCTTCTCTTGGTTGGCCATACTTTATTTCTAACAAATCAAAATCATAACCATAAACCCTAAAGATTATACTTCATTTTCAACAAATCAAAATCATAATCCTAAACCTTAAAATTTTGAGTTTTACAAATGGAAACAAACCAAAATCGTAACCCTAAATATTAGAGTTTTACAAATGGAAAAAATATAAAAATCGACCTATATGAGTTTCTCTGCAATACCAGAAGTCGGGGAGTGAAAAATGGTCTGAGACTCCACCTCTGCAATGACCAACGACAAACTATTCTCCTCAACGGCGACGAGAAACGAGAACCGGCGATGACTGTAAATGCCTTAAGAAGTATGGAGGGTTTGAAACAAAGATGAGAGGAATGAAAAATCAGAGCCCGCTTCATTTTCTTCTTTTAAAAGGGATGAAGGGTATTTTGATTATTTCTATTGTCTTTAAGTAATGGCATATTGGTCATTTCCTATTTCTCAAATATTAACAATCAACCTAGTTAAATACCCATGTGTTCTTTTTGTTTAAGTTAAAACTCAGAAACTGAAAAGTTTGAAGGTCTTAGACCCTCCTGGGTCATTTCATCAACTTGGGACCCCGATGGGTAAATAGGGGGATAGTTGGGACCCCGATAGGTATTTAACTTTATATAAAATCCTTAGCTTGAAAGGACTCGGGACTCGTGCGGTGTCCAATCTGATTTTAAATATGGGCCAAGTTCGAGCCTACTTTTCAAAGTAAAAAATAATTAGACCCCTTAAAAGCCTGGCCCAGCCTCTTGATAGCCTTACGATTGATTTAGTTGGTTCAAACTTTAAACTCTACTCTACGGAATTAGAGGTAGTATGTGACGACCCGCTCATCAAAGTTGGCGTGTAGGTCATCTAAATATGTTTACATAGCGGTCTTATTGGGACAGATCGGGTTTAAGTTGGGCCTTAAACGGGCCAAATTTAAATCTGACTTTGAAAGCTAGTTCATACCCGCACGATTATACCAATTACTAATCCGATTTGGCTGGTCCTATTTTTTATTCGAGCCTACCTGTAGCATCATGTCACGGGGTCGCACTTCCACAACCTCAGTCTCGTACGGCACCTAACGCACGCTTCGCTAGGTCAGCCTACTTCTGATAACAATCGTCGCGAGGGCGTCCTTCGACGCGCTTTCAACCCCCGCGGTGCTTCGCTACCGCGTGCAACGAAGCCAACCCATCTGCACATCAGCTCTGATACCACCCGCCTAGAGGACGGGAACTCCTCCCAACATGGTTGTCTCTGTTTCACGGCCTACCATTCGGCTCATCGTGCCCCTTACGACACGCCAGTCTGCACCGCTGCGCTAACTTGGTCTGCTCAAGCTTCACCCTATGCACTGCACTAGTACCTCGCTCGCCTGCCGAACCAAGCTCGCAGCCTTGTGCCTCGCGCTCGCGTGCCCAACTGAGTCTCACGCAGCTTGCCTTCATGTGCGTTCCGAATTACTAGCACACGTTCATCTTTAGCCCACATGCTGTCGTGCTCAACTGAGTCCCACGCAGCGCCTTCGTTTTCTCACGCGAGGTTGCCCAGCCGTATGCACCGTGACGCGTAGTCCGGAATCATACATCAACCTCCCTCGGGTTCCACACGGCATCGCTGCGTCGACGTCCTAGGCCCACCCTTTCAGGCCTAGGAGACACTTGTGCCCCCTCTGGCAACGCAAGGACCCGTGTGCGGGGGAATAGCTCTCTAGCTCCCTTCCCCTATATAAAGGTAAAACAGTCATTCAGCCAGAATGGCAGGAGAACCTCAAACCTATTGGTTTGACATACCGCAACGCCTCATGCATCGCTAGCCCACCTTGGCTATGTCGCGTCCGTGACGCTCCGCGTCATACCCTCATGCGACCGTGTCGCGTCCTCGCAGCGCGACCACGTCGTCGGGCCCACTTGGCCCCATGTCGGGTGCCCTCCTGGCACTACATGTCGTGCCACGTACACCATACTGCAAGCTCAAGTATCGGCCCCGTCACAATCAACCCATACTTGACCCATTTTGGGACTGGCATACTTGACCCATTTTGGGACTGGCCGAGTGGGTCCACAACCAGACCAACAATTCTGATATAATTTATATAAAAATTATCTCAAATGATTAGGCCGCGCTCAACTTAAACAAGTTGATTTTTAATTGGGCTTTTGGAGGTAACCAATATCAATCAGGCAGGGATGGGCTGAGCTTATTTTTTATTCAGACCTAAGTACCTCAGCCAATAGCTGGACCTTTTGGGATCGAGCGAGCTCAAGCCTGGCCCATTGGGACCATACATATGCTTACATGGCTTAATTTTATCTCATTGGCTGCATTCGAGTTGAAGAGGCCATCACATTGATGATATTCATCCTCAATGTTAAATATTTTGGGAAAAAGGCAGCAAGCAAAAGAAAAATGAAGGGAAAATTTCAAAAAAACCCCTGAACTTTCACCTCAATGCCCATAAGGCACCTGAACTTTGCATAATATCACCTAAACCCCCAATGAATATAAATGTACCAAAATCAGACCCCTGCCGTCACCTCTCGTTATCTTATGGACGGAAATTGATGACGTGGAGCTCTTAACCCTTTGATGCGCTGAAGTGGATGGTGACGTGGCGAATTGGAGGGAAAAAAGGCCACGTGAGGCGCACGTGACCTCCTTAAATACCAAAAAACTCAGTAAACTCTCCCTTTCTTTCTTCTTCGTCTTCCTCCTTCTTCTTCCTCCTCTTTCTCTGAAGAGTTTTCTTATTCGTCTTTCTCGTCTTCCGATTTGGATATTCTTCTTCATTTTCTAGTGATTCTACCTTCTATTACGCATAGATTAAAATACCCTATTTTGAAAGGGTTAAAATGGTTTGGAGTAAGAGAAAAGGTGCGATGCAAGACCCTCGTTAGTAAGTTCGATTTTTGGATTTATTTTGTGCATATTTGTGTCAATATTTGTGTGGATTTATTGATTTGTCTATATTTTTTGTATTTATGTATTTATGTAAACGTTGATGATGTAAATGCGTAAAAAATAGGGTTATGTAAATGCGTAAAAAATAGTGTTTATGTAAATGCGTAAAAAGGGTTATATAAATGCGTAAAAAAGGGTTTATGTAAATCTGAAAAAGGGTTTATATAAATGCGTATGTAAATGCGTAAAAAATGGGCTTATGTAAATCGATTATGAAAATGATGTTTCTCTTGTATCTATTTTATTTTTCAATTTTGGGCTTCAACTTGATTATGTTGCTACCTATATATGTCCACATGGTATCAAACTAGTGGAGATATAGGGTTTATAAGGTATGTACATACAAAAGCTTATTTTAACATATATCTCCCGGATATAGGTTAAAACTAGTATATCTCTGATTTAACCTAGATCAATCCGATATAGCCCAAAATACCTATATTTCCCAGATTTAACAAACTGTTTTAACCTATATCTCCACATGGTATCAAACTAGTATCACAAAATACCTATATTTCAGTAAATATATTCTTATACTATGTTGTTTATCTATGAGTTGTGACTCTTATGCGAGCATTGCTTTATTTGTTTAATGTGCAGATAAAGGCTCAGGTAATTTTACGATTAAGTTATTTCATGGAGGCAGTTTTCGAGGTACACCAGACATCAAAGGATATAGAAGTGGTCGTTTGAGCTTCTTTGATCATTGCCACGGATGAGATGTCCCTATTGGAGCTATTTCGTGTCAAGAGTTGGGATACCTTAGCTCCGTAGAGTTCTATAGTACTATTCAAGGCAAATTTGTTGTCATCGAAGCTGATATGCAGACCTTGGAGTTAGGAAATTCAGTTGGTTCTGATGGAGTAGTTGATGTATTTATGGTTCCTCTCTTACCATTGAATGTGGATACCCAAGAAAGCCAAGTCCAGCATGAACAAGTTGTAAGGACAACAACTACAACACGGAGCAGGAGTTCACAAGCCAAAGGGAAGAGTGGTAGTGTTGATAAGGGCAAGGCCCCTATTTTTGCAAGTAAAGGGAAGAGCGGTAGTGTTGATATAGGTCAAAGCATTTCAGATAACGAGAGTAATGATGATTATGACCCGCAGTCCAGATCCTCGTCTTCTGACGGAGATGAGATATGGGATAGTGATTACTTGATCTCTGATGATGATGCGTTGTTCGATGAGTTCGTGGATGCAGACTCAGAGTTTGCCGGGTTAGAAAGTATAAAGGTAGGAAATGAGGGTCCATCTGGAGTTGAAGGTGAGAAGACGGATATGGGAGAGTTATCCGATCCTCCTTCTTCAGTGGACGAGTTGAGAAGTTTAGACAGCGATTCAGAGGCCGATGGGGTAGGGAAAACAGATAAGAGAACATCTTTGGTATTTAATGAGAAGACGGATATAGAAAACCCAACTTTTCGTGTTGGGATGGAGTTTAAGACGCATGCGATTTTTAGGGAAGCTGTGAAGGAGTATGCCATAAGGTGTGGTAGAGAGATAAGCTTTGTAAAAAATGATAGGGATAAAATAAGGGCAATATGTAAGAAAGGCTGCCCTTGGTTGATCTATTGCTCATATGTACCAAATGATGCAGTTTATAGAGTGAAAACCCTAAATGACCAACACAACTGAACTTTTGAAGTGCCTTGGGTGACTACTAGCTGGATAGTGAAGAGGTATGGGGAAAGGATTAGATTGAATCCTACGTGGCCGGCTAAGTCACTAGTGAGCACAATAGAGACCGAGAGAAATGTGAAGGTTGATATTCAAAAAGTCTGACAAGGAAGGTGATAATGCAAATGGCGGATGGATCTTCAAGCACTCGCTTAAGTTGTTATGGGGGTAGAGGAGATAAGAAATACAAATCCGGGACAACAGTAAAGGTGCTTGTGAAGCCTAGTGGTGTGCAAGGAGTGGTAAAGTTCAAAAGATTTTATGTGTGTTGGGGTTCAACAAGAAAGGGTTTATAGATGGTTGTCGACCTATGATAGGTCTCGATGGATGTCACTTGAAGGGCCCCATGGTGGCGTTATCAACAGAAATTGATGCAAACAATTGCATCTATCCTTTTGCATATCTTGTTGTGGAAAAGGAGAAGAAGAAGACATGGACGTGGTTTTAGAGTTGTTGAGAGAGATCTTGTGGTTGAGAATTTTGCTCACTATACCTTCATGAGCGACAAATGTAAGGGGCTCATTGATGCGATCACAAACTTATTTCCTTGTTACGCCCATCGATTACGTATGCGACACCTCTATAATAATTTCAAGAAAGACTTCAAGGGCTTCACTTGAAAGATATCCTATGGAGGGCAGCTAGAGCGACAACATTCCCCAATTTAAAAAGGGTAATGGTGAGATGAATGAGAAGGATGTTAGAGCTTATGAATGGTTGGTGGCAAGACCACCTTTGAATTGGAGTAGATCACACTTGATACTTGGGTGAAGTGTGATATACTTTTGAATAACCTTTGTGAGAGCTTTAATTCGTCAATATTATCGGCTAGGGATCACCCCATCTTGACAATGCTAGAGAGAATAAGGGTCATCCTTATGGAAAGCGTAAGAGAAGGGATGCAATGATGAAGGTCCAGGACCTATTTGTCCAAAAATAGTGAAAAAGATTGAGAAGATGAAGGAGGCAAACTGGTGTATGGATCGTAAGATGGTGTGGTGACGACTTTGAGGTAGTTGGTGCTCATGGGTGCGGCTTTGCGTTGGACTTGATGAAGAGGATTTGTAGTTGTCGAAGGTGGAGCTCTGTTGCGCTTGTGTCCACGCTGATAGTCAAGCGATGAAATACATCAACAAGGATCCACTAGAGTATCGCCATGATTGGTACAGGTGATTACGCATTACCTAAAGTGCTATAGTAATTTTTGAAACCGATAAGTGGTAGAGAGCAATGGCCAAATACCAATGATGCTTATGATGCCTCCGGATGTGAAGAAGAGAGCCGGGAGGCCTAAGAAGGCGAGAAGGAGAGAACAGATGAGCCACCGATCCATCAAAGTCCAAGAAAGGTGTGAAAATGAGGTGCACCAAATGTCTAGAGGTGGGGCATAATAAGCGGGGATGCAAACAAGCAAAGGTAAAAAAATTCAAGTCTATTTTAGTTTTCATCGCATAAAATGACCCAGATTGTGTTTGTTTACATGTACTATTGTAGAGAGGAGGGTCGGAAACTAGGGGTGAACCAAACCGATGGATGGACAAAGAAAGGCAAGATAGTAAGTTATATATTTTTTAGGAAAATATTACTATAAATTACACCTCATTCTCTTGACAATTTGTATATTACTATAAATGCGGTCAGAGGAATCGCAAGCCACGTGTCCCATCCTCAGTCGCTTCTTCAAGTTGTGGACCCCAGATACTTTGATTAGAGGACCCCTCGCGATGCTCCTTCAATTAGTGGACCCCAGCCTCCATCTCCTTCTCAGAATAGACTCCAAATTCTCGACTTCTACCACCAATTCAAGTAGTGGAGCATCGACAAAAGCTGATTCTACAACGAATGCAAAAGCGTAGATGAAGAAGTGGTTGGTTTTCAAAGAAAAATTGTTTGTAGTTTTTTTGTTGAATGTACATGGGTTTTTTTTGTTGAAGAAATGTGAGCAGTACATGAGTTTTTGTACCTTTTGTTTTAAGTACATGGGATTGAGATACGAGTACATGGCTGGTTTTATGTACATGAGTTTTAATTCCTATAACAGTTTGTAATATCTATGACATGAGTATATATGGTCGAAACCTCATTTTGATGAATATCTGAGTTGTTATTATGTAATTGGATTCTTAATGTCTATAACAGTTGCTTTTAATTATAATAGTTCTTTGAATGTGGGTTTTCGATGTGGATTCTTAATGTATAAAGGCATAATTCTTAATGTCTATAACAGATTTTAAATGTGGGTTTTCGATGTGGCTTGTACAAAGATAATTCTTTTTGATGTGGCTTGTACGATAATTCTTAATCTGGTTTTCGATGTGGCTTGTACAAAGATGTAGAGGTTTTCTTAATGTCTATAACAACATAATTCTTAATGAGTGAATTCTTGCCTCATTTTGATGAATATACTGAGTTGTTATTATGTACCGGATTCTTAATGTCTATAACAGTTGCTTTTAATTATAATAGTTCTTTGAATGTGGGTTTTGATGTGGATTCTTAATGTATAAAGGCATAATTCTTAATGTCTATAACAGATTTTAAATGTGGGTTTTTGATGTGGCTTATACAAGACATAATTCTTTTTGATGTGGCTTGTACCGCATAATTCTTAATATGGGTTTTCTGATGTGGCTTGTGTTAAGTAGTGAAAAATACCATTTTTCACCCCTAAACATGAGCATTGAAAGACCCTTGAGAGGACTAAATAAGTGCTTTAGTGTGCATGTTACAGCTAACCAAAAAGACAGGTCCAAATCAAAAGCACTTAAAATGATCAAAAGTCGACAATTCATGTCAAGCTAAAAAATGGAGTGAAGAAATAGCCTCGAAGTGGTTAAAAAGGATGAAAAGAAGAAGCAAAGACAGAAGAAAAAGGATCCATTCAAGAAGAAGAATGGAAGCTAAAGCTCAATTCAAAGCATCTCTTCAATTCGCAAAGAACCAGAAACTTTGCGAAGAAGGAATAAACCTCAAACAAGGTTTGCGAAAGGTAGCAGAACTGTTCGAATAGAAGAATGACCTTTGCGAAAAGAAGAAAAAGTTCAATTCGAACAGAACTGAAACTTTGCGAAAAGACTTTCTGAAGCCAAAGTCCTTTGCGAAAAGACTTTCTGAAGCCAAAGTCCTTTGCGAAAAGACTTTCTGAAGCCAAAGTCCTTTGCGAAAAGACTTTCTGAAGCCAAAGTCCTTTGAAAAGAACTTGAGCCAAAATGCTTTATGAAAAAGGCCCTTAAACTCTGCGAAACGGCATTTTGGGGAATTACAGCTCGTTCAAAGGGTATTTTAGGAATCTCTGCACGCGCCCCAATGCAATTAAAAGACAAGGAACATTCTGGAAGATTTAAGGCACGATCCGAAGGCATATTCTACCCCATGTGGGCGCTCAAAGTTTGAATTACTTGGCGGGAACTTCTATAACAACATAATTCTTAATGAGTGAATTACTGCCTCATTGTTACCAATGGTATCAACCTTATCAAGCTGATTCAATGCTGATTTACATCAGTTATTGTTGCTACAAATTATGCCTTTATACATTCAAATGACAGAGTACATGAAGCCTTTAGTTATAGTATTATGTTGCGATTTTCTAGTGTGCTGATTTATTGTATAAAAAGCAAAAGCCTCTGGGTTTTTACATGCATTGGGGCGTGTGCAGAGGTTACTGAATTGCCCTCGCAGATGGTGGGGAGCTTCAGGATATGATTTCGCGGGGCTGGATTAGTATGAGTTTGTGCAGCTCGCCAAAGTTGCTCTCATGAGGTAATATAGCTCACGAGGTTGAAACGCATGCTAAAAGGATTCGCTCGGTTGCTTTGGTGCGCTTTTCTGCTCATGAGGTTCAAATGCAAGTCTTTTTAATGCGCGCGGGATCTCGCGGATGGTTTTCCGGCGAATTTTCCTCGCTAGGTTCTCGCGAGGTAGATTTCATCTTCTTGAGGTCACGTCTACATGAGAACGCGAGGTTCCAAATGACCGACAGTGAATTTCCAAGCTATGACTACTTCGCAGGTTAGAACATAGTGCGAGGTCCAATGCTGCGTGCTTCTGAGCTCGCGAGGTTCCAACTGAACCACGCGACATAGTGAATTTCTAGTCAACTACTTGTGAGGTTAGAGCAGGCTGAGCTCCCAAGGTGCAGCTCTTCCTCAGTGGAAAGGGGTAAGGCAGGCCCTGTTGGTGAATCCAAGGCTGAGTCATATAGACTAGCTAGATTTATAGCAGGTTTTGGTGCTACTGGGGGTTCTAACGCAGCTTCCCTTTCATGTATTGGGGAGCCAATCACTGCTCTCTCTTGAGGTTGAGTAGAAGTACCCACTCCCTCTCCCACAACTGCTTCTTCAGAGACTACAATTTCTGTCAAAAACCTAGTGGTAGGTTCTTCTTGGCACTCCGGATTAATGTCCATGAATTTCTCTTCATACAGATTTGTTGAATGTGGTTGTTGAGGCTCATCGTCAATCGATGTCAGATTGTATATAGAAAATTATTTTATTACAGGAACAAATCTGGGCTTAGAAATTTACATGTTTCAGCTCAACAATCTGGGCTTAGAAATTTACATGTTCCAGCTCAATCTGTCATTAATCTGATGTAAGATTATTGCCATCAATCTGATGTAAGATTATATATAGAAAATTATTTTATCATAGGAACAAATCTGGGCTTATTATGTACCTTCCGCTTTTAGTCTTAGGAATAAATTTGATCTCTTAAAAAATTATTAGGAATAAATCTGGTCATGTCTATTAAAAAAGGGGGTTGTTTCAACCTCGGGAATAAATTTGGGCTTCATTCATCACTTTTACAACAGAAGCTCAGATTTGACAAAACTGTTTTAACATATATCTCCCAGATATAGGTTAAAACTAGTATATCTCTCAGATTTAACCTATATCTCCCAGATATAGCCCAAAATACCTATATTTCCCAAATTTAACAAATTGTTTTAACCTATATCTCCACATGGTATCAAACTAGTATCAAACAGAAAAAAGGGTTTATCTTGTATCAATTTTGGGCAACAGAAGCTCAAATTTGATGAAAATCTTAAATCTGATAGCAGGAAAAAAATCTGGGCTTTTTATGTATCTTCTGTTTTAGCGTTAAGAAAAAATCTGGACTTTTTATGTATCTCTAAAAAAAATTATTTTAGAACAGGAATAAATCTGGGCTTTTTATGTACCTTCTGTTTTAGCGTTAAGAACAAATCAGTAATGTGAAAAATTATTAGGAACAAAATGGGCTTCATTGTATGTACCTTCGCTTAGCTTAGGAACAAATTTGGTCATGCCTATTATTTTATCTCTAAAAAAATCTGGGCTCCATTCACCAAATTAAAAAATTATGGCTTAAAGAGTCTTCTTCATTAATCAAAATTATGGAGTATCTCTAATTCTCTGTACGATCGATATAGGCATGACCAAAGAGTCTTCTTCATTAAACAAATTTGGGCTTATTATGACATTTTTTTTACGAGAACGAATCGATTATTTTATCATAATCGGTTTTAATGTCCAAAGAGTCTTCTTCTTCATCTTGTTAATAAACTCGATTAATCTAAAATTCATCACGCCAAGATGATACTGAGATAAACATTCAAAATAAATAATTTCATTTCATATTATCAAATTTTCAGAGGATGCATTCAAATGTAGCTTACATTCATCACTTTTGCCAAAAAAATAAGCACCCTAATCCCTATGCCATAAACTATAGCAAACCCCTAAAACCTAAACCCTAACCCCTAAAACCCTTATTATCGAATCCAGAGATAAACAAGAAAAACCAAGATGCAACCAACGCCACCCACAACACCTTCTCTCTGCGGTTCATTTTCACAATCTCACCTCCAATCTATTACATTTTCAAGGAGCCCTGAATGATCTGCGTCGATCTTTCACAGATGGGTGGATCGACCCGACAAAATCTCTCGGACGATCGATTGGGACAACTCGAAACCTCCTCCGGATTATGCGGGGACGTCCCACGATGTTTGAATGTCCCTTCGATTACGCATATATGGCATGGTTTCTCTTCTATCATCGCCAAAATCTGGAGGATTGGGACGGAAGACGCCGACTTTCGAGATGAAGTAGCAGCCATGAAGAAAGAGGAGGAAGAAGGAGGAAGACGAAGAAGAAAGAAAGGGAGAGTTTACTGAGTTTTTTGGTATTTAAGGAGGTCACGTGCGCCTCACGTGGCCTTTTTTCCCTCCAATTCGCCACGTCACCATCCACTTCAGCGCATCAAAGGGTTAAGAGCTCCACGTCATCAATTTCCGTCCATAAGATAACGAGAGGTGACGGCAGGGGTCTGATTTTGGTACATTTATATTCATTGGGGGTTTAGGTGATATTATGCAAAGTTCAGGTGCCTTATGGGCATTGAGGTGAAAGTTCAGGAGTTTTTTTAAAATTTTCCCAAAAATGAATCGCAAAAATAAAATAGTCATTCTCTCAAAAAATAAAAATAAATTGGTCAATGTCACAAGAGGCATTCGCTTTTAGCTTATTGATCACGGTACGATTATGATGATATGCTCGATTACTTTTGATGAACCGACCCATCACCCATTTTTCACTTTATAGTTATACAATTATAACCCGTTTCTCAATTAGATACTAGTCTCAAACCCATTTACACCTAATTTCTAGTATTATATAAAAGTAAAAATAATTTTTGTAATTTTTATAATATCAAAAATACTTTTATCCCTTTTAAACTTCCAATTCATATCCTCTTTTTTTTCTTATCTTAAATTTCTAATTATTAAATAAAGAGGAAAGATACATGGGATTACCTTGTTATAAAAACACAAACAAAAACGTTTTAGAGAGTTGACCATTCAACCCATATTTCCTAATTAAACTAAAGACTATGTTTCTAAAACGAGGACTCTGTTTCCATTTCCATTTACTGCCGTTTCCCCAACTTTCTCTTATACCGAGAGATAAACCCTAACCAGGATCACACTGTTGATAAAATTCCTCCACAACTGCACCAGAAAAATCAAACGCACACATAAAAATTCAGTCAAATTTTTTTTTAAATAAAATGGAAACCCTAGCCTAGATTTATAAAACAAATAAACAACTGTAATGTTATAATGACAAATCCAACCAGTGGTGAGGGCTTTAATCATGCTGTTTCGACGGTCCTTAAAACCTTTAAATACTTCTTCAACGGTTCGAGGATTGTAGGGTCCGGATCCCGCGTCCATGGCATTTTCGAGATTTGGAGCGGAAAGCATCAAACGAGAAGAAGATGATGAAGAGAGAATACAGATGGAAATTAATTATTTTCAGGGATATTTGAAGGAATTTGAAAATGAGAAAGCCAAAACAACATAGTTCAGATGAGAGAGAGACGGTTGCGGTATTTGTTTGGAAGGAGGGAAAAGGTTAAAATTTTTGACCGATCAGCGGCTAAAGGAGACAGACAGAGAGAGGGTTGGGGTTTTTGTTTGGAAGGACCGATCAGCGGCTAGAGAGAGAAAGAGAGAGTAAAGAAGCTAGACGGATTTGAATCACATTGAAATGGACGGATTAACTGGATTTGAGAGTAACGGGGGGAGTCCGAAACGGACTGAGAGGGGAAGAGTGGTATTTTTTGCAATAAGCTAACGTGCGCCGGGGTGGGCTGGGTACGATTGATCTTACGGAGCTCCAATTTGGGAAATTTACCTGACCGGCCCTGTCAGATACACCTTTTACGTCAGAAGCCCTATAGTTTCACATTTACCCAGACAAACCCGCTGCGCGCCGAGCTGAGGCACGCCTGTAGGAAATACCCAAAATACCCCCACAGTAATAAATAGCCGCTCTGTTTTCAAATCAGTTACTGTTTCATTTTTACTTTTTCTTTCGAAGTCGGTGGAGAGTCGTCGACGATTCGTGCACTATCGCGTTCAAATCTACAACCTTCAAGCTACCAAATCTGTATGTTAGAGTTAAAATAAGCTTCCATCGCTGTAGATTTTTTTTTTCTCCTCTCTTTGGTGCATATTTTGACATAATTTTTTTAGGTTTTCCCATATGTAATCGTTACCGACTCTAAATGTAATCGGTACCGACTAGATATGTAATCGTAAACGATTACATATCTAGTCAGGTCAAGATCACATATCTAGTCGGGTAACGATTACATTTAGAGTCGGTAACGATTACATATGTAATCGGTAACGATTACATATCTAGTCGTAATCGACTATATAAACTGTGGATGACGAATCTATAACAAATCGATAACGACTCTCTATGAATATAATTAATACCCATCATTTGAATTAATTTCCCTATAGTTATTACCCTCGATGCCATAATAAACCATACGAGGTTTTATATTTATCTCAGCCGACGTTCAATTTATTGCCAACTACCCGTTTGTTTCCCTATGTAAAACCATTATGGCAAGTTAGGTAGGAAGAATGAGAAAATTTAATACAACGATTCGTATTCCACAATCTAGGAGTTTTAAATACAGGTTTAGTTCGTCCTTAGCAAACCACCTATCATCCCTACCAGCCCATATTTTTTCCAATGTCTGACGACGAAGAAAAATCCTTCTATAACCCAATCAAGTTCGACCCTGTATGGGAGGACCCACCACCACCACCAGAACCAGATCCCCTGCAGTTCCTGTGGGACGAGTACGATGAAGTAATGGAGATTTTGGCGAAGGAAGAAAAGAAGAAGAAGAAGAAGGAAGAGAAGAAGAAGAGGAAGGAAGAAAAGAAAAAGAAGAAGAAGAACAAGGCGGAACCACCCGCCTCTCCACCCCATCCACCACCTGCTCTTCATCCATCTTCCTAAATTGTCTTTTCATTTTTAATTATAAGTGAATATAATTGAAAAATTTTGCAATGAAAAGAAACTTTTTGATGCAATGGCGACTTCATGAAATCTTTTGAGTCAGTAAATTAAATATTTTCTATATAAATAAGGGAAATTTACCTGACAGATAATTTATTAAACATTTTGAGATCATTGCAGACTTTTATTGAATTGATTGCGATTTCATAAGTAATCGGTATCGATTATATTGAGAGTCGGTATCGATTACATAAAGGGTCGATATCGATTATATATGTAATCGATGTAGTTAAAGAAGAAGGAAGCAAAGAAATAGAACAAAAGAAAGAAAAAGAAACTTAAGAGTAGTGTAAATTACATATAGAGTAGTGTAAATTATATATTGTGTCTTTGGCGATTTCATAGATAATCGATCTCGATTACATATGTAATCGGTAGCGATTACATATGTAATCGGTAGCGATTACATGTAGACTCCATATCGATTATATATATAGTCGTTATCGATTACATCTGTAATCGATACCGACTATATATATAATCGATACAGGTTTTATATATATATTTCATCAAAAATATTAACTATCCTTGTTAGTATGGTGCTCAGTCATTTCTTTTTCATTACAGTTCATTTCAAGAGGCTGTCAAGATGGTTGTACACCGAGTTGTTGGCAAGTGTTCGCCCAGTGCCGTTTCCACTCTCTACGAAAATTTCAACCCAGCTCGAAAGAAATTGTTGAGAGAATCAGTCTTTGGCGGAATATTTCAAATACCCAAAGGTGTGGGATTTCTGTCGGATGTGATGGATGCAATGCTGACGTTTTGGGTTGATAAAAACCACTTCCGATTTGGGAAGACTGATGTCTATCTACGGAAGATGGACATTGCATTGATACTGGGCCTTGCGGTAGTTGGCTCAGAAAACTACACCCCATCCGTCAAACCACCTGTAGAACAAACCATTAGGGACAAATACTTTCGGGGATCGCCTCCAGGAAAAATTCTTCGGTCTCATATAGAGGCTGCAATTTGGAGAGCGCAAAGTGATGAGGACTTCTTAAAGTTGTCCCTTCTGTTTGTGCTGTGCATCTTCCTCTTCCCCGGGTCCCACCATCAGATTTCGGAAGACCACATCGACCTCATCGATGATGTGGAGAATTTCAACCGAACTCCGTGGGGCCTGCTTGTATACAAAGATGTGATCGACTATATAATAAAGGGCGCGACGGCCAGAAAAACCGCCGACATTGATAAAGCCCTGAAGACATACAACACATATGGATGCATGTGTGTACTTCAGTGGTGGGCTTATGAGATCCTGCCCGGTATATCGCCATCCCAGCTAGGCCTCAAGGACCCTTTCCCACTCATGGAAATGGTCGACAGGCCCACCAGATCAAGGGTTACATCAGCGGATGCTAGGCAAAGAAGGTATGAGGTCTATTGCCTTGTTAAGTAATCGATAACGATTCATTAACTAATCGATAACGACTTGTTAAGTAATCGATAGCGATTCCGGACAGAGTCGATAACGACTTGTTAAGTAATCGCTAACGATTTATTAACTAATCGATAACGATTTAGTAAATAGTCGGTGCCGATTATTTACATAATCAAGAGTGATTTATATATAACGATCATTTTATTATGTTGTTTACATGGTTCATTTTCGTTTTTTCAATAGGTTCGCGCTCCCCTCCTGCCTCAGGGCTTCAAATTAGAGATACCCGTTGTAAGAGAATATCTTCGGGTTCAAAAGGAGGTTGGGGGGAAAAGGAAAGAACCGGTCAAGAAAGCTGTGGAAGAGCTTCGGCCGAACAAAAAAAGAAATGTTGGAGAGGAAGAGGAAGAATGGGGGGAGGACGCATCGACGTTTGAAGAAGAACCCCTCTCCAAAAAGGGCCCCATGCATGTGGGAGAGGGTCGGCCAAGAACAAGGGGGGCGGCGGCCAAGGAAGATAGCCCAGCTGAACCATCCACCTCCAATGATTCTTTGTTGAGGAGGGTGGATCATTTGACGCTGGATAACTTGAAGCTCACCAAAAGAGTGAGCGAGTTGGAGGGAGAAAATAAGGCCCTGGCTAAACGTTGTGCTTCTTTAGAGAAACTCTGCAACTCCTTCGATGAGAGGCTGAATTCAAGGGATGCGGAGTGGCAGAAGTTAAATCACTACAACTACTTAGTCAGAAAGGGCCAGAACGATATAAAAGATCTCCTTGAAAATTTATTGGAGGCGAGACCTAAGGTATATGTTGAAATCTGCTTTTAGATGTTAAATTTTGTTTTAAAAAATCATTATCGATTATATATATAGTCGATAACGATTATATATTCAATCGTTATCGATTATATATGCAATCAGTATCGACTATATATATAATCGATAACGATTGAATATATAATCGTTATCGACTATATATATAATCGATAACGATTGAATATATAATCGTTATCGACTATATATATAATCGATAATATTTAAAAATCGATTTGGACATTTTTAAATGTGGAATTTCTTATTTTGCGTTATTATTACGATGTACAGGATGTCGCTATGGAGGAGCTGATAACGAAGGTGTGTGAGACTGCCTTCGGTGGCGAACCATCAGCTGCCGCGAATCAAGTTCCTCCCCCTCCTCCCGTCAATAAGGTGAAGGCAGCTGCTGACATTCAGCCTGAGACCCAAACTGATAAGGGTCCTTCTGGTGAAGAGGAAACCTCTTCCCCAGTTGCCTCACCAAGAAGCTGAACTTCGCTTAAGACCTAGGCAAGCGAAAGTCAGCAGCAAAATAATGGCCGTCAAACCTAAGGCCCAGCGAAGGGTAGCGGCTGAAAAGAAGCCTACCGAGAAGGCCAGCGAAGGACCAACTGCTGAGCCTGGACCGGTGGCAGTCGTTACCGCTGGTCCTGGGTCTACGGATGAAGAGGCTCCTGCTGAGCAAACAGCGGAGCAAATGTATATGCTAAACATATGGAACAAGCCTCTGAAGGAGGACGAGTAAGTAATTCTACCCTACCCTCTATACTTAACTATATTATTTACATATTTATCGTGAAGATTAGTTAAGTTGGCCATTTTTTATGCAGTGAATATGTTAGCACCGTCGGCAAGTATAAGCTAGTGGTGCAAACATTCAGATGTCTGGCGCCAACTCAGTTCCTAGACAACTTTGTAAGTTTATTTCCTTTTTCATACTGTATGCAAAATCGATAACAATTACATAAGAAATCGTTAACGATTACATATGAAATCGATAACAATTACATATGAAATCGACTACTTAAATAATCGTTACCGACTACCTAGAGGGTCGTTTTCGATTACTTAAATAATCGTTACCGACTACTTAAATAATCTTTCAGTTCTCGAAGGGCATATTTTAATCTAACTGGATTGGTTCAGGTTATGGCCGCCTACCTGAGGCATTTGGAAGTTCTTGATGATAAAATTCATCCGGAGAAAAAAGACAAATGCTTCCTTATGGACCCTGCGACGCTGACGTACATGGGCTTCGAACTGAGAGATTTTAACAAGTTCCTGCTTGCTGAAAAATTGTACGACCAGTCGATCGAGGTCCAAGTTCAAAGGTGGGCTGCCTTTAGACAAAGGGAGACCGGAGGGAGGAAGCTGATGGAGACTTTCTTCTTCAATGATCTCCAGAATCTGTGGGCTCACGAATACAACATTGTATGCTTTTATCCTCTTTGTAATTATTATTTTTAATTTTTCTATCATACCCTCTGAAATTATATTACTTTTTTGTAGATATTTATGCCAATACATTCACAAGAACCACTACATTGGGCGCTTGCAATCGTAAAGGTAGTCGAACGATCGATAATGGTCGTCGACCCTATATTCAATAGGCCCTCTAAAGAAAGATATGTATCCCAATTGCAGGCGCTGGTAAGATATTTTACTTAGCATATCTTTTATCATTGTTAGCTTAACATAACATATCTGACACTAATCTCTATTATTTTGAAATGCACCCGACCTTCCATTATTTTACATTCTGCAGCAGTAACTCAAGACCGATGAAGAAGAGCTACCCTTGGTCATCTACTGATTGCCGGATCAAATCCGTCCCCCGACAGACCAACTCCTGTGATTGTGGAGTGTTTGTTGTGAAGTATGTCGAATACTTTATGATGGGGAAGAAATTTGACTTCGCGCAATCAGATATAGATAGGATCAGGGCAGAAATTGGCCAAATATTGGCTACATACACAGCTGATGGCGGAGTGCTAGCGAAGGACGACAAAAAGGAGGGGGTGCAGCAGTAGTGTGGTTGTATTTGCATAATTTTGTAATTGTGTGGTTGTATTTGTGTATGCTTTTATACAATGTAAATGAAATATTTTTTATAAATGAATTATTTTGGGATTATATTGCACTATTTTTATGTAGTTATAGTTTTAGTAGAAAATGCATTCATTAGCGACTACATATATAGTCGTCATCGACTATATAAATAATCGGTGACGACTCTTTATGTAATCGCTACCGATTATATAACTAATCGTTAACGACTTTTTATGCAATCGATATCGATTGTATAAGTAATCGATATCGATTCTTTAGGTAATCGTTAGCGATTACCGATTATTTAATGAATCGATATCGACTTTATAAATAGTTGATGGCGACTATATATAGAATCATTATCGATTAGTTATACAGTCGATGACGACTCTATCATACAGCTTTAAAGACTATACTATATTACAGTGTAAAAAAATAAATAAAATATGGATTCTGAATTTCTCATTAATCTATCATGATTAAAAATATACACGGTTAGCCCATCGGTCCCACTGCCTTGCAGCTCCTGCGGTTGTGACCATATTCACTGCACCTGCTACACTGTAGTGCCCTAACCTCACCCTTAGACCTTATCCTTCTCTTCCTCGGACGGCCGGCCTGCTTTCGACAATAATAGGGTGGTCTCACTTTCATATTTTCAGGGAGTTGCTCTGGTTGGAACTCCCATTGACTTTTATCGAGGGTGGGAACCCATTGCTCGTCATATGTTTGTCTAAAGCAAGCGGTGAAAAATCAGTTCTCACAAAATTTATGGTAGTCGTAACTTCTTCGATTGATGGCCGCCACGGCATGGGAGCAAGGCAAGCCATGAATAAGTCAACGGCGACAACTACAAGTCTTGTGTTCCAAGTCGACATGATGAATGAAATCTCCATAATTGACTTAGAATTGATCGCGCCCGTATGGCTGAGCTCTCTTTCTACTGGCCCATTGCAACACCTTCTTCATGTGAGCATCTGCTTTCGGGCAGAGAAGGGTGGTCCATTTCTCAGATATCTCTCTGCGTTTTTGAAAATGATCGGCGACTTTCTCTCTAGTAGTTCTGATTAAGTCAATGATTGGTCTCTCTCGAGCTATCTTTAGCACGCTGTTTAAACTTTCGGCAATATTCGTAGTCAGGGATTCGTACTGCCTTCCTTCCATATGTGCGCGTGCCCAATGCTTTGGATCTATTTTCAAAATATATTCTACGGCCTGAGCATCAGCAGGATCTTTCTTCATTTCGTTAATAAAATAATCAAATTTCTCTTTTGAATATGCACGAGCGGCACACCACCATAAACCCTTCACATTGTTCCTGGGATACTTGTGCTGCAAATTTTGTGTCATATGCCGCATGCAGTAGTTGTGATGTGCGTTAGGGAAGATACGTTTCACCGCATTTATTAAACCCTTCGACCTGTCCGTGATAATTACGAGATCTTCGTTAAACCCACCGATCACGAACGCACCTACCCGTTCAAGAAACCACATCCAAGTATCCTCTTCTTCTAACTCTTTAACGCAAATGCTAAAGGTAATATATGACCATTACCGTCCAGAGGCGATAAGTAAGATCCCTTCAAACGCCCTCGAGGTGTGTGCCGCCTACAAGCAATATGCGACAAAAGTGTATGCGGTAGCTTCCGATGCATGGCCCAAAACTCCGTAAAAACCTTTGAAACTCTGCCCGTGAGTAAGTTGAAAGGATGTTTGTACATTAGGATCTACCCTCGCATCTCCTTCACGAGGCTAGAGATCAACAAATTGTCCTTCCCAACTTCCTCTAATATCATTAAGGGCAAGCTCTTTTCCCCTCCAAGCTTTTGCATATGAGATTTGCACATTATAAGCTTTTGCTATATCAAACATTATCGACGCCGGTGTGTAGTCGAATCCTTCCATAAGTTTATCCCGTACATAGTTCGCTACGAAGGAGATTGTTGCATTACGGTGACCGTGCGGTCCGATCTTAGCGGCTCCGCATGTGTGAGTACTATTGAATGTCTTGATTTGGAAAGAATCGAGCCCAGTCAATTTAGAAGCATGTATTCGCCATGAACAATCGGGTTCGTAGCATCCGGCTGTCACTCGATAACTAGCGGTCTTCAAAGGCCGAATTTGAAAGTTTATCTCCACTGCGTGTTCTTTCAATGCTCTTTGAAATGTTTGTTTGTCTCGGAAGATCTCTCCAATTTTAAACGTCCAATTCCGATATTCAGTTTCCACCTCATCATCGGAGGAATCACCCGATGTCGCTGACATTTCGTAATCTCCGTCTACTAGGGGATTGTCAATGTCTCTCACAAAAATTTTTGAATCCTTTTTGATAAACCCATCCGGTTCGCCTTCATATTCTTCTTCTAAGGTATCTTCATTCGCCATTCACTAGCAATGTTTTCGGGTGGTTGACTAGATCCTTCACCGAAGGGGTTCTGATGTGATTGACCGGATCCTTCACAGAATGGACAATGGCGTGGTTGGCTAGGCCCTTCAGCGAAGGGGTGCTCATATGTATGGACATGGGGTTGAGTTACTTTGGTAATTCCCATCGATGGCATGGTAGAACATAACTCTTGAGTAAACCAAGTTGTCCATCCACCGGGGAAGATATGACTGAAATTGTTGGTATCCACCGCTCGTTCTGAAGTATAGTCTAACCATTGACTACATTATTGTGACCCATGCATGTATTTTACTGGGTCATCATACGATTCAATCGGAGCATCATTTAAATCAAATGTTGCTTTCCCTCTGCCATCGTTCGCCGCAATATAACCGCCATCGCCTAACGGGACGGTATCGTATACAATTTCATCCTCAAACTTACATGGCTGAAATGAATGAGACACAAAATCAGTCCCGCCGAGATTTACTTGTTCAGCTTCAACTGGGAAGGATGACGGTTCCTTAATGATGAATACTTTTATTACGTCCACTCCGGATTTATAAAACGTAAATAATGTAGCCAAATCATCAGAGTCCAAAATGTCGACAACCACAGGCGTATTCACTATCTTCATATGAAACTTTGTGGAAACTGTTTCATCCGCCTTCACAAAACTGACAGCAGACATTCGACTTATATATTGTTCATAAGAAATTTCAGTTGAAATGCTAATAAGCCTCCACCGGCCACCTTGATACAAGCCATCATCGTTTACAAGAAGGCCATCATAGTGACAAAGAAAAGGAACCATTACGTCCTTCATCGTCTATTTAAGAATGAGAAGAAAGGGTCATAAGACTGATGAAACAAAAGAGAAACAAACCCTAAACCCTAAACCCTAAACCCTAAACCCTAAACCCTAAACCCTAAACAACGACTCTTTTAAATCATAGTCGATTATGAATACAATCGGAATCGACTCTATATGGAGTCGGTATCGATTGTATATACAATCGAAATCGATTGTGTGCCGATTGTATATCCAATCGATATCGATTGTGTACCGATTACATATACAATCGATATCGGCTCCATACACAATCGATATCGATTGTTTATACAATCGGCACACAATCGATTTCGATTGTATATACAATCGATACCGACTACATATAGAGTCGATTCCGATTGTATACACAATCGACTATGATTGTGTATGGAGCCGATGACGAAATGCAGGGCCTTCTTCTTCTATGAGATACGGCATCACTCAATAACACTAATAAACTGAAAATGGGGGGGTTAAGTAGGATACCTCGCGTCGCAAGGACAAAAAGTCGGGGTCTTTTCCCCACAATGAAGAAATGCAGGGCCTTCTTCTTCCAAGCCTCTGTTTTCTTCTTCGAAATAGCAGATCGGAAGAGATCAGACTAAGTAAGGACACTCCAAGTCTAGGGTTTTACACCTCCAGCTTTTTCGCAGGATAAAATGAGGAAGAAGACGATGCTTTGTTGGTTAAAGAAGGTCATAGAAAGGCGGTAATTTGGACCTTTTACTTTCCTTAGGGTCGGCTAGGCTTGGAGCTGGTTTGTCTGGGTAAATGTGAAACTATAGGGCTTCTGACGTAAAAGGTGTATCTGACAGGGCCGGTCAGGTAAATTCCCCTCCAATTTGCTTGCCAGCTAGGATTGAGTCCGAATATTATGATTAGTAATTTTAAGTACACGCACATAATTCTTGAGTTCAGCAAGCTAAAAATATATTGACTCCTATGATTCATCAGACAATGGTGATCGTTTGTTTTGAGATCATGAGATGATGAGCTTACTCATACAATCAGTATTTTATTTCACGTGACACACATTTACGAAAAGTGATCATAATATTACATGTACACTCAAAATTGACTTCAAAGTCATTTTTTTGGATGTATACCACATGATATAAAAAATTGATATCCTGATAATACGCCTATAATTTCAAAATTTATCATGTGAAAGATTCGGATAATAAATAGTTTTCATCATATGATTCAATGTATTTAAGCGTGGATGAACTTAAAATTTTATTGGGTGACTTTAAAGATACTCTTTTGATAAAATGGAGATTTTTTTCGTGCATCTTCAAAGGACAACCATTGGATAAGCTTGTAAGGCCAACAAAGTTTTAGGGTGCACTATGGTCCGCAGCGCATGTTAGTGGAGGTCCGCAGCGCATGTTAGTGGAGAAGCTACGGTGAAATTTCCAAGGCCTGTAATTTCCTTACAAAGTACAAATCGACTTTTCATTTCTTTTCGTACCCTTACAATTGTCTGAAATGATGAATCTGTTCCATCTTTCTATATTGTGAAGACGGTTCATCTGGTTTTCTGATGGTTCAAGTTGGAGAAAGCAGCAATCAATAGTTATGACCTCTCTATCTTTAATACTACATAAAAGTAAAAATAGTTTTTCACTATGCCCTATATAAACTTTGTGACAATAAAATAAAAATAAATATCATTATTTATTATCCGTAAAATTGTAATTTCATCCCACCTCTTTCACTCCAAATGCATTAATCACTTTGAATTATATATTTTCTTTCCTTCCTTATTTTTTAATACCTTCAAAGACACATAAAATTAAGAGAATTAATAATTTTATTATAAAATATATTTTTCCTTCCTTATTTTTAGCACCGTCAAAGAAATTTACAAAGTTAAGAGAATTAATAATTTTATTATAAAATATTTGATTTGTTTTAAATTATTATGTGATATAAATCACATAAAAATAATCCAAAAATTAAATTTGAGCATGATAAATATTATGTAATTTTAGGGTCATATTTTGGGATCTATGCTGCATGAGATTAAAAAATGATCGTCTAATGGAAAGCTCATAATATCAAGATTCCTTATGTGGAATATTGGATCCGAAAATGATCTCCATCAACTAATACAAAGAGTCAATTTTTTACATAGGTGTCCTCTAAGATTCTGCGGGTGTTAATAAAACTACCCAAATAATAATTTACTGGAAAGTTGAAATCCTCTTAATCACGATCAATATACCCCTGATCAAATTTTCTCATCTTACCTCATCGATTTTCAACTTTTCCCACCTAAAATCGAAATCATACCACACTAGAATTGGTCCGATTTGAATCAATTTTTGGGTCAATTGTGCTTGTTTCAATTCATTAGGTTTTCGGGTCGGATTTGAATTTCGGTCCAAAACTTGCACCCATATGTATGTTGATCGTTTGACTTGGACAAGCATATGATACTTCTATGTACGGCTTTCAACAGATCGGGTAGATTTGATTCTCAACTTACTCGAAACAGTTTTTTTATTGGGCTAGGCACTAAACTTGAACTGTTAGGCTAAGTTAAACATGAAGTGTCAAACATAATCTATAGGTATGGCTGGGTCGGGTTAAGAAAAAATTTGGTCGACTAAGCTCGAGTTACAAGATTTTATATAATAATAATAATAATAAAATAGAGTGTTTTTAATCAAGTCAGGTCAAGTGTCAGGTCGGATCGGGCATATATCGTTGATCCTTTGGGTATTAGGTCGAGTCGGGGTGCACCATCAAGCCAGGCCAGGTCAGCATATTCTATTTACCAATCGGACAGTCAAACATTTAATACGACTTGTTGGCAACCCTACTTTTGGGTTCTAAATTATATGTTTATTTTTATTTTTTAAATATTATTTGAACATAAATATAATTTATATGATGATCATGTGAATCATGTGACTTTAAAATGATGACATATATATAAAATTAAGGTTAGAGATTTTATATGTGAGACACTATTTTGACACCATGTACTGATATGTGATGATAAATCGACTATTTAAACAATTGATATCGACTTATCATTAAATAGGCGATATCGATTGTTTAATGAGTCGATATCGACTCATTAACCCGTCTAATAGGTGTGTCATGATCTCAAGATCTATTGTGTGGATGATCGGGGTAAAACACAATCTCCATCATCCAATCTAAAGCAATCAATGATTTTCAAGGGGTCTGAGACGTGAGCGGTTTCAAAACATGCATAGGCGCATAAAGAGGTACGCTTAAAAAAAAGCTTTAGTATTTCGAGGACCTGTGCCATATGAAAATATCATATCTAGGCTGTTTGATTTAAAGAATATGATCTTTTCTCCAACTTGAACCATCAAAAAACCATATGAACCATCTTCAAAATTTAGAAAGATGGGACAAATTCATCATTTTAGACAATTAAGGGTACGAAAATAAATGAAAAGTCACTTTGTACTTTGTATGGAAATTACAGGCCTTGGAAGTTAAACTCGCACAATTTCACCCGTAACTTCTCCACTAACATGCACCGCGGACCATAGTGCACCCTAAAACTTTGCTAGCCTTACAAGCTTATCCAACGGCTGTCCTTTGAAGATGCACGAAAAAAAAACCTTCCTTTTATCAAAAGAGTAGCTTTAAGTTCACTCACCAAATCTTTAAATTCTCGCATGCTGAAATACATTAAATGCTAAGGCCATGTTCGGGTATTTCCCCAATTATCTCAGAAAAGCTCAGATTCCTGACAACTCTGTTTCCTGCAGATTCCTGGCAAACTCAGATTCCTGGCTTTCCCCAGATGTATTCTTTTAAGCCTCAGAAAAGCTCTGATTCCTGACAAACTCTGATTCCTGTGTTCTTTTAATTAATCCAGAAAATCACAGAATCGATCTACTTTAGGGACATCGTATGACCGTAGAAACGACGGTAGAGCATCCGATATCGTGCCGTATATATTTGGAGGTCATTTTTGGGCGATGCACGATCCATGAGAAGTTGAACACTTTCGTTGGTGCAATTGAGCAAAATAGATTCCTACAATTATACTACTTGATCGCCTATCATTCAGTAGTTAACACTATATTAGTCGCTTGTACGATTCAAGAAAGTACAGTACGTGAAAAAGCCCAAAAAACCACTGCCTTAAACAATGGTTATTTCAAAAAAACTACTGTCTTTGACAGTGGTTTTTTTTCAAAATCATCGTTCTAATAATTGTAAAAGGAGTGGTTTTTTTATATTATATCAAGATGCTGGTTTATGAAGTTCATAAACCACTGTCTTGTGTAGTGGTAAAATAAAACCACTCCTTTTTTTACAACTGTTTAGGGCAGTGGGTTTTTTATGCAAAAAAATTTAAAAAAAAAATTTTCGTCGACAATTTTTTATGCAAATTTTTTTAAAATAATATTTTTTTTATGCTTTTTTTTAATGCAATATTTTTTATGCTTTTTGTAATACTTTTTTTTAATATAATTTTTTAATGCTTTAAAAAAAATTATATAAAGAAAAAAAGCTATTAATCTCATATTCAAGCACATCCATAAATAAAATAGATGTCCAATTTTTTTTTTGCATCAACGTTTTTTAATCAATTAACACTATAAGTCAAAAGAGAACAACTATAACTACTGTTATAAAATTTAACAGGATTAAAATACAATTATGCCATTAAAAATCTACAACTAACCAGCTTCCAATTGCAACCTGCTAGGAAATCTCTATGATGTGAGATGATAATGTAGGGGATGGATTTTTTACTTTCTTTTATTTTAAATAGTGGAAATATTTGGTGAAGGTATCTACATTTATGGAGACCCTACGCACACCACTTAAGTCTTGTTTGGTCCAGCCTAGAGAAACTGAAAATCACTGCTCTAATCAGTAACGAATACAAATATTCAATAAGAATAATGTAATATTTAAAATGTTAGTGATACAACACAAACCATGTAATTATATCTATTCTAACTTCTAACTCTTTAAAATAGGTTCACCTCATATCTACCAAAATGCTTGGATATGAATCACACCGGAATCATATTAGCATTAGAGCTTCAGCCTCTGATGCAGTCATTACACCATGAAAAACAGATACAAGGGTAACTCCTACTTTTGAGAATTGCCCAAAGGTAACTCCTACTTTTGAGAATTACCCAAATTTCAGTCTCTTCATAGTGGCATGGTTAAAGGAACCCACGAGCCATAGCAAAAGTACAATGGAATCTAATACCAAAAATAATTAATTAATGTAGTATATCCAACACACGATCCATGGATTAGAAGGTTGGGTGAGGAGATTGATCCGAAAGCGAGAAAGCCAAAATTATAGAGAATTATCGTAGTAATGATCTCATTTTTGGTGGAAAGCACAAGATGGATGATCATGGTAGGAGAATGGATACAAACTTGGATTCAACAAATAACATCCGGTCCAACAAATAACAAACATGTTGAAAACAAGCTAAAGTTTTCATCCGATTCAACAACACATTAAGTACTTGGGAAGCAATAAAAGGCATCAATTTTGGTTCGAGGATTTGGAATCCTATCTTTGTCATCGATGCTTCTCCGATCCCCGCAGTAATAACCCCAAATGAATAATCGACCATCAATCTATCTTTTTACATAAGTCATCTTATCCTCCCCGCTTTCAATAAATCAAGATCAATGCACCTTACCACCAACCTCATCAGCTTATATATTTTTTCTCACGATGAAACCTAAAGATTTATGGGGTCCCATTGGACGACGGATCCATGTACCAGGACTTTGCTCTGGAAAAAATTGAGGAACCCAATACCCGCGAAAGCAACTATAAACCTTGAGGAGGCAGGTTCAATGCTATATATATATATATATATATATATATATATATATATATACTTTAAATGTTAACCACAAAAGTACATTTTTAACTTAAAATGGTTTGGTATGTATTCATGGGATCTATGTATGGTACGTGACTTAGCGTGAGACTAATGGGAAATGCACTATACAAACTGTCGTGCCACCTAATTAATGAAAGACATTAATTAAATCCTCAAAAAGCATCATTGAAATAAGCCATCAAGCAAAAAGAAAACACCCTTCTTTCAAAGAGGAACTAAGAGACATGTGTTATTAATGTTCTTCAAGGAAGGACTAGATACCACTATTAAGAAGGCCATTATAAAATATATGTCAATCTATTAAAGGAATAAATAACTAATCTAAAATTATTTTAGGGACTTTTAAGTTTTAATTAGACTTGATTTTTTTATAATGATTTTGTCAATGTACTTTAAATCGCTTTTAGAGTTACGCTATAATCGATGGATGGCCAATCGCATACGACATGGACTTGTGATGCATTTCAAAGGCCCAAGCGGACTCAGCTTTGTTTTTCCATAAGAGGTCGCTTTTTCAATTTTTTTTTGATGTACTGCTTTTTAATTTTTCCATATAAGGACTTTGGGTTCCACTATATGTTGAATGGCCCAAGGTAAACTCTCATGGAATTAAAGAAAACGCTTTTATAGAAAACTAACATTCTCTAGTCATTTTAAGTAGTAGAATTTTGTTTTAATCCTCATTCACTATGAATTAAAGATGATACCAATGAGCTAGACACTAAGCAACAAATATCTCATTCCTTGCATATTACTTATCCTCAAGTCCTAGACGATTCTTAAAATTAAGGAAGGTCTCTCACATGCATCGATACAAACTTAGTGGCAAATTGCTTCGCCAATCTTAACGTCGATACTGTTTTGCCAATATTTTGCAATCCTGTGGAATCGATATTGCTTATATTTTGTCCTCCGCTTTTATGATAATCAATGAAGAGAGATGTAAATCCCTTTTGATAGTATGGCTTTTGTAGTAGTTTGGGGATCCATAAAACCCTGCTTTTATATTTGCTACTCATTAAAAGAATTACGCATCAGAAGATGAAAACACGACATCTAGTCTTACTAGGTTAACTCAAGGCTCCAACAATCTAAAGTAATAGGGCAATACATAAAACCACATTACCACCCCCAAAACAAATTCGAAAAACAATATGGTCCCTTCACCAAATTAAATTAGATCCGAACTTACCTGCGGCAGTAGTAAGATACAAGCATGTCCGCTTGGAGTTACAAAAGCACTCTCAGCAACTCTCAAAAGCAAAACAGAGGAAGAAATTACAAGGGGTACAGATAGACTATCTGACCGGAAGGAGGGAAATAGAAATGAAAACTCAAAATCTGGATGCCACAATTGGGCAAATGTCTTCTCTATTTATAGCTTTCCCTTGATCCTGCACAGGGCTGAATTGACCAATCAGAAGTGTTCTAGTCTGGATAGCCCAATGGCAATTGCGCACGGGGATCCCGATCTGTTTACAATGAAAATGCTCTCGATCCGTTCAATAATCAGGCGCTAGAAGCATCAATTCTGTTATGGAATTCAAAAATCTGTTTGAGCTTCTAGAAGTTCCCGCCAAGTAATTCAAACTTTGAGCGCCCACATGGGGTAGAATATGCCTTCGAATCGTGCCTTAAATCTTCCGGAATGTTCCTTGTCTTTTAATTGCATTGGGGCGCGTGCAGAGATTCCTAAAATACCCTTTGAACGAGCTGTAATTCCCCAAAATGCCATTTCGCAGAGTTTAAGGGCCTTTTCGCAGAGTTTAAGGGCCTTTTCGCAAAGCATTTTGGCTCCAGAAGTTCTTTTCGCAAAGCAATTTGGCTTCAGAAAGTCTTTTCGCAAAGGACTTCTCCCCAGATCTTCTATTCGAAAAGGAAATTTCAACTATTCGAACAGAACATGGTTCTTTTCGAGTTGTTCATTACAGCTCCAGAATCACTTCGAATAGAACTTTCTTCTTTTCGCAAAGTTCAAGGTTCTTTACGAATTGAGCTTTAGCTTGCATTCTTCTTTGCGAATGGATCCCTCTCCTTCTTCAGGTCTTTGCTTGCTCTTTTAAGACCTTTTTAACCATTGCTGAGGCTATTTCTTCACTCCCTCTTTAAGCTTGACATGAGTTATCAGCCTTTTGATCATTTTAGTATGCTTTTCGGATTTGGACCTGTCTTTTTGGTTAGCTGCAATATGAACATTAAAGCACTTATTTAGTCCTCTCAAGGGTCTTTCAAGGCTCATGTTTAGGGGTGAAAAATGGTATTTTTCACTACTTAACACATTTTCACTACTTAACACTTAGTCGTACACTGCATTAACCCCAACAAGGAAATTTGGCCCAAAGATCCCGACCAAGCTCTCATCCCTCATATCATTACTAAACAAGAGAGGCTGTTCAACAAAGCTGTCACAGATAACTCCACCCACACCTCCAAATTAACTTCACTGTTGATGTTAAAGGGATATATTAAAAAGAGAATCATCTAACCACTCACTGTTTACAGATAAGCCATCTCCTCAGCTAGTGCACTCTAAATGAATATGCAAATTGAAAACAAAAAACTAACAAACAGCAATTCGGCTAGGCATTTCATCGAACATATAGACTCCATATACCCAACACTTCATCGTACATTAAAACAAAATATACGCACCATGATTCCAAGCACTTGATCTTCATCTCCACAAGCATGGTCAATTTTGACAAGCAAGTCATAAGCCCTATTTCTTGTTTTCTTATTAGACTGCAAAGAAAATTCCAAATCCGAGCTCAGCATTCATTCCATCAAACTACATCTTTATGCTTGGTTTGCATTTGCTTTGAAGCTCAGTGCATTTGCTTTGCTTGGCATTTGTGCTTCGCTAGGTTGATCGTAGTCATCATTTGGGTTGATTTTTCACCGTCACAAGATTGATCCAATTACAGTCGTCGCTAGGTTGGAATGCGCAGTCGTCGCTAGGTTGACTTGTACAGCGCGGGAACCGCGCGACGACCAAAATCTAACCTCGCGCCTGCTCCAGTTCAACCTAGCGACAATTGAAACCTTCAGTGGAAATTTAACCTCGCGAAGTACAAAAACCTACCTAGCGAGCTTGTCGCCAACCATGAGCACCGAACTTCAAGCGAAGCTAACCTCATGACAAGGCTTCTCTCCATTTCAACCACGCGACGAGTCTGGCAAAGAGTTTCAACCTGGCGAACTTCTGAAGCAAATCCAACCTCACACTGTTCTGAATAAGGGAGACTTTAGACTGAGACTTTTTGAATGCTAAATTCAATTTTTATTTTTAGGCTCTTTACTTTGGGAACTTTTCTTCACCTTTTCAAGGTCTTCTTCCATCCTTCTTCTAGGGTTCACTAATATTGGTGTTCAGGTAGCTGACTATGATACAAGACTAAATGGACCAAAACAGATTTATAACAGATTTATAAATCTGTTATTTGAATGCTAAATCTGTAATAGTAAGGTAGTGACTGATACAAGACTAAATGGACCAAAACAGTTTATAAATGATTTATAAATCATTATTTGAATGCTAAATCAGTAATAGTAAATGGACCACAACAAGAAGACTAAATGGACCACAACAAGAAGACTTATTTGAATGCTAAATCTGTAATAGTAAGGTAGCCGTGGCTTTGCTAAATCATTATTTTAATGCTAAATGTAATAGTAAATGGACCACAACAAGAAGACTAAATGGACCACAACAAGAATACTCATTTCAATGCTAAATCAGTAATAGTAAGGTAGTGGCTTTGCTAAATGTTATTTTAATGCTAAATCAGTAATAGTAAATGGGCCACAACAAGAAGACTAAATGGACCACAACAAGAAGACTTATTTCAATGCTAAATGCTAAAGTAATAGTAAGGTAGTCGGCTCGCATCGATTTATAATGACTCGGACAACAGATTTATAACGAGACTGCATCGGTTTTATGATACAAGACTAAATTGACCAAGCAGTTTATAACGACCTCGGCATCGGTTTATAACAGATTTATAACGGACTCATCTGCAACAGATTTATAATGACTGCATCGCTTTATAATGATTTATAACATATGTAATAGTAATATAATGATTTTATGATACAAGACTAAATGGACCAAAACAAACAAAAGCATCGGCATATCATTTAAAGTGATCCAATTACAAAATTAAAACAAATACAAGTGCACAGAAAGTGACATATAACTCCAAATAGGACTACGAGGTTGCGTCGCCACCTCCCCGGCTCAAGAGTAGGAGGTAGTGACCGTATGAATGTGGGAGCTACTCCCATCGTCCGAGCTATCATCGCGATGTTGCTGCATGGGAGGCATCCAATCGGTGTCGTCCTCATCCTCCGACTCCATCGCCACAGTATCATCCTCTGAGTCGGAACTTAGAAGCACTAGGGTATTTGCAATGTCTGGTGGTCGAATATTTAGAGGCATGGGCCGCGCATGTGGTGCCCGATAAAGGCGTCGGGCTAGTTGGGCGAGTGCGAGTTGGATGGGTTTTGGAAAGGGTGTCGAATTTCTGGTGCCCTTACTCGTTGGCGATGTCCAGGAGGCGCAAGTGGAACTGCATGATGTTGTGATTGTGGATGTGCATGCCCCTTTGATATGGAGGATCTAGGTCTATTACTTGATCCTTCGCCTAGGCTGGGCGCATGTCGTGATGATGAAGACCAGTCGTGAGTGAGATGAGCAGGAGTTCAGACATATGGTGCCAAAATTTATAGCATTGTTATTGTATTATTTAAAATCTTCAGCTGTTGTAATATAAAAAAAATTTAAATATTTAAATAATGTACAAGCATCTCATTTAATATTCAATTCGTAGATTCATTACATCCTTTGAAATATATAGACAATCAAAAGAGTTACAACCAAGAGAATAGTAAGTCGTGAAAAGAACCCACACACACATTGTACATAGACACTCTCAGCCTGACTTCTAAATACTACCCGAGGAATGATCGATTCCTGGGGAAAGTGGGGTGCTTCTGCATGTGTCATGACTGGGGGTTGGGATATCACAATAGAGTCTCCTACTACATGACGATGTTGGTTGGTGGGATGATTTGCTGAGGCAGTGTTTGTAAACATTACAAATGCGTTAATCGCTTCATCATACGTTCTGAACGAGCGATGATAGGCCCCAGAGAATCCAGTTACTTCTCGCGAGCAATCCTCCCATGTTCGATAAACACCTGGTCGTCTACCAATGAAAGCAACATAGTATCTATCCATTACATCTGAGAACATATATTTACCCATGTTTAGTGTCAACATGAAATAGTTAGCAGAAATTTATGCATTGAAAAACAGTTGGTCAGTAAAAGAGACATCAGTTAAATGATACCATTGAACATTATTTTATTGTATGAAGTCAATGAGATTGTGCGTCCCACATTCTATTTGCTATATCATCACGAAAAGCATTCATCCACTGACGATTCGCAGGAGTTTGAGTGCTATGAACGTCTGGGTCTTCTACTTCCACCGACGTATCACTAGGTGGCACGATTCGATCTTCTGTCCATTCGTAAAAGAATGGATCCTCGCGATCGTAAGTCCTTACGTAATTGTGTAGGACACAACATGCAACAACTATCTTACTTTGCGTTTCTATAGGAAACCTCGTTTGGACTTTGAGAATTGGGAAGCGTTGTTTGAGTACCCCAAATGTCCGTTCTCGACATTTCGTAGTGACGCGCGTCGTTTATTAGATAGTTCTCAGGGGGTCGTTGGAGGGTTCGAGGAGTTAAATTCTTTAAGATGGTATCGCACGCCACGATAAGGACTGAGAAACCCGCGCATGTTCGAATATCCCCCATCGACAAGATAGTACTTTCCCATCGGAACATGCAATCTGTTTTGTCCTCTTGATAGCGCACTTCCGAGGACTTTCGAGTCTGGTGAAGAGCCCTCCCATCCTGACAGTACATACTGGAATAGCATGTCGAAGCTCACTACACACAACACATTTTGTGATGTATATTGGTGGCGATTGCGATATCTTTGTGAGTCTATCCTTGGAGCTTACATCTACATGTGTACCATCAAGGGCACCTACCGCGTCCTTAAACCACGGATAGACCCATGGCTTGTTCAATATCTCACGGGGCGTGGTACTTGTTGCTTGCTTAACCAACTCAGGATATAACTTTAAAATTGCATCAAGCACAACATTGAAGTAGAAACTTATGGTTGATCCTGAACGTTGGAATCTATCTTGTACTACGCGATTTTTCTGATTTTGGGCGACGCTATACAAAAATATTGCTACCTGTTCCTCGATCATCATTCTTCGTGAATCATGTAACAATCCCCTAACTCTGAGGGCATTGCACAAGCTTAGGAATGCGTCTTTGCGCATGCGGAATAGCTCATAGGCAATATCAGGATGCCCGTTCAGGGTTTCTTCGATATACAAGGGACCAGTGAGGATAGAGGTATGACGTCTCTGCCTCTCCGCTTTACGTATCCTCTTGTAATAAATCATCACGCGCAGATTGCATCAGCAAGCATTCCTATGATTGCATCATCGGATATGGGGGGAGTCATTCCTACATACAATGATGGAGTACTATTAATATATTGACTAACTTGCATGCAACTGAAAAGAAATGAGTACTATTAATAACTTGGTGGCGATTTACGATTACAAGACTATTGGTACGGAGGCCACTGCCTCCCAGTCAACATGAACAAATACCGTTGGCGGTGTTCAGGCCGCATCGCCAATAATGTCTCAGCGATGCGAGACGAACTTTCAGTAACTCTAATAGTAACATCAAAAAAGATATTATCGTCTATTAAGTTCATTTCCCTCATCTCTTCCAAGACCTTCATGAATGAGTCCATTGGGTTTGTTGTGATTGCACGTTGATTTATAAGACCCTCAATTGAAAAACGAAACCCTCTTAGCTCTTCCAAAAACCCATCTTCACTTCCGTTTGCCTTTCGTTTAATGCCGATCGAGAACGTTCCCGACTTGACGGTGGGCGTACGGTCGGGCTCGGACCACTTTCAGCTGTGAAGGGAGAGTTAGCATTGTGGGGCATCTCTGCTTCGGGGTCCTCAAATTGGGGATGGTACGAGCCATCATCGTTAGAGTCTCCCAATTCAACGACGGGCTCTTCATGATGGGGGTCTTGCGGGTGGAATTCTCGTGCCCCAGTGTAGATCGTATTGTCATAAAGGAGGCGCAGGCGACCATAGTCTTGCACCTTTCTATTTTTGTAGTTACTAGCCCACTGGGTCCCCTGAGAATATATAATTACTCAAATAATTAGGTATGTTAAATTTCTCTCATTTTAAAATATAAAAAATATGTAAAAACTGTGAGTTTTATGCATCTTACTGGTCGACTCATAAAATTTCTCCATATATCGTCTTCTGCGACGACCATCATAGAATCGTTGTCCCACCCAAATCCACTAGTGGTTATGAGTGTGTGCATTTGATTGTATCGGTTCCTCACAGTCCTTAGGTGGTTGTAACACTTCTCCTTCGTTAGTTCTTCGAGTTTATCCTCAAAACACGAGTGACACCTCAACTTCAAGGCCAATTCCGGCCATACATTTTTACACCAAGTACCGTTCGCCATTTTGCGGCCCATATGAAATTGTTCCACAAGCTCGTTTATATGCAAAGGTCCATATCTTCATCCCATATGGAAGTTTTTGCTTTATCTTCTAAAGTAGCGACACCTTTACCCTTAGCCTTGCGACTACTCATTACTGTTAGAAAACATGTACTACAAGTCAATAGTGATCCCATCCAATCTCACCTCGGTAGTAGGAATGATACTAGAAAGTCGTTTATATTTAAAGTTGGTCATGTGGGTGTCTCATGATCCCATGTTCGATTGGGACTCAAAGCATGTGCTATTTTCTTCAACTGCGAAAATAGCTCGCACTTTACCAACCTAATGAGATGTTTAAGTACCCCAAATTTCCTATGTACAATGTTCACACAACAAATTCCAAAGTTTTAGGCAAATGAACAAAGAGGTTATCGGACTCTCCTCATGCTTAAGGCACAGCAGATATTAGGCAACCTGTCTCCCTCTTTTAATCAACTGGTCTATGGTGAGGATACGCCCCAAACAAGGCACCAAAAAAAGCACCTTTGGGGTCCGATTATTATATTTTAATTTTATAATGGGTGGACCGAAATAATCTGAGATAAACTAATGAATCATATGATAGAATTATGTAATGGGTGAAGTGAACCACATTGAGATAGACATATGAATCATATGATTCTTAGACCTTTCTATGCAATTGTGCATGTCAATGTCAAAAACATAGATAAGGTGTCGAGATATGAACCCTAGAAAACCCTTACATTCTTTATTTATCGAAACAACAAAGACACTCCATATGCCAACAAGTCTTTATAATCATATAATTATATTGAATGATACACAATTAAAACAAAGAAATACAAGTTGCCATTTGAGTCCAAAATGTAGTCTATTGGATTTCACTTTGTGAGTACTGAACGCCCATTGAAGTAAATGAACCAAACATTGATTGAGCAAAGTGTGCCCTACAAACTAGTTTGGCAATGCAATTTTGAAAATGAAGTGTCATTTTCACATGAAACCTTGCTTTGAAATGCAATAATACCATCAATAAGGATAAAAATGGATCCTCCCAACCCTCGGTGAAATAAACTTGGGCAAGATAAAAACCAAATGAACCACATGCAATAAATGTAGATATAAATGGAACTTACAATTACTAAATTAAAATGGAGGAGTCTCCACACCCACATATAGTCTAGGATTTTCTATGCTCACAAAGACACCCACACATAGTCTAGGATTTTCTATGGAAGGAAATTTTGTCCTTTACTCACAAAGCACCCACATATAGTCTAGGATTTTCTATGCTCACGGCACCTGACATATAGTCTAGGATGAACCCGGTAAAATATTCTCGCTAAGGCATGATAGTGGCCATATATATATATATATATATATATATCGGATAATATAAACCCCCATCTTCTTCTCCATCTCCCTCATGTGACCATCAAACACATGAAGACTAGTATGGAAAATGACATAAATAGGAATTCAATATAAATCGCTAACTTCAAGTGTATACTAGTTATGGAAAAAATTAAAATTGGCAAAACAAATTCAATAAAAGACATGTGAAATTTTTTTTCGGACATAAATAGGAATTATAAAATGAAGCTCCTAACACGGATGCTTGGTTTCTTTGGATGGTGAACTTTCATGCTCCACAAAGGCTCTTTAAATAGCAATTGTATCCCTCTTCCGGTGAAGATAGGCTGCAATAGCTATCTATGTTTTGGCATCCTATATCTGTCTTGGACTTGTATACACATCGAGATGAGGTTCCATCTACTATTGACATGTGAGGAGGCTCTTTCTTGGAGTGCTTGTGTTGTCTCTTCACCAACTGTGGTGGCATCGAATGCTTCAAGCCAAGAAGCCAATCTTACCCACAATCGCCATGCTTGAAGCCACCCACAATTGCTGCTCATTGCTCATTTTGGTAATGGAGAGTAGCTTAGCCAAGAAGAAGCCGCGTCAGCCAAGATGAAGCCAGGAACCAAAGCAGAGTCGTCAGGCAATTGGATAGGAACGAAGACCAAACATCTAATCTGCATACATATGCTTTTAAGCACCTTCAATTGGCTTAGAATAAAGCCCTCTTCAAAGTACTCGTCGCAGAGTCTCTTCAAAGTAGCCGTTGCAGAGCAGAGGAGAAGAGAATTGCTTTGGTACATATTTCGTGAGGAGTATACTCCCAAGAGCTTAGTTTCGACCTTTTCGGAGTTTTTTGGTCGGAAATGCAAAGCTGCAAGAGACTCAGAAAACGATCGCTTTCTGATGGGGCCCACCGCCATTGCCGAACGCAGGAAAGCCTCCGAATCTGCAAAAACGACTTGCTTTCCGAGTTCTGCTCGGTTTCCTATCTCAGGAACTCTATTCGAACGAGGCCTTAGGCCATGTTCGGGTATTTCCCCAATTATCTCAGAAAAGCTCAGATTCCTGACAACTCTGTTTCCTGCAGATTCCTGGCAAACTCAGATTCCTGGCTTTCCCCAGATGTGTTCTTTTAAGCCTCAGAAAAGCTCTGATTCCTGACAAACTCTGATTCCTGTGTTCTTTTAATTAATCCAGAAAATCACAGAATCGATCTACTTTAGGGACATCGTATGACCGTAGAAACGACGGTAGAGCATCCGATATCGTGCCGTATATATTTGGAGGTCATTTTTGGGCGATGCGATCCATGAGAAGTTGCACACTTTCGTTGGTGCAATTGAGCAAAATAGATTCCTACAATTATACTACTTGATCGCCTATCATTCAGTAGTTAACCCTATATTAGTCGCTTGTACGATTCAAGAAAGTACAGTACGTGAAAAAGCCCAAAAAACCACTGCCTTAAACAATGGTTATTTCAAAAAACTACATCTTTGACGGGTTTTTTTTCATCATCGTCTAAATAATTGTAAAAGGAGTGGTTTTTTTTACTATTATACAAGATGGTTTATGAAGTTCATAAACCACCGCCTTGTAGTGGTAAAATAAAACCACTCCTTTTTACAAAGCTTAGGCGTTTTTTTATGCAAAATTTAAAAAAATTTTCGACAATTTTTATGCAAATTTTAAAATAATATTTTTTATGCTTTTTTAATGCAATATTTTTATGCTTTTTGTAATACTTTTTTTTAATATAATTTTTTAATGCTTTAAAGAAAATTATATAAAGAAAAAAAGCTATTAATCTCATATTCAAGCACATCCATAAATAAAATAGATGTCCAATTTTTTTTTTGCATCAACGTTTTTTAATCAATTAACACTATAAGTCATAAGAGAACAATTATAACTCTTATAAAATTTAGATTAAAATACAATTATGCCATTAAAAATCTACAACTAACCAGCTTCCAATTGCAACCTGCTAGGAAATCTCTATGATGTGAGATGATAATGTAGGGGATGGATTTTTTACTTTCTTTTATTTTAAATAGTGGAAATATTTGGTGAAGGTATCTACATTTATGGAGACCCTCGCACACCACTTAAGTCTTGTTTGGTCCAGCCTAGAGAAACTGAAAATCACTGCTCTAATCAGTAACGAATACAAATATTCAATAAGAATAATGTAATATTTAAAATGTTAGTGATACAACACAAACCATGTAATTATATCTATTCTAACTTCTACCGAACTCTTTAAAATAGGTTCACCTCATATCTACCAAAATGCTTGGATATGAATCACCGAATCATATTAGCATTAGAGCTTCAGCCTCTGATGCAGTCATTACACCATGAAAAACAGATACAAGGGTAACTCCTACTTTTGAGAATTGCCCAAAGGTAACTCCTACTTTTGAGAATTACCCAAATTTCAGCTCTCTTCATAGGCAGTGGCATGGTTAAAGGAACCCACCAGAGCCATAGCAAAAGTACAATGGAATCTAATACCAAAAATAATTAATTAATCTGTAGTATATCCAACACACCTGATCCATGGATTAACGAAGGTTGGGTGAGGGAGATTGATCCGAAGCAAAATTATAGAGAATTATCGTAGTAATGATCTCATTTTGGTGGAAAGCACAAGATGGATGATCATGGTAGGAGAATGGATAAAACTTGGATTCAACAAATAACATCTGGTCCAACAAATAACAAACATGTTGAAAACAAGCTAAAGTTTTCATCTGATTCAACAACACATTAAGTACTTGGGAAGCAATAAAAGGCATCAATTTTGGTTCGAGGATTTGGAATCCTATCTTTTGTTGCATACTGCAGCCGCTGTCATCAGATGCTTCTCCGATCCCTGCACAGAATAACCCCAAATGAATAATCGACCATCAATCTATCTTTTTTACATAAGTCATCTTATCCTCCTGCTTTCAATAAATCAAGATCAATGCACCCTTACCACCAACCTCATCAGTTATATATTTTTTTCTCACGATGAAACCTAAAGATTTATGGGGTCCCATTGGACGACGGGATCCATGTACCAGGACTTTGCTCGAAAAATTGAGGAACCCAATACCCGCGAAAGCAACTATAAACCTTGAGGAGGCAGGTTCAATGCTATATATATATATATATATATATATATATATATATATATATATACTTTAAATGTTAACCACAAAAGTACATTTTTAATTTAAAATGGTTTGGTATGTATTCATGGAATCTATGTGTATGGTACGTGACTTAGCAGACTAATGGGAAATGCACTATACAAACGCTGTCGTGCCACCTAATTAATGAAAGACATTAATTAAATCCCTCAAAAAACTGTCATTGAAATAAGCCATCAAGCAAAAAGAAAACACCCTTCTTTCAAAGAGGAACTAAGAGACCTGTTGTGTTATTAATGTTCTTCAAGGAAGGACTAGATACCACTATTAAGAAGGCCATTATAAAATATATGCTGAATCTATTAAACAGGAATAAATAACTAATCTAAAATTATTTTAGGGACTTTTAAGTTTTAATTAGACTTCAGTTGTTTTTTATAATGATTTTGTCAATGTACTTTCGAAATCGCTTTTAGAGTTACGCTATAATCGATGGATGGCCAATCGCCCACGACATGGACTTGTGATGCATTTCAAAGGCCCAAGCGGGACTCAGTTTGTTTTTCCATAAGAGGCTGCTTTTTCAATTTTTTTTTTGACAGGGCTGCTTTTTAATTTTTCCATATAAGGACTTTGGGTTCCACTATATGTTGAATGGCCTGAAGGTAAACTCTCATGGAATTAAAGAAAACGTTTTTATAGAAAACTAACATTCTCTAGTCATTTTTCGTAGTAGAATTTTGTTTTTAATCCTCATTCAGCTATGAATTAAAGATGATACCCAGCAGGCTAGACACTAAGCAACAAATATCTCATGATTCCTTGCATATTACTTATCCTCAAGTCCTAGACCGATTCTTAAAATTAAGGAAGGTCTCTCACATGCATCGATACAAACTTAGTGGCAAATTGCTTCGCCAATCTTAACGTCGATACACTGCTTTTGCCAATATTTTTGCAATCCTGTGGAATCGATATTGCTTATATTTTGTCCTCCTTTTATGATAATCAATGAAGAGATGTAAATCCTTTTGATAGTATGGCTTTTGTAGTAGTTTGGGGATCCATAAAACCTCGCTTTTATATTTGCTACTCATTAAAAGAATTACGATCAAGATGAAAACACGACATCTAGTCTTACTAGGTTAACTCAAGGCTCCAACAATCTAAAGTAATAGGGCAATACATAAAACCACATTACCACCCCCAAAACAAATTCAGAAAACAATATGGTCCCTTCACCAAATTACAGAATTAGATCTGGAACTTACCCTGCAGCAGTAGTAAGATACAAGCATGTCCGTTTGGAGTTACAAAAGCACTCTCAGCAACTCTCAAAAGCAAAACAGAGGAAGAAATTACAAGGGGTACAGATAGACTATCTGACCGGAAGGAGGGAAACAGAGATGAAAACTCAAAATCTGGATGCACAATTGGGCAAATGTCTTCTATTTATAGCTTTCCTTGATCCTGCAGACAGTGAATTGACCAATCGAAGTGTTCAGATCTGGATTGCCCAATGGCGCTTGAGCACGGGATCCAGATCTGTTCGCCAATGAAAATGCTCGATCCGGTTCACCAATCGCGCTAGAAGCATCAATTACATTATGGAATTCAAAACTGCTTTGAGCTTCTAGAAGTTCCCGCCAAGTAATTCAAACTTTGAGCGCCCACATGGGGTAGAATATGCCTTCGAATCGTGCCTTAAATCTTCCGGAATGTTCCTTGTCTTTTAATTGCATTGGGGCGCGTGCAGAGATTCCTAAAATACCCTTTGAACGAGCTGTAATTCCCCAAAATGCCATTTCGCAGAGTTTAAGGGCCTTTTCGCAGAGTTTAAGGGCCTTTTCGCAAAGCATTTTGGCTCCAGAAGTTCTTTTCGCAAAGCAATTTGGCTTCAGAAAGTCTTTTCGCAAAGGACTTCTCCCGGATCTTCTATTCAAAAGGAAATTTCAACTATTCAATGTAACATGGTTCTTTCGAGTAGTTCATTACCTCGTAATCACTTGAATAGAACTTTCTTCTTTTCGCAAAGTTCAAGGTTCTTTATGAATTGAGCTTGATCTAGCATTCTTCTTTGCGAATGGATACCTCTCCTTCGTCAGGTCTTTGCTTGCTCTTTTAAGACCTTTTAACCATTCTTGAGGCTATTTCTTCACTCCTCTTTAAGCTTGACATGAGTAGTCAGCTTTTTGATCATTTTAGGATGCTTTTCGGATTTGGACCTGTCTTTTTGGTTAGCTGCAATATGAACATTAAAGCACTTATTTAGTCCTCTCAAGGGTCTTTCAAGGCTCATGTTTAGGGGTGAAAAATGGTATTTTTCACTACTTAACACATTTTCACTACTTAACACTTAGTCGACACTCATTACTAACCCCAACAAGGAAATTTGGCCCAAAGATCACGACTGCAGACAACAATAGCTCTCATCCCTCATATCATTACTAAACAAGAGAATTTGCTCAACAAAGTCACACAGATAACTCCCCCCACACCTCCAAATTAACTTCACTGTTGATGTTAAAGGGATATATTAAAAAGAGAATCATCTAACCACTCACTGTTTACAGATAAGCCATCTCCTCAGCTAGTGCACTCTAAATGAATATGCAAATTGAAAACAAAAAACTAACAAACAGCAATTCGGCTAGGCATTTCATCGAACATATAGACTCCATATACCCAACACTTCATCGTACATTAAAACAAAATATACGCACCATGATTCCAAGCACTTGATCTTCATCTCCACAAGCATGGTCAATTTTGACAAGCAAGTCATAAGCCCTATTTCTTGTTTTCTTATTAGCCTGCAAAGAAAATTCCAAATCGAGCTCGATTCATTCCATCAAACTACATCTTTATGCTTTTGGTTTGCATTTGCTTTGAAGCTCAGGTGCATTTGCTTTGCTTGGCATTTGTGCTTCGCTAGGTTGACTGCTGTAGTCATCGCTGGGTTGATTTTTCAGTCGTCGCTAGATTGATCCAATTACGTCATGTGCTAGGTTGGAATGCGATCGTCGCTAGGTTGACTTATGCGGTAGCAAGGGAACCGCTGACGACCAAATCTAACCTCGCGCCTGCTCCAGTTCAACCTAGCGACAATTGAAACCTTCAGTGGAAATTTAACCTCGCGAAGTACAAAAACCTACCTAGCGAGAGCTTGTCGCCAACTGAGCACACGAACTTCAAGCTAACCTCGCATGACATGAAGGCTTCTCTCCATTTCAACCACGCCAGAGTCGGCAAAGAGTTTCAACCGAACTCAAGCAAATCCAACCTCACTGCTCTCAATAAGGAGACTTTAGTGAGACTTTTGAATGCTAAATTCAATTTTTATTTTTAGGCTCTTTACTTTGGGAACTTTTCTTCACCTTTTCAAGGTCTTCTTCCATCCTTCTTCTAGGGTTCACTAATATTGGTGTTCAGGTAGCTGACTATGATACAAGACTAAAAGGACCAAAACAGATTTATAATGATTTATAAATCTGTTATTTGAATGCTAAATCTGTAATAGTAAGGTAGCTGACTATGATACAAGACTAAATGGACCAAAATAGATTTATATGATTTATAAATCACATTATTTGAATGCTAAATCTGTAATAGTAAATGGACCACAACAAGAAGACTAAATGGAGCACACCAAGAAGACTTATTTGAATGCTAAAGGGGTCATAGTAAGGTAGCTGGCTTTGCTAAAGCTGTTATTTTAATGCTAAATCAGAATAATAGTAAATGGACCACAACAAGAAGACTAAATGGACCACAACAAGAATACTCATTTCAATGCTAACCTGTAATAGTAAGGTAGTCATTTTGCTAAATCTGTTATTTTAATGCTAAATCAGAATAGTAAATGGGCCACAACAAGAAGACTAAATGGACCACAACAAGAAGACTTATTTCAATGCTAAATCAGAATAGTAAGGTAGTGGCTCGCATCGATTTATAATGACTCGGCAACAGATTTATAATGACTGGCATCATTTATAATGATTTTATGATACAAGACTAAATTGACCAAAACATTTTATAATGATTTATAACAGACTGGCAATGATTTATAATGACTCGGCATCGGTTTTATATGATTTATAATGAGACTGCAACAGATTTATAACAGACTATGTAATAGTAATATAACAGATTTTATGATACAAGACTAAATGGACCAAAACAAACAAAAGCATACTGGCATATCATTTAAAGTGATCCAATTACAAAATTAAAACAAATACAAGTGCACAGGAAAGTGACATATAACTCCAAATAGGACTACGAGGTTGCGTCGTCGCCACCTCCCTGGTCGGAAGAGTAGGAGGTAGTGACCGTATGAATGTGGGAGCTACTCCCATCGTCCGAGCTATCATCGCGATGTTGCTGCATGGGAGGCATCCAATCGGGTCGCCCCTCATCCTCCGACTCCATCGCCACAAGATCATCCTCCGAGTGAACTTAGAAGCACTAGGGTATTTGCAATGCCCGGTGGTCGAATATTTAGAGGCATGGGTCACAGATGTGTGCCCGATAAGGCGTCCAAGCTAGTTGGGCGGGTGCAGGTTGGTTGATGGGTTTTGGAAAGGTGTCAATTTGGTGCCCTTACTGGCGATGTCGAGGCGCAAGTGGAACTGCATGATGTTGTGATTGTGGATGTGTCCGTTTGATATGGAGGATCTAGGTCTATTACTCGATCCTTCGCTTAGCCGGAGGCGCATGTCGTGATGATGAAGACCGGTCGTGAGTGAGATGAGCAGGAGTTCCATATGACGCTGCCAAAAATTTATAGCATTGTTATTGTATTATTTAAAATCTTCAAATTTGTTGTAATATAAAAAATTTAAATATTTAAATAATGTACAAGCATCTCATTTAATATTCAATTCAGAGATTCATTACATCCTTTGAAATATATAGACAATCAAAAGAGTTACAACCAAGAGAATAGTAAGTCGTGAAAAGAACCCACACACATTGTACATAGACACTCTCACCGACTTCTAAATACTACCCGAGGAATGATCGATTCACGGGAAAGTGGGTGCTTCGCATGTGTCATGACCGGGGTTGGGATATCACAATAGAGTCTCCTACTACATGACGATGTTGGTTGGTGGGATGATTTGCTGAGGCAGTGTTTGTAAACATTACAAATGCGTTAATCGCTTCATCATACGTTCTGAACGAGCGATGATAGGCCCCAGAGAATCCAGTTACTTCTCGCGAGCAATCCTCCCATGTTCGATAAACACCTGGTCGTCTACCAATGAAAGCAACATAGTATCTATCCATTACATCTGAGAACATATATTTACCCATGTTTAGTGTCAACATGAAATAGTTAGCAGAAATTTATGCATTGAAAAACAGCTTGGTCAAGAAAGAGACATCGCTTAAATGATACCATTGAACATTATTTTATTGTATGAAGTCAATGAGATTGTGCGCCCCACATTCTATTTGCTATATCATCACGAAAAGCATTCATCCACTGACGATTCGCAGGAGTTTGAGTGCTATGAACGTCTGGGTCTTCTACTTCCACCGACGTATCACTAGGTGGCACGATTCGATCTTCTGTCCATTCGTAAAAGAATGGATCCTCGCGATCGTAAGTCCTTACGTAATTGTGTAGGACACAACATGCAACAACTATCTTACTTTGCGTTTCTATAGGAAACCTCGTTTGGACTTTGAGAATTGGGAAGCGTTGTTTGAGTACCCCAAATGTCCGTTCACGACATTTCGTAGTGATGCGGTCGTTTATTAAATAGTTCTGGGGAGTCGTTGGAGGGTTCGAGGAGTTAAATTCTTTAAGATGGTATCGCACGCCACGATAAGGACTGAGAAACCCGCGCATGTTCGAATATCCCCCATCGACAAGATAGTACTTTCCCATCGGAACATGCAATCTGTTTTGTCCTCTTGATAGCGCACTTCCGAGGACTTTCGAGTCTGGTGAAGAGCCCTCCCATCCTGACAGTACATACTGGAATAGCATGTCGAAGCTCACTACACACAACACATTTTGTGATGTATATTGGTGGCGATTGCGATATCTTTGTGAGTCTATCCTTGGAACAGTTACATCTACATGTGTACCATCAAGGGCACCTACCGCGTCCTTAAACCACGGATAGACCCATGGCTTGTTCAATATCTCACGGGGCGTGGTACTTGTTGCTTGCTTAACCAACTCAGGATATAACTTTAAAATTGCATCAAGCACAACATTGAAGTAGAAACTTATGGTTGATCCTGAACGTTGGAATCTATCTTGTACTACGCGATTTTTCTGATTTTGGGCGACGCTATACAAAAATATTGCTACCTGTTCCTCGATCATCATTCTTCGTGAATCATGTAACAATCCCCTAACTCTGAGGGCATTGCACAAGCTTAGGAATGCGTCTTTGCGCATGCGGAATAGCTCATAGGCAATATCAGGATGCCCGTTCAGGGTTTCTTCGATATACAAGGGACCAGTGAGGATAGAGGTATGACGTCTCTGCCTCTCCGCTTTACGTATCCTCTTGTAATAAACTGTCGCTGCCAGAAGCGCACCGATTGCAAGCATTCCTATGATTGCATCATCGGATATGGGGGGAGTCATTCCTACATACAATGATGGAGTACTATTAATATATTGACTAACTTGCATGCAACTGAAAAGAAATGAGTACTATTAATAACTTGGTGGCGATTTACGATTACAAGACTATTGGTACGGAGGCCACTGCCTCCCAGTAAACATGAACAAATACCGTTGGCGGTGTTCAGGCCGCATCGCCAATAATGTCTCAGCGATGCGAGACGAACTTTCAGTAACTCTAATAGTAACATCAAAAAAGATATTATCGTCTATTAAGTTCATTTCCCTCATCTCTTCCAAGACCTTCATGAATGAGTCCATTGGGTTTGTTGTGATTGCACGTTGATTTATAAGACCCTCAATTGAAAAACGAAACCCTCTTAGCTCTTCCAAAAACCCATCTTCACTTCCGTTTGCCTTTCGTTTCGTACCCGATCCAGTAGAACGTTCCCGACTTGACGGTGGGCGTACGGTCGGGCTCGGACCACTTTCAGCTGTGAAGGGAGAGTTAGCATTGTGGGGCATCTCTGCTTCGGGGTCCTCAAATTGGGGATGGTACGAGCCATCATCGTTAGAGTCTCCCAATTCAACGCAGCGGCTCTTCATGATGGGGGTCTTATGGTGGAATTCTCGTGCCCAGTGTAGATCGTATTGTCATAAAGGAGGCGCAGGCGACCATAGTCTTGCACCTTTCTATTTTTGTAGTTACTAGCCCACTGGGTCCCCTGAGAATATATAATTACTCAAATAATTAGGTATGTTAAATTTCTCTCATTTTAAAATATAAAAAATATGTAAAAACTGTGAGTTTTATGCATCTTACTGGTCGACTCATAAAATTTCTCCATATATCGTCTTCTGCGACGACCATCATAGAATCGTTGTCCCACCCAAATCCACTAGTGGTTATGAGTGTGTGCATTTGATTGTATCGGTTCCTCAGTCCTTAGGTGGTTGTAACACTTCTCCTTCGTTAGTTCTTGAGTTTATCCTCAAAACACGAGTGACACCTCAACTTCAAGGCCAATTCCCATACATTTTTACACCAAGTACCGTTCGCCATTTTATGCCCATATGAAATTGTTCCACAAGCTCGTTATATATGCAAGGTCCATATCTTCATCCCATATGAAATTTTTCCTTTATCTTCTAAAGTAGCGACACCTTTACCCTTAGCCTTGCGACTACTCATTACTGTTAGAAAACATGTACTACAAGTCAATAGTGATCCCATCCAATCTCACCTCGGTAGTAGGAATGATACTAGAAAGTCGTTTATATTTAAAGTTGGTCATGTGGGTGTCTCATGATCCCATGTTCGATTGGGACTCAAAGCATGTGCTATTTTCTTCAACTGCGAAAATAGCTCGCACTTTACCAACCTAATGAGATGTTTAAGTACCCCAAATTTCCTATGTACAATGTTCACACAAACAGTCCAAAGTTTTTAGGCAAATGAACAAAGAGGTTATCACCAATCTCCTCATCCTTTAGGCACAAAGACCGTATATTAGGCAACTCCCTCTTTTAATCAACTGGTCTATGGTGAGGATACGCCCCAAACAAGGCACCAATGTAAAAAACTGACCTTTGGGGTCCGATTATTATATTTTAATTTTATAATGGGTGGACCGAGTGAATAGAGATAAACTAATGAATCATATGATAGAATTTTGTAATGGGTGAATCAACCACATTGAGATAGACATATGAATCATATGATTCTTAGACCTTTCTATGCAATTGTGCATGTCAATGTCAAAAACATAGATAAGGTGTCGAGATATGAACCCTAGAAAACCCTTACATTCTTTATTTATCGAAACAACAAAGACACTCCATATGCCAACAAGTCTTTATAATCATATAATTATATTGAATGATACACAATTAAAACAAAGAAATACAAGTTGCCATTTGAGTCCAAAATGTAGTCTATTGGATTTCACTTTGAGTACGAATCGCCCATTGAAGTAAATGAACCAAACATTGATTGAGCAAAGTGTGCCCTACAAACTAGTTTGGCAATGCAATTTTGAAAAATGAAGTGTCATTTTCACATGAAACCTTGCTTTGAAATGCAATAATACCATCAATAAGGATAAAAAATGGATCCTCCCCCACCCTCGACAGAAATAACCTTGGGCAGCATAAAAACCAGTGGACCACATGCAATAAACAGAGATATAAAATGGAACTTACAATTACTAAATTATAATCGAGGGAGTCTCACGGCACCCACATATAGTCTAGGATTTTCTATGCTCACAAAGACCCACAAAGCACATAGTCTAGGATTTTCTATGGAAGGAAATTTTGTCCTTTTACTCACAAAGACCCACAAGATATAGTCTAGGATTTTCTATGCTCACAAAGACCCACGACATATAGTCTAGGATGAACCCGAAAATATTCTGCTAAGGCATGATAGTGGCCATATATATATATATATATATATATATCGATAATCCATAAACCCCCATCTTCTTCTCCATCTCCCTCATGTGACCATCAAACACATGAAGACTAGTATGGAAAATGACATAAATAGGAATTCAATATAAATCGCTAACTTCAAGTGTATACTAGTTATGGAAAAAATTAAAATTGGCAAAACAAATTCAATAAAAGACATGTGAAATTTTTTTTTTGGACATAAATAGGAATTATAAAATGAAGCTCCTAACACGGATGCTTGGTTTCTTTGGATGGTGAACTTTCATGCTCCACAAAAGGCTCTTTAAATAGCAATTGTATCCCTCTTAGGTGAAGATAGTCGCAATAGCTATCTATGTTTTAGCGATCCTATATCTGTCTTGGACTTGTATACACATCGAGATGAGGTTCCATCTACTATTCAAAGATGTGAGGAGGCTCTGCTTTCTTGGAGTGCTTGTGTTGTCTCTTCACCAACTGTGGTGGCATCAATGCTTCAAGCCAAGAAGCCAATCTTACCCACAATCGCCATGCTTGAAGCCACCCACAATTGCATTTCTCATTGCTCATTTTAGTAATGGAGAGTAGCTTAGCCAAGAAGAAGCGCGTACCAAGATGAAGCAGAACCAAAGCGAGAGTCGGGGCAATTGGATAGGAGCGAAGACCAAACATCTAATGCATACATATGCTTTTAAGCACCTTCAATTGGCTTAGAATAAAGCCCTCTTCAAAGTACTCGTCGCAGAGTCTCTTCAAAGTAGCCGTTGCAGAGCAGAGGAGAAGAGAATTGCTTTGGTACATATTTCAGAGGGGAGTATACTCCCAAGAGCTTAGTTTCTGACCTTTTCGGAGTTTTTTGGTCGGAAATGCAAAGCTGCAAGAGACTCAGAAAACGATCGCTTTCTGATGGGGCCCACCGCCATTGCCGAACGCAGGAAAGCCTCCGAATCTGCAAAAACGACTTGCTTTCCGAGTTCTGCTCGGTTTCCTATCTCAGGAACTCTATTCGAACGAGGCCTTAGGCCATGTTCGGGTATTTCCCCAATTATCTCAGAAAAGCTCAGATTCCTGACAACTCTGTTTCCTGCAGATTCCTGGCAAACTCAGATTCCTGGCTTTCCCCAGATGTGTTCTTTTAAGCCTCAGAAAAGCTCTGATTCCTGACAAACTCTGATTCCTGTGTTCTTTTAATTAATCCAGAAAATCACAGAATCGATCTACTTTAGGGACATCGTATGACCGTAGAAACGACGGTAGAGCATCCGATATCGTGCCGTATATATTTGGAGGTCATTTTTGGGCGATGCACGATCCATGAGAAGTTGAACACTTTCGTTGGTGCAATTGAGCAAAATAGATTCCTACAATTATACTACTTGATCGCCTATCATTCAGTAGTTAACACTATATTAGTCGCTTGTACGATTCAAGAAAGTACAGTACGTGAAAAAGCCCAAAAAACCACTGCCTTAAACAATGGTTATTTCAAAAAAACTACATGCTTTGGCGTGGTTTTTTTTTCAAAAATCATCGTCTAAATAATTGTAAAAAGGAGTGGTTTTTTTACTTATACAAGACATTGGTTTATGAAGTTCATAAACCACTGTCTGGTATAATGGTAAAATAAAACCACTCCTTTTACAACCGCTTAGGGCGTTGTTTTTATGCAAAATTTAAAAAAATTTCGACAATTTTTATGCAAATTTTTTTAAAATAATATTTTTTTTATGCTTTTTTTTAATGCAATATTTTTATGCTTTTTGTAATACTTTTTTTTAATATAATTTTTTAATGCTTTAAAAAAAATTATATAAAGAAAAAAAGCTATTAATCTCATATTCAAGCACATCCATAAATAAAATAGATGTCCAATTTTTTTTTTGCATCAACGTTTTTTAATCAATTAACACTATAAGTCAAAAGAGAACAACTATAACTACGTTATAAAATTTAACAGTGATTAAAATACAATTATGCCATTAAAATCTACAACTAACTTGACTTCAATTGCAACTGCTAGAAATCTCTATGATGTGAGATGATAATGTAGGGGATGGATTTTTACTTTCTTTTATTTTAAATAGTGGAAATATTTGGTGAAGGTATCTACATTTATGGAGACCCTACACCACTTAAGTCTTGTTTGGTCCAAATAGAGAAACCGAAAATCTTTGCTCTAATCGAATCTAATACAAATATTCAATAAGAATAATGTAATATTTAAAATGTTAGTGATACAACACAAACCATGTAATTATATCTATTCTAACTTCGAACTCTTTAAAATAGGTTCATATCTACCAAAATGCTTGGATATGAATCACACCGGAATCATATTAGCATTAGAGCTTCAGCCTCTGATGCAGTCATTACACCATGAAAAACAGATACAAGGGTAACTCCTACTTTTGAGAATTGCCCAAAGGTAACTCCTACTTTTGAGAATTACCCAAATTTCAGCTCTCTTCATAGGCAGTGGCATGGTTATAGGAACCCACCAGAGCCATAGCAAAAGTACAATGGAATCTAATACCAAAAATAATTAATTAATCTGTAGTATATCCAACACACCTGATCCATGGATTAACGAAGGTTGGGTGAGGGAGATTGATCTGAGCGCTGCAGGCGCGAGAAAGCCAAAAATTATAGAGAATTATCGTAGTAATGATCTCATTTTTGGTGGAAAGCACAAGATGGATGATCATGGTAGGAGAATGGATAAAAACTTGGATTCGAACAAATAACATCTGGTCCAACAAATAACAAACATGTTGAAAACAAGCTAAAGTTTTCATCTGATTCAACAACACATTAAGTACTTGGGAAGCAATAAAAGGCATCAATTTTGGTTCGAGGATTTGGAATCCTATCTTTTGTTGCATACTGCAGCCGCTGTCATCAGATGCTTCTCCGATCCCTGCACAGAATAACCCCAAATGAATAATCGACCATCAATCTATCTTTTTTACATAAGTCATCTTATCCTCCTGCTTTCAATAAATCAAGATCAATGCACCCTTACCACCAACCTCATCAGTTATATATTTTTTTCTCACGATGAAACCTAAAGATTTATGGGGTCCCATTGGACGACGGGATCCATGTACCAGGACTTTGCTCTGGAAAAAATTGAGGAACCCAATACCCGCGAAAGCAACTATAAACCTTGAGGAGGCAGGTTCAATGCTATATATATATATATATATATATATACTTTAAATGTTAACCACAAAAGTACATTTTTAACTTAAAATGGTTTGGTATGTATTCATGGAATCTATGTGTATGGTACGTGACTTAGCAGACTAATGGGAAATGCACTATACAAACGCTGTCGTGCCACCTAATTAATGAAAGACATTAATTAAATCCCTCAAAAAACTGTCATTGAAATAAGCCATCAAGCAAAAAGAAAACACCCTTCTTTCAAAGAGGAACTAAGAGACCTGTTGTGTTATTAATGTTCTTCAAGGAAGGACTAGATACCACTATTAAGAAGGCCATTATAAAATATATGCTGAATCTATTAAACAGGAATAAATAACTAATCTAAAATTATTTTAGGGACTTTTAAGTTTTAATTAGACTTCAGTTGTTTTTTATAATGATTTTGTCAATGTACTTTCGAAATCGCTTTTAGAGTTACGCTATAATCGATGGATGGCCAATCGCATACGACATGGACTTGTGATGCATTTCAAAGGCCCAAGCGGACTCAGCTTTGTTTTTCCATAAGAGGTCGCTTTCAATTTTTTTCGACAGTATGCTTTTTAATTTTTCCATATAAGGACTTTGGGTTCCACTATATGTTGAATCAAGGTAAACTCTCATGGAATTAAAAGCGTTTTTATAGAAAACTAACATTCTCTAGTCATTTTAAGTAGTAGAATTTTGTTTTAATCCTCATTCACTATGAATTAAAGATGATACCAATGGCTAGACACTAAGCAACAAAGATCTCACAGATTCCTTGCATATTACTTATCCTCAAGTCCTAGACCACGATTCTTAAAATTAAGGAAGGTCTCTCACATGCATCGACATACAAACTTAGTGGCAAATTGCTTCGCCTAATCTTAACGTCGATACTGCTTTTGCCAATATTTTTGCAATCCTGTGGAATCGATATTGCTTATATTTTGTCCTCGCCTTTTATGATAATCAATGAAGAGAGATGTAAATCCTTTTGATAGTATGGCTTTTGTAGTAGTTTGGGGATCCATAAAACCACGCTTTTATATTTGCTACTCATTAAAAGAATTACGCATCGAGAAGATGAAAACACGCATCTAGTCTTACTAGGTTAACTCAAGGCTCCAACAATCTAAAGTAATAGGGCAATACATAAAACCACATTACCACCCCAAAACAAATTCGAAACAATATGGTCCCTTCACCAAATTACGAATTAGATCCGGAACTTACCTGCAAAGAAAGAGTAAGATACAAGCATGTCCGCTTGGAGTTACAAAAGCACTCGAACTCTCAAAAGCAAAACAGAGGAAGAAATTACAAGGCACAGATAGACTATCCGACCTAAGGAAGGGAAAGCAGAGATGAAAACTCAAAACTGGATGCACAATTGGGCAAATGTCTTCTATTTATAGCTTTCCTTGATCCCGATTGATGTATGAATTGACCAATCGAAGTGTTCGATCGATTGCCCAATGGCGATTGAGCACGGGGATCCGACTGCTCGCCAATGAAAATGCTCTGATCTGGTTCAGCCAATCAGGCGCTAGAAGCATCAATTCTGTTATGGAATTCAAAAATCTGTTTGAGCTTCTAGAAGTTCCCGCCAAGTAATTCAAACTTTGAGCGCCCACATGGGGTAGAATATGCCTTCGGATCGTGCCTTAAATCTTCCGAAATGTTGCTTGTCTTTTAATTGCATTGGGGCGTGCGAGATTCCTAAAATACCCTTTGAACGATAATTCCCAAAATGCCGTTTACGAGTTTAAGGGCCTTTTCAAAAGCATTTTGGCTCGAAGTTCTTTTCAAAGCAATTTGGCTTCGTAAAGTCTTTTCGCAGGACTTCTCCCGGATCTTCTATTGAAAGGAAATTTCAACTATTGACGAACATGGTTCTTTTCGAGTAGTTCATTCTGACTCGAATCACTTGAATAGAACTTTCTTCTTTTCGCAAAGTTCAAGGTTCTTTCTGAATTGAGCTTTAGCTTGCATTCTTCTTGCAGATGGATCCCTCTCCTTCTTGAGGTCTTTGCTTGCTCTTTAAGACCTTTTAACCATTCTTTGAGGCTATTTCTTCACTCCTCTTTAAGCTTGACATGAGTTGTCGACTTTTTGATCATTAGGATGCTTTTCGGATTTGGACTGTCTTTTGGTTAGTCAATATGAACATTAAAGCACTTATTTAGTCCTCTCAAGGGTCTTTCAAGGCTCATGTTTAGGGGTGAAAATGGTATTTTCACTACTTAACACATTTTCACTACTTAACACTTAGTCACACTCGTACTAACCCCAACAAGGAAATTTGGCCCAAAGATCACGACTGCGAACAATAGCTCTCATCCCTCATATCATTACTAAACAAGAGACATTCAACAAAGGCATCACGAGATAACTCCACCCACACCTCCAAATTAACTTCCTTTGTTGATGTTAAAGGGATATATTAAAAAGAGAATCATCTAACCACTCACTGTTTACAGATAAGCCATCTCCTCAGCTAGTGCACTCTAAATGAATATGCAAATTGAAAACAAAAAACTAACAAACAGCAATTCGGCTAGGCATTTCATCGAACATATAGACTCCATATACCCAACACTTCATCGTACATTAAAACAAAATATACGCACCATGATTCCAAGCACTTGATCTTCATCTCCACAAGCATGGTCAATTTTGACAAGCAAGTCATAAGCCCTATTTCTTGTTTTCTTATTAGACTGCAAAGAAAATTCCAAATCCGAGCTCAGCATTCATTCCATCAAACTACATCTTTATGCTTCGCGCGGTTTGCATTTGCTTTGAAGCTCAGGTGCATTTGCTTTGCTTGGCATTTGTGCTTCGCTAGGTTGACTGCTGTAGTCATCGCTGGGTTGATTTTTCAGTCGTCGCTAGATTGATCCAATTACAGTCGTCGCTAGGTTGGAATGCGCAGTCGTCGCTAGGTTGACTTGTACAGCGCGGGAACCGCGCGACGACCAAAATCTAACCTCGCGCCTGCTCCAGTTCAACCTAGCGACAATTGAAACCTTCAGTGGAAATTTAACCTCGCGAAGTACAAAAACCTACCTAGCGAGAGCTTGTCTGCCAACCGCGCGAGCACCTGAACTTCAAGCAGAAGCTAACCTCGCGACAGCTGAAGGCTTCCTCTCCATTTCAACCACGCGACGAGTCTGGCAAAGAGTTTCAACCTGGCGAACTTCTGAAGCAAATCCAACCTCACACTGTTCTGAATAAGGGAGACTTTAGACTGAGACTTTTTGAATGCTAAATTCAATTTTTATTTTTAGGCTCTTTACTTTGGGAACTTTTCTTCACCTTTTCAAGGTCTTCTTCCATCCTTCTTCTAGGGTTCACTAATATTGGTGTTCAGGTAGCTGACTATGATACAAGACTAAATGGACCAAAACAGATTTATAACAGATTTATAAATCTGTTATTTGAATGCTAAATCAGAATAGTAAGGTAGTGACTATGATACAAGACTAAATGGACCAAAAGCAGTTTATAATGATTTATAAATCATTTTGAATCTTAAATCAATAGTAAATGGACCACAACAAGAAGACTAAATGGACCACAACAAGAAGACTTATTTGAATGCTAAATCAGAATAGTAAGGTAGTGGCTTTGCTAAATCTGTTATTTTAATGCTAAATCAGAATAGTAAATGGACCACAACAAGAAGACTAAATGGACCACAACAAGAATACTCATTTCAATGCTAAATCAGAATAGTAAGGTAGTAGTGGCTTTTAAATCTGTTATTTTAATGCTAAATCAGAATAGTAAATGGGCCACAACAAGAAGACTAAATGGACCACAACAAGAAGACTTATTTCAATGCTAAATCAGTAATAGTAAGGTTGCTCGCATCGATTTATAACGGAACTCGCAATGTATTTATAATGACTGCATCAGCTTTTATAATGTTACAAGACTAAATTGACCAAAAGCAGTTTATAATGACCTCGGCATCGGTTTTATAATGATTTATAATGAGACTAAGCAGCAGATTTATAACAGACTGCATCGCGGTTTTATATGATTTATAACGAGACTGCAAGCAGATTTATAACAGACTATGTAATAGTAATATAACAGATTTTATGATACAAGACTAAATGGACCAAAACAAACAAAAGCATACTGGCATATCATTTAAAGTGATCCAATTACAAAATTAAAACAAATACAAGTGCACAGGAAAGTGACATATAACTCCAAATAGGACTACGAGGTTGCGTCGTCGCCACCTCCCTGGTCGGAAGAGTAGGAGGTAGTGACCGTATGAATGTGGGAGCTACTCCCATCGTCCGAGCTATCATCGCGATGTTGCTGCATGGGAGGCATCCAATCGGGGTCGTCCTCATCCTCCGACTCCATCGCCACAGTATCATCCTCTGAGTCGGAACTTAGAAGCACTAGGGTATTTGCAATGCCTGGTGGTCGAATATTTAGAGGCATGGGCCGCGTATGTGGTGCCCGATAAGGCGATCGGGCTAGTTGGGCGGGGTGCAGGTTGGATGGGTTTTGGAAAGGGTGTCGAATTTCTGGTGCCCTTACTCGTTGGCGATGTCCAGGAGGCGCAAGTGGAACTGCATGATGTTGTGATTGTGGATGTGTCTGCCCCGATATGGAGGATCTAGGTCTATTACTTGATCCTTACGCCTGAGGCGCATGTCGTGATGATGAAGACCCGGTCGTGAGTGAGATGAGCAGGAGTTCGGACATGGTGCCAAAATTTATAGCATTGTTATTGTATTATTTAAAATCTTCACCGTTGTAATATAAAAAAATTTAAATATTTAAATAATGTACAAGCATCTCATTTAATATTTAGTTGGTAGATTCATTACATCCTTTGAAATATATAGACAATCAAAAGAGTTACAACCAAGAGAATAGTAAGTCGTGAAAAGAACCCACACACACATTGTACATAGACACTCTCAGCCTGACTTCTAAATACTACCCGAGGAATGATCGATTCCTGGGGAAAGTGGGGTGCTTCTGCATGTGTCATGACTGGGGGTTGGGATATCACAATAGAGTCTCCTACTACATGACGATGTTGGTTGGTGGGGTGATTTCTTTGAGGCAGTGTTTGTAAACATTACAAATGCGTTAATCGCTTCATCATACGTTCTGAACGAGCGATGATAGGCCCCAGAGAATCCAGTTACTTCTCGCGAGCAATCCTCCCATGTTCGATAAACACCTGGTCGTCTACCAATGAAAGCAACATAGTATCTATCCATTACATCTGAGAACATATATTTACCCATGTTTAGTGTCAACATGAAATAGTTAGCAGAAATTTATGCATTGAAAAACAGTTGGTCAGTAAAAGAGACATCAGTTAAATGATACCATTGAACATTATTTTATTGTATGAAGTCAATGAGATTGTGCGTCCCACATTCTATTTGCTATATCATCACGAAAAGCATTCATCCAATCGACGATTCGCAGAGTTTGAGTGCTATGAACGTCTGGTCTTCTACTTCCACCGACGTATCACTAGGTGGCACGATTCGATCTTCCGTCCATTCGTAAAGAATGGATCCTCGCGATCGTAAGTCCTTACGTAATTGTGTAGGACACAACATGCAACAACTATCTTACTTTATGCGTTTCTATAGGAAACCTCGTTTGGACTTTGAGAATTGGGAAGCGTTGTTTGAGTACCCCCAAATGTCCGTTCTACGACATTTCGTAGTGATGCGTGTCGTTTATTAAATAGTTCTCGGGAGTCGTTGGAGGGTTCGAGGAGTTAAATTCTTTAAGATGGTATCGCACGCCACGATAAGGACCGAGAAACCCAGCATGTTCAATATCCCCATCGACAAGATAGTACTTTCCCATCGGAACATGCAACTGCTTTTGTCCTCTTGATAGCGCACTTCGAGGACTTTCGAGTCCGGTGAAGAGCCCTCCCATCGACACATCGAATAGCATGTCAAGCTCACTACACACAACACATTTTGTGATGTATATTGGTGGCGATTGCGATATCTTTGTGAGTCTATCCTTGGAACAGTTACATCTACATGTGTACCATCAAGGGCACCTACCGCGTCCTTAAACCACGGATAGACCCATGGCTTGTTCAATATCTCACGGGGCGTGGTACTTGATGCTTGCTTAACCAACTCAGATATAACTTTAAAATTGCATCAAGCACAACATTGAAGTAGAAACTTATGGTTGATCACGTTGGAATCTATCTTGTACTACGCGATTTTTCTGATTTTGGGCGACGCTATACAAAAATATTGCTACCTGTTCCTCGATCATCATTCTTCGTGAATCATGTAACAATCCCCTAACTCTGAGGGCATTGCACAAGCTTAGGAATGCGTCTTTTGCATGCGGAATAGCTCATAGGCAATATCGATGCCCGTCGGGTTTCTTCGATATACAAGGGACCGGTGAGGATAGAGGTATGACGTCTCGCCTCTCGCTTACGTATCCTCTTGTAATAAAGCGTCACGCCATCGAGCGCGATTACCAAGCATTCCTATGATTGCATCATCGGATATGGGGGGAGTCATTCCTACATACAATGATGGAGTACTATTAATATATTGACTAACTTGCATGCAACTGAAAAGAAATGAGTACTATTAATAACTTGGTGGCGATTTACGATTACAAGACTATTGGTACGGAGGCCACTGCCTCCCAGTCAACATGAACAAATACCGTTGGCGGTGTTCAGGCCGCATCGCCAATAATGTCTCAAATGATGCGAGACTTTTAACTCTAATAGTAACATCAAAAAAGATATTATCGTCTATTAAGTTCATTTCCCTCATCTCTTCCAAGACCTTCATGAATGAGTCCATTGGGTTTGTTGTGATTGCACGTTGATTTATAAGACCCTCAATTGAAAAACGAAACCCTCTTAGCTCTTCCAAAAACCCATCTTCACTTCCGTTTGCCTTTCGTTTCGTACCCGATCCAGTAGAACGTTCCCGACTTGACGGTGGGCGTCTGATCGACCACAGTTAGCATTGTGGGGCATCTCTGCTTCGGGGTCCTCAAATTGGGGATGGTACGAGCCATCATCGTTAGAGTCTCCCAATTCAACGACGGGCTCTTCATGATGGGGGTCTTGCGGGTGGAATTCTCGTGCCCCAGTGTAGATCGTATTGTCATAAAGGAGGCGCAGGCGACCATAGTCTTGCATCTTTGTATTTTTGTAGTTACTATTATGGGACCCCTGAGAATATATAATTACTCAAATAATTAGGTATGTTAAATTTCTCTCATTTTAAAATATAAAAAATATGTAAAAACTGTGAGTTTTATGCATCTTACTGGTCGACTCATAAAATTTCTCCATATATCGTCTTCTGCGACGACCATCATAGAATCGTTGTCCCACCCAAATCCACTAGTGGTTATGAGTGTGTGCATTTGATTGTATCGGTTCCTCACAGTCCTTAGGTGGTTGTAACACTTCTCCTTCGTTAGTTCTTCGAGTTTATCCTCAAAACACGAGTGACACCTCAACTTCAAGGCCAATTCCGGCCATACATTTTTACACCAAGTTAAGCCATTTTATGCCCATATGAAATTGTTCCACAAGCTCGTTTATATATGCAGTGTCCATATCTTCATCCCATATGAAATTTTTTCCTTTATCTTCTAAAGTAGCGACACCTTTACCCTTAGCCTTGCGACTACTCATTACTGTTAGAAAACATGTACTACAAGTCAATAGTGATCCCATCCAATCTCACCTCGGTAGTAGGAATGATACTAGAAAGTTTATATTTAAAGTTGGTCATGTGGGTGTCTCATGATCCCATGTTCGATTGGGACTCAAAGCATGTGCTATTTTCTTCAAGCTATAAAATAGCTGACTTTACCAACCTAATGAGATGTTTAAGTACCCCAAATTTCCTATGTACAATGTTCACACAACAATTCCAAAGTTTTTAGGCAAATGAACAAAGAGGTTATTATCAAGACTTCCTCATGCTTAAGGCACACAAAGATGTATATTAGGCAACTGCCTCCTCTTTAATCAACTGGTCTATGGTGAGGATACGCCCCAAACAAGGCACCAATGTAAAAAACGACCTTTGGGGGTCCGATTATTATATTTAATTTTATAATGGGTGGACCGAGTTTTAATCTGAGATAAACTAATGAATCATATGATAGAATTTTGTAATGGGTGAATCCGAACCACATTGAGATAGACATATGAATCATATGATTCTTAGACCTTTCTATGCAATTGTGCATGTCAATGTCAAAACATAGATAAGGTGTCGAGATATGAACCCTAGAAAACCCTTACATTCTTTATTTATCGAAACAACAAGACACCCATATGCCAACAAGTCTTTATAATCATATAATTATATTGAATGATACACAATTAAAACAAAGAAATACAAGTTGCCATTTGAGTCCAAAATGTAGTCTATTGGATTTCACTTACGAATCGCCCATTGAAGTAAATGAACCAAACATTGATTGAGCAAAGTGTGCCCTACAAACTAGTTTGGCAATGCAATTTTGAAAATGAAGTGTCATTTTCACATGAAACCTTGCTTTGAAATGCAATAATACCATCAATAAGGATAAAAATGGATCCTCCCCAACCCTCGATGAAATAAACTTGGGCAAAGATAAAACCAAAGGAACCACATGCAATAAACAGAGATATAAAATGGAACTTACAATTACTAAATTAAAATGGAGGAGTCTCACAGACCCACAAAGATATAGTCTAGGATTTTCTATGCTCACAAAGACACCACAAAGACATAGTCTAGGATTTTCTATGGAAGGAAATTTTGTCCTTTTACTCACAAAGACCCACAAAGATATAGTCTAGGATTTTCTATGCTCACAGCACCCACAGCATATAGTCTAGGATGAACCCAGAAAATATTCTGCTAAGGCATGATAGTGGCCATATATATATATATATATATATATATATATATATATATATATATATATATATATATATATATATATATATATATCAGATGGCCATAAACCTCCCATCTTCTTCTCCATCTCCCTCATGTGACCATCAAACACATGAAGACTAGTATGGAAAATGACATAAATAGGAATTCAATATAAATCCTGCTAACTTCTGAAGTGTATACTAGTTATGGAAAAAAATTAAAAATTGGCAAAACAAATTCAATAAAAGACATGTGAAATTTTTTTTTTTACTGGACATAAATAGGAATTATAAAATGAAGCTCCTAACCTGGATGCTTGGTTTCTTTCGGATGGTGAACTTTCATGCTCCACAAAGGCTCTTTAAATAGCAATTGTATCCTCTTCCGGTGAAGATAGGCTAATAGCTATCTATGTTTTAAGGATCTATATCTCCTTTTGGACTTGTATACACATCGAGATGAGGTTCCATCTACTATTCAAAGATGTGAGGAGGCTCTGCTTTTCTTGGAGTGCTTGTGTTGTCTCTTCACCAACTGTGGTGGCGTAATGCTTCAAGCCAAGAAGCCAATCTTACCCACAATCGCCATGCTTGAAGCCACCCACTAATTGCACCTGTTGTTCATTTTGGTAATGGAGAGTAAGCTAGCCAAGAAGAAGTCACATACCAAGATGAAGCCAGGAACCAAAGCAGAGTCGTCAGGCAATTGGATAGGAACGAAGACCAAACATCTAATCTGCATACATATGCTTTTAAGCACCTTCAATTGGCTTAGAATAAAGCCCTCTTCAAAGTACTCGTCGCAGAGTCTCTTCAAAGTAGCCGTTGCAGAGCAGAGGAGAAGAGAATTGCTTTGGTACATATTTCAGAGGGGAGTATACTCCCAAGAGCTTAGTTTCTGACCTTTTCGGAGTTTTTTGGTCGGAAATGCAAAGCTGCAAGAGACTCAGAAAACGATCGCTTTCTGATGGAGCCCACCGCCATTGCCGAACGCAGGAAAGCCTCCGAATCTGCAAAAACGACTTGCTTTTCGAGTTCTGCTCGGTTTCCTATCTCAGGAACTCTATTCGAACGAGGCCTAAAAAGATTAGTGTCTAGACCCTCTCAGATAATAACCTAAAGGAATTCCCTGGCAGGTAAATACTTGACCGATTGGGACCCTCCCTTGTAAAAAACCAAAAATAATGCCAATAAATCGCTTTTGCATCTACTCTCTGCGAGGTCCCCCAATCTAATTTATCTGACCAAACGAAGACGACGACCAGAAAAATCTCCGCCGATGAAAACCCTTCCCGCCAAATCTCGATTTTGGACCCTACAATCGAGGTAACGAACCATCCATTGAAACCCGTTGGTTTCATCTGCAATGGTTTCTCTATTCGGTCAAAGTCAAACCCATCTTCCTTCCGTCGCAGCCTCCTCTTAGTCCTAATTTCCATCTCTCTCTTCAATTCGCAACCCTCCACAAACCCTTCTCTCGATCTTCGAAGCGTTCGTTTCGAATCTGAAAACGGAGAAATAGAAAGTCAACGGAGAAATTAAATCGTTCCGTTCTTCGAGTACAAGAAAGCGGAAGAGCACCGAAGGTATCTCGAAGAGACGATCGGAGCAAACGGTTGGAAATGGATCGAGAGGAGGAACCCGGCCGCTTCGTTTCCCACAGATTTTGGGGTTGTATCGATCGATGATTCGTATCAGAAAGTCCTGATCGAGGAGTTTGGAAAATTAGGGGTCGTGATGGATGTATCAGTGGATTCGAGCTATTCACGGAGTTTATTTGCTGGAAATCTTGAAAAAGGTGGAGGTTTTTGATGAAAAGAAGTGTCCAGGGAAGATTTTTACCTCAATGCCATATGAAGGAGGAGGATTTGATTCCGGGGTTAGCAATTATACGATCAGCTGGAAGCGCAAGGTCATGATCCAGGTTATTTAATTTATGGGTTAGGGGCTATAGTTTAATTAGAGGTATACGATCAGCTGGAAGCGCAAGGTCTTACTTCCAGAAGAAGTAAGATTTTGATTTTAGTAAAGAATAGTTAGGGGCATTTTAGGGATGGATCCTAAAAGTGTCAATTTTTCATACCTAAAAAGCCCCTAACTCATTTCCCGAAAACAAGAGTTTTCGTAACCGTCCGAGTCCCTAAAACAGAGCTCTACTTCTAATTATAATTAAAGTGGGACTCTGCCTATTTACTTCCATTCCTGCATACATCTTTTTCTTCTTCCATCATAAGAGATCCAAGCAAGGGGCGCTGTGATCGCTCTCTCGCTCTACATAACAAACTCTTGACTCTCTCTCTTGCACATATCTTCATATTCCTCTCCGCATGCATCTTTATCTTCTTCGACATTAAGAGATCCAAGCAAGGTGCGCTATAGTATCCGTTCCAGCATCAAACAGGTAACCTTCTCTCTCCCTCTACAGTCTATCTGCAACAACTCAAGCCACAAAAAACCCCAAAAAATCCCATTAAAATAAATAAATAAATCATTGATTTTAAAGAAGAAAAAATTAGAGAAATAGTAGCTAAAAAACCCACTAACATTTTCTGATTAGATTGAAAAAGAAAAATAATTAGAAACAGACAGAGCAATAAAAAAAATTATATCTACCTATCAGCAAGAGAAAGGTGAGATTAAAGAAGAAGAGTTTCGCTTTCTCCATGACCGACCAACACCAACAAAGGCGAGTAACTGGCCGAGCCACTAAAGTAGCTAAAGTAGTGATGAAGCCCGTCAGTAAAATGGGTCCTATGGAAAGTCCATCGATTCCTAGTCTCCAGTGAAAATAAAAAATATTTATCCATTTATAATCCTCCTCCAGTTGGATTAGTGGATCATCCAATTGGAAATGATAACAGAATGTATAGGTCGTTAGATCTCAGAGTGTTGTATAAAGAGAGAACGGTGGTGAAATTTTGTTTGTCTTAATCTTTTATGAGCCCATATATGATAGCCGACCCGTTCCAAACTAAAAGTTGGAACGGGTGGGTGATTGTGGAAACGTGGCATTTGGCAGGTGGTTCATTGAGCGTGCCATTGGGAATTGTTTTTTCATCTCAATCTCGAAAAATAGATCCTAAAATCTAACACAAATCAAAGGGTCAAATTTTAATTATAGAAATCATGTGGCTCCATTCTGCCGAGACAATTTTGAGCCTCTTATAAATAGGGTCCTAAACTGTTTTATTTATCTCCTAATTTTCAGTTTTCCTTCGGTACCTGAACTTGCACGCCACCAATGAGCAACGCTCATGGTTTAACATCTTATATTTTTTTATCTAATAGTAATCATACTTTTTGTCATCGAAATTCTCATAGTCAATCATTCAATCAGATGATAGTAAGGATAGATAAAAATATCGGGTCAGGTGAGGTTGACCCGACCCTACCCGATAAAATATCGAGTGAGGTTGGATCAATCTGACCCGGAAAATACCAGACCCGAACTAAAGTTGGGTCCGGATATCTCATGTCTGAATCGCCCAGAATTAAAGTTCGATAAAAAACTTTATGTACCAACCCAGTAAAGTATCCGGTGGACCCATTGACAGCCTGCCCAAGTTACCTATTTCATCTCTAATTAGTAATTTGAACTTAAGGAGGAGGTTTCCTTAAAAAAAATATCAAAAACTCCTATCTAACAAGCTTTTCTTTTAGATTCAGGCGATTGGGAGGTCTCAAGTGCTGTTATTAATTCAAATCTAATCTTCCATTAAAGACTTAAGTCCTTACTTTATTTCATCTACTTTCTTCTATTCTTCTTTATGTTTTTTAATTATCTCCTTTCTGTTTTTTGACAAATAGTTACAAAGATTTAGTCTCTAATGGTTGTCTCATGGGTTAAAATATCGGGTTACCGATACGTATCGTCTGAGCTCCAAAATGATACGTATCGGACGATACGTATCGGTACCGGTCTGTATCGGACGATACATTGAATGTATCGTTCGATACATTCAATACATTTGAATGTATCGTTCGATACATTCAATGTATCGTTCGAGTCCAATACCGATACGTATCGTCCGATACGTATCAGACGATATTTTGATCCATGGGTTGTCTAATTATATTTGCATTTGTTTTGATTATGTATGCTCTAGTTTCTTCTTTGTGAATTGTTCTGAACTATTTTAACGGAAACAAAAGTCTGTTTGTTTTCTTATTGTTGTGTAATTTTTTGCCTTTTAAAAATTTATTTGATTAAAAAAAACTAATATGAATACTTTTTGCATCCATTGTTTAATAGTGATTATTTTTGGGTGTCATGATTTCTTGGAAGTAGCCATTTAATTTATTATTATTATTATTATTTTTATAAGAAGTAGCCATTTAATTTCATCAATTTGATATACTTATTTTCTAGTAAAATTGGACCCATGTCTTGTTTTCTATTTACTTTATTTTTTATTTATATTTTTAACAGAACCAGTAAATCATTGTTCTGCCTTTTGCTTTTTAAATTAAATCCCTAAAAAAAAAATTCTCTCTTATGAAATATCTCTTTCCTGCTATTTAGGTATTGGTGTGTTTTAAAATTGGGGAGAATGCGGCCGGGCACACTGGATGTCCGGTGGCCAGATCACGTGACATAATTAACCCAAAAAAAACACTTGAATATCGAACAATTTCGTCGCTTCATATATGATCGGATTGAAACTTGACCAATATGCCGATATGTGTTGGTTATTACCTCGGTTGTGATAAGATATATGGCACTATAATATTATAATTCCGACTTTTGATGACAACATTATAATGAATGGTAATACCCTCTACCAAATGATAGAAGATTAGTGATAATGCAGATTCCTATGCTAAGTAGTTCTAGAGGTTGAAATAATACGTACCTACTATGAAGTAAAGCGAACTACAAAGTAAAAAAATGATATGCTGTCGTCATAAAAATTTGAACAGGCCAGTATAACTTTAGTGTTAGCTTGTAGAGTAATGTGTGTGCGCGCTTTACGATGTATCTGAACATACATTAAGAGAAATAAATAACAATGATATAGGAATGAGAGAACAACTCCCTCCCTCCCTCTCAAAACCCTAAATTAACTTAACATTTATTTCATTACTGTAACCTAACCATGGATCAAAATATCGTCCGATACCGATACGTATCGGACGATACGTATCGGTATTAGACTCGAACGATACATTCGATACATTCAAATGTATTGAATGTATCGAACGATACATTGAATGTATTGAATGTATCGAACGATACATTCAACCGATGATCTGGATAATGTATCGCTTGGAGCTCGGACGATACGACCAGAAACCGACATATTTTAACCCATGAACCTAACCCTAACCTCTACATCAACTTTGTCTTGTTGCCACAATAGGTTCATTGCTAAATGTATGCCTGCATATGGCTGCTCATGTCAGTATGTGGCATCAAGGATCAAAATATCGGTAAACCGATACGTATCGTCCTGACCTCCAGGGCGATACGTATCGGGTATCGGCCGATACATTGAATGTATCGGTTTGATACATTAAATTTTTTTTTTTCGATTGTCTACACGATTGTCTACACAATCGATGGCGACTGTGTAGACAATCGGGATTTTTTTTTTTTTCCGATTGTCTGGCGATTGTCTATACAGTCGCCATCGATTGTGTAGACAATCGAATTATTTATTTATTTATTTTCGATTGTCTACACAATCGATGGCGATTGTCTTCTACACAGTCGCTATCGATTGTGTAGACAATCGAAAAAAAAATAAAAAAAAAATATATATATATATATATACATATTATCGGACGATACATTGCCCATATCGGACGATAAGTACATTGTTTTTAAGGGGGTACGATACAATACCTTTGTATCGTACCGCCCAAGTCCAAAACCGATACGTATCGGACGATACGTATCGGTATCGGACGATTTTTTGACCCATGTGTGGCATGCTAACATCTGCCTAGGTCAATGGCTGACATGATCCAGTTTTTTTGCGTTGTCTATAGCCTGTGTAATGCGGGTTTTGGGTTTTCCAAGAAAACATAAGATTCCAAAGTTTTCCAGTGATTGCTGCAGATCGCTTGATCTGATCAACCTCAAATTAAAATTAGTTGCATACTATTTTTGGTTGAATACTGTGTGATTAAGTCAGATTTTAGGATTTTTGGCTTGGATTTAGGGGTGGATATATGGTTGCAACAAAGTATAATGTTGTGGTATTTGTTTTAGTTTGTCTAGCATAATCACAAGAGTCTCTGACTTTTTCAAAAAATCGGAAAAAATTGGCGACTTGCAGTCACCCCAACTTTATTCCCGATTAATCGGCCAAGTCGTGACTCGGCCGATTAATTGGCGATGTTTGTGATGTGGTTTGATTTTTTTTCATTTTTAAAAATTTCCTTTAACTTATACTTAGGTGAAAAAATAAATTAGGTTTGGACTTTTTATTTAGTTTGTTCATAAAAAATATTTAGGTTTTGCATATTTTGTTCATCAAAATCATTACGTTTTAACTTGAAATATGTTTTGGTATATTTTTTTGAATTTTTTCTTTTCCCCAATTTTTTTCGACTTTGACAGATCTTGACCGGCTTTAGCCCATTTTTTTGGGGGGCCTAAGGTCAGCAAATGATCCATTTCGCACTCAGATTTTGGCAACAACCCCACTCCCTTCCGTTTATTTGTTAACGCCACTGTCCATGGCGAAGAGCATTGTCATACCGTCATGAGATGTGAGGCATGTGAATACGACATAAGAGTGGATTCGATGCCACATCAATGACTTACACATCAAGGAGAAAGCATGAGATTCTTTTACTTTCTATGTACATGACTTAAGATGCTTATGCCCTTCATATATTCTACGTGATGCACGATGCAAGGGATGACGATAAAGATGATAGAAATACAAAGACTGGAGCTTAAAAATAGTCAAAACATTAATATCTTACTCTAAGCATGATATCAAAAAGCTGTAAACATGACATTATAAAAGATAGTAAACGTAGAAACATGATATACTAATCATCATAGAATCAATAATCATAAAACATGATAGAATCTAAGTAGGGCAGAATATGAATGTAGATCTTGCTGATTAGTATAGAAAAACTATCACAACTACCAATGTCACAACAAGATGATGCCTTCAATGTCTATGCACAAACACATGTCTAAGAGTTCTTCAATACTAGGTTACTGTTCTAAAGTCTATGTGACCACCGATGTGGCAATAACAAAGAGGGTCACATTATATACAGATCAATCAACATATGCATATTAGATAGATGAAAGGATGTTTCAGCTCGGCGAGATTCTCCATCCTTGTCAATCCGTAGCCTCAAAGGTTTCTTTAGGGGCACAAGGGGGTTGCGCCAAGGAGACTGCTCTCTCTCTCTCTCTCTTGTGATAATAGAGCAGGTTTACTGCTGAATCTGTATTGGTGGCTGCTGATGCCAGCATGTGAAATGCTAACGTCAGCCCTAAGCCAGAAGTTGACATGATCCAGATCAATGTTGTTAAATCGCATATGCAATGACATAGTGCCATCGCATATGCGATTGCACGATGGCATAATTTTATTTTATTTTTTTCAATAAAACCTCAAAAACTCTCCAAAAATTCCCAAAAGTGTATAATATATGTTTTGTGTTAATTTTGTGATCTATTAATTTTAGTGTCTAGAATACCGAATAAAAGTATATAAGATAAGTAGATAACCCGTAAGTTAGAAGGGAAAATATAAATTTCATTGATGTTAAACAAAATAGTACAAAAATGAAAATAGAACATACAAAAAAGAAGGAAAAGACTAAAGAAGAAACTTATTATTTAAGTAAAACTATCTTAACATTTGGTTAACTACAAAATAGAGCAAAAGGAGAGAGAAAAAGAGAGAGAGGAAGATAGTACTAAAAACTAAAAAAAAAGACCAAAGAGATACAAATCATACCTTGGATGGATGTGGTATGGATTAGAAAGAGGAACTCCCTATTTATAAGCTTTAGGGAGGTTTAAAAAAATAAAAATAAAATAAAATAAGCTCCAATGATCATATTTATGACTGTTGGAGTAGTATGCGATCGCATACCTCCCAAGTCGCATATGCCATCATGGCATATGCGATTTGCACCTTTAGGATCGCATAATCGCATATGTGATTGCTGTTGACAACCATGATCGATATTTTTTTTGCATCTTTTATATGTTGTTTCATGGGGTTTAGTGTTTGCCGATGCGACTAAGATTCACGGTTTTCTAAGGATTGCTGCCTATCAACATATCTGATCAGCCTCAAATTAAAACTATGTGGTCATTTTTTCTTTCTACCATCTGCTTGTGGAATTTACAGTTTAGACAGTCTGATTGGATGCTTCGAAGGGAAGCCATAGCAAAGTCAGTTATGTTGAGTGTAATTTCTGCTATTTGTTATTTGCTGCAAGCTATTTTTGGTTGAAAAATGTGGGATTAAATCAGATTTTGCTATGAGCCATGTGGAATCAACATCTAACAGTCGAAAAGGTCGACCATGATCTCAAGATCTATTTCGTGAAAGATTGAGATGAAAAATCATCTTCACCATTTGATTCAAGGCAGTCAACGGAGTTAATGGTGAAACCATTAGTTGCAAAGACCAGATATTTGACCACAAATACCCATACCTTATTGATTTTCTTTGTGAGAGTAAATAGGAGGTTGGTTGGAATCGACTTCGCTTAGTTGGCTTTATAATGAGATTTCTTTCTACTTTGAACAGAAAATCTTATTATGATATATGGCTAAAATCTTCGGTTAATCTCCTCCAATTTAGGTAGTCCAAACATCCCACAAACATTACCTAATCTGATGAGATTGAAAATCTCATTTTATGTAACAAGAATCATATAAATAGAGGGGCCCATATATCATAATATGGATCCCACACCCAAGCGAGCTCATAGGGGGAGCTCAACCCATGTTCCATTTTAGATGTACCTTTAATCTCAATAGCTGATCCTACAACAAACACCTTATATTCTTAGTTGTGTTTTGGTTCTTTCTCGCATACATTACATTCCTGTCGTGTAACCAAGAGTACTACCGAAAAAAGCTCCAATGAAAATTCATATTTCACAGGTGTGTGCATCTTTATATTGGGTGTTCTTCTTTCGTGCGACCCCGACGGCTTATGTGCGGCCTCTGCCCCACTCCTCCTATTTGTTCATGGCAGTCGGTGTGAACTCTGAATCGATCTAGGTATTCAATTCTGCCTTTGAGATGCTCAATTTACTCCGTAACCTTGATAGGAAGATGGCTTATTCCAAAATTCATGCCTATAATTCAAACAAATGGAAGATTTAAATAGTTTTCTGGGATACCATCATTGATTTAAAGCATAGGATTTTTAATAGCTATATTCTTACTATCAACGATTTATAGCGACATATCAGCTAGGTCCTAAGCTGATACCTATCCAATATATCTGTTACATATCAGCCAAACTATCTGATATTCAAGCACCTTTTTTATTTTAAAAATGATATAAAACACATGAAATATATAAAATTGCGAAAGGGCATTTTTCTTATTTTGCCCGGGTCATACTGATACATGACGATCGATATGACTCGGTATGGGCGGATGTAGTCCGATATTTGACTTTTTTGACCAAATATATGACCTATAAAATCGGGCTGTATATCAGTGTTGAATGGGGCCAAACCCGAAACGTATCGGCCAATTTGTATCAGATATGGCCAATATTTAAAACCGGCTTTCAATTCTTTGTATCCGTACACCATTAAAGTAGATTGGGCCTTCATTTGGGATTACAGGCTCCCATCCAAAATAACCTTCTTCCTGTGGTCAATGTTCGGGAATAAGATTGCTACAATTGCAAATCTAAACGAAAGAGGGTATGCACATAAAAACCAGCAGTGTTTTTTATGCAATGAAAGTGAAGAAGATTCTGAGCACTTATTTCTTATGTGTGAGAGAATATGGCCTATCAGGGGCAAATTCTTCAAAGTTTTCGGCATTTCCACCTGTCTTCACAAAGATATTGTTTCCGTTTTTTTCAACTGGGAGAAGTGTATCTATTCGGGTATAAAGAAAGATGGAAATGGGATCATTTACGTATCTCCATTTTTTGGAACATTTGGATCGCAAGGGATAAAATTAGGTGCAAAGGTGAGAATTTAAGAGAAGAAAATCTGATCTGTGACATTCATTGTAGGGGTTTTTTTGTTTACTTTCTTGTTTTTCTGGACATTTTGGTTTCCTCCTGGTGTAGGTTTTTGCCAATTCATTAGGGTTTCCTATGCCTGCCCAAGTACCTATTCTGATTTTCTCCAAGAGGTCTGATTTTCCAAATACCAATACTTATGGTTCTTTCTAGTGTGTTATTTGAGCCTTATGAGACACTAGATAAGCTTTGTTTACTAATATAAATGTAATGACTTTTGAAGAGAATGCGACTATTTTGACCAGTTTGACTTTGGTCAATCCTTTGACCTATTTGACGTGACCTCGGGCCCACATTTTTAGGGTGTGCGCACCCATGTATGGCCGACCCAACTTTTTCTCTCTACAAGCTCTCCTCTCCTGTGTTATTTTAGAAAACTATTATTATTATTATTTTGATTTCATTTTTTCTCTTAATTTTGGTTTCATGCACCTCAAGAGCCTCAATGGCACATAAAAACAAGGTGTCAAACTCGGTATCGGTATCAGGTATCGATCCATGGAGGACCGACACGACTAGGTTGATACCGATACAACTCGGTAACTTTAAAAAAAAAAAAAAACATTTCTTGGGCTCAAACAGATACGTATCGGTCGATACCCAATACATATTGGCCAATACGGGCCCGTGACAGCCGATACCGATACCGATTTGGAGGACCGATATGTATTGGAACCGATACGTATTGGTTTGCTGAAAAACCGAAACGTATCAGTATCGACCGATTTTTGGTACCATGCATAAAAATAGATCTTAAGATCAATTGGAAGCCAAAAGCCCCATATAGTATGGATGGCACCCGAATTCCACCAATGCAAGTTGCCTAAGGCAGCTCTATTCAACGCCAGGTAAGAGTCCAGTTGGCTCGACTCTTAGACTTAATAGAATGATGCCACATGGCACCCAAATCAAACACCCCCCCTCCCCTCCCCCCCCAAATGGGCATACACAAAATCTTTGCCTACGTACATGTGCAGCCATAGTAGGGATGCAGGTTCAGAGTACCTCGATTTTTGGTTTGGTACACCACAAACCGAAACCGAACCGAATTATGAATCAGTTTGGTTCGGTGTACCGATTTGCAAAAAATCAAAACCAAAACCGAACCGAAACCCATTTTTTTTGTATTCGGTTCGGTTTGATCGGTTTCGGTTCAGCCCGATCCTTGATTTGGTGTCTCGGTTTGGTTCATTTTAAGTTCTTACCTATGTTTTTAGAGAGAGAGAGAGAGAGAGAGAGAGAGAGGACGCCGGAAAGTGGAGAGGAGAGAGACGAGAGAGTTGCAGGGGAGACGAAGACCGGAGGGAGTTGCAGAGAGAAAGTGGAGGAGAAAGTGGAGGAGAAAGGTATATTTTACTACTTACTAGTATATATAATATATGATATATATATATATATATATATATATATATTATATTATATGAGTTGGGAGTTGGGACAGCTCACAGCTGTAGCTCACTACAGTAGTGAATTTGATTTTTTTTTTTGAAATGAGTGATGTGATTTCGACGTGTTGCTGCACTGCTGCAGTGATGGACGTTTGGGTTTGGGACATGCAAACAGCTGTGGAGAGAGAGAGAGAGAGAGAGAGAGAGAGGAGTAGAAAAAAAAAGAAAAGGAAAAAAAGCTTTTAAGGCACTGGTTCGATGTAGGTTCGGTATGGGAAGCCAGTTCGGGTCGGTTTAGTTCGGTTCAAGTCCGGTTAGGGCCGGTTTTAACAATTAATGAGTCGGTTTACTCAACCTACCTAATCGGTTCTCGTTTTCCAGCCACCCAAACTGAAAACCGAACCTATTTCACTTCGGTTCGGTTTGGTTTAACTCGGTTTTCGGGGTGGTTCAGGAGGGCCGCTTTTCGGTTCGGATTTGGTGTTCGGTTTAGCGTTTGCATCCTTAAGCCATAGAGCCATAATTTTTCTTAATTGTTTCTTAGATTTTTTATTGTAATTTTTTCCAATATTTATAAGTGTCGAGATTTGTTTATGGGGTGGTGAGGTGTCATATCCACAATTTGGGATGGCTAACAAGTTATTTGAAGGATTAAGAGTCTGTTTGGTCAAGCTCCATGCTAGCGCACTCCAGTGCCCCGCCCAATCCTTGCCAAAGTAGGTCTTATCTTCTCCGTTGGGGAGCTCATTTCTCAATTAAAACAGTTCTCTACCTGTGCAAAAGGGGCAGAGAGCTGGTTTCCTGGACACACTTTGAGCTTATGAGCGCCATATAAGGCTATGTTTGGGTTAACACATATAAGAGCAGAAGCAGCTCTTTGCCTTCTCTTCGTCAGAGTAGATAATTTTGCTCTAGCGGAGAACAGGCAGAGAGCATTTTTATTTTATTGCTTAAAACAGTTGAGTGCCAGAGCAAATGGGGTAAGGAGTTGTGTTACCAAACGTGAAAGTTGTTTTCCGCTGGAGCCAAAGAGCGAAATAGGTACTCTTTGCCTGGAAAGAGCTAACCCAAACCCAGCCTAAGGGCCTTTTAAGATCCAGGGAGCAAAGAAAAACACAACGGTGTGGTCAAGAGTTGGCCGAAGGAAAGGGAGGGGTAGGGCATATATATTATACATATTAGAAGCCTCTATGATGGGGTCAATACTTCTAGCATCTTTGGTACATGGGGCACGTGATGTGGTGCCAGGAGAGCATGCGATATCTTGGTGCCGGGGCGGCACGACATGCGGTGCCAGGAGGGCACGGACATGGGGCCATGAGGGCCTTGCGACGTGATCGCACTGCGGTTGCGACACGGTCGCATGGGAAATCGATGCGGAGTCTTGAGCGTGATGGCTGGGGACATGACATTGTGTGCCACGGGCAGGAGGCGTGTGCCATGGGGGTATGTCAAACCAAGACGTTTGAGGTCCTCAAGTTGTTTTCCCATAGATGCTATTTGGACCATCTATGTGGGAGAGGTATTGGATGAATGCCTTCCACCCATACGGGGCCTTGCCTCGTCAGAGGGGGTACAAGTGTCTCCTAGGCCTGAAAGGGTGGGCCTAGGACGTCGACACAGCGATGCCGTGTGGTACCCAAGGTGAGGTTGAAGTATGGCCCAGGATTATGCGTCACGGTGCATACAGCTGGGCAACTTTACGAGGGCACTTGAGGGTTGCGTGGGACTCAGTAGAGCATGACAACACAAGGGCTTGGTACGAACGTGTGCTAGTAACTCGGAACGCACACGAGGTGGGCTTGGTTCGGTATGTCGGCATGAGGCGCGACATGCCATTACTGTTGCGAAGCGAGGTACTTGTGTAGGGCATACAAGAGTGAAGCTTGAGCAGGCCAAGCATGGCACGAAAGTGCAATCGAGCATGTCGTAAGGGGCACGATGCATCAGGATGGCAGGCCTTGTGACGCAGGACAGAAACCCTAAAATGCGTGAATATGATTTTGATGTGGATTTGCTGAAGTTAAATAAAATTAATTCAAGATTAATCTAAAAATTAACTCGATACCTTTGGGTTCGTAGAATTCAGGTAGGTAAATCGTGCAAGATCCGAATAAGGTGTCCAATCCGATGCACAAGTCCCGTTAGATTTGAGGTGGGATCGGGCCTAGAGATAGGACTCTAGCTTTTTCAGGCTTGGGAGTTCGCCTTCGATCCGATGTAGATTCACGGGTTTGAATTAGGGTTGTAGAATTGGGTAGGTTTGATGGCTCATATGAAAACTAGGGTTTTTGATGGAAAACTAGGGTTTTAGGCTTTGGATTAGGGATTCAATATGAGTAATGGATAATAAGAGAAAACAGAGAATATGTTGCACAGACAATAAAAGATCAAAGAGAATAGATGAGAATCACTCCAAACCCATCTCATGTTGAAGAATATTCAAACATAAAGCATTCAAAATATTCAATTAACTAAATGAAGTGTTTACAAGCCTCTATATATAAGACACTAATAATTAATTTGAAAATAAAATATTCCTAAATGAAATAAAACTAAAAAGACAGTTTTTTGCATAAAATAGAAATTCTGTCGCTAGATGGTGTCATCCAGAGTGGCACTGCTTCACTCGCCGCTTATAGCACGCTCACAAGACACTGGGACAACGCTACCGCGACATCGCTCATAGCACGTTGTGGCACTATTCACAGTACGCTGTGAACGTTGTCACTTGATAACAGTTTCAGCCTCATTTTCTCCCTTGAAGCTACGGTACTTGAGCTTCCTCTACGCTTCTTCCGACGCCGGTAAAACTGTTGTGACCCCAAATCCAAGGCTCTCGAACTTGGCGTGGGACGGGAACCCTAAAATGCGTGAATATGATTTTGATGTGGATTTGCTGAAATTAAAAAAAATTAATTCAAGATTAATCTCAAAATTAACTCGATACCTTTGGGTTTGTAGAATTCTGGTAGGTAAATCAAGCGAGATCCGAATAGGGTGTCCAATCCGATGCGCAAATTCCGTTAGATTTGAGGTGGGATCGGGCCTAGAGATAGGACTCTAGCTTTTTCAGGCTTGGGCGTTCGTCTTCAACCCGATGTAAATTCACGAGTTCGAACTAGAGTCGTAGAATTGGGTAGGTTTGGTGGTTCTTATGAAAACTAGGGTTTTTGATGAGAATAGGGTTTTGGGCTTTGGATTAGGGATTCAATATGGGTAATGGATTATAAGAGAAAATAGAGAAAATATGTTGCAAAGACAATAAAAGATCAAAGAGAATAGATGGGAATCACTCCCTTGGTCTCACACCAAACCCATCTCAGGCAGAAGAATATTCAAGCATAAAACATTCAAAATATTCAGTTAACTAAATAAAAAATGTTTATAAGCCTCTATATATAGGCTACCAATAATTAATTTGAAAATAAAAAACAGTCTTAAAAGAAATAAAACTAAAAAGACAGTTTTCTGCATAAAATAAAAATTCCGTCGCTAGATGGCGTCGTCCATGGCTATGCACTGTTCACGACGCGGGACAACAGCTGCGACATCGTTCACAAGACGTTGTAGGACAACGCTGTAGCCTTATTCACAAGACGCTGGCACTGTTCACAAAGACGTGGGCGTTGTCACTTGACAACAGTTTCAGCCTCCTTTTCTCCCTTGAAGCTACGGTACTTAGGCTTCCTTTAGGTTTCTTCCGACGCCGGTAAAATTATTATGACTCCAAATCCAAGGCTCCCGAACTTGGCGTTCCCTGTTACCTTGCAAAGAAGGTAACCACGAGCGGGAGTTCCCGTCCTCTAGGCGGGTGGTATCAGAGTCTGATGGAGAGATTGATTGGCTTTGTTACGAGTTGTAGCGAGGCACCGCGAGGGTGTTGTGGCGTGTTGGATCGCGCCCCATAACAGCTCGCTCGCTGCCACATGACAATTATGCTCAAACCCTAAGGTGTTGTAAGTGCATAGTCACCATTCTTCATTTTGTTATTAAAAATATAAGAGTACCTCTTTACCGATTATGTCAAGAAAGTCCAATTGTTATGGCTCTGAGTGATCCAAGCATGGATCAAAATATCGTTCGATACCGATACGTATCGGACCCGAATGATATGGTACATTAAAAGTACCGTATCGTTCATTTGTATGGATATTTCCGGACGATACATTCAATGTATCGTGCGGTATGTTACTGTTCCGGTGCATATCGTCCGATACGTACTGGTTTTGGGCTCGGACGATACGTACCAGTTTTCCGGCATTTTGGTTTTGCGGCATTTTGATCTATGGATCCAAGTCATCTAGATGATATTTGATAAATGGGCCCAAAAAGCACAGTAGTGAAGGATTTGAACCACCCAATCGATGCATTTTAAATTGAATGGTCGGTCTTGAAATTGAAGTGTACAAATCAGATGGTTCGAATCATTTAGTCAGCATATTTTATGGGCTGACCAGTGTCAATGATGGGCTGCTAATTGAACTACTTGGATTGATCAAATATGTAAACTACTTAGCCTGAAAGTGGATAACGGTGACAACACTATCCATTTAAAAGCGGTCATTGGAGTAACCACTTTTGTACTTGTTCATATGGGTATCGAACTTGTGGCTATTTTTACTGATTTTTTGGTAGTAGGTTAAGTGGATTCAAAATTTCTAGTTTTAGAGGGAATTTGGCGCTTGGCTTTTGTTTGATGTTATAATGGAGTACGTAAATCTTAAAAATATGATTGCTATTATCTAATAATTCTTTGGCGTTAAAGCTGATTGTGTAGCCTTTTATTTAAAGCTGATTGTGTAGCCTTTTATTTAATTGTTGCTCTCTTTTCTAAGATGATAATATGATGTGATCAGGTGCAGATGTCTGATACTGATATTCTAAGTGGAGATCCGCAAAGAAGAATGAGGGAGAGGGCCAACAGTGAGCTGAAGGAAGCTATTGAAGAAGAAGAGAGACCTTGGTCTGACCTGCCGACAGAGCTTGTACAGTTGATAATACGAAATCTTTGTCTAGTGGATTGCCTACATTTTGGGGCCGTTTGTAGAAGTTGGAGGGCTATTCGTCTCTTAATCCAAGCTAGGGCCCAATCGCCGTGGCTTTTGTTCTCTCATAAAGGAAGGGGGCGAAGCAGATTCTTTAACCCATCAAATAGTAAGATCTATTTCTTGCACATTGCCGATGTATCTATACAAACTATTTTCTGTTTTGCCAATTATGGTTGGTTGCTGATGTTACAAGGCCAGCGCTCTCTGTTCTTCTTACATCCTCTAACAAAAGAGAAGATACAACTCCCCGATTTGGATGCAAATTACTATTGCAATGGGATCTGCTTCTCTTCCCCCCCAACTTCAACTTCAACTTCAACTTTGAGAGACGACTGCTTTGTATTTGGCATTGAAAGCTTGGAAACTACCCATGTTAACATCTCCTTATATCATCTTGGCGACGATACTTGGACTAGTCATCAATTGGAAAGTCAGTTTCCATTCCTTGTCTCTTTCAATAATCCGGTCTTCTACGATGGGCATTTCTATTGTTTGAGTCAAGACGGGAAGCTAGGTGTTTTCAATCCTAGAGAAATTACATGGGTTGTTCTTGAGAATCCAAAACCAGTAACTGATTTGACTTCTCCTGATGAACCGGATTTTGCTGGTCGAAATTTTTTGATGAAATCTGATGGCGAGCTTTTATCAATATTTATATCAACATCGGGATTGCATGTTGATGTGTTTAGTCTTGATCGTTTCAGCATGACATGGATCCAAGTAGAGAATTTGGAAGGTAGAATGTTATTTGTTGGTGTTAAGACATCTATAGCAGCTCAAACAATTGATAAGAGAATGGAAAATAAAATATATTTTCCCATATTCAGTGGTGCGCAAAGCCACGACTTGGTGTTCTACTCTATGAAAGACCGCAGATTCCATCCTAATGAGGGGGACTTCAATGATAATGCGAGGGAGCAATTGTTTTCCACTTGGATAGAACTTAGCCATTGTGGCGAGCGAACCTGTTAAAATTTGAAAGTTTTCATGATCTAATACTACTATAAGATAATTAAAATTGCAAAGCTAGAGATCTTCTTTGTCAACTTGGTAAGTTTTTCCCTTTCCTGTTCCTTGTTTCATCTATGTAGGTTGCAGACTTTTTTCCTTACGCTTGAAAATTTTAATTATAGTATTTGGTCTTTAACCTACCCTCGGCCTTTCAAATTTTAGTTATTGTTTCTTTGGATATTTATAGATATTTATTTGTAAAGGCAAGCCCTTGTTATCAAATTTTGTACACTGCTAGAGGTTTCTAACCCATAGTCACAAAATCGGGGTTTGGTAATAATTCGGCAAAGTTAAAATCCGGCAAAGCTCGGGAAGTTTGGGAACAGTTTGGGGAAAAAAAAAAAATTTGTATATATATATATATATATATAAATATAATATATAAATATTTAAAATATTTATATATATTTTAACTTTTTAACTTTTAAATTTATATAAAATATTAAAGCTTTAACCCTTTTACCATTGGATCTTTTGAGAAAGGATAATAAGATTGATACCATTATAACATGATGGGTGGCTCCATGGGAACAAAAACTCAAAAAGTAGGTTTCTTTAGCGTCACTTTTTGAGATGTGCACTATCCGTAATAAAAAATTGACCGTCTGATGGTATGACTACAATCCTTAGATCCAGTGTGCAAAAGATGGGGACGGAAATGAGCTATGATCCAATACATGTGCTTGCAGCGTGTTCTGATTTGTAGTAATTGTTTAATCCCACATCGGTGGAAAAAAACATGCGCCACTTGGAAGCCTACTTTATAATGCAGGTTCACTTGAGGCAATCTTACCAGCTGTGTGCTGATTTGGGCATGAAGTCACTAGTCTTCCGCCATATTAAAAATTGAATAAAAATTAAATGTTAAACGGAAAAGATCAAAATTTCTGAAATTTGTCCCAAAAATATAAGTATTGAAAATTTGCCACTTTTCCCAAATTTGTCCCAAAAATTTAAGTGTAGAAATTTTGCAGCAAAGGAAGCCGGCTTTGGTTCTTGGGCAAAATCAGTGTTCATGATTTGTTAAAACTTATTTGCGAATTATTCAATAATTTAACGATTTTTGTGACTATGTTCTAACCGTCTTGTGACTATGTTCTAACCATCTCTGAGACGGATCCACTTGCTAATGGACTATGAGTTTTGTAACAAAAGCTCTTGTTTTTCTCCCACCGAGATTTAACTCAAGACATGAAAGTTGTACCTTTTCCCAAATCTCATGTTCACCCTATATCAAAATCAGCATTTTCATTTTCACAATGATTATGGTGAGAGTGATACGGATTCCACTGATCACGTTTTTCTGGATTTGATCAGTGGAACCACCGATAGATGTATAATTTGTAGTCAAAATTGTGATTGAAACCCAAGATTTTGGGATTGGGAAATTGTTGGAGGGATCTATTGGTCCTTCTGTAGTCACAGTGGAGTCGACTGCTTCCATAAAGATTCTTGTGAATTGAATATTTTCTCACATTTCTTCAGGTCATGCACACTAAAAAGGCACTTTTTAGGAAAAAAATTAAGGTCGGGTGAGGACAAGTAGAAAGGGTTTCAATGTTGTGGGACAAATTGTTGACTGTAAATAGCAATGGATGCCCTGCTTGTGGATATTTTCACTTAGTGGCATCACCCCTGTAAATAACAATGGATGACATATTGACTAAGCAAATACAAGATCATGAAAGGTACATTTCTTTTCAAGTTCTTATTCATGTGATAAAACTCTTAATAAATTTCAGAATTCAAATATATCATGCCACTTAGAGAAAAAATGGGAGTGAATGATTTTTTAATTGGATTCCATCAATGTTGTTTGTGGTTGTCAACAACCCGGCTGATGATCTCTCGTCAGTGGGGATGGATGATGATTGAAGATATATATATTGGTCCAAGATGGACTATGATGATTGAAGATATATATATATATATATATATATATATATATATATATATATATATATATATATATATATATATATATTGGTCCAAGATGGACTGATACCCGTTAGTAATACCGATATTGACACCTTGGTTGTGAGATCAAAAGGCTGAGCTAAGAGCTGCCCTTACTGAAATCTGAAAGTGGTTTCTCTGTAATCAGTAGAAGGGACTCGAAGTGTGCTACACTGCGGCTTCAAGAAAAGTGGACTGCCCCATTTAAATGCTTTCTAATTGGGACCAGATTTAAGATAAAACGAAAAGGAGACATTGAAAAGATTGGAAATATGTATAGGTCCTAGGATTGTAGAGCATCTTGGCTGGCCTTTGGTAGAATTTCTGTTTTAGCGGGCATAAAAAAATAAAATAAACAAAAAATCACGATTTTAGTTTCATATATCTGGTTTGAGATTTTTTCTAACCGAATGTCCTCGCCGTACTAGTTTTGAATGGTCTGATGAAGTAAAAACCATTTTGCACCTCCACAAGAAAGAGAGCATAAACCATCACCAACTCTATGGAAATTCAAACGAGCTACAGAATAAAGGATTCAGGTACAATATTTAATGTTTTACCAGCTATTAAGAGAACTTGTAAAATAAATTATCAAATCCCACAATGATTTTGCAATTTTTAAAAGCAAGCATTTTAAGCAATTGTAAAACTCATAAATTCGTTTCAAGTTTTTTCATAAATTCAGGATTGTGGCAATTCAGATTCACAAATCAAGAGCAGAATGCCATTATAAATGTCAGATGCAAATTATATAATTGAACCAAAAAGAATGAAAGGAATATAGTTATCTGCATGGTGAGCCAAGGGTTTCAACTGAGTTCATAGGAGCAGAAGATAAACATGAAGATAAGAAAGGATTAAGAGAGAGATATGACGGTTTAGGATTAGGGTTTAGCGTTTAGCCTTCAAGAGAGAGACCTATTAGAGAAACTGAAAACGGCCAATTAACAAAAATTAAGGGATAATTAGAGAAACATGCCTCAAAAAAAAAAGAGCCGACCTCAAACGGTTTAGAAAAATCGTGCTTTCACAGTTTTTTGAACTTCAGAAAACTGTGAAAGCATGTTTTTTTAATTGTTTTCTAAAGTGCCCCATTAACCCCAACACCAACTAGAAATCGAATGAAAAAATTGAAAACGCATCTTCAAACTCTTAGATCAAGTAACCCCTGCCATTTCTAAGCTCAAAAAATTCAAACGAAATATTAGGAAATCGCCAATAGGATTCGGTTGGGAAGACGACCGTTAGGATGGTGGTTTCTATGAAGAAGAGGACACTCTAGGACTTGCAAATTAGACTATAAAGGAGACACTTTAGGTATTTTGAAAAGTTTAAATCTACATTTTTGTCCATGCCCAAAAATATTTGCTTATGGAAAAATGCTCCCGGCAAGGCGGCAACAGTAGAGCGGCGCAAACCTTAGATTTGGTGTCCGCGTCTCTACGGCGGAGCCAGAAGACCTCAAAACCCATTATGTGAATGATTGTAATGAAAACCGATCTTCATTGAAAGCAATTTATAATTTGGCAACTGAAAACATTGGTGGCAACTCTTTTTTGCAAAAACAAGTAGAGTACTTTTATTTCCACCCATCAAATTTTTGAGTTCACCCACTTATGGGGGTGTACATCTTTAAAAAATCAAAAATTTAAGTTTACCCACTTATTCGGGCGAGTATTTTGTAAAGGATTCACCCACGTGAATTCTTTCTGCACACCCACATCTTCTTTTCCGCTCGACGATGCTTACCGGTGATGCCAATGCTTACACCTGTGATACCGAGGAAAAAAAAGCCCACAAAACCTTTTGAAATCTTATGAAGAAGAAACCATGAACTTTTGAATCCCTAAGAAGAAGAAGCCATAAAACCCTCTTGAAACTCTATGAAGAAAAAGCCATTAAACTCTAAAAAAAAAAGAACGAGGAGAAGAAGAGAAAAAATTTCAAAACGCATGTACTCCTTTTGAAAAATCTTTGAAAAGGAGAAACGTAAGAAGAAAAAAAGAAAGAAGAAGACTAAAAAAAGTGTTATGTGTGTGTGGCGGTGGGTACCCACTGTCCGTGATTTAAAACTAACAATGGGTACCCACTATCAATTTTTTAAAATATGACAGTGGGTACCCACCATCAATGGGCACTCATTGTTTAAAGTTGATGGTAGGTACCCACTGTTTACCGATTGTCAGATTTAAAAAATTGACAGTGGGTACCCACTGTCAATTTTAAACCACTGATAGTGGGTGCCCACTGTCAAACATACAAATGAGTTTTTTCTTGTTTCTTCTTCTTGCGTTTCTCTTTCTTTTCATGGTTTCCAACAGATTTTTGTAAGTTTAAAGAGAAAGAAGTAGATTCCAAAGTGTTTCATAGGGATGTATCACTCATCGGAACGGAGGAGCTAAATGAAAGGAGATGAAGTGGGTTTCATGGGGGTATACAACTCACCGGACTAAAGATCATGTCGGAACTTATGGAAAAAAAGAAGTGGGTCTTAAAGGGGGTTTCATGGGGATAAACGACTCACCAGAACAGAGTACTCGCCGGAACAGAAGACTCGTCAGAACGATAGAAAAGAAGAAGTGGGTTTCAACGGGAGTTTCATGGGGGTGAACGACTCACCGGAATAGAAGACTCGCTGGAGAAGATGAAGAAGATAAAAAATAACACCCAAATAAGTCGGTGAATTTCAAGATTTCACTTACGACCAACGAAATCTTTGAGGGCACCCACAAATTGCTTCTTTTTCCTTTCGCATGTGTCTATCTGGGTGAACTCAAAGATTTGATGAGTAGAAATGAAGGTACTCAAACAAGTACCTAATTTATATTGGGGTACCTCTTTTCGGGCCCACTTGTTTACTGAAAGCGCCCACGTTCTAGACTCCTTGAAAATCGTTGATTGCGTCAGATCAGATGATGAGGGTCGTGTTTCACCCCGATCTTCCACACAATAGATCTTGAGATCATGGTGCATCTATTAGACGATTAGTTTTTTATTCCATGTGTCACAGATCCCCCAAAAAATGACCCTTGAATTGTATGACACACGTCACGCTCAAATGTGATTTTAAGGCTATTTTTTTGGGGTGTGTGATTCATGGAATAAAAAACTGACAATCTTATAGGTTCTCCATGATCTCAAGATCTATTGTGTGGGAGATCAGGGAGAAACATGACCCCTATCATCTGATCCAACACAATCAATGATTTTCAAAGGGTCTAAGATATGAGTGCTTTCGCTAAACATGTGGGCACGCGAAACAGAGGTGCCCTTTATATTAAAGTGTTAGGGAAAATGTTCTTTCCACCTCAAAAACCCTAAATGGCATGGCTGGCAATTGGTCAAACTTGCAACCGAACCTTGCGTAGAGACCCAGTCACGGGTCGGGGTGTTCGCTCCATATGCATAGAGTGCTGGTAGGGATGGATAGAAAGTGACCGGTTTTCATACTCAACCCTCGTCGTCACACGCTTGACAACCTAAGCCTTTAACCATTCAAACTACGGCTGTCAATAGGGTCGGGCTGGAACCGTCAGCCTGTGCCAGGCCTTAAAATCTTAGGGCAAGGGCTTAGGCTTAAAAATGAGCTAAGAGGGCAGGGCTAGGGCCTCAGAAATCAGAATCCCGCTATCCCTCAAGCTGGTTGAGGGATTAACAAGTTAAAGCCCTAGCTAGAAGAGTGTTTCTAAAGGAAGAAGTTTAAGCTTTATTATAAACGTTCTCTAAACACACAAATATTGCGAGTGGTTCTGTAACTTTTCCTTTATAAAGTAAACAATATAATTCCATAAAAAAAATTAAAAAAATTAAAAAAATTAAACAATATAATTGTATTCCATTTTTCAAATGGAGTAAAACCCGTGGAAGCTCTCTTACCATGAAATTAGGGTTGTCAATGGGTCAGACAAGACCAGGTCAATATTTTGGCTATCCGAAAAGTAATCTTCTTATGCTTGATCCGACCCAATAGTGCACTCACCCTAGTAAAAAAACCCCATTTTTATAATTTTTAAGTATAAAATATTGGGTCGGGTCGACTCAACCCGACCAAACCTATTGGTCAACCTGACCCGACCCGAAGGCCAAGTTAGGTGTCTCATGCCCGACTCGACCTGATAAGCCACTTTTATGTACCTGACCTAGTAAAATATTGGGTCGGGCGTTGGGTCGACTAGACCCATTGACAACCCTAAATGTAACCATGGACATATAGAAATAAGGACAATTTTTAACAGACAATTTTACAGGCAGCTTATTCTCGACGTAATTGGCTGCATGCGCAGTGAGGCCCAAACAATTTACCTAATCACATCGTGCCACATAAGCTGCCTGTAAAATTGTCTATTTAAAATTGACTATTGTTAATAATTTTCCTAGAAATGATCCAGTTTCTTAAAGGAAGAGTATTGACCGTTGTGCCACAAAAGGTGCTTAAATCATTAAATACTCATGGTGGCCGTAATGGCACCCTGTAAAGATGATTGGACACCACAACCTAAGGTTAAGAGTGCCGATGGGCTGGACTGGCCTGTGACCTGGCCCCCAAAACCGATTTGGGCTGGATCATGAGCTTGCCCAGTCCAGACCTGATATGCTTGGTTCAGGCCAGGGTGGTAATCCAATTGGTAATTGGGGCTGACCCAATTATTAAACAGCATGGGCAGGGCCTGAATTTTTAGGTGTTTAATTAAGTCATTCAAACTGGCCGGCCTAATTTGACTATTCAAAGGATCAACGGTCGGGCTGCCCTGTGGACCGGCCCATTCCCTTCGGGGAAGTTCGAGCTAAGGTGTTCGCCCGATTAGTAATCAGGCCTAAACCGGCTTGGCCCGATTATCAAATGAGCCAGGTTGATCTCAATTTTTATCTGATTAAGAAGCGGGCCATTTAAAACCCGACCCGTCCGCTCCTACCAATGTAGGACTAAACTTTGTCTTGCTATGCTTCACATCCATTAGATCACAATCTAATGGCCATAGAGGAAGAGGGAGGGGGGCAACTATCTCCTTGCGCGTGCGGCGTGTGACAGAGTAAAATTAAGTTGCCACTGTTGACTTTGTTTCCATTGAAAAAGAGAAAAAAAACGAGAGCTTAGGGGCTAGGGGTGTATTACGTACGGTTTGATCGGTTTTGGATTAAAATTACAAACCAAATCAGTCGTAATCGGTTTCTAAATTTTCAAATTAAACCAAATTGTCTAACTCTTAAATTAAATCAACCCGATTCCGTTTGGTTTTTCTATAAGTTCTACTTGCACATCAAAATTTTTTCAACTTCTCAACCAGTTTTCTTATAAGTTTTACTTTACCGCTTTAGGATTTAGGAATAGGCTAAAGACAGGGGTAGAGTTTTATATAAAAATATGTATTTTATTTAAATATCCTTTAAAATTAATCAAAACCCCCGCCTATAAATATATATATATATATATATATATATATATATATATATATATATATATATACTTACAAGCTACATTCGGTTCAGTTCGGTCGGTTTCGGTTTGGGGAGGCTTGGAATCAAAACCAAACTAAACTTTTCGATTTTCTTTTTTCCGATCCAAAAAATATACAACCCTAGTAGGAGCTAGTAGGCTCCTCTAACTAAGGAGATAGTCGGCCCCCTCCCATAAAAGTGTTTCTGGCTCCCCCTCTGTAGTACACCAAAGAAGGTTTTTCAGTTCACAACATGGGTCATATAGACCGGTATCAGGTTTTTAGTTCACAACATGGGTCGTATAGACTGGTATCGTGAGACGTTTTCATCATAAAGGAAAAATTAACCTTATATTTTTGGGGATTAAAATATAGTTATGTTAATAAACCATATTTTTTTTGAGAAATTTACCTAATCGATCCTGTCAGATACACCTTTTACGTCAGAGGCCCTGTATTTTCACTTTTACCCAAACTAACCAGCTGAGAGCCTAACCGACCCCTAAGGATAGCAAAAAGTCCAAATTACCCCCTTTCTTTAACGCTCAAAAACATCGTCTTCTTTCTCATTTTAATCTGTTGCGGCTTGTAAAAGTCAGAGGTGGCGAAGGTGATGGCGTCTTCTCTTCAATCCAATCTACTCTGATCTGCTATTTGGATCGACCCAGATATATCTTTTTCGTCAGAGACTGTAGTAGATTAAAATGAGGAAGAAGAAGCCATTTTCAGTTAGCACAAAAAGTTCGAAATATCCCTTCTTACACTTTTTTTTGTTCTACATGATTTAAAATTTTAAATATTTACATTTTTCTATATTTACGCGATGTGAAACCGGATCTATGCCGTCTGATTTGAAGGCCACATAATAAAATAGATGATGCCAAAGATAGACACGAAAAAAAAGCGATATCACCTCTTTAAAAAATAAAATAAAATATTAACAGTCGATGGCGACTCTTAACATAGTCGGTACCGACCATTTTAAGAGTCGTCGTCGCTCTGTACACAATCACCATCGATTACGTACAGAGCTGCCATCGATTGTAAAAAAAAAGAAAATTTTATTTATTTATTTATATATATATATATTTTATTATTTTTTTTATGGCGACTCTGTACAAATCATTTTAAAAGTCGATCTTTTTTTTGATGGTGTAACGAAAAAAAAAATCGACGGTGTAACAAAAAAAAGATCGATGGTATCAAAGATTGATATAAAAAAAAGTTATATTACATATTTAAAAAAAATAATAATAAAAATAAAAATAAAAATCGATTATTTAATGGATCGATATCGACTCATTACATAGTCGGCATCGACTGCTTAATGAATCGATAACGACTCATTAAACAATCGATATCGACTCTTTAATGAGTCGATATCGATTCATTAATTAATCGATGTCGACTGTAGAGATACAAAAGCAAACAAAAAAGTGCATATTAGGTTAAAAAAATGTTGTGAGATGACGTGTTTAATGTGGTCACATTAAATGGGGCGAGGTGTTTGAGGCTTGACTATCTGACACACACATTAAATGAGATAAGGTGTTTTAGCTTTTCAAGTAGTTTGGGATTGACTACACGCATACTTAATTTTAAATGAGGTGACGCATTTGACGTGTTTTTTTGTTGTCTTTAGCTTTTAAGGAGACTTGTGCCATGTGTGTCGATGTGGCAGCGTTGTATATTTTTTTTTTCAAGAGTCGATAACGACTCATTAAACAATCGATATCACTGGTTTAAATAGGTGCCATCGACTCTGTATAGAGTCGCAAAATAAATAAATAAATTAATTAATTAATTAAATTTTTTTTTTTTTTTTTTTTTATAAAATCGATGACGACTTTGTATAAAATTGTCATTGACTGTGTACAGAGTCGCAAAAAAAAATAAATAAATAAATTAATTTTTTTTTATAAAATCGATGATGACTTTGTACAGAGTCTCGCAAATTTTTTATTTTATTTATTTATTTATTTTTTATCAAATCGATGGCGACTCATGCAGTCGAAGGCGATTCAATTTGATTGTTGATGACTCTTAAAATGGTCGGTACCGACTGTGTACAAAGTCGATATCGACTGTATACAGAGTCGATATCGCCTTTTTTCATATCTATCTTTAGCTATCGATTTTATATTGTAGCCTTCAAATCAGATAGCATATATCTCGTTTCACATCACGTAAATATTGAAAAATGTAAATATTTAAAAATTTAAATTATATAGGTGTATCATCTTCTTCCTCATTCTAATCTGCTATAGTCTCTTACGAAAAAGGTGTATCTGGGTCGATCAAAATAGCATGTCGGAGTAGATTGGGTTGAGAAGAAGACAACGTCACCTTCGCCACCTCTAACTTTTAGAAACTGTAGCAGATTAAAATGAGGAAAACGATGATATTTTTCTGCGTTAAAGAAATGGAGTAATTTGGACTTTTTATTATCCTTAGGGTCGGCTAGGCTCTCAACTGATCGATTTGGGTAAAGGTGAAAATATAAGGCTTTTGACGTAAAAGGTGTATCTGACAGGGCCGATCAGGTAAATTTCTCTTCTTTTTTTTTGTTTTTTTGTACCTTTGTACTCTATTTTTTTGAGCTGGCCCCACTATCTCTTCAGCTTCCTCCGAGTAGAGTAAGGGTGGCAAAATTGACACCTGTTTTTTTTGTGGACACGATTTTCTACCATGAAAAATAGTTGAGTTCCTTGGATCAGATGATGGAAATTATTTTTCCTCCCAAATTTTGACACAATAGATCTTGAGATCATGGTGCACATATTCGACGGTTACATGTTGATTCCATGTGGCACACATCTGCTTTTTGCCTTATACAAAATTTTCCTGGCTAGGGATTGTTTGCAACAGAACTTTTGCGGTGCAACTTATGGTTCAGCCGCTCAAATCTTTGACTGCCTCGAATAGGATTCAAGAGGTAGTTTTTTATCCTGATATTGTACCATTAAATTTTGAGGTCATGGTCAACGTATTGGGCGATCAGATGTTGATCCTATGTTGAACACATTCATGATCATAGTGAATCATGGCCCGCCAAGATTATAGTCACTTTGGGTATCTCTGCCGCGTGTAATCAATATTGAACGGTGTGAAATGTAGTCATGATCTTAGACTTAAGATCTAATGTACGAAAGATTAAGATGAAAAATGATACAAGAAAGTCAACAGAGTAAGCAGTGGAAGCATCAATTGCACTATAATCTTTTTAAAATAGGGACCGACTCTCCTGACCGTCAATTAAATACCAAAATAGTGTTTAAATAATCTTATACCATCAATGATTTTAAATGTGAGTGATCCAAACCTACAAAGTGATAGGGCATAGCCTGAAGTGCAAAAGGCCAAAAAAGGGCGTTTTAGGTAGATTTAAGCCATCAGATTTGTTTCTCAAAGTTCTCATGATTCTTCCTCGTCAACCTTTGGACTGAATGCTCTTTAGGATTAGACAAAGTACAAACAGCTAATTAGCGCTGTTGAGGACTCGAGGGGTTGGAGCCAAACTGCCCGAATCCGACCTGACCTGACCTGACCTTCAGGTCAGGTCTGATTAAGTCGACTAAAAGGTCGGGTTGAGCGTCGGGTAGGGCATGCACCCTTGACTCGTTGGGTACTTGGGTCAACTTGGACATATGTCAATTTTTTATCCAACAGTCTAAAACTTTAGACCGACACAACTTGACACAGTGACAACCATACCACTAATATAATGTGCAGTACTGATATATTTTTCGTCCACTATTGAAAACGGTGCGTGGCATGTGTACAAAGTTTTTGTGGCTCTGCCCACTAAATGTGAGCCCTGTAGTTTTGATGGGTCTGCCACTAAATATGATACCTATATTATTTAAGGGTACAATTATATTTACCCCAAAAGACTGTTTTCTCACTTCACTTCCTACAGCCCGTATGCATCAATTGCCTTTGAATTAGATGATGGTGATAATTTTTTATATTCATCTTTTGCACAATGGATTTATAGATTATGGCTGTTCGATCACATCTCGAAAAGTGACTCTAAAATCATAATTGAGTGTGTTGTATGCTATATGATTTTAGGATCACTTTTTTGGCATGTGTGCTACATTTAATAAAAAATTGACCGATGGTACACCCATGATCTATTATTGATCTACTGTGCGAAAGATGGAGATGAAAATAATCTTCATCATTTGATCAAAAGATGGTCAATGCGTGCAGACTGGAGGAGGTAGGGTGAGTAAACACTCTTTTGGGTTGAGTATAACGAAACCCATTATTTAACAGAGGGCTGTCAACGTCCCCTTAGCCAGTTTCTAAAGTCACTGGACTCATAAATTAGAGCCCCTGCCCTTTGGTGGGAGCCACTCAAGCAAAATTTGTCACCGCTCCTCTAAGTCAGCGACATTGCTCCCATGTGAACGCGACATCACTACTTTGTGGCAGCAATAGTGCTCCTCCGTAGTAGCGATAACGCTACGCCTAAAGTTTTGTTCCCCTTTTTGAGTAAAACAGGCTGTCTGATGCTACGACCATGATATTAAAATCAATCCTATGAAAGATTATGACGAGAAATGATCTCCATAGTGGGATTTAAAAGAGTCAATAATGTTAAGGCGTTTAAAGCCACCTTGATATACATGTATAAAGATGAAAGAAGGGTATTTATGACTTTTTAACTTGATACAACTTCAAATCGGTCAGATAGGAAAAATTTGAACCTAGAGGTTCATTGGCGAAAAAGGTGACACCATGGTGGTTGATTAAGGAATTTTCCCAAATATATTTAAGCAATCAGATGGTAATTGTTCATTTTACCACACTTTTGAGGTTCTAATTCAGAGCGTATTTTGTTTGTCAATGCAAAGGGCTTAGATGTTGAGTTGGTGGTCTTAGCTCAATTTCTCACCATAAAAAAGGGTCAAACATAAGGAGGGATGCAAATAAAAAATATACATCGTGTAGCTTATTGGAATTCTTCATATTTGGTACCCAACATTTGTGCACAGGTCAATCTCTCACCAAGAACCTCTATCGACCCAGGGATCATAATTAGCGCTCCAAATTAATCTTCCTTTGCGCCTGTTTGGAAAAAAATACGGGAAATGTAGAAAAATAAAATAATATTTTTATATTTTTCTATGGATGTCTAAGTTGTACGAAATTACGGGATTCCTTTATTTCGCTTAATTTTTTATTGTTTGGATAATCGCATTGCAAGTTTGGAAAACGCAGGAGTAACTAATCCTGTATTTAAATACATATGCAGAAAATTATAGATAAATTACATATTATAACAAAAAAATAGCCATAATACCATAAAAGATCATTAAAACTAAAAGATAGCTGTACTATCATAAAAATGATTCCCAAAAATTATATATGTATTAAATAGTTTTTGCTCTTTACATATCTTATATCTTAGTGAATTGCTCTAGTGGTTGACTTAGTGCCTTGTGAAGGTTAGGCCAAAATTTTGGGATTTAATTAAAAAAATCAAAGAATAAATATTTGTTATGAAAACAAATACTATAAAAACGATTGTTTGAAGATTTTTGATAATTTTGAGTGGTCAATATAATTTTGGATGGATGAGAATCCAATAATATAAATTAGAACCTCTAAAGCTTAGTAACAAGTTTTTAAAAAGTTTTGGTGATCAATTGACCACCCAAGTCATAACTGGCTCCGCCTATGATTTTTGGAGATGTGTGCCATATAAAATCAACATCTAACTGTCTGATAGGGGCACAATGATCTTAAGATCTGCTATGAGGAAGATTGGAAAAAAAAAAAAATCTCCATCATTTGATTTAAATCAGTCAATGATTTTCGTCCGCAAAAAAATTGTGTGGTATTACTAATAACTGGGTTTGAAGAGCCGTACCTTTATTTTTTTCTTCTCCACTCCTCCTCTTATCTTTCCAAGGTCTAAGAAAAATTGAATGCCGATGAGTACCCTCGAACTCTTAAGTTGAAAATTGGCGTAAAAATTGTATTTTGCATTCCGACCTTTAAGTAACTTTCAAACAACGAAAAATTATAGAAAATATAATTCGAATCTAAGTATTTCTCTCTTTTCCTTATATCCAAACAAACCCTTAGAGCATCTTCAAAAGTTACTATTAGAGATGATAATGTGACTTTCTTTGAAGAGTCGAGGCGAGTTGGTTATGTGCATCTCCAAATCTAATAGACTCTTCAACCAACTTTGCAATTTTTTTTCAAATCATATTTTTGATTTTTTAGTTTAATTGATAAATATTAAAATTAAATAAAATAAAAATATAATAATCAATAAATATCTAATAATATATAAATTTTAATATTTTAAATATATAATAATAGTAATAATATAAAATTATTAGTGGCACTCTCACCGAACCACGTCACATTTATGAGATTTGTGTTGTGTAAAAAATAAATATTATTGTTCGATGGGTTAATCATGTTTGTAAGATCCAATAGTAAAAAAATTGAAGGAAAAATGATCTCGCGGGTTTGATTAGAGTAGGTCAAAGTTTCAAATATGAATGTATTATAGACAAAAATGTGGTGCAAATAATTTTTGTAACTAGCTGTTACTGAAAGAAAAAAAAAGTTAAAAATATTATTTTAATATTTGACGAGGCATGTTTTGTCTTGTCAATGTTAAAGAGCGATTGAGACTCTTCAAAGGTTAGTCAGCTTTGAAGATAACGTTAGAAGCATTTGAAGAGTGAGAGACTCTTCAAAGGTTACCGTTTGACTTGTCATGTTGCATTTGAAGAGTCCTTTGGAGATACTCTTAACACATAACGTGGTAATTTTGACTCCTAAATTAATTTTTTAAATGGATTTAATAGACATTAAAAAGTGATGGTTGACATAGTGACAAATTCTCCGAAATTTCTTCGAAATTTTTTAAATTTTGCTTAAAATTATCTTACACCGGAAATGACCTTTTTAATTTATTCCAAGAATTGTAGGAAAGATATGATAATCATAAACATGCAAATACACATTGTAAAACAAACTTAATCGATCTTAAACGTGACGTTTTATCAATTATTTTTATAATTTTTACTTAAATAACATTTTAACTAAAAATATTTTAATTTACCTTAATGATTTTATCATAAAATATAATCCATATATTAACAAAAAGGGAAATGAGTGTATGACTCGGTCGTGCATGACCCAAGTTGTGAGACAGTTCAGATTGTCGCGATCAACAATGACCGCCACGACAAATGGTCTCGTAGCTCAAGTGATACTGTGATTCAAGTGCCAAAATCATGCCCCATAAAAGTTATTTTTAATTTTTATATATCGAAATTAATTTTAATGTGCTTCTCGTCGAAATACTTACATCAATAATTTTAATAATATTTTTATTTATAAAACAAATTCATCTGTTCTTTTTTAAAATTCAGTATTTAAACGGTTTTTAGTCCCGTGGATTGCACGGGTTTCTTACTACTATCCCCTATATTATCTTCTTATTAATCAACTTTTTTTTTTTTTTTTTCGATTTTCTTTAGATATAGGGTTTTTCTTAGGTTGTGTATGACATTGCTCTTTGATAGTTTCTGTCATAGCAGAGCTCACTTGCTTTAGCAGGTACCCTTTCTCCTTAATAACTTTTTATATAGCAAGATTTTATACATGTACCTGTTTAATAGTTTTATCCTCCTTTCTACTTACTTCTTGTGAGAACATTCTATTTGCTCTGATAGAAAGCTAGTAGAGAATATGATAGAATTATATTGCTTTCAGCCCTAGTCTCTAGGATTTCCTATATTCCCTAAGTAATTATATTGCTTTTCTACAGGAAGTCCGAATATTCAGACAACAATGCAGTGGGTATGTCAATACTAGGCCTTCCGAGGCATTAGAAAAAGGTTTTTTACTTAAATTATACAACCAAATTAATAAAAAAAAAATTCTCTTGCAAGCATTCCAATCTCGTATTGACACCTATATCTTAGAGGCTTCAGAAATTATGTTTCACCAATGCTAAATATGACACCTGGAAAGTTGTGATGAGTTGATGAGATTTGAGATCTAATTCAATCTCTACGTGGCAAATATCTATAGCTAGAAAAATCTCATGGCCTCCCTGGCTCTAATCCTCGATGAAGAAGAGAGTAGACAAATGCAATGTACCTATATATATTATATTATATAACTAGATTCATGTCAATATTTTGTTTATTATATTGGATGCTTTTATTAAATTTTCGAGTTATAGTTCATAGGAGTACTTAGTTTCAGCTCTAATTAACTTCGTTTAGAAGGTCCTTTCAAAAAACAAAACATTTCATTGAGGAGCACCAAAGTCGTCACGCCCACAAGAATAATTGAATAACAAGCAATTTCTTAAGCGTGTCCCCAAGGGACAACATACACAGCTTGCATCTTTTATTATATATATATATATATATATATATATATATATATATATATGAAACGGTCATACGCTCAAGACAGCCTCGGAAATCAAGAAGTAGGCACGCATACATATGCCATAATTGCGGAGCAGCATAAGAGAAGAACTATAGTTGTAAAGGTTAACAACAGAACTTAATTCACACCTAGTAAAGACAATGGTGAGAAACACTTGGAAGACGAGAATCGAATCTATGACCTACTCCCCAACATTGGAGGGAGCATACCACATGGGCTAATGTCTCTTTGGTTCTATTAATCTTTCATATGATTTTTCACCCTTATCTTTATAAGACTATTAGCGGCAGTTTTTTGCTGTAAAAAACTGCCGCTATTAACCAAAAAACTATTAAGAGTTTTAGCAGCAAGAATATTAGCGACTGTTTTATGCTAATAGCGTCAGTTTATGATTGCCGCTAATAGTCTTATATTTTTGTAGTGTTACAAGGTATGAGTTGACGCTACAAAATATAAGACTATTAGCGGCAGTTTTTTGTAGTCAAAAGGTGCCATTATTAACAAAAAAACTATCGAGACTATTAGTGGCAGTTTTTGTTAATAGTGGCAGTTTATGGCTGCCGGTAATAGTTTTTTTTTTTTTTTTGGTAGTGTGAGTTCTGTTCTTAACCCTCACTTCTATATATAATTTGTGCTCCCTCATGATGCTTCGCAACTATCACATGTGTATACATGTCTGCTCCTTCGTTCTCGAGGTTGTCTCGGCCGTATGACCGTATAAAAAAAAGTAAATTATTATTTTTTTCATTTATATTCCTCACCAAGAAAAATTGTAAGTTTGACCTTTAGCTGAGAAATAAAAAACAAAATAGTAAAAATATAATAACATTTGGGCGCCATGTGACAACCAACCCAATCCGAGGATGGTGCCATAGCAACATGCGTAAGGTCGATCAGTCATCAAATAAAAAAATATTAAAGATAATTTTTCATCATTAGAATTTGAGTTAAAGGTACAAAATTTAATGGTATATTAGGCTTATTATACTTTGTGTTATAGTTCATATCCATACATAGTTTCAGCTCTAACTAGGTTTAGAAGAAGCACTTATATTAAGTCGCCAAGTCCCCCACAAGAATAACTAAAAACAAGCAATTTAATGAGAAGCTTGCACCTTCACCTATATTTGATAGGGTACCGGTATTTGCAGCCTAAGATAATCTCTTTGTAGCCTAAGATTTGCTTCATTACAACAGTTGACTGCTTGAATCAGATGATGGAGATCGTTTTTATCCCAATCGTCCACACAGTAGATCTTGATCATGGCCCACCTTTTAATCGGCCATATATTGATTTCACATGAAACAAATCTCCAAAATTAACACAATAACCCTTCTCATTGTATGCCAAGATCACAGTTACTTTTGGAATGTGTTTCAACAATCTATCATATGAGAGATTGGGAAGTGAAAAAATCTCCATAGTTAGAACGTCGACAGCTTGGCTACGAAGAAGGAATATTGGGCTACAAATACTGCATTGGTTGTAAACATGGTAAGCAAGTTCCGAGTTGGCAACCATTTGGTGGTGTGTTAGTTTGGTTTAATTAGGACATATTGAGTAAGATTCAAAGTAAAATTTGAAAACATTCAGAGATAAAGATGATGATAATAACAATAATAAATTATTTAAATATACAAAAGTATATATTAACCTAGCTATTTAAATTTAATAACAATATTTTAATTAATAAATAAAATAAGTATATTACATAATCCGCATATGTTAACTAATAAAATGATTATTATAATCATCTATATTCAGAAAAAATGAAAAATTCATCATAAGCAAAATTGAAGAGTTGGTAAATCAAAACCAAGTTGACAGTAATGTTCTAAATATTTTTTTATATAGGGAGCCATTACCTTGCACACACTCTTACAATTTTAAAGAAGGACTTGCTGTTTTGGGGACTTGTGTAAAGCGAAAACACATCTGGGTTGATTATTTGGAGGCTATAATGTAAAAATCTTTGGTGAAAAATAAAATTTATAATATGTCATATTAAAAAACACAAGTCTTATAGCGAGTCATTCTTTCGCCCAATATAATAATATCACCATGTTTTAACTTGAAGTAAGCAGAAAATGACACTTTGTTTGGCATTGCTCTTTGAAAAAGTAGAAAAGAGCAGCAGGTACCTTTCAAATGAATTAGGGGAGAGGGAGGGAATGGAGGAAGGAAAAAAGGGAAGGGTGCCTTTTGAAATATGAAAAACATCCTATTTAAAAGAGTATGAAAAATTATGCTCTTTTAAAGAGGATAGTTTTTCCTATTTCAAAGAGCAACCTTCGTTTTGTCTTCTTCCGGTCCTTTCCTCTGCCTCACAATTCTTTGCAATAAGAGAGCAACTGAATTGCTCTTTTCTACTTTCCGAAAAAGCAATGCCAAAGGCACCCTATAATATTTGAAAGGGAGGGGTTATTCACACCCATTTTTTTTTATGAAGAGCACACACTCTTTTATAGAAAAAAAATCGTTGACTACCTTAAATGAGAAGATGGAGATAATTTTTCATTCCAATCTTTCATACAATAGATCTTGAGATCATGGCTCACCTATTAGACGATTAGATCCAAATTTCATATTGCACACATCCCTAAAAGTCATGGTGATCATGGGTGTACCTATCGAACGATCACTTTTGGGGATGTGTGCCTCGTGAAATCAATATGTGACCATTTGATAGGTAATCTCCAGATATATTATATGGAAGATTGTGATGAAAAACGATCTCCGACCATCATTTGATTCAAGGTAGTCAAAGAATTTTTACGGTGGAAAATTGTGTGTTCTTCACAAGGTATAAAAAATTGGCCGATACCGATATGTATTGGCGATACGTATCGATTTTCGGCCAAACCGATATGTATTGGTCCAATAGGTATCGTTATCTCGTATCGATATCGCCAATACGGGTTCGTATCGGCTGATACGTATCAGGTATTGGCCGATATATCTCGATTTCGACTGAGACTTTTTTTTTTCTTTTTCTTTTTTTAAATAAAATTGACCGATACATATCGGTATCGGCCTCGGGCAAACCGATACCCGAGACCAATACCAATTTTAATACCTTGGTTCTTCATAGGTTTAATGGGTGCAAATAATGCCACGCTATTTTGAAATTTATGGATATATAATTATCTTAGAACAAGGGAAATGCATCCAAACTCAGTCATCAAGGGTTGCACCCAAACAAGATCACACGTCACATGGCAGGATCAATCCAAACAACACCATTTGGGTTGATCTGTTATGGGGCATGTGATTATTTATTTTTTAAACTCTTTTGGTCTATGTTTAATGGATAAAAAATAAGGAGAATCTCAGCTGACTTGGTACATTGATTTTGAATATCTTTGACCACATTTTTAATATTAGATACTCATCAAATTATGCCCAAAATTTTGATACATCTTCTCTAAGTTTCTGTGGCACACTATCCTTGGGTGCCATCTTGTCCCCATTTGATCTGGATCCGAATGCATAGTCGTGAACCTAAACCTTTAATGATATATATAATATAATTAGGAAAATTATATCTGAGAATAAATTTGTTGAGGACAAAGTGCAGGCGGCTGACATTGTGTGATGTGATTGGCTGCACTGACCCGTATTAATTGATCCCTATGCGACTTGCAGCCAATTACATCAGTCGCGCCACATCACCATAAAATTTGTCCTCTATATAAAAATGTTCATATAATTGTTATTCCGAAAAATTCCGGCGTATTACATTTTTATTGGGCCCAAAAATAGGTTATTGACAGTCGCATAAAAATAAAATAAAGCCATTAATTTAAAAATAAATTAAAAGTACTCTTATCAACGTCCATTACCAATTTCGAAGTCTTACCGATATCTAAATCTCGTATTAACACTCATATCAAAGAAGGTGCAGAAGTCAACGTTTGACCAATGGTAGATATGACACGTGGAAAGTTATGATGAGTTGGGAAGTTGGGAATCTAATTTGAAATCTCCACGTGGCAAATATCCAGGCAGAAAAATCTGATCGCCTGCCTGGCACCCACTCTATCGCCCCCCAATCGTATATTAATATTATATAAAGGTTCTAGTTTATTATATAGGTTAATCAAATATAATTTTGTATTATAGTTCTAAAGAAGACTCAGTTCAACCTTTATCTGGGTGCACGAGTCGCCACACACACCCCAACAAGAATAACAAGCTGTTCCATGAGCTTCTCCCAAGGATTCTGAGAAAGTAGCCGGCTTGCATTGCTCTCTCTCTCTCTCTCTCTCTCTCTCTCTCTCTCTCCATACTAGTAAGATGCACGTGTTAAGCACGTGTGGAGAGCGGTGTAAGAGAGAAGTGAGGAAATTTATAAGGCTCCATTGGCTTTGCTCTCCCGGGCCAAAGAGCAGCTCTTTGGCCCCGGAGGAAGGCTATAATCACGTTCGGTATAATAGCTCTCCGCTCCATTTGCTTTGACGAGGATCTATTTTAAGTGATAAAATGAGATCGTTCGTCACAGCAAATAAAACCTACTAGAGGGTAGAGCTGGTGTCTGCTAAAGGCAAGCGCACCCAAACACACATAAGAGACTTTTTGAGTACCTTAATTTTCAATCCAAGGTTCTTCCGTCTCATTTCAGGTTGTAGACGCATAAATTGTTGACTCCTTTAAATCTGACGATGGAGTTTAAAGACTATTAACGGCAATTTTTTTGTTGATAGCGGCAGTTTTTGGTTGTTGCTAATAGTCTTGTTTTTTGTAGTGAAAGTCAGATTTTGAATTTGCATGGCACAATAGCGTTTGATTTATGCATATGTTCATGTTCATTTTTTGCTTGTATGCCACTTGAAATCAAAATATGACCATCTCATGGTGGGCCCATGATCTCAAGATCTAGTGTGTCAAAGATTGAGACAAAAAATAGTCTCAATTGTTAGATTCCAAGCAGTCAACATTTAGGAATGTAAAATTCGAGTTGAGCAGAAAGAATCTTACATTGTAAATAAAGGTATCCCTTTTTAAGATCGCAAACAAAGGACAGAAATCTCATATTTCTAGCTTTCTCGATATATATATATATATATATATATATATATATATATATATATATATATATATATATATATATATATATGAAAACATAGGATGTACTATCCTTGCCCTAGTGGTGTCTATTCATACTTATCTTTGATATAATGGGTTCCCAGACTTTAGAAGACTCAACCACACATCTCTAGAATGGCTTCAATTAATTGAAAAGAATTTACATAAAACATAATGAAAACTTGAAACGAAATTCTAAAACTATCTCTATTTCTTCTTCTATCTTCTACTGTCTACGAATATGTGTATATCTATATCTCTATCTCCCCCTTAATTGATAGTAAAACATTTTATTTATAGATTCACGAGAGCCCTAATACATTCTAAATTAAATTTCTAAAAATTATATTACAAATCCTAGTAATATTAGAAATCTACTTAAACTGAAGCTTCAAAAAAATATATGCTTCTTGATCAATCTTGAGTCTGAAATCATAAGCTAGCATCTGATGAGGATTCTCTGCCACCTTAATCCTATAGCATCATTTAGTACAATCGTACTTATTTTGGGATTGGCCAAGGCAACAACCCATGCAATCGTGATTCAGGATTGCATGAATAGGATGGGATTCTGATTTTTCACGTGCAATCCTAATTTTTCCTCTACAATCGTGATTCTATAATCGTAATTCTGCAATCGTGATTTTTTTTCACGATTAATGACAAATATTCCCGATCAATCGTAATTCATGATTACAAGGGCTCTCTTCTCTGAAAACTTGATATATATATTTTATTTCTTGCCACGATCAATCATGACTATAATTTCATGCAATTGCAATTCACGATTGATTGAACTTTCGTCTCTAGAGTATATAGTTTTGCTTCTCTTGCAATCGTCCAAGGTCACGATCAATCATGACCTTACTCTTCTTCAATCCTGATCTATCGCAATCTGTCGTGGGTTCTAATTTATGCAATCGTGTAGTTTCTTTCAAAAACTGAAATCTTTGACCAATCTCTGACTCTTCTTTTCTCATTGATCTTTTTTCTTCTAGGTCAAAGTACCTCCTTAGTTTTTGATCAGCTCATACTCTAGATCACTCTGGTACTGTTGGATCCTATCCTCAAGTGCTATTTTAGGTGCTTCTGTACAGATTTCTCATCAACTATCATTCACCTGTCAAGACTTAAGAATAACTCAAGAGATTGCATTAATACCTCAATTTGGACCAACAAGGCTTTGTATAGGATATCGAAACATGCATTTTATGTGAATGATCAATTATGTCATTGAATGCTAGATCAGTGCAATGTGGCTTATATGTGATTGCATGTTATACAACACCCCTAAGGGTTCAATAGCCCTTTAATTGGTTTTTAGAAATTCCTTTTATATTTTTGATCAATTTTCCCTCAATTCAGAGGTTGAAGATATGGGTTCACAGCTTAAAAATGGAGCATTAAAGTTTTGCACCTTTGACAAAGATTCGACGGTAAATAAATACCATTTTAATGCAAATCCCCTTGCCCCTTCTGGCCTTCCCTCTAAGAGAGGCCTAGGAATATGCATAGTCGAACAAAAAAAATCAATATTCATCCATAAAACTACAAAAAACTTATTTTATTAGATTGAATTGGTGGGAATTGGCAAAAATTTTGATTGACAAAATTTTTTGGTGGGATAAGATAAAGTACTATTGTGTTAGTTGAGTTTAGAATAACACCCCTAATTAAGATCGATCAATATCTTGAGCAAGTACTTGACACGAAATCAATCTAAACCATCTCTCAATGTTAATGATTTTTATTTGGGGTACTGCTCTAAGGATCGAATGCCACACACACATGCATAAGGTCAATTAATGATCATTCAAAAAATAACAACAAAAACCTTATCTAAGAAGATACTTCATTGGAGTGCCTTCCAAAATCCTAACTATGCTCCTAATTGTTGATAATTTAAACAATTTAATTGAAGATTAATTTCTTTACTATGAACCCAAGACTTTTAAAAAAGCATGTAGCACATAACCCTATTTTGGTGTCATATGGACATTGCATAGACCAATTATAAAAAAAAAAAATCTACTGTGTGATTCATATCGTTGGAAATTTGGACCTAATTTTTCACTAGAGACAAGTGTTTATATTTCATTTTAATTTATTAAAGTGATCTATGCAATGCGCTCTTGCACCACATATTTAGATATTGCACATAGTGTGTATAAAGGAGTTGAGACAAACGGTGAAGGCGAACGTGGTCCTTGGGACTAGGGTTACCCAATATTCTCACCAGCCAAATGAATTAAGTCTTGTTCGAAGAGGCCGGTTCAATATTTTATAATATCATAAAATCGTAATAATTTTTCTTATTAAAATGGCATGAATTCAGGCCATTTAGTTTTAGAGGAAACTCTTAAATCAAGAGGCTAAAAGCTACTTATTTGCTTGAAAAAAGAAGAATTATTATATTTTTCCTCAATTAGGGCTATGGTTCACCCACTAAAACTCAACACCTCTACTGAAAATCACAAAACTTGGCTCTAGAGTCATTTTTTCCAATGGCATCAAGTCAACATCTTGCCTGCTTGGTTCTTAGGTCACTTTTTGGGTGTATGTTACGTGGAATCAACATCTGAGTTGTTTGACGGTATGCCTATGATCTTGACGTACATGTTGAAGTTTAGTCCCACATTGGGCATTCTTAGTCTTGTCTCCCATCTTATAAGATCCTAGGCCCCTCCACTCATAATCAATTGGTTTTGAGATAGATGCCCATATCGATCGAGGTATCAGAGAAAACCTTTCTTAACTCCACGTCACCTAGGTCAATTGTCCAAGTGATATGGCTCAATCAGGCCAACACGTGTGGGGGCATGTTGACATTTAGTCCCATCAGGCATTCATAGCACTGTCTTTCCACTTATAAGATCATGGGCCCCTCCACTTGAGATGGAAGCCCAAGCCCATATTTGTCACAAAATCTACCATGCAGAATATTGGAACGAAAATGATCTCCATCATCTGATACAAAACAATTAATGAATTTTATTTGGGGTACTGCTCTAAGGATCGAATGCCACACACACATGCATAAGGTCAATTAATGATCATTCAAAAAATAACAACAAAAACCTTATCTAAGAAGATACTTCATTGGAGTGCCTTCCAAAATCCTAACTATGCTCCTAATTGTTGATAATTTAAACAATTTAATTTCTTGAAGATTAATTTCTTTACTATGAACCCAAGACTTTTAAAAAAGCATGTAGCACATAACCCTATTTTGGTGTCATACGGACATTGCATAGACCAATTATAAAAAAAAAAAATCTACTGTGTGATTCATATCGTTGGAAATTTGGACCTAATTTTTCACTAGAGACGAGTGTTTATATTTCTTTTTAATTTATTAGAGTGATCTATGCAATGCGCTCTTGCACCACATATTTAGATATTGCACATAGTATGTATAAAGGAGTTGAGACAAACGGTGAAGGCGAACGTGGTCCTTGGGACTAGGGTTACCCAATTTTCTCACCAGCCAAGTGAATTAAGTCTTGTTCAAAGAGGCCGGTTCAATATTTTATAATATCATAAAATCATAATAATTTTTCTTATTAAAATGACATGAATTCAGGCCATTTAGTTTTAGAGGAAACTCTTAAATCAAGAGGCTAAAAGCTACTTATTTGCTTGAAAAAAAAAAAGAACTATTATATTTTTCCTCAATTAGGGCTATGGTTCACCCACTAAAACTCAACACCTCTACCGAAAATCACGAAACTTGGCTCTAGAGTCATTTTTTCCAATGGCATCAAGTCAACATCTTGCCTGCTTGGTTCTTAGGTCACTTTTTGGGGTGTATGTTACGTGGAATCAACATCTGAGTTGTCTGACGGTATGCCTATGATCTCGACGTACATGTTGAAGTTTAGTCCCACATTGGGCATTCTTAGTCTTGTCTCTCATCTTATAAGATCCTGGGCCCCTCCACTCATAATCAATTGGTTTTGAGATAGATGCCCATATCGATCGAGGTATCAGAGAAGACCTTTCTTAACTCCACGTCACCTAGGTCAATTGTCCAAGTGATATGGCTCAGTCAGGCCAACACGTGTGGGGGCATGTTGACATTTAGTCCCATCAGGTATTCATAGCCCTGTCTTTCCACTTATAAGATCATGGGCCCCTCCACTTGAGATGGAAGCCCAAGCCCATATTTGTCACAAAATCTACCATGCAGAATATTGGAACGAAAATGATCTCCATCATCTGATACAAAGCAATTAATGATTTTTATTTGGGGTACTGCTCTAAGGAACGAATGCCACATACACATGCATAAGGTCAATTAATGATCATTCAAAAAATAACAACAAAAACCTTATCTAAGAAGATACTTCATTGGAGTGCCTTCCAAAATCCTAACTATGCTCCTAATTGTTGATAATTTAAGCAATTTAAATGGGTTTTTCTCTAGCCACCGTTATCAATTATTTTTGTTTGAATTACTAATTTTCAAAATAATTTTAGGCCTCAAAAAAAAAAAAGAGGTTAGAAATCAAACAAAAACAGTAAAAAGAATGTTTAACCACTAGTTTTTTCCTTTTTTGTAATTCAACATGAGGTTGTAGGGTCCCTTATTATTAGAAAAAGAAATAAAAGAACGATTACATTCTAGTATAACCACTAGTTTTATAATAGGTTTAACTTTGATCATTTACATTCCAAGGACGATACTTTCAGTGTTAGGTTAGACTTCTACTAATATTTTTTTTAACAAATCAGTGTTAGGTTAGACTTCTTCTACTAATATTTTTTTTAACTAATAGAAAAAAGTTCTTTACAAGTTATAATTCTATTCTAGTATTATTATCTCTCAACCAAGTTAAAACTTATTTAAGCAAACTAATTAGTAAATTTAGGTTTTTTTTCTTTATTAATTGAGGCTTTTAATTTTCTCTCTTAATCCTACTAACATCCATTGAACCAACCACAAACCTGGTCAGTCAAACCAAGTCAAGCCGAGCCAAGTTGAGCTAACAAAGCCCATAAAACTTGGAACACCAAAGGGCTCAAACCAAACCTTGCCCCCCAACTTTGATCACATACCGGCACCATGTTCCCATATCCTTCCATTTGCCTTGTCTTGCTTGAGCACTTCTCCTACTCTCATGCTCCCTTTACCAGTTTTCTAATCTTATGCACTCACTTTAAGAGATCCCATAAGCTATAGCTTATATAAATACACACCCACGTTGAGTCCATTAATAAAATAATATATTATTCCTTCTTTCCATGCACTTCGACTCCCTTCACAATTTCCCAACGTGTCCACGTTCACTCCCCTTCTCTTTAAACCTAGTCAAACCTCATCTTCTCTCCACACCCTTTGTATAAATAGAACCTAATTAAGTTGGTGTATATGAAGCTTGCTCATAGGGGGTTGTGAGTTTTGGTTAACCATGGCTGAGCCCCAGTGGTACGCTAAGTCCGCCGCTGTAAGACCAAAGAAGGGAGGGCGTGGCTTCGCCCGGAGGTGTTCATCTCTGGTGAAGGAACAACGTGCGAGGATCTATATCCTTCGACGATGTGCCACCATGCTTTTGTGTTGGTATATACAAGGAGATGATTAGGGGATCTTGCTTAGGGTTTAGGTTTTCGGGACATAGCTAGTTTGGCCTAGTCAGCTAGCTAAGTTGTCTGTTATTTTGGTTTTAGTATGACTATTTTTTTTTTTTTTTAATGACTTTTTGACCCATCGACGATCGTTGATTGGGTTTGGTGGACATGGAAGAGGTTTGTGGCCACGCTGTAGCTTTTTACCAAACTGGGTTTGTGAGAAATGGCATCAAATGGCCTTGGCAAGCTCGGTACAAGTGGATTAAAGATTGAAGAAGGGCTCTATAAGACTTTTTTTTTCTACCCTTTTTATATGTTTTTGACATGGAATTGAATGCTTTCATGTTCTGATACAGGAAGGTGTAATTTCATGACTTCTGTTATAAATTGACTATCTAATTTTGTAATTCATCATCATTATTATCATATCTCTCTCTCTCTCTCTCTATATATATATATATATATATATAATTACAATTAAAAAAAAAAAGAAAGATTGTGTGTGAATTTGGGATGTGGGCCATTTTTTAATAATGTTGCAAGTTCCTACTCATAAATTAAAAGCTTAGAAAATAAAGATAGACAATCCTCAATGACATTCCGTACGGTTAGGATTAGTGAAATATAACCACCCATTTTACAGATTGGCCAATGACCATCCCACTTGTAAGGCACACATATTAGGGAATCCAAGATATAAAAACGTAGCTCATAATGAGAGTTATCCTAGTTAGGCCAAAAAAAAATTCTGAGAGATTTGAACCAACTGATTAATAAACTCTTATATGGATGATTGTGCTTTTTTTTTCTTCTTCTTAAAACTTGATATCAAACCCATTGGATATATAATTTTACTCCTCCCCGATGACTCATGATTTTTTGACTAAGATATATGCCAATGACAAATTATCAGATGTATTGATTGTACTGTTCAAAGATGTGCACCATGGGGCTCTTGAGTGGGTGGTCAAGACCCTATCTGTTCAAACGTTACTACAAAAAATAAGATTATTAGGGGCAGTTTTTTGTTAAAAAATTGCCGCTATTAGCTAGTCCTGTTGCTACAAAAAACTGGTGCTATAAAAAATTGTCTTAACAGCAAGTGCCGCTAAAACACCTTATTTTTGTAGTGCGTTCCCAGCAATAAGATTATTAAGATTATGAATAGTGTGTTACCCTCTGAATCCTATCAAAATTTTAGGGTACCGATATCGATAGAAATCAAATTTTGCGCCACGTGACCATATTATGCTACGCTTGTAATCTCAAGATCCATCTTTTGAAATATTAATTGTGACGAAAAATAATCACTATCATCTAATTCAAAGCAGGCAATGAGTTTTAGAGTGGGTGTCCTCAAATATTTGGTTGGTGAATTTTAAAGTACCAAAAAAATTTGTTAATTTTGATACAAAGTGGAATGTGGGGTGCTTGTAGCTGCTATCTCCCTAACTCATGTATTAAAGTTTGATAAATGTTATTGGCACACCCATTATTATTCCGGCCATATCCCTTAAGTAATGCGAAAAAAATCGTTGACTGCTTTGCATAAGAAAATAGGGATCATTTTACATCCCTATCTCCCATACAATTGATCTTAAAACAGTGGGCTACCATCAATCGGTTAGATGTGGCTACCATCAATCGGTTAGATGTTGATTGAATATGGCACAATTACTGATCCCTATCTCCCATACAATCTATCTTAAAACAATGGGCTACCATCAATCGGTTAGATGTTGATTGAATATGACACAATTACTAAAAAGTGACCCTGATCATGATGTACCATCAAACATATCACTTTTTTAGATGTGTGCTACATGAAATCGACATCTGCAACACCCGATCGTCTGCCGATAGACCATGATCTTAAGACTATTGTAAAGAAGTTTGGGGTCTAATTCAAAGCAGTCAACTGACTTTATGCTTTGCTTTGATATGGCTGTAATGAAAAAGGGGGAAACAAAAATGAGCGGACCTCAAACAGCAGACCAACAATGGATTGCTTATGTGGCACGAAGTAAGTGGTTGGCCCAAACTGCATTGTTGGGACCCATTGTGCTTGCATGGCGCCATGTAAGCCATCTGTCGAATGGTTAATTTGCTGTTTGATAATTCGGTAATTTTTTTTTGGGAAAACTCCCCTCAGTCGCTCGGTCCCTTGGTAACCCAATTTGCCGAACAAATTCTGTGGAATGAGGACTTTCACAGGTCTCAAGGCTGAGCTGATATTGATCCACGTGTTACTCAGCTAATACAGATGGATTCCGGTAGATATCCGATGTCATCTGATGTGTTCTACGTTCTATTTTGACTCCATTTTTCTTTCTGTACCTTCAGTCGTCTGATCCATCGATCATAATCATTTGATCAAAAATTTTCTGATCAGATGGCTCAGATTGTTATTCACATCCACCGTCTGATGGATAAAATATGGAAGAATAAAGAAATAGAGGATTAATTAGATATGATCAAAATTTCTGTTGAGATTCTTGTGTCAGCTAGGGACAAAACATGATCTACAGTGATGATTTCGAGTCGGATTTCATGGCATTTCAAATTGAATAAAATGCCATGTAACATTGATTTTTTGCGACTGAAAAAGGAACTGGCATTTGGTAAGCCACCCCAGCGTCAGGTGACTTGGCACTCGGGATACTTTTTTAAATGTGCCATGTGAAATCTGAGGTCTCGTTCTTAAGCGAGGCAAAATCTAAAAATCTCTAGTGTTAAAGAATGGATGAAAAAAATCTGTGTCTCATTAAAAGTAGGTTGGATTTAAACCATAGCCGTTAATTTTGAATGGTGTGTAAAATTAGACGAAGGAGATATCTTAGCAAACTTATCAGACGGCATATATCATCCATAAAAGTGACTTAGAGTAACAAGAACGCATGTGCTCGCTCGGTCTTCTTACTTATGTTCTCTAACCTTTAAAAAAAAATCATAAAATAAATAAGGGAAAATTTCAAAATATCCCCTTAATTTTCACCCCATCATCAATAAGGCACTTATACTATTGATAATGTCACACAAGCACCCAAAGTACACTTAAGTTTATCAACTAAGCCCCTATCGTCACCTTCCGTTAATGATTGAACGAAAAAAGCTGATTTAGCACACAACTCAGTAAAATTGACCACGGGGCATTCAACGTGACAACGTCTTAGCTGCCAAGTCCTGTTGAGGTGACTTGCAATTAATATTCCCTTCAAAAAATGGTTAGAGAGAGAGGAGATTTAGAAACAATCGCTGGTTTTGGTTCTTCTTCCTCTCGCTTGGTTTTCTTCTCCAGCTGCAGGCTTCGAAATCAATCTACAGATCGTTTTGCGTTCTCCAATTTGAAATCAGGACGGTGAAAATGGTTTGGAGTAAGAGAGAAAATCCATTCGAGGTTCTTATCTATGGTAAGTCCTCTAAGATTAGGATTTTCTGCTAGGGTTTTCTGCTATGATTTTTTTAGCGTTTGTAAAGAGTTTTCTGCTAGGGTTTTTTGTTAGGGTTCATATCTACAAAATTTTCTTTCCTTTTGTTCGATTTCTGTTACAGTTTATGGGGATTAGCTCCTCTTGTGATTGGGATTATGCTGAAAATGAAAAATGGCTTTGGGAAATAACAGAGGTAATATTGAATTAAGGTTTAATAGCAGAGATAATGCATAATTTTGAGGCATAAAAGAAAAACAAGTACTGTGGAACTTTATTGCATAACAGAGGGATAACTTTATTCCAAGTTATCTGAAATGTCTTAAAGAAACCTGAAGAATAATAGTTGGATGTAACTAAGCTAGTCATTTAAAGAGAATGAGATGTATATTCTTCCATGGTTCTCCTACCTAATGTTCTCTGAAAATTAAAACAGTTTGGCTTTGAGTTTGCGCAAAATGCCACATGGGTATTCTTCCATAGTTCTGCTGCAGATTTTCTCAAACGCCATATGGGTCCTCTGCGCTGAACTTCGCCTTCTCTGCCACGCTCTTCATCTTCTATGTTTAAAAACCCTAACTCATCCTCTCTGTTCAGAACTTCTACCTCTGCGCTAAAGAAATGTCCAGTTTATAAACTTATAAAATCACGTGAGGCTCATGTATAGAGAGAGAAGAAGGACCAACGATTTATTTCAATATTTCATTCATTTGAATTTTTCAAATTGTTTTGGGTATTAATTGCAAGTCACCTCAACAGGGCTTGACAGCTAAGACGTCGTCACGTTGGATGCCATGTGGTCAATTTTGCTGAGTTGTATGCCAAATCAGCCTTTTCCGTTCAATCATTAACGAAAGGTGATGGTAGGAGCTTAATTGATAAACTTAAGTGTACTTTGGGTGTCTGTGTGATATTATCAATAGTTTAAGTACCTTATTAATAACAAGGTAAAAGTTCAAGGGGTATTTTGAAATTTTCCCAATAAATAAACGTATATTAATTGAATTTATAAATCAATTATATGGAACATATATACTAGAATATCACCATCTTCAAATATCAGGAGCCATCAATAGTGCATGTTAGAATTTATAAATCAATTATATGCAAAACACATTTTAAGCAAAAAGTCCCATTTTTTTGTGCGGTCCAACACAAACTTGAAATATGATAGAGATACAAAATTTCTAAGCCCTTTTTCCGTAGACAAGCTTGTTCAAGTGAGGTTTAGATGTTTACTACTACGTGGACTGGCTTCCTAAAGGGCTCCTGGGTTATGGGTCCTAATCACTCTATTCAGTTGTTCAATGGGGGTCTTTGATTTCTTATGGTAAGTTTTTTTTTTTTTAAAATATTTAAAGTTTCTTTTTTTTAGGGCTAAGTTTTTTTAATAAGAATCCTTAAATCTCAAAATTTTTTAAGATATTTTAAAAACTTATTTTTTTATCTACAAATTTTTTAATAAAAATAGACTTCCAAAATTCTCTCTTCTCAAATATTACTCTCAAAATTTTCTCTCTCTTTAAATTTCATTCCAAAATTTTCTCTCGACTCCCTAAGCCTTTTTTATGGATAATGACTCTTGACAAATATTCATACACCAAATAGTGTTTAAATAATCTTTTATCATTAAATTAAAAATTTTGATTTCACACCATTGAAGTATTTTTTATTGTTATTGCTATCTTATGACTACAAGGATCCCTATCAAAATTTTTTTGGCTCCGCCACTAACTTTATAGGTATCGATTAGGTTAACTCTTTTGCGGTAAAGAGTAACACTTTTGCGTTTTGGCTTCAAAAGATAACAATATTTAGGTTTAAAGGCTTAAAGCACTCCGTGGGAAGACTGTTTTTGAGTAATAAAATCTACTCTTACTAAAACAGATTCTGAAAAAGAGTTTTACCCTTGAAAAGACTGTTTTATATGATTTTGTTACTATTCCCCACTAATGAGAAGACTGCTTTATATGTTTCTATCATTTTCAAAATTAATATTCTAATTAAGAGGGTGGAAACTTGTTTTCGGTCTATGCCCATTGAACCAAAAGTTCAAGGGGGATATATCCCATATGGGACCCATTACTAATTGCACACATAAATGTATCTCCTTGAACTCCGTTTTAAATTATTTGACATTGTACTTTGGGTACCTCTATTACCACCGCTGCAATTTTTGAAAGGGCCCACATGTGCAACTTTATCAAAATCGTTGATTGCTTCAGATCGGATAATGGAGATCATTTTTTACCCCAATATTCCATACAATGGGTCTTGAGATCATATCTAACCTATCAGATGGTCAGGTTTTGATTCTACATATCACATCCCCAAATAATGCCTCTTGAATCCTTTGGGAAAAAAATTCATTTTTTGGGGATATGTGGCATGTGGAATAAAATATTGACCGTATGATAGGTGGGATATGATCTCAAGATCCATTGTGTGCAATATCGGAGTGAAAAACAATCTCTATAATCTGATCTAAATCAATCAACGGTTTTGATGGGGTTGCACACATGGTTCAAAGATTGAGTGGGCGCTAATACAGGTACCCTTGCACTTTATGCGGCTTGATTACACACTTATCAATGATATGAATAAGGTACCTTTGTTCGCACCTACGGTTTACCAAAAGTGCTGACATCCGAAATCCCTTGAAATCCATTGATTGCTTGGAAACAAGCGATGAAGGCCTTTTTTCACCCGCAATCTTCACAGAATGGATTTTGCAATATTACTGACAGTTGTAAGGATATTCTAATAATTTAAATTATAAAGAGAGGTCTTTGGATTTTTTTTTCTAGCTTAAAGGAAAAGAAATAAAAATTATTAGGAAAAACAATTTAAACAAATATAAATAATTATTGAAGCTTGAAGCCCGACCCAACTCACCTAAGTTAGGGCTAGGGCTGGGCATATCCAAGCTGACCTAAGTTGAGACCGGGCTAGAGCCTAGCCTTTGGCTCTTATGGCAGGGCTAGATTTTACGGAGGCCGGCTCTTTGACGGCCTAACCCAGCCCATTGACAGCCCAAACCTGACCAGTGCCATTTAGCATGGACCTGTAGCACTAACCTCACCAGTGCCATTTAGCATGGACCTGTTCATAGGTCAAAGTCAACTCCAGCATACGTAGCTGGTGTATCTACTTCTTTTTTCTTTTCTTTTTTGATAATAGTGTATATATCTACTTGTGTATTCTCAGTCACAATATATATTTTATGTTTTTGTGTATCATGTTGACTGGTCAACTTATATACAAATTGACCATATTTATCAGTTATTACAGATGAGTTCAGGTTGGTACCCGCTGGCAGCTGATTCTGCTGCATTGTATCATGACTCTAGGTTCTATATATGTACTCTGCCTCAGATCTGATCGATTGGTCATTGGCATCTGATGGAGATCCTGCAACGATTGGATGGTCCAGATTGCTATGAACATACAGACAGTGATTGATAGAGAAATATAATTATTTAATATTTATGAGTGAAACTTAGATATGATCAAAGTTTGAGTTGAGATTCTTATGTCAACTGGGCAGCAAACACGATCTACAGTGATGATTTAGAGTCAGATTCCGTGGCAATTGAAATCAATCAAATTGTCATGCAACATAGATCTTATGCCATTAAAAAAATACAAGGCATAGATTTTATACCACGTTGGTGAAGATTTGAGCCTAACGTGGAACATGTGTACCAGAATATGCCGCATCTTCTTATATCCTGAGCTGTCGATTCTGCATGTGACTACTTAAATCAATCATCATATATAAAAGAAACATTTTGGTTGAAGAAAATAAAAAATGGACAGTCTTATACAGTTTGGGGTGGACGATTTGATTTTGCTGGCAGCTTACGTGACACAATGTGATTGGTTGCACACATATATGGTGGGGCCCAAGCACTACAGCCAGTCATATCACGCCACATAAACGATCTATAAATTTGTCTTCCAAAAATTGTCCAACGTTTATAATTTCCTAATAAAAATTGTAATGTCGTTTGCTTCACAATATTATATTATACCATCTTTAGTTGTTGGAATGATTGACTAATGAAGTATAATTCTTATGCTCTACGGCCAAATTTGCTAAACCGCTTTCCTAGGGACCATACTAAAGTGCCGGTAGCTAGGCTAATCAGAGAAACAAAACTGAGATATCATATGTACCAGTTAGTTAGTAGGGATAAATTCCTACAATTGGTGGGATTCGAACTCAAAACCTGAATGCCGGTTTGATGGTAGCAAGGGATCTAATCAGAAAGGTATAATAGGGTTTAGATTTCCACCTCGATTTCGGTCAAGGTGTTTTAGACCCGAAAGCTTGACTCATCATCGGGTCAACCTGATCCATTTCGAGCCCTACTTATAATATCTGTCAAATAGATAGATATTTTATTTTATATATATATATATATATATATATATATATATATATATATATATATATATATATATATATATATATATATATATATATTATATTGGCGTGGTGGCGATTGATTAGAGAAAGAGTGGCATGTTCGTGTTGGTCTCCCATGCGCGGACAGGCTGGTCCAAGCCATGTTTACTATGTGGACTGACTTCCTAAACGGTCATCTGTGACCCTCTTTCATCCTCACTACTCGCTACCAACTAACTAACATGCATGGTGGCTCCGTAGTCTGAATAATAATAATAATAATAATAATAATAATAATAAAATGAATAATAATAGTGTCTATCAAAAAAATAAGAAAAAAAGCTCCGAGCCTCTTACCCATATTTAAACATTAAAATGGTATTTTAATGATTTTACACCATTAAAATTAAACTATTTATATTGCACCATGGAAATGTAATTCATGTGGCGCATATTTTCCAAGTGGCAATCCAAAATGTCTCTTCTCATAAAACATGCCCATAAATAGATGTTAATCTTCCGATTGAAGTACTTTAATATTAGCCATTAAAATTAAAACAACTATTAATATTATAGTCCACAGATCATATAATTTAAATTGCCCTAAAACACCCTTTTTCGGCCTGATGCATGTCAATCTATGATCAAGAGAGTCGGTCCTAAAAGAAAACCATAGTCTTTGGTTTAAATTCCTTTTTTCATATTTTAAAGTTTTTATTATAAATAAAAATACTTAGCATTAATAAGCCAATTCACTTGTCACACAGAATCGACTTCACAGTACCCAATTTGTGAATCACTAGGTGAATGAGCAAATTAAGTAACATAGTACCATCACATGATCATGTCCGACATGTCTCAGTTTCGATCAAGATATTTTATTTTTATTTTATTTTACTTTTTACAAAATTGACCGATATATATAGGTATCGGCCGATTCGTATCGGCTCCGGGCAAACCGATACTGATTTTAATACCTTGGTCCCAACCAAAGGATCATGCTTCTAAGTGGATGTAAACCATCCGATCGATGAACTTTAATGTCAGCCATCAAAACTAGGAACAACCGTTGATATTAAAATGTACCTTCCAAAAAGTGCTTTTTTTTAATATAGCCCTGCAATTGATGATATAATACTTTGACAGTATGAATTTCCAAGATCATAAGCCAATAAATGGTTTCAGATCATTTAAATACCATTTGATGCTTAAATGACAGTGAGGAGTGTCGGTCCCTTACTCCTTTTATGTAATCTAAACCATGGTATCAAATATTGGCCGATACATATCGATTTTTTGGCAAACCAATACTTATCATGTATCTAACTTAGGTATTTGTATTGATATCGGTATCGGCCGATACCTCTATTTTCTTATTTTTTATTTTTATTTTTATCTTTTATTAAGACACTGATACAACTCGGTGTCGACCGATTCATATCAGTCCTCCATAGATCGACACTCAATTTTGACACTTTGTTCTAGACTGAGAAAAAAAAAAAAACATGAATTGCGCCACTTTCAAAAAGGTCGGATCTATGTTTCACCAATGTATGCCTATAGTGACAAATTTCATCAAAGTTCGGCACAATTCAGTGCAACAAGAATCAAAGGAAAATTTTTCCTAAATTAACAAAATTTCCTAAAAATTAATGAAATCCAGTTAATTTCAACGTTGTTTTAGTATATATTCAAATATCTTATATAGTTTTTATATATCTTTTTGTAATCTCAATTTTTTTTTTACAAAATGACCAAACCTACCTACCATAAAATATTGATGGAAACGATTATTGGTACGATCTGTATGGTGCGCCCTTTTAGGAACAGTCAAGTTTTGGTTTATTTATTTATTTATTTTTTGCTATAAAATTCAATTGCAAGCATAGTGACAAATTTCGTTTTCGATAATTTTTCGGTGCGGTTTTTTTCAGATTATTTTCAATACCTTTCTGAAAAAAATTAGGAAAATTTGGGGTATTAAAAATATATTTAATATTTTCTAAAAAAATTATTAAAATATATGTTAAATTACTAACATATTTAAAAGAAAAAATTAAAATTTTAAATATAAAAAAGAAATTTATCAAAAATGATCAAAATTTTCGTTAGCGACCCTTTTCGGTGAATTTCGCTCGGCAAATTTGTCACTATGATTGCGAGGAAACATTAATTGTTTTAGTGGATTATGTCATAGGTTAAATATTGAATTAATAGGGTGTTCCCTAAGTGTTCAAAAGATCAAATAATTAATAGGGTGTATTTATGGACTATACCCTGCACATCAATCAAGGATCAAAATTTCGGCCGAAATTTTGGTTTCGGGTATAACCGAAAACGAAATCGAAAACCGATAATTTGGCCAAAATTTTAATCCCTATATAAAAAGGATCGAAATTTCGGTCCAAAATTTTATTTCGGTGAGGACCGAAACCAAAATTTCGATCGTTTCGGCCGAAATTTTGACCCTTGACCTCAATTGAGCACCAATTTTATCTGCATATGCAGTCATGCATCAGCGTTAAGTTATTAGTAAAATATGATGCTGAACGCTATATCATAATTTCTCTTTACTCATGATTGTAAGCTAGAGGACAGCCTAATAAATAGAAGGACCCGACTGTGACGGCCTCATTAATCTGTGCGCCAGTATGAAGGCATGACGACCTTGGAACTGGACATTTAGCTAGCAAGAAAGCAAACATACCTTGTAAGCTAGTCGTGTAGCACGCGTGGACGCAAAGGCACGTGGCCCTGCGATGTGTGCGTGAGTCCCTGATGCATGATGCGACGGTGACTCGAACTAAGCTGCGATCTAGTATGGTAGCTAGACGCGTGAAGGGCTTAGAATGCGGTGCTCCGCGGTATGAGCACGCGACGTGGTGCCAAGAGGGCACGCGACGTCCTAGTGCCATAAGGCACGTAATGCGGTGCTCCGTGGTATGAGCACGCGACGTGGTGCCAAGAAGGCACATGACGTCTTGGTGCCACAAGGCACGTAGTGCGGTGCTCCGCGTTGGGGGCACGCGACGTGGTGCCAAGAGGGCACGCGACGTCCAAGTGCTAAGGCACATGAGGCGGTGCCATGGTGGCACGCGATATGGTGTCAAGAGGACACCCGACATCTAGCTTGTATGGCAAGCGATGCGGTGCAAAGAGGGCACGCGGTATCTGGGTGCAACGACGGACCCGATATGGTGTCGAGTTGACACGAGACACAGTCACGACTTAGACGTGACGCGGTGCCATGAGGGTACGCTATGGGGTGCCATGAGGGCACGCGACATGAGGCCATGAGGGCCTTGCAACATGGTCGCGACACGGACACGACATGGTCGCGACACAGTGCGATGTTGGACATGAGGCCATGAGGGCCTCGGGACGTGGTCGCGATGCGGACGCGACACGGTCGCAAGAGATGCTGATGCGTGACCTTGCAAGCCATGTGGGCTTGGAGGATGGCACTGGGTGCCACGGTCAGAGGATCGTGTGTCATGTTTAATGGTAAGACACCACCTTTGCAGGTGTGTGCCACGGGCAGGAGATCGTGTGCCATGGGGGTATGACAAACCAATAGGTTTGAGGGTTTTCTGCTACTTTGCCTAAGTTGGTCTTTGGACCATATATAGGGGGAAGGGAGCTGTGGAGCTATTCTCCCACACTTGGGACGGCGCATGTGCTTTCTAGGTTAGGGTGGGCCTAGAACATCGCGCGGCAAAGAATCGTGGCGATGCCATGTGTCACCTGGGGTGAGGCTACCATGTGGCCCCGTGCCGGCGTCGCGGTGCACATGGGTCGGTGGCCTCACTGGGGCACTCAAGGGCTATGTGGGACGCAGTGGCGCACACTAGCTGAGGGCATGGAGCGGAGGTGTGTTGGTCGTGCGTACCACACCCGATGCTTGGGTTGGAGAGCATGAAGAGCTGCATGCTACTCCAGGTGTGCTGGTCGCGTGGACCACACATGTTGGTTGGCTTGGATGGCATGAAGAGAGGCATGCCTTTGTCTTAAGCGAGGAAGCCGATTGGTGCCAAGTGGCACTGAGGTGCTGGCATGCGTGTCACAGGTAGACACGATGCATTGAGTGGGTTCGCCTCGAGTGAAGGCAACCACGACGCGGGAGTTCCGGTCTTCTAGGCGGGTGGTATCAGAGTGATGGTTGGATATGAGGTTATGCTTCGTGAGAAGCGGTATCTGAGTTAGGTGGCCTCGGCTGTAGCGGCTGGCCATGAGCGTCGAAAAAAGTTGCCCCGTGACACGACGTTCTTGACCCTCATTTAAACACCAAAATGATTTTATACCGTCAATGGTTTAAGATATGGGAGATCTCTACAGTCAAAGTAATAGATCATAGACTGACATGCAACAAGCCGAAAAATGATGTTTTAAAGAAATTTAAATCATCCGATTGTTAATTATAATATCAATTATTGTTTTTAATTTTAATGACTAATGTCTATCAATCGGATGATTTACATCCACTCGTAGGCATACAGTGGCAGAGGCAAAATTTTCTTGTAGGGGGCCAACGAGATGATTTTCGAGCATAAAATTTTCCTTTGAGAATGAAACCCTCACACTACCAACGTCGATCGAAGTAAATATTGGTCCGCTATGCGATTTCTTACGGCTCCTGCGCTGAAACCAAATTGACTGCTTTGCAAAAGGACAATGGAGATTGGTTTTCATCCCAATCCTTCACACAAAGTAACTTGAGATCCATGGGTGAACTCTTTGATGGTCAATTTTTAGTTTCACGTGGAATTAAACATGGCCCTTTGATTGCTTTGATTCATATGATAATATACATTGATATCCTTATATAGAATTACGGGTGAAAGAAAAAATCGAAAATCGGTGAAACCGAATCAAACCAAACCAAAATCGATGGATAGGTTTGGTTTCGATTTTGGTTGCCAAAAACAAAAATCGGTAGAGTAGGGGAAGAAAATCGACCCTAAGCTGAAAAACCGAAATATATATATATATATATATATATATATATATATATATATATATATATATATATTTGGAAAAAATTGAAAATAAATCAATTATGTTTCGGATTCGATTTTAGGTGAACCGACACCGAAATCGAAATTTTCAATTTTAGTTTTGGTTCGGCTCACTGAACTTTCACCCCTACATAGAATGAAGGAAACCAATGGAATATAAATTCATTTTATTAAAAAAAATAGTCAAACGAAGAATCTATAAATCCCTGGGCCAAATCGTAAGGCAATGCTTAAACATCCAAAACAAGAGATTTGCAAATTCAAATATTTCAAATTATGAATTTGAAATGCCTGACGGACTTGACCTGACTAGATGGTGCACTCTACCCGACCCAACCTGAAAACCCTACCCGACCCAATAAAAAAACTACCTATTTTTTACCTTTTATGTATAAATTATTGGTTTTATCAGACCCAAAAGTTGGCCGGATTTCTTATGCCGGACTCGGCACAACGGGTCAAGTTTCCGTACCCAACCCACTTGAACTATCGGGTTGAGTTAGGCCTAAATGTTGGCTGCCCAATGGGAAATCAGCATATGCTTAACTTGCCCAATGGTGCAGTCGACTATGCCCGACCAAACCCGATACTTGATCCGAAAATCTGACCCAACCATGTTAAAAACCCCTTATTTTCGTTGACATTATATAAAATATTGAGTCAGGTTGACCAAACCCAACCGAACCCGCAGGTCGGGCTAGATGCCTCATGCCCAACCCAACCAAATCGATCAAGCTTAAAAATACTCAGCTCAGGCGGGTTGAGTAGCAGGTTGAGCCGTACTTATGTTAGCACTGGGTAACATCTTTTCATTCACTAAACATAACCAATTATATACTGGTGTAACATTTGGATTTTCAAATAACGCCTGAGAGGTAATATTTATAAATCCATTTTTTTACAATACAAACATAAATTTCTAAATTTCGGCGGATTTATCAAATCCAAATCCAAGCACAAAAAAGTGGCGCCAAACGGTGATTTTGAATTTAAGAGATCCAAATCCAAATTCATATTCCCAAATGCAACCTAATAGAAATTATTTTTTTTGCTAATCTTTTACACAAAAGATTTTTAGATCATAACATCAAATGAGATTGCTTAATTAAATAATGTTTTGAAATGGCATAGGTCCATGGAATATACAAAGTATTGTATTATTGCGTAAGCGACAAGAAAAACTACACTTATAGTCCTCTTTATGCTGAGGGGTACCTCCTCATTTCAAGTCAGATTGCTTTAATTAAATTGAGTTTTCAAATGGCATATAGGTCCATAGAATACACAAAGTATTATGTCCTTGACACTATAAAAACTTAGACTATTTGCTGCAGTTTTTTACGGGAAAAAAGGGCCGTTATTAATAAAAAAAAAAAAAAAAAATTATTATGATTATTAGTGATGAGGGTATTAACGACAATTCTTATATTAATATCGGCAGTTTATAACTGCAATTATCAACCTTTTTTTTTTTTGTAGTGTGTGCAAGGGACAAGAAAAGACTTCACTTATAGTCCTCCTTATACCGAGGAGCACCTCTCTTCACACCTACGAAATTATTGAAGATGCCTACATCTCAAACCTAGTGAAACTCGTTGACTGATTGGAAATAATAGATGAAAATTGATTTCACCCAATCAGCCAAATAATCAATCTTGAGACTGCGCTTTATCAAATGGTCAAAATTTTCTTACACATGACACAAATCCCCAATAAGTCACTCTAAAATAATATGACACATATAGTTCAAATATGATTTTAGGACCATTATTTTGGAATTTGTGACATGAAATAAAAAACTATCTAATGGTGAGAACATTGTCTCAAGCTCTATTTTGTGGAAGTTTGGGGTGAAATTCAATCTCCTTCTTGATTACAAGAAGTCAACAAGTTTCAGCAAGTTATCTAGGCACCCTTGGTAATCTTAGAGGTGCGACCAGAGGTACCCTTGCCACTGGTAACCACTGGTAAGTATTGCGTGGGACGTGTGGAGAGAGAGAGAGAGAGAGAGAGAGAGAGAGAGAGAGAGAGAAGATTATGTAGTCACTACAATTGATTGAGATTGACCTTAGGGCTCTCAATGGGTGAGGGTGGCCCGGATTTTGGCCCGCACTCGATTCGAAAAAAATGATATTTTCTATTAAGCAAACTTGGCCCGATATCCGAATTGGGCTAAACATGTTATAATCAGGATAAATGCGGGCCGGGCTTTGGTTGAGTGTGGCAACAACCGGCCTGATATCCGGATCGGGCTAAACATGTTATAACCTGAATAAATGCGGGTCAGGTTTGGGTTAAGTGTGGCAATACCCGGCCGGATATATATATATCCTTTTAAAGTTATGAAAAAAAATTCATTTTAATTAAATATAATTTACTTAAATGCCTTGAGATTAATCATTATCCGGTATAACTATTGTGTAACAAACTAAAATAAAATATTTGAATAAAAGCATGTACATGAGCTTCTATATCGTTAATATAATTATTTAATTAAATTTTTAACTTTCTTCAAACTTTTATTAGAAAAAAAAACAGTCCAAGCCCAACCAAATTTTATTAGAAAAAATAGTTCAAAAAAATAGCCCAACCAAATTTTATTCGAAAAAAAAAGCGAAAAAAGCCTGAAAAGATGCCCAAGCTCAACCTGACCCAGTAGGAGCCGGGATTGGGTCGAGTACATCGTAGCCCAAGTTAGGGTCGGGCTGAAAATTTTGGGAACTTGGCCTAGGTAGGTTAGGGCCGGGTTGAACCCCAACCGTGCCATAATCTGGCCCACTGAGAGCCCTAATTGAGATTACATTAATCTCGTAGAGGATTGCGCCATACGATTGATTGAGATTTCATTAATCTCGTAGAGGATCTCTAGGACTACAATTGTTTTATATGACTATTTGCTTCTATACCGGCAGTGGTCAGGTCCTACTAGGTAGGTTTTACTAGGTAGAATCGGATTTTCAGTTTTATCCTATTTCCTGCCTTTGGAAATAGGAGAATCTTAACTGGACGTCATGCTATAAAAGTGAAAATCAAGAAAGTCAAGATTCATTTTCAAGGATAACAGATGGGATAGGACTGAAAATATTATTCTGCCTAATTAGCACCTAACCATTCCCTGACTCCATACCATGGATCAAAATCTCGGCCGAAAAATCAAATTTTCGGCCGAGACGACTCGATTTTGGTCTAGACCGAAACGGAGAACCACAAAAAACCATCCCCCCACCAGATTTTTCAAATTATCGGCCAATAATTTCAAAATTCAAATTTCCGGCCGATAATTTGAAATTATCGGCCGAGATAGTATATTTGAGTTTTGAAATTTTTTTAATAACTAAACCCAATTTTTGAAATTTAAAATTTAAACCGAGATAGTATATTTGAGTTTTAAAAAAAACCCAATTTTTAAAAAAACCGAGATAGTATATTTGAGTTTTAAAAATTTAAACCCAGTTTTTGTTAAAAAAAAAACCATTTTTTTTTCCATTCTCTTTTTAATAGGGTTTAAACCTGATTTTTGCAAGAAAATAAAATAGGGTTTAAACCCAGTTTTTACAAAAAAAAAAAAAAAAAAAAAAAAAACATTTGTTTTCCTTTCTTTTTTTAATAGGGTTTGAACCCAATATTTGCAAAATAAAAAATCCTTTTTTTTTTTTTTCCTTTCTTCTCTCAATCTCTCCTCCATTTTTTTTTTTTACCTTTGTTACCTACAAAAAAAAAAAAAAAAAAGACGTACCTATTTTTCCCTTTCTCGGCTACCTTTCTTCCTTCTTCTTCTCCTCGATTTTTTTTTTTTTTAAAACGCCTGCGTGTAGGTTTAGACGAGAGAGAGACAGAGAGAGACAGAGAGACGGGTTTGGAGAGAGAGAGAGAGAGAGAGAGAGACGGGAGAGAGAGAGAGAGAGAGAGAGAGAGAGAGAGAGACGGGTTTGGGTTGGTGAGTTTTAATAGGAGAGAGAGGATGGGTTTGATACAATACATGCACATGTATTTTAAGTGATTACACAGGTAAAAGAAAGACTCTTTATTTTAGGGGCATGTGACATGTGAAAATGCAATCTAGACCGTCTAATACAAAGTTCATTATCTATAGATCATTTGTAGATAAAATTAGAGCAAAATACAATTTACGTCTGATATAATAGCCTTTGATTATATTTAATCACATGATGAAAATTATATTTCGTGCCAATCTTGTCCACTAAAGATCTATAGATTATGAACTTTAGAACAGACGGCCTAGATTGCGTTTTCAAATTACCGTTTGATATCAAATTATGGTATGATATAATGGTCTTTGACTATATTTAATCACATGATGAAGTTTATATTTGGTGTCAATCTTGTCCACTAAGGATCTATAGATCATGAACTTTAGATCAGACGGTCCTACATTGCGTTTTCACGTATCACATGTCCCTAAAATACAAACTTTTTTTTTAAACCTTAGTGCAATCACTTAAAGAGCGAGTGCAAGTACATATGATCTTCCGATTCCGTTTTCCGAAATTTCTCAAAAATTTGATAGAAAATTATCAAAATTTTGACCAATTTACGATTCGGGTCATGAACGAAACCAAAACCTAAACTGATATTTTGATCCATGATATATATCTGTTCTAATAATGTTAAATAGCTTCAAAAAAATTAAGAAAATAAAATTCGGCAAAATTCGAAAAAGTTCGGAGCATATTTTAAAAAAGGGAAAATTTCAAAAAAAACCCTGAACTTTCACCTCAATGCCCATAAGGCACCTGAACTTTGCATAATATCACCTAAACCCCCAATGAATATAAATGTACCAAAATCAGACCCCTGCCGTCACCTCTCGTTATCTTATGGACGGAAATTGATGACGTGGAGCTCTTAACCCTTTGATGCGCTGAAGTGGATGGTGACGTGGCGAATTGGAGGGAAAAAAGGCCACGTGAGGCGCACGTGACCTCCTTAAATACCAAAAAACTCAGTAAACTCTCCCTTTCTTTCTTCTTCGTCTTCCTCCTTCTTCTTCCTCCTCTTTCTCTTCTTTCTTCATGGCTGCTACTTCATCTCGAAAGTCGGCGTCTTCCGTCCAATCCCCTCCAGAGATTTTGGCGATGATAGAAGAGAAACCATGCCATATATGCAGTAATCGAAGGGACATTCAAACATCGTGGACGCCCCGTAATCCGGAGGAGGTTTCGAGTTGTCCCAATCGATCGTCGAGATTTTGTCTGGGTCGATCCACCCATCCGTGAAAGATCGACGCATCATTCCTGTGGCTCCTTCAAAATGTAATAGATTGGAGGCCGAGATTGTGAAATGAACCGCAGAGAGAAGGTGTTGTGGGTGGCGTTGGTTTGCATCTTGGTTTTTTCTTGTTTATCTCTGGATTCGATAATAAGGGTTTTAGGGGTTAGGGTTTAGGTTTTAGGGGTTTGCTATAGTTTATGGCATAGGGATTAGGGTGCTTATTTTTTTGGCAAAAGTGATGAATGTAAGCTACATTTGAATGCATCCTCTGTAAAATTTGGTAATATGAAATGAAATTATTTATTTTGAATGTTTATCTGTATCATCTTCGCGTGATGAATTTTAGATTAATCAGAGTTTATTAACAAGATGAAGAAGAAGACTCTTTGGACATTAAAACTGGTTATGATAAAATAATCGATTCGTTCCTGTAAAAAAATGTCATAATAAGCCCAAATTTGTTTAATGAAGAAGACTCTTTGGTCATGCCTATATCGATCGTACAGAGAATTAGAGATACTCCATAATTTTGATTAATGAAGAAGACTCTTTAAGCCATAATTTTTTAATTTGGTGAATGGAGATTTTTTAGAGATAAAATAATAGGCATGACCAAATTTGTTCCTAAGCTAAAAGCGAAGGTACATACAATGAAGCCCATTTTGTTCCTAATAATTTTTCCTGTTACTGATTTGTTCTTAACGCTAAAATGAAGGTACATAAAAAGTCCAGATTTATTCCTGTTCTAAAATAATTTTTTAGAGATACATAAAAGTCGATTTTTTCTTAACGCTAAAAGAAAGATACATAAAAGCCCGATTTTTTCCCGCTATCGATTTAAGATTTTCATCAAATTTGAGCTTGCCCAAAATTGATACAAGATAAACCCTTTTTCTGCTTGATACTAGTTTGATACCATGTGGAGATATAGGTTAAAACAATTTGTTAAATTTGGGAAATATAGGTATTTTGGGCTATATCCGGGAGATATAGGTTAAATCGAGAGATATACTAGTTTTAACCTATATCCGGGAGATATATGTTAAACAGTTTTGTCAAATCGAGCTTCATTGTAAAAGTGATGAATGAAGCCCAAATTTATTCGAGGTTGAAACAACCCCTTTTTAATAGACATGACCATTTATTCCTAATAATTTTTAAGAGATCAAATTTATTCCTAAGACTAAAACAGAAGGTACATAATAAGCCCGATTTGTTCCTATGATAAAATAATTTTCTATATATAATCTTACATCGATTGATGGCAATAATCTTACATCGATTAATTTGGAACATGTAAATTTCTAAGCCTGATTGTTGAGTGAAACATGTAAATTTCTAAGCGATTTGTTCTGTAATAAAATAATTTTCTATATACAATCGACATCGAGTTGAGCGATAGCCTCAACAACCACATTCAACAAATCAGCTGTGACTGAAGAGAAATTCATGGACATTAATCCGGAGTGCCAAGAAGAACCTACCACTAGGTTTTTGACAGAAATTGTAGTCTCTGAAGAAGCAGTTGTGGGAGAGGGAGTGGGTACTTCTACTCAACCTCAAGAGAGAGCAGTGATTGGCTCCCCAATACATGAAAGGGAAGCTGCGTTAGAACCCCCAGTAGCACCAAAACCTGCTATAAATCTAGCTAGTCTATATGACTCACCTTGGATTCCTGTGAGCTGCCTTACCCCTTTCCTTGAGGAAGAGTTGCAAGCTCAGACTGCATTCTAACCTCGAAGTAGTTATGACTAGAAATTCACTATGTCGCGTGGTTCAGTTGGAACCTCGCGAGCCTGTAAAGCACGCATTTCTGGGACCTCGCGCAGCTATGTTCTAACCTCGCGAAGTAGTCGCGCAGTTGGAAATTCACTCTGTCGCGTGGTTCAGCTGGAACCTCGCGCGGTTCTCATGTAGACAGTGACCCCGCGAAGATGAAATCTACCTCGCGAGAACCTAGCGAGGGAAAATTCTGCCTGGAAAACCATCACAGATCACCGCAGATTAAAAAGACTTGCATTTGAACCTCGCGATGCAGAAAAAGTCGCAAACCAATGAAAGCGAATCCTTTTAGCATGCGTTTCAACCTCGTGAGCTATATTCATCGGAACCTCGCGAGCAACCTGGCGAGCTGCACAAACTCATACTAATCCAGCCCCGCGAAATCATATCCTGAAGCTCCCCACCATCTGCGAGGGCAATTCAGTAACCTCTGCACACGCCCCAATGCATGTAAAAACCCAGAGGCTTTTGCTTTTTATACAATAAATCAGCACACTAGAAAATCGCAACATAATACTATAACTAAAGGCTTCATGTACTCTGTCATTTGAATGTATAAAGGCATAATTTGTAGCAACAATAACTGATGTAAATCAGCATTGAATCAGCTTGATAAGGTTGATACCATTGGTAACAATGAGGCAGTAATTCACTCATTAAGAATTATGTTGTTATAGAAGTTCCCGCCAAGTAATTCAAACTTTGAGCGCCCACATGGGGTAGAATATGCCTTCGGATCGTGCCTTAAATCTTCCAGAATGTTCCTTGTCTTTTAATTGCATTGGGGCGCGTGCAGAGATTCCTAAAATACCCTTTGAACGAGCTGTAATTCCCCAAAATGCCGTTTCGCAGAGTTTAAGGGCCTTTTCGCAAAGCATTTTGGCTCCAGAAGTTCTTTTCGCAAAGGACTTTGGCTTCAGAAAGTCTTTTCGCAAAGGACTTTGGCTTCAGAAAGTCTTTTCGCAAAGGACTTTGGCTTCAGAAAGTCTTTTCGCAAAGTTTGATTCTTGAATTGAACTTTTCTTCTTTTATAAAAGGTCATTCTTCTATTCGAGCAGTTACGCTACCTTTCATAAACCTTGTTTGAGGTTTATTCCTTCTTCGCAAAGTTTCTGGTTCTTTGCGAATTGAAGAGATGCTTTGCGAATTGAGCTTTAGCTTCCATTCTTCTTTGCGAATGGATCCTTTTTCTTCTTCAGGTCTTTGCTTCTTCTTTTCTGTCCTTTTTAACCACTGCTGAGGCTATTTCTTCACTCCATTTTTTAGCTTGACATGAATTGTCAGCTTTTTGATCATTTTAGGCTGCTTTTCGGATTTGGACCTGTCTTTTTGGTTAGCTGTAACATGCACACTAAAGCACTTATTTAGTCCTCTCAAGGGTCTTTCAATGCTCATGTTTAGGGGTGAAAAATGGTATTTTTCACTACTTAACACAAGCCACATCAGAAAACCCGTATTAAGAATTATCTTTGTACAAGCCACATCAAAAGAATTATCGTATAAGCCACATCAAAAACCCACATTTAAAATCCTGTTATAGACATTAAGAATTATGCCTTTATACATTAAGAATCCACATCGAAAACCCACATTCAGCAACTATTATAATTAAAAGCAACCTGTTATAGACATTAAGAATCCAGGTACATAATAACAACCTGTATATTCATCAAAATGAGGCAGTAATTCACTCATTAAGAATTATGTTGTTATAGACATTAAGAAAACCTCTACATGCTGTACAAGCCACATCAGAAAACCCGTATTAAGAATTATCTTTGTACAAGCCACATCAAAAAGAATTATCTACAAGCCACATCGGAAAACCCACATTTAAAATCCTGTTATAGACATTAAGAATTATGCCTTTATACATTAAGAATCCACATCGAAAACCCACATTAAAGAACTATTATAATTAAAAGCAACTCATTATAGACATTAAGAATCCAATTACATAATAGCAACTTGTATATTCAACAAAATGAGGTTTCAGCCATATACTCTGTCATAGATATTACAAACCTGTTATAGGAATTAAAAACTCATATACATAAAACCAGCGATGTACTCTGTATCTCAATCCATGTACTTAAAATGAAGGTAAAAAAACTCATGTAATTGCTCACATTACTTCTTCAACAAAAAAACCCATGTACATTCAACAAAAAAACTACAAACAATTTTTCTTTGAAAACCAACCACTTCTTCATCTACGCTTTTGCATTACGTTGTAGAATCGAGCTTTTGTCGTGTGCTCCACTACTTGAATTGGTGGTAGAAGTAGACCGAGTGGAGTCCCATTACTGAAGGAGGAGATGGAGTGGGGTCCACTAATTGAAGGAGCATCAGTGGGGGTCCTCTAAGCTGAAGTATCTGGGGTCCACAACTTGAAGAAGCAGACTGAGGGATGGGACACGTGGCTTGTTGATTCCTCCTGCATTTATAGTAATATACAAATTGTCAAGAGAATGAGGTGTAATTTATAGTAATATTTTCCTAAAAAATATATAACTTACATTATCTTGCCCTTTGTCATCCATCGGTTGGGTCACCCTAGTTTCCGACCCTCCTCTCTACAATAGTACATGTAAACAAACACAATCAGTTGGGTCATTTTGATGAAAAACTAAAATAGACTTCAGAATTTTTTACCTTTGCTTGTTTGCATCCCGCTTATTATGCCCCACCTCTAGACATTTGGTGCACCTCATTTTCACACCTTTCTTGGACTTTGATGGATCGGTGGCTCATCGTTCTCTCCTTCGCCTTCTTAGGCCTCCGGCTCTCTTCTTCACATCTGGAGGCATCATAATCGCATCATTGGTATTTGGCCATTGCTCTCTACCACTTATCGGTTTCAAAAATTACTATAGCACTTTAGGTACGTAATCACCTGCACCAATCATGGCGATACTCTAGTGGATCCTTGTTGATGTATTTCATCGCGGCTATCGCGTGGACACAAGGCGCAGAGAGCTCCCACCTTCGACAACTACAAATCCTCTTCATCAAGTCCAACATAAGCGCACCCCATGAGCACCAACTACCTCAAAGCCGTCGTCACCACACCATCTTACGATCCATACACCAGCCTCCTTCATCTTCTCAATCTTTTCACTATTTTTGGACAAATAGGTCCTGGACCTTCATCATTGCATCCCTTCTCTTACGCATTTCCATAAGGATGACCCTTATTCTCTCTAGCATTGTCAAGATGGTGATCCTAGCCGATAATATTGACAATTAAAGCTCTCACAAAGGTTATTCAAAGGTATATCACACTTCACCCAAGTATCAAGTGTGATCTACTCCAATTCAAAGGTGGTCTTGCCACCAACCATTCATAAGCTCTAACATCCTTCTCATTCATCTTAGCCATTACCCTTTTAAATTGGGACTTGTCGCTCTAGCTGCCCTCCATAGGATATCTTTCAAGTGAAGCCCCTTGTGGTCTTTCTTGAAATTATTATAGAGGTGTTGCACACAGAATCGATGGGCAGAACAAGAAAATAAATTTGTGACTGCATCAATGGGCCCCCTCTGTTTGTCGCTCACGTAGGTATAGTGAGCAAAATTCTCAACCACAAGATCTGCTCTCAACAACTCTAAAACCACGTCCCATGTCTTCTTCTTCTCCTTTTCCACAACAGATATGCAAAAGGATAGATGCAATTGTTTGCATCAATCGCTCTGTTGATAATGTAACGCCACCATGGGGCCCATTCAAGTGACATCCATCGAGACCTATCATAGGTCGACAACCATCTATAAACCCTTTCTTCAGCGAACCCCAACACACATAAAATCTTTTGAACTTTACCACTCCTTGCACACCACTCGCTGGCTTCACAAGCACCTTTACAGTTGTCCCGGGATTTGTATTTCTCAATTCCTCAGTATACCCCCATAGCAACTTAAACTGAGTGCTCAAAGATCCATCTGCCATTTGTATTATCCTCTTCCTTGCCTGTAGACTTTTGAATATCAACCTTCACATTTCTCTGGTCTCTATTGTGCTCACTAGTGACTTAGCCGCCACGTGGGATTCAATCTAATCCTTTCCCCATACCTCTTCACTATCCACTAGTAGTCACCCAAGGCACTTCAAAAGTTCTACTATTGTGTTGGTCATTTAGGGTTTTCACTCTATAAATCGCATCATTTGGTACATATGAGCAATAGATCAACCAAGGGCGACCTTTCTTACATATTGCCCTTATTTTATCCCTATCATTTTTACAAAGCTTATCTCTCTACCACCCTTATGGCATACTCCTTCCGACTTCCCTAAAATCGCATGCGTCTTAAACTCCATCCCAACACGAAAAGTTGGGTTTTCTATATCCGTCTTCTCATTAAATACCAAAGATGTTCTCTTATCTGTTTTCCCTACCCCATCGGCCTCTGAATCGCTGTCTAAACTTCTCAACTCGTCCACTGTAGAAGGAGGATCGGATAACTCTCCCATATCCGTCTTCTCACCTTCAACTCCAGATGGACACTCATTTCCTACCTTTATACTTTCTAACCCGGCAAACTCTGCGTCTACATCCACGAACTCATCGAACAACGCATCAACTTCAGAGATCAAGTAATCACTATCCCATATCTCATCTCCGAAGACGCGAGGATCTGATCGGGACATAATCATCTCTACTGTCGTTATCTCAAGTGCTTTGACCTATATCAACACTACCGCTCTTCCCTTTACTTGCAAAAATAGGGGCCTTGCCCTTATCAACACTACCACTCTTCCCTTTGGCTTGTGAACTCCTGCTCCGTGTTGTAGTTGTTGTCCTTACAACTTGTTCATGCTGGACTTGGCTTTCTTGGGTATCCACATTCAATGGTAAGAGAGGAACCATAAATACATCAACTACTCCATCAGAACCAACTGAATTTCCTAACTCCAAAGGCATATAAACCCGATGACAACAAATTTGCCTTGAATAGTACTATAGAACTCTATGGAGCTAAGCTATCCCAACTCTTCAGCCATACGTAATAGCTCCAATAGGGACGTCTCATCACTGTGGCAATGATCAAAGAAGCTCAAACGACCTCTTCTATATCCTTTGATGTCTGGTGTACCTCAGCGCCTCCATGAAATAACTTAATAAAAATTACGAGCCTTTATCTGCACATTAAACAAATAAAGCAATGCTCGCATAAGAGTCACAACTCATAGATAAACAACATAGTATAAGAATATATTTACTGAAATATAGGTATTTTGTGATACTAGTTTGATACCATGTGGAGATATAGGTTAAAACAGTTTGTTAAATCTGGGAAATATAGGTATTTTGGGCTATATCTGGATTGATCTAGGTTAAATCTGAGAGATATACTAGTTTTAACCTATATCTGGGAGATATATGTTAAAATAATTTTGTCAAATCTGAGCTTCTGTTGTATGTACCTTCTGTTATAAACCCTATATCTCCACTAGTTTGATACCATGTGGACATATATAGGTAGCAACATAACTGAAGTCGAAGCCCAAAATTGAAAAATAAAATCGTAGATACAAGAGAAACATCATTTTCATAATCGATTTACATAAGCCCATTTTTACGCATTTACATACGCATTTATATAAACCCTTTTACGTATTTACATAAACCCTTTTTACGCATTTATATAACCCCTTTTTTACGCATTTACATAAACACTATTTTTCTCGCATTTACATAACCCTAGTTTTTCGCATTTACAACAACAACGTTTACAGAAATACATAAATACAAAAAAATATAGACAAATCAATAAATTCACACAAATATTGACACAAATACAGACAAAATAAATCCAAAATCGAACTTACTGTAACGAGGGTCTTGCACACCTTTTCTCTTACTCCAAACCATTTTAACCCTTTCAAAATAGGGTATTTCGTAATAGAAGGTAGAATTCGACTAGAAAATGAAGAAGAATATCCAAATCGGAAGACGAGAAAGACGAATAAGAAAACTCCTCAGAGAAAGAGGAGGAAGAAGAAGGAGGAAGACGAAGAAGAAAGAAAGGGAGAGTTTACTGAGTTTTTTGGTATTTAAGGAGGTCACGTGCGCCTCACGTGGCCTTTTTTCCCTCCAATTCGCCACGTCACCATCCACTTCAGCGCATCAAAGGGTTAAGAGCTTCACGTCATCAATTTCCGTCCATAAGATAACGAGAGGTGACGGCAGGGGTCTGATTTTGGTACATTTATATTCATTGGGGGTTTAGGTGATATTATGCAAAGTTCAGGTGCCTTATGGGCATTGAGGTGAAAGTTCAGGGGTTTTTTTGAAATTTTCCCATTTTTAAATTTGAAATTTCCGGAAATATTTTTTTTTTTTTTTTTTTTTTTTTTAATTAAGCAGAAATACTATTTTAATCCTCGAAAATTTCTAAAATTTACTGTCTACCAAAAATTCAGATTTTCTCAATTTTATCCCCGGCAGCGGCGCCAAAAACTTGATGTGATTTTTTAATGTATGTTTTACTCGCAAGTGCACGAATCGGTTTGTATATAGTGGGTGCGGAGTACGAGATCGTTCCCACGAGGATGAATTTGGAAATACCTAAAAGAGACAAACAATTATAGAAATCGGTAAAGATCTAACAGTATTCTACCAGTTTTATGATTTAAACGGTTGGTGAGATGGTAATTAATGACTATAAACTAAAATTCAATTGATGATTAACAAATAAAAGTAAAGATGATCATAAAGATGAAGATACTAAATCCTCCCATCTTTGGTCCGTTCTTCATATAATATAAATCTAAGAATTAAATTATGAGATATTTCATTGGTAACAAACACCGTTTATGAAAGATCAATGGTCAACACCCTAATAGGTTCCACGTTGCATCCCTGCAAATCAGGACTTAGATAATTTTCATATATAGATCTGGGATCAAGGGTACGGCTAGACACACATGATCTCAGGTTCAAATAAAAATCATCCCTAAAGTGGGTGAAAATTCTAACAAGAATACCACTTACAAATCTGAAATCAAGGGCATGGCTCGGCACACTTTATTCAGATTAGGGATATTTCAGATAAAATTACCATTACAGAACCAAGATCCAGGGCATGGCTCGGCACACTCGATCCCAGAACATAATCATAATTAAATCCACACAACGAAAACACAAAGACCATAACAATGATAGGGTAAAATTACCGTCACAGATCTGAGATCCCGGGCATGACTCGGCACACGCGATCCCGGTTAGTGGCGGGGATTTCATCCATTCATGATAGCACAAAACCATAAAATTAAAATCTCATTTTTTAATCCCTAATTTATATTATTAAAAGTACATCCCTCGGATGGGAATCATTAGATCCTCATCTCTATAAATTTAGCCACACATATTGTAAATAAATGATATAAATAAATAAAGACGGGAAAATAACATTAATTAAAATTACCTCAAGCTTCAAAATAAATTACCTTGATCCACAAGTATGATCTTCAGAAAATTAATGCAGAAATAAACTTTGAATAAAATTTAGGAACGAGTACTTGAAAAATTAAAGAGCAAAGCTCTCAAAAAGAATTAATAAAACTTCCTATTTCTATGAAAAATAATGGCTAAAAAACTAAGAACACTAAGAACTAAAACTCTAATTCTAATCTCTAATCTATTCTCTACGTTACTCTCTACTCTTTACTCTACCCTACGTTACTCTACGTTACTCTACTCTCAAGGACTCCCCGGATGAATATATATCCCCCAAGAATATCCTTTTTTTCCGTAATTGCCAAAACGAACGCCACTCTTGGTTCCAAGATTTTCTCGCGGCCAAACTCTATCCGGACTCAAATTCTTCTTTGGTCGATCGATCGACTAAAAAGGGTCGATCGATCGACCATACCAGATTCTGTTTCAAAATCCAAATCTTTTGGGTCAGGTCGATCGATCGACCAAAAAGGGTCGATCAATCGACCTCCCAGATTTCCGTGAACTCCCGCTGCACTTTGCATTCAGACACTGCCTCGGTCTTTCGGCCATAACTTTCTATCCTGAAGTCGGATTGAGGCGATTCTGGTGGCGTTGGAAAGCGGACAACGAGATCTACAACTTTCGTGTTTTGACAATTTTCTGAATCTACTGTCTTGAAGGGTCAAATTGAGCTCCAAGTCGGGATAGGTTCCGCATGATCCAAAGTAGCACGAATTTGACGTTATATTCTGAACTTGTGGGTTATTTCATGCTCAACACATCTGCAGGCCTGTAAATCACTAAAATCATCTAAAAACATGTTAAATGGCTTTCATCGGATAGCTAAATGTAGGTCTTTAGGGGTGAAATATCATCATATTTCACTGCACATCAGGACATATTGTTTCAAAGAGAGGAATTGAAGTTGATAGGGCCAAAGTCGACTTAATTGCCAATTTGCCACCACCAAAGAGTGTTTGTCAAATTCGATCATTTTTGGGGCATGCTGAATTTTATAGAAGATTCATTAAGGATTTTAGCATTTCTGAAATTGCGCAAGCTCTTATCAAATGCACCAATAATCCAACCACCGGATTATTCTTTACCATTCGAACTCATGTGTGATGCATCTGATTATGCTATCGGAGCTGTCTTAGGGCAGAGGGCAAATAAATTACCTCACGTAATTTACTATGCTAGCAAGACATTGATTGATGCACAACTCAATTATACCACCACCGAGAAAGAATTGTTAGTTGTGGTGTATGCTCTCGATAAATTTTAATCTTATCTGCTTGGATCAAAAATAGTGGTCTTTTCAGACCACTCTGCATTGAAATATTTGTTGGCAAAGAAGGACGCCAAACCAAGATTGATCCGCTGGATCTTGCTCCTTCAAGAGTTCAATTTCAAAATCAAAGATAAAAAGGGAGTAGAGAATGTTGTGGCTGATCACTTGTCTCGTATTTTGCCTGAAGAATCTTCTGCACTTGAACCTATCCGGGACACTTTTTCGGATGAGCAATTAATGGCAATTGATGTGACCGCTACGAAAGCTCCTTGGTTTGCCAATATCGTGAATTATCTGGTCACTGGCAGAATCCCTACTGAATGGAGTAAGAATGATAAGCATCTCTTTTTCTCTCAAATAAAATATTATTTTTGGGATGAACCACAATTGTTCAAAATCTATTCAGATCAAATCATTAGGAGATGTGTACCGAAAGAAGAGCAACTAAGCGTCATTAATTTCTACCATGCTGGAGCCTGTGGAGGCCATTTCGGAGGACAGAAGCCTGCACACAAAATCCTTCAAAGCGGATTCTACTGGCCCTCCATCTTTCGTGACGCTACTCGATTTTACAAAGAATGCCAACGATGTCAACAGCTGGGAAATATTTCACGACGAAATATGATGCCCCTTAATCTGATTCTAATTGTTGAAATTTTTTATGTTTGGGGGATTGACTTCATAGGTCCCTTTCCCCCATCTTTTGGGTATTCATATATTCTTGTAGCTGTTGACTATGTGTCCAAATGGATTGAAGATGTGGCAACCCGTTTGAATGACCACAAAGTTGTGGTCAAATTTCTGAAAGAAAATGTTTTTAACATATTCGGGTTTCCACAGGCGATCATTAGTGATGGCGGTTCGCACTTCTGTAACCGTCATTTTGCTACTTTAATGAAGAAATACGACGTCACTCACAAGGTCGCAACGCCATATCACCCGCAAACTAGTAGTCAAGTGGAAGTGTCGAACCGAGAGATTAAACAAATTTTAGAAAAGACGGTGCGACCAGATAGAAGAGATTGGTCTAACCGGCTATCTGATGCTCTTTGGGCCTATCGTACCGCCTTCAAAACACCAATTGGAATGTCTCCGTTCAGAATTGTCTAAGGAAAAGCATGCCATCTTCCTGTTTAATTGGAACATAATGTATTTTGGGCTATCAAAAGATTTAACTTTGATATGCAAGTGGCAGGATCAAATCGAAGGCTACAGCTGAGTGAATTAGAAGAGCTACGCTATGATGCGTATGAAAACTCCAAGATGTACAAAGAATGGTACAAGAAGCTGCATGATGAGTCAATTTCTCGGAAAGAGTTTCACATTGGGCAAAAGGTTTGGCTGTTTAATTCCAGACTAAAGCTTCACCCGGGAAAACTGAAATCGAGATGGGAAGGCCCGTATCAGGTTGTTTCTATTAGTGTGCATGGTGCGATTGAGATCCGCAGTCTCATGGACAATCGAGTTTTCAAAGTGAATGGGCAACGTCTTAAACTGGTGTTTGAGCCCATGACCCAGATGAGAATTGAGGCAATGCACCTTAGGGACCCAGATTCTTGATCAATGAAGAGGTCGAGCTATCGACACTTAAACTCAGTGCTTCCTGGGAGGCAACCCAGTGTGTTTTATTTATTTTCGTTTTCATTTTTATTTTTGTTAGTTCTAGAATATTAGTTTTTAATTTAGTTTAGGTTGTTTTTAATTTCCAAATTAGAGTAGCCACATTACCCTTCAATCTATTTTTGATCATGTTCTAATTTTATGCACATATTCTCTGCACCTGATCTTTATGTTGAGGTACTTTTCAACAGGTTTGGGGGTGCAATACCTATTTCAATCAATGAGGACATTGTCATTTTTAGGTTTGGGAGTATGATTCTCTATCTTGCGTCACTTTCTTATTTTTTTATATGAAAAAAATTAATAAATAAATAATGTTGAACCATCATATATGAATTATTTTTCTATAGTTTTCAAACTTTAGTTGATGATGTATGTGAATTTAATTTTGAGAATATCGATGTCAGATTTTAAATGCTTGTATCTAGGATAATGAAGCTTAATGTGATATTTTGTGGGTAATTTTGATATTCATGCGTAGAATTTTTGCACTTATACCAAGCTAAGACTTAGAAATCGATGAACTATTTTGAATGGTGAATCTTAGGTTCTTAGTAGAGACTAAACCCGGTGAGCTTTAGAGCTAATTTCCCGTTATTAATGAGTGAATATATAAACTCGGAGTTTTCTTTGAATACGAATTATCTTGCACAATCTCATATATTTTATTTTGACTTGTGACTTTGCATGATATCAAATTCATATTATTGTGTTAGAACGTACTGTATATCTACTCAAGACAAATAGGCAAGGTTACCATCTTTTAAGAAAATGATTGAAGGCCATCTTTGGCTCGTTTGTGCTTAAATGCCCCACCTCATATAAATTTATCCTTCTAGTACCCCTTTGAGCCTATTGAAAAAAATTTACCTTTATACATTCTTTAATAAGCCACGTTAACCTTTAACCTTTTACCATTTATGAAAATTCAGCTTTACCCTTCTTATTTCTGAGAAATTAGGAATGAGGGATGAAAATAAACGAAAAGAGAGTAAGTGGAGAGATACTGAGTTGTGGTGTTTACTGAGAGTGTATGGCAAAAATATAAAAGAAAAAGGGGGGAGAAAAAGAAAAAGAAAATTATGAAAAATAATGAAAAATATGAGGTGCTTCAAGAAAAGGAAATTCAAAAGAAAAAGAAAGTTGAGAAAAATAGAAAAATATTGAGAAAAATAGTGAGAGATTAGAAAAGAAAAAGAAGAGAAATAGAAAAATCAGAAGTTTGTTTCTTTTCCGATTTCTCAGAAATTTTGAATCTCAATTCCCTTTCTTTCTTACCCTTTCCTGAGCCCCATTACAACCCTACAAAAGACCTTCATGAACTGATCTTGTATTGGTAACTGCCTTGTGGAGAGTAAATATGTGATACTTATGACACTTGATATGAGATGCTTACGATATACAAGTATCTGTTCTTATGAGATTTGATTTTGTTCATTGATTACATCGTGTTTCATTTATCATGTGAGACTTTTTTGCTTGTTTTGTATTGATCTCTCACATGTGTCCGAAAGCTTACCCATCATCGGAGTGATTTTATTTCGAGAGTATACCTAAAGTGAGGATTGAGTCAAGACAACAGATTCGATGATTTTTCGTTTGGACTAGTTCTGAGATGGATGAATCTTGGGTTTGGGTATGCACACACTTCACGTTTAGGCATGAATGGATGAGTTGTCTAATAATTTGAGCATTAGATTAATTTGAATAGATACTAGCATGATTGACATGACATTAATATTTAAGATTGATGATTCATATATTGAAACAATTAATGTTTTTATTTTTGAATAATATATATGTTATAAAAAATCATGTTTTGAAAACTCAATTTTGTCGATGGTTTGAAATTTTTGGAAGTTTGTGGGTAACTTCACTGTAAATCCTCAGGAGACACAACTCCTCCACTAGGGATTACCTAGGGGTTTAAAGGCTTGTTGCACATGCTAAGTGCAATCGTGTTCCCTACAAAAGTGGCATTTACTTTCTTTAGTTTGCTTTGCTCGAGGACTAGCAAAGTGTAGGTTTGGGGGTGTGATGAGTAGTGAAATATGATGATATTTCACCCCTAGATACCTACATTTAGCTATCCGATGAAGGTTATCTGATAAGAATTATTAGATTTGAAGTGTTTCAGGTAAATACAAGCCAAGTACAGAAAACAGCCCAAGAATTCTGAAAATAATGTCAAAACACTGCAACTTTGGGTCATCGAGAACTTGGTATGACTTACAGCTCAATTTAGACCTTCAAGACGGCAGAATTATAAAATTGTCAAAACATAAAAGTTGTAGAGCTTTCTGTCAGCTTTCCAACGGTGTAATAATCTCCTCTATATGAGTTCAAGATAGAAAGTTATAGCCACAATACCAAAGTAGTGTCTGATGCAAAGTTCGGCGGGAATTCACGAAAATCTGGGAGGTCGATGCATCGACCCTATTAGGTGGATTAATCGACCCTAAATTTTTGAGTTGGAACACCTCTGCGGCTGGGAAACTTTAGCTCTATTTAAAGCGGATCAAACACTTCGGGAAAAAGGGAAATTAGAGATAGAAAATTAGAGATGGGGAATTAGAGATAGAAAATTAGAGATAGGGAATTAGAGATAGATAATTAGAGAATTAGTTTTGGCTTTTCTTTTTTTAGAGTTTTTGGAGAGAATTTTTTAGAAGATTATTATTCATTATTATTATTTTTGGTTTTAGACTCCTCTTTGTATCTTTTCAAGAGTTCTTTCTCCTTCTTCTAGGGTTCCATCTGGGTAGATTGTACCTAGAATTTGCATTGTTTTTCCTTTACGTTCATGAAAGCATAGATTATATTTAGGAAAAGGCATTGTAAACAAAGATCTTTAGAAAAAATAAAAAGAGGAATGACTTTGAATGAATAAGGAGATCATACACCAAAGATGAGCGGCTAAATCAGTTGATCGGAAAAGATGCGATCCCCAGATAAGTACCCTTATTTATGATTAATACCATAGTCGATTTATTGTCATCATAGAATCGTTTTGCTAAAAGTTTGTGTTATTGGAAATATATTGAATGCTTGTTATGATCGTTGATTGCGTGTATCAACGGCTATAATCGCTAGATCTAGACCTGCAGACTGATCTAGGCTGCAGAGTGATTATATTTTTACTGTTGTGATCTAAACATCATGAGATACGCTATGCTTCTTACATAACTCATACCGCAATGATAGGCTGAATCATTGTTTTTAGATAGGGTGTGCTGGATTGATGATCATATTTTATTACGAATCATCTCTATAGACGAATGATGATATGAATGATGCTTTAATGAAACTATAGGTTTTAATGATAGAAAAGGGGTACAAATCTGGGGTAGCATATTCCTTGATCTCATTTAATTATTATTTTAGATTCATTGGTAATTAGTTGTTTAGATTAATTTATTTTTCTTTCATTTAGGAAAAGTGTGATAAATTTGTCGGTAAATTGAATCTACCCTTTGGTACTTCCTTGGGGACGTTTTTAAATCTCTGAAAGAATTAATTAAAATTCACGTTTTCCTGTGGGTTCGACACCTTTGTTCTTGCCATACTGCAATAGATCTTGTGCACTTGCAAGGGTTATATTAAAAATCGATCAAGTGTCACTGTAGATCCAGCAAAGATCGAAGCAATAGTGAATTGGGAGCAACCAAAGACAGTGACCAACATTCGCAGTTTCCTTGGATTAGCAGGTTACTATCGGCGTTTCGTTGAGGGTTTTTTGAAAATATCAAGACCACTCACGAGACTTACACGGAAAGATGCAAGGTTTGAATGGAGTGAGACATGCGAAAAGAGTTTTCAAGAACTCAAGAAGAGACTCACTTCAGCTCCAGTACTAGCAATACCTTCAGGCAGTGGAGGGTTTGCAGTGTATAGCGATGCTTCGTATACTCGTTTGGGTTGTGTGCTTATTCAGCACAAACAGGCGATAGCGCATGGGTCGAGACAGTTGAAAGAGCATGAGAAGAATTATCTGACACATGACCTGGAATTAGCAGCGGTCATTTTCGCGCTTAAGATTTGAAGATATTATTTGTACGGTGAGACGTTTGAGATCTTCACCGATCATAAGAGCCTCAGGTATTTATTTACACAGAAGAAACTAAACATGAGGTAGTGCAGATGGATGGAGTTTCTCAAGGACTATGACTATTCCATACAGTACTATCCAGGCAAGGCTAATGTGGTAGCTGACGCCTTGAGTCGGAAGAGTTCAGCTCAATTGGCTAGTTTAATTCTTGGCATGCACAGATGGAAGCTGTTTGAAGATCTGGCCCTATACGATGTAAACATTGAGTCTCAAGCTACAGGAGCCTTCTTGGCTAATCTATCAGTGAGACCGATAATATTCGAGCATATCCATCAGCTACAGATGAAAGACCCGATGCTAACAAAGATTCGGCAAGATATAACTGAAGGCATTACATCTGAGTTTTCAATCAAGGAGGATGGTTCCTTATTGTTCAAGGGTCGCCTCTATATTTCGAATAACGCCGACCTACGACGAACAATTCTGGATGAATCACACAAATCAAGCTATGCTATCTACTCGAGAAGCACAAAGATGTATCAAGATTTGAAAAAGAATTACTGGTGGAGAGGCTTGAAACAAGATGTGGCAGAATACGTGTCGCGATGTTTGATGTGCCAACAAGTGAAGATCGACCATAGACATCCCGCAGGCTTATTGCAGCCTCTACCAATACCGGAATGGAAATGGGAATCGATTTCTATGGATTTCATTGTTGGACTACCGCGTACTGTAAAGAAGTACAATGCCATTTGGGTAGTGGTCGATCGATTGACTAAGTCAGCGCACTTCTTGCCTTACAACACGATGTACACGGCGGGAAGACTGGCAGAGCTCTATATGAAAGAGATTGTCCGTTTACATGGGATTTCGAGTAGCATTGTTTCAGACCGTGACCCATTGTATACATCAAAGTTTTGGAAGAAATTTTAAGAAGGAATGGGAACGCGACTGGATTTTAGTACGACATTCCATCCGCAAACTAACAGACAAACTAAAAGGGTCAATCAGATCATTGAGAACATGCTTAGGGCATGTATGTTGGAATTGCACAGATCGTGGGATCAACACCTACCTTTGATCGAGTTCGCATATAACAACAGTTTTCAGACGAGCATTGGGATGACACCATATGAAGCACTTTACGGACGGCGATGTAGATCGCCCATCAATTGGGAAGAAACGGGTGAGAAGTTTGTTTTGGGACTCGAAATACTTGAAGATAATGCCACCTATGCTCGGATGATAAGGGCAAAACTCAAAGCAGCTCAGAGCAGACAGAAAAGCTACACCGATATCAAGCGAAAGAGTGTAGACTTCAAAGTGGGTGAACACGTGTTTGTGAAAGTGTCACCTATGAAGGGGGTAATGAGGTTTGGAAAGAGAGGGAAGCTAAGTCCCCGCTACCTAGGACCTTTTGAAATTTTAGGTCGAGTAGGGGAAGTTGCATACCGCATGGGATTGCCACCGTTATTCGATCCAGTATACAATATCTTCTACGTATCTATGCTCAGGAAGTATCTTAATGACCCTGATCACGTGTTGAGCGGTCAATCATTTAAGATGCATGAAGACATGACGATGATCGAAGAGCTAGTGGAGATTTTGGATCGAAAAGAATAAGTGTTGCGAACAAAAGTGATTCCATTAGTACTTGTCCGATGGAAGCATCATCCGACCGAGGAAGCTACATGGGAACGAGAGGCTGATGTGAAAGAACAATACCCGGCCTTGTTTCCAACAACTTGAGAGTCAATTGTACCCCCGCAAGCATGTTTGCGGATTTAAACTATGTGTTGTAACTCAATATCGATTTTATAATCAATTTACTTAAGAGAACAGTTTTATCCACATAGAGCCGCCAATACAGTGTTAGACGCGAAATTGGAATTCATCATAGCCACGACATAGCCGTGATGATGTGTGTTGTAGAACCAATGACCATTTAATATCATAGTTTACCAAGGGAAACTAAGGAGATATGAAATTTTGAAATTCTGGACAATTTGATCAAAACCGATTAATCGATTAATCGATTTGAGAATTCGATTAATCGATTTTGGTCGATTAGTTGACTGGCATGTGCCAGTGACTAGAAATTGGAACAAGGTCCAGAAAAATGACAAAGTGGAATTTCGATTAATCGATGTTGGTTTCGATTAATCAATCTATGATTTCGATTAATCGAATTGGGAATTCGATTAATCATGTGACATAAAATTTTAGAAGAACTTGAAGGATTTTTATATGATTTTGATTAATCGAGGAAGAATTCGATTAATCGAGGAAGAATTCGATTAATCGATTTGGAGTTTCGATTAATCGAACTGAAAGTTCGTTTAATCGATTTTGAATTTCGATTAATCGAACTGAAAGTTCGACTAATCGAGTTACTTAATGAATTTGGAAATTTTTTGAAAGACTGCACGATTTCGATTAATCGAAGTGAGTCTCGATTAATCGATTTTAAAATTTTGATTAATCAAAATGGATTTCAATTAATCGACTGGCTCACACCAGTGAGCCCCAAAACTCAATTTCTAACGGATACTATTTCGATTAATCGAAATAGTTCCGATTAACGATTAATCGATTTCGCGAGGCTTAACCTAATTTTGAAACTCGATTAATCGAATTTGAATTTCGATTAATCGAAGCGAGTCTATATATATGTAAATTGGGGTTTTTGGTGCCCATTCGAAAATTTGAAGCTTGGGCGCCATTTCTCCTCCTTCTTCCTCTTCTCCAACCGACCGAAGTACCTAGGGTTTTGGATATTCTTCGTCGATTTCCGACCAAGATCGCCTATTTTCGCATCGAAATCTAAGGTAAACCCTAGATTTCTACTTCCTTTTCAAATTTAACCCAGTAAACCCTAGATTTTTTTTTTTGGCATTTTGAGTCGAAATGTCGCCTCGAACTCGCATGACCACTAAGAAAGCGGCTACGAAGCTGCCGGTCCGGCCTAAGAATGCCGCAGCGCCACCACCTACCCCATCACCGGTGGGGACTCCATCATCGTCGGCATCGGAGATCACCTCCTATTCGACAAGTGCAGCTTCGCGCGCGTCTTCGCGCGAGTCCACACCCATGCCGCAACCACCCACCAATGTACTTCAACCCAATGAGTGGTGGGAGGCTAAAACATTTGAGACTGAATACATCATCGACCAAACCCTATTCACCAACCCCGAGGTACCGAGCAAGACCCAATGGGCTCGTAATTGCCTTCAAAATGCCGGCCTCGACAACCTTTTGAAACCAATCCGTGGGTCATACTACCCTCACTTGGTCCATTTGTTTTACCAAGGGCTAGTGGACAGCCCTACCGACGACGTAATCAAGACTACCGTTGAGGGTCGGGACTACACAATCACCCGTCGTCATATCCACGAGGTCCTTGAGTGTTTCCTTGACTTTACACCTGAGACCACCCTCTTTCCACCCTTTGAGGAAGAGGTGAAATTCGAGGAGATCGTCGCCCGTATGACCAACGGGAAGACGGGATTGGGATCCTCCATTAGGAGGGTCGACCTTCCCCACTACATGTGGATGCTTGATTCAATAATCAAGTGCAACCTTTACCCAATGCGCCACGACACTAAGCGTGTAGAGAAAGTGCAACAGGCATTTTACGCGGCCTTCTGTGGCCGTTGGTTTGACGCGATCATGCTCATCCTAGAGGGGATTAGGTACATTAAGGGCAATCTAAGGCCCAAGGAGAAGATGCCATATGCTCGGCTCATCTCGAGCATGTTGGAGTGTTACTCCAACCACGCCGACTATGCCATATCGCCTCACGAGGTGAGGGCTATGGATTGCGTGAAGCAATTCTCCATTACTTCATGGCGCCGTAGCTACAACCTTCTCAAGAAGACCCTACCAGCAGTAGTCGCACCACCGCCACCCCCACCACCGCAACAGGATCCACCCGTTGGGAGAGCACTACCAGTGGGGGACGCCCCACCAGTCATTCCACCACCTGAGGGAGCCCTAGCTCACCCCTCAGTGTCAGCTGGGCAGCAGCCCATTGTGCCACCTTCCACCACATCAGCTACACCACCATCACGATCCACCGCAGCGACGCCTACTTCATCTTATCGCCGCCGCGCACCTCACTCCGGCCCTACCATTGAGGACTTGTTGGCCCGCATGGAGGCCAACAACGAGCGGATGAATCGGAGGATGGACTTTCTGATGTTCCATACACTCTGCTATATCTACCCATTACACTACCAACGGCACCTCGCGCAGGAGGAGGAGTGAACAGCAGGCCGGATCGCCTTCCATAGGGTCCAGTCTTCCATCCGAGCACATCGGCTGCCGGCGCATCAGGCTCGGCACCACAGCAGTCGGAGTAGCCTACAGAGACACCCCAGCCAGTAGCACCAGAGCAACCAGTTCCTCCACCGGAGCCTGCCCCTACATTAGATCATCCAGGGGAGGGGACGGCGTGAGACCGAGATGAGGATGTTCTTTTTGTATGCCTGATTTTGGCACTTTTGATGTAATGGAAACGATGTAGTTAAAAGTTGTAAATTTTGTAAATTAATGAAAGGGAAAATTTCAAAAAAACCCCTGAACTTTCACCTCAATGCCCATAAGGCACCTGAACTTTGCATAATATCACCTAAACCCCCAATGAATATAAATGTACCAAAATCAGACCCCTGCCGTCACCTCTCGTTATCTTATGGACGGAAATTGATGACGTGGAGCTCTTAACCCTTTGATGCGCTGAAGTGGATGGTGACGTGGCGAATTGGAGGGAAAAAAGGCCACGTGAGGCGCACGTGACCTCCTTAAATACCAAAAAACTCAGTAAACTCTCCCTTTCTTTCTTCTTCGTCTTCCTCCTTCTTCTTCCTCCTCTTTCTCTGAGGAGTTTTCTTATTCGTCTTTCTCGTCTTCCGATTTGGATATTCTTCTTCATTTTCTAGTCAGATTCTACCTTCTATTACGCATAGATTAAAATACCCTATTTTGAAAGGGTTAAAATGGTTTGGAGTAAGAGAAAAGGTGCAAGACCTCTACTGAAGTTCGATTTTGGATTTATTTTGTCTCAGATTTGTGTCAATATTTGTGTGGATTTATTGATTTGTCTATATTTTTTGTATTTATGTATTTATGTAAACGTTGATGATGTAAATGCGTAAAAACTAGGGTTATGTAAATGCGAAAAAATAGTGTTTATGTAAATGCGTAAAAAAGGGTTATATAAATGCGTAAAAAGGGTTTATGTAAATCTGAAAAGGGTTTATATAAATGCGTATGTAAATGCGTAAAAATGGGCTTATGTAAATCGATTATGAAAATGATGTTTCTCTTGTATCTCTGATTTTATTTTTCAATTTTGGGCTTCGACTTCAGTTATGTTGCTACCTATATATGTCCACATGGTATCAAACTAGTGGAGATATAGGGTTTATAACAGAAGGTATATACAAGAAGCTTCAGATTTGACAAAATTATTTTAACATATATCTCCAGATATAGGTTAAAACTAGTATATCTCTCTCGATTTAACCTAGATCAATCCGGATATAGCCCAAAATACCTATATTTCCCAGATTTAACAAACTGTTTTAACCTATATCTCCACATGGTATCAAACTAGTATCACAAAATACCTATATTTCAGTAAATATATTCTTATATTATGTTGTTTATCTATGAGTTGTGACTCTTATGCGAGCATTGCTTTATTTGTTTAATGTGCGATAAAGGCTCGTAATTTTACTTAAGTTATTTCATGGAGGCGCTTTTGAGGTACACCGACATCAAAGGATATAGAAGAGGTCGCTTGAGCTTCTTTGATCATTGCCATGATGAGATGTCCCTATTGGAGCTATTTCGTATGGTCAAGAGTTGGGATACCTTAGCTCGTGAGAGTTCTATAGTACTATTCAAGGCAAATTTGTTGTCATCGGGTTTATATGCGCATCTTGGAGTTAGGAAATTCAGCTTGGTTCGATGGAGTAGTTGATGTATTTATGGTTCCTCTTACCATTGAATGTGGATACCCAAGAAAGCCAAGTCCGGATGAACAAGTTGTAAGGACAACAACTACAACACGGAAAGGTGAGTTCACAAGCCAAAGGGAAGAGTGGTAGTGTTGATAAGGGCAAGGCCCCTATTTTTGCAAGTAAAGGGAAGAGCGGTAGTGTTGATATAGGTCAAAGCATTTCAGATAACGAGAGTAATGATGATTATGACCCGCAGTCCAGATCCTCGTCTTCTGACGGAGATGAGATATGGGATAGTGATTACTTGATCTCTGATGATGATGCGTTGTTCGATGAGTTCGTGGATGTAGACGCAGAGTTTGCCGGGTTAGAAAGTATAAAGGTAGGAAATGAGGGTCCATCTGGAGTTGAAGGTGAGAAGACGGATATGGGAGAGTTATCCGATCCTCCTTCTTCAGTGGACGAGTTGAGAAGTTTAGACAGCGATTCGGGGTAGGGAAACAGATAAGAGAACATCTTTGGTATTTAATGAGAAGACGGATATAGAAAACCCAACTTTTCGTGTTGGGATGGAGTTTAAGACGCATGCGATTTTTAGGGAAGCTGTGAAGGAGTATGCCATAAGGTGTGGTAGAGAGATAAGCTTTGTAAAAAATGATAGGGATAAAATAAGGGCAATATGTAAGAAAGGCTGCCCTTGGTTGATCTATTGCTCATATGTACCAAATGATGCAGTTTATAGAGTGAAAACCCTAAATGACCAACACAACTGTAGTAGAACTTTTGAAGTGCCTTGGGTGACTACTAATGGATAGTGAAGAGGTATGGGGAAAGGATTAGATTGAATCCTCGTGGCAGCAAAGTCACTAGTGAGCACAATAGAGACCGAGAGAAATGTGAAGGTTGATATTCAAAAAGTCTACAGGGCAAGGAAGGTGATAATGCAAATGGCGGATGGATCTTCAAGCACTCAGTTTAAGTTGTTATGGGGGTACGCTGAGGAGATAAGAAATACAAATCCGGGACAATCAGAAGGTGCTTGTGAAGCTGGAGTGGTGTGCAAGGAGTGGTAAAGTTCAAAAGATTTTATGTGTTGGGGTTCACCAAGAAAGGGTTTATAGATGGTTGTCGACCTATGATAGGTCTCGATGGATGTCACTTGAAGGGGCCCCATGGTGGCGTCTCGTTATCACAGAAGCGATTGATGCAAACAATTGCATCTATCCTTTTTGCATATCTGTTGTGGAAAAGGAGAGAAGAAGAAGACATGGACGTGGTTTTTAGAGTTGTTGAGAGCAGATCTTGTGGTTGAGAATTTTGCTCACTATACCTTCATGAGCGACAAATGTAGGGGCTCATTGATGCAAATACAAACTTATTTCCTTGTTCTCATCGATTCTGTAAATTAATAATTTCAAGAAAGACTTCAAGGGCTTCACTTGAAAGATATCCTATGGAGGGCAGCTAGAGCGACAACAAAATTTAAAAGGGTAATGGCTAAGATGAATGAGAAGGATGTTAGAGCTTATGAATGGTTGGTGGCAAGACCACCTTTGAATTGAGTAGATCACACTTGATACTTGGGTGAAGTGTGATATACTTTGAATAACCTTTGTGAGAGCTTTAATTGCACAATATTATCGGCTAGGGATCAGCCCATCTTGACAATGCTAGAGAGAATAAGGGTCATCCTTATGGAAACCGTATGAAGAGAAGGGATGCAATGATGAAGGTCCGTGGACCTATTTGTCCAAAAATAGTGAAAAAGATTGAGAAGATGAAGGAGGCAAATGTGATGGATGCGTAAGATGGTGTGGTGGCAACGGCTTTGAGGTAGTTGGTGCTCATGGGGTGCAGTTGCGTTGGACTTGATGAAGAGGATTTGTAGTTGTCGAAGGTGGGAGCTCTCGGGTCTGCCTTGTGTCCCGATAGCCGATGAAATACATCAACAAGGATCCACTAGAGTACTGCCATGATTGGTACAGGTGATTCACGTACCTAAAGTGCTATAGTAATTTTTGAAACCGATAAGTGGTAGAGAGCAATGGCCAAATACCAATGATGCGATTATGATGCCTCAGATGTGAAGAAAGAGGCGGGAGGCCTAAGAAGCGAAGGAGAGAACGATGAGCCGGTGATCCATCAAAGCTGTCCAAGAAAGGTGTGAAAATGAGGTGCACCAAATGTCTAGAGGTGGGGCATAATAAGCGGGGATGCAAACAAGCAAAGGTAAAAAAATTAAGTCTATTTTAGTTTTTCATCATGAAAATGATGTGTTTGTTTACATGTACTATTGTAGAGAGGAGGGAAACTAGGGGTGAACCAACGATGGACAAAGAAGGGCAAGATACCTGTAAGTTATATATTTTTTAGGAAAAATATTACTATAAATTACACCTCATTCTCTTGACAATTTGTATATTACTATAAATGCAGGTGCGAGAGGAATCAACAAGCCACGTGTCCCATCCCTCAGTGCTTCTTCAAGTTGTGGACCCCATACTTGATTAGAGGACCTACCTGATGCTCCTTCAATTAGTGGACCCCACCTCCATCTCCTTCTCGAATAGGACTCAGCCTAGTCTCGACTTCTACCACCAATTCAAGTAGTGGAGCACACGACAAAAGCTCAGATTCTACAAATCGTAATGCAAAAGCGTAGATGAAGAAGTGGTTGGTTTTCAAAGAAAAATTGTTTGTAGTTTTTTTGTTGAATGTACATGGGTTTTTTGTTGAAGAAGCAATGTAAGCAGTACATGAGTTTTTTGTACCTTCTGTTTTAAGTACATGGGATTGAGATACAGAGTACATGGCTGGTTTTATGTACATGAGTTTTTAATTCCTATAACAGGTTTGTAATATCTATGACAGAGTATATGGCTGAAACCTCATTTTGATGAATATACAGGTTGTTATTATGTAATTGGATTCTTAATGTCTATAACAGGTTGCTTTTAATTATAATAGTTGCTGAATGTGGGTTTTCTGATGTGGATTCTTAATGTATAAAGGCATAATTCTTAATGTCTATAACAGGATTTTAAATGTGGGTTTTCTGATGTGGCTTGTACAGCATAATTCTTTTTTGATGTGGCTTGTACAGCATAATTCTTAATACGGGTTTTCTGATGTGGCTTGTACAGCATGTAGAGGTTTTCTTAATGTCTATAACAACATAATTCTTAATGAGTGAATTACTGCCTCATTTTGATGAATATACAGGTTGTTATTATGTACCTGGATTCTTAATGTCTATAACAGGTTGCTTTTAATTATAATAGTTGCTGAATGTGGGTTTTCTGATGTGGATTCTTAATGTATAAAGGCATAATTCTTAATGTCTATAACAGGATTTTAAATGTGGGTTTTTTGATGTGGCTTATACAGCATAATTCTTTTTTGATGTGGCTTGTACAGCATAATTCTTAATACGGGTTTTCTGATGTGGCTTGTGTTAAGTAGTGAAAAATACCATTTTTCACCCCTAAACATGAGCATTGAAAGACCCTTGAGAGGACTAAATAAGTGCTTTAGTGTGCATGTTACAGCTAACCAAAAAGACAGGTCCAAATCCGAAAAGCAGCCTAAAATGATCAAAAAGCTGACAATTCATGTCAAGCTAAAAAATGGAGTGAAGAAATAGCCTCAAAGAAGGGTTAAAAGGATGTAAAAGAAGAAGCAAAGACCTGAAGAAGAAAAAGGATCCATTCGCAAAGAAGAATGGAAGCTAAAGCTCAATTCGCAAAGCATCTCTTCAATTCGCAAAGAACCAGAAACTTTGCGAAGAAGGAATAAACCTCAAACAAGGTTTGCGAAAGGTAGCAGAACTGTTCGAATAGAAGAATGACCTTTGCGAAAAGAAGAAAAAGTTCAATTCGAACAGAACTGAAACTTTGCGAAAAGACTTTCTGAAGCCAAAGTCCTTTGCGAAAAGACTTTCTGAAGCCAAAGTCCTTTGCGAAAAGACTTTCTGAAGCCAAAGTCCTTTGCGAAAAGACTTTCTGAAGCCAAAGTCCTTTGCGAAAAGAACTTCTGGAGCCAAAATGCTTTGCGAAAAGGCCCTTAAACTCTGCGAAACGGCATTTTGGGGAATTACTTTCGTTCAAAGGGTATTTAGGAATCTCTGCAGCGCCCAATGCAATTAAAAGACAAGGAACATTCGGAAGATTTAAGGCACGATCCGAGGCATATTCTACCCCATGTGGGCGCTCAAAGTTTGAATTACTTGGCGGAACTTCTATAACAACATAATTCTTAATGAGTGAATTCGCCTCATTGTTACCAATGGTATCAACCTTATCAAGTCGATTCAATGCTTGATTTACATCGCTTATTGTTGCTACAAATTATGCCTTTATACATTCAAATGACAGTACATGAAGCCTTTAGTTATAGTATTATGTTGCGATTTTCTAGTGTCGATTTATTGTATAAAAAGCAAAAGCCTGGTTTTACATGCATTGGGGCGTGTGCAGAGGTTCTTGAATTGCCCTCGCAGATGGTGGGAGCTTGAGGATATGATTTCATGATTTGGATTAGTATGAGTTTGTGCATCGCCAAAGTTGCTCATGAGGTTCCGATGAATATAGCTCACGAGGATGAAACGATGCTAAAAGGATTCGCTTGGTTCACTTTTGCGCTTTTTCTCGCCCGCGAGGTTCAAATGCAAGTCTTTTTAATGCGTGAGATCTCGCGGATGGTTTTCTGCAGAATTTTCCCTCGCTAGGTTCTCGCGAGGTAGATTTCATCTTCGCGGGGTCACTGTCTACATGAGAACCGCGCGAGGTTCCAGCTGAACCACGCGACAGAGTGAATTTCCAACTGCGCGACTACGTCGCGAGGTTAGAACATAGCTGCGTGAGGTCCCAGAAATGCGTGCTACGTGCTCATGAGGTTCCAATCGAACCACGCGACATAGTGAATTTCTAGTCATGCAACTACTTGAGGTTAGAAACAGCAGTCACGAGCTCCCAAGGTGCAACTCTTCCGCAGTGGAAAGGGGTAAGGCAGGCCCTGTTGGTGAATCCAAGGCTGAGTCATATAGACTAGCTAGATTTATAGCAGGTTTTGGTGCTACTGGGGGTTCTAACGCAGCTTCCCTTTCATGTATTGGGGAGCCAATCACTGCTCTCTCTTGAGGTTGAGTAGAAGTACCCACTCCCTCTCCCACAACTGCTTCTTCAGAGACTACAATTTCTGTCAAAAACCTAGTGGTAGGTTCTTCTTGGCACTCCGGATTAATGTCCATGAATTTCTATTCAGGCACAGCTGATTTGTTGGATGTGGTTGTTGGGGCTCTGTCGTCAATCGATGTCGATTGTATATAGAAAATTATTTTATTACAGGAACAAATCTGGGCTTAGAAATTTACATGTTTCAGCTCAACAATCTGGGCTTAGAAATTTACATGTTCCAGCTCAATCTGTCATTAATCTGATGTAAGATTATTGCCATCAATCTGATGTAAGATTATATATAGAAAATTATTTTATCATAGGAACAAATCTGGGCTTATTATGTACCTTCTGTTTTAGTCTTAGGAATAAATTTGATCTCTTAAAAATTATTAGGAATAAATCTGGTCATGTCTATTAAAAAGGGGTTGTTTCAACCTCGAATAAATTTGGGCTTCATTCATCACTTTTACAATGTAAGCTCGGATTTGACAAACTGCTGTTTTAACATATATCTCCCGGATATAGGTTAAAACTAGTATATCTCTCGATTTAACCTATATCTGATATAGCCCAAAATACCTATATTTCCCAAATTTAACAAATTGTTTTAACCTATATCTCCACATGGTATCAAACTAGTATCAAATGTAAAAAGGGTTTATCTTGTATCAATTTTGGGCAACAAGCTCAAATTTGATGAAAATCTTAAATCGATAGCGGAAAAAAACTGGGCTTTTATGTATCTTCTATTTTAGCGTTAAGAAAAATCTGGACTTTTATGTATCTCTAAAAAATTATTTTAGAACGAGAATAAATCTGGCTTTTATGTACCTTCCGCTTTAGCGTTAAGAACAAATCGTACAGGAAAAAATTATTAGGAACAAAAATGGGCTTCTGTTGTATGTACCTTCAGTTTTAGCTTAGGAACAAATTTGGTCATGCCTATTATTTTATCTCTAAAAAAATCTGGGCTCCATTCACCAAATTAAAAAATTATGGCTTAAAGAGTCTTCTTCATTAATCAAAATTATGGAGTATCTCTAATTCTCTGTACGATCGATATAGGCATGACCAAAGAGTCTTCTTCATTAAACAAATTTGGGCTTATTATGACATTTTTTTACAGGGAACGAACTGATTATTTTATCATAACCAGTTTTAATGTCCAAAGAGTCTTCTTCTTCATCTTGTTAATAAACTCTGATTAATCTAAAATTCATCACGCGAAGATGATACAGATAAACATTCAAAATAAATAATTTCATTTCATATTATCAAATTTTACAGAGGATGCATTCAAATGTAGCTTACATTCATCACTTTTGCCAAAAAAATAAGCACCCTAATCCCTATGCCATAAACTATAGCAAACCCCTAAAACCTAAACCCTAACCCCTAAAACCCTTATTATCGAATCCAGAGATAAACAAGAAAAAACCAAGATGCAACCAACGCCACCCACAACACCTTCTCTCTGCGGTTCATTTTCACAATCTCAGCCTCCAATCTATTACATTTTCGAAGGAGCCACATGATCTGCGTCGATCTTTCCAGATGGGTGGATCGACCAGACAAAATCTCGGCACGATCGATTGGGACAACTCGAAACCTCCTCCCGGATTGGGGCGTCCACGATGTTTGAATGTCCCTTCGATTACCACATATATGGCATGGTTTCTCTTCTATCATCGCCAAAATCTCTGGAGGGGATTGGACGGAAGACGCCGACTTTCGAGATGAAGTAGCAGCCATGAAGAAAGAAGAGAAAGAGGAGGAAGAAGAAGGAGGAAGACGAAGAAGAAAGAAAGGGAGAGTTTACTGAGTTTTTTGGTATTTAAGGAGGTCACGTGCGCCTCACGTGGCCTTTTTTCCCTCCAATTCGCCACGTCACCATCCACTTCAGCGCATCAAAGGGTTAAGAGCTCCACGTCATCAATTTTCGTCCATAAGATAACGAGAGGTGACGGCAGGGGTCTGATTTTGGTACATTTATATTCATTGGGGGTTTAGGTGATATTATGCAAAGTTCAGGTGCCTTATGGGCATTGAGGTGAAATTTCAGGGTTTTTTTTGAAATTTTCCCTTTAAAAATTTTAATTTAAAAAAAAAAAAAAATTTTTTTTAGGTCGATGCATCGACCCAAACTGTCGATGCATCGAGGTATCCTCGATTGATCGAATTTACTTGATTAATCGATTTTAAAAAAAAAAAAAAAAAAAAAATTGTTATTGGTGAAATCATGTCAATGCATGGATTCAATCTAAAATCATGTGCTATTTGTGGAAATTCGATGCACATTTCACCTATGTGTCCCTTGAATAACTCAAATTATTACCCTGAACAAGTCCAACAAAATCCGGTTTGGAACACTCATGACTGGCAGAGTCAATCTAATGACATGTGGGGTTTTAATCAACCTCTAATGTGTGATATGATGCCATACAATGATCAAAATTCTTATCCCAACCAATTTCCTTATGAGTTTTCACAGCAAACTCAATACTTTCAAGACACAAACTCATATGAACCAGTCCAAAATTCTTCTTACTCCTTAGAATATTTAAAAGGTTTGGTGCACACCAATACTCAAAGAATTTCTAGGATACAATCTCAAGTTAGTCAGATGATCGAGTACTTACAAAGGAAAGTTGAAATAGAGGAGTCCCTCATTGATACCGATCAGAATAAAGAACATCTTCAAGATGACTCATCTGATTTTATTCAAAAATATGAGGATGACCAATTGGTCACTACGCTTGAGAATGGCATAACGAGCGTTGAGGTAGTGCAAGTGCGAGGAGAAGAGGAAATGGAATGGAACGATACTTATGTCGAGGAGGAATTGAGAATCAAATTGAGATGAAAGAGAAAGAAAATGTCACCCTTACAACACCTGATAAGGGAAACATAACTTTTTTCGCTGAGTGTGAATTCGGTTTAGGGAAGAAAGAAGAATTTCAAATCTGTTGCCCATTCGTTGAATACATAGATAATCAACAGAATACCGAAACAAGATTCATGGGTTTGAATCTAGAGTGCGATTTTGGGAATGTCAAGTACAGGGTAGAAATGGATCATAATGGTGGCACTTGGGCACACCATGAGGGTGTAACTAAGTCCTTGAAAAGAGAACTACCGAGACGATTAAATAAATCGTTGATCCTGCTTAGAAAATTTTTCATGAAGATTTGGGATCCTGGTGGACTCAGAATGAATCTACACCTTGTAGATTAATTTTGCATTTTTTTTCTTAAAAAAAAAAAAAAAAAAAAAATCGAATTTTTTTTGGAGGTCGATGAATCGACCCCTCTGTCGATTAATCGACCCCCAAAGGGTCGATGCATCGACCTTTAGGGGTTCGATTAATCGACCCTATGTTTAAAAAAAAAAAAAAAAAAAAAATTGAATCGATGCATCGACCCCTTATGGTCGATGCATCGACCCCTTTTGCTCGATTAATCGACTCTTTTGGTCGATTAATCGACTCTTTTGGTCGATTAATCGAGGGTCTTTAATGCAGTGTCCTTTTTCAAGGAGACTGCATTTATGGCGGTTTTGACTTTTTCTTTAGTCGATTAATCGACTCCTTGAGTCGATGCATCGACTGTCCATTTTGAAATTTGTGCCGTCTTAAAAATCTGTCAGTTTTATTTTTATTTGGTGTCGATTAATCGACTCTTTAAGGATCGTTTAATCGACTTTTATTTTGGGACGTGCGTTTTTGGTTTTTATCTGCCTCGTTTAATGTCGATTAATCGAGAAAGTACGTCGATTAATCGACTTTTCCACTTCCGGACGTTGCGACTTTTCACTTAAAGACGTTGCGTGTTTCCATGCGTCGGGACTTCTGACGCGCCTCTTTTCATTAGAGTCGATTAATCGACACTTTTGGTCGATTAATCGATTATTTCGATTGTGTCCGTCCCGAGAGGCGCCTTTGCACCTATTTAAATGGAGGAGTCTCCCTTCGTTTCTCACTACGAGTTTGAGTGTTTGTTTTTCTGACTGCCTCCGACATTCCGACAGTGCAATCATGGTTTCGACCTCTGCCGCGCCGCAAAGACTGGTGCAACGCCCTGCTGGTCATCCACGTGATCAGCCAAGTGGTCGCTTCGCGACCCGCGACCTGTGTTCAGAATATGTTTTTGATCTCGCGGTTTTTCAAGCACTGCCGATCTGCGCCGTTTCCCTCGCCTATGCGATGGCGCTCAATGCCTATTTTCTCCTCACTCCACCCGTGATCAAAGTGTCCGAACGCGTGGTTCGGTTATTCTATCAGAATATGGTATGGGTTCCCGCCTCCATTGAGAATCAAGTCGCCGCCCACTTCACTGTTACAATTGATGGGTGGTCGCGCCCGATTTTTCCGCATACTATTGCGGAGGTCTTTAATGTTTCGTGCGAGCGCCCTCACGATCACATTTTGGGTGAGGAACTCGACGAGTCGCAGGAGGATATAATCAATGAGATGTGCCGCGGCATATTTTCTTCTGGGATCGCCACTAGGCGATCGGCGTTGCCGCGCACGCTTTTGTTTTGGGATAGTGTGGTCAGTAGCAATCGTCCTGCGGGCCACGTTCAAGCACTTTATGGGGCCCACCGCAATTCATGGATCAACGTGCCCAAGATTATTCATGATGGCATGTGGCGATGCCATGACGAACTCGCTAAACCTACCACTGGTGAAGCCCCGTTGGTCTACTTCCCCCATTATGTTATGAAGTTGCTAAACTTTCTTCGTTTCCCGTTCTACCGGGATGATGATATCGGGGACCTTGCTTTCTATCGGTATGGTGCAACCCAGTGGAACCATAGTATGCGTCTCTTGGGAAATGTCCCTGATGCCCATGCTGATGCACCGGCTCCCCCACGCCAGCGTCGCCGCATCCGTCAAGATGATCAACAAGCACCTGATCAAGGACCCGAGGAGGGTGTGTCGCTTGGCTCGCTCCAAGCCCAAATTACCTCTTTACAAGAGGAGCAGCAGTGACACCATGGTGCACTCCTGCGCCGTAACCATTATGATCGTTCCTTCCTTCATCAGATCGGGCAGCGCATGTGGCCTGACAGTTATGATGAGATGCGCGCCAGGGCCCGCCAAGCCGAGGAGGATGGAGATGATTAGTTTGATTAGTCTAGGATTAGGATTTTTCGTTTTGTGTTTTGTGTTATTTTTCTTTCTTTTTAGGCTGTTTATTTTAGGAGTCAAATCGGAAGTGTCCATGTAATCATCGTCTTTAGCAATGAAAAAGTGTGTTTTCTAATCTGTGTGGGATTGTCAATATTTTGCAAATTACCGGTTGCCTTTAGAGTAGTTGGAAAGCACTTTTCAAAAAGCCAATTTTCATAACAATTCCAACTCTCTGCCATGATGGTGTCGCTTAATCGAGGGTTATACTCGATTAATCGACCCACATTTTGCGAAAAAAAAAAAAAACAAAAAAAACAAAAAAAAAAATAAATAAATAAAATAAAATTGGGAGGTCGATGAATCGACCCCTCTGCCGATTAATCGATCCCCAAGGGGTCGATGCATCGACCTTTGGGATCGATTAATCGACCCTCTGCTAAAAAAAAAAAAAAAAAAAAAAAAAATTTTGGGAGTCGATGCATCGACCCCACTGTCGATTAATCGACCCCCAGGGGGTCGATGCATCGACCTTCAAGGGTCGATTAATTGACCCCACCTTTTTCTGTTCTTTTTTGTGTTTTTTTTCGCCGGCACTCCTATTGGCACTCTAATTTGTCTTTTTCACGTATATGGACTCCCTTGGACGTACTGCCACACTTTTCATTGTTTCTTTTCTGCAAGGACACCTCTTTCCACTCCTACTCCAACTCTATATGTTTTTCCCTTTATATTCACCTGTAGGCTCACTTTTCATTCACTCTGCACAATCTTTCTTATGGCCCGACGATTATATCTTACCAGAGCCCGATTATCAAAGATGGAGGAGACTGCTAAAAAGCGGGAGCGCCGCTCTCATCGGACGGTCCCTTTTGTGCCGAATAATGTTGATATCATCGACCTTGACCCGATGATCATTCCTTCATGGGGAGAACCATCTCGAAAAAAGGTAAATCGCTCCAAATCTCCTACACCATGTGTCAATACTGATATCGAGATAATTGATGTGATGCCGTCACCGTCTCCCCCATTTTCATCTCCTACTTTCGCCTCCCCACCTCCATCCATACAATCGGCGGTGTCTCATCAATTTCCCCTTGAGCTTTGGGAGAAATTGTTCCCTGTGCCTAAGAATATCAATTTAAGTGACCCGAGGTGGATGGGTCCGCCTGCCAATGTTTAACAGAGTTTGATTCATGTGTCGTGTAGGATTTATGTTTTAGGATTTATTAGTTTTCTTCTTTTCTTTTTGTTTTGTTTAGTTTAGTTTAGGTTGTTTTTAATTCCCTAAATAGTGTAACCATATTCCCTTCAATATATTTTTTGTCATGTTTCAATTTGACAAATATTCTCTGCACCTGATCTTTGTGTTGAGGTACTTTTTTCAAACAGGTTTGGGAGTGCGCTACTTCTTTTAGTCAATGAGGACATTGTCATCTTTAGGTTTGGGGGTATGGTTAACTATTTTACGTCATTTATTTGTTTTATTTAAAAAAAAAAAAAAAAATTATTATTTTTTTATTTTTGAAGTCATCATGCACATTATTTTACGATTGTTTTCAAACTTTAGTTGATGATGCATGTGAATTTAATTTTGAGAATAATAGTGTCATATTTTGATTACTTGTATCTAATATGATGAAGCTTAATGTGATATGTTGTGGATAATTTTGATATTCATGCTTAGAATTTTTACATTGATACCAAGCTAAGACTTAGAAATCGATGAACTGTTTTGAATGTTGAATCTTAGGTTCTTAGTGGAGACTAAACCCAGTGAGCTTTAGAGCTAATTTCCCGTCATTGATGAGTGAATATATAAACTCGGAGTTTTCTTTGAATACGATTTATTTTGCATAATCTCATACACTTCATTTAGACTTGTGACTTTGCATGAAATCAAATTTATATCATTATGTTAGAATGTACTGTATATCTACTCAAGACAAATAGGCAAGGTTACTATCTTTTAAGGATATGATTGAAGGCCATCTTTGGCTCGTTTGTGCTTAAAATGCCCCACCTCAAATAAATTTATCTTTCTAGTACCCCTTTGAGCTTATTGAAAATTTACCTTTATACATTCTTTGATAAGCCATGTTAACCTTTAACCCTTCACAATTTCTGAAAATTCAGCTTTACCCTTCTTATTTCTGAGAAATTAGGAACGAGGGATGAGAGTGAACGAAAAGAGAGTAAGTGGAGAGATACTGAGTTGTGGTGTTTACTGAGAGTGTATGACAAAAATAAAAAGAAAAAAAGGGGAGAGAAAAAGAAAAAGAAAATTGTGAAAATGAAAAAAATTTGAGGTGCTTCAAGAGAAGGAAATTCAAAAGAAAAAGAAAGTTGAGAAAAATAGAAAAAATGAGAAAAATAGTGAGAGATTAGAAAAGAAAAAGAAGAGAAATAAAAAAAAAAAAAAAAAAAAAAAAAAAAAAGTTGTTTCTTTTCCAATTTCTCAGAAACTTTGAATCCCAACTTCCAATTCTTTCTTACCCTTTCCTGAGCCCCATTACAACCCTAAAAAGACCTTCATGATCTGATCTTGCATTAGTAATTGTCTTGTGGATAGTAAATATGTGATACTTATGACACTTGATATGACATGCTTAGGATATACAAGTATCTTCTTATGAGATTTATTTTTGTTCATTGATTGCATTGTGTTTCATTTATTATGTGAGACCTTTTTATTTGCTTTGTATTGACCTCTCACATATGTGCGAAAATTTATCCACTATCAGTGTCTTTATATTTTGAGAGTATACCTAAAGTAAGGATTGAGTCAAAACAACAGATCCAACGGTTTTTCGTTTGAATTAGTTCTGAGATGAATGAATTTTGGTTTGGTTATGCACACACTTCACGTTGAGGCATGAATGGATGAGCTATCTAACAATTTGAGCATTAGACTAATTTGAATGGATATTAGTATGATTAGTATAACATTGTTATTTAAAATTGGGGATTCGCATGTTGAATTGATTATTGATTTTTGTTTTTTGAATGGTATATATGTTATCATAATCATGTTTTGAAAACTGAATTTTATCGATGATTTCAAAAATATATTGAAGTTTGTGGGTAACTTCACTGTAAACCCTCAGGAGACAAAACTCCTCCACTAGGGATCACCTAGCGGTTTAAAGGCTTGTTGCATATGCTAAATGCAATCGTGTTCCCTACGAAAGTGGCACTCTTTACTTTTCTTAGGTTGTTAGTTTATTTTTCAGTCTTGTTTATCTTCTCCTTTGCTCGAGGACTAGCAAAGTGTAGGTTTGGGGGTATGATGTGCAGTGAAATATGATGATATTTCACCCCTAAAGACCTACATTTAGCTATCCGATGAAAGCCATTTAACATGTTTTTAGATGATTTTAGTGATTTACAGGCCTGCAGATGTGTTGAGCATGAAATAACCCACAAGTTCAGAATATAACGTCAAATTCGTGCTACTTTGGATCATGCGGAACCTATCCCGACTTGGAGCTCAATTTGACCCTTCAAGACAGTAGATTTAGAAAATTGTCAAAACACGAAAGTTGTAGATCTCGTTGTCAGCTTTCCAACGCCACCAGAATCGCCTCAATCCGACTTCAGGATAGAAAGTTATGGCCGAAAGACCGAGGCAGTATCTGAATGCAAAGTGCAGCGGGAGTTCACGGAAATCTGGGAGGTCGATTGATCGACCCTTTTTGGTCGATCGATCGACCTGACCCAAAAGATTTGGATTTTGAAACAGAATCTGGTATGGTCGATCGATCGACCCTTTTTAGTCGATCGATCGACCAAAGAAGAATTTGAGTCCGGATAGAGTTTGGCCGCGAGAAAATCTTGGAACCAAGAGTGGCGTACGTTTTGGCAATTACGGAAAAAAAGGATATTCTTGGGGGATATATATTCATCCGGGGAGTCCTTGAGAGTAGAGTAACGTAGGGTAGAGTAAAGAGTAGAGAGTAACGTAGAGAATAGATTAGAGATTAGAATTAGAGTTTTAGTTCTTAGTGTTCTTAGTTTTTTAGCCATTATTTTTCATAGAAATAGGAAGTTTTATTAATTCTTTTTGAGAGCTTTGTTCTTTAATTTTTCAAGAACTCGTTCCTAAATTTTATTCAAAGTTTATTTCTGCATTAATTTTCTGAAGATCATGCGTGTGGATCAAGGTAATTTATTTTGAAGCTTGAGGTAATTTTAATTAATGTTATTTTCCCGTCTTTATTTATTTATATCATTTATTTATAATATGTGTGGCTAAATTTATAGAGATGGGGATCTAATGATTCCCATCCGAGGGATGTACTTTTAATAATATAAATTAGGAATTAGGGATTAAAAAATGAGATTTTAATTTTATGGTTTTGTGCTATCATGAATGGATGAAATCCCCGCCACTAACCGGGATCGCGTGTGTCGAGTCATGCCCGGGATCTCAGATCTGTGACGATAATTTTACCCTATCATTGTTATGGTCTTTGTGTTTTCGTTGTGTGGATTTAATTATGATTATGTTCTGGGATCGAGTGTGCCGAGCCATGCCCTGGATCTTGGTTCTGTAATGGTAATTTTATCTGAAATATCCCTAATCTGAATAAAGTGTGCCGAGCCATGCCCTTGATTTCAGATTTGTAAGTGGTATTCTTGTTAGAATTTTCACCCACTTTAGGGATGATTTTTATTTGAACCTGAGATCATGTGTGTCTAGCCGTACCCTTGATCCCAGATCTATATATGAAAATTATCTAAGTCCTGATTTGCAGGGATACAACGTGGAACCTATTAGGGTGTTGACCATTGATCTTTCATAAACGGTGTTTGTTACCAATGAAATATCTCATAATTTAATTCTTAGATTTATATTATATGAAGAACGGACCAAAGATGGGAGGATTTAGTATCTTTATCTTTATCATCATCTTTACTTTTATTTGTTAATCATCAATTGAATTTTAGTTTAGTCATTAATTCCCATCTCACCAACCACTTAAATCATAAAATTGGTAGAATACTGTTAGATCTTTATAGATTTCTAGAATTGCTTGTCTCTTTTAGATATTTCCAAATTCATCCTCGTGGGAATGATCTCGTACTCCGCACCCACTATATACAAACCGATTCGTGCACTTGCGAGTAAAACATACATTAAAAAAATCACATCATGTCCCAACACAATTCCTTGTTGAACCATAAAATGACTCTTTTTCCAGCTGAGAACAAGTTTGGAGTCGACACAACGTTGCAGCACTTGTGAAAGGTGATTCAAACAAGAACCAAATGTTTTTCCAAAAACAGAGAAATCGTCCATGAACACCTCGATGAATTTGTCAATCATATCCGAAAATATGGCCAACATACATCGTTGGAAAGTAGCAGGTGCATTACATAAGCCGAACGGCATCCTTCGATATGCAAAAGTATCGTAAGGACACGTGAATGTCGTTTTCTCTTGATCAGGTGGAAAAACGGGTACTTGATTGTATCCCGAATAACAATCAAGAAAATAATAAAACTCTTGTCCTGCTAACTTTTCAAAAATTTGGTCAATAAATGGCAAGGGAAAATGATCCTTTCTGGTAGCTGTGTTTAATTTTCTATAATTAATGCAGACACGCCACCCAGTAGTTTCGCGAGTAGGGACCAATTCTCCTTCAGTAGTTTCTTTCACAGTGATTCCGGACTTTTTCGGAACGATTTGGACTGGACTTACCTATTCACTATCAGAGATCGGATAGATGATTCCAACATCGAGTAATTTAATGATTTCCTTTAAAACGACTTCTTGCATGTTTGGATTAAGTCGCGTCTGCGGTTTCCTCGATGGTTTACTCTCATCTTTTAAATGTATTTTGTGCATACATACCGATGGGTCAATCTCTTTTAAATCAGCTAAGGTCCATCCAATAGCCTCCTTGTGATATTTAAGCACTTTCAACAAGTCATGCTCTTGTTCTTCCGATAACGTGGATGAAATTATCACCGAAAATGTTTCTCGTGGCCCCAGAAAAGCGTATTTGAGCGATTCAGACAACTGTTTCAATTCCACAGTTGGTGGCTCCTCAATTGATGGAGTCGGTTCAACTTTTACCCCAATGGGTAACGGTTCTATCTTAGTCACAACTTCACATAAGTTATCATCTGGACATGATAAACTCAACCTCGTATCTTCTGACTGCTTCCTTTCAGATCTTTTTTCTTCATAGATGGCCAATAAAGCGGTTTCAAATTCTTCTTTGGTGAGCATTGATGGTAATGCTTCATCCACCACTTCGTCCATCTGATCGATGTAAAAACATTCGACCTCATCCTCGTTAGGGAAATGGTTCATCGCATGGAATATGTTCAATCTAACCTTCATGTTTCCAAAAGAAACGTCCATGACTCCTGTGCGACAATTAATGCAAGCGTTAGCAGTGGTGAGAAACGGACGTCCAAGGATGATGGGGACTTGATTAATTGATTTAACAGGTGGTTCCATGTCTAAGACAACGAAGTCCACTGGAAAGACAAACTTGTCTATTCCAACCAAAACATTCTCGATAATACCCCTAAGTCTTCTTTCTGATCTATCTGCCAGTTGCAGTGTGACCGTCGTGGGTTTCAATTCACCAAATCCGAGTTTCTCGTACATTGAGTATGAGATTAGATTAACACTTGCTCCCAAATCCAATAACGCTTTTTCAATTGGTTGCCCACCAATGACACATGGAACAGTTGGGACTCCAGGGTTTCAGTTTCTGTGGGGTTTCCAATTGCAACATTGAACTGACTTGATTAGTCAGGAATACTTTCTTTGAAACATGAGTACGTGCCTTTCTCTTACGCGTGCACAAATCTTTGAAAAACTTGGCATACTCAGGAACTTGTTTGATTGTTTCAAGTAATGGAAGATTTATCTTTACTTGCTTGAATGTTTCAAAAATTTCTTCCTTTTTTTGCCGGTCCCTTTCCCATTCTAGATGGAGGAGTTAGGCATTGAGGGAATGGTGCCTTTGGGACATAAGGTGCAGATTCAAGTTTCAATTCTTTTTCACGTCCTTGTTAGACAATTGGAAGTGACACTTCCTCTATTTCTTTTTCTTTTCCCTTCTCTCTTTCTTGTCCTTTCTCTTTTCCTTTTCCTTTATATTTTCTTATCTCTGATTCTTTCTCTTTCTCTGTTTCTCTTTCTACATCAACTTTCACAGGCATTTTCACTTGATTATCAACTTCTCGCCCACTTCTAAGCACCGTAACAACTTTCAACTGTTGACTATTCGATGGTCCTTTATCACGTGGTGCTTGACCTCGAGGATTGTTGATGGGTTGGCTGGGAAGCCTACCTTCCTCTTGTTGACTCAATTGATTGGCCAATTAACTGACTTGGTCCATTATCATCTGCTGAAAAGATTGCATGCTTCGCATCACCTTTTCTTCCAGATCAGAATCTTTCGAAGTGCTGGTATGAGATTGATTAAGATTCTGATTGAAATTTTGATTTTTTCGGTATTCAGTATTTGAATGATAATACGGAGCATTCTGCTGGAAATTGGAATTATGTTGGAAATTAGGATTCTGTTGGAAATTAGAATTCTGCTGTGGGCGAAAATTTTGCTGAAAATTTGGTTGAAAAGTTTGTTGTCCACTCATTGTGTTGGCTCTGTACTGCTGGTTTACCTGACCAGTTTGGTTCGACCCTCCCCATCCTAAGTTGGGGTGATTTTTTCATTCCGGATTATAGGTATTGGAGTACATGTTTCTACCCTGTCGTTGATAAGATTGAGTCACATTGACCTGCTCTTGAGGAGTAGGTTCATCTGGGATGAATGACAAAGTAGTTGGGCACTCATTAGCAATGTGACCTGGGTGGTCACAAATTGAACACACAGTGGGGGTGATAGGAGCTTTAGCTTGCTTGGTAGCAGCTAACAACATATTCATTTGCTTGGACAGCATGTTAATCTTTGTTGATAGATCAGAGGTATTATTGTTGACATTAAATAATCCATTTCTGGTCAACACATGTGATTTTGTTACCACATCCCAATTAGTTCGCTCCATTGTCGTATTTTGGATTGAAGTTTGATATAACTTCTCAAACAATGCCCACAGCTCATCAGCCTCTTTCGTGGCACGATCCTCATAAGATGCATCAACCATGCGTCTCTCTTCTGAAATCAGTCCATTGTAAAAACTTTGGACTTGTTGCCACCTTGGAACTTGATGATTTGGACAACTCTTAATCAATTCCTTAAAGCGTTCCCAACATTCATGAAATAGTTTTGTAGGTTGTTGGGAAAAGAACTGGATCTTCTGACGCAACTCAATGGTTTTGGTCATGGAAAAATATTTTTTAAGAAACTGACGGTGTAGCTCTGCCCAACTCCGAATAGATTGCGGTTCTAAGGAATAGAACCACGTTTTTGCCTTATCCCTTAAAGAGAAAGGAAAGAGTCGGAGCTTAGCTATCTCATCAGTGACATTGTGAACTCTGAACATTTTGCATACCCCAGTGAATTCATTTAGATGAACGTGCGGATTTTCATTTGCTAATCCATGGAAAATTGGTAGCATTTGGATCATTGCTGATTTGAATTCATAGTGGTTTCCCTGAATGAGAGCATGCATAATACATTCCTGATCCTCGTAAAAATCAGGATCATTATAATATTCGAGTGTTCTAGGGCCCTCATTGTAATTGTTATTCCCATTATTTCTATTATTTTCATTATTGCCATTATTCTGGTTGTTCCTATTCATTTCTTGTCTTTGATCAGCCATGGCTTCAGTATGATGATATTGATTCCTCTGAATTCTACGATTCTCTCTACAAGATCTTTCGATCTCAAGATTAAACGGTTGCAGATGTGGGTGATGAGATCGAGTAAAGCTCATGCACCAACACTCACAACAAAGATTGATGAATCCACAACAAACCCAAAATATTCAGCTTCAATCGATTAAAGCAAAGATTTTCAATCGATTGACACAAGTGCACAATTTTATTTTATTTTATTTATTAAAATTAAAATTAAAATTTGAATTTAAATTAAATTATTATTTTTTAAAAAAATTAAAATTAAAAATCAAATTTAAAATAATTTTTTTTTAAATTAAAATTAAAAATCGAATTTAAAATAATTTTAAAAAAAAAATTAAAAAATTAAAATTCGAATTTAAAATAAAGAATTTATTTTTTTTTTAATTCGAATTTCAAAAATAAAAATTAAATTCGAAAATTAAGATATAAAATTTAAATTTCAAAACCTAAAGACAATCTTACAAAATCCTATAAAATCTTACCTAAAAGAGAAAAAGAAGGGAGAGAATAGAAAGATTCCTACAAAGCCTAAAGCAAGCAGTCCCACAAAAATTAATAACTAGATTTTAGAAAATCCTACAAAATATCTAAAAGAGGAAAATAAGGAAAATAAACTCCTAAAAAATTTAAAATAAGAAATCCTAAAAATCTAAACTTCCTAAAAGAACTCCATAAAAAATTACCTAAGAGAGAAAAATAAGCGAAAAAATTTCGATTTAAAAAAAAAAAAAATTAAAATTAAAATTCGAATTTAAATTAAATTAAAATATTTTTTTTAAAAAATCCGAATTTCAAAAATTAAAATTAAAAATTTAAATTTTAAACCTAATGGCAATCCTACAAAATCTTATCTAAAAGAGAAAAATAAGGGAAAGAATAAAAGATTCCTAAATTTTCTAAGGAAGGTATCCTAAAAATCTGTACTTCCTAAAAAGACTCCTAAAAAAAAACTTACCTAAGAGTGAGAAAAATAAGGGAAAGAAATTTAAAATATTATTATTATTATTATTATTTTCAATTATTTTTTTAATTTTATTATTATTATTTTTTAAACACAAAACACACAAATTTCTATCCGAATTAATCAAAATTTTGCCGATCTCCCCGGCAACGGCGCCAAAAACTTGATCGATTTTTAATATAACCCTTGCAAGTGCACAAGATTTATTACAGTATGGCAAGAACAAAGGTGTCGAACCCACAGGGAAACATGAATTTTAATTAATTCTTTCAGAGATTTAAAAACGTCCCCAAGGAAGTACCAAAGGGCAGATTCAATTTACCAACAAATTTATCACACTTTTCCTAAATACAAGAAAAATAAATTAATCTAAACAACTAATTACCAATGAATCTAAAATAATAATTAAATGAGATTAATGAATATGCTACCCCAGATTTGTACCCCTTTTCTACCATTAAAACTTACAGTTTTATTAAAGCATCATTCACACCATCATTCGTCTATAGAGATGATTCGTAATAAAATATGATCATCAATCCGGCATACCCTATCTAAAAACAATGACTCAACCTATCATTGCGGTATGAGTCATGTAAGAAGCATAGCGTATCTCATGATGTTTAGATCACAACAGTAAAAATATAATCGCTCTACAGCCTAGATCAGTCTGCAGGTCCAGATCTAGCGATTATAGCCGTTGATACGCGCCATCAACGATCATAACAAACATTCAATATATTTCCAATAACACAAACTTTTAGCAAAACGATTCCATGATGACAATAAATCGACTATGGTATTAATCATAAATAAGGGTACTTATCTGGGGATCGCATCTTCCCCGATCAACTGATTTAGCCGCTCATCTTTGGTGTATGATCTCTTTATTCATTCAAAGCCATTCATCTTTTTATTTCTTCTAAAGATCTTTGTTTACAATGCCTTTTCCTAAATACAATCTATGCTTTCATGAACGTAAAGGAAAAATAATACAAATCCTAGGTACAATCTACCCAGATGGAACCCTAGAAGAAGGAGAAAGAAGAACTCTTGAAAAGATGCCAAGAGGAGTCTAAAACCAAAAATAATAATAATGAATAATAATCTTCTAAAAAATTCTCTCCAAAAACTCTAAAAAAAGAAAAGCCAAAACTAACTCTCTAATTATCTATCTCTAATTCCCTATCTCTAATTTTCTATCTCTAATTCCCCATCTCTAATTTTCTATCTCTAATTCCCTTTTTTCCCGAAGTGTTTGATCCGCTTTAAATAGAGCCGAAGTTTCCCAGCCGCAAAGGTGTTCCAACTCGAAAATTTAGGGTCGATTAATCGACCCAATAGGGTCAATGCATCGACCTCCCAGATTTTTGTGAATTCCCGCCGAACTTTGTATCAGACACTACTTCGGTAGTTTGGACATAACTTTCTGTCCCGAACTCGGATTGAGGCGATTCTTATGCCGTGGAAAAGCTGACAAAAAGATCTACAACTTTTGTATTTTGAAAATTTCATAATTCGGCCGTCTTGAAGGTAAAAATTGAGCTATAAGTTGTACCAAGTTCTCGATGACCCAAAGTTGCAGTGTTTTGACATTAATTTCAGAATTCTTGGGCAGTTTTCTGCACTTGGCTTGTATTTACCTGAAACACTTCAAATCTAATAATTCTTATCAGATAGCCTTCATCGGATAGCTAAATATAGGTATCTAGGGGTGAAATATCATCATATTTCACTACTCATCAACACTAAGCTTTAAGACGACATGCCCCAAAAAGCTAACTTCTTCTAACCAGAACTCACATTTGCTGAGCTTGGCATATAGTTGGTGTTCATGTAGAGTCTGTAGGGCTACTCTCAAGTATTTCTTATGCTCTTCTTCTGATTTTGAATAGATCAGGATGTCGTCAACAAACACTACGACATAAGAGTCTAGGTGCGGTTTAAACACCCTATTCCTCAGATCCATGAATGACGTTGGGGCATTTGTCAACCCAAACGGCATCACTAGGAACTCATAGTGTCCGTATCGAGTCCTGAATGCAGTCTTCTGAACATCCTCTGCCTTGACTCTCAACTGATGGTATCCCGATCTTAGATCGATCCTTGAGAAATACTTCGCTCCTTACAGTTGATCAAACAAGTCATCTATCCTAGGCAAAGGGTATTGGTTTTTTATGGTAAGTTTGTTCAATTGTCGATAGTCAATGCACAGACGCATTGACCCATATTTCTTCTTTACAAACAAGACCGGTGCTCCCCATGAAGACTCGCTCGGTCTAACAAACCCCTTGTTTATTAGCTCTTGTAGTTGTTCTTTTAACTCCTTCAATTCAGCAGGAGCCATCCTGTATGGTGCTTTAGAAACAGGCTTCGTTCTTGGTGCTAAGTCGATGGCGAATTCTATTTCTCTCTCTGGAGGTAATCCAGGTAACTCCTTCGAAAAGACATCAGAAAAATCTCGCACAACTGCTATCTCAGAGATAATATTCTTCTCCTCTTTATGCTCCTTCAAAAATGCTAAGTATCCACTACACCCTTTTCTGATCAATCGCTCGGCCCTGACTGTCGAGATAAGTGGTAGGTGTGTCGACCTCTCTCCTCGAAATCTAAACGATCTCCTCGTGTTGGGTCTAAAGATGACGACTTTATTCTTGCAATCTATCGTCGCACAATAGGTTGATAACCAATCCATGCCAAGGATCACGTCGAATCCTTGCATGTCTAACGGAATCAGGTTCGCTGGTAGCTCAAAGACATCTCCATCTATGACCCTCACGATCACGAAGTTGCAACCCTTCTCTGTATCAATCGCTTTCCCAATAGGAACCGTCACGGTTAAAACAAAGTCTAACTCCTCTGGGTCGACTTTCATCCTCTTTGTGAAACGAGGTGTAACAAATGAGTGGGTAGACCCTGGGTCTATCAACACTCGAGCTTCGTATGTCACATCGCTTCCCTTCTTATATATTTGTAACGTACCTACTCATGCATACACACACACACACACACATATATATATATATATATATATTATTTATTATCATACTAGAATTTATCACATGCAAGCCTTTTCTTATATTTTCTAAATATAGATGCACCTTTTCTATCTAAAAATTTCAAGAATTGAAATTCTTTATTTAAAAGAAAGCTCACCTTGAATGACATCGTTCGTGTTCTGAGCCTCTTGAGCTGTGACTGCGTAGACTCTCCCTTGGACGATCGGCTTCCTCGCTTGTATAGGTCGTGGAATAGGTGCTGAAGCCGTCTTCCCTTTGTTCATCTCAGGGCACTCCCTGATCAAGTAGCCCACCTTGCCACATCGAAAGCAACCCCGAGCGCCTACCCTACAGTCCGCTGTCTTGTGAGGCTTGCCACACTTGGCACAAGTCTCACGAGGTGTGGAAGAAGCTGCTCGAGAAGCCCCCTGTGTGACTGTAGGGCCGGTAGTAATAGCAGGGCTCTCGTAGCGTATCGGTCTCCCCGACGCGAGCAATGGAAATCTCTGCTGGTTGCTCTGCTGCGTCGGTCTTCCATAGCCTCCTTGAAATGGTGGTTTCTGATTGCTTGGTATGAATCTCGGCTTTTTATTCACCGATTCATAATTCCCCGTTCTGCTCTGATCAGTGTTCCACCTTCCTTGTTGCTCTCTCTGGTGGTATTTATTGTTATTCTCCTCTTCCACTACGAGCGTTTTGCTCATGACCTCACCATAGGTCCTCAATTGGAATGGTGCTACTCCTCCCCTCACGTCTGGCTTCAAACCTTGCTGAAACCTCTTTGCTTTCATCATATCGGGGATGACATAGTCAGGCGTAAAGTGAGCGAGTCGCATAAACTCCACTCCATAATCTCTCACTGTCATCTTTCCCTGAGTAAGCTGTAGAAATTGAATTTCCATTTGAATCCTCACCACCTTAGGGAAGTACTGTTTATTGAATTCCTCGACGAACTCATCCCAAGTCCAGGGCAGATCCGGAGTCTCCTGAGCCCTAGTCCATGAAATAGACTTCCACCAAGGCCCAGCCTCTCCGTCTAGCATGTAGGCAGCCCAACGGACGCTCTCGTCCTCCGTGCACGTCAGTATACTAAAAACTTTCTCCATCTCACTCAGCCAGTGCTCTGCCACTATGGGCTCTCCCTGTCCAGAAAAATTAGGAGGTCTCATCCTCCTAAACTCAGTAAAAGCAGATGATGCTGGCGGTGTCGGAGCCACTGGAGGTGTCGGTGGCTGATGTTGCTCATGAGCCATGTGAGCTGCCAAAGATGCTGCCTGTTGAGCCATAGCAGCTACCATGGTCTCCATGGTGTGCATCATCCTCTGACGCTCTTCTCTATCCTCATTTCGCTCTCTAATTCTTTCTTGCTCTCTCTGATCTTGATCCTGATGATCTCGATCACGGTTCTCTTCCTGATCTTGGCTCCCTTTGCCGCCACTGCCAGAAGCCCCTCCATCTCCTATAGGTTCTCTATTTACGTCCGAGATAAAATCATCTCGACTACGTAAGCTTCTACTATGGGCGCTCCTAGGTCGGCCCCTTTCTCTAGATGACATAACGGTCTTCACGTGAAAACAAAGTTTCCATTAGCAGAAGTCCCTATGCTCTGACAAAAGAATGATTGTCAGAGTTTCTAAAGAAAATTGCTTTGATACCAACTGTTATAGCCCTGATTTTGGCACTCCGAAACCCGTGACATCAGCACGATCCTCCAGACCGTGCCCCAAAACTTAGCACGGAACATTGGTATAACAAGCACAATTTAACAAATAAAGCAAATAATTTCATTAAAGCAGAAAACGTTAATATACCCAACTGGTATATGCTAAAGACAGTTCTACTTTCATGCCACTGCATGAACAGAGAACCGACCCAAACCATCGGTGATAATTAGATCACCCCAAATGATTTGCCAAAAGAATAATCCAGTTTAATTACATTGTTTCAACAAAATAAAGGCTTGACATACCAAGCCGCACTAATCTGCTCACAAACTGACTCTCTATCAAAATACACAGCAGAGTCACCTAGAAGAAGTCCTCAGGTGGAGGCTTCAACTCGTCTCCAGGTACGTAATCCGAATCCCCTGGATCCACGTCTCCCGAAGCCTCAGCTGTTGCTATCAGTGGACCTGCAACGTATAGTCTAAAGGGTGAGCTACATCCTAGCTCAATAGAAAACAAACACAATGAACATATAAATTAAGACTCACATACCCGCATCACACCTGATGCCTTTATTACTTTCTCATCCCCTGGGGATGTCTCAATCTCATTAGATTACTTGTTCTTAATTTCTTGCATCATGCAGATGCCTTTATCACATTCTTGGTGTCACACACGCACCCATTTTCATAAAGCTTTTTACAATTTAAAATAACTTTAATTTAATAATTATATCACTACATATATGCTCTTGAAATTAAAGTACATGTTCAAGGTGTTCCCTACCTCAAATCTTTGAATTTTCCAGCATCAAGGTCCCACGCGGCTCCTTGTGCTCATGATCACACGTACCACTTATGGTACAACATATAACATGTAACTCATCACTAAAGATGTAACAAAGAAGGTCCAAGACCCTCCGAGAATCTCAAAGCCAAACTAAGAAGTCAAATAAAACTGTCAAAGTCGATTAATCGATTCCCAAAATCGATTAATCAAAATACAATTCGATTAATCGATTCCCAAAATCGATTAATCGAAAACCAAATCGATTAATCGATTCTCAAAATCGATTAATCGAGATTTAAATTCGATTAATCGATCCCAACTCGAGTTAATGAAGTTGATCCTCAACTCGAGTAATCGAAATCATAAAATCGAATAATCGATCCCAAATCGATTAATCGAAATCCGAAATCGATTAATCGAAATTCCAATTCGATTAGTCGATTTCCCCAGGTTACTTTCCTCCAGCCACTGGAGGTACCCAGTCGATTAGTCGATTTCTAAATCAACTAATCGAAATCCAAATCGATTAATCGAAAATAATTTCGATTAATCGAAATCGAGTTTACCTGACTTTTCAACTTCCAGACCAAAATCGATTAATCGAACTCCTATTTTGATTAATCGATTTGGTCAGATTCAGTCCCCTCTCGGGCTGATATTCTAAATCCTCTTTAACCTATTTTTCTTTCTTTTTTCTAAGCCTTTATCCTATGATTTTAAGTATTCTTGACTACAATTAAACTCCTACAATCTATGCATTTAATTTAACAAAATTTACCTAATCAAATTCCAATTTGATTGGATCTAGAGGTTGGAAAGGCTAGAATTCCAGCTTTTGCTATAACAGATCCTTGTCACGTCGAATCCGGCTTTTGTTGTCCAATCTCCCTTCCAACAAGCCAGAATAACTCCCTTACATTAACTAGCTTCTCCCTCTCTCTCTCTCTCTTCTTTACTTTCCTTAATAATCCAATAAATGACTTTAGGGTTCTTTAACCCTTATATCCCTACTCTCTTTGTGTTGAGCACATACACCTAGATAGGTGTATGTGACTCCAGATTTACACTACACTTCACGCACTTACATCATATTCATATCACATCCGTTCATCACTTCTTAAGTCAAATAGTGAACTCCTTCTTGGTCAAACTTATGACCAGTCGGGCACGGATCCTGAGGTCACCGTTTAACGCAAATTTTCGGGATATTACAGTGCGCAATTCGTTGAAGAACAGATATGTGCGCAAGCCATGAAAGCCCGATTCTAAGCGTTTTGCAAAATTTTTTTGAATGTTTCTGATTCTCCATCCTCTAATCTTTAGCAGTCATTAATGGAGGTCAATGAGCACAATATAAGTGTCGGTCATGAATATGAATATGGAGAAAACCTCCCTGAAATTGGTAATGTTTAGGTTACTGAATGAGTTTTATGGAAGCTTCCTTAAGCAACCCAAATGTGCAGACGAAGGAAACACTTACCTTTGGATATCTTATTGGCTTTTGAAGCTTATGATTGTGAGGGTTTTGTGATGTTCAATTGGTTGTTTTTTCAAAGAGTTTTGTGCAAGCTATAGACTTCATTAATGGAGACCTATGCGTTGTTGATTATTTCCTTCATCCAATGTGTAGATGCTTGAACCCCTTCAGAATTCCAAATCTCATTTCTTCTTCATCGAGATTTTAGTGGAAGCGTATTTGTGTAACTTCAAGTATAGATTTTTCTTTCAAGTTGACCAAAACACTTTTTTAGAACCTCGTAAACCGTGTCAATCCTTTTATCTACAAATTTTTTGAAATAGTATCCTTTCTAAAACTTTACAAAACGGATCCTTTTTTTTTCTGGCTATTCTCATCCGTTTTCAAAGTAATGACATCACAATTTTTCACGGACGAAAATCATTAACTAATTTGAATCAGACGATTGTTCCAATCTTCCTCACGATAGATCTTAAGATAATGGTGTGCCTATCAAGCGGTCAGATGCTGATTCGACATGGCACACATCATTAAAAGTGAAGGTCAACTACTTTACCCATGATCTAGGGCACTTTTGCGGATGTGTGCTATGTCGAATCAACCTGACCGTCGGATAGTGTGACATGATCTTAAGATTTCTTTTTTGGAAGGTTGAGACAAAAGGCAATCTCCAACATCTGCTTCAAATCAGTCAATGATTTTTTGTCTATGAAAAACTAAGTGGTCCATACTCTGAAAATGGGTGAGAATAATCGAAACCTAATTAATTTAGAAATTTATTTATTTTCCCTTTGATCATATATCTTTAATTGAGTGGTCCATACTATGAAAATGGGTGAGAATAATCGAAACCTAATTAATTTAGAAATTTATTTATTTTCCCTTTCATCATATATCTTTAATCTTTCTTAATGCTATCATCTTCTATGAATAAAATAAATATGAAGTGGTGTGCACTATTCTACAACTTGATGTTAAGCTGTTAATACATACTATTTGTACTAAAAACCCTTTGCCAATAAACTTTCTATTTTTTATATATAAGAAAGGCCTCAGTTTCATTAATAAGAATTATCTGCTAATACAATGGAATCAATAAGGCCTTGTTTGACAAAACTCATGAAAATGTTTTTTTTTTTTTTAATCTTTACACGGCCTTGTAAATAAAGGTACTCATGGGAAGTTTTATTTTTTAAATTTTACAATGGTTTAATTTTATTTTTTTCAGCTGGTTGGCTACATTGTACAAAAATATTTTCCTAAGGCACCATTCTTCACACCATGTAAACTTGTAACCTCACCCCATCTCGTCGGGTCAAAATGCATTAATCGCTTTGAATTAGAACATGAATTTTTTTTTGTCCCAACTTTTTACAAGATGGGTCTTGAGATTATAAGCATACACTCAGATAGTTAGTTTTTTTATTCCGCGTGGTACAAATCCCAAACAATAATTCTAAACTCGTGAGACATGCATCAAGCTCAAATACAAATCACGGGTCATTTTTTGGAATGGGTGCCACATGATATAAAAAAGTCGTCTAATATATACCCATGATCTCAAGAAGCATCATGTGAAAGATTGGAATAAAAAACAATCTCCTTTGTCAGATTCAAAGCAGTTAATGCATGTTGGCCGGAGGAGATGGGGTGAAGTTACGATTTTACAGTGCAAATAAATGGTACGATTATGAGGTGAGGTTGCATTTAAATCATCTAATATCAAAGCCATGATCTACAAATCTACGACGCCAAAGAGTAGTGCAAAACTCAATCTCTATCATATAATTCGATACAATCAATTGTTGAATCGGATAATGGCTTTCGAGTGCATTGAGTCATATGATAAAGATTATGTTTGGTGCCAATCTTTTCACTTATGATCTTTAGATCATGGCCTTCAAATTAAGTGGCTTAGATGGTTGGGTTACGTTTATTGGCGTCGCTGTTTATGGGTACCTCTGTTCGCGTCCAAGCGTTCTCTGAAAGCGCCCATATGTCCCAGACCCCCTTGAAGACTATTGATTGCTTTGCATCGGATGAGGTTGATTGTTTTTCACCCCGATCGCCCACATAATGGATCTTTAGATCATGTAGCACCTATCAGACAGTCAATTTGTGATTCCATGTGTCCCCAGTCCCCAAAAAATGGCCCTAAAGTCACGTTTGAGCATGATGTGTGCTATACGATTGATTGAAGAGTCATTTTTTGGGTATCGGTGATACAGGAAATAAAAAACGGACCGCCAGATTGATGCGCCATGAAACCAAGATCTATTTTGTGGAAGATCTTTGTTAAAATAGATCTCCATCAACTGATCGAAAGACACTACAAAAAATAATACTATTAGTAGCAGCCAAAAACCAACACTATTAACAAAAATACTATTAGACTATTAGCGACGAGAGCATTAGTGACAACTCTTTTGTTAATAGTGGCAGTTTTGGCAGCCACTAATAGTCTTATTTTTTGTAGTGAGAAATCAACATTTTTTCAGGGGTCTGGGACGTAGGCACTCTCAGAGAATACATGGGCGTGAACAGAGAGGTATTGACATTGTGCCAAAGAAAAAATTGAGCATTTGATCATAAGCTCATGGTCTCAAGATCCATTATATGAAAAATTATGGTGAAAAAAAAATCTCGATTGATTGGTCCAAAGCAGTCAAACAACTTTAGCATGAAATATTTCAGTTGAGAAGAAAGAATTTCGGGTTGCAAGGGTAATAAATAAAATTTCCCTTTAATTTTATAACCCATATCATGGGCAGAAACAATTTTCAGCCAAATTTTGGCTGAATCTTTTATCCAAGTTTTTTTTAAAAAAAAACTCTAATTTATGGGTCCCACATAATTGCCAAACAACATAAAAAATGAGTTTCCCTAAAATCAGGAGTTTTTCGAAGAACTCGTTTAGCCAAACAAGCCCTAAGAGGAGTAGCTTCAGCCCAAATTTATTCAGAATTACACTTCAAACCAAAAAGTTGACGAGTGCACCAACAGCAGAATTACAGTTCAAACCAAACTTGACAAGTGCCTCTAGAGCAGAATTAGCACTTCTCCCTATATATTTACTTTAAAAGAAAGAGAATTCCCTGAGCCCTATGATGTCCCTGATAATGAGCCCATTGGACCTCATGTGTAAAATTATGTCATTCAAAATCTAGAGGAGGCATCGGCTTCAAGGACTTAAGAGCATTCAATTTGCTCTTTTGGCTAAACTAGGATGGAGAAGAGTTACGAACCCGTACTCAATTGTAGCAAAATTATTGAAAGCCAAACACTTTGCCCGCACATCGTTCTTGGAAGCAAAAGGTCGAAAGAATGATTCCAACACGTGGCAAAGTATTCTATAGGCAAGAAAAGTCCTTGACAGAGTGTTGTTCCGGAATATTGACAACGGTGCAGGAACCCACATTTGGAAAGATAGATAGATCCCGAGACCACAAGCCTACAAGCCCATATCTGCTAGATCCCACACTAGCCCTTTTTTGGTTAGTGATCTTATCACTGCAAAGTTGGAACCATTCGATCATTGATGCGAATTTAAGAGAGGAGGACGCCGATCTTATCAAATGCATGCCTCTTTCCTTACTGCTCAAAGAATGGACAAATGGTCTTGGGCTTTAGATAAGAAGGGCTCATTCACGGTCAAATCAGCATACTATGCGGTGTATGAATGATTGACAAATTCGGCATGGGCAGCACTTAGACGTGATGGGTGAAGAAGGTTCTAGGAAGAAGTTGTAGAACACAAAGTTGCCTAACAAAATAAAAGTCTTTGCGTGGAGGATATGTACAAACAATCTACAATTTAGCTAAGATATTGCCTGGGCCGGATGGACACTGTTTGCAAAATGTGTGGGCAAGAAGACAAAACAGTGGAGCATGCTATTAAGGATTGGAACAAGACGGCTAGAAGTTGGTTCCTTTCAATCATTGGTGCTGAAAACTTACCGATATATGAGTAGGCAAAAAACTTCATAGAAGAATTTTTCGTTACTGCATGGGCGATTAAGGTCTGCCATAGAGAGAGAAAAGCCAAAGATCCTCGCATTGTTGTAAACTTCAAAGAAATCAGCATATATAGCTCCCCAGTCATCTCAAATTTGTACTCAGTTGCGGTTTCTCAAAGCAAACTTTTATGGTGGATTGGTCAAGGAAACTAAAATGCAGGTGTTATAATATGAGATAATGAAGCTGGAGATGTTGTTTTAGCCCATGCGAAAGGCACAAGCTGGGTTGGCAGTGCTGAACATAGTGAGGAGCTCTCGTTATACTCAGCTATAGAGCTTAGCTTCGATAAAGCATGCAAATTTTAATATTGATTTGGACGCCCTTTACACGGATATCCGGGCTGGTATTCAAGCTTTTGAGATTATGAGGTTTAAACACGTCAATCGTGATGCAAACCGGGGAGCCGACGCCATGGCTAAACTAGGAATTCAGCATGAATGTAATGAGGTTTGGTGGAACTTGATCCCTCCTCACCTGTTTTATGTAATTTCTTCTTATTTAGTGCAATGAGATCTATGCTATTTCACTTTTAAGTTTTAACAAAAAAAAAAAAAAACTTTTAATTTTATATGGCCTTTGATTGCTTTATCAGATGATCTAGATTGCCTTTGGACTCAAGGTATATCTTAAAATCATGTGCGTCAAATTGACAGATGATCGTGTTAGAAGTTTCTATTTTGGTGGCCATCATTATGGTCAAACCGTTGACCATTGAATGGTGTAAGATTAGTCTTGAGATGTGTATGTAGTTGTTATTTCGGTGAGTTTGAAGAGAATAGGCAACTAATAGGTAAGTCTTTTAGTTGTGGTATGATTGTGATTTCTAATCATAATATAATTAGTATTTTAAGTCCTTAATGGGAAAGGACTCTTTGGCTATAAATATAAGGGGTGCCTGATCCCAACGATGACTCGACATAATTCAATCCTCCCTATTGGTGAAAGCATCCTCATTGTGCTAGGAGATTTTGAAGGCGAGAAGATCGTTGAAGATCGGCAACCAACCATTAATGGCTCACACTAAAGGTGCACATATTTATTTAATTTATGGATTATAGGTTTATTGTTTTTGATTGATCATGCGCCTAGATCCTACGGCTTATTTTGGATGAATGGATCGATAGATCCATATTTAGATTCCATAAATTGGTATCAGAGCCATATCGGTGCATGGTCGATTGAAACATCGAATTGACGTTTTCATATGGGTATCGACGATTTTGTTTCCCCTCAAGACAATATATATCTGCTGCATTCAAAAAAAAAAAAAAATGGCAGCCGGTCTGGCGCCAGGGCCGACCGGACAGCACACCAAACCATCGGGTCTAGTGACCACAGAGGGGCGGGGATCGCCATCACAGGTTCCTATAAATTCAAAAATAAAAATAAAAATTCCCTTTCCTTTGTTGGGTCCGACGCCGGTGGGGTTCTCCTACCACCGGATCGCTGAAGACGGCCGGGCGGTCTCAGAGACACCGTTGGCCGCGGTCTCACCGTGAGGGTCGACATCATGCAATTCCTGCAACTTCAAAAAAAAAAAAAAAAAAAAAAAAAAAAACAAATTTTTTAAGGTTCTATTGGCCGACGGTTCGGCGCCGGTGGGGGTTTTCCGGCCACCGGACTGGCACCGGCCAATGTCCGGCGCCGGGGCCGACCAGACGACGCACCGGACTGTCGGCGCCCGTCACTGGTGAGAGGGCGCGATTACGCCCCATGGGGGCGGCTGTTGTTGCATCTTGCAACTTTTTCAAAAAAAAAAAAAAAAAACTTGCGAAGAAGAACAATGAAGGGGGTGAGGTTTAGGGATTCTCGGACTGGGTTGGGTTTGCTGCCGGCCACCTGACCCGGTAACCCCGGCCCACTCGGCCCTTTTTTTTTGGATACATGCAGCCCGACCTGCCTGGTCCTTTTGGCCCCAGCCCACTCCGCCTTTTAGCCCATGGCCCGACCCGCTTGGCCCTTGGCCAACTTGACCTTTTGGCCCATGGCTCAACCCGCAGCCCGGCCCACACAGCCCACTAGCTGAGGCCCACTCTGCCACTAAGGCCCATGGCCCGCCCCGATACCCGACCCAATTATGACCCTTTGAATTTCTTATTCTTTTCGGGCATTTTCTGAGTTATTTGTAGGTCTGATTTTCGAACATTATATATGAATTTTGACTTTCTCAGGCATTTCAGATCCGTTTTTAGAGTTTTTTTTTTACAATAAGCTCTTTGTTGTGATGTATTCGTGACCTGATGTTATTTTTTTTATTTTTAATTGGGTAATCATTTTTTTGAGTACCATTAATTACAATTGGGTAGTGGAGGTTGTGCTCCACCACCATGACTGGTACTTACACATTATAATACTCGATTATTGTTAATTTTGACACTTACTCATAACATGAGTTGGACTTGGCTTATTTTTTTTAATATCACTTTTGTGATCATCTAAAATATTATCAAACCTAAATTAACAGCATGACTTGGAAAGATTCTTCCGTCAAATGGTGATGATCCTTTCTAGTGTCGTGGTTTTCATAGTGAGGTTTAATTTTGTCCAAAATCGTGTTACAAATTCAGTGAAAGTTGGCGTTACAACATAAGTGATTCTTTTGCCCAACGGTGATGAATCACTTAATATTGTATGATGATTGTGTTTCACTATTCATTAATTTTGTGTGTGGGTACTGCTAGTATATTGTGGCTCGACTCAACAGAGGGTTATAACGACGCAATTAGTACCACAATCATTAATATAGATTGAGGAAGCGGCTAGTGTGTTATGACTCGACCCAACGGAGGGTTATAATGACACAAATTATTTCTCAATAAAACTACATTGGTTTTAATTTTTCTTACATTTCTTGACATATTTTAACTCCTGCGTCACATACTATAATTATAATCTTGTGAAATTGATAGCTACTTCAATTATATGTGGACATAATAAAGCCCTTAATTATTGTGCAGCATTAAACCCGTCTTCCATAACTAATATGATTGGTTGAATTGAACTTTTGAGTGGCTCAAATTATGACAAATGAAAGGAACAAGTTTTCATTGCTCTAGGTTGTATGGATCTTGACTATGCTATACAATCTGATAAACCCAAGGTGCTCACCGTTGATGCCTCAGCTGAGGATCTGACAGTGAATAATAGGGATTTGGAAAAATGGGATAGATCAAATCGTATGAGCCTCATGATCATAAAGAGTTTCATTACTGATGTGATTCGGGGAAGTATTCCTGACTCGCACAATGCAAAGGAATACATGCAAGCCATTAAGGAACAATTTCAAGGGACTTCTAAAGCACTTGCCAGTAGTCTAATTGTTAAAATGAGAACCATGAAATATAATGGTTATAGCGGCGTACGGGAGCACATTATGAGAATAAGTGATATGACAACTCAATTGAAAGAAATAGACATGAGTTTTTCTGAGGATTATCTTATTCACTTTATTATGACTTTTCTTCCTACACAAATTGGCCCGTTCAAGATTAATTACAATACGTAGAAAAAGAAATGGAAGATGAACGAGCTAATCGCTCACTGTGTTTAAGAAGAAGAAAAACTTCGGGCTAAAAAACCTGAAAGTGCCCATTACGCCGCTCTTGGACCATCAAAAGAAAATTTCAAGCGAAAGAAGGGACAATAAAGGAAAGAACGTGAAAGCTCTTCCACTGGAAACCAAATAAGGAGAAGTTAGCAGATCTACTTCTGGCATTAAGTGTCACTTCTGTAAGAAGAGGGGACACATTAAGAAGAATTATCATAAATACAGAGATTGACTAGTTAAGAAAGGTAATGACCTAGCCTTTATGTATTTTGAATCACTTTATGTTGATGCTCTACGCAATACTTGGTAGATAGATTCTGGTGCAACTGTTCATATAAGTAATTCAATGCAGGGATTTCGATCCAGCAGGAAGCTAAGTAAAGGCGAACGTACCATCAAACTCGGAAATGGAGTAGAAGCAGACGTGGAGGTCATTGGGACTCTCCGTCTCATTTTAGATAGTGGTTTCATTTTGGATTTAGATGATACTATTTACGTTCCAAGTATCACTAGAAACCTTATCTCAATTTTTAAATTAGATTCATTAGGTTTTGAATTTAAATTTGGACATACTATTTTTACTCTATTATTTGGTTTGTCGATGGTGGTTCATTAGTGGGCAATCTTTATAAGTTAATCTTTGATTCATCTTATGTCCAATCTTTAGTTTCTATAGATGTGAATGATAAAATTAGTAAGAAACGAAAACGAGCAATCGACAACTCCTTCATTTTATGAGATAAACGTTTAGGCCATATATCTAAGAATAGAATGGAGAGGTTAATTAAAGATGATATAATTGATGCGCTCAATTTCTTTGATTTCACTACTTGTGTAAATTGTGTTAAAGGAAAACTCACAAAAGCTAATATGAAAGGAGCTATCAGGAGCATGAGTTTAGTAGAAATAATCCACACTGATATTTGTGGACCGTTTCCAACTCCCGCTATTGGTGGTCAAAAGTATTTTATTATTTTCACTGATGATTATTCTCGTTTTGGTTACATATTTCTCATTCATAAGAAATCTAATGCCCTGAATATGTTTAAAATCTATAAAACCGAAGTTGGGTTACAACTCAATTCGAAGATTAAAATTGTGAGATCTGATAGAGGCGGAGAGTACTATGATAGATACTCTGAAACATGTCGCAATCCAGGACCATTCGCTTTGTATCTACAGGAGCATGACATTGTCGCTCAATACACCATGCCGGGAACACCTGAACAGAACGGTGTAGCTGAGCAACGAAATCGTTCTCTTATGGATATGGTGAGAAGCATGTTTTGCAACTCTAAGTTACTTCTGTTCTTATGGGGAGAAGCCTTGAAAACAATGGTGCATATCCTGAATAGAGTTTCTAGTAAGGCTGTTCCCAAAACTCCTTATGAGCTATGAGTAGGAAGAAAATCGATTTTAGGATATTTACACATTTGGGGCTGTTTGGCTGAAGCAAATGCGTATAACCCACAATTAAGAAAATTGTATCCTAAAACTATAAGTTGTTATTTCATCACTATGGTCAAACCGTTGATCGTTGAATGGTGTAAGATCAGTCTTGAGATGTGTAGTTGCTATTTCGGTGAGTTTGAAGAGAATAGGCAACTAATAGGTAAGTCTTTTAGTTGTAGTATGATTGTGATTTCTAATCACAATATAATTAGTATTTTAAATCCTTAATAGGAAAGGACTATTTGGCTATAAATATAAGGGGTGTCTGGTCTCAACGATAGCTCGACATAATTCAATCCTCCCTATTGGCGAAAGCATCTCCATTGTGTTAAGAGATTTTGAAGGTGAGAAGATCGTTGAAGATCGGCAACTAATCATTAATGGCTCACACTCAAAATGCGTATATTTATTTAATTTATGGATTATAGGTTTATTATTTTTAATTGATCATGCACCTAGATCCTACGGCTTATTTTGAATGAATGGATCGATAGATCCATATTTAGATTCCATCAGATCGAAGAAAACAAGGGATCAAATCAATTCAAGCATCTGTTTAGTTTGTGTGAAAAAAAAAATCTAAAACAATATCTCAGCTGTGGAGTCTTAAAGTCTATCCTAATAACCCATTAAAGACTCCACACTCTATACTAATGAGGATTTTAATGATGGGAGAGCACTTGTTTTGCACTTGGATAGAACTAGATTTAGATTTACAAAACAATGGCTTATGTGCCAAGGAACCCGGCTTTAATTTAGAACCTAGGACTTGTTGCTTCCACAAGGGTTGCTCAGGCTAGGTCTGGATTGGGTGCATGTATCCACAAGTACCTTGTTGTGGCTACAAAAACTAAAGAATATCAGCGGCAGTTATAAATTGCAGCTATTAATCAAAAAATTGCCGCTAATACTCTTGTCACTAAGTCTTAATAGTTTTTTTTGTTAATAGCGACACTTTTTGACTGCAAAAAACTGTCACTAATAATCTTATTTTTTGTAGTGTGTTAATAATGATATTATTATCTAAACATATTAAGGTAAAAGTTACTAATTACATGCATACTTATGTAACTTAATTTTTTATAATCAGATGGGCCTTAGGCTATATGCCATATTACAGTCAATGTTTTACAAAGGTCAAATTAGTCATAATCTAATTGATGGTGCCTCCCGCTTGGTCACACGTTCCATGATGCAGCCCATTCAAAATGGTGGACAACTTTGAATCAACTGATAGAGATCATTTATTGTCCCACTCTTTGAAACAATAGATCTTGGAGTCATTCCTCTCTCATCAAATGGTTAGATTTGACTCCATGCGGTACACATCTCAAAGAGTGGTCAGAGAATTATATTTGATGCATGCTTATAGTCACTTTCATATTTTAGGATATTTGCAAGGTCGAGTTAAAATCTTAATCTAATAATAGCTATATGATTTCAAGAATCATGTTTGGAAATAAAGATATCTTTTGAGAGCAACACACGGCCCACAAAGAAAATTTTATTCTTTGAAGATATTTTACTGTGGCTCTTTCCATCTCAAATGTCAATTGTACTTTCTCATATATCTTTATATAACCTAGTAGAAAGGACTTGCCATGCATGTGAGCATTCCCACGTGAAGAGTGAAAAAAGAGGGACTTAGACTTAGGGAATATTTTTGTTATCAGGTACCATTATTTTCAACTTAAAATTTGTCTCTCCAAGCAGGTTTCACATGCTTATTTTGTCCATTGCGTTGAATGACATGATAGAGATTATTTTTTCTTCCCAATTTATTATATAACAAATCTTGAGATTATGGGTCAAAATTTTATTCCACAGGGCATCATTTCGAAAAGTGATCAGATAACCATGTTTAACATATGTCATGATCATGTCATTTTTTTATGTGTTCTACTTGGAATCAATGTCTGACCATATGCTGGTAGACCATGATGGCAAGATATACTTTTTTCAAAGATAATTAAATATAATCTCTAGTGTCTGATTCAAAGCAGTTAAAATCCGATTTGAGAAGAAAGTATTTTGGGTTTTATATAAAGGCACCTTCTAAGATTTGGAACAGATTTATGAGGCCGTGGTATTGCGCGTGGTTATCATTTATCGGAGGTACGTTTATTTTCAAACAACTATTCTTCCTTTCCAACACTAATTTCACATGCTCAATCCATTAACCATTTTGAATGAGACGATGGAGGTCAGTTTCGCCCACTCTTCCATGCAATAGATATGAAGACCATTGTTATTAATTACCATTATATTGTTAGATTTGGATTTCACATGGATCACATCTCAAAAAATGATCCAAAATCACATTTGATGAATGTCCATCATTAAATTCACATTTTAGGATATGAGGAATATGGAATCTAAATTTAACCATTAGGCTCATGATCTTAGGATCTAGTGTGTGAAAAACTTGGGTAAAAAATAATCTCCATAGTCAAAGCTTTAAACACTTAAAACTTAGGTTGAGAAGGAAACCCGTAAGTAGTTCGTAGAGAGGTCCTCCTTTGGTAAAAGTATTTGGTCTTTTAACCTACCCTTGGCTTTCAAAGAAAAGAGGTTGACCTTCTCCAATCATGATATAGCATATGCACCTTGTTAGAAGTTCCTATTTTGGTGGCCATCACTATGGTTAAACCCGTTGATCGGTGAATGATATAAGATCAACCTTAAGATGCACAATTGCTATTCTGGTGAGTTTGAAGAGAATAGACAACTGATTGTTGAGTCTTTCAGTTAAGGTATGATTGTGATTTCTAATCACACTATAATTAGTAATTTCAGTTATTAATGGGATAGGACTCTTTGGCTATAAGGGGTGCCTAGTCCCAACGATTGCTTGACATAATTTAATCCTCCCTGTTGGCGAAAGCATCCCCATTGTGCTAGGAGATATTGAACGCGAGAAGATCGTTGAAGATCGGCGACACACCATTAATGGCTCACGCTCAGGTGCGCATATTGGTTTAATTTATAAATTATTGGTTTATTGTTTTTGATTGATCATGCGCCTAGATCCTAGGGCTTATTTTAGATGGTCGGATCGATAGATCCATTTAGATTCCAACAATTGGTATCAGAGCCATGATTGGTGTTATGATCGGTCAAAGCATTAACATATGGGTTTTAGGGTAAAACAAAATTGATGCGAGCGATGACGTGTTTGCATTGCCATGTTTTAAATCGGCAAGTAGTGCACAGTGCACGGATTTTTGTGGCAAGGAGGGTTTATAATGTTTGTTTTTGGAATTTAACAAAAAAAAAAAAAAGGGAGCCGATAGGGGTTTTTCCGGATACCGGCAGCTGGCCGGCGTCGGGGCCGACCGGATGGCCCACCAGACCGTCGGCTCTGGTCACCGGTGAGATGCAAGGGGAAGGGCTGCTGGTGGCTGCGTGCAAATCAAAAAAATAAAATAAAATTTGGCTTCCTTTGTTTTCGTGATCAGGCCGGTGGATGTTTTCGATACCGGGATAGACGTGACGTCGGCGGCCGGGACCGTCGGCCTTGATCACCGATGGGGGCGTGGGTTAGCTGAAGGGCGGTATGCATCATGGCCGTGTCAAAAAAAAAAACCTTTGGGGAAGATGAACAGTGTAAAGGGGGAGGTTTGGGGTTTTCTCAGACCGGATCGGGTCGATTCACCACCCTATTTGGCCCCTAGCCCAACCGTCTGGTCCTTTTGAAGCTGGCCGACCACGACTCTTTGGGCCTACTTGCCCCGACCAACGGCCTACTTCGCTTTGGCCGACGACACTGAGCCTATTTGGCCCACCGACCCGGCCCGACCCAGGCCCTAGGCCCACTCGGCTCTTGGCCTATTTGGCCCGAGGCCGCCCGACCCACTGGGCCCTTGGCCCACTCGGATGTTGGCCCATGGCTCGACGCATAGGGTCCTCTGGCTGAGGTCCACTCGGTCACTAAGGCCCATGGCCCGGTTCGGTATCCGGCCCATTATACCCTTTCTATTTCCTAATCTTCTCGGGCCATTTCTGGGCTATTTATAGGTCCGATTTTTAAACATTATATATGAATTTTGACTTTCTCGGGCATTTCGGACCCGTTTTTGAGGTCTAATTTTGACAATGAGGTCCTTGTTGTGATATTTGCATGACCTGATGTTATTTTTTTTCATTTTTTAATTGTGTAATCAATTTTTTTAGTATCATTAATTAGAATTGGGTAGTGGAGGTTGTGCTCCACCACCATGGCTGGTACTTACACATTATAATGCTGGTTTATTGCCAATTTTGACACCTCCTCATAATACGAATTGGACTTGGCTTATTCTTTTAATATCAATTTTGTGATCATCTAAAATATTATCAAACCTAATTTGAAAACATGGCTTGAAAAGATTCTTCTGCCCAACGGTGATGACCTTCCATAGTGTTGTGATTTTCATAGTGAGGTTTAATTTTATCCAAAAATGTGTTACAAATCTAGTGAAAGTGTGTAGTGAACGTTGGCGTCACAACATAAGAGATTCTTCTGCCCAACGGTGATGAATCACTTAATGTTATATGATGGCTGTATTTTATTATTCATTATTTTGTGTGTGTGGGTACTGCTAGCGTGTTGTGACTCGACCCAACGGAGGGTCATAACAACGCAATTAGTACCACAATCATTAATATAGATTGAGGAAGCGACTAGTGTGTTATGGCTCGACCCAACAGAGGGTTATAATGACACAAATCGTTTCTCAATAAAACCACATTGGTTTTAATTTTTATATTCCTTGACATATTTTAACTTTTGCGTCACATACTATAATTATAACCTTGTGGAATTGATAGTTACTTCGATTGTATGTGGTCATAATAAAGCCCTTAATTATTGTGCAGCATTGAACCCGTCTATCATAACCAGTATGATTGGTGGAATTGAACTTTTGAGTGGATCAAATTATATGAAATGGAAGGAACAAGTTGCAATTGTTTTAGGCTGCATGGATCTTGACTATGCTATACGATCTAATAAACCCAAGGTGCTCACCGTTGATGCCTCGACTGAGGATCTGGCAGTGAACCATACGGATTTAGAAAAATGGGATAGATCAAATCGTATGAGCCTCATGATCATAAAGAGTTCCATTGCTGATGCGATTCGGGGAGGTATTCCTGACTCACACACTGCAAAGGAATACATGCAAGCCATTAAGGAATAATTTTAAGGGACTTCTAAAGCCCTTGCCAGTAGTCTAATTGTTAAAATGGGAACCATGAAATATGATGCTCATAGCAGCGTCCGGGAGCACATTATGAAAATGAGTGGCATGACAACTCAATTGAAAGAACTGAACATGGGTTTTTCTGAGGGTTATCTTGTTCACTTCATTATGACTTCTCTTCCTGCACAATTTGGCTCGTTCAAGATCAATTATAACACGCAGAAAGAGAAGTGGAAGATGAACGAGCTAATCGCTCACTGTGTTCAAGAAGAAGAATGACTTCGGGCTGAAAAACCTAAAAGTGCCCATTACGCCGCTCTTGGCCCATCGAAATAAAATTTCAAGCGAAAATCGGGACAATATAAAGGAAAGAACGTGAAAGCTCCTCCACCGAAAACCAAACAAGGAGAAGTTAGCACATCTACTTCTGGCATCAAGTGTCACTTCTGTAAGAAGAAGGGACACATTAAGAAGAATTATAAAAAATATAGAGATTGGTTAGTTAAGAAAGGTAATGACATTGCTTTTGTGTGTTTTGAATCACTTTATGTTGATGCTCCACGCAATACTTGGTGGATAGATTTTGGTGCAACTATTCACATAAGTAATTCAATGTAGGGATTTCGATCCAGCAGGAAGCTAAGGAAAGGCGAACGTACCATCAAACTCGGAAATAGAGTAGAAGCATACTTGGAGGCCATTGGGACTCTCCGTCTCATTTTAGATAGTGATTTCATTTTGGATTTAATTGATACTATTTATGTTCCCAGTATCACTAGAAACCTTATCTCAATTTCTAAATTGGATTCATTAGGTTTTGAATTTAAATTTAGATATAATATGTTTACTCTATTATTTAATTCCGATATTGTGGGTGGTGGGTCATTAGTGGAAAATCTTTATCAGTTGAACTTGGATTCATCTTACGCCCAATCTTTAGTTTCTATGCATGTGAATGATAAAATAAGTAAGAAACGAAAATGAGCAATCGATAACTCCTCCATTTTATGGCATAAACGTTTAGGCCATATATCTAAGGGTAGAATGGAGAGGTTAATTAAAGATGATATAATCGATGCGCTCGATTTCTCTGATTTCAATACTTGTGTTGATTGCGTTAAAGGGAAACCCACAAAGACTAATAAGAAAGGGGCTCTCAGAAGCACGTGTTTGCTGAAAATAGTCCACACTAATATTTATGGACCGTTTTCAACTCCCGCTATTGGTGGTCAAAAGTATTTTATTCCCTTTACTGATGATTATTCTCGTTTTGGTTATATATTTCTCATTTACGAGAAATCTGAGGCCCTGGATATGTTTAAAATCTATAAAGCCGAAGTTGAGTTACAACTCAATTCGAAGATTAAAATTGTGCAATCTGATAGAGGCGGAGAGTACTATGATAGATACTCCGAAACAGGTCGCAATCGTGGACCCGTCGCCCTGTATCTACAAGAGCATGGCATTGTCGCTCAATATACCATGTCGGGAACACCTGAACAGAACGGTGTAGCTGAGCGATGAAATCGTACTCTTATGGATATGGTGAGAAGTATGTTATGCAACTCTACGTTGCCTATGTTCTTGTGTGGAGAAGCCTTGAAAATAGCGGTGCATATCCTAAATCGAGTTCCTAGTAAGGCAGTTCTAAAAACTCCTTATGAGCTATGGGTAGGAAGAAAATCGACTTTAGGATATTTACACATTTGGGGCTATTTGGCTGAAGCAAAGGTGTACAACCCACAATTAGGAAAATTGGACCCTAAAACTATAAGTTGTCATTTCATTGGTTACCCTGATAGATCAAAAGGCTACAGATTTTATTGCCCCACTCATAGTACCCGTATTGTTGAGACTAGATATGCAAAATACTTTGAGGATCGTGAGATCAGTGGGAGTATTGAGCTTAGGAAAATCACTTTTGAGGAAAAACGAGTTATAATTCCTATCCCTTTTATCCAAGAAAAAGTGGCACCAACACTTGTTATTCAAGCCTGTGTTGATGCACCTGTGGTTGTACCTATTGAAACACCCCACATTGATGAGGCTCTTGCTCCCATGGCGAATCCCAATGATCTACCATTGCGTAGATCAGAGAGAGCAAAGAAGCCTGCCATTTATGATGACTATATAGTTTACCTCAATGAGAGTGAGTTTGATTTTGGAAAGAAATCAGATCCTGTTTCCTTTAGCCAAGCCATGAAGAGCGACAAATCCACTCCATGGCTCGACGCCATGAAAGATGAGTTGGAATCAATGAAACATAACTCGGTCTGGGATCTTTGTGAGTTACCTAATGGAGTTAAGCCTGTAGGCTGTAAATGAGTATTTAAAACCCAGCAAGACTCCAAAGGTAATATAGAAAGATACAAGGCCAGGTTAGTCGCTAAAGGTTTCACTCAAAAAGAGGGAATAGACTATAAAGAGACATTTTCTCCTGTCTCTAGAAAAGAATCTTTTCGGATAATCATGGCATTAGTAGCTCATTTTAACTTAGAATTGCATCAAATGGATGTTAAAATTACTTTTTTTGATGGCGACTTGCATGAAGATGTCTTTATGACACAACCTGAAGGTTTTCAGGTTGAAGGAGAGAGTCATTTAGTTTGTAGACTCAAAAGGTCTACATATGGTTTAAAGCAGGCATCTCGACAATGGTACTTAAAATTTCACGAAGTCATTTCAAATTTTAGTTTTAAAGAAAATACTGTGGATCAATGCATATATCTTAAAATCAGTGGGAGCAAATTTATCATCCTTGTTTTGTATGTTGATGATATATTGCTTGCGAGTAGCAATTTGAGCATGTTACATGAGACAAAGAACTTTTTATCAAAGTGTTTTGATATGAAAGACCTTGGTGAAGCTTCCTATGTGATAGGAATTGAGATTTATCAAGATAGAGCCCGTGGCATATTAAGACTGTCTCAAAGAGCTTATATTGATAAAGTTCTTAAAAGGTTTAACATGCACAATTGTTCCGCCACTGTTACCCCTGTCATTAAGGGTGATAAATTTAGTCTACTTAAGAGTCTCAGGATTGATCTGGAGAGAAAACAGATGGAGACAATTCCCTATGCATCGACAGTTGAGAGTCTCATGTATGCACAAGTCTGTACTCGTCCAGATATAGCGTATATAGTTGGCATGCTTGGCAGGTACCAATATAATCCTGGTTTGGATCATTGGAAAGCAGCTAAGAAGGTTTTTCGCTATTTACAAGGGACTAAAGGCTACATGCTCGAATACAATAAGTTGAATAACCTTGAAGATATTGGTTATTCAGATGCTGACTATGCTGGGTGTCAAGACACTCGTAGGTCCACATCGGGTTATATTTTTATGCTTGCAGGTGGACCTATATCTTAGAAGAGCGTTCAACAAACGCTGACTACTTCGTCCACTATGGAAGCAGAATTTGTTGCTTGTTTTGAGGCAACATGTGAGGCGAATGGTTGAGGAATTTTATCTCAGGGCTTCGAATTATTGATAATATTTCAAGGCCGCTGAGAATCTTATGTGATAATTCTGCTGCGATTGCTATCTCCAATAACAACAAGATTAGTGGGGGTTCCAAATATATTGATATAAAATATTTTGTTGTAAGGGAGAAAGTTCAGAATCAAATTATATATGTTGAAAAGATAAATACGACACTCATGTTGGCTGACCCTCTCACAAAAGGTTTACCTCCCACGCTCTTTTTGGAGCATGTTGCGCGCATGAGGTTAACGGATAATTTTGATAGCCTTTGAGAGTGGATATATGCGAGTGAATATATTAGTTTAATTGATTCAGAAATAAAACTTATTTATTTGCTTTTCCATTTTTATGCAAATAATTCCTTGGAACATATGGTGCCAGTAGATGGCAATAAAGTAGGACCAATATTAGATTGAGTTTACATGTAATCACCATTCAGTTTGTAAATTTGTAATCTATGTGAAATCATACTAGCTGGAATCCATGTCGATGATGACTTCCAATACAGTAACTAATGAGCGGTCATATATCGATGACATGATATATTGACTATATTGATTCTGTGTTGATATTCTCACTGTACTGAACTGATTATAAAGACTTTGATTAAGATTGATTGTGACTTACCATTCAAAGAAAGTTAGTTAACATTGGGTAATCGGAGTTTATTGACATAGTTTGGCCAAGTGGGAGACTGTTAGAAGTTCCTATTTTGGTGGCCATCACTATGGTCAAACCTGTTGACCGGTGAATGGTATAAGATCAACCTTAAGATGTACAATTGCTATTCTGGTGAGTTTGAAGAGAATAGGCAACTGATTGTTGAGTCTTTCAATTAAGGTATGATTGTGATTTCTAAGCACACTATAATTAGTAATTTCAATCCTTAATGGGATAGGACTCTTTGGCTATAAGTATAAGGGGTGCCTGGTCCCAACGATTGCTCGACATAATTCAATCCTCCCTGTTGGCGAAAGCATCCCCATTGTGCTAGGAGATATTGAATGCGAGAAGATCGTTGAAGATCGGCGACACACCATTAATGGCTCACGCTCAAGGTGCGCATATTGGTTTAATTTATAGATTATTGGTTTATTGTTTTTGATTGATCATGCGCCTGGATCCTAGGGCTTATTTTGGATGGTCGGATCGATAGATCCATTCAAAGAAAAGAGCTTGACCTTCTCCAATCATGATATAGGATATGCACCTGTTATCTAGCAGAGAGGTAGGGCTGTCAATGGGTTTTGTTGAGTCAAATTTTAGCTGGCCAATGAGAAAATGGCAAATGGCCGATCGGGTCCAACCCAATGGTGCACCCGATAGTACCTATGGTGCTATAACCTACGGAAAATGCTCGACCCAGTGGTGCATCCTACACTACCTATGGTGGTCCTAACCTGACTTGTCCCGACCCAAAAAATCCTGACTCTACGCAATGACCCATAAAACCCGACTATTTTTCATATTTTCTGCATATAAAGTATCGAGTTTGGGTGGGTTGACCTAGCTGACCAATTGACGCGACTCATTCCAACCTCTGAGCCATAATTTGGGTGGATTCTCTCATCCCAGACCAGCCTGACGGGTCAATTTTATGTATCTGACCCGCCAAAAAATTTGGGTCGGATCCATCGGGTATTGGGTCGACCTGATACGCTGACACCAGCAAGTGCAAGAGAGCTGTATAAGAGATAGATTTGGATACCTTTAATTTCAACCCAAGATTCTTCCCTCTGATCAACTCAGGTTTCATGGATCTACTCAAGTTTGATGGCTTTAAATAGTTGACGGCTTTGAATTAGTCCATGGAGATTGTTTTTCGTCCCAATGATCATCTTCATGTTTTCTGCGATGTGTGCCAAGCATATCAAAATATGACCATTTGATGGTGGGACAATGATCTAAAGATCTCTGTTGTAGACGATTGAGACGAAAAACAACCTCCATCTTAAAAAAAAAAAAGCCAACAGTATAAGCACTTAAAATGCACGTGTGGAGGTATCCATTTTTGTATGTGTCGTATGTTTAGACAGACGAGTATCTTTATTTGCAATTATAATTTGAGGGTCGGGGATATGCGCCCGGGCGTAGAGAAGTCTCTGTGGTTATTAATAGGAGCTCAACATGTAGCGCTTTTTTGGCTGATTTTGCCTGATGCGACATTCCTATTTTTATCTCATTTAACCCTGTTTTAACCATAATCATCACTGACAAAATCAGAAAGGCAAAGCAGTGCAAGCGTTAGGGGATACGATCCTGACATCCGGGGTTGATATGATCATCATTATATTCGAAAAGACCATTATTATCCCAATTAAAGTCATTTTATTAACCACTTCGTCTACGAAGCGCTTATGCTTCTGTATAGGAAGTGCAATCACTTCCTACATGGGGCTAGCGTCTCTTTCATGAAGCGGTTGCGCTCCATGAAGGAATATACAGTGCCTACAAAATGACATGTAGCACCTTTTTTTTGTCACCTAACACTTTTTTGTGTGAAGCGACATCTAACTTTGTATTATTTATTATCGTTGTTAGAACATTAAATAAGAAGCGACATGACATTGTGGTTTACAATAATCATCATTATCATTCGAAATGACTATTTGATGCGCCCCTTTGGGGAGACTATTTATTACCCGAATGTTTAGCATTAATGACGCTTTTGTAACAAGAGTTAGTGCTTCTTACAAGAAGTGCAATTTCTTTCTTGACGGCACGCTAGCGCAACTATCTTGAAGCATTAGCACCCCGTCAAGGAATGTAAGGCGCCTTCCATATGACACATAGCACCTTTAAGTTGACACGTAGCATCATTTCGTGCAAACTGTGTCTGACCTTATATCTTTTATTACCGTTGTCAAAACATTAAATGAGAAGCCACGAATGACATCATGATTTGTATGGTCATTATTACCATTCGAAATGACTATTTGAGGTGCCCCTTCGAAGATTTATTGCCCGAATGTTTATCATTAATAATGCTTATGTATGGAAGCGCAAGAAGCCCAATCGTTTTATTTACGGCGCGCTAGCTCACATGTCATGAAATGTTAGCACTCCGTCAATGACTGAAAGGCACCTTCTATATGACACGTAGCGCCTTTAAGTTTACACGTAGTACAATTTTGTGTGAAGCAACTTCTGGCCTTATATCATTTATTATCATTGACATTAAATAAGAAGCGGTGTGAAGCAGATGGGAATACGACGCATAACATTGTGATTTTCAATGGTCATCATTACCATTCGAAAAAATTATTAAAGCGACAAATTTATGAATTAAAAATTCACAAATTACTTTTCATCTTTGCCCTCCTAATTTTCATCTTCTCAGAGCACAGTAAGAAACATCAAAGTGACGAATTCCTTTTCCTACATCTAGTAATAGGTGAGTGCCCTTTTATTTTCATTCCGCTTCAAATATACCATCAAATAGAGGCATCATTCCTTCCTTAGAAGAAGAGTTAGCGCCTCAGCACCTCCTTATAGGAGAGCAGGGGCCTCAGCGCACAATGGAATGTGAAGGGTCCGTGCTTTTTTTCGAGGTGCTTGCGCCTCGACAAGGAAGCCACAACGCTCCTATTTTTACTATCTTATTTTATAAACTTCTCCTTTTTTTGATTCACAAATTTTCAAGATGGTTATCAAGACTCCAGCCACTAAGTGCACTATTGGGAAGTACTTGACGATCTATCACGAGGCATCTAAACAGAGCAAAAATTTGCTTTCACAGTCTATCTTCGGAGCATTCTTTTTTGCACCAAATGACGTGAAAAACATTAACGGCCTCCTGGACGCAATCATCAAGTTCTGGGCCGAGAAAATCATTTGAACTTTTGGGAAGGCTTGTATCAGATTTTAGGCCCTTAATTTTGACTTAATAACTGGTCTTCGAATGACTTCCCCCCCTCGTTATCCTCCCTCCAAGCCCCTTCCCAAAGACCAGACCATAAGAGATAAGTTTTCAGGGGCCTTAACCCTTTAAAGACGGCTCACATCCTTGTTGTCATTAACAACGTCGAGCTGGGTGCTGACGAGGACTTTCTGAAACTCTATTTATTGTTCGTCCTCACCACCGCCCTCTTCCTAAACACAAAATATACCCTCGATGAGCCCTACCTCGATCTCATTGAAAATGTCTCCAATTTCAACCAATATTCATGGGGCGATGTCGCATACAAACACCTTCTGTAGTGTGCGGACAAAGCGGTGATGAACCGAGAAATAGCTGAGAGGGCAAAGGCTATGCAGGATTACAATATTTACGACTGTACTATTGCCCTACAAGAAATGTCGTCTCCAATAATTTTGTGTTTTATTTTCTACAAAGGCTGCACCATAAAAACACTCATCAATATGTTGTTCCTTGGATCTAGGCATACGAGATCAATTCGAAGAGCGCCCCAGCGAAGACTCCATGTCTTGTCCACTTCCCAAGGCTGCTAAAATTGGAGGCGAATGAGAGTACAGGAAAGTTCTACATCAAGGACATCTAGTACAAGGTAAATTCTTTACGAGGCGATATCACTTCCAACTAGAGGAGCAATCGCTTCTCAGAAGATGCGATGGTGCCTCTAATCTGAGGCGTAATCGCTTCCTAACAAAGCCATGTTGTTTCCTTAATTCTTTATAACTCGAAAAAATATGAAAAATCTATCTTCTTGTAGGCCTTTTGGGAGCTAGAGTGCACTCTCTTTGAGCAAAGTCAGCCTCTGATAGTAGAATTACTGCAACCAGGAATGGATCTGCAGAGGGGGTTGAAGTACTAGCGATCCCTCCCATTACTTTACAAAGGAAGATGTTAGACATTAATGTTATTGACCTGGAGGAGGAGGAAGAGGAAGAAGAATAAGGAGATGATGATGAAGAAGATGAAGACGAGGAAGGAGAAGAGGCTCCCGAAGTCAGTATGTCCGCGAGACCACGGTCTCTTGAAAAATGGATGCAGTCTACCAATTCAAGAATTACAGACTGTGAGAGGTCAATCAGAGAGCGGACCAAAGACTTCGATGACCTTAGCCTTCTCCAGCTGGAACAGGAGAACCAGAAACTAAAGGATCATAATGACAATATGTTACAGGAGCGGGGTTATATTGTGAGGCACTTGACCATCTTCAAGAAGGATCAAATGTCTTTGAAGGAGTATTTGAAAAAATTAACCGAGGTATGCATCCAAGATACACCGAGGAAGCGTCGACGCTTATTCTCTGAAGCGCAGACGCTTCGATTATGGAGTGTCCACGCTTCGTTAAGGAGGTGCCTACGCTTCGACTACGAAGCATTGCACTTCGCTGATGAGGCGCCGACGCTTTGACTAAAGCGCCTTCGCTTCGTTTATGAAGCGCGACCAATTTTACATAAGAGCGTTGGTGCTTCTGGATTTGAGAATTCTTAACTAAACAATAACTGGTCTTGTTCTTTTTATCATATTGTAAGCCCACAATGTGGCAGGAAGTCTGCTAGGGCTCTCTGGGGAACATCAGACAATTATTCCCCAACGGAAAAGGTCTGCCTCGGCCCCAACCTCTGGCGCTGTGGATCGCCCACTTCAGGCCTCCAAACCCCAGTCCCAACCTAGCCCCACCCCAGCGTGAACCCCAACCCTAGCCTCAACCTCCTATTGCCTCTAAACCCCACCCTCAGACTCCCTCCAATCCCCAACCTCCTACTCCCTCCAAACTTGAGCCCCAACCCCCTCCTCTTATTGCCTCTAAATCCCATCATCCTACTCCCTCCAACCCCAATCTCCTATTCCCTCAAAACCCGAAGCCCAACCCCAACCTCCTCCCCAATCTAAAGTCCAAACCCCAACCTCCTACAAAGTCTAAATCCCAACTCATATCTAGACCTCTGCCTCCACCACCACCGCCAACTACGTCTCATGACTCTTTTCCTAAGATGCTCTTTACACAACCATACATCGAGGAGAAGTTTTCGGTGCAAGCTGAAGAAGACGAGGATGACGAAGATGGCTCAACCGTCGTCAGGAGAAGTGAGAGGAACCGGGGTAAAGCCCCCACCACAATTCCTCCCTCACAAACTTTTCCTAAAAGAAAGGGAGAGCTGGTCTCCCAGCCCCACAAAAAGAAGGCCAAAATCGGGGGGCATTGACATCAACAACGGCCTATATGAAGGCTGTTTTGGAAAAGTCCATCAGTGAAAACAAGTAAGTATATCTTCTCACCACAGTTATTGCGGACATAAGTATATCCTTATATCCCCTTATGTTTTAACTTATATCTGAATTTGAACATAAGACTGTCATCTCGACTATTGGCTCCGACATATTACTGTTGAGCTGCTGCGCAACCTACGAGCCCTAATAGAAATAGAACCCAGTAAGTTTTAATCCCTAACATCGCTTCCCTGATTCCATATTGATATTTTTACCTTCGTATACAAATAATGTCCACGTATTTTTGGGTTATGGACAAGCGGGAGGACATGCAACCTGAACTGATTAAGAAGACTTTTCGGATGTCCTCCATTGCATTCAAATGCATGACCTTGAATTTTAAAGCATTTGAAAAGAATAATAAGGAAAATACAGCTTTCTTCTCGGCCGACATAGCGGGACTGAGCATGACTTTACGCCTAATTTTTAGAGGCGTAACATGGCACGAAGCTGATGGAATGTTTCCTCGTCAATAAGAATTGCGTCTGATCTGCAATAGACTATGAAGAGATATTTTTTCTTATTCACATCAATCAGTCACTCCACTTGGTGCACCCATAATATCCTTGTCTTGGACCCGTGCCCAGATATGCCTCCGGACACCAAATTTGGCAAGGATATCAGGACCCTGGTAAGATCGAAGAGCTTCAAAAGAAGCGCTTTGAAGCGTCCACACTTCTTATCAGTAGCGTTAGTGCTTTGACCTCGGGGCGGCAGGTTCCCAAAGACTTCAGATTGCCAAGACCATTTATTACCCTTAACTTAGTGATGCTAGGCTTTAGTTTGCTACTAATAATTTGATGATGTGCAGATCTTAAGTATTAATCTTTATCAAAATGAGCTCAAATAGTAATAATAATGACGATTGAGCGTTGAAAACGATTTGCTGCTACAGAAAGTTGAGAAATCATACTTTATGATTGAAGCGCTAATACTGAAATCAAAAGAAAAGAAGAAAGAAAATCGTGATTTTACGATTTTGCAAAAGATGATTCTTCAAAAGGCAACAAAAGAATAAAAGGCAATTGTAATATCCTGGATATTTTAGACCCGAATTCGATTACCTCGGTAAGCGTCTTCGAAAAAGTTACATGACGGATTATGAGTAATTGAGTAAGTGAACGTAAAAGAAGACATTTGGTCAAAAGAATTCTGGTTTTGACTTGAGGAAGTTCTATAAACAGTGACTTGTACACCAACGTGAATGTTTGTGCTCAACACTGAATTTAAATTCAGTTAAAGTGGATAGAATTTGTAAACAAAAGATCATGATATTTTGGTAGGTCATTTCAGTTATAAAAAGAGAGAAGAGTGAAGAAGTTTCACTCTTCCTCTCGTGAGAACCAAACTAGTGCACTTGCAAATTCTTTATCTTCTTTGCCTAGATCTCTTAGTAATTACAATCACACTCGCCATCGCAACCGTAGAAACACCTTGAATTCCGCTACTGTTTTGATTAAATATGTTAGGGGAGAGTGATACATGTGTGTGTAAATATGGGGTGACAGCTACACTATCAGCACTGTTAGAGATGATCTAAGTCTAGGGTTCAACAGCTTGAGATTTCGTAGGAATTAATCCGGTGCCTTGGAATTGGATCATCGGAAGCCATAGAATCAACCTTAGAGCGGTAAGCGATTTAACGTTTCAGCTTGATGAATTTATTAGCCTTATTTAAGCCTAGCTTGTATGTGCTCAATAGAATAAATTATAAAAGTAGAGGGGAAAAATAATCTTGGAAAGAGCTTGAGAACAGCAGGAACCTGAAGAAATTCGAAGTTCGAATCCAAATTCGAACATTCGAAAAGAGAATCGAAGTTCGAATTTTGGTTGTTCTGTCTAGTTCATTTCTGAAGGAATTCGAAGTTCGAATTCAAATTCGAACTTTGAAAATGGAATTCGATGTTCGAATTTTGCTCTGTTTTTGGCTTTATAAATTTTCTTAGAAAATTTATGGGGAGCTTTTGTCTGGTCATGTAGACTCCATTAACACTTATGTGGTGTTAATCCTTGTAGGTTATACATAGAAAGAGTCTACTGTGAGGACTTTGGTGTGAACTTTAACTGAATCCAAGTCAAAGATAGGGGAACCTTAAAACTTTATTACATTTTATCTAAGTATTTGATAATTTATTTTCAAGCACAAATTCTGAAATTAATTGGTTATAGCATGATTCTGTGTAGCATTACTTTGATTTAAGAAATCCTGAATAAACCTTGAAATGACATGAACTCTAAAAACTTAGAAATTTTGAATTTAACCTTTGAATCTGATTATGAATTAGAACTCTGAAATATGAAAATATATTATTATATAAAACCCTATATGATTAGTATCCACATTTGATTTGAGGTTAATTAGAACGTAACCCTAAATTCTATGAACCGTGATGACGGTAAATCTGTCTGGCGCAAGTTTCCTTCATGACGCAGAGGCTTGTTGCAATTTTAAAAAAAGGGTTCATTGAACGATGATGGTTAGTAGGGTTTCCCATCGGTATTACTCTCGCTCTCATGATATATTAATTTGAGAGATAATCTTAAGTTATGATTTAAGGCCATTAAATAAAGATCCATGCATGGAATTTGAATCTGAAACCATAAGAATATTAGATCTATTTGACTTCTCATTCGTCACACTATTTTAGAATTGGAATTTAGTAAATCAAGGCATATTTTGAAAATCATATCTGACCTGATTTTTAGTCTATGAAAACCTTTACTTATGACACAATGTGAATAAATGAGTTTCCTCTACTGAGCTTTGATGTTAGCTCACCCCGACTATACATCACAGGTGCTGAGACTAATTTGGGCTCCGAAGACCTTGATCTTGAGGACTCTGACTACATTCCTAAGGAAGAGCCAGAGATCTCTGTCGAGGAGTTCTTTCCTAAACCTAGGCTTGTTAGCTTGGTATATATTTTTGTTTAGGATCATTTTGAACTATGGGCCAAAGGCCTTGTTTTGATACTTTTGATATCATTTTGAGGAACCATTGTTAGGAACCATTGTTTAGGTGTTGGATTGACCATCACCAGTGGTTCTTCCTGGTTCCTTTTTGAGATATATTTTTATATGAGATATTATTCTTGTTTTACTAGTTTTGATTTTGTTTTAAGATTATGCATATGTTGCCGGCTTAAAATATGATATTTAACTTTTCTGTTCGGCTTATTGAGCAATCAATAGGTTGGCGAACCGACCTTTCTTATACCATGAGGATTGGAAAAGTTGGGTCGTCACAGCGATATAAAAAGAAAAAGTGATTGTTTGTTATAGAAAATCGTTCAAGTAAAAAAAAAGCTATGAGAAGATAGAAAATCGTGATCTACGATTTTTCACAGATAAAGAAGAGACAATCGTTATCTACGATTATATAAATAGAAGCTGTTATACTACTGTTGCTGTTGATTCAGTGAGTAAGAACTATCACCGATATAAACAGAATTAGAAGTTTAGCTGATCACGGATCTGAGAAGATTGATGAAGATATACCCCGAAGGACTCTGTTACTATTATTAAGGAAATAAAAGAACTTTCCAGAAGCATATCAACCGTTCAAAGCAAAGGAAAGATAAATTTAGAAGTAGAGTTATACTATGATAGTTTTTATTCCATTTATTAGATTTAGAACTTTGTAAACCGACTCCTTATGATTTATAAATAAGAGAGCCCGGTCTGGGAATAAGGTATCGAAGAATTTCAGCATCAATTGACGCCTGAGGTTGGATTTTCTTTTGATCAAAGTAGTGTAAAATAGTTAGAGTGGTTTAGATATCTAAGGCTTCTCAAGAGCAATTAACGACTGCTATTAGGTGCTAAAGATTAGTGTAGATATCTGTAGTTTCTCAGAAGCAATTGATGACTGCGGGTGAGGGGTGAAGGATATATTTTACTTTGCTTTCTAGTTTAGATTTATTTTTTATGCAATTTACAGCTTTGTAAAGATCTCCAAGTTTTGATTTGAATTGATGACTCAGGTTAGAATTTACAGATTAGTATAATGGTTTTTACTTTTCCATCTTCAATTTTCTAGAGTTTGATTGGCGCCCAGACTTCAGGAAGTTGTTGATTAGATTAAATCTATATTGATAGGATTTTAGGATTAATTAACGACCAATGTTAGGAAATTAGAGATATAGTATAACTGTGACAGCCCGGATTTCGACACCCCGAAACTCGTGCCATCAGCACGATCCTCAAGACTGGATTTTTGGTAGAATATTTTAAATGCCTAAGGGTGTGGGATTTCTTTCTAATGTGGTGGATGCGAAGTTAAAGTTTTGAGTTGAAAAAAATCACTTCCGAATCGAGAAGGCTGATGTCTATCTTCGAAAGTTGGACATTGCATTGATACTGGGCCTTGTCGTAGTTGACCCAGAAAAGTATATCCTGTCTGTTAAACCACCTGAAGAACAAACCATTCGATACAAATATTTTCGTAGAACGCCCCATGGGAAAATTCTCCGGTGTCATATAGATAATACAATTTGGAGAGCGGAAAGTGATGACGACTTCGTAAAGTTGTCTCTTCTATATGTGTTGTGTATATTTATTTTTCTCGGGTCCCACCATTAATAGGCGGAAGACCACATTGACCTCATCGATGACGTCGAGAACTTTAATCGAACTTCATAGGGTCTCCACCTGTACCATGACTTGCTAGAGTATAGAATGAAGGGCGCGGCGAATAGAAAGACTGCCTAGATGGATAAAGCCTTAAAGACGTATAACACATATGGATGCATATGTGTATTTCAATGGTGGGCTTATGAGACGCTGCCAGATAGCTTGCCTTCTCAGACAGGCCTTAAGGATCCTTTCCCACGACTGGTGAAATGGTTGAACAAGGCGCAATCAAGGATAAAAGGTTACACTCACGAACATATGTTAAAGAGCAAGGTATGATGTCTATAAAAAAATTCAAATATATCAAGTTAAGGAGTAGAGAGAACCAATGTCGATTGAAAAAACTACTTACCGATTCAATCTAGAATCAATACCGATTCATTAAAGAATCGATAATGATTCATTCTAGAGTCAATAACGACTCACTAAGTAGTCGATAACGATTCATTTCAGAATCGATAACGATTTATTAACTAATCGATAACGATTTTGTTACAGAATCGATAACGATTTATGAAATAGTCGATAGCGATTTGTTACGAAGTCGATAACGACTATTTAATAATTCGATAACGATTCATCATAAACTCGATAACGACTTATTAAATAGTCGATACTTTGCATTTTGAATATATTATCAATTTAGTCTGTTATTTACCATGTTTCCTTCTCTTTCAAAAGGTTCACACTCCCCTCATGCCTCTTAGCTTTGAATTAGAGATACCCGTCTTAAAAGAATATCTACGGGGTCGAAAGGTCGTTGGGGGAAGAGGAAAGAGGTTCATGAACCGATCAAGAAAGCTATGGAAGAGTTGTGACCGAAGAAGAAGAGAAATTACATTTCGGTCGAGAATATTGACGAAAAAGAATTTGAAGACCAATCGATGTCGGACGAAGAATGAACCTCGAAAGAGGGCCCCGATGTAGATGTGGAGGGCCGAGAACTAGGGGGGCCACGAAGGAGAGCTCAGCTGCGAAAGAGAGCCCAGCTGCATCGATCTCCTCCAATGAGTCGTTGTTGAGGAGGGTCTACGGTTTGGCGCTGGAGAACTTGAAGCTCACCCAAAGAGTGAGCCATTTGGAAGGAGAGAATATGGTCCTGGCGAAACGTTGTGCCTCCATAGAGAAACTATGCAACTCCTTGAATGAGCGGCTCAATACAAGGGATGCGGAGTTGCAGAAGTTGACTCACTACAATGTGTTGGTCAGAAAGAGCCAAGGGAATATAAAAGAACTTCTTGAAAATTTATTTGAGGTGCGACCTAAGGTATGTGTTGATACGTGATTTTTATATGTTCAGGTTTGTTAACATTAATCGATATCGACTCTATATAGAGTCGATAATGATTATATTTACAATCGTTATCGACTCTTTATAGAGTCGATATTGATTATATTTATAATCGATAGCGATTGTTTCTAGAGTCGATAACGATTGTATTTACAATCGATATCGACTTTATATAGAGTCGATAATGATTATATTTACAATCGATATCGACTCTATATACAGTCGATAACGGTTGTAAATATAATCGTTGTCGACATTTTAAAATGAGGACAAAAAGTTATTTCTTATGCTGCACCATTATTTCGATGTTCAAGACGTCGCTCTTGAGGAGCTGATATCGAAGGTGTGATACACCATTTATAAGGAACTATCACCCAATGCGCACGATCCTCCCATGGTCGAGGTGATGCAGCAGAATCGAGACTCAAGCCGATAAGAGTCCAGCTGGTGAAGAGCAAACCTCTTCCCAATTGCCTCACCAACAAATTGACCCTCGCTTAAGACCTAGGCAAGGGAAACACACGAAATCAATTGCCGTCAAACCTAGGACACATCGAAGGGAAGCGATAGTGAAAAAGCCTATATTGGAGACCATTAAAGGACCTACGGCTGAGCCTGGATCGGTAACCGATGCTTCTGCTGAGCCTAGATCTATGGCTGATGATGCTACTGCTGAGTTAACGACAGAGCAGAAATACATGTTAGATATATAGAACAAGCCTGAGTCTGAGGACGAGTAAGTCATTCTTCCCAGGAACAAGCCTAAATCTTTCACTTTATTATTTATTACGAAAATTAGTTATGTTGGCCTTTATTTATGCAGTGACTACGTAAGCACTGTTGGTAACTATACGCTGGTGGTGCAATCTTTCAGATGTTTGGTTGGCACGCAGTACTTAGATAATTTTGTAAGTAAAGTAACCCTACTGTAGGCACAAATAGATAATTTAAAGATATCGACGACTCAAAATAGAGTCGTTATCGACTCTACAACGAATCGATATCGATTCATTGTAGAGTCGATGACGATTATTTATATAGTCGTTATCGACTCTACAACGATTCGATATCGATTCACTGTAGAGTCGATAACGAGTATTTATTTAGTCTGTAACAGCTGTATGGAGAATCGATATCGATTTATTGTAGAGTCGATACCAATTGTGTATATAGTCGGTAACGACTGTATGTAGGATCGATATTAATATTGATTCATTGTAAAGTCGATACCGACTTTATTTCGAGTCGTCCACTTTATACATTATTGAAGGGCAGGAAACGACTCTTTTAAATGTTACTTATTTAACTGTAACTATATTAGTTTCAGATTTTGGGCGCCTACTTGAGACACTTGGAAGTAATTGATGACAAAATTCATCCTGATGGAAAGGGCAAACACTTCCTTATGTGCCCTACCGCTCTAACCTACATGGGCTATGAACTGAACAATTTCAACAAGTTCCTTCTCGCGAAAAAATAATATGAAGAATCGTTCGAGATTCAAGTCGAATGATAGGCTGCCCATAAACTCGAACAGAACCAAGGCAAGAAGCTACTGGAACATTTCTTCTTCAATCAGTTTCGGAAGTTGTGGGCTCACGAGTGCAGCACAGTATGCTTCCAACCTCTTTATATTTTTTCTTTATAATTTTTTCTATCATACCCTTTGTTGAGATGATACTGCTTTTTTATAGATATTTATCCTAATTCATTCACACCAACCATTACACTGGGCGCTTGCGATTGTGAAGGTAGTCGAACGATCGATAATGGTCGTCGACCCTATTTTTAATATGCCCTCTAAGGAAAGGTATCCTAACCAACTACAAACGCTAGTAAGATATTTTACTTAGCATATCTTTCATCATTGCTAGCTTAGCATTTCTGACATTCCTCTATTTCAAAACAGACCCAATACCTTTCCACAGTTTTATATTTGCACGATAACTCCACTGCACTGCACACAAAGACCTATCCTTGGTCATCTAGTGACTGCCGGATCAAAGCCATTCCTCGACAGACGAATTCGAGTGATTGTGGGGTGTTTGTGTTGAAGTATGTGGAGTACTTCATGTCGGGGAAGAAATTTGACTTCGCACAATCAGATATAGATAGGATTAGGGTAGAAATTGGTCATATACTGGCTAAATATACCGGCAATAGGGGAGGAGAATTGGAGCAGGTCGACAAAAAGGAGCCGGAATTGGAGCAGGACGATAAAAAGGAGGAGGCGCAGGCGCAGTAGTAGTGTGTTTATAATGTAAATGAATTATTTTGTAAATGTAAATGACACATTATTTATCAATAAAACATTTTTAAGTAGCGGGGGTTATAATGTAGAAGTATCAATAATTATCGACTATATATAGATTCATCATCGACTATATAAATAGTCGATAGCAATTCTTTATAGAGTTGCTATCGACTTTATAATTAGTCGATAGTGACTCTAAATAGAGTCGCTATCGACTTTAGATAGAGTCGTCATCGACTGTATAAATAGTTGATAGCGATTCTACAATGAATCGATATCGACTTTATGAAAAGTCGATGGCAACTCTATATAGAGTCGATGGTGACTCCGTATAAAGGTGATGATGAGTCTATATGGAGTCGCTATCGATTATTTATATAGTCGATGGCGACTTTATACAGAATCGGCATTGACCTCTTGCCATTCGCCAATGATTCTATATAGAGTCGTGAATGGCGCATCTTTACATTCTAAAAATACAATATTACGAAATAAAATATCGAGATTCTACACATTGTCTCGTTTACATTCCATCTATCACTATTAACAATATAGGATTGATGGCCATCACGATATGGGAGCAAGGCAAGCCATGAATAGCCAACAGTGGCAAATACACGTCTTGTGTTCCAAGTCGACGTGATGAATGAAATTTTTGGAGTTTACTAGAAATTGATCACGCCCATATGGTTGAGCTCTTTTTCTACCGGCTTATTGCAACACCTTCTTCATATGCTCATTTGCTTTCGGGCAGAGGAGGGTGGTCCATTTCTCATATATCTGTCGGCGCTTTTGAAAATGATCGGCGACTTTCTCTCTAGTAGTTCTGATTAAATCGATAATTGGTCTCTCTCGAGCTATCTTTAGTACGATGTTTAAGCTTTCGGCATTATTTGTAATCAGAGAATCATACTGTCTTCTTTTCATATATGCGCGTGCCTAATGTTTCGGGTCTATTTTCAAAATATACTTTACGGCCCGATGATTAGCAGAATCTTTCTTTATTTGATTCATAAAATAATCAAATCTCTCTACTGAATATGCACGCGTAGCGCTCCACCATAGACCCTCCACATTGTTCCTGGGATACTTGTGTGTTAAGTTTTGTGTCATATGTCGAATGCAATAGTTGTGGTATGCGTTAGGAAAGATATGTTTCACCGTCTTTATTAAACCCTTTGACTTATTCGTGATAAAAATAAAATCTTTGGTAAACCCACCAATCACGAACGCACCTACCCGTTCAAGAAACTACATCTACGTATCCTCTTCTTCTAACTCGACGACGGCAAATTCTAATGGTAATATATGACCATTACCGTCTTGCGTCGAGACGATAAGTAGGATCCCTTCGAAACGTCCTCGTAGGTATGTGCCATCTACAAGCAATATGCGATGAAATGTATTGCGGTAGATTTCGATGCACGGGCTAAAACTTCAAAAAAATCTTTGAGACTTATCGTCAAGTGTAAGTTGAAAGGATGATTGTATATTAGGATCTACCTTCTCCATCTCCTTCACGTAAGTCGGTAGATCCACGAATTGTCCTTCCTAACTGTCTCTAATATCATTATAAGCTTTTGCATATGAGTTTTAGACATTATAAGCTTTTGCAATATCAAACATTATCGACGTCGGTATTTAGTCGAATCCTTCCATAAGTTTATCTCCCGTACATAGTTGGCTATGAAGGAGATTATTGTATTACGATGACCGTACGGTCCGATCTTAGCGACCCCGCATGTGTGAATACTATTGAATGTCTTGATTTAGAAAGAGTCGAGTCCAGTCAATTTAGACGCATGTATTCACCACGAATAATTGGGTTCGTAACATCCGGCTGTCACTCGATAACTAGCGGTTTTCAAAGGCCGAATTTAAAAGTTTTTCTCCACCGCGTCCTCTTTCAATGCTCTTTGAAATGTTTGTTTGTCTCTGAAGATCTCTCTAACTTTCAATGTCTAATTTCGGTATTCAGTTTCGACCTCTTCATCGGAGGAGTCGTCCGATATCTCTAACACTTCGTAATCTCCGTCTACTAGGAGATTATCAATGTCTCTCACATAAATTTTCGGATCTTCTTTTATAAAGTCATCTGGTTCGCTTTCATAATCTTCTTCTAAGGTATCTTTATTAGTGGGTTGAGGATGACTATGTCATTCACTAGCGGTGTTCTCAGGTGGTTGACTAGATCCTTCACCAAAGGGGTTTTGATGTGATTGATTAGATCCTTCACCGAATCGATAATAGCGTGGTTGACTAGGCCCTTCACCAAAGGGATGCTTATGTGTATAGACATGGGGTTGAGTTTCTCCGCTAATCCCCATCGATGGTATGATAGAATATAATTCATGAGTCAACCAAGTTGTCCATCTACTAGGGAAGATATGACTGAAATCGTCGGTATCCACCACCCTTTCTGAAGTGTAGTCTAACCATTGACTACATTGTTGTGACCCATGTATATATTTTAGTGGGTCATCATACGATTCAATCGGAGCATCGTTTAAATCAAAAGTTGTTTTTCTGGTAGTCATGTTCGTCGTAATATTGTTGTCATCGCCTAACAGGATGGTATTGTATATAGTTTCATCATCCTCAAACTTATATGGCTGAAATGAATGGCTACTCACAAAATCAGTCCCCCCAAGATCTACTTGTTCAGCTTCGACCCAGAAGGATGACGGTTTCTTAATGATGAATACCTTTATGACGTCCACTCCGGATTTATAAAATATAAATAGGGTGGTCAAATCATCAGAGTCTAAAATGTCTGCAACCACAGGGGTATTTACTATCTTCGTATAAAACTTTACAGAAATTGTTTCATCTGCCCTCGCAAAACTGACAGCAGACATTTGCCTTATGAATTATTGATAAGAAATATCAGTCGAAATGTTAATAATCCTCTGCCGATCACCTTCATACAAGTCATCATCGTTTACAAGAAGGCCATCATAGTGACAAAGAAGAGGAATCCTCACCTCCGTCATCACCTGTTTAAGAATGAGAACGAAGGGGTCATAAAACTGATGACACAAAAGAGAGAAGACGATTGTTAACAACACATATCGACTCTATATTCAATCAATATCGATTGTACATAGAGTCGATATCGATGTTATATAGAGTCGATATCGATTTTATATAAAGTCGATATCGATTGAATATAGAGTCGATATCGATTGTATATGGAGTCGATACTGACTTTGTATACAATTGTTATTAACTCCATGTAGAGTCAATATCGACTGAATATAGAGTCGATATCAACTCTATATACAATCAATATCGACTATCGACTCTATATTCAGTCGATATTAACTCTATATGGAGTCGATAACGATTATATTTGCAATCGATATATACTTTTCAAAAAATGATCCAAGGAAATATAGCCTTTCTTATACTGCACGATTAAGAGATCCTAACAAACTGAAAATGAAGACCAATAAACTTAAAATAAATATTTAAAGGGTGAATAGGCGCCCTTTTTAATATTTTATTCTTTGGGTATAAGCACCGTTAAAAGAACGTAATAAACTGAAAATAGGGTTTAAGTAGTATACCTACCTCGCTTCAAAAGGGCAAACATAGAGTCTTCCTGTCACAATGGGGAAATGCAGGGGCTTCTTCTCTCAAGCCTCTGTTTTCTTCTTCGAAATAGCAGATCGAAGCAGATTAGACTAAGGAAGAAGACGTCGTCACCTGACCACCTCTAACTTTTTAGCAGATTAAAATGAAGAAGAAAAGGATGCTTTGTGGGTTAAAAAAAGTCATAGAAGGGAATAATTTAGACTTTTTACCCTCCTTAATGTCAGCTTGGTTAAAAGCTGGTCAGTTTGGGTAAAGGTAAAACTACAGGGTTTCTGACGTAAAAGGTGCATCTGACAGGGTCAATCAGGTAAATTTCCCTTTATATTAATGTAGTATAACACAATTACATTAGCCGTTTTAAGTAGAGAGTGGGTGTAAATATAGTAACCGTCCTATCACCCTTAGCTTTTTAGGCGTGCAGGAAAGTCAAAGAAGCATTAAATGTTGTCTGGGTGTTACCTTTATCTTTGAGAAATTTACCTGACCGCCACGACATCGCCTTTTACGCCGAGGCCTCAGAGTTTCCTTTACCCAAATCGACCGACTCAAGCCTAGCCAGTTGCAACTACCACAAAAAGTCTTAAATGCCCCTTCTTTCACTTTTGATGGTTCTGCATAGTTTAACATTTTAAAAATTTGCACTTTTTATAGAGTACCTTTAAATCCACCCACTGAATCTTTAAGTTCACCGACGTTGAATTCCATTGACTGCTTTGAATCCGACGATGCAGATCATTTTTCATCACAATCTTTCATATGATGCATCTTGAGATCTTGCTCTTACCATCTACCGTTAGTGTTTGATTTCACATGGTATCCATTCTACAAAAGTGATCTTAACATCGTGTGGAACTCATCAAATTGAAATAAGGTCACTTCTTGGGATGTTTACCACACGAAATCAAAAACTTATCGCTTAATGGCACACCTATGATCTCAAGATCCATTATGTGAAAGATTGGAATGAAAAATGATTAGGACCATCGGATACAAATCAGTCAATGGGTGTCAAACTGTGTAGCAAGTAATGGCTCCCGCGGTATCACAATGGAAAGATCAATACCGCTTTCTTTCAAACACCATCTATGCTGTCTGATTTGAAGGCTACAATGTAAAGATCACATGTGCCAAAGATTGGCACAAAACATGTTCTCTAACATCTGTTTTTTTGCAGTTGGCTATCAAATTTATTCATTGGCGCAACTAACGAATCATCACCAATCAAATAATAAATTGTTATCGCTCGACTAATGAATCGTCACCGATCAAATAAACAATCGGCATTGCTCTTATATGCAATCGCCATCGATTGGATACGAAATCGTCATCGATTGGATACGCAATCGTCATCGATTGGATACGCAATCGCCAATGATCTGAGCCAATGATCTGATAAGCAATCGACATTTATTAAACACTATATAGAAAACGACTTATTAAAAGAACACAAGCATAGTGCATAGAACAATGGTAAAGTGCACCTTTTTCAAACAAGTGGTTTTGCTTCCAAAAAAAGTCCTAATAAGAATCGAACCCAGGTCTTTCCCATCCAAAATAAACACTCCAACCATCTCAACTACAACACACAATGTGAAATAAGTTAATAAGTTTATATTAAAATCTTTTTCATCTATTTGAGCGAAAACGATTCTCTATCAGATCGATGGCGATTGTTTATCCAATTGATGAAGATTGCGTATCCAATCGATGGCGATTGTTTATCCAATCGATGACGATTGCTTATCCAATCGATGACGATTTCTTATCTGATCGATGGCGCTTATTTAGTCGAGCGATAACGATTGATTAATTGATCGGTGACGATTCGTTAGTTGAGCCAATGATTAAATTTGATAGTCAACTGTGAAAAAACATATGTTAGAGAGCATGTTTTGTGCCAATCTTTGGCACATTTGATCTTTACATTATAACCTTCAAATCATACGGCATAGATGGTGTTTGAGAGAAAGCGATATTGATCTTTACATTGTGATACCGTGAGAGCCATTATGTCTTTAATTTGAATGAAAATATTTAGATGCATTGAATCATCAAAGATCATGTGTCATAAAGTTTTGCATTTAAAATATTTAGATTTTCAACTTTGAATCAAATGGCCTAGATCAAAAGGCTATGATCTGGACCCCAAATACCATATTTAGGCCTTTTGATTCAAAGGCTATGATCTAAATATTATAAATGCAAAACTCAATCATTGATAAGCAAAATCATCAATCAAATAATCGCCATCGATTGATAAGCAATCGATATCATTGGATAAACAATCGCCATCGATTGGATAAGCAATCATTGATAAACAAATAGATGAAAAATATTTTAATATAAAATTATTGACTTATTTCACATTGTGTGTTGTAGTTGGGTTGGCTAGAGTATTTGTTTTGGATGGGAAAGACCTAAGTTCGATTCTTATTAGCACTTTTTTTGGATGCAGAACCAAAATTTCATGCTATTATCAAGATTCGAACTCAAAATCACTTTACCATTGTTCTAAATGTTCTTTAATAAGTCGCTATTGTGTAAATGTCGATTGCTTATCAGATCATTAGCTCAGATCAATGGCTCAGATCAATGGCGATTGCTTATCCAATCAATGACGATTTCGTATCCAATCGATGGCAATTGCATATAAGAGCGATGACGATTGTTTATTTGATCGGTGACGATTCATTAGTCGAGCGGTAATGATTGATTATTTGATCGGTGATGATTCATTAGTAATGTTTGATAGTCAATCTTTAAGTATTATAGCTTTAAATAGCATATTGTTTTGAAAGAAAGCGGATTGATCTTTCCACTATATATTAGTTAAAGCGATTGACGTTATCATGAAGTCATCGATTATAAAAAATAATAATAATAAATAAATAATTTTTTTTTTATGTAATCGATGACGACTCTTAAATGATCGGCACCGACTATGTACAGAGTCGATATCGACTATGTACAGAGTCGATATCGCCTTTTTCTCATATCTATCTTTGGAACTATCGATTTTATATTGTAGCCTTTATATCAGACGACATAGATCTCGTTTCACATCGCGTAAATATAGAAAAATGTAAATATTTAAAATTTTAAATTATATAGGTGTATCCTCTTCTTCCTCATTCTAATCTGCTACAGTCTCTGACGAAAAAGGTGTATTTGGGTCGATCCAAATAGCAGCTCGGAATAGTTTGGATCGGAATAGATCTCGTTTCACATTGCGTAAATATAGATAAATGTAAATATTTAAAATTTTAAATTATATAGGTGTATCCTCTTCTTCCTCATTCTATCTGGGTCGATTCAAATAGCAGATCGAAATAGTTTGGATTGAAGAAAAGATGCCGCCACCTTCACCACCTCTGACTTTTAAAAACTGTACCATATTAAAATGAGGAAGAAGTGATGGAATCTAAATGGATCTGACGATCCGACCATCCAAAATTAAGCCTAAAGATCTAGGCGCACGATCAATCAAAAACAATAAATATATAAACTATAAATATGCGCACCTTGAGCGTTAGCCATCGATGGTTGGTTGCCGATCTTCAACGATGTTCTCGCGTTCAATGTCTCCTACCACAATGGGGATGCTCTCGCCAATAGGGAGGATTGAATTACGTCGAGCTATCGTTGGGACCAGGCACCCCTTATATTTATAGCCAAAGAGTCCTATCCCATTAAGGACTGAAACTGCTAATTGTAGTGTGATTAGAAATCACAATCATACCTTAACTGAAAGACTCAATAAGCAGTTGCCTATTCTCTTCAAACTCACCAGAATAGCAATTGTACATCTTAAGGTTGATTTTATACCATTCACCGGTCAACGGGTTTGACCATAGTGATGGCCACCAAAATAGGAACTTCTTACAGTCTCCCACTTGGCCAAACTATGTCAATAAACGCCGATTACCCAATGTTAGCTAACTTTCTTTGAATGGTAAGTCACAATCAATCTCAATCAAAGTCTTTATTATCATCCATCAAAGGAGAATTTCAACACGTAATCAATGTAGTCAATATATCATATCGAATATATGACCGCCATTAGTCATCAGATTGAAGTCATCACCGACATGGATTCCAACTAGTATGATTTCACATAGATTGTAAGTTCTGATGAATGGTGATTACATGTAAACTCAATCTAATATTGGTCCTACTTTATTGTCATCTACTGGCACCATATGTTCCAAGGAGTTATTTGCATAAAAATGGAAAAGCAAATAAATAAGTTTTATTTCTGAATCAATTTAAACAAATGTATTCACTCGCATATATCCACTCTCAAATGCTATCATAATTATCCGTTAACCCCATGCGCGCAACATGATCCAAAAAGAGCTTGGGAGGTAAACCTTTAGTGAAAGGGTCAGCCAACATGAGTGTCGTACTTATCTTTTCAACAGATTCAATTTGATTCTGAATTTTCTCCCTTACAACAAGATATTTTATATCAATATATTTGGAACCCCCACTAATCTTGTTGTTATTGGAGATAACAATCGCAGCGGAATTGTCACAAAAGATTCTCAGTGGCTTTGAAATAGTATTAACAACTCGAAGCCCTGAGATAAAATTCCTCAACCATATCGCCTCACATGTTGCCTCAAAACATGCAACGAATTCTGCTTCCATAGTGGATGAAGTAGTCAGCGTTTGTTTAACGCTCTTCCAAGATATAGGTCCACCTGCAAGCATAAAAATATAACCCGATATGGACCTTTGAGTGTCTTGACACCCAGCATAGTCAGCATCTGAATAACCAATAACTTCAAGGTTATTCGACCTTTTGTATGTGAGCATGTGTCCTTTAATCCCTTATAAATAGCGAAAAACCTTCTTAGCTGCTTTCCAATGATCCAAACTAGGATTACATTGGTACCTGCCAAGCATGCCAACTATATACGCTATATCTGGACGAGTACAGACTTGTGCATACATGAGACTCCCAACTGTCGATGCATAGGGAATTGTCTCCATCTGTTTTCTCTCCAGATCGATCCTGGGACTTTGAAGTAGACTAAATTTATCACCCTTAATGACAAAGAGCGTAACAATTGTGCATGTTAAACCTTTAAGAACTTTATCAATATAAGCTCTTTGAGACAATCCCAATATGCCACGAGCTCTATCTCGATGAATTTCAATTCCTATCACATAGGAAGCTTCACCAAGATCTTTCATATCAAAACTCTTTGATAAAAAGTTCTTTGTCTCATATAACATGCCCAAATTGCTACTCGCAAGTAAGATATCATCAACGTATAAAACAAGGATGATAAACTTACTCCCACTTATTTTAAGATATATGCATTGATCCACAGTATTTTCTTTAAAACCAAAATTTGAAATGACTTCGTGAAATTTTAAGTACCATTGTCGAGATGCCTGCTTTAAATCATATAGAGACCTTTTGAGTTTACAAACTAAATGACTCTCCCCCTCAACCTGAAAACCTTCAGGTTGTGTCATAAAGACATCTTCATGCAAGTCGCCATTCAGAAAAGCAATTTTAACATCCATTTGATGCAATTCTAAGTCAAAATGAGCTACTAATGCCATGACTATCCGAAAAGATTTCTTTCTAGAGACAGGAGAAAATGTCTCTTTATAGTCTATTCCCTCTTTTTGAGTGAAACCTTTAGCGACTAACCTGGCCTTGTATCTTTCTATATTACCTTTAGAGTCTTGCTTGATTTTAAATACCCATTTACAGCCTACAGGCTTAACTCCATTAGGTATTCACAAAGATCCCAGACCGAGTTATGTTTCATTGATTCCAACTCATCTTTCATGGCTTCGAGCCATTGAGTGGATTTGTCGCTCTTCATGGCTTGGCTAAAGGAAACAGGATCTGATTCCTTTCCAAAATCAAACTCACTCTCATTGAGGTAAACTATGTAGTCATCAGAAATGGCAGGCTTCTTTGCTCTCTCTGATCTACGCAATGGTAGATCATTGGCAGTCGCCATGGGAGCAAGAGTCTCCTCAATGTGGGGTGTGTCAATAGGTATAGCCACAGGTGCATCAACACTGGCTTGAATAACTGATGTTGGTGCCACTCTTTCTTGGATAAAAGGGATAGGAATTATAACCTGATTCTCCTCAAAAGTGATTTTCCTAAGCTCAACACTCCCACTGATCTCACGATCCTCAAAGAATTTTGCATGTCTAGTCTCAACAATCCGGGTACAATGAGTGGGGCAATAAAATCTGTAGCCTTTTGATCTATCAGGGTAACCAATGAAATGACAACTTATAGTTTTAGGGTCCAATTTTTCTAATTGTGGGTTGTACACCTTTGCTTCAGCGAAATAGCCCCAAATGTGTAAATATCCTAAAGTTGATTTTCTGCTGACCCATAGCTCATAAGGAGTTTTGAGAACTGCCTTACTAGGAACTCGATTTAGGATATGCACCGCTGTTTTCAAGGCTTCTCCCCACAAGAACGTAGGCAATGTAGAGTTGCATAACATGCTTCTCACCATATCCACACGATTGCCGTTGCCTGTGTGTTCCCGGCATGGTGTATTGAGCGACAATGCCATGCTCTTGTAGATACAGGGCGAAGGGTCGTGGATTGCGACCTGTTTCAGAGTATCTACCATAGTACTCTCGCTCTATCGGATCTCACAATTTTAATCTTGAATTGAGTTGTAACTCAACTTGGCTTTATAGATTTTAAACATATCCAGGCCTCATTTCTCGTGAATGAGAAATATATAATCAAGACGAGAATAACCATCAGTGAAGGTAATAAAATACTTTTGAGCACCAATAGCGGGAGTTGGAAATGGTCCACAAATATCAGTGTGGACTATTTCCAGCAAACTCGTGCTTCTGAGAGCCCCTTTCTTATTAATCTTTGTGAGTTTCCTTTAGCGCAATCAACACAAGTATTGAAATCAGAGAAATCGCGCGCATCGATTATATCATCTTTAATTAACCTCTCCATTCTATCCTTAGATATATGGCCTAAACCTTTATGCCACAAAATGGAGGAGTTATCGAGTGCTCGTTGCTTTCTTACTTATTTTATCATTCACATGCATAGAAACTAAAGATTGGGCGTAAGATGAATCCAAGTTCAACTGATAAAGATTGCCCACTAATGAGCCACCACCCACAATATCGAAATTAAATAATAGAGTAAACATATTATGTCCAAATTTAAATTCAAAACCTAATGAATCCAATTTAGAAATTGAGATAAGGTTTCTAGTGATACTGGGAACATAAATAGTATCAACTAAATCCAAAACCCAATGGCCTCCACGTCTGCTTCTACTCCATTCCCGAGTTTGATGGTACGTTCGCCTTTACTTAGCTTCCTGCTGGATCGAAATCCCTGCATTGAATTACTTATGTGAATAGTTGCACCAGAATCTATCCACCAAGTATTGCGTGGAGCATCAACATAAAGTGATTCAAAACACACAAAAGCTAGGTCATTACCTTTCTTAACTAGCCAATCTCTGTATTTCTGACAATTCTTCTTAATGTGTCCCTTCTTCTTACAGAAGTGACACTTGATGTCAGAAGTAGATGTGCTAGCTTCTCCTTATTTGGTTTCCGGTGGAGGAGCTTTCACGTTCTTTCCTTTATATTGTCCCGGTTTTCGTTTGAAATTTCGTTTCGATGGGCCAAGAGCGGTGTAATGGGCACTTTCAGGTTTTTCAGCCCGAAGTCGTTCTTCTTCTTGGACACAGTGAGCAATTGGTGCGTTCATCTTTCACTTCTCTTTCTGCGTGTTATAATTGATCTTGAATGGGCCAAATTGTACAGGAAGAGAAGTCATAATGAAGTGAACAAGATAACCCTCAGAAAAACCCATGTCCAGTTCTTTCAATTGAGTTGCCATGCCACTCATTTTCATAATGTGCTCCCGGACGCCGCTATGACCATCATATTTCATGGTTCCCATTTTAACAATTAGACTACTGGCAAGGGCTTTAGAAGTCCCTTAAAATTGTTCCTTAATGGCTTGCATGTATTCCTTTGCAGTGTGCGAGTCAGGAATACCTCCCCGAATCGCATCAGCAATGGAACTCTTTATGATCATGAGGCTCATACGATTTGATCTATCCTATTTTTCTAAATCTGTATGGTTCACTGCCAGATCCTCAGCCGAGGCATCAGCGGTGAGCACCTTGGGTTTATCAGATCGTATAACATAGTCAAGATCCATGCAGCGTAGAACAATTGCAACTTGTTCCTTCCATTTCTTATAATTTGATCCACTCAAAAGTTCAATTCCACCAATCATACTGGTTATGATAGACGGGTTCAATGCTGCACAATAATTAAGGGCTTTATTATGTCCACATACAATCGAAGTAACTATTAATTTCACAAGGTTATAATTATAATATGTGACGCAAAAGTTAAAATATGTCAAGGAATATATAAATTAAAACTAATGTGGTTTTATTGAGAAACGATTTGTGTCATTATAACCCTCCGTTGGGTCGAGCCATAACACACTAGTCGCTTCCTCAATCTATATTAATGATTGTGGTACTAATTGCGTCGTTATGACCCTCCGTTGGGTCGAGTCACAACACGCGAGCAGTACCCACACACACAAAATAATGAATAGTGAAACACAGCCATCATATAACATTAAGTGATTCATCACCGTTGGGCAGAAGAATCTCTTATGTTGTAACGCCAACGTTCACTACACACTTTCACTAGATTTGTAACACGTTTTTGGACAAAATTAAACCTCACTATGAAAACCACGGCACTAGGAAGGATCATCACCGTTGGGCAGAAGAATCTTTCCAAGCCATGTTTTCAAAATTAGGTTTGATAATATTTTCGAAGATCACAAACCGTGTTATGAGGAGGTGTCAAAAAATGACAATAAAGGAGCATTATAATGTGTAAGTATCAGCCATGGTGGTGGAGCACAACCTCCGCTACCAAATTCTAATGAATGATACTTGAACAAAAATTGATTATATAATTAAAAAATGGAAAAAATAACATCAGGTCATGCAAATATTATAACAGAGACCTCATTGTCAAAATTAGACCTCAAAAACGGATCCGAAATGTCTGAGATAGTCAAAATGCATAAATAATGTCCGAAAATCGGACATGTAAATAGCCCAGAAAAGGCCCAAGAAAAATAAGGAATTCAAAAGGGCCATGAGTGGGCCGGGTATCGGCCCGGGCCATGGGCCAAAAGTCCGAGTGGGCCAAGGGCACAGCGGGTCGGGCCAAGGCTATGCGGGTCGAGCCAGGGTCCAAAGGGCCAGACGGGTCCATGCGGGTCGAAGAGGCCCTGCAGGGTTGGGCCAAAGGCCAAATAGGTCAGACGGTCCGGCACGGTCAAAGGGTCACCATTGGGCTGGTCAAAGCGGGTCATGGGTCAGTGAGTAGGTCCAGTGGACGGGTCAAAGGTGGTCAGACGGAGTTGGGCAAGGGCCACAAGGGCCCAAAGGGTCGGTGGGCCACAAGGGCACAAGCGGGTCGGGTGGGCCACAAGGGCCAGGCGGGTGGGGCACGACGGACCCGCCCGTCCCCTTACTCCTTCTTCTTCTTCTTCTTCTTTTTTTTTTTCTTCATCGGTTGTGCCCCTCCCTTTCATGCCAACCCACGCCTCACTGGTGGCCCATTCGTCGATCGGACCGGTCTTGGGAAGTCGTCAAGTCACCGGTCCGGGAAAATGGCCACGGACCGGCCACAAAAATCAAAATTTTTTTTTTTTTTTTTTTGCACTTGAGGTTTTTGATTTGCACCACCCGCCCTCATGGTGACCACCCCACCTCAGGTGGGCCATCCATTACCACAACGGCCACGTCAGTCAATCCGGGAAAAAAGCCCAAGTGAATCCAATTTTTTTTTTTTTTTTTTTTTTTTAAACAGCCATTAAAAAAAAAAAAATTAGCGATCGGTGCCGATTTTATTTATTTTTTTTTTTTATAAAACAGTCATTAAAAAAAAAAAAAAAAAAAAAAAAAAAAAACTTATTTTAAAGCTTTGATCGATCATAACGCCAATCATGGCTCTGATACCAATTGATGGAATCTAAATGGATCTGACGATCCGACCATCCAAAATTAAGCCTAAAGATCTAGGCGCACGATCAATCAAAAATAATAAATATATAAACTATAAATATGCGCACCTTGAGCGTTAGCCATCGATGGTTGGTTGCCGATCTTCAACAATGTTCTCGCGTTCAATGTCTCCTACCACAATGGGGATGCTCTCGCCAATAGGGAGGATTGAATTACGTCGAGCTATCGTTGGGACCAGACACCCCTTATATTTATAGCCAAAGAGTCCTATCCCATTAAGGACTAAAACTGCTAATGGTAGTGTGATTAGAAATCACAATCATACCTTAACTGAAAGACTCAATAAGCAGTTGCCTATTCTCTTCAAACTCACCAGAATAGCAATTGTACATCTTAAGGTTGATCTTATACCATTCACGGGTCAACGGGTTTGACCATATTGATGGCCACCAAAATAGGAACTTCTTACAAGAAGATGATATTTTTGTGCATTAAAGAAAGGGGGTAATTTGAGTATTTTGCTAACCTAAGGGTCGACTAGGCTTGGAGCTGGACGGTTTGGGTAATGGTGAAATTATAGGACTTCTGACGTAAAAGGTGTATCTGACAGAGCCGATCAGGTAAATTTCCCTTTTATCTTTTGAGTTGATGTAGTGATGTGCTCTGCCAAATTGACAAGAAAGGTAATCTAAAGTTAATAGATATACGGTGCTTCCTTGACTCCCTCTACTCCCTCTTTCTTTATTTTGGGACTATATATATATATATATATATATATATATATATATATATATATATATATATAAGCCAACTCATATCCGCCGAGTCGTATCGGTCTCGGGCACACTGATACTTGAGACCGATTTGATCGGTTTTAGACCAAAATCACAAACTAAATCGGTCTTTACTGATTTTTAGATTTTCAAATCAAACTAAATCGTCCAACTCTTAAATCAAATCAATCCAATTCAATTTGATTCGATTTTGTTCGATTGGTTTTGATTTTCCTATAAGTTCTACTTTATTATTTTAAGATTTAGGAATAGGCTAAAAACAAGAGTTGAGTTTTATATCAAAATATATATTTTATTTAAATGCCTTTTAAAATTAATTAAAATTTTCGCTTATATATATATATATATATATATATATATATATATATATATATATATATATATATATATATATATATATATATATATATATATATATATACAGCGATGTTACGATATAGAGTGATACGAGATCCATTTTGATAGTTGTACAAAAAGGTCAAAAACTTTCTCCCATCTGTGCGAGTATAGTAAGTTACAAAGTATGGGAAATTGAAAATTTTATAAAGGGAGGAAAGATTAGATGAGGATAAAGGGCACGGAGTTGATGTGACGCACTGTTATTGACGGTACAAACCTTTATTAATTTAGCCCTATCACACTTGCAGCGAATTGCGTCATGCAACCTCAGCCGTCCTGCATAAAATCTATCCTCCAGCCCTAAGGAAATTACTTCAAAACAAATCCATCGTTCTTATCGAGTACTAAAAAAATTAAATCGATAAGAAGTCGATTAACATAAATAAAGAAATCAATCTTAGAATTTCTAGTCACAACCTTAAGGTATTTGCCATGATGACCTAGAAAAAGAGTCCTAAGTTTGACCTGGCATGCATTAACTTGGGGCAGGTACGTTCTCCGCTCACTAGTTGGGGGTTCTAAGAGGCCCAAACTCCTCATTAAAATAAAAAGTTGGCAAGGGTCACGCATATAAACAATTGAGGTGGAAGGCCTATCATAAATATGTTTCTATAAAGGATCTCAATAAGTTAAATATATTTTTTTTCTTTTTTGTGATAACTTGGGTATCTGGGCCTTTTAGAACACTCTGTTGCGGAGCCACTATTTGGACAGTGTCACCTCGTAGGGCACTTAACGCCCGGTGCCCTAAGTCAGTCAATCTTAGATACCAATTGACGAGGGGGCGTCCTTCGACGCGTCATCAATCCGCGTGGTGCTTCGCTATCGCATGCAACGAAACCAACCAATCTACTCATCAGCTCTGATACCATCCGCCTAGAGGACGGGAACTCCCCCTCGTGGTTATCTCTGTCTCGCGGCTTACCATCCGATGTATCGTGTCTTTTACGACACGCTCGATTACATCACTGCTCCCTGCTTGGCCTGCTCAAACTTTACCATGTGTACTGTACTAGTACCTCGCTTCGCAACATTATTGGCATGCAGCTCCTCATGCCATCATGTCTTGCTCGCATACCGAACCAACCCCACAGTTGCGTGCCTACCCTGCTGCTGTGCTCAAGGGAGTCCCACGCAGCCCTCATGCTGTCATGCTCTACTGAGTCCCACGTAGTGCTCATGTTCTCGCGAGGTTGCACAGTTGTATGCACCGTGACGCGTAGTCTAGGGTCATACTTTAACCTCACATTAGGTGCCACATGGCATCGCTGCATCGACGTCCTAGGCCTACTCTTTAAGGCCTAAGAGACACTTGCGCCCCTCTGGCAATGCAAGGCCCTGTGTGCAGGGAAATAGGGGGGAATAGCTGTCTAGCTCCCTTCCCCTTTATAAGGGTAAAACAGTAATTCAGCCCGAATGGTGGGAGAACCTCAAACCCCATGGTTTGACATACCGCATCGCTAGCCTAGATAGTTACGTCGAGTCCGTGTTGCGACCGTGTCGCGCCCACATCTTACCCCCATGCGACCGTGTCGCGTCCTCGTGGCGCGACCACGTCCCGAGGCTACCTGGCCCCATGTCGCGTGCCCTCCTGACACCACATGCCGTACCCCAGGCACTATGCTGGAAGCTCGAGTATTGACTCCGTGACATCCTCCACCATTCCATAATGGTCAATGTCCTCGTTGACGCATTATCACAGTGAACTTACCCCACCAACTCCTCCCAACCTGTCAGCATCTCATATCTAGCCTCGAGGTTTGGCACCTCCCCACTAGCTCACTTTCACTCTAGTTCTTAGGTCTACACCTTCCCACTAGCTCCCCAACGTCACCCCTACCGGGTCAACCTGGTTCGACAGTCACAAGGCACTCACCTTTTAACTCGCTCAGGGATGTCGCGTGCCCTCTTGGCACCAAATCGCGTGCCCTGCTGACACCAATCAGCTCATTAGTATCATCCCTTCTAGATCTAACTTAACTTTGATTCCAAATGTCACGGGGCCACTCTTCCGACAGTGTCACCCCGTGCGGCACTTAACGCCTGGTGCGCTAAGTCAGCCAATCTTGGGTACCAACTGACACGGGGGCGTCCTATCAACTCGCGCGGTGCTTCGCTATCGCATGCAACGAAGCCAACCAATCTACTCATCATCTCTGATACCACCCGCCTAGAGGATGGGAACTCCCCCTCATAGTTACCTCTGTCTCGCGGCCTACCATCTGATGTATCGTACCCCTTACAACGCGTTCGATTACAGCACTGCTCCCTGCTTGGCCTGCTCAAACTTCACCTTGTGCACTGCACTAGTACCTCGCTTCGCAACAGCATTGGCATGCAGCTCCCTATGCCATCATGTCTTGCTCGCATATTGAACTAACCCCACAATCGCATGTCTACTCAGCTGTCGTGCTCAACGGTGTCCCGCGCATCCCTCATACTGTCGTGCTGTACTAAGTCCCACGCAATGCTCATTTTCTCGCGAGGTTGCACAGCCGTATGCACTACGATGCGTAGTCCAGGGCCATACTTTAATCTCACCTTGGGTGCCACACAGCATCACTGCATCGACGTCTTAGGCCCACCCTTTCAGGCTTAGGAGACACTTGCGTCTCTCTGACAACGTAAGGCCCCATGTGCGGGGGAATAACTCTCTAGCTACCTTCTCCTATATAAGGGTAAAATAGTAATCCAGTCCGAATGGCCGGAGAACCTCAAACCGTTTGGTTTGACATACCACAACGCTCTGCATCGCTAGCCCAGCTAGCCACGTCGCGTCCGTGTTGCGACAGTGTCGCGCCCTCATCTTACCCCCATGCGACCGTGTCATGTCCTCGCAGCGCGACCACGTCGTGAGGCCTACCTGGCCCCATGTCGCGTGCCCTCCTGGCACCACATGTCGTGCCCCAGGCACTATACTGGAAGCTCGAGTATCGACCCTGTCACATCCTTCACCACTCCATAATGTCAACGTCCTCGTTGACGCATTATCACAATGAACTGACCCCGCCAACTCTTCCCAGCCTGTTAACATCTCATATCTAGCCCCGAGGTTTAGCACCTCTCCGCTAGCTCACTTCCAATCTAGTTCTTAGGTCCACACCTTTCCACTAGCTCCCCAACGTCACCCCTGTCGGGTCAACCTGGTTCCACAGCCACAAGGCCCTCACATGTTAACTTGCTCGGGGATGTCGCGTGCCCTTTTGGCACCACATTACGCGCTCTCTTGGCACCACATTGCGTGCCCTGTTGGCACCAATCAGCTTATTAGTATCATCCCTTCTGGATCGAACTTGGCTCTGATTTCAAATGTCACAGGGCCACTCTTCTGACAGAGTCACCCCGTGCGACACTTAACGTCCGGTGCGCTAAGTCAACCAATCTTGGATACCAATTGACGCGGGGGCGTCCTTCGACGTGCCATCAACCGGTGCGGTGCTTCGCTACTGCATGCAACGAAACTAACCAATCTACTCATCAGCTTTGATACTACCCGCCTAGAGGACGAGAACTCCCCTTTGTGGTTACCTCTATCTCACAGCCTACCATCCAATGTATCGTGTCCCTTACGACACGCTCGATTGCACCACTGCTCCATGCTTAGCCTGCTCAAACTTCACATGTGCACTGCACTAGTTTCTCGCTTCGCAATAGTATTGGCATGCAACTCCCCATGCCATCATATCTTGCTCGCATACCGAGCTAACCCCATAATCGCGTGCTTACTCAGCTGCAGTGCTCAACAGAGTCCCGTACAACCCTCATGCTGTCGTGCTCTACTGAGTCCCACGCAGCGCTCGTGTTGTAGCGAGGTTGTCCAGCCGTATGCACCGCAACGCGTAGTCTAGGGTCATACTTCAACCTCACCTTAGGTGCCACACGGCATCGCTGCGTCGACGTCCTAGGCCCACCCTTTCTAGTCTATGAGACATTTGCGCCCCTCTGGCAATGCAAGGCCCCGTGTGCGGGGGGAATAGCTCTCTAGCTCCCTTCCCCTATATAAAGGTAAAACAGTAATTCAGCCTGAATAGCAGGAGAACCTCAAACCCCTTGGTTTGACATACCGTAACGCTCCACATCGCTAGCCCAGCTAGTCACGTCGCGTCCGTGTTGGGACTGTGTTGCGCCCACATCTTACCCCAATGCGACCGTGTCGCGTCCTCGCAGCGCGACCACGTCACGAGGCCTACCTAGCCCCATGTCGTGTGCCCTCCTGGCACCACATGTCGTGCCCCTGGCACCATGCTGCAAGCTCGAGTATTGACCTCGTCACAACCCGCCCCAAGAAAAAAAAAAAGTTTAAAATTTTTTAGTCTTTTGCATTTACCCCTTATATATGTCGCCTCATTTATTTTACCTATTTACATTGTGACCCTTGCTTTGGTGTTTCCTTTGCTTTTTGTGTTTATTTTACTTATTATCTCGGAGAGTGACAGATTAATAAAAAAATTAATCTTTCCTTTGCTTGTGGTTCTCACCTCAATCTTCCACCCAATAAATGATGACATTAAATGCCTCTCATCAAGCGATCAAATTTTGATTTCATATAATAGTCATAAGTGTATGTGAAATGCAATTCTTGGATCACTTATCGAGATGTGTGCATAGATCAAAATCTCAGTTTAGGTTTCGGTCATGACCCGAATCGTAAATTGGTCAAAATTTCGATAAATTTCGGTCAAATTTTTGGTAAATTTCGGATACTTTTAAAAATATGTTCCGAACTTTACTAAACTTTGCCGAACTCTATTTTATTGATTTTTTTTAACTTCTTAACATTGTTAGAATACATATTTACACTAATGAAACTATTTTTTGATCACACAATGGATCTTGAGCTCATGCAAAACATATCAGACGGTCAGATTTTGATTTCACATTGAATAAACTCAAGTGACCCAAGAACCCTTCTCATGATACGCCCATGATCAGGGTCATTTTGGAAATGTATGACACGTGGAATCAAAATCTTACTGTATGCTAGTTGGGCTATAATCTCAAGATCTTACTGTATGCTAGTTGGGCTATGATCTCAAGATCTACTGTGTGAAATATTGCGTATCTTTATACATATGGGTACCTCTATTACCGCTCACGCAATCTCTGGAAGTGCCCATATGTACAATCCCTTTAAACGCTTTGATTGCTTCTTATTGGAAGCCATTACTTGCATATGCTTTTCAAGTGATTGCAATGGATTGCATTAAATTTCAAAGAAAGACTTGCAAGTTTGGCCTCTACTATGTAAAAACATCATTTAAGCAATTTGATTTGAAGGCCATGACTTAAAGATATCGATTGCAAGAGATTATAACAAAATATAATTTTTCACATTTGATTAAATGGAATCAAAGGCTTTTATATAATTCAATAATTGACTACAATAAATCATATGACAAGTATCGTGCTTTGCTCCAATATTATATACTAGAGATCTATTGATCATGAACATAAAATCAGACGGCTCATATTGCATTTTTACATATCACACATCCCTAAGATATCATGTTTTTTTTTAACTCACAAGTGCAAGTAATGGCTCCCTAGCTTTTTAAGTGATTGCACCAAGGTTAAAAAAAGACTTAATATTTTAGGGACATGTGATATGTGAAAACGCAATATGGATCGTCTGATCTAAAGTTCATGATCTATTGATCCATAGTGGACAAGATTGACACGAAATATAATCTTCATCATGTGATTAAATATAATCAAAGGCTATTATATCAGACAGTAATTTGATATCAGACGATAATTTAAAAACACAATCTGGGCCATCTAATCTAAAGTTCATGATCTATAGATCCTTAGTGGACATGACTGACACGAAATATAATCTTCATCATGTGATTAAAATGTAATCAAAGTCTATTATATTAGACGTAAATTATATTTTGCTCCAATCTTATCTACAAAAGATCTATAGATAATGAACTTTGTATCAGACGGTCTAGATTACATTTTCACATGTCACATGTCCCTAAACTAAAAAGTCTTTCTTTTACCTGGTGCAATCACTTAAAAAACATGTGCATATAATGTATTGTATTAAACCCATCCTCTCTCTCTCTCTCCTATTAAAACTCACAAATCCAAACCCAAGCCGAAACCCGTCTCTCTCTCTCTCTCTCTCTCGTCTAAACCTACACACAAACCTTAAAAAATAAAAAATAAAAACGAGGAGAAAAAGAAGGAAGAAAGGTAGGCGAGAAAGGGAAAAATAGGTCATTTTTTTTTATTAGGGTAACAAAGGTTAAAAAAAATTGGAGGAGAGATTGAGAGAAGAAAGGAAAAAAAAAATGGGTTTTTTTTTTGCAAAAATTGGGTTTAAACCCTATTAAAAAAAAGAAAGGAAAACAAATGATTTTTTTTTTTTTGCAAAAACTGAGTTTAAACCCTATTTTGTAAAATAAAAAATCCTAAACCCTATTAAAAAAATTTCAAAATTGAACTGTGTGATCTCGGCCGGTAATTTCAAATAATCAGCTGATAATTTAAAATTCGGCCGATAATTTGCCATTTCCGATTAGGGGGAGAGTTTTTTATGTTTTTTCGTTTCGGTCTCGACCGAAACCAAGTCGTCTCCATGGATGTGTGCCATGTGTGACAATGAAAAACAATAACCCTCACCTAATTCAACGTAGTTATAGATTATTTTATCAAAGAATCCATCACTTTAGGGATGATATGTAAAGGAAAGGTAAAAATAAGGGTTGTGATATAAATAGGTAAAAAAATCGGGGAGGGGGCGACGTATCGATCAGAGGGTAAATGCCAATACTCCTTTTCTACTAAATACAACTTCAAATTCATCGGATGATATTTATCCGTCTTAGTTCAAAAAGTGTGACGGGAGAAGAAAAAAAATTGTCATTTAAAAAATATAGGAAAACACCCCTTAATCTCCTTGCCACAGCAATCAATCATTTAAAAGCAAATCAATCATAACTTAAGAGGTCCACTACATCCAAATTACCTTCATTAATCAATAATATATGCATCAGCTTTGGGTTGAACAACTCAATACAAATGACCACGCATTTGGCACATGATTTTCAAAAAAAAAAAAAAATATTACTTATTTTAGACATCTTTACCACGTTTTCAAGGAAGGATATACTTTGAATTATACCCAAAATTTCAGCTCGATCAATTTTTATTTTTATTTTTCCAATAAGTTAGAGCATCCTAAACTTAGGCGTAGAGTCTTAGACTGTTCCTTAAGGGATCCCTAGAACCGTCATGCCATGAGTATTTTAGATTAGGAACCTTCCGGAGCTTCCTGAAAGAGTAGTTAACACTATAACACACAATCGTCGTAATGGGTGCCACATGGTGCCCAAATAGTAATGTTATTGCACGTATCAAGAAACTCTGCAATCAGTGAAAGTAGGGTAAGAAAAAAATCTACTCATATCTTATTAATGTTTTAAATTTCCTGTTGCTGCTAACCGGAATTCTAGAAAGGGTACCGTTGTTGGTCTCTCCACAATTAATGAATGCTGAACACTATTGACTGCCTCAAATAAATGATTGAGATGATTTTTCACCCCAATTTTCTGCATAATAAATCTTAAGCTATGATCGTACCATTCACCTGGCACAGACCCTCAAAACATGACCCTAAAATCAAATGACACACATCACACAAAAACGTGATTTCAAGGCCTTTCCCTTTTGAGATCCTTGCCACATGAAATAGAAAATCTACTGCCTGTTGTACGCTCATGATTTGCTCATGATTTCAAGATTCATTGGGTTGAAAATGGGGGCTAAAATCGATCCCAATCATCTAATTCTAGAAATTGAAAAGTTTTCAATGCGCATCATACTGGCGGGAACAAAGGTACCCTTCTGAATTATAAGGGTATAGAGCAAGGAGTTATCACAAGTGACAAATAAATGAATAAATCTTAACGAATATTACAGTATGGTGCAAAGCACCACCAAACAAATATTACAACATCAATAATTTACGATGATCCATAACTAATCCTAGAATGAAGTAATACAGGCAAAAAAAATAATGTTATGAAAGATTTAAACCATCTAATCTATGGACTATAATAATCATTATTTTTAATTTGAATGACTAGCGCAATCATTCATAAATCGGAGCATCCACAACCATCCACTCATAGGTATGTTTCTCTGGGCCTTGTTTGATAACAAGGAAACTCCAACCAGGAAATGAAATTAATTTCCTAGTTGATTTCCTTCCTAAATATAATTTATGCTTTTTATAAGTTGTCTAAGAATTGATTTTCACCGTAATCTGATTTTTCATGTTTGATTAGTTTGTAATGGCAAAAAAAATATAAAATAATAATTATTTTTTTTTGTAAATAGTAAACCAAGCTCTTTGTATATATCAATCAGCTATATAAAATACAAAATATCAACAAAAATCTTGCTAAACTTCTATAATTTTCGGCTAAATGCTAAACTCTCGCTATTTTATCACCTAACTCTTGCTAATCAAGGATAAACTCTAAACTCTTGCTATTATCGGTTAAACTCTAATAATATTTTCATTTTTTGACAAAAAAATAAAAAATATTTGGGACAAAAATTTCAATTGAAATTTCGACCGAAAATTCAAAATTTCGGTCAAATTATCGATTCCGGCCAGACCCGAAACTGATAATCAAAACCGAAAATTTGATCCTTATTTGTTACCACCTGTATGGAGAATATTATTCTTTATTGAAGTATTATAACATGATACTTACATAGTCACAAGTGTCAATTCCCAACTTGTAGTTCTTGTAGAACTCAAACCAACGGAAGAGCCAACAGTTGACCGATTGGGTCAACATAGGCCAATCGAAATAATGGCAAAATTACTAGAAATATCCAAAGGGTATGCACTTTGAGTTGTGGCCAATCAATATTGGCTTTAGGAGTCAACTATGAAAAGATATGTTAACAAACTCTTTCTATATGATTTCTAAGGTATATTCAAAGGGAGATTCTACTGTATATTCAAAGGGACCAAGTCTCGTGACCGTCATTGAAGCATCAAATGGTGCTCAAACGATCATACACCATTTATTGGCTTATGATCTGGGAAATCCAAACCGTCAAAGTTACATATCATCACTTGAACGGCTATGGGTAAAAAATCACACTTTTTAGGGGATTCGAACCGTCCAAAATTAAAGTTCACCGTTTGGATGGTTTACATCCACTTATAAGCATGATCCTTTGGTTGGGACATTTTCCAACGATGGATTGGCAGTTGGAAATTTGAGATTGATCATAGTTGTGTGCCATATGGCACAATGATAAATCACACTTAAATGGTGTGAGATAAAAGTGATATTTTAATGATGAAAGGTCATTAAACAACAGCTGGTGTTGAAATGTTGATCAGGAGCCATTTTCCCTAATTGAAAATATACAATATAATCATTTAAAAATGGTCATAACCAAAAGCGCTTCGTCGATTAGTACTCGTCTACCACGCTTTTAGACAATATTGAAAGAAGAGACATATGAAATACATAGATTTTTAAGTTACTTTAAAAAAAAGTTCCACAGTCGAGAGCTCTTGTTTCTCACATAAATCTCTATCAATCAAAGTTTCCACCTAAAATGATAATGGGTGATACAAGATCTATGATACCTGAATTACTTCTACAATGTTAGATTCTTCGGGTTCTCAATGATCTTTGCAAATGCATGAAGAAAAGTTGCTACGTCAGTACCGTAGATTATTCAGTGATCAACGGGAACATTTACCTGAAAGAGATTGGATTGACGACTTAATCTTGGGACTTATGATAAAATATTAGGCAGGGAAATATTGTTCACAAAACATTTCTAAGTAAAAAATAGTATGAAGATTTATGACACTAATGATACAGTGAGCAAACTTGAACTTAGCTTACACAAATATATAAAAAATAAAAATATCCGATCACAAGCTGAAGAGTAGAATAGGATCCTGTGCAAAGTGGGTTTATAACCAATTAGCATATAACTGAATTTTGTTTTATGACTAAGTTGAAATACCAAAAGCTTACAGAAATTTAATTTGGGGACAGCTAATGTCAGCAAGAGCATATTGGTAACTAAAAAACCTCACAAATCCAACAAATCCAATGGCGAAAACCCTAGCAATCCCCACTCTTCCAAGAACACTACAAATCAATCAATGTAGGAGCTATCACTTTGACTGCTTGGATTTTTCTCATCTTACACCTTTAATAGTGTAAGATGCTTGGAATTTTTGTGCAAAGTTGTCATGTCAATATTAAAACCTAGGTACCAATAATTTTATATGCAAAATGTGGATAAGACTACCAATTTCAATGAGTTCAATAGTGAGCAATTTCACATTTTTAACGACTAAACAGAACCCAGATAATCTTCTAATTTAGAATGGTCAATGTTTTGAATCCAAAAATACAGATCTTAGACCATAACTTCATCAAACTGATTGATCAAATAAAGTTCAAATACTAAAAATATAGAAACTAGATGGGCAAATGTTACATAAAATTTCAACAAAAAAATATGCCATTAGACAAAAGCTAAAACACTAAATTTGGGAGTGATCTCTGTAAAAAGAAGCTGCAAATATTAGACCAAACCATTGACTAACCCAAAGTCGAGATTACATGAAGAAATAATTCTGGGAAAGGTAAAACTACAACTCAGTCAAAACTCAAGACCTATTGTGGCATTTGTAATCCCAAAATTTTATTAATTTTTCTTCAAAATTAATATAGCACAATATACGGGAAGCACCAACTAAAAAGATCTTCCATCATTGGCAGAAGAAGGGAACTAAAATTAAATGCTAAATATAATAATTAAGCAAATTAATAAGTTATTAAAACCATGTACACAATACTTATACTTACAGTAGGAAGAGGAAGAGTTTCAAAGAGTTGGGACCAGCTGAAAAAAAGAAGAGAAATGCACAAGTTAGAAATGCATGAGTTGTAGCCCAACATTAGGTGAACCATGTAAATCTTGGATCACAGTTGTATTTCTCTAAGCTGGTTTAATGCGACCGACCAGATCTTCAATGCATGGCGAACCAAGCACGTGAACTCTGAGACGTGCACGAATCCTCATGATCCTTAAGTCTGTGTGAATCTCAAGATCCACATGGCACATGTACGCTGTAGATTGGGTCCATTGCTCTATACTGTCTTTTTATGCTTTGCTGCTTATTTTGCATCTCTATCAGTACATGTTCTCAATAACTTCAAAAGACCAAATCTGTACTTGCTAATTAATTTAGCATAAATTTTAGATCCATAATTTCAACGGAAAAAATAAATTAAAAAAAAAACAATATGAAGGTAATAAATACATAACTAAATATTAGTACATGAAAAAAAAGATGTTGATAAATTTACTCCGACGTTTTTAACGCATCCACCCAATTTACAGTTTATTAACTTCGGTAAGAAAACACCCCCACACCCTATTAGGACCCACCCAAAGTAATAAGGGATTAACTTTTGGAGTATTAGTTAGGAACTTAATAATTGGCATTAGAGCCATTTCTTGGGTTCAATGGGAACTGATGGGTATAGCATTCGATTTCAATTAGTACAAGTCAACATTAAGTTTCTCAAGGATAACAATGAACAACGCAGTGGCATTATAAAAGAAATATTACAGAAATTATCTGCCTTTAACGCAAAATACAAAAAAGTTTAGGCACAATGGCAATTACCCCAACAGACTTATGAATCACCTTGCTCTGATTTCGAAGGAGACTTCAAGGTGGCAACACCAAAAGTGGAAGCACAATTGCATTTTAAGGATAGAGACTACCCACGATGAGAGAATCACTTACCAATCCAACATCATCAAAGTTGAGCCTTCTGCTAACCTTCCAAGTGCTGTAGTAATTTAGAGGGAAAAGACAGGGCATTAGCATCATAATTTGTCAGATACTTTCAAATCCAACTACTGTTAGCATAAAATTATAACATACCCATTCAAGTCGTTGTTAATGGCACTCAGGTCTTTGGAAGGGCTCTGGTAAACATGTGTGCTCTCTCCCACACAAGCATAATAACTCTTAGAGCTGTGTGAATTCAGAGCATTCATCTGCCGACATGAGCACTAAATGCCCTAAATAGCAAAACAAGAAATTCCAAAGTTGATGGAATGGAATCAATGGATTATTCATACAAGAAAAACTACAAGAATGTAACAAAGAAAGCCAAGTAACAAATTACAAAATCCTCTGAACAACCAACTTTGAAGAATTTATTGCATAAAGCCTGAAAACAAAAGGGAGATGTTATGTGACTATGAACTAAAGGGAGAAATCTCTGGTGTGGGCCCCCACATGGGGGCTGAGGAGGCATCGGTGGAAGTGGAACTTTGAGATATGATATGCCTGTGTCCAACAACCTTCCCCTAAAACAAGAAAATGATGATTCACCAACATGAACAATGAAAAGCTGAATTTTTTACCATCCAAAAAAAATGATATTATGTATCCTACCTATCTTAAATTTTCACATTGCACCCATCAATATTATTTCAACTAGCACAATCAACTATGATTGGATGAATTGAAGGACCACAAACAAGAGAAAGTGGGAGAATGGAAAAACAGCAAACATACAATGAATCAGAATCAAGACCAACCAGATTTGCCCCGAGTCTTGCTTAGTTATTTTCACATTGTTCCCATTCTCTCCATTGAAAGATTAAACAAGTTACGGGCACTGCCATATCGCATAGAAGACAAACCTATCTGCATTTGGAATGAAAGAAAGATGAGACCGAAAGGACATGAAATATACTGAACTAGATTCTGTGGAACACCAAGTAATGCACCAGCGGAAGAATCAAGCAAAATCTCAACAGATTTGAGAAGCCAGCACAAAACAACAAACTCTATTGTTGACCACAACAGCCCAGCTGTTTAAAGCTATCGAGTATTACAGTTGTTCTAACCCTACTGGATATCAGTTGTTGAGATAGTAAAAGGCTTATCTAGTATTATGGTTGTTGTAATCTGATTGGGTATCCCTCATATAACTGATACCTATTGCATGCATTTTTCTTATATTCAAAGGAACACATGCAAAAAACTGCTAAGAACACCAAAAAGATTACATCAAAAATCATATTTTTCATTTCCAAGCTCTCAAACTCACAATATAAAGCGACATCGGTAGCCACGCGAGAGATTTGACCAGAAAGTTCAATGGCTTCGACAGCAAGAGAAAATTCCATTTGAAGGGATAATCTGCTAAGCTGATCACATCTACACCCCTAGAACCAATGCAGTCCATGCAATCTTTGCTTGACCAACTGACTAATTAGTAGAACTGTTGGCATTGTTTAAGTCATCAAAATTATTTAATGTGATTAACCGATAATATCAAATATGCGTGCAATTTATCACTTTTTATTTGTCAAACACTTGAGCACTTTTTATTTATCAAAAATGAATTCTCTCAGGAATTTTGACGAAAACTTGAGCCACAAAAAAAAAATTGAAATTTTTTTGGTTGCATTTTACACTTTTTATGCAAAAAAACTCAAAAATATACATACCTAAATGGCAAAGATTAGAAAATCTGTCCAAAGACTCCAAACAAATCAGTTCCTTAAGTTTTTAAAAAACTAAATGCATCATCACCAACCAAACAAAAATCACAAAATATTATCGTTTCCATAACTATAAACCCTAATTTCCACTAATCCACTTGCTTAAGCTATTGAAATGCCCCCAAATTCAAAACAAAACTCTACTTCAGAGCATTGATCCCCAAAAAACTTCTGGTAACAAAAAATTAAAAGAAAAAAAATCCCTGTAAGTAATCATATAGAGAAACAAGGAAAGAAGAAATTAGATCTTGAAATGGTAATACCTAGATGGCGGAGGGAAACGTTTCGATGTCTGAGTTGGCGTCTCAGATATGTGATCTGATCTGGCGGAGGGAGACGTTTCCATGTCTGAGTTGGAGTCTCAGATATGCGATCTGATCGGGCAGAGGAACGAGTCAATCGGAAACCAATAAATCCTGACGACCAGATTAAGAAGCATAAATCAACGATCACGATGCATTTAAAAAAAACCAATAAATCAATAAAAAAAAAAGCAAACAAACAAATATAAAAAAAAATAAAAAGGACTCTAAAACCGGGTTTAACGAAATCTCCCCCAATCTCATCCAATCTTTGTATTAATGTGCTGCAAATCTTCTATTTCACCTCCATTTTGCTCATTGATCATTAAACCAGTAATTAAGGTTCATCTACAAAGCCATGAAAATGTTGCTTGAGGAAGAAGAAGACGATGGAGTTTAATAATGTAGAAGACGATGGAGCTAACGAAAGTAAAAACGTCTGAACTTACCTTTTGCGAATAGGGATCTTGATCAAAAGAGGGATGGAAAACTCATTTCAGCCGTTTTCCTTGGTGAAATGGATTCCACGCAAGCTCTAATATACGTATGAAATTGTGTTTCCTACACGGGCCCCACTGAAATAGTTTCCTACCCTTAAAATTAGAATCAAACAAAATCAATGAAAATTGAATTTCTTTTCCCGGGGATTATCCTTTCCTGCTATCAAACAGGCCCTTAGATCAATTTTGATTGGTCACGGATGAGCAACACAGCATAATGATCTAGATTAAACAGTGATATGCATCAAGGCATAATGATAAATTACACTTCAAGCTGTGAGATAAATGTTTCAGTTTAATTGTGTAAGATCATTTAAATGATTTTGGTGTTTAAAGGTCGGCCGAGATCTCTTATACCCAAACTAAACTGATGTTTAAGGCTGCATTTGGCAACATTCCCCAAAATAGTGGACAACTCCTAGAGAGTGATTTTGTGTGGTGGCCTCCGGCGTAGTGTTTGTCACAGGAGATGATGTTTGGTAATTGTCTTTGGAGAGCCGCTTGAGCGTTGGTGTTGGAAGAGTTACTGTTTGGTAATACAACTTCTGCATAGAAGATTTCAGCTTAATGACTACATTGTCCTTAAGCAATTTAAAAGACTTGTTACATTTACACTCTAAAGTAGTGATTTATAATAAGAGGAAATGGGTCTGGAGCCTAAGAGGGCTGCATCCGATTGCCCGAATCACATGCCATGTGACATGATCAATCCAAAACAATACCTATTATATATGATCACACTATCGAATCTTGATCATCGGATCAAGATCTTGCAAGAGTCTACGAAATGGGTTGATCAAGCGCTGTAAATACATGTGGCATACTAGCAATTCGCGGTGTAAATTGTCGTCCTGAAGATCACACTTTTGAATAACCTTGATCAAGATCTTGCAATAGCTTACAAAGTGTTCTGACCGAACAGTTTGAATTCTATCATTATCTGTGGGTGGAGTCCCAACGAAGCATTAACCTGTTGCCACTTCGACATGCAAAATTGATGGATGAGAGTGCCACTAGATGTGTAATATGTATGACCCTAGAGGAATAGATGGTAATGAGGTTCACAACCTTCAAATACGCCACATCAGGTAAGCAGATGATAACCCACTTCAAGGTCAGTTTATAAGCGTCAAAACACATTAAAACAACCCCGATTTAAAAAATTTAAACTCCGACTTCTCGGTGTCAAAACAAATTTGTCCAGAAATTAGCATAAAAATTGAAGCAATAACAGTGATGAAGATCACTTTTCTGTTCAAAATTTGTATTAAAACATAGTAGGCAATATACCTCACATAACACCGTTGAATCAATAATTAATAAATGAATTATAAGGTCAGAGGTATATCTTATAATAGAGACGTAGAGGAGAGGAGCAATAACACTGGTGTATTGTATAAGATGGAGTTCAGCAGCAGTACAACAACCAGCAGCAACAATAACTCAGCATTCAGTAGGTAGTATTATTAGTCGGCGATATCACATCTATAACATATAAGTATGAGACTCAAAAAGTTACTGCAGAGAGAGAGAGAGAGAGATGGACGGAGATTAAACTAATGACTTAATTATGGTTTAGCGGAAACCCTACCAGCTTAAATCACCAAAGACAAAAATACCATCACTTACTATACGCCCAATCATAGTCACAAAAATCTTCAAATAATTGAATAATTCATGAATAATTCACGATTTTTTTGAGAGATGAACACAACATGAATTATTCACGAACTTTTGAAAAAATCGCGAACATCACCAACATTCGTGAATTTTTCGAATTATTCGCAAAGTTTGCGAACATCACCGAAGTCGGCTCCTTACAAGCTTACACACTAAGTTACCTTAGTAGTAGCTTAAAAGTTAAAAACACATTTTTATATTTTATTATTTATATCTAAAAGTAAAAAGTGAAAATCTAAAAGTTAAAACCCTCTTCTCTCAAACCCTCCTCTCTGTCCTCGCGACTCTAGATGGCTGAACCAGTGAACCTCTCATCTCTCTCAATTCTCAAGGTGGCCAACTACCTATGGACACGCCGGCCACCTCCTCCTCTCTCTCTCTCTCTCTCTCTCTCTCTCTCTCTCTCTCTCTCTCTCGCGTCATGTGTTACACTGCGCCACCAACTATGAGTAGTTTGATAATCATGTATTCATATCCAAATAGTTTAATAATTTATTATTTTACTCAAAAACATATTAAATTTTTTTTAATATATATCTAAATCATAATATTATATTATATATATATATATATATTTATTTATTTATTTATAATTATATTTTTATAATTTTTTATTTTTTCGAATTGTTCCCGAACTTTGCCGGATTTTTTCGGATTTTAACTTTGCCGAATTATTACCAAACCCCGATTTTGTGACTATGTGCCCAATGTAACTACACACCGAGGAAGTTTAATGGAAACGCTTGAGCGTCTTAAAATATAACCTTGCAAGTACTCGGGCGAATACAAGGGTATCGAACCACAGAGACTTGTCATTTATCTAGTTTAACCACTATTCTATTCTAAAATAAATTGTACAATTTAATTTTCTAAATTAATCTAAAAATAAAAATAAAATAAAATATAACCTTGCAAGTGCACAAGTTAGAAGTACTCGGGTGAATTCAAGGAAGTCGAACCACAGAGACTTGTCATTTATCTAGTTTAACCTTTATTCTATTCTAAAATAAATTGTATAATTTAATTTCCTAAATTAATCTAAAAATATAAAAAATACCTAAACAGTTTTGGATAAAGATATAAGAAGGCAGACTGGGATCTCTCTTGGATCTCAGACTCGTGAATAATAAAACCCTATTCTTTTCTTATTTTGAAGCCCAGGTACCTCCGCTCTAAGTTACAAGCTCTATCACTTCGTATATGGATTAGATAAATATAAACATCAAGGCATCATTGCAGTAATTAGCATAAACTACGCTACAAGCCCTAATCCGTCGGTGAATATCCTATTGAATTTAGCCCTAATCCCTACAAGGCCACCAGAATTAAACTAAATAACATTACAGCGTTCTTATCGCGTTCTCGATATAATCGAAACCTCAAACATGCAATCGTATCATAAACGGAATTCAAAACAGAAAAAGAAATAAAACTTATCTGAAATTTACAAGATATCTCATCCTGGAATCGTTTAGTCTTATATCGATCAAATGACTTTCATCATTGAGGAATCGGTCCTCTCTCAATGATTATAATAAGTCTCACACTTTTCCAAAATTGAATCTACTCCTAAACTATGAACTCTCACGTCAAAACTCTCTAGAAAAGTTTTGCCAAAAGGGGTCCCTAAAACCTAATCTAGGGTCCTTATTTATAGATTTATAAGGCCCTAGAACAATTGTACATGGCAAGTTTCCTTCAAGGATCCCAAGAAATCAACCACTGAAGAAGAATCCGGAGAAGATCATGGAAGCCAGAAAATCTGCAACTGGAGCACCTTAATTCTCGCGTGGAAACTCTATCTTGACAGGTCGACCTTCAAATTTGCTTCAGGTCGCACCCAGTTGCCTTAAACCTTATTTTTCGACAGGTTGAGCAGCTCTCGACCGGTTCACAGCTTTAGTCTTCTTCTTTTGACTTCAGACTCGGCCGATTCACAACTTTAATCTTCTTCTTTTGGCTTCAAACTCGACCGGTCGACTTCAGCTTTCAACCGGTCGGAATTATATATTTAAGAGATATAAAATCTATGTTCCGTTTCGACTAGTCAAATTGAACTTGACCGGTCCACTTTGTGGCTTCTGAAGCTTGTAGGAACACGACTGGTTGAAACAGTCATTTCAACCGGTCCACATAAACTCTTCGTTCTTTTCTTTTCTGGGCAGCTCTTTATTGAGCGATCTCGGCCGGTCGAGAGTGCTATCTCGACCGATCGAAATGACCATTATGTGCATTTCTTCACTGATTTCCCTTGGGTTTCTTGTCAATGCTTCGGGTTCCTTCTAACTTTGCTTTTTAACCATTTTTGCGTTGATTCGGCCTTTGAACCTGTTGCAACACAAACTAAAAACATCCATTACTAGCTAAGTGAGGGCTAACAAAGCCGAGATTTAGGCCTAAATTATACTATTTTAGAGACGGATCACTCCCCCAATCCTCAACTTTGCGAGCCCTCGAGTAAAGGCAATATTAAAAACATAACCTAAATGCAAAATAGTTTTCGAAACCATCGGCAAAGTAAGTTTTCAAATTTGGTTTTCATAATGTATATACTTTTAAAATAAAAAACCTGTAGTCGTTTTAGCATGCAAATTTGTATTCTCAAATACCGATGTCATGTTAATTCTATTGTTGCTTATTCAAACTAGCTCAATGCTCTGATCCTTAGACAAATCTTTCATTCATATCAATAGGAGAAAAACCTAATGGGATTATCATCTATACTTCTTCCTGTAATCTCCATCAGATACATTCTTCAAATCTAGCTGGTACAAGGGGCAATTTCGGTATGCCACAAGAGACAATAGAATGGGAATAGTATTTGGCTACGGGGGAAAAGGTTTCTTGGTAGCCAATGCCATGGGTTTGTGTGAATCTCTTAGCAACCAAGTTTGCCTTGTACCTCTCCACCGGGCCATTTGCTATATACTTCAAAGTGTAGACCCAATTGCATCCGGTTACCTATTTTTTCAATAAGGAGTTCTGGCCACATACCAAGTTTTATCATGTTCTAATGCTTCCATTTCCCGTATCATGGCTTCTTTCCACTATGATCACGATAGAGCATTATTACATAATGAAACTATAATCTAAAGTTGATACAATGGCGTCCTGAGAAGCTGAAAGATTTTGACATAACACAAGCATGCTAATGGAGTACCTTGGTCCATCTAACCTTCTATTAGGTCTTCTGGGATACGGTCGAAGCGAATCTCAGGAATTTCATTGCTGGTCTTCATCATAATGGCATGCTGGGAAAGGCAATAAGACCACTTTTATTGTTCTTATCCCAAAATTTGCATGTGTCAATAAGGTTTCCAATTTCAGTCCAACTACTCTTTAAAAGGTCTTTACAAATTCATCTCATGCTTCATAGCCATTCGCTTGAAGTCGCTAATAACTAATCTAATCAATGCTTATCAAAGCGCCTTCGTGAAATGGGTATCAAATATTGGATGGAGCGAGCCTACGAGTGCATTCAGTCTTCACATGTCAGCAATATCCTTGCCATTATTTGCACGATCTATTTGGAAAAAGCGTTCGGTAGAGTCAATTGGACCTTTGTACACTATCCCTTCAAAGGGATGGGTTCTGGGCCCCAATTGGTTAATTTGGATATCATGCTTGCCTTTCTTCTACCCATTCTTGTCAATGGAAATCCATGGTGCTTCTTTCATGGATCTAGGGGTATTAGACAAGGCAACCCACTCTCTCTGCTGATTTTCAATAGTGGGGTAGCCCTTACTCGTCTCTGTAAACATGGATCCGACAACGGGCTCTTGCATGGGCTACAAATCACCAATGACCTTGAGCCCGTCACTTAGCTTCAATTCGCTGATGACCTTTTGATTTTTCACAATAATCCTAAATCGAAGCTATTTAACTTGAAGTTGATTTTTGTTACTTCAAATTGTTGCCCAAACAAAAGTTTATTGTTCACAAAATACTACATCATGGGTATCCAGCTTAGCCATGCTTAAACAACGGAGTATGCCAATTACTTTGGTTGCATCGGTGGTCCACTGCCTCAAAATAATTTGGGCTTGCCTACTTGTTTACACAAACCTTTATGAAAATGTACTGTGCAACGACAATGAGAAGCACAACATTCATGTTATAAATTCTTTGGCTGCCAAATACTTTGGTTGCATCTGTGTTTCATTGCCTCAAAATATTTTGGGTTCACCTACTTCTTTACACATATTTTTACATCAACTTTGGGACCCTATCGTTGAAGGATGGAATCGAAACTTGTCACTTGGTAAGAGAGGTTTTTCTATCTGAGGCTAGGTCTCATTTTCTTCAAAGTCACACTCTAATCTCCTAGTGTACTGCGTCTCCCTCTACCAATATCCCGCCTCCGGGATCCACGGGATACACTCTTATGAAAATGCACTATGCAACAACAATGAGAAGCACAATATTCATGTATAAATTCGGAGACTGCTTGTTTGCCTAAAACTGATGGTGGATTGGGCATCAAGAGCTTAAAGGCAATGAATATTTTCCTCCTCTCTAAATGATTTTGGACGCTAGATGGCAATCAAAATCACCTATATTGTAGTTATTGGGCATTGTTTGTGTTTCTGGGTATCTTTGGTGGAGTTCCTGTATGGAGTCGCGGTCCTTCTGGTACTAGAGTTAAGTTCATTATAGAATTTTCTTGTTTTCGATCTTTTGATTCATTAAAGAGAAGTTTTTCGTGCAAATCGTGGAGGTTTTTTTCCGAGCTAATTTGGAATTTAACTTGTGACCTCAAAATTGTGTCATCTTGTAGCTTCATGTTCAATTACAGACCCAACCCAGAATTTTTTTCAACAAACATTCGATTAATTGGAAACTAAAACATTTTGCATTCAGAAATAGGAAACTTTTGGAGGCTTGAAAGGTTTGTTGATCCTTAGTTTGATTTTAACTTAGCACGAGAGAATCTGGCCCTTGCACGTGATTTAAAAGAAATTTGGTAACCGGTGCCATGTGAAAACACCATCCAAGCTATCTGATTTCAAAACCATGATCTAAACATCTTTAAACAATTGTCACAAAAGAAGATCTCTATCTATTTTGACAAAATAAATTGTCCTCTGAAAAATTATACTAGTATGTGTTAGAATAAACTTAAATTTCCTCTTAAGGTACCTATGCTTACAATGGGAGATATGTTCTCCACAACCAAGAGTTTACATCGTTAAAACTGTTGACTATCTTGAATCATGAGATCGTCATTCATCCCAATCTTCCTTGAAATAGATCTTGAGACCCACCTATCAAATGGCCAGAGGTCGATTCCACATGGTGCACATCCCCAAAAGTGATTGTGATCATGGGCGTACCATGACAAGTGTAGTCGGGTCGCTTATGGCCAATCTTAAAGTCGTTGGGTGGGTTCGAACGACCGTGTGAATGTTCAGGTGGAAGTCACCAGGCAGCACCCAAGCGGCACTCCAACATTGGGGCAGCTCCGAATTATATATGTATATATGTATACATATATACATACTTTACTTCAACATAAATATATATAATTTAATATATGCACTCAGATCTGCTTCTAGGCTCATCAATCGAATGATTCAAATCCACTTATAGGCATGTTTCTTTGGGCTAAGATATGTTTCAATGATAGATTGCCACTTGGACAATTTAGCTTGATCACAGATGTTTGCCATGTGGCAGAATGATAATCACGCTTCTACGGTATGACTTGTGAGTTTAAAAGTGTAATATCCCGGATATTTTGGACCTGATTTCGTTTACCTCGGTAAGCGTGCCCGAGAAAATTACGGGACGAATCAGGTTTATTTGGGAAGGTTAGAGTAAGAGATGGTTCGTGGTGAAAGGATTTCAGGTTTAGACTCGTAGAAGTTTTATGTTTGGTCACATATACTTAAAGTTGTGTGTGTGCTTAACACCGAAAACAAGTGCAAGTTAAGTGGATAGAATTTAGAATTAAACAATCTAGATATTTTTTTGTTTTGCTTAATTGTATTATAAAGAGAGAAGTGTAGAGGAGAAGCTTCACTCTTCTCCCTCTCGTGTGAATATGAAATTGAAGCCTTTACACCTTTGCTTCCTTGTTTAGATCCTAGATTCCTTGTGATTGAAAATCCCTCTCCCCATCTTAACCATTGAAAACCCTTGTGCTTAGCTTCTGATTAGTTGGATATATTTCGAAGTAAGGCTAGGGGAGAGTGGACAAATTAATCTAGGCAACCATTGCTCTAGCAGCAAGGTCAAAGAGATGGACTGAATTTTGAACTTGCGACTTAATCCGGTGCTTGAGATTGGATCCACGGAAGCTAGGAGTAGACATTGAAGGTAGGATCTTTAAACACCTTTGATTAAAGTTATTTATGCTTAGAATAGTTTAGATAAAGGGTGCTTCTGGAAAAGATGCTTTCGAGGGAAAAGAAACAAGTCGGAAGGGAAAATTTTGAACACCACAAATCTGATCAATTCAAGGGTCGAATTTGGGTTTTTCAGCCTGATGCACTTTTGGGGAATTCGAGGGTCGAATTTTGCCCTGTTTCTGGACTTTGAAAAAATTCTTGGAAAATGTTATGGGGAGCTTTTGGGTTCGACTTTTGGACCTTATTAACACAGTGTAGTGTTAATCATTGTAGGTTTGTGATAAAGAATACATTGTGAGGACTTCTAGGTATGTTTTTGGACCGAATTAAGTCGAGGTAGGGGAATCCTAAACCTAATTTGCATTCTATTATAAGCATGGATTATTTTGTTTGCAAGCATGAAATCTGAATTGATAAACATTGCATGATTAAGAACTCCGAAATTTTGATAAAAGAACTCAGAAATTTGAACTTTCAAACCTCACCTTCGAATGTGAACTTTGAATCAGAACTCCGAAAATCCGAAAATGTATTAATTACATAAAATATGATATGTTTAGCATTTGCATTTGATTTAAGGCACATACGAACGAAACCTTAGATCCTACCAACCGTGTTGACGGTATTTCAGCCATGCATAAGTTTCCCTCATTCGTAGGGGCTTGTTGCACTTCCGAAAAAGGGTTCATGAACGACGATGGTCAGTAGGGTTTCCCATCGGTGATGCTCGTGCTCTCATGCTAGTATGTAATTTGAGAAATTATGCTTAAGTTATAAATTTAAGACAAGAAGCATGCTAATTCAAAATTTGAAAACATCAGAACATCAGATTTACTGAATCATCTTTTGGCTTTCTATCTTAGAACTGGAATTTAGTCATCAATACATCTTTTGAAAACCATAACTGATTCGATTTTGTCTTTGAAAACCTTTACTTATGATAAAATGTAAATAGATAAAGATTCTTCTATTGAGCTTCGATGTTAGCTCACCCCAACTATACGTCACAGGTGCTTACACTGACTTAGGATCTGACGATCTTGATTTGAGGACTGACTACATTGTTGAGGAGTTAGAGACCCCAGCAGAGGAGTTCTTTCCTTGATCAGGATTTGTCTTTTTGGTACTTTTGGATTAAAATCTTCTTGAATTATGGGCCCAAGGCCGTTGTTTTGTCATTTTTTATATCACTCGAGGAACCATCATTAGGAACCATTGTTTAGGTGTTTGGATTGGCCATCATTAGCGGTTCTTCCTAGTTCCTCTTGGTGATATATTTTGCATGAGCGTTTGTCCTTGCTTATTAGTTGTTTTTGCTTATAATTTATGCTTATGCTGTCGGCTTTAGTTTGATATACGGCTTATTGAGAAATCAATAAGTTGATGAGCCGATTTTTCCCATACTGTAAGGATTGGAAAAGTCGGGTCATCACAAAAAGTCTTAACTTTAGTAGTATAAAATCATTTAACCACCATTTTTGGTGGTTAAATGTCAGTCAAGATCAAGAGCCATTATCCCTAGGCAATAAGGACTTCAAAGTTTAAGGGTTGTCGACGGGTCGAGTTGGGTGGTGTCCGATAAAAAATTTTCATATGCCTGACCATTTGATAACGCGACCCGATCTGGTAAAAACCCGTTAACTTATAAATCGCCCCGCCCCAACTTTAAATTGTTGGCGCCTGCCCCAGACCTGGTCTGCTCGAGAAGACACCAGGGACTAAACCGCCCGGGCAGGCACATGGGCGGCTGCCCCGAACAACTTTAAGAACACTGCTTTTGGGGGGTGCTCCACATGAAATAACATCTTACTATCGGATAAGATTGGGTTGAAAAACAATCTCCATGTCTGATTCATGGCAGTCAATTTCAGAGATTAGAAAATCTCATTTATTATTAAAAATGAATAAAAATTTAAAAAAATTATTGATTTTGGCGAAATTTCTCTGAAAGTTTCGCTCCACTGCTCTTCGGTCATTTTGGGAGAATTTTGGAGAGATTTGCCACTATGAAATTAAATAACTACTTCTAAGACATCATGAAAACACAACTAATCACAATTAATCAATGAATCACTAATAAAATAAAGTAAAACAAAAAAAAATAGCAAGAACATATTAATAAAATAAATATTTAGTGAAGCAAATATTACACAACAATAGGAGGAGACGAAACAATTTTTGTTTAAATTAAAATAGTTCAGAAAAAGTCACAAAAAAGAAACTAGAGCATACATAATCGAAACTAATGCACATATAATTACACACTTATTAGAGAATAAACAGATTGTAAAATATTTGCAAAAATAAAAATTGAAAATATGAAAATGCATAAAAAGAGAAAAAAAATTATCAAATCAAAAGACATAAAGTAAGGAGTTACGTGTTTAATAAAAAACTACACGGAATCGCCAATTTTCCTAAGTTGCACTGGAATTTGTTTAGAATTTAAAAGCAAAACAAAAGTGTTAAATCCTAAATAAAAACTACAATTTTCTTTTAGGAAACCTCCTAATTAGAGTTAGAATCATAGTGACAAATTTAGTTTTCGGTCATTTTTTGGTGGGGGATCCTTTTGTTACATTTCGGATTAATTTGGATAACTTTCTGGAAAATTTCCGGGATTAAAAATATTTAGTATTTTTTTTTAAATGACTAAATTATATACTAACACATTTAAAATTTTAAAAATATTTTTAAATATATAGGACAAATCACATGTGACATGTCATTGCAACTTGCAAGTCCTTGAATCAGATTTTCAATTAAATCTCCACAATGTCATAGCAGTCTGTCAATTTTTCAAGAGGGAATTCAACATACCCTATCTGACCAAATACCACAAATCAATAAAAAACATTTGTGAAATTAAATTTCATTCATCAATCTCTAGATTCTCCACACCATTCTAAAAAGCTATTAGAGCCTAAAATAAAGCTATTGAAAATGATGGGTTGCTGGTTGGAAATAAAGCCCCAGTTGGAAAAATGCCCCATCTGATCAACAAAAAGAAGGGAAAAAGTTATATATATATATATATATATATATATATATATATATATATATATATATATGTATATATATATATATATTAACACACCTGTGTGGGGTTCGGAGGTTCACCCGCCGGACGTCGCAGCTTCGTCTGACCTCGCTTAAAAAAAATAAAAAATAAAACCTTGGGAAGAAGAAGAATAGGGACGGCGACTAGAGATGCGGTGAGGTTCGCTTCTACCGTAATGCTCGAGACGGACGACAGACAGTACTGGTCAACGGGCGGTTTGGGCGAGGTTTTTATAGGCCCTGGCACCGCAGGGATGTTTAAGCGAGCACGTCCAGGAAATTTAAATTTTACTACAAGAGAATATGTGTCAATATAATATATTCGTTCGGCTACTAACCTAGCTACTAACCTAGCCTTAAATTTGTCTATAGACTCGTCAGATTTAAATTTCCTTTTTAATAACCATTTGTGACCTATGAGTGTTCTATTATCAGGCAAATCGCATAGTTCACATACTTTATTCTTTTCAATTGAATTAATTTCATTATTTATAACATCTAAACATTATTTGGATTAATGTGAGTTGATCGCATCATTATAATCTAATGGATCGTTCATTTCATCTAAATTTAGGCTATTACATAGCTCTTCACTCACATGAACAAAAAAAATCATCAAAGAATGATGGAGGAGCTCTAGCCCTCTTTTGTCCACACATGTGAGGAGGTTGTATTGATTCATCAATGAGATTAGATTCTACATGAGTTGGTTGGTTTTCATCATTTATTATTGTTAAAAGATCATCAGAAGAGGTGGATGCATTTTCATCTTTGAGATTCTCAAGGAACTCAGCGTCTCTACTTTCAATTAGACCTTTATCTTATGATAAAATTTATAACTCTTAGAGCTTTCAGAATAACCAATAAAGTTTTCACTTCTAATTTATCTCTAAGTTGATATGAAATCAGTATATGTAATAGTTTTTGCTTCTAATTTATCTCTAAGTTGATATGGAACTAGTACATGTGCCACTGATCCCTACTTTTTAGGGTAACTTAGATCAAGTAGGTGGATGTATTTTATCTCTCAGATTCTCAAGGAACTCAGCGTCTCTACTTTCAATTAGACCTTTATCTTATGATAAAATCTATAACCCTTAGAGCTTTCGGAATAACCAATAAAGTTCTCGCTTCTAATTTATCTCTAAGCTGATATGGAATCAGTACATGTGCCACTGATCCCCACTTTCTATAGTAACTTAGATCAAGTTCTCTACCTGCCCATAACTTAAAAGGAGTCAAATGTATTATTTTAGTTGAGATTCTATTGAGGATATACATAACGGCATTTAATGCTTTTGACATCATTGACTTTGTTATGTCCATGAGGGTCCTATTATGCCTCTCGGCTACACCATTTTGTTGTAGTGTATAAGTCATTGTTGTTTGACATTTGATACTATTTTTCCTAAAAAATGTGTTAAATTCATCTGAGGTAAATTTCCCTCCCCTATCAGTTTTATGTACTTTTATTTTTCTACCTAGTTGATTTTCGACTTCCCTTTTATATTCTTTAAAGGTTTTCAATGCATCCGATTTATTTCGAATTAGATAAATGTGTCCAAACCTAGAGAAGTCGTGTATAAAAGTAATGAAATATTCTATATGCCTATGAGTTTTAACACTTAGAGGCCCATAAATATCAGAATGAATAATATTAAGCAACTTCGTCGCTCTTTTTCTTTTAGGAAAAGGTTTTCTAGTCATTTTACCAGTTAAACAATGTTCACAAGTTTTAAAATTTATTTTTTCTAAGCTAGAAATTCATCCCTTATTAATTAATTTCATTATCCTTACCTATATGTCCTAACCTAAGATGTCATGTATAAAAATCAAGTACATTAGCATAATCAATATAAGAACTTTTATTGCCAACATTTTCGATTATATCAAGAACAAATAAGTTATGCTCAGCAACCAAATGTCCCCATGCCAAAATACGACCATGCTTTTCGATGGATTTTTTAGCCGATCGGAAGCGCACATCAAAACCTTTGAGGATCAAGAGAGACATAGGCACAATGTTGCACCTTTTACTAGGCACAAAGTAAACATTTGTGGGAACAAAATCAATTGTTCTCATATTCAACCTACAAGTTCTCACACCCAACACATCAGAGTAGGTATTATTTTCCATGTAGATCTTTTTTTTTTTTCTCCTGCCTTAATCTCCTTGAAATCCTCAAACAATGACTTAGAGCTTGAGATGTGATTGTTGGCACTCGAATTGATCCACCAACCTTTGATATTTTTGTTAGCAAACAGGCATTCGGAGACAACACAGATGATCTGACGTCTTCCACCTTTACTATTGCTTCCACTCCCATGGTCTTTTGGTTCAATAAGGCAGTCCACCTTGAAGTGTCCAGGCTTCTCACAGTTGAAACAGTTTCCTTTGGATGCAACAGGTTTAGCCTTTTAATGAAATGGTTTCTTTCCTTTTCCTTTAAGATTTTTATAGAAATTCTTAAATTTTTTATTGGACTTATTCTGATTTTGAAATTTAGCTAGATCTTGAATTATGATTAATTCACTCTTTTTATTTTGGTTAAAGTATTCATGTTCAAAGGTTCACGTGTTCCTGCTCAAGGGCCAATTTCAAAGGAAGGTCCATCATATTTAAAACAGTACCACTCAATCTTAAAGCGATGATAATCATGGACCATGAGGGAGGTAGGCTACTAAGGATGTTTGAAATTTACATTTTTTCATTAATTGAGTTACCTACAACAACAAGGTCTTGAGTCATTACTATCATTTTATTAACGTGTTCAACAATGTTATCTCCTTCTTTCATTTTATAAGATTTGTATTGTTAAAGGAGTAACTGGATTATATTGTTAAAGGAGTAAATGGATGTAGGCTTCAGACACATTATCATATTTTTGGGCAATGGCTTCCATCATAATTTTGGTGATATCATAAATCTCGAAGACTTTTATCAAATCATTTTGCATAAAAGTTAAAATTAAAGTTTTTGCTATCAAATCATCCTGCACAAATTTATCAAACCTATTTCTATCTTCCCTAGATGGTTTATCATTGAGGATAGGAGGATCCGATTTCAGCACATAGTGTATGCGCTCGTGGATTAAGAGGTATTCAATTTTTTCATTTTCACGTGTCATAATTTAAGCCGTTTAATTTCTCAATTTTAGAAAGTTCGTGAATGACTATACTATGTGTGTCAAGAGTAAAAAATCTAAACCATTTATATTGCTCTTCAAATAATAAATTAAGAGATAAGGGTTAGAGAATGATGACCTCCAAATAGATTATTGATCGAGTGTGAACATGACCCTTTTCTGATCCAATCGTATAACATCCTTTGAATATTGATTCAACGATGTGGGTGGATGCGTCTCGGTTACAGGTGTCCATAGGAGCAGACGGATTGTCAATCTGAGTTCTAATGAACAAGATATTGCCAAAAGAACAGATCAGTAACACCACAACATGGTGTTTGTGACTTATACCATAAACAAATATGTTGCAGAACTTCTTTGCAGTAAAGATAGCAATTTGTATGATGGCTTTAAAGGCAAGGCTCGGCTTGTCTTGAGTGGCTCCTTTAACATATACCAAGAGATATGTGTGGTGCTTAACAACAAAGTTAATCTAAAGGTTGCTTCTTGAGGAAGTTAGTGAGTGTATAGTATTTTATACACAAAACACAAAACCTAATAGATTTGTTTGTTTTATTATTGTTTGCTGTTTGCTGCATTGTTATTGCCGTCGTCGAAGATGAAGATGGCCAATACCAACCACAGCAGAAGCAATGAGGAATCCGACAACTGCGATGTCAATAATCCGACAACAACGATCGACGATGATATCTTCACCAAATGAGATCTGACACCAATAGATAAATCATGTCCGACAGGATTGCAAACCGCTTTGGTTCCGGTGGCTTGAAATTAGGCAGTGGAGATATAGTTGGAGATGAATCAAATCCAGAAATCCCTAATTTCTTTTCCTCTTTAGCTTTTCTTGGATTTGTGCAGAAGCCCAAAAAGACACCCGACCGTTTGATTTTTTGAAGTGGATAATGATTTAAAAGCGATGGTGGTCGGAGATTGAGAGATCCGACGATAGATTATTGGTGACAAAGTAGCCCACAATCCAGAGATCCGACGACAAAAGATCGGATGATAGACCCACATACCAGTGAAAGAATAAATCTACCTCGTCGGATGTCGGGATCAATACGAGATTTGTCACGAGACTGTAGATCGCCGATAACCTATGAACGGATGTACACCTTGCTACCTTATTGAGATATTTTTGGTAGGCGGCAGTAAGCCCCTTTTATAGGTGCACGAGGGATATTCGTAACGTTCGTTATGGAGAAACAATTTCTCCTATTAATCTGACGTACATCTAAAGTGTCTCTTATGTTTCCCATCTAAGAAATTGCCCAGGATAGACACTGTTTGCGAAATGTATGGGTAAGAAGACAAAACTGTGGAACATGCTATTAAGGATTGCGACAAGGCGGCTAAAAGTTGGTTCCTTTCAACCATTGGTGCAAGGGCCCATCTCCAAAAAAACTTATCGATATATGAGTGGGCAAAAAACTTCATATCGACACATAGAGGAAACAACATTGAAGAATTTTTCGCTACTGTGTGGGCGATTTGGAGGGAACGAAATAGGGTCTGCCATGGAGAAAAGAACCAAAGATCCTCGCATTGTTGTAAACTTCAAAGAAATCAACATAGTTTCCCTGTCATCTCAAGTTTATATTCAGGTGTGCAAATGGGTAAGACCGGATATGGGTTTTCTCAAAACAAACTTTTATGCCTTGTCTGGTAACCCGAGTTCGGGCGATTTTTCGTTGGAAATTTAAAATTTCCAGAGAAAGCGTCATTTGCAAGTGTTTGGCGGAGAAGTGGGCCCCACGTATCCCAAGAAAAAAAAAGGTCGAAAAAGAAAACCCACCAAATTTCTACTGAAAATCATTTCCGCCCACTCGTTGGTAAAAATGAGAGGAAGAGGGGCCCTTGTCTTCTCCTTCGTCAACGCCGAAAGCAAACCCCCCATCGCTCTTCCCCATTTATTCTTGCAAGGATTCTCCTTTTCTTAGTTTGATGCCGTTAGTGATCGTGATCGTGTGATCGACAGGCGGTAAGTTCAGAGGAGGGAGACGAATCTGGTTCAGATCTAGAGTAAATCAGTAGAGACTCTGCCTTTCTAGTGTTGTCTTCTCACGTTGGGGCTTGGCGTTGGTGTGACAACTCAGAAGATGGGGGGACTTCAATCCTATAAGATTCAACTGAGTTATAGAGCCATGAAGATTCGATTGAAACCATCGTCTCTAGCAAGGTTCATCAGATCCAACCATACGAAAGAGGTTAGATTTTCATTTCATATAAGTTTCCTCTATCTTCTCAAACCACAAAAATCTACAGCTACTCCATCTCCCCAAGCATCTTCATTCTAATTTATTTATTTTTTCGTAAGTTTTTTTGCTATTTTTCTTTTTATATATGTTTCTCCCCCTCTCTCTCTCTCATTCTTTGATTTTTTAATGAAAGATAAGAGATTTGGAATGATACATGTAATGGTTAATATAGAAATAAATTATGGGTATCCATTCTGTTGTCCTATGTCGCCTGAATCTGGGAAGTTCCATAGCCAACCTTTTGCTGATCCACCAAAATTTGTTTCTATAATCATGTAATGAAAAAATTATGTACTCACACAGAAAAATTTTAGTCCCTTAATTTTATGGATATATGAAGTTTTATTTTTGATGACGCGCGCTGGGGTAGGGGTTTGGATTCTAATATTGGGTTTTGCAAATTATGTATAGATCTCTTTTAAATATTTTAATTGGGTTATATACCTATTATTTTTGTCGGCGGATCATTGTCTGATATGCACGGGAAAATATGTTCGCCATCGACAATTGTGACGGTTAGTGACCGTTAAAAATACCATTGCCGGCGGATTATAGCTGCAGAGAAAAAATACGTTTGTCGTCAGCAATAGTATCCCCGACAACATCAACAATCATCCATTCAATAAACTGAATATATCCGAGAGGGAAGCGGTTGGATAAGAGGGAAATGGTGGCACATCAAATTTTACGGCTTATTAGCCAAACGATTGGCAAAAAAAGTTTTTACACTCCCAGGATTTTATTTTAAATCCCATGACTTTTTTTCTTCACCAACCCATGGGAAGTAAAAAAAAATAAAATCCCATGAGTTTTGTCAAACAAGGCATTATGGTGCATGGGTCAAGGAAACTAGAAGGGGCAACACAAGTGTTATAATCTGAGATGAGGCTGGAGATGCTGTTTTAGCCCATGCGAAAGGCACAAGCTGGATAGGCAGTGCTAGACATAGTGAGGAGCTCTCATTATACTCAGCTATAGAGCTTGGCTTGGATAAAACATGCAAGTTTCAATATTGATTTGGAGGTCCTTTACACGGATATCCGGTCTAGTATTCAAGCTTTTGAGATCAAATTTGAACACCACAATCGTGATAAAAACCGGGCAGCCAACGCCCTGGCTAAACTAGGAATTCAGCATGAATGTAATGAGGTCTCGTGGAACTCGACCCCCCCCCCCCCCCACCTATTTGATGTAATTTCTTCTGATTTAGTGCAATTATTAGCGATAAAACAAATGATAGGTCATCTAAATCAGTTTAAAATTTCCAGAGAAAGGGCCATTTGCTGGTGTTTGGCGGAGAAGTGGGTCCCACTTATCCCAAGAAAAAAAAAGGTCGAAAAAGAAAACCCACCAAATTTCTACTGAAAATCATTTCCGCCCACTCGTTGGTAAAAATGAGAGGAAGAGGGGCCCTCGTCTTCTCCTTCGTCGACGTCGAAAGCAAGCCCCCCATCGCTCTTCCCCATTTATTCTTGCAAGGATTCTCCTTTTCTTATAGCTGCCTTTGGCTAGGGTTTCAGTACCGTTCGATCGTGTGATCGAATGGCAGAGGGTAAGTTCAGAGGAGGGAGACGAATCTGGTTCAGATCTAGAGTAAATCAGTAGAGACTCTGCCTTTCTAGTGTTGTCTTCTCACGTTGGGGCTTGGCGTTGGTGTGACAACTCAGAAGATGGGGGGACTTCAATCCTATAAGATTCAACTGAGTTATAGAGCCATGAAGATTCGATTGAAACCATCGTCTCTAGCAAGGTTCATCAGATCCAACCATACGAAAGAGGTTAGATTTTCATTTCATATAAGTTTCCTCTATCTTCTCAAACCACAAAAATCTACAGCTACTCCATCTCCCCAAGCATCTTCATTCTAATTTATTTATTTTTTCGTAAGTTTTTTTGCTATTTTTCTTTTTATATATGTTTCTCCCCCTCTCTCTCTCTCATTCTTTGATTTTTTAATGAAAGATAAGAGATTTGGAATGATACATGTAATGGTTAATATAGAAATAAATTATGGGTATCCATTCTGTTGTCCTATGTCGCCTGAATCTGGGAAGTTCCATAGCCAACCTTTTGTTGATCCACCAAAATTTGTTTCTATAATCATGTAATGAAAAAATTATGTACTCACATAGAAAAATTTTAGTCCCTTAATTTTATGGATATATGAAGTTCTATTTTTGATGACGCGTGCTGGGGTAGGGGTTTGGATTCTAATATTGGGTTTTGCAAATTATGTATAGATCTCTTTTAAATATTTTAATTGGGTTATATACCTATTATTTTTGTCGGCGGATCATTGTCTGATATGCACGAGAAAATATGTTCGCCATCGACAATTGTGACGGTTAGTGACCGTTAAAAATACCATTGCCGGCGGATTATAGCTGCAGAGAAAAAATACGTTTGTCGTCAGCAATAGTATCCCCGACAACATCAACAATCATCCATTCAATAAACTGAATATATCCGAGAGGGAAGCGGTTGGATAAGAGGGAAATGGTGGCACATCAAATTTTACGGCTTATTAGCCAAACGATTGGCAAAAAAAGTTTTTACACTCCCAGGATTTTATTTTAAATCCCATGACTTTTTTTCTTCACCAACCCATGGGAAGTAAAAAAAAATAAAATCCCATGAGTTTTGTCAAACAAGGCATTATGGTGCATGGGTCAAGGAAACTAGAAGGGGCAACACAAGTGTTATAATCTGAGATGAGGCTGGAGATGCTGTTTTAGCCCATGCGAAAGGCACAAGCTGGATAGGCAGTGCTAGACATAGTGAGGAGCTCTCATTATACTCAGCTATAGAGCTTGGCTTGGATAAAACATGCAAGTTTCAATATTGATTTGGAGGTCCTTTACACGGATATCCGGTCTAGTATTCAAGCTTTTGAGATCAAATTTGAACACCACAATCGTGATAAAAACCGGGCAGCCAACGCCCTGGCTAAACTAGGAATTCAGCATGAATGTAATGAGGTCTCGTGGAACTCGACCCCCCCCCCCCCCACCTATTTGATGTAATTTCTTCTGATTTAGTGCAATTATTAGCGATAAAACAAATGACAGGTCATCTAAATCAGTTTAAAATTTCCAGAGAAAGGGCCATTTGCTGGTGTTTGGCGGAGAAGTGGGTCCCACTTATCCCAAGAAAAAAAAAGGTCGAAAAAGAAAACCCACCAAATTTCTACTGAAAATCATTTCCGCCCACTCGTTGGTAAAAATGAGAGGAAGAGGGGCCCTCGTCTTCTCCTTTGTCGACGTCGAAAGCAAGCCCCCCATCGCTCTTCCCCATTTATTCTTGCAAGGATTCTCCTTTTCTTATAGATGCCTTTGGCTAGGGTTTCAGTACCATTCGATTGTGTGATCGAACGGCGGAGGGTAAGTTCAGAGGAGGGAGACGGATCTGGTTCAGATCTAGAGCAAATCAGTAGAGACTCTGCCTTTCTAGTGTTGTCTTCTCACGTTGGGGCTTGGCGTTGGTGTGACAACTCAGAAGATGGGGGGACTTCAATCCTATAAGATTCAACTGAGTTATAGAGCCATGAAGATTCGATTGAAACCATCATCTCTAGCAAGGTTCATCAAATCCAACCATATGAAAGAGGTTAGATTTTCATTTCATATAAGTTTCCTCTATCTTCTCAAACCACAAAAATCTACAGCTACTCCATCTCCCCAAGCATCTTCATTCTAATTTATTTATTTTTTCGTAAGTTTTTTTGCTATTTTTCTTTTTATATATGTTTCTCCCCCCCTCTCTCTCTCATTCTTTGATTTTTTAATGAAAGATAAGAGATTTGGAATGATACATGTAATGGTTAATATAGAAATAAATTATGGGTATCCATTCTGTTGTCCTATGTCGCCTGAATCTAGGAAGTTCCATAGCCAACCTTTTGTTGATCCACCAAAATTTGTTTCTATAATCATGTAATGAAAAAATTATGTACTTACACAGAAAAATTTTAGTCCCTTAATTTTATGGATATATGAAGTTCTATTTTTGATGGCATGTGCTGGGGTAGGGGTTTGGATTCTAATATTGGGTTTTGCAAATTATGTATAGATCTCTTTTAAATATTTTAGTTTGGGTTGTATACCTATTATATTTGTCGGCGGATCATAGTCTGATCTGCACGGAAAAATATGGTCGCCATCGACAATTGTGACGGTTAGTGACCGTTAAAAATACCATTGCCGGCGGATCATAGCTGCCGAGAAAAAATACGTTTGCCGTCGGCAATAGTATCCCCGACAACAGGAATAATCATCCATTCAATAAACTGAATATATTCGAGAGGGAAACGGTTGGATAAGAGGGAAACGGTGGCACATCAAATTTTATGGCTTATTGGCCAAATGATTTGCAAAAAAATTTTTACACACCCAGGATTTTATTTAAAAAAAACTTCCCATGACTTTTTTTCTTCACCAACCCATGGGAAGTAAAAAAAAAAAAAAAAATCCCATGAGTTTTGTCAAACAAGGCATTAGTCAAGGAAACTAGAAGGGGCAACACAAGTGTTATAATATGAGATGAGGCTGGAGATGCTGTTTTAGCCCATGCGAAAGGCACAAGCTGGATAGGCAGTGCTAGACATAGTGAGGAGCTCTCATTATACTCCGCTATAGAGCTTGGCTTGGATAAAACATGCAAGTTTCAATATTGACTTGGAGGCCCTTTACACGGATATCCGGTCTAGTATTCAAGCTTTTGAGATCAAATTTGAACACCACAATCGTGATGCAAACCGGGCAGGAAACTCCTTGGCTAAACTAGGAATTTAGCATGAATGTAATGAGGTTTCATGGAACTCGATCCCCCCCACCTATTTGATGTAATTTCTTCTTATTTAGTGCAATTATTAGCGATGAAACAAATGACAGGTCATCTAAATCAGTTTAAAAGTTCTGTTGCATCTCAGCTGTATCTAACAAGAGTTACTTAATTATGTTATACAGTTTAGTATTTCTGTTGTATCTTAACTACATCCTAGCTGTAACTAATCAAAAGTTAGTGATTCTGTTGTACTCTATAAGTCACTAGAAAGTCTATAAATAGAACCTGTATCAGGTTTTCAAATACAGAAAATTATAATCAAAAGTTCTCCTCTGTTTTCATGGTATCAGAGCTTCAAAAGCTCCTACGAGCAAGCTTAGATCCAAAGGTTCTTTAGAAATTCTGATTCTGATTCAATTCAACAATTTTTTTTTTCTCTTCATCCAGATCTATTCTTCAAAATCTCATCGTCTTCTCCAAAGATTCAAGTTCAATCATGGCCTCAACCTCACTATCTTCCCCAATTACTCTCCCACAAGGTTTGGTTTTCTCCGTTTCCAACATTCATTCATTAATTACAGTCAAGCTTGATTTTGAAAATTATGAGATTTGAAAATTGCAAATTCGAAATGCTTTGAGAGCCAATCAACTCTTTAAATTCGTTGATGGTTCCAAAGATAAAGCTCCACCAGAAATCTTCGATTCCTCAGAAAATTCAGTTCCAAATCCTATGTTTCACCAATGGTTGATGGTCGCTCATCATCTTCTTAGTGATATAATTGCAGTTTTATCCCCTTCGATCTTGCCGTATGTAATAACTCTTGATCATACGTATCAAATTTGGAGCTTCTTGTATGATCGTTTCAACTCTCTAAGCAGAGCTCATATTCATAATCTCAAGACAAACCTATATGCTCTCAAGAAGGGTGGTCTATCTATGAGAAAATACCTTGATGAAGTGCAGAAATTTGCAACCAAGTTAGTTGCTGTAGGTTCACCAATTCAGGAAAAAGATCTCGTGTTCCACACCTTACATGGATTACCACCAGAATATGCCTCTTTCAAAACCTCAATCTGAACAAGAGCATCTCCAATAACACTTCATGAACTTCATTTCCTACTTGGATATGATGAAATCAATGTTGTCAATGACAAATTTGTTACCTCAACTCCTGATACTAGCATAGCCTTCACGACCTATACAAATCGAGGTGGCTCATCCCTCAATCGTAACACCAATCGAAGTGGTACAAACAATTAAGATGGAAGAAACCAAGGATTCAATAGAGGTGGCAAAACTCGAGGTTTTCAACTGCAAAGAGTAAGCTTTCGCGGTGGATCTTCCCATCCCCGGATTTACTGTCAAATCTATGGAAAACCCAATCATGATGCAAGTGAATGTTGGCTCCGTGCCAATTTGAGCTATCAAAAGCCTTCCAACAGCAACGACAATCAGGCCTATTTTGCCTCTTCAACAACTCTAGATGCAAATTGGTATGTTGACAGCGGGGCGAACAATCATATTACTAGTGATCTATCCCAATCTATCGATTCACAACGAGTACCAAGGCGGTGACAAAGTTGCAGTGGGCAATGGTAAGTTCTTAAGCATTTGGCACACAGGTAATTGTTCTCTTCCAACATCCACAAAATTCCTTTTCTTACCACAAGTTTTACATGTCCCTAACATATTGCACAACCTATTGTCTGTATAGAAATTGGCTCGAGATAACAATTGTTTTCTTATCTTTGATTCAAATGAATTCATTGTTTAGGACAAGGCCACCAACCAAATTCGTCATAAGAGTCCATGTAAACAGGAGTTGTATCCCTGCACAACTACAACTCACTTAACTCCATAATCAGGAGCACTACTTTGTACTCAGTCCTTGACTGCTATTTGGCATCATAAATTGGGGAATCCATCATCAACTGTCTTCAATTTACTTGTTAAAAAGTATCATTTACCTACTAGCTTACCTAAGAACTTTTCTTGTGAACATTGCAATGTCAGAAAAAACCATCGACTTCCATTCCCATCATCTACTTCTATTGTAAACTATCCCTTAGAAATAATATATGCAGGCTTATGGGGTCCTTCTCCATTACCGTCCTTTCGTGGTTTTTGGTACTATCCTTTGTTAGTTGATGACTTCTCTCGATTTTCTTGGATTTACCCAATGGGCACAAAAAATGAAGTTTTTCATAAATTCATAGAATTTAAAGCTCTTGTTGAAAACCAATTATCTGATGTTATTAAAAAATTTTGCACAAACGATGGAGGTGAGTTTGTTAATAGTTCCATGGCTAATTTTCTTAGTCAAAATGGCATTCTTCATCAACGCTCTTGTCCTCACACACTCAAACAAAATGGGGTTGCCGAGCGCAAACATCAACATCTCATTGAAACCACGATTACCTTACTACACCAAGCCTCCCTTTCTAAAGAATATTGGCTAGATGCCTTATTCACAGTCGTGTTCACTATAAATCGACTATCTAGTATTGTGCTGAAATTTAAAACACCATATGAATCACTTTTTCATACTGCTCCAAATTTTACCATGGTTATGCTGTTGTTGTTACCGATGGTTACGCCCATATGCTAGTGACAAATTATCTCCACGATCAAAGCCATGCACTTTTATCGGGTAGATGTTTAACATGGAAACAAAAAAGTATATACATCACGACATGTTCCTTGAAGATATTTTTCCATTTGTAACATCTACAGCTGTTGCAAACCCAACACCTTCTGCTACTGAAATTTCCTCTCCCAAACATAAAAATCCCATCCCATCCTTGCAAATCTATGCTTCCACACCTCAGCCTACTACCCAAAATCAACAACCTATTGTTCCTCAAAGCCTCACTTTTCCACAATTCGAAAATAATGTAATCTCTTCACCTACCAATTCCATATCACTTAATCCCAATCCTTTATCCAATGGAGAACTCTCTGCTATCAACCCATCCAACTCAATCTCTTCAACCCAGCCATTACTTCCTCTGATTGTGAGCCAAAGAACTATACAACAGCTACAAAGAGTCTTCAATGGCGATCTGCTATGTCTGAAGAATTCAATGCATTAATCTCGCAAGGAACTTGGCAGTTAGTTCCAAAGCCAACAACTCGAAGCACAATTGGATGCACATGGGTCTTTCGAATAAAAAGAAATGTCGACGACACCATTGCTCGCTACAAAGCTCGGCTTGTAGCAAAAGGCTATCATCAAGAAGAAGGTCTTCACTACACTGAAACGTTCAGCCCAGTAGCAAAGCAACCCACTATACGAGTAATCTTATCTCTCGCTCTTCATTATAATTGAACCATCAAACAACTTGATGTGTCCAATGCCTTTTTTACATGGGTTTTTCAACGAAGAAGGGTACATGGATCAACCATAAGGTTTCATTGATCCTACTTATCCCACATACGTCTGTAAACTCCGAAAGGCACTATACAGTCTAAAGCAACCACCGCGGGCATGGCACTCAACCTTCCCTTCATCTCTTATTCGAAATGGCTTCAAAACAAGCACAATAGACTACTCATTGTTCATTTGTCACAAAAATACTCATATCACTCTGGTTTTAGTATATGTGGATGACATATTGATTACGGGTGGTGATCAAAATAGAATTCAAAAGCTTATCAAAAACATGGCCCAACGCTTCTCAATGAAAGATCTTGGAAACTTAAATTACTTTCTCGGCATTGAGGTCATTAAAACCTCCACTGGCAATCTTCGTTCTCATGCCAAAAATGCTACAAAAATCCGAAAAAATGCAGCTATGTTAGATTGTAAACTACATGCTTCTCCTTCAGCTTATAAGTCTTCCTCTAAACTAGGTGATGAAGATGAGTTCTCAAATCCTTCACTATACTGAAGCATTGTCAGCGCTCTTCAATACCTAACAATTAGCCGGCTTGACTTATCCTTTGCTATTAATTTTGTGTGCCAAAATATCCACAAACCAAGCAATGCCAACTTCAGTGCAGTCAAGCGTATTTTACAATTTGTCAAAGTAACCATACACACTGGTCTTCATTTCGAATCAGGCCCTCTAAATCTCACTGCTTATGCTGATGCCGATTGGGTTGGTGACAACAAAGATCGTCGTTCTACAACTGATTTTTGTCTCTTCTTAGGCACAAATTTAATTTCATGGTGTGCAAAAAATTAACCTACTGTTGCAAGGTCTTCAACAGAAGCAGAATATTGGGCATTAGTTTATACAACAGTTGAAATTACTTGGCTTAAGATTCCTCCCAATGACTTATGAGTACCCATTAGAGAAAGTCCTCTGTTATGGTGCGATAACATCTCTGCAATCTCATTAGCATCAAATCTAGTGTTTTATGCACGAATATTGAAGTTGACTATCACTTCATTCGAGAGAAAGTAATCAATAAAGAATTTGAGGTCCGCCACATATCTTTTGTTGATGAAACTGCTGATATCTTCACCAAACCACTCTCAGTTGCATGGTTCAAATAACTTCAGCCCAAGCTTATGGTCAAAGAGCTGCCCATTAGCTTGAGGGGGGTATTAGTGATAAAGAAAATGACACATCATCTAAATCAGTTTAATAGTTCTGTTGTGTTTCTGCTGTAACTAACAAGAGTTACTTAATTATGTTATACAATTTTGTATTTTTGTTGTATCTTAACTACATCCTAGCTGTAACTAACCAGAAGTTAGTGATTCTGTTGTTCTCTATAACTGACTAGAAAGTCTAAAAATTGAACCTGTATCATAGTTTTCAGATACAAAAAATTATAATCAAAAGCTCTCCTCTGTTTTCAGCAATGAGAACTATGATATTTCACTTTAAAAAAAAACAGCTTACCTTTAATTTTATATGGCCTTCGATCGCTTTATCAGATGATCGAGATTGCCTTTCGACTCAATCTTTCTTAAGTACATCTTAAAATCATGTGCGTCAAATCAAATGGAACTTATGGTGAGATCGTTCATGAAAAGCCTAGCTCGCAAAAAGCGGTCGAATACAATTGCATCCATGCTCAATTAAAATTAAGCCTATCAATGAGCTACTAACGAGGTCCAAAAGAGTTGACTTAAACTCGCCTCACGAAAACTTCAAAAGTTGCAATATTTTTTTTTTATCAAAATGAGAAAACCTAGAATCGTTGCAACTGAGAACAAATGGTACCAGTATTTTGTACCACTTGAAATGTATATGTGTGTGTGTGTGTATATATATATATATATATATATATATATATATATATATATATATATATATAATTTTATTATTATTATTATTTTTTTTTTTTTTTTTACTTTGACGAGAATACGAAGGCTCCAAATGTTTCAAGCTTCAAAGCTTCTCCCCTTGTTGAGGGGACGAGATAAGGTGTTGATTGTAGCATAGTGGTTACAGGTGGTGGTAATGGCTTTTAGTGGTGGTGGATGGATGAGATGGAGTAAATTGTGATAGAAGGCGTTGAAGGTGTGGTGGTGATCGGATGAGTTTGGAGAAGGTGATGTCGATGGTTGCACTACAAAAAATAAGACTATTAGCGGCAGCCAAAAACTACCGTTATTAACAAAAAATTGCTGTTAATATCCTTGCCGCTAATAGTCTTAATAGGTTTTTTATTAATAGCGGCAGTTTTTTACTCCAGCACTTATTCCACGACCTATGCAAGCAAGGAAGTCGATCGTCCAAGGGAGAGCCTACGCAGTCACAACTCAAGAGGCTCAGAATACAAACGATGTCATTCAAGGTGAGCTTTCTTTTAAATAAGAATTTTAATTCTTGAAAATTTTAGATAGAGAAGGAGCATCTACATGTAGAAAATATAAGAAAAACTTGCATATGATAGATTCTGGTATGATAGTAAATGGTATATAAGTGTATGTATGATTAGGTATACAAATTTATAAGAAGGGGAGTGACGTAACATACGAAGCTCGAGTATTGATAGACCCAGGGGTCTACCCACTCATTTGTTACCCCTCACTTCACAAAGAGGATGAAAGTCGACCCAGAGGAGTTAGACTTCGTTTTAACCGTGACTGTTCCTACTGGGAAGGCGGTTGATACCGAAAAGGTTGCAACTCCGTGATCGTGACGGTCATGGATGGAGATGTCTTTGAGCTACTGGCGAACCTAATTTTATTAAACATGCAAGGATTCGACGTGATCCTTGGCATGGATTGGTTATCAACCCATTATGCGACGGTAGATTGCAAGAATAAGGTCGTCATCTTCAGACCCAACACGAGGAGATCGTTTAGATTTCGAGGAGAGAGGTCGACACGCCTACCACTTATCTCGGCAGTCAGGGCAGAGCGTTTGATCAGAAAAGGGTGTAGTGGATACTTTGCGTTCTTGAAGGAAGATAAAGACGAGAAGAATGTTATATCTGAGATAGCAGTTGTACGAGACTTCGCCGATGTATTTTCGGAGGAGTTACTCAGATTACCTCCAGAGAGAGAAGTAGAATTCGCTATCAACTTAGCACCAGGAACTGAGCCTGTTTCTAAAGCACCATACAGAGTGGCTCCTGCTGAGTTGAAGAGTTGAAAGAGCAGCTACAAGAGCTAATGGAAAAGGGGTTTGTTAGACCGAGCGTGTCTACATGGGGAGCACCGGTCTTGTTTGTAAAGAAGAAAGATGGGTCAATGTGTCTGTGCATTGACTATCGACAATTAAACAAACTTACCATCAAGAACCGATACCCTTTACCTAGAATAGATGACTTGTTTGATCAACTGTAAGGAGCGAAGTATTTCTCTAAGATCGATCTAAGATCGGGATACCATCAGTTGAGAGTCAAGGCAGAGGATATTCAGAAGACTGCATTCAAGACTCGATACGGACACTATGAGTTCCTAGTGATGCCGTTTGGGTTGACAAATGTCTCGGCGTCATTCATGGATCTGATGAATAAGGTGTTTAAACCACACCTAGATTCTTGTGTCGTAGTGTTTGTTGACGACATCCTGATTATTCAAAATCAGAGGAAGAGCATGAGAAGCATTTGAGAATAGCCCTACAGACTCTACGTGAGCACCAGTTATACGCCAAGCTCAACAAGTGTGAGTTTTGGTTAGAAGAAGTTAGATTTTTGGGACATGTCATCTCAAAGCTTGGTGTCACTGTAGATCCAGCAAAGATTGAAGCTGTAGTGAATTGGGAGCAACCAAAGACCGTGACCAACATCTGTAGTTTCCTTGGATTAGCGGGTTACTACCGACGTTTCGTTGTTTTCAAAGATATCAGGATCACTCACGAGACTTACACGGAAAGATGCATGGTTTGAATGGAGTGAGGCATGCGAGAAGAGTTTTCAAGAACTCAAAAAGAGACTCACTTCAGCTCCAGTATTAGCAATTCCTCCAGGCAGTGGAGGGTTTGCAGTGTATAGCGATGCTTCATATACTGGTTTGGGCTGTGTGCTTAATCAACACAAAAAGGTGATAGTGTATGGGTCGAGATAGTTGAAGGAGCATGAAAAGAATTACCTGACACATGACCTGGAATTAGCAGCGATCATTTTCGCGCTTATGATATGAAGACATTATTTGTACGGTGAGACTTTTGAGATTTTCACCAATCATAAGAGCCTCAGATATCTGTTTACACAGAAAGAACTAAATATGAGGCAGCACAGATGGATGGAGTTTCTCAAGGACTATGACTATTCTATACAGTACCATCCAGGCAAGGCTAATGTGGTGGCCGACGCCTTGAGTCGGAAGAGTTCTGCTCAATTGGCTAGTCTAATTTTGGGTATGCACCGATGGAAGTTGTTGGAAGATCTGGCACTGTATGATGCAAACATTGAGTCACAAGCTACAGGAGGCTTCTTGGCTAATATCTCAGTGAGACCGGTAATATTTGAGCATATCCATGAACTACAGATGAAAGACCCGACGCTAACAAAGATTCGTCAAGATGTGACTGAAGGCATTACATCTGAGTTTTCAATCAAGGAGGATGGTTCCTTATTGTTCTAGGGCCATCTCTGTATTCCAGACAATGCCGATTTACGACGAACAATTCTGGATGAATCACACAAGTCAAGCTATGCTATCCACTCGCGAAGCACAAAGATGTATCAAGATTTGAAAAAGAACTACTGGTGGAGAGGCTTGAAACAAGATGTGGCAGAGTATGTGTCGCGGTGTTTGACGTGTCAGCAAGTCAAGATAGATCATAGACACCCTGCAGGCCTATTGCAACCTCTACCTATACCGAAATGGAAGTGGGAATCAATCTCTATGGACTTCATCGTTGGGCTACCGCGTACTACAAGGAAGTACATGCCATTTGGGGAGTGGTCGATCGATTGACCAAGTCAGCGCACTTCTTGCCTTACAACACACGATGTACATGGCGGGAAGACTGGTAGAACTTTATATAAAAGAGATTGTCCGTTTGCATGGGATTCCGAGTAGCATTGTTTCAGGCCGTGATCCATTGTATACATCAAAGCTTTGGAAGAAATTTTAAGAAGGAATGGGAACGCCACTAGATTTCAATATGACATTCCATCCATAAATCGACGGATAGACTAAGAGGGTCAATTAGATCATTGAGGACACGCTTAGGGCATGTATGTTAGAATTGCAAGGATCGTGGGATCAGCACCTACCCTTGATTGAGTTCGCATATAACAACAACTTTCAGACGAGCATTGGGATGACCCAATGGACTCGTAATTAACTTCTAAAAGCCGGCCTCGGCAACATTTAAAACCAATCCGTGGGTCCTACTACCCTAGGTTGGTTAGACTATTCTACCAAGGGCTGACGGACGGCCCTACCGACGACATCGTCATGACCAAGATAGAGGGTTGTGAGTGCACGTTCACTCGTCGCCACATCCATGAGGTGCTTGAATGTCACCTCGATTTTGTACTTGAGACCACCCTCTTCCCGCCTTTGAGGAGGAGGTGAGATTTGAGGAGATCATGAACCGCATGACCAATGGGAAGAAGGGGTCAGGATCCTCCATTAGGAGGGTCGACCTTCCCCATTATATGTGGATGCTTGATTCTATAATCAAGTGTAACCTATACCCGTTGCGGCACGACACGGAGCGGGTTGAAATGGTACAACAGGCACTGTACGCGGCCTTCTATGGCTGTTGGTTTGAAGCTACCATGGTCATCTTAGAGGGGATGAGATACATCAAGGGCAAGTTGATGAAGGGCCACTTGAGGCCTAAGGATAAAATGCCCTACGCTCGGCTCATCTCGAGCATGTTGGAGTGTTACTCTGACACCCCCGAGTACGCCGTATCGCCCCATGAGGAGAGGGCTACGGATCGAGTGAAGACGTTCTCAAACTCTTCATGGAGCCATATATGACAGGGCCAAGACTCGAGCTTGTAGCATGGTGTGGGTGGCACGACATGTGGTGCCAAGAGGGCACGCGACATGGGGCCAAGTGGGCCTGGCGACGTGGTCGCGCTGCGAGGACGCGACACGGTCGCATGAGGGTAGGACACGGAGCGTCACGGTCGCGACACGAATGCGACATAGCCAAGGTGGGCTAGCGATGCAGGAGGCGTTGCGATATGTCAAATAAAGGGGTTTGAGGTTCTCCTGCCATTATGGCTGAATGACTGTTTTATCCTTATATAGGGGAAGGGAGCTTGAGAGCTATTCCCCCACACACAGGGCCTTGCGTTGCCAGAGGGGGCGCAAGTGTCTCCTAGGCCTGAAAGGGTGGGCCTAGGACGTCGACGCAGCGATGCCGTGTGGCACCCAAGGGAGGTTGAAGTATGCATCCAGACTACGCGTTGCGGTGCATACGGCTGGGCAACCTCATGAGAACACCAGGATGCTGCGTGGGACTCAGTTGAGCATGACAGCACGTGGGCCAAGGATAAACGAGTGCTAGTAATTCGAAACGCACACGAAGGCAAGCTGTGTGAGACTCGTTTGAGCACACGAGCGCGAGGCATAAGGCTGTGGGCTTGGTTCGGTAGGCGAGCGAGGTACTGGTGCAGGGCACAGGGTGAAGCTTGAGCAGGCTAAGTTTTGCACAGCGGTGCAAGTGGCGTGTCGTAAGGGGCACGATGAGTTGGATGGTAGGCCGTGAAATAGAGGTAACCATGTTGAGGGAGTTCCCGTCCTCTAGGCGGGTGGTATCAGAGCTGATGTGTAGATAGGTTGGCTTCGTTGCATGCGGTAGCGAAACACCGCGCGGGTTGAAAGCGCATCGAAGGACTCTCGCGACAGTTGGTATCAGAAGTAGGCTGACCTAGCGAAGCGTGCGTTAGGTTTCGCACGGGACTGAGGTTGCGAAACTGTGACCTTGTGACATTTTGGTATCAGAGCCAAGTTCGATCTAGAAGAGATGATGCTATTGAGCAATTGGTGCATAGGCACGCGATGTGGTGTCAAGGGGGCACGCGACATCCTTGAACAATTGGTGTGGAGGCACGCGATGTGGTGTCAAGAGGACGCGCGACATCCCTGAGCTAGTTAACAGGTGAGGGCCTTGTGACAGTAGACGCAAGTTGACCGGACCGGGGTGACAGTTGGGAACTAGTGGGAAGGTGCGGACCTAAGAACTAGATATGTAATGCGAACAAGCTGGGAGGAGTTGGCGGGGTCAGTTCACTGCGATCATGGGTCAATGAGGACGTTGACATTTATGGAGTGGTGGAGGATGTGACGGGGCCAAGACTCGAGCTTGCAACATGGTGCGGGTGGCATGACATGTGGTGCCAGGAGGGCACGCGACATGGGGCCAAGTGGGCCTAGAGACGTGGTCACGCTGCGAGGACACGACATGGTCGCATGAGGGTAGGACGCGGAGCGTCATGGTCACGACACGGATGCGACATAGCCAAGGTGGGCTAGCGATGTAGGAGGCATTGCGGTATGTCAAACCAAGGGATTTGAGGTTCTCCTACCATTCTGGCTGAATGATTGTATTACCCTTATATAGGGGAAGGGAGCTTGAGAGCTATTCCCCCGCACACGGGGCCTTGCGTTGCCAGAGGGGGCGTAAGTGTCTCCCATGCCTGAAAGGGTGGGCCTAGGACGTCGATGCAGCGGTGCCGTGTGGCACCCAAGGGAGGTTAATGTATGGCTCCGGACTACGCGTCGCGGTGCATACGGCTAGGCAACCTCATGAGAACACCAGGACGCTGCGTGGGACTCAGTTGAGCATAACAGCACGTGGGCCAAGGATAAACGAGTGCTAGTAATTCGAAATGCACATGAAGGCAGGATGCGTGAAACTCGGTTGAGCACGCGAGCGCGAGGCACAAGGCTGTGGGCTTGGTTCGGCAGGCGAGCGAGGTACTAGTGCAGGGCACAGGGTGAAGCTTGAGCATGCCAAGTTTAGCACAGCGGTGCAAGTGGCGTGTCGTAAGGGGCACGATGAGTTGGATGGTAGGCCGTGAAATAGAGGTAACCATGTTGGGGGAGGTCCCATCCTCTAGGAGGGTGGTATCAGAGCTGATGTGTAGATGGGTTGGCTTCGTTGCATGCGGTAGTGAAGCACCGCGCGGGTTGAAAGCGCGTCGAAGGACGCTGCCGTCACAGTTGGTATCAGAAGTAGGCTGACCTAGCGAAGCATGCGTTAGGTGCCGCACCGGACTGAGGTTGCGGAACTGTGACCCCTTGACATTTTGGTATCAGAACCAAGTTCGATCCAGAAGCGATGATGTTATTGAGCAATTGGTGCGGAGGCACGCGATGTGGTGTCAAGAGGACACGTGACATCCCTGAGCTAGTTAACAGGTGAGGGCCTTGTGACAGCAAAACCAAGTTGACCCGACCGGGGTGACAGTGGGGAGCTAGTGGGATGGTGCGGACCTAAGAACTAGATATGTAATGCAAACAAGCTGGGAGGAGTTGGCAGGGTCAGTTCACTGCAATCATGCGTCAACAAGGACGTTGACATTTATGGAGTGGTGGAGGATGTGATGGGGCCAAGACTCGAGCTTACAGCATGGTGCGGGTGGCACGACATGTGGTGCCAGGAGGGCACACAACATGGGGCCAAGTGGGCCTGGAGACGTGGTCACGTTGCGAGGACGCGACACGGTCGCATGAGGGTAGGATGCGGAGCGTCATGGTCGCGACGCGGATGTGACATAGCCAAGGTGGGCTAGCGATGCAGGAGGCGTTGCGGTATGTCAAACCAAGGAGTTTGAAATTCTCCTGCCATTCTGGCTGAATGACTGTTTTACCCTTATATAGGGGAAAGGAGCTTGAGAGCTATTCCCCCGCACATGAGGCCTTGCGTTGCCAGAGGGGGCGCAAGTGTCTCCTAGGCCTGAAAGGGTGAGCCTAGGACGTCAACGCAGTGATGCCGTGTGGCACCCAAGGGAGGTTGAAGTATGGCTCCGGACTACGCGTCACGGTGCATACGAATGGGCAACCTCATGAGAACACCAGGACGCTGCATGGGACTCAGTTGAGCATGACAGCATGTGGGCCAAGGATAAACGAGTGCTAGTAATTTGGAACGCACACGAAGGCAGGCTGCGTGAGACTCGGTTGAGCACGCGAGCGCGAGGCATAAGGCTGTGGGCTTGGTTTGGCAGGCGAGTGAGGTACTAGTGCAGGGCACAGGGTGAAGCTTGAGCAGGCCAAGTTTAGCACAGCGGTGCAAGTGGCGTGTCGTAAGGGGCACGATGAGTTGGATGGTAGGCCGTGAAATAGAGGTAACCATGTTAGGGGAGTTCCCGTCCTTTAGGCGGGTGGTATCAGAGCTGATGTGTAGATGGGTTGGCTTCGTTGCATGCGGTAGCGAAGTATTACGCGGGTTGAAAGCGCGTCGAAGGACGCTCCCGCGATAGTTGGTATCAAAAGTAGGCTGACCTAGCAAAGCGTGCGTTAGGTGCCGCACGGGACTGAGGTTGCGGAAGTGCGACCCCGTGACACATAGCTACAACCTACTCAAGTGGACCCTACCAGCTCCGGGTCCAGTTCTAGCATCAGCAGCAGCAGCAGCTCCAGTAGCACCCCCACCACCACATCAGGACGCACCCGTGGGTGGGGCACACCCAATTGATCCACCAGCAGAGGGGAAACCCTCCCATACCACTGCCTCACCTACTCCACCAGCACATTCTGCGGTGGCCACACCGACGTCTTCTTACCGCCGGCGAGCGGCTCGCCCGGCGCCTACGATCGAGGACGTGTTGGCCAGGATAGACGCCAACAATAAGAGGATGAACCGATGGATGGACTTCCTGATATACCACACTATGCGGTACATCTATCTGTTAAACTACCAGCAGTGCCTAGCGCAGTGGAGGCATGGACTGCGTGTCGGATTGCCTTCCATACGGGTCCGGTGTTCCATGCGAGCACATCTGCTACCGACGCATCTGGCTCTACGCCACAGCAGCCGGAGCAGCCTACGGAGATGCCCTAGCCAGTACCACCAGAGCAGCCAGCTCCACCAGAGCAGCTTGCCCCTGCATCAGATCATCCAGGGGAGGGGACGGCATGAGACTGAGACGAGGATATTTTTTTTATGACTGATTTTGGGAGTTTTGATGTAATTGAAAAGATGTAATTAAATAAGTTGTAAATTGTTGAAATTAATGAAATATAGATCCATTTTCTTCAGCATATAATGTGTACGTCATTTTGTTTGCTTGTACTATGTAATGTGTGAGTCATTTTGTGGGTGGGTACGCAACTCCCAGAGTGTGGGGTACCCAACCAACGATACAACTTTGGGTTAATTTCGAGGATGAAAATTTCCAAGGTGGGGAGAATGTAATATCCCAAAAAATTGAGTGTTTAACTGTGACCTCGGGATCCGTGCCCGACTATTCATGGGTTTGACCAAGTGATGGTCAAACTGTGGACTCATGACGTTATACACTAATGTAAGATTAGTGTGACCTAAGTGTAGAGTATTGTGTTGAGTTGCAGTCACATACACCTATCTCTGGTGTATGTGTTTAACACACAAGGCCAAGAGAGGATATAAGGGTTTTAATAACCCTAGTTTTCCTTTTTGTTGGTTGTTGAGGAGAGAGTTAAGAAGAGAGAGAGAGAGAGAGAGAGAGAGAGTAAAGAGGAGTTATGGAAGTAGAGTTAATGCAAATCAAGAGGAGATTAGAGCATTGATTTCCGAATTTAACGTGTTGGAATCGTTGAAGCAAAAGCTGAAGCCCTAGCCATTCTAACCTAGATCTTGATCAATTTGAGGATTGATTGAAGGTGAGTTTTAAATTAATATTAATGCATAGATTGTAGACGATTAAATTCGGTCAAATGTACTTAAAAGAGTAGATTAAAGGCTCAGAAATGAAAGGGGAAAAGATTTGGAAGAACGACCAGAAAGGCGGCTGAATCGGACCAAATCTATTAATCAAAATTGGGATTCGATTAATCGATTTTAGTCTGGAAGTTCAAGTAAGCCGGATTTCGATTAATTGATTTGGATTTCGATTAATCGAATTAGAAATTGACTAATCGACTAGGTACCTCTAGTGGCTGGAAAAACATGACCTGGGGAAATCGATTAATAAATTTGGAATCGACTAATCGATTTCGGACTTCGACTACTCGATTTGAGAATCGACTTTGCTATGCCAGGGATTTCGATTAATCGATTAATCGATTTGGGTTTCGATTAATTGATTTTGGGAATCGATTAATCGATTTTGGCAGACTCAGTTGACTTTTGAATTTTACTTTGAGATTGAGGGAGGGTCTGGGACCTTCTTTATTACATCTTTAGCGATGTATTGCATGTGTTGTGATGTACCATAAGTGGTACGTGTGAAAGCGAGCACAAGGAGCCGCGTGGGACATTGATGATTGGACCTTCGGAGAATTGAGGTAGGGAACACCTTGAACATGCACTTTAATTTCAAGAGCATGTATGTAGTGATATAATTATCAAATTTGAAGTTGTTTTAACCATGAAAAGCTTTGTAAAAATGGGTGTGTGTGTAACACTAAGAATGTGAAAAAGACATTTGTGTGATGCAAGTGATTAAGATCAAGTAATCTAATAAGAATAAGACATCCCCAGGGGATGAGAAGGTAAATAAGGCATCAAGTGTGATGCGGGTGTGATATACATCCCAGGGATATATATGTGATTGAATAATTACTGTTGAGGCCTAACTGATATAAGATAGCACTTTACACGCTGAATAACAATATGTAAAGCATATGTTATTTTTGTTATTTGAGGTTTGTTTAGAATACCCCACCGACGTGGCGGGATACCCACGACTGACGCGACAGATATCCGGAAGTGGCCAATCCGCAACTGCGGTTTATTAATAGTAAGCACATCTTAGGGATGTTGAGTGATATTTAACCTCGCCGCCTAGTGAGAAAGGGGCTTGGGTAGTATTCCCAGGGAATACATTAATTACAACTGTCTATTTAGGCGACGATAGTGGGTATTCCATCGGGGCTCGATGCTATATTGCTCAGGGATTACTTAAGTTGAAGATTTAAGTTTTGCTTTAGATCTATTCAGTGTCATTCATGATAAATCAACAGTAAAGTAAGACATGCTAATTACCAGTAAACTTGAATGCAAACTATCAGCTTTTAAAACTGTTTTCTAGCAAATGCATAGACACATTATGCTTAGAATATCATAGAATATATGTGAGTCTTAATTTATATGTTCATTGTGTTTGTTCCTTATTGAGCTAGGATGTAGCTCACCCTTTAGACTATACATCGTAGGTTCATTGTTAGCAGCTGTCGAAGCTTCGGGAGACGTAGATCCGGGTGATTCGGATTACATGCCTGGAGACGAGTTGGAGCCTCCACCCGAGGACTTCTTCTAGGAGACTCTGCTGTGTACTTTGACAGAGAGTAGTTTGAGAGCATATTTGTACAGCTTGGTATGTCAAGCCTTTATTTTTTATAAACATGTAATTAGATTGGATGATTCTTTTGGCGAACCATCTGGGGTGATCTTTTTATCACCGATGGTTTGGGTCGGTTCTCTGTTCATGCAGTGGCATGAAAGTAGAACTGTCTTTTGCATATGCCAGTTGGGCATATTAATCGTTTTCGCTTATGAGATTAATTGCTTTATTTATTTAATTATGCTTGATATACCAATATTTCGTGCACAGTTTTGGGGCACGGTCTGGAGGATCGTGCTGATGGCACGGGTTTCGGGGTGCCGAAATCCGGGCTGTCACATTCACAGTCGTGTTCACTATAAATCGACTATCTGGTATTGTGCTGAAATTTAAAACACCATATGAATCACTGTTTCATACTGCTCCAAATTTTATCATGGTTATGCTGCAGTTGTTACCGATGGTTACGCCCATATGCTAGTGACAAATTATCTCCACGATTAAAGCCATGCACTTTTATCGGGTAGATGTTTAACATGTAAACAAAAAAGTATATACATCATGACATGTTCCTTGAAGATATTTTTCCATTTGTAACATCTACAGCTGTTGCAAACCCAACACCTTCTACTACTGAAATTTCCTCCCCTAAACATAAAAATCCCATCCCATCCTTGCAAATCTATGCTTCCACACCTCAGCCTACTACCCAAAATCAACAACCTATTGTTCCTCAAAGCCTCACTTTTCCACAATTCGAAAATAATGTCATCTCTTCACCTACAAATTCCATATCACTTAATCCCAATCCTTTATCCAATGGAGAACTCTCTGCTATCAACCCATCCAACTCAATCTCTTCAACTCAGCCATTACTTCCTCTGATTGTGAACCAAAGAACTATACAACAGCTACAAAGAGTCTTCAATGGTGATCTGCCATGTTTGAAGAATTCAATGCATTAATCTCGCAAGGAACTTGGCAGTTAGTTCCAAATCCAACAACTCAAAGCACAACTGGATGCACATAAGTCTTTTGAATAAAAAGAAATGTCGACGGCACCATTGCTCGCTACAAAGCTCAGCTTGCAGCAAAAGGCTATCATCCAGAAGAAGGTCTTCACTACACTGACATGTTCAGCCCAATAGCAAAGCAACCCACTATACGAGTAATATTATCTCTGGCTCTTCATTATAATTGAACTATCAAACAACTTGATGTGTCCAATGCCTTTTTTACATGGGTTTTTCAACGAAGAAGTGTACATGGATCAACCATAAGGTTTCATTGATCCTACTTATCCCACATACGTCTGTAAACTCTGAAAGACACTATACAGTCTAAAGCAAGCACCGCGGGCATGGCACTCAACCTTCTCTTCATCTCTTATTCGAAATGGCTTCAAAACAAGCACAACAGACTACTCATTGTTCATTTGTCACAAAAATACTCATATCACTCTGGTTTTAGTATATGTGGATGGCATATTGATTACGGGTGGTGATCAAAATAGAATTCAAAGGCTTATAAAAAACATGGCCCAACACTTCTCAATGAAAGATCTTGGAAACTTAAATTACTTTCTCGGCATTGAGGCCATTAAAACCTCCACTGGCAATCTTCGTTCTCATGCCAAAAATGCTACAGAAATCCTAAAAAATGCAGCTATGTTAGATTGTAAACCACGTGCTTCTCCTTCAGCATGCAAGTCTTCCTCTAAACTAGGTAATGAAGATGAGTTCTCAAACCCTTCACTATACCGAAGCATTGTCGGTGCTCTTCAATACCTAACAATCAGCCGGCCTGACTTATCCTTTGCTATTAATTTTGTGTGCCAAAATATGCACAAACCAAACAATGCCAACTTCAGTGTAGTCAAGCGTATTTTACGATTTGTCAAAGCAACCATACACACTGGTTTTCATTTTGAATCAGCCCCTCTAAATCTCACTGCTTATGCTAATGCCGATTGGGTTGGTGACAACAAAGATCGTCGTTCTACAACTGGTTTTTGTCTCTTCTTAGCCACAAATTTAATTTCATGGTGTGCAAAAAAATAACCTACTGTTGCAAGGTCTTCAACGGAAGCAGAATATTGGGCATTGGTTCATACAACAGCTGAAATTACTTGGCTTAAGATTCCTCCCAATGACTTATGAGTACCCATTAGAGAAAATCCTCTGTTATGGTGCGATAACATCTCTGCAATCTCATTAGCATCAAATCCAGTGTTTCATGCACGAATATTGAAGTTGACTATCACTTCATTCGAGAGAAAGTAATCAATAATGAACTTGAGGTCCGCCACATATCTTCTGTTGATGAAACTGTTGATATCTTCACCAAACCACTCTCAGTTGTATGGTTCAAATACCTTCAGTCCAAGCTTATGGTCAAAGACTGTAACTAACCAGAAGTTAGTGATTCTGTTGTTCTCTATAACTGACTGGAAAGTTTAAAAATTGTACCTGTATCATAGTTTTCATATACAGAAAATTATAATTAAAAGCTCTCCTCTGTTTTCAGCAATGAGAACTATGCTATTTCACTTTTTAAAAAAACAGCTTACCTTTAATTTTATATGGCCTTCGATCGCTTTATCAGATGATCGAGATTGCCTTTTGACTCAATCTTTCTTAAGTACATCTTAAAATCATGTGTGTCAAATCAAATGGAACTTATGGTGAGATCGTTCAGGAAAAGCCTAGCTCACAAAAAGCGGTCGAATACAATTTCATCTATGCTCAATTAAAATTAAGCCTATTAATGAGCTACTAACGAGGTCCAAAAGAGTTGACTTAAACACGCCTCACGAAAACTTAAAAAGTCACAATATTTTTTTTTTATCAAAATGAGAAAACCTAGAATCGATGCAACTGAGAACAACTGATACCAGTATTTTGTACCACTTGAAATGTATATATATTACTTTGACGAGAATACGATGGCACCAAATGTTTCAAGCCTCAAAGCTTCTCCCCTTGTTGAGGGGACGAGATAAGGTGTTGATTGTAGCATAGTGGTTACAGGTGGTGGTAATTGCTTTTAGTGGTTACAGGTGGTGGTTACAGGTGGTGGTGATTGTTCCACCCTTCAAAACAAGAGATCTCAAGGTCATTGATCTCTCATCAAACCGTTAGAGTTGACTCCATGTGACAGACATCTCAAAAAGTTATTTGAGAATTATATTTGATGGAAAAAGTGTAAATGGTGGACAAATTTGATGCAAACAATGTGAAGGCGGCTGACGTGACTGACTGCACGAACCTACATTAATTGAGTCCACTACACTTAAAGTCAATTGTGTCGTATCACATCCGTCACTTGTACTTTGTCTGCATAAAATCTGTCTACCATATAACACTGTCCATATTTGATGCATGCTTATGGTCATTTTCATATTTCAGAATACTTGCATGGTGGAGTTAACATGTGACCATATGATGATAGGTATATGATTTCAAGAACCATGGTTGTAAATAAAGATTTCGTCTGAGCCCAGTAGATGCAAACAAAATCTTATGCTTCCGTCCTCAATTAATAAAAAAAAAAAAAAAAAAAAAACTTTTGCTGCCGTCCCTTTCATCTCACTTCCCTTTCTCATAGGGTATCTCTATTTGCGCCCACAAATTTTCTGAAAGCGCGTATGTCCCAAATCCCTTGAAAATTGTTGATTATTTCGAATTATATGATGAAAATCGTCTTTCAACCTGATCTTCCACACAATAGATCTTGAGATTATGTCGCACCTATTAGACGGTTATATTTTTATTCTATGTCACAGATTCCCAAAAAATGACTCTTCAATTGTATGACACACATCACACTCAATCGTGAATTTAGGGCATTTTTCTAGATTTGTGACACATGAAATAAAAACTAACCGTCTGATAGGTGTGACATGTTCTCAAGATCTTGTGAGCAAGATCAGGGTGAAACACAACCTCAATCATCTGATCCAAAGCAATCAACAATTTTCAAAGGGTCTAATTCGTGGATGCTTCTAGAGAATGCGTTGGCGCAAATGAAGGTATCCTTCCTCATATATCTTTACAAATTAGTACAATGCACGTGTCATCTATGTGAGCATTCCCATATGAATAGTAAAAAACTTGAGACCAGAGATACTTTTGTTATTAGTCTATGACTTTGCCAAGTTGGTTTTTTTTTTTTTTTTTTTTTTTTTAAATATACTAGTAAAAGTGCATGTGTGTTGCACATGTTAATATAAATGTAGAGACGTCATCATATTCGTCTAATTTACATGTCACATTCTAAAGATTTTCGATCTATGCTTTGAATAATATAATAGAAATTTTATTTTATACCTTATGACTTTCAAATCCTGATGGCTAAGATGAAGTTTTCACTTGGTGTAAGTCCTCCAAATACCAAGTCTTTCCTATAAAAGATAACTCTAATTATACCAACCACATCTTTAACTGGATTACATTAGGAAAATCATAAACTGATGTGAATCAGATGATGGAGATCGATTTTCTTATCAATCTTTCACATAATGGAGCTTTAGATCAATAGAGTACTATCAGATGGTCAATTTATGGTTCCTGTGGCATACATCTCAAAAAAGTGATCGAAAATCATGGGGCACACATCATACTCAAACGTGATTTTCAATCACTTTTTGGAATGCATTATTTGTACCACGTGCAATAAAAAATTGACTGTCAGTACACTCATGATCTCAAGATCTACAATTGGGACGAAAACAATCATTATTGTCTGATTCAAAACAATCAATGGTATTCATTTTAATCTTGCATCCAAAAGAAAAATTGAAAATCATGTGGCACACAGCATGCTTAAACATGATCATGGGCATACCTTCAAAAGGGCAAAGAGTCATGTAACTTACTAATTTTTGAAACATGTACCAAAATTTGGTTCATGCAATTGACAGACCACCTCATGTAATTTGGCATTCAATCGATTTATATATATATAGTACCTTTAAATCCACCCACTGAATCGAGTTCCCCCATACATTGGTTGCATTCAATCGGACTATGAAGATTGTTTATTGTCCCAATCTTTCACCCGATGAATCTTGAGATCATGGGCGTACCATCATACAGTCGATTTTTTATTTCATAGGGTACACACCCAAAAAAGACCTTAAAATCAAATTTTCACGTGATGTTAAAGTCACTTTTCTGAGATGTGTACCGCGTGAAATAAAACACTGACCGTCTGATGGTACACCCATGATCTCAAGATCCATCGTGTGAAATATTGAGAGGATAAACGATTTCCATCGTCTGATTCAACGGAGTCAATGCGTTTCAACGTGGGTGAACTCAAAGATTCATTGGCTAGATTTAAAGGCACTTGCAAAATGCACGTGGACATTAAGACCTTTAAATGATTGAACTTGATTTTTATACATAAAATCGAGTTTCCTTCAATATAACTCTAATCTATAATTAAAGTTTATATCTAATACAAAGTATCATCGCCTAATATAGAATATGAAAAAAATACTCCCATTCCAACCTGATGATAAGTATTGTCAACAGAATTCAAGGCACAATCTCAACAACAATGATAAAACTTTAAAAAAAAATTGGCAAATTCATTAAATTTGATAAAAAAATCAAGAAAAATTCAAAGAATGGATGGATCAAGAAAATATTTAGTAAAAAGTTCAACAGACCATGTATTTGGAGAATTTTTGTAAAATTTAAATTAATTCGGAGAATTTTGTGACAAATTATATTGAGGGCTTTTTGCTGACTGGAGAGGAGCGTGAGGTCATTTTGCATTTCCTAGGACCACAATGACTGATTTCAAGTTTTGGCAGTTTGTAGTTTACAGCACACAACACAAAAATTTGTTTAAGTTTTTTAAAAGCTGTTTGAATTTGTGAAAAGTTTAAGTTAGCAGGGCCTATACGCTTCTCCAATTTGAGGAGTCCATCATGGCTATATCATAGTCATCTCAAGCGCCTGAGTTGATGACTTTAAAAAATTTATTTATCATAGTCATATTTAGGTGCCTATTTGGTGGGTTTAATATGTTTAAATTTTGTTTCTTTGCTTTATTTGGTGGGTTTAATAAGTTTAAATTTTTTTCTTTGCTTTACTATTATGGATTTTGTCATCATAGGGTTGTTAGTTTGATGAGTTTATACTTTCGTTTGCTTTTTTTCTTTTTTCTTTTGATAACATAGTTATCCAAGCCTCTTAGAGCACCCCCCTAATCCGAGGGGCACATATGCACTTCCAAATTGGTACATATCGGGTCAGCATATGATATAAATTTCTAGAGTAGCCTCAAGGGGGGAGGGGATTCGAACTCAGATCTCCTATTTTTGTAAAGCAGGTACTTGGCCAGCTCGCCTAACTCCTTGAGATTAAGTTTATACTTTGTCTATGGATAGGATTGAACCAGTTCACCAATTCATTTTCTGAATGGGTCATCAGAGTCAAGTCATCTAACTTACTTTTAATTAGTTTCTGAACTAACCATCTAAATTTCTAATTGATTTATAATTACTTCATTGATATATGGATGGCATATGATCATTTTTTTTTCTCAAAATAAGAATTGAGTTTAGAAAGGACATTTATACAACTATGATTCAGTCCAGCATCATACCGCGTAATCGGAATACACATTTTTGCAACCAAAACTTTTTGCTATGCAACGACGGTTCCACCACTCACATTGTTGACTGCCTTGAATTAATAGAGGTGGTTTTTTGTCCAAATCTAATGTAGTTACATCTTAAGATCATGACACACATATCAAAGGGTAAGATATTTATTAAACCTGGCACACATCTGTGGTCATAGTGAACCATAGTAGGCCATGATGATGGTCACTTTGGGATCTGTGCCACCGTAATAAACATCGAACCGTCTAATATATGGGACATGATCGCAAGTTGTCATATGTGAAGGATTGGGATGACAAATGACCTCTGTCATCTGAATTAAGGCAGTTTTTATTGAGCAAAAGTAAGAGGGACTTCAAACACATTTGGGTTCAACAACTATTATTTCTCCTTTGAATACCACCTTTCCAAATCATGAAAAATTATAATAAGCAGACCTCAAACAACAGACCTACAATGGACTGCTTCCGTGGCACGATGCAAGTGGCTGACCCCCTCTGTTTTGCTGGGACCCACTTGCATCTCGCCACGTAAGAGGTTCATTGAATGATTTGATGTTTAATGTCCCCAAATCATTGATTTGGCCAATCCTATCTTGGATTTTTCTAATTTTAACCTTGCTTAACCCCAACTTGGTGACTGTGGTTGGCATATTGCCCATGTACCATAATCTCATCTATTTTCTTGCATTAGTGGTACAAAATTGATTAGCACACCTCTCGCAGTAAGCAGGCAGGTGCACTCAATAACAACTCCTCTTCTAGTGTTTGACTTGGATTTAACTGTCAGGATTAAGTAGTGCCCGACCCGTCCACCACACGGATCAAAGCCAGTGCACGAGAGTCAATCTCACTCGTTCAATCACGTCAGTTATCACGAAATTCACAGCAATTTATGAGACCGTAAACTCGTGTAGGCACGTTCACTAATTGGGCGCTTAAAAACATCTCATCTCTCGAGGGTTGACCAGAAAAGTATAAGAGGAAATCAGAAACCAGCGAGAGAGATGGATGGTGAGAGATCAGTAGAATGCAAAGACCTATCAAACCTCCTCTCCTCCTTCGTCGACACCTTCGTCGACTTCTGCGCAAGCGGTCAATTCTTATCGTACTCACCCCGTGACATGAATTTCCAAACCAAATACCCCTCTTCCGACCGTCTGATCGCCCTCGGCGACCTCCACAAATCCAAAGCCACCCTAAAACTCACTGGCCTCATCGATGATTCTTACCGTTGGATCGGGGGCACCACCACCCTGGTCCAGATTGGCGATGCCCTCGACCGCGGCGGCGACGAGATCAAGCTCCTTTACTTCCTCGAGAAACTGAAGCTCTGTTTCTCGAGTTAGGGCTAAAGTTAGGGCTAAAAATAATAATATGACTTCTTAGTTAGGGAGAACTATGTTGGCGGTTGTAGGGACTTGAGTGAAGGGCATTTTAGGAACGAAAATATGACAGAAATATTTGTACTTTTATATAGTAGTAAGGATATATATATATATATATATATATATATATATATATATATATATATATATATATATATATATATATATATATATATATATATATATATTACCATTATATAAAAGCACGAATCATCCCCTAATTTATGCCACTTTTGTGTTTTTATAATTTAGGAGTAAAATATCCCTTTAATTGCTCAATTTGCCCTTAAAATCTCATATTCACCCTTATATTTTATCTCCTTAATTTTTCAAGGATTTTCAATAGATTCCTGAATCTTAGCCCTTTAAAATCGTTAAGCTCCTTTTGAGAATTGAAATAGGATTCTCCCATGCCTAAACAAAGTACCTTAATCTTTTAAGATCTGTGATGTGACGGATCTTATAAAAGTTTGTTTCTTTTCTTACTTTTATATGAAAAAATAAAAGTAACAGATTTTAGGAGATGATTCGTACTTTCATATAGTAGAGATAAAAAAATATCCCTATTCAATAATACTAATGACAAATATTTTAACCCTATTTGATAACCTATTATTTTCTTGGGATATGTGACATGTGGAATAAAAATATCCTTTGATAGGTGAGTCATGATCTCAAAATCCCTTAAGTGGAAGATCGGTGAGAAAAATGACCTCTATCATCTAATCTAAAACAATCAAGGTTTGATGGGTGCTTTTAAAGCTATCCTATTTTTCTCCCACTATAAGAAAAAATCGACACCTCTTATGTTCGTAATGAGATTTCAATTCGACCAAAAACTACATTTGGACTGAAATGACTGAAAACATATGATTTTGTTTCGTTTTCGGTGGGGATCGGAACCGAAATTTTGGTCATTTCGGCCAAAATTTTGACCCTTGGATTCCAACATTTTCATGCACCTTTAACATAGAATCCCGATTTTATCCTAATAGGTTCTTACATTAAAATACAAATAAAAATTCTTTCTGATTTCAACAAATACTAAATAAAGGTTAACTCTTATTCTAACAAATACAGATGAAGAATAAAAGATTGAGCAGATCTAAACGCATCCACGTGTTCTCTAAAAGCGGCTACATCAGAGACCTCTTAAAACCCATTGATTGGGTTGGATCATATTCATTTTAATTTTCTGCTATATCAGAGACCTCTTAAAACCCATTGATTGGGTCGGATCAGATGACAAAATTCATGTTTCGCCCCAATCTTCCACACAAAGGATCTTGAGATCATATTTAACATATCAGACGTTCAGTTTTTTATTTTGCATGGCACATATCCCCAAAATATGGCTTTAAAATAGTGTTATGTCTTCCTTAGGATTAAAGATTTTTCTTCTGGGGATCTTTGACATGTGGAAAGAAAGACTGACCGTCTGAATATCCATGTGGCCCACAGCCTAAAATATTAAATTCTCTCTTTTTAATTAGTACCTTGGTACACCCGAAAATAAATGGGACAACTTGAGCTTTCATCCTCTTTAAGATCAACTAAACCGAATGTAAATGTGCCCTTAAAGTCCAGGGAATTACTATTGGGTACCAATATTTACAGCCAAAGATTCAGTCTCTCTAATGCTGACTTCCTTGAATCAAACGATGGAGATCGTTTTCATCCAAACCTTTCAAAAAGTAGATCTTCAAATCATGTTCCACCTATCAAGCAATCATATCATAATTACACTTGCACATCTCCTTATTTGACCATGATCATGACATACTATGAGAAGGCTTCTTGTGTCACGTGAGGGGATGGGTTCCAAGTTGAATCAACATCTGATCGTTTGAAAGGTAATCCATTATCTCAAGATCTATTCTATAAAAGAGTTTGATTAGGAAAAGATCTCCATCGTCTTATTTGAAGCAATCAATGCCTTTAACAATTGATTACGGAGACAAAATCTTTGGTTGTAAATACCATATCCAATGATATTTGGGAGCCATTATTTGCACATCGAAAGTTGGCCCTTGGACTTAGTAAAAACAAATACTTGGTTTTGTAGGGACTTGTGTCATGTGAAATACAATATGATCTGTTAGATTTGAAAGTTATGGTATAGAGATCTTAGGTGTAAAATACTGTTAGGAATCAAACAGTTTATGATAAGGTTCAATACAATCAAATCAAGCAGTTTAAGAAAAGGTTTAATGTACTCAAATTCTATTATCTAATTCAATAATTGACTCCATTGAATCACATGATATAGATCTTTTTGCGCTAAATTTTTTTGATTAAATAAAATATATGAAACCATGCGCTCAAAATAGTAAACTGCACATAAAATGAATAATAAAATCACAATTGGTTTTAACGTTCATGTCTCAACACAATTGACGTTATTGACTATACAGTTTTACGTTTTATATTTTAATTTTTGTTCACAAAATAGTATGATCATTGAGCCGCTCCTATCCATGACACCCGATCATGAGATTGGATACCATGCGATTTAAAATTAGTGTGGGACCAAGTAAGTTACATGGTCCATAGTACCAAACTTGTGGCAGTCCAGATTTTTTCAACCTGAATTTTCTGAGATATTTTTTTTTTCTTCTTTCTATAAACCAAATGGGAAAATTCAGACCGCCAGATCATAAATTACAATCTGATACAGAATACTTGGTACATCCACATATATGCAGAAATCAAAGCAGGTAATACACATGACATAATTTAAATCTCCAGTTCTAATATCCAACATGAATAATAAACTAAAACAACCCACTGGTGATGGCCAACCATCACCAAACAGTGGTGTAAAATAGGTATATAGCAGCATAATGTACCAAGCCCAAACTTACCAAAATCCATAATGTACCCAATTTACGATCGCGAAAATCTTACAAATTCTCAAGTCGTCAATCCTCAAGTCTGGTGTCCTGATAGATTTTATACCTGTGACATATAGTCGAGGTGAGCTAACAACTAAGCTCAATAGAAGAAATTCAAACACAATTCACATCTTATCATTGAAATGGATAGATTCGGTAATAAAATTTCAAAATCATTTCGTATCAAACAGAGTTGCAACTATTACATTTTCATTATCAAAACATAGCGAAGCGCGTATCAAACAGAGTTGCAACTATTACATTTTCATTCTCAAAACATAGCGAAGCGGAAACAGAGCATAACAGAGACGAACATAGATCAGAAACAGCACATGTCGAAAAACAGATACATATCGAGAATAAATACATCTAAAAAATAAAGATACTTATCAAAACATAGCTGGAAACAGAAGCAAATAGAAACAGAATATATCAAAACAGAACATGTTAGAAACAAAGATGTATCCTGATGAGAACATAATAAAACGGAGCAAGCATATCATCAAATCGGAGCATACAAGGAACGAAATGTTTCAAGGAATAGAACAAACATATCCAAAAGCTAAAGCATCCCATAGCGAGAACAAGGTAAAAACCTTAGGGACTCAACCCCTCTTTACAGACAAAATATAACCAAATTATTCCGTAAGCGGGGAACAAAAACACATATGTATCAGAAGGCCAAAACATCCCATAGCGAGAACAAAGTCGTAACCTCGGGGACTCAACCCCTCTTTGCACATAAAGTATAATCAGGGTGCAATCACGTAAGCATCCTGTATGCAGGGAACAAAATATATCGAGTCACAAAATCAACGAAGGGCCAAATCATCCCATCAGCGGGAACAAAGCATCCCATAAGCGGGAACAGAGTAAAAACCCTAGGGACCCAACCCCTCTTCGGAGACTCAACTCCTCTCTCCGCTACTCTTTTTTTTAGATTTAAATAGTTCTCAATTCAACTTCCTTAATAGAAAACATAAACGGATTTGGAAATGGAACGGAACACAACAAATTCAGAACGAAAACCGATATATAAATGGAACGGACACACACATGCGTTCAATTACGATTTCATACTTCAAAGCTTTCATATTTTCAAAAACAATTACAAATCATTCGTTTACATCACATTATCCATGAATAAAATCAAAAATATAATTAGATGGTAAATTTTTCCTACCTCAAATCACGCCTAGCACAATCCATACATAATTCTCTTGAGAACTCACATAGATGCTCAACAGTTCAATCCTGCATTCAAAATATTCAAAAACCCCTTAAGAATGCTTAAGAAGAATATAAGTTACACATTTTAAAAGAACTCATCAAAAGAGTCCAAACAGATTTGACTTTATTTCTCGCACGAGCCCACAAACACGAAAAATTCTCGCACGACGGACTGAAATTTGGCCAGCTATAGATGGTCACACAAGCCACGCGCGAGCGAGCCTCGATTCAGAAAAGTCCTCGCGGGAGCGAGTCTCACAGCCTCTTGGGCTTATTTTATACCTACGAAAGATCTCTCGCGCTCAATCTAGATCACATATACAATGAGGCATCAAGGATTGCTATAATTTACTTATAAGTTTGACGTATTTACGTGTTTTCTCAAGACCGAGGTGGAAATGGACAAGTTCGTGCTAAATCGAAACTTAACCCAACTTCTCACTAAATTTTGACCTTTAAAACACTTGATTTATTTAATTGTTAGTTCATAAAATTCATAGGGCTCGTTGTCCATATTTCAACGCTATAAGAATCGCATCAATCGGAGTTCTGAGTAAAAAGTTATGGCCAAAATATAAAAGTTGTATCGGTACTTCAATCAAAATGTGTTAACTTAAAACTTATCCTAACGTCCAGCTTAATTTTGATCCTCAGGAAAATTGATTCATAAGTTGTTTAATTCATAAGAGTTGTAGAGTTAGTTATCCTCTTTCCAACGCCATAAAAACCATATCAATCGGAGTTCAGACCAGAAAGTTACGATTAAAATGCCGAGACAGGTTCTGATACTCGCACGAGCAAGTTTTCAAGCTCGGGCGAGCGACTGTGCGCGATTTTATACGTTTTAGATTTTTTAAAACTCATTTTTACATCAAAATTCAATTTTTTTTATCCTAATCTTTTTCACACATTTAAGCAACCTATTTTTAGTTTAATACATGAAAGAATTTCTCTATTTACCTCTTTAAATCGGACACGAAATGTTCCCGACGATCAGATCTAAGAATCGGCTTCTACGCTTCACAAACACCCGATTGTTTGAAATTCTTTGATTCCTTCTATCATAGTAGCGAAGATCAAACCTCCTCGACGTATCCAACAATCACAACAGTTCTCCTAAGTGAAATATAGTAATCTAGTGCAAGATCCACAGGGTTTGGGGCTTCAAATCATCAAGAACAAAAGAGGATTTGAGATATTTTCTTCCTTTCTCAACATCTCTCTTTGGCCAATGATCTCCAAGAAGAAGAAGAAGAAAAACATGTGGAAACTCCACCAAAATGCAAGAGGTTTGGCTCTGTCTCAAGCTCTCTCCCTTTTCTCTCTCTCAAATTTCCAATTAATGAAACTTCCAAGAGAAGTTTCATTTATAAATAGAGTTCGGTTTCGGTGTTAAGCTATAACACAAAACAATTGTTTTAGTTTTATCCTTTTGTACACATGGGGCTTAGTTAGGTGTTGAGCAAGCACACCGCGATTCAGTACACGAGCTCTTCATTAAAGGTCAAATTTAGATCTAAGTTCACTATTCACACTAAAATGCACTCTTATAAATAAATTATTTAACAATTCAAGGTGAGATTTTGCGTCGTGCTGAACACATACAAAATCGGGGGCTCGGATTCCGACATTTTTTTTTTTCGAAATGTTACAAGACTTCCTATACAAATAAAAGTCATGGAAAATACGGGATTTTTATTGGATCGGGTTTTCGAGTTAGAAGTTAGGTTGGGTTAAGTGGGCTAATTCTAATTGTCCAATCGAAACTGAAAATGAAAGGTTAAAGCAAGATATGATCAAATGTCAGCTTAAGATGTTTTGATGGAAAAGTTGAAATATTCTCATGAACAAAAATTTTAAAGATACTTTCATTTGCACCCACCGAATATTTAAAGACACCCATGTAAAAACTATTGACTATTTTATATCATACAAGGGATCTATTATTTACAATTTAAGATAGTTTGTCATAGGTTTAAGAAAAATAGATTTATTTAACTAAGAAAAATACAACATGTGCACTTTTACTACGAATATTTTTTATCCAATCCTCCACACAAAGGATCTTGAGGTCATCTCCATTCAATTTTTACTATCATATTTAAGCAAAAGAAAATAAAATAAGAAAAATTATGTGTACCTTAAAGCTGCTATATTATTTATTTTTTTGTTTTACCATGTTTTATTTCACTATGTGTGGAAATATGAGTGCCCAGTGGTAAGCCAATGATCTCACCAAATTTTCTTGCTCATTCCATATAGTAAGTGATAGTCCATACTAGACACTCAAAATATTTGATTTGATAGTTAGAATCATGGTAATATTAATTTTATATTCACTGTCTACTACATATTAAAATATGATAAGGTTTGATAAGACGAATTATACAATTTTTACTTAGAAACAAGGATTTTAAAATTTAAAATAAGTTATCACAGATCTAAGAAAGATTTATTTAACTAAAAAAAATAAATTAACAACACGTGTGCAATGCACATGCACTTTTACTAGCATATATATATATATATATATATATATATATATATATATATATATATATATATATATATATATATATATATAAGGATACCTCTAAACGTGCCCACATACCAGACCCCTTGAAAATCATTGAATCCTTCGAATCATATGACAGAAATCATTTTTCACCCATATCTTTCACTCAATAGATATTAAGATCATAGTGCACCTATCAAATAGTCGGTTTATGATTTCATGTGTCATGGATCCCCAAAAAATGGCCATAAAATCACATTTGAGTGTGATGTGTGCTATATGATTCAATGACATTTTTTGGGGGATTTGTGAGACATGGAATAAAAAATTGATTGTCTGATAGGTGGGCCATGATCTGAAGATCTATTTTGTAAAAGATAGGTATGAAAACTAATCTCCATCATCTCATTCGAAGGAATCAATGGTTTTCAAGGGGTCGAGCACGTGGGCGCATCCGGAGAACGAGTGAGCATGTTTAGAGGTACCTTATATATAAAGAATTTGGTCAAACAAATATGGTCCGGTCAAAATTGGGTTATAGAATCTACTAGGTCAATGCATATGACTGGCTTGGCCCAATGACCAATGATTTGCACCGACCAATGATAGGTGGGCCATGATCTGAAGATCTATATTGTAAAAGGTAGGTATGAAAATTAATCTCCATCATCTAATTCTAAAGAATCAATGATTTTCAAGTGGTCGGGGACGTGGGCGCATCCAGAGAACGCGTGAGCGTGTTTAGAGGTACCCTACAGAAAAAGAATTTGGTCAAACAATTATGGTCCAATCAAAATTGAGTTATAGAATCTACTGGGTCAATACATATGACTGGCTTGGCCCAATAACTCGACCAATAATCTGCACCGACCCAGCCGAGACCTAATTTATGACCCAATAAAAAAATATGCAAATATGGGATTAGGAAGAGTCGAACCCACAACCTATTGAGTAAAAACTAAAACAATACTGGTCACTTAACAAACTAAATAATTAGATTGATTCAAAATATTTGTACATTAAAAATTATATTAATCAACTTCATGGTAAAGACTTTCAAAATATGGGGCCTCAAAAAATTTAGGGGCGGAGGCACTCACCTCTTGGGCTTTGGCCTAGGGCTGGCCCTGTTAAGTGGTCGTGGCACCAGATCCTCGTGATACCAATTGATAGTGGGTGTAGAGATGTCACTGCACCCAATCCTCGTGATGGTAATTGCCCGGACAGGAGCTCTCGGTTGACCCGATTCATCCAAACGCGGATGCACGACCCAAACCAGACCCGACAACTCAAGTTTATAAACTCAACCCACTAAAATGTCGGGATGGGATGAGAGGTATCGGATCCATCCAACCCATTACCACCCTAGCAGATAGTTGCGATATAAATAACACTTAATAATCCTTATATTCATCGAGTTTCCTGTTTTATCTCTAATTAGGACTCAAAAAAAAAGGGTTGAGGTTTCCTTTTAATTAATCTAGGGTTTGAAACTTTTTCTTTTCTTTTAAATTCGAGCGATTGAGGGTCTCAAGTGCTGCTATTAGTTCAAATCTAGCTTCCATTGAACACGTGAGTTCTTACTTTATTTCATCTAGTTTCTTCATTTTTTTTTTTAAATATATATAAAAAATTTAGTCTACCGTGCTTGTGTAATTATGCTTGCATTAATTTTGATTATGTATGCCCTATTTTCTTCTTTGTGATTTTTTCTGAACTATTTTAACTGAAACTAAATTTGTTTGCTCTCTTATTGTGTGTAATTTTTTGCTTTTTTAAATATTTATTAGATTAATATGTTCTAGTTAACTTATTCTTTTTTTATAAAAAAAAATTTAATAGTAATTTTTTTGCAATCATTGACTAATAGTGATTAGTTGTGTTTCATGATTTCTTAGAAGTAGTTATTTAATTTCATCAATTCAATTAACTTATTCATATATCCATGTTTTGCTTCCTATTTATTTTATTTACTCTTCTTTTTTTAACATAACCAGTAAGTCATGTTTTGACCTTTTTTTAAAATTAAATACTTAAAAAAATTTCTTGCTTATGAAATATCTCTTTCCTGCAATTTAGGTGTTTGTGAATCTCTCAAGAGTAGTGGTATTTACAATCGATTTCCACCATTAAAGATGTTTGGCTGTCTTCAATTTAACGATAGAGATCTTTTTTTCATCCCAATCTTCCACGCAATAGATCTTTAGATCATGGGTCTACCATCAAACACTTAGATGTTGATTTCACATGGAACACATCCCCAAAAGTAACTATAATCATGGGCTTACTATGAGAAACGTTTTCATATCACTTTTCCAGATTACTAGAACATATTAATCGAATAAATAGCTATCCATCTTTCAGACCACCCTCATATTTCGATAGCTATCCTAGGCTTTAGGAGTGAAAACCATTGGTTGCGAATTTAGAATCTTTGGTTGTAAATATAGCATCCCATCTCTTAAACCCTCTTTCTAATAGGTTACCTCCTATTCGCACCTACCACATTGATTAAAGCACCTAACGCACTAGTAATATTAAAAGGGTACTAGTAATATTAAAAGGGTACGGCTGTTCTCACCCTTTTTATAGCAAGAACTACAGAGCTTTTTCAGGGATGAAAACCATTTATTGATTTTAATGAGACGACGGAGTTTTTGTTTTTCGTTCCAATCTTTCCCATGATGGGTCTTAAGATCATCGTGCGCCTATTAGACAGCCAGATGTTGATTCCACATGACACATGTTCCTAAAAGTGAAGGTCAACTTCTTTGCCCATAATCTAGGTCACTCTAAGGGATGTGGGCTGTGTTGAATCAACATCTAACCGTTTGATAGGCGATCCATGATCTTAAGATCCATCGTGACGAAGATTGGAACAAAAAAAAATCTCCATCATCTGATTCAAATCAGTCAATGGTTTTCATCCGTGAAACTGTGTGGTACTTACACTTAAACAGGTAAGAATAGCCATGTCCATATTAAACATGTTATTTTTTTTTTTTTCGTTCTTCTGAAAAAAGGGGTTACCCATTTATTTTTACTAGAAAGAACCAACATGTAAAGGTTTTTTTTCATTGTCCATCTTTCTTCTTCAAACCTGGCATACGCAACGATGTCGTTGGCATCACTGAAGCAACCTCCTCTTCTTTTTCTTCTTCCTAAACAACGTCCAATTGCAACGACAATGTCGACGCCATCAAATGATTCTCCTTTCCTTCTTCTTCCTTAATTTTGATGAGTTGCAACAACGAGGCTGACATCACCGGAGCACCCTTTTTCTTCTTTTTCCTCAACTCTGAGGAAAACCTACAAAAAAAACTTGTAAAAACCTACAAAATCACTAAAAAAAATTAAAAAACTTGAAACCTAAGAAAAAAGAAGATAATCTAAAGAACCCTGCAAAAACCTAAAAAATCCGGATAACCTATTGGTGGCACTCATTGTCAGATGTAAAATGCTGGCAGTGGATGCTCACTGCCATCTTTTTTACAATTAACAGTGGGTACCCACATCAAAGTTATATTTTACTTTTTCATATGGGCTTTGTAGTTCATTGATTTCATCGTTGGGTTAATTGATGGAAAAAGTAGAAGAAGAGGAGGTGATGAAGTCAAGCGGTGGCCGAAGGAGAGAGGTGGTTGAGAAGAAGAAAACTAAGAAGGATGGTGGGTGCTTTCAGGTAGGGTAAGAGAAAAAAATAAAAAAGTAGATGTCCACTAGTAATTTGGTATCATAAGTGGACACTTTCAATAGGTAAGCGCTTTCATTAATTTCATAGGCGCAACTAAAGGTACCCTTCTAATAAGGGAGCCATTCCTTACACACGCACAATATGTTTCCTTGTGCACAAATCCAAAAATTTTGTAAATAATGTCCCATATCTTGATTGCACTGTCACATCACTCACAATTATCCCTTGCTATTTTCAAAAGTTTACACTCACATATATATATATATATATATATATATATATATATATATATATACACTAAAGTATGACTAAAGTAGTTTTGATCCACTCCATTCATCTATCATTGTCATCTGATCATTGACGATTGACGGTTGATTCATCTAACAAAGTTTTGTCATCAAGATTTTCATGGAGTATTGGATGTGGATGGCAAGGAAATCTGTTACCCTTCCTCCATCATGAATCCTTTACTTTGATGAAGATCAAAACCTCTCACTGTTTGAAATTTCTAGGTTGTTTTTATCTATTTCATTTCCTAGGTCGCAATCTCCATTAGACATGAACTTTTATATAAAAACAATTTAAAATCTTTTCACCATTGAATGTTTCAATGGATGGTGATCGATCAATGTTTGAATTTTGATCAGCTAGTTTGACGGCTTCCTTATACACTGTTGACGGCTAAATTGGAAACCGACTGTTGATGTTTGATCATGTTAAATTTTGACGGTTGATCTACAAACAGATCGAGATCTCATTACAACTTTTGAACATCTTGATCATATATTCTTATTGAACCAAATGTCCCTCTTCGAACTCTACGATGAACAACGATGGTGCCAATGGCATGCATTCAACTTTCATGACCTCATTAATCATGACTTAACTACTTTGATCGACATGTCCGGCTAGCTTCTGTATCGAAGAATCATTTAAACAAATTTTGTGAAAACTATTTTGGCTTCTCATCCCAGTGATCCAATTGTGACACCATTGTGGATTTCACCTTCGATGATAGGTGTATATTCCCTTGGAAATCACCCTTTCTTGCCTCATTTGAAGGAACTTGGTTCGATAGCATTTAATGAGGATCACACAGTCCTCGAATACGATGTCAAAACACGATAAAAAGAGCCATAGTTTATCATATTTATTCTTAAGTCGCAACCCAAAATTTCTGTAGCAATTATAGCAATTGTTTTATTCAGTTCCCAATAGTTAAATAAACATATTTGATCAAACTGAAGTATATCAGAATATCACCGAATATATAACTGGCCTTTCTATAAAATTTGAACAAAAGTGAAATAATTGGATAGCTCACCTTCTTAAGAACAACTGCAATAGTAGGAAATTAACAGCAAGACAACTGTCAATAGTAGCACTATATAGAATGAGATTAACAACAACCTGTGGATGATAAAATCCTATATTTGATTCAGATCTGAGACTCAAAAGTCTCAATTATTAACACTTTAATACTAAGTCTCCTAATTATCACTTGAGTTTCACTTTCGCGAGAATACGATCTCATCTTCACTGGATCACCTATAGGGTGAGTCACCAGTCTATATCAATGCCCATTGAGCCTTTCTATTTAAGGCATGTTAGATCTTTAAAACAAGTCATCCTTTAAATTATCCGTTTTAGGCCCCCTTGTCTATTCTTCTTAGCGCCCATTGGGTCTTTAAAATAAGACCCCTTTTTAATGATAATTTTTAGCTCCTTTTTAAACCCAATTCTTGCCATTAAAATAGCTTGAAGATATCCCCATTTATCTTCTCTGTAAAAAACCAAAAGTTTTCCTAATGTAAAACACTTTCACTCCCTGCCTTTCACATAAATTAGCTCCTCTACCAATGACATAAATCAACGAGCGTCAAACATTGCTCTCCTTTGACAATCGAAGCATCAAATTTCTAAATTAGCAAAATTTGGTTTATTGTGGGCTTTTTTTTAAATATTGAGTACATATTTTCTTATATTCTTTTGTAATCACTGAAGATTTCCTTCTTCCAAATTCGTCCCGAAATTTATATGGAAGAATCGAAGTGCAAATTAGGTACAGTGAACCCAATTCGATGTGACAAGCGAATTATCAAATTAGTGTTAAGTACTTCGTTTATATTAAAATTACAAAAGCATAAAGAAGGGATCAAACATAAAATCTTTATGTTTTATAGTTAACCAAGTAGTCATTTGTATTTCAAATATTAAGATTGTAAATTTGTATTATAAAATTAATAAATACTTTCAACTCCTAGCTAATCAGGTTTGCTTGACACTAGCGAATCACAAATTGAACTCGAATTCGAATCGAGCGAATCAGTGAACTAAGGAACTATAGTTTTATCACTTAAAACCAAGGTATTAAAATTGGTCTCGGTCTCGGGTATCGGTTTGCCCGAGGCTGATACTTATCGGCCATTTTTAAAATAACTAAATAAATAAAAGTTTCGGTCGAAACCGAGACGTGTCAGCCAAAACCCGATATAGGCTTGTGTCAGCTGATACGTATTGGCGATACAAATACGTATCGGACAGATACGTATCGTTTTGGCCGAAAACCGATACGTATCGGCCGATTTTTGATACCGTGCTTAAAACAACTCCCCATTAGAATTAAGATGGGGTGAGGAGTTGTTTTACCAAGCATAAAGCAGTTCTTGGTGGAGCAAAAGAGCGAGAGGGCCGCTTTCTGCCTGATGGAGCTACCCTAAGACTCTTAAGTCCTATTTAGATTGCACAATACTTCGCTTGCTTGTTTTCATTTCATCTAACCTTCATTAATCATGTTTAAGACATACTCTTCAAATTATCCATTTAATTATAAAATAGAGCCTCAATAACCAGATTTAGGACACCGAGGTACTAGATGGATTTCTATTTTAACTAAATTCTCCCCCAGGCATTCATATTCACAAAATTTGCACCATATATTTTGTCTGGTTCTGGTAATTTTCATATCTATCGACTCTAAGGCCTTCATACACTATTATAGCTTATATGGCTCATTGTTTAACCTATTAGTACCTACATCCTCCGCAAATAACATGCACAATGAGATCTTTTCTTATTTGTCTATTTGTTAACACATCCAATTTCAAACCTCTTGATCTCAACGGGGATATAAATCATATTTCTGCACGTAATGCATACACGAGCGATCTTTCTTCCATGCGTCTTTGATAATTTTAATATATGAGTTCAGTTTAGGATGCATTTCTTTTTCGAATTACTATTGGGTGGCATGTGTCATGCACTTGCAGAGAGTGATTATTTTAGGTTGGTGTTACTATCACATCAGTTGAATTTAGCCGCCTCACTTAAACAGATTTGTTGACTATTTTTAAGTAGCTGATATGGATCATTTTTCGTCCCAATCTTTCATACAATAGATTTTCATATCATGGGCTTACCATCAGATGGTCAGATCTGAATTCCATGTGGCACACATCCCAAAAAGTGAACATGATCATAGTGTACCATCAATCATGGCTCCACATTCACTTTTTTGGGATGAGTGTTGCGTGGAATCAACATTTGACTATCTAATACTAGGTTGATGATCTCATGATCTATTTTATGAGAGATTGGGACGAAAAATGATTTCCATCATCTATTTAAAGCGGTCAACAATTTTTTTGGGATGAGGTTGGTGAAGCGAAAAAGGGGCGTAGTCCACATTTTTTATAGAGATGGATAACATTGTTTGCAACCACACTTCTTTCTTCACAGTTATAGTTGCAAATAATGTAACTCCTTTGTGATTTTAGTAGATTTTCAAACACATGCGATGAAAAATCTAGATTTTTAGTCTCATTTCCGTTCTTCTTGCATTATAATAGTAAAGATAAATTTTGGCATACCCAACACGAGCACCACCATGGTATCAAATGTCGGCCGATTCCGTTACATATCAGCGATACGTATCGAGCGAGTATCCAACTCGGTATAGGCCGATACCTGTTTTTTTTCTAAATGGGCCGATCGATATACCTGTTTTTTTCTAAATGGGCCGATCTGTATCGATATCAGCCGATACTCATTTTGACACCTTGAGCACCACCAATGGTGATCGGGTCTATATCCTTCTGTTATGGTAAGCATTGGGCGTGCACAACTGTTTATGAGCAGACAAATCAGTGAAATTATATGATTTGGATGTTTTTTGGTTTGGCATGTAAAAACACCTAGTGTACTTCCCAAGGTTGGTAGAGGGATATTAATGCTATTAGTGCCTGGGACCAAAACTTTTCTTTCTTTATTTTTTGGCTGTTAAGAAAGATTCAGGAACATAAAGTAGAGCTTTCCTTTATTGATTGGGTAAACTATAACTAGAATTCAAAGTTTAGAAAATCCCAAAAATTTGATTAGAACTGCTAGTTGAATTAGAATTCTAATCTAGCTGTATATTCTCCTTCTACATATTTGGAATTGCATACAGGAAGGAATTGGAACTCCCATCAAGTGGCTATGGAAGACGAAAAAGATTCGCCTCCGCCTACATTATTTCTTCGGCCCAACTGCCCATGGCTTGTCTACTCTTCCTCATCAACCCAGACCTTCGTCACAATAGATGAAGGACAACCTCAAATCCGTAATATAAAAGAGATGCAAGACGGATGTTGGGGTTGTTGTCATGGTTGGTTGGTGATGCTTGCCGCCCGTAACAAATGTTATCTATTCAACCCTATCTCCTTACAGAAGATTCATCTACCCCCATTGAAACGTTATCCCAATTTGTTCTCTCAAAATACTTGCAGTATTCTATCATCACCCCCAACTAATCCTAACTGTATGGTTCTATTAAATGCGACAACCGTGACCGTTTCTTTCTATTTTGCCGGCCTACCAATAACCAATGGACTAAAAAAAGGTTCAATCTTGCAAGGAATGAGAGTATTATTTGTCTCGTTAGCTGTAGAGAGAAAGTGTATGCTATGACTCTTCAAGGAGTTCTTGGACTGGTTGAAGAAGTTCCAAATGGGGTTAGACTGAGGTTGTTTGAAGCGGAAAAGCCTCCATATCCACCAAGTACAAATAAGAAGTTTAACGTATATGGTGGAATCTTGTGGAGAGTTGTTCTTAGTTAATATAGCATACTTGGGCTTTACCCCAAAAATCTCTGGTTTACATATTTTTAAGATGGATTTCTCTGCAATGGAATGGGTTGAGGAGGAAAGCTTAGGGGATCGCATATTTTGCTTAGGAGGCTGTTCTTCTGTATCATGTCCAGCAGCAGAATTTGGAGGAGGTCGAGGGGATTGCATATATTTTACGGCAGAGGATGATCCAAAATTGTATGTGTTTGATGTCGACGACGGAAGCTTAAGAAGGTATTTACCTTGTCGGAATTTAGATGATAACTGGTCACGAATTGCATGGATAATGCCTGTCATATGAGTAAAATGAAATTTTAGTTATTGTTTCTTTGGATATTTATCTATATTTGTTTGTAAAGGCAAGCCCTCGATCTCTTTTGTAAAAGTCATCAATTTTTGTACACTGCTAGAGATTTCTAACCATCTTGGAAACGGATCCACTTGCTAATGGACTCTAACAAAAGTGTTTTTTTCCTCCCACCTTATAATTTTTTTCTAATAGAATTCCACCTTTGACGTAGAAGTAGAGATTTAACTTAGGTTGCGTTTGGGAACGTGGATTTGGATTTGGCCACTTTTGGTCAAACTTTGATTTTTATATAAAATTTATTTTTAGTCAAACTCGAAACCTACTTATAGATAGAGTCTACTACTACATAAATTTATACCGTATCAGTGCAATTTTTCCTTGGTGAAAGTTTGACTTTTTGCCAAAGTTCGATTTTTTATAAAAAGTTATAAATTTTAATTAGTAGATTACTATAATTAAAAATATCTCTCATTGTTTAATTTGTAACTTTCAAATGTAATGTCTTATTTTTAGTGGTCAAAATTTGACTTTTAGTCAAAATTTGACTTTTTGTAAAAGTCAAACTTTGACTTTTATACAAAATTTATTTTTAGTCAAACTCGAAATTTGCTTATAGATAGAGTCTACTACTACATAAATTTATATTGTATCAATGCAATTTTTTTTTTAGTCAAAGTTTGACTTTTTATAAAAAGTTGTAAATTTTAATTAGTGGATTACTATAATTAAAAATTCTCTCATTGTTTAATTTATAATTGTAAAATATATTGCCTTATTTTTAGTGGTCAAAGTTTGACTAAAAGTCAAACTTTGACTTTTACACAAAATTTATTTTTAGTCAAACTCGAAATCTGCTTATAGATAAAGTCTACTACTACATAAATTTATATCGTATCAGTGTAATTTTTTCTTAGTCAAAGTTTGATTTTCTCTAAAAAAAAATTATATATTTTAATTAGTGGAATAATATAAATAAAAATATCTATTATTGTTTAATTTTTAACTTTAAAATATATTGCCTCATTTTTATTGGTCAAAGTTTAACTAAAAGGTTAAACTTTGACGTTTACACAAAATTTATTTTTAGTCAAACTCGAAACCTACTTATAGATAGAGTCTACTATTGTATAAATTTATATTGTATTAGTGCAATTTTTTTGGGTGAAAGTTTGACTTTTTTCAAAGTTCGATTTTCTATAAAAAGTTATAAATTCCAATTAGTGGAATACTATAATTAAAAATATCTATTATTGTTTATTTATAACTTTAAAATATATTGTCTCATTTTTATTGATCAAAATTTGACTTTAGTCCAAATTTGAGAAGTGTATCTTAATAGTAGATAATGCTTATTAATGATTTATTTGTATTTTGGTAGTGAAATTTTTTATCTGTGATTAAAATTTGATATTTGGTTAAACTTTGATTTTATATCACAATTTTTATTCCACTTATATTATTACACTTTCATGTTATTAAACAAGAGAAATCAATTTGCAATAAAAGAAAAGCCAATCCTACGCTGAAAATTTGAAATATATATATATATATATTCAGAAAAATTCAAAAATAGATTGATTTTATTTCGGTTCAGGGGGTGGAGAGTTTGGTTAACCGAATTTAAAACATTTCGGTTCTGGTTCGATTTTACGTGAATTGACACCGAAATCGAAATTTTCAGTTTCGATTTTAATTCAGCTCATCGAACTTCTATCCCAACATAGAATGAAGAAAACCAATGAAATAGAAATTATTTTTATAAAAAAAAATAGTCAAATGAAGTATCTATAAATCCTTGGGCCAAATTCTAATGTAATGTTTAAACATCCAAACAAGAGATTTGCAAATTCAAATATTTCAAATTTTGAATTTGAAACACCTAAATTTGAAATTCGCAAATACAAATGCTTGTTTTCAAATGCAACCTTAAAGAAATGGAGCAGGATAGTCCACTAATAAATCTTCGATCTTGGGAAGATTTTCGTTGGTGATTAATAAACAGAGCATAGAGAGCCGCGAAGAAAATGAGGGTTTACTTGCGGACGGCAGAATCTTGGCGGGTTTCATCGGTGAGGGTTTGGTTTTGGTTGATAGAGCTACAGCCTCATGCTAAAATCCCACGCTGCTAAATGCAGTCTTAAGATCTCACGTGGTGCACAAGTTTCCAGCGTCTGATGAACAACCAGAAATAGTCTCCAATGGTGGTTAAAGAGTTTGTTTATGGTTGGAGTAAGCAAAAGCTGCAATAGCCTAACACAAGCTTCGTTTCTTTCTTTCATAGGTAGCAAGTAGGGCTGTGCAATTTTTGGGGTTTTAAGTAGGGCTGTGCATTTTTTGGGCCAAACCGGATCGAGCCATCAGTTTTGGTCTGGTTTGAACGGGTTTGGGTTTGGGTTTGGTTTCGGTTCCAATCCTTCCCAAGCTGAAACCGATCGAACCAAACAGAAACTGAATCGAATCGGGTTGGTTTGGTTTGAACATTTAGAAACTGATTAGAACCGGTTTAATTTGTAGTTTTGATCCAAAACCGATCAAACTAAACCAAATACACCCCTAGTAGTAAGCATGCGATTTGAAACCCTTGAGGGTGTTACCACCGGAACAAAGGTCCAATCCCCATTGGCATGGCATAAAAAATCGGCCGATACCAATATGTATCGGCGATATGTATTGGTTTCTCAGGAAACCGATATGTATCGGCCTCGATAAGTATCGGCATCGGCCGATGCCTCCATTTTTATTTTATTTAAAATAGGCCAATACGTATCGGTATCGGCCGAATCGTATCAATCCTCCATGGACCAATACCAATTTTGGCACCTTGTACAGTGATGATATGGATGCATATACAATTCAAGATATTTGTCACCCATAAGCTAAACAATATGGATGCATATACACCCACGGGGAGATGGCAATGAGCCGATTTTAGATGGGATTATACATTTGGCCGTAGTTCCATGAACCCAAATGAGGCCATCGTTGGAAGATTAAATCCTAATCAACCACCAAGGCGACGCTATTGACTTCAGATTAGCTCATCTCGGCCAGATTTGACTTATCGACCGTAAATTGGATTTTGTCAAGTTAAAGTGAGCGCCTCGCTTAAACAAGGAGCGATGCAATTTTCGATTGAGAGGTACCTATATGTCCTAGCAAACAGAAAACTACTTGATGCATTGCTGCTTTAGCAAACATAGGTATTATGCTTCATCATTATATAAAATAAAAAATAAAAGCCGGAAGCATAGGTATCCGGCTTCAAAGCCTTAGCGAACAAGCATGCCCTCTCACCCTTGATATGTTTATCAAAAAATTCAAACCATCTGATCATAGCACTTTTATGCTCATTCTGATTGTCGTTTATATAGACTCCGTGAGGTTCTTCAGTAGTGGGAGGTGCAACTGTTAAGCGGACATGTGCTGGGGTACATGACTACATGGTGGATTAATAAGGCGTTAGCAGCATCATAAAATTATGGGGTACGTGGTGGATTAATAAGGCTTTAACAGCGTAATAAAAATATGGGTCCGCTAGTAAGCCAACAACGAAGTACTCAATATCTCCCATTAATCACAGTTGAATGCCGTTGATTGCTTTGAATTAAACGATAGAGATTATTTTCGTTCCAATCTTTTACCCAATGGATCTTGAGATCATGAACCTAGCATTAGCCGGTCAAATACCAATTAGAAAAAAGCATTAGCCGGTCAGATTTAGATTCCACAAACATGATCATAGCATACATTAAACATGATTGTTGGATCACTTTTTGGGATGTGTGCTATAGGGAATCCAAATCTGATTGTTTGATAAAGGTCTCCCTCAGCTGATTCACAGCAATGAAAGGTTTTTAGCTCTCATTAGGAGGGGATATTTGGTTTTCAGCTCTGACAAAAAAACAAATGGGAAATTTACCTGACCAACCTTGTCAAATACACTTTTTACATTAGAGATCTTATATTCACCTTTACCCAAATCGACCCGCTGCACGCCGAGCCGTTGCGCGCCTTTAGATATATATATATATATATATATATATATATATATATATATATATATATATAAAATTTAAGATGCGTTATGTGGGTTGTGATGTAGCATCAGCGTTTGACTGCACACTTATGTATATACCCTTCCCATCTTTATATTATAGGCATTATTATATGTCGTCATTTTACCCATTATTTAGAACCATTTGAAAGAACTTTTTTCCTTCTTCGTTCATAGCTCTAAAATGGTTTAGAACTTGGAAACCGACTTTCAAGTCATAAAATTCAACGGAAATTAGCAATCCGGCCTGTTTAGAAAATTTGGGTGTTCAAGTTGTTTTCTATTATAAGATAAAGCTTAATTTAGTATAATTATTTTAAAAATAGATTTAGAAATCTAAATCTGTACATAAAAAAACCCAAAAAGAGCGTTTTATTGTCTTTTTTTCCTTCTTATTTTATGATTGAAAGTGTCTCTTAGATGAGTTGAAGCTTTTTTTTGGTTTTTGCATTTCTCGTTAGATATTATGTTTTTTTTTTTAAAAGTTTGTAACTTATAACTTTACATAATTTTTTCCACTTTATTTTTAACAGATTTTCTTGTTGTTTATTTATATTTTATATATCACAAGTCAAAATTTAGGAAAGGGAATTACTTGCACACGAATTGTGTCTCCTTGCATTGTTTTAAAAAAATTGTGATTGCACATTATAAACCTTGATTGGGCTTGAGCCAGAAGCACAATAGAATATTGATTCCCTTTTCAACCTTTCATAAATTTAGCCCTAAAATTGCACCTAAATAATCATCTACGCCATCTGATTAAGAGCTTCAAGGGCAAAAAATGCACACTGAATAAAATAGGTTTGGATAACAACAATGCAATCATTCATTTTTTAACGTTTTAGGCTTTTAATTATAGTCACTAAAAACGATGTTTGTTTTAAAAAGAGGATAGAAAGCACATTTTTTTCAAGAAAAGTATAAAAGTCATTTTATAAGAAAAAAATGTATAGAACACGTTTTTCGGTTTAAAACGTGTTTTCTATTTCTATTTCTATTTTTTATGAAACGTGTTTTATTTGAAAAAGGAGGTTTAGTTAAATATTTTTTATATGTTTAAAAAAATTAATATATATTTCCCCTTTTTTCGGACTTTTTACCTTCACATACTCTCCCTTCTCTCTCTCCTTTCTTTTGCCCCTTTCTAATATTTTCTTCGAACTTACTTCAACTATGAGCAATCATGACACCACCTCAGCCAAAACAATGCCATGTGCATCATCTAAACTACATCTCATTTAACCATGTGCCGGAAGTAGGGATGCCAATGGGCCCGGTTTTTGAAGGCTCGGTTATTTTTTACGCGCTAGGCAAATCAGACCGGGACTGGGTTCTTGCCCGGCCAGGTATGGGCGAATCTGCTTTTTTCTCTTAATATATATGGGCTTGGTTAGGTAGGGCATTTGACAGGCCTAAATATTTTCAACGTTAAAATTGGGCTCGGTTTGAGTCATGTAGTTCGTTCTCAGGTTCATATTCCACCCCAAACCTGTACAAATCGGGTCGAGTCAGGCTGGGGCTGAAGTGGGGCCATTGACCCAATTGGTCAATTGTTGGCTCTTCCATTGGGTTGAGTTCTATAAGAACTATAAGTTGAGAATTGACACTTGTGACTATGTAAGTATCATACTATAATATTTCAATGACAAAGAATATTCTCAATACAGATGATAACAAATAATGATCAAATTTTCGGTTTTGATTATTGATTTCGGGCCTGGCCGGAGCCAATAATTTGAGCGAAATTTTAGATTTTTGGTTGAAATTTCAACTGAAATTTTTTGTCCCAAATATTTTTAATTTTTTTTGTCAAAAAATAAAAATATAATAAGAGTTTAACCGATAATAGCAAGAGTTTAGAGTTTATCCATTTATGGGTGATAAAATAGTGAGAGTTTAGCATTTAGCTGAAAATTATAAAAGTTTAGCAAGAGTTTAGTTGATATTTTATAGTTTTATATAGTTGATTGATATATACAAAGAGATTGGTTTGCTATTTACAAAAAAAATATTAATTTTCCATTACAAACTAATCAACCATGAGAAATCGGATTACGGTGAAAATCAGTTCTTAGACGACTTATAAACAGCAGAAATTATATTTACAAAGGAAATCAATTAGGAAATTAATTTTATTTCCTGATTGGAGTTTCCTTGTTATCAATCAAGGCCTAAGTGGCAATCTATCTTTATGTCTTAGCCCATAGAAATATACCTATGAGTGGATGGTTGTGGATGCTCCGATTTATGAATGATTACGCTAGTCATTCAAATTAAAAATAATGATTATTAAAGTCCATAGATTGGATGATTTAAATCCTTTGGAACATTATTTTTTGGCCTGTATTACTTCATTCTAGGATTAATTATGGATCATCGTAAATTATTGATGTTGTAATATTTGTTTTGTGGTGCTTTGCACCATACTGTAATATTTGTTAAGATCTATTCATTTATTTTCCACTTGTGATAACTCCTTGCTCTATACCCCTATAATTTAGAAGGGTATTTTTGTTCACGCCTGTACGAAGAGCATTGAAAACTTTTCAATGTCTAGAATTAGATGATTGGGGTTGTACACAATGAATCTTGTAATCATGGGCATACCATTAGGCAATAGGTTTTCTATTTCATGTGACACGGATCTCAAAAGGGAAAGGCCTTGAAATCACGTTTTTGTATGATGTGTGTCATTTGATTTTAGGATCATGTTTTGGGGGTCTGTGCCAGGTGAATTGTAAAACCTACCATCTATTGGTACGATCATAGCTTAAGATATATTGTGCAGAAAATTGGGGTGAAAAATCATCTCAATCATTTATTTGAGGCAGTCAATAGTGTTCAGCATTCAGTAATTGTGGAGGGATGAACAACAGTACCCTTTTTAGAATTCCGGTAATTTAAAACATTAATAAGACATGACTAGATTTTTTCCTTACCCTACCTTCACTGATTGCAGGGTTTCGTGATACGTGCAATAACGTTACCATATGTGGCACCCATTACGATGATTGTGTGTTATAGCAACTTGGATAACATCGATTAGCTACCACCAAGAAGTTGTCGCAGTCATTGACGACTTTAGTTTGCTCCTCAAAGTTGTGGAGTCTAGTGTTAACTACTCTTTCTTGAAGCTCCGGAAGGTTCCTAATCTAAAATACTCATGGCATGACGGTTCTAGGGATCCCTTAAGGAACAGTCTAAGACTCTACGCCTAAGTTTAGGATGCTCTAACTTATTGGAAAAATAAAAATAAAAATTGATCGAGCTGAAATTTTGGGTATAATTCGAAGTATATCCTTCCTTGAAAACGTGCTAAAGATGTCTAAAATAAGTAATATTTTTTTTTTTTTTTGAAAATCATGTGCCATATGCGTAATCATTTGTATTGAGTTGTTCAACCCAAAGCTGATGCATATATTATTGATTAATGAAGGTAATTTGGATGTGGTGGACCTCTTAAGTTATGATTGATTTGCTTTTAAATGATTGATTGTTGTGGCGAGGAGATTAAGGGGTGTTTTCCTATATTTTTTAAATGACAATTTTTTTTCTTCTCCCGTCACACTTTTTGAGCTTAGACGGATAAATATTATCCGATGAATTTGAAGTTGTATTTAGTAGAAAAGGAGTATTGGCATTTACCCTCTGATCGATATGTCGCCCCCTCCCCGATTTTTTTACCTATTTATATCAAAACCCTTATTTTTACGTTTCTTTTACATATCATCCCTAAAGTGATGGATTCTTTGATAAAATAATCTATAATTGCATTGAATTAGGTGAGGGTTATTGTTTTTTAGTGTCATATTTCACATGACACACATCTCCATAAGTGATCCAAGAATTGCATTTGACATACACCTATGACCATTATATGAAATAAAAATTTGATTGCTTGATGAGAGGCATTTAATGTCAAAATTCATTGGGTGAGAAACACAAGCAAAGGAAAAATTAATTTTAGAGTAGTGAAAGATTAATTTTTTAATTAATCTATTACTCTCCGAGATAATAAGTAAAGGAATCACAAAAGGTAAAGAAAGTATAAAACAAGGGCCATAATGTAAATAAGTAAAATAAATGGGGTGACATATATAAGGGGTAAATACAAAAGACTCAAAAATTTTAAACTTTTTTCTTTCCTCGGGGCCGGTGCTCTAAGAGGCCCGGATATCCAGATAATTAAATTTTAAAAAAAAAAATACTTTTTGAGATCCTTTATAGAAACATATTGATGATGCGCCTTCCACCTGTTTATATGCGTGACCCTTGCCAACTTTTTATTTTAGTGAGGAGTTTTGGCCTCTTAAAGCTCCCAATTAGTTGGAGGAGAAGTAGCTGCTCCAAAGTTAATGCATGTCAGGTCAAACTTAGGTATGTTTTTCTAGGCCATCATGGCAAATACCTTAAAGTTCGGACTACAAATTCTAAGATTGTACTTTCTCCTCATCATATCTGTCTTTCCGGTATAAAATTTTCTATTTCCTTATTTCTTCATTCTCTTATTCTTCTTCCAACTCTGACCATACTTTGTGACTTACTATATTCGGACAGGTGGAAGAGAGTTTTTGACCTTTTGTACAACTATCAAAATGCGATCTCGTATCACTCTATATCGTAACATTGTTGTATAATACTGTAAGGCGGGTAACACCAGAGCAGACAGCCAATTATATTACTGTAAGGCGGGTAACACCAGATCAGACAGCCAATTATATTATCATAGCGTATCATATTGAAGAGTGTGCAAACCGTTACGATGTTGTAATTAGGGCTGTGCATTTTTTGGACCAAATCGACTAAACCGAGCCGACCATACCGCGGGGCTTGATACAGTTTGACGGGTACCAATTTGAATTTGATTTGGAACAAAGGAAAATCAAAATTGGTTTGATTTCGATTCCGAGCCTCTTTTCGCCAAAACCAAACTAAATCAAACCAAACCAAATGTAGTTTGTAACTATATATATATATATATATATATATATATATATATATATATATACAAGCGAAGATTTTTATTAATTTTAAAGGGCATTTAAGTAAAATATATATTTTTATATAAAATTCAACCCTTGTCTTTAGTTTATTTCTAAATCTTAAAACAATAAAGTAGAACTTATAAGAAAACCAAAATCGATCGAACAAAATCGAATTGAATTGAATTGGGTTGGTTTGATTTAAGAGTTGGATGATTTGAAAATCTAAAAATCGATTAGGACCGATTTGGTTTGTGATTTTGATCCAATACTGATCAAACTAAACCGAATACACCCCTAGTTGTAATAAATCCTTCTTTTATCATAGTGTTACAATCAAAATATCAGAATTAGTATCGGTCTCAAGTATCGATGTGCCCGAATCTGATACAACTAGCCGGATGCAAGTTGACTTATATATATATATATATATATATATATATATATATATATACACGATCAGACAACGTTTAAGGGTTCTTTGACTAACCTACACGCTTAAAAAGCTACGGGTAAATGGAAGGTTATTATATTTGCACCCACATTTTACTTAAAACGGCTAATGTGCCATATTACATTAATATAATAAATATCATGGTTACACATTTGATACCATGATTATAATAGATATACGAGAAATTTACGGATCGATTCAGTTAGATACACCTTTTTCGTCACAAACCTTATATTTTTCCCTTTATCTAAGGCAACCAACTTTTAGTTAAGACATTTTCAGCTAGCACAAAAAGTTCGAAATACTCCTTTTCTTATACTCTTTTTCATTCTACATGATTTAAAATTTTAAATATTTACACTTTTTTTTTATATTTACACGGTATAGAACGAGATGAATATTGTCTTATTTGAAAGTCATAATATAAAATCGATAGCGTCAAAGATAGACACAAAAAAATGACGATATCGCCTATTTAAAAAAAAAAATAATAATAAATAAATTTTTTTAAAATAATCGATAATGACTCTTAAAACAGTCGATAACGACTCTTAACACAGTAAGAGTCTTCATCGACTGTTTAGACAGTCGATATTGACTGTAAAAACAGTCCATCGACTGTAATATAAAAAAAATAAATTTTTTTTTTTCCTACTGTCTGCAGTCGATGGCGCCTGTATAGACAATCGAATTTTAAAAAAAAAATTATAGTCAGTACCGACTCTCTAAACAGTCGATGGCAACTCTTAAAACAATCTGTAACGACTGTGTTAAGAGTCACCATCGATTGTTTATATATATATATATTTAAAAAAGCGATATCACCTTTATTCATGTCTATCTTTGGTGTCATCGATTTTATATTGTGGCTTTCAAATCAGATGGCATAAATCCACTTTCACACCGAATAAATATAAAAAAGTGCAAATATTTAAAATTTTAAACATGTAGAATGAAAAAAGTGTAAGAAAGGGTATTTCGAACTTTTTATGCTAGCTGAAAATGACTTGGCTAAAAGCTGGTCGGTTTGGATAAAAGTGAATTTCCCTAGATATACTGTACTCTTATCATAAGTGGAATTACAGTATTACATTGCTCTATATCGTACAACCAAGGAGTTAATAACCAATACATATCGGCATATCAATCGGGTAGCAGATCAGATCCACTGCCTTTCTTTATTTCAAAATATTAAAATATATGTGAATAATTTAATATAACAAAAAAATTATCCAATATGTATCTAGCTAGGCCCATTTGATTCATATTGGACAATATGGATCGACATTTCACCTATTTGACCCCATTAAGAATCAGAGCAGATACGCCTAACTATATACATATTGGCTGATATGTATCGGATAGGGCTGAGATTTAAAATCATGCTATCACGATGCTGCAATATCGATATATTCTACTGTGGATTGGTATTATGAAATCATGGAAATTTATTATATTTCCTTTTTATGTTATCCGATTTTTTTTTTATTTCACATGATAATCGGCTACTCGTAATATTAAATATTTAATGTAGTCATCTCAAGAAAAAAATTGGATGTACAATCCAAACCATCTATCATTAAAACATTGGAAAGAACATGTGATCAGTGGAGTGGAAGCCACATTCCTCTCACCATCATCATCATCAATATGAAAATGCTGATTTTGTTATAGGGTGGATGTAGCATGAAACGATTTGAAAAAAGGTTCAACTTTCAAGTCTTTAAGGGCGTGTTTGATTGCAAGTAATGATACGGCTATATGCGTTTGGGATGCACTTTACCCAAGTCAAAAATGTTTTTGTCGTTTGATTGCCGCTTTGACCATACACGTGGCGTACGAATATAACTACGCGTCTTGGAAAATAGATACGAGGGCAGACCCTTGTCTCCTACCAACACTACACGTTTTGTGAATCGTCGGGGCTATCTGTTCACCACTTCTCACTCTCCTCTCACTTCACAACACAGAGAAAAAACCAAACCTTTAAACCCTATCAAAACCCTCTTCTCTTCTCCCCTCCGGCCAAAACCAAAACCCTAACCTAACCCTCCCTCCAAAACCAAAACCCTAAACCCTATTTTGCAGACGATGATCATGAGAGATAAGATCACTGGGAGGCCTAGAGGCTTTGGATTCGTCGTGTTTCAGGACCCGTCAATTCTGGATACGGTTTTGATGGATCAGCATACGATCGATGGACGGACGGTTTAGATTGTTTATTTTTTTTGCTTTGGTTTATATGGGGGTTTTGGTGGATTAGATGATTGGTTGTTTATTTGTGACGATTTTTTTGCAGAATTATTGGATTATTGTTCCCGGGATTTATTTATTTTGTTGATTTCTATGTGGGTTTTGGTGTTTTAGATGATTTTATGTCTGTTTGTGTTGATTTTGTGAAAATTATTGAGTTTTGGTTACTGGGTTTTGTTTCTAGATCGATAGTTTATAATTTGTTGCTGGTATTATGGTTTTTTATGTTGATTTATAACTGGCTTTTTGGTGTTTTAGATGATTGTATGTTTATTTGTGATGATTTTTCAAAAGTTAGAGTTTTGGTTACCTCGTTGTGTTTCTAGATCAATAGTTTACTTTTATTTTTTTTAGAAAATAGATGGATAGTTTATAATACTTTTTATTCCTCTTTTTCTTTTTTTCCCTGTTTTTAATACTTTGTATTGCTTTTTTTAATCCGACTTGATAATCCAAGAGATCAAATCTTGGATACCCCTGTTTTTTAACACCTACAATATAAAATTTATTATTTAAGTGACACATTACAAGCCCATGCTAACAAACAACGTTTAAACGCATTTCGGACCAATACATGTTTCACTGTATGCGCTATCAAACAATAGGCTAATGTGCGTAGTACCATTACAGGCGAAACGTGTATTAACCTCGAAACGCGCTTTGCCATTATATGCAATCAAACACGCCCTTAGTTAAATCCGTGCTTGTACATCAAAATTATAAGGTGGAATTCTATTATATAAAAAAAAATTATAAGGTCGGAGAAAAAAGAGCTTTTAATTTGTTAGAAAACAAGAGTCCATTATCAAGTGGATCCGTCTCCAAGATATAAATATCCAAAGAAACAATTACTAAAATTTCATTTTACTCATATGACAGGCATTATCCATGCAATCCGTGACCAGTTATCATCTAAATTCCGACAAGGTAAATACCTTCTTAAGCTTCCGTCGTCGACATCAAACACATACAATTTTGGATCATCCTCTGCCGTAAAATATATGCAATCCCCTCGACCTCCTCCAAATTCTGCTGCTGGACATGATACAGAAGAACAGCCTCCTAAGCAAAATATGCGATCCCCTAAGCTTTCCTCCTCAACCCATTCCATTGCAGAGAAATCCATCTTAAAAATATGTAAACCAGAGATTTTTGGGGTAAAGCCCAAGTATGCTATATTAACTAAGAACAACTCTCCACAAGATTCCACCATATACGTTAAACTTCTTATTGTACTTGGTGGATATGGAGGCTTTTCCGCTTCAAACAACCTCAGTCTAACCCCATTTGGAACTTCTTCAACCAGTCCAAGAACTCCTTGAAGAGTCATAGCATACACTTTCTCTCTACAGCTAACGAGACAAATAATACTCTCATTCCTTGCAAGACTGAACCTTTTTTTAGTCCATTGGTTATTGGTAGGCCGGCAAAATAGAAAGAAACGGTCACGGTTGTCGACGAATAGAACCATACAGTTAGGATTAGTTGGGGGTGATGATAGAATACTGCAAGTATTTTGAGAGAACAAATTGGGATAACGTTTCAATGGTGGTAGATGAATCTTCTGTAAGGAGATAGGGTTGAATAGATAACATTTGTTACGGCGGCCAAGCATCACCAACCAACCATGACAACAACCCCAACATCCGTCTTGCATCTCTTTTATATTACGGATTTGAGGTTGTCCTTCATCTATTGTGACGAAGGTCTGGGTTGATGAGGAAGAGTAGACAAGCCATGGGCAGTTGGGCCGAAGAAATAATGTAGGCGGAGGCGAATCTTTTTCGTCTTCCATAGCCACTTGATGGGAGTTCCAATTCCTTCCTGTATGCAATTCCAAATATGTAGAAGGAGAATATACAGCTAGATTAGAATTCTAATTCAACTAGCAGTTCTAATCAAATTTTTGGGATTTTCTAAACTTTGAATTCTAGTTATAGTTTACCCAATCAATAAAGGAAAGCTCTACTTTATGTTCCTGAATCTTTCTTAACAGCCAAAAAATAAAGAAAGAAAAGTTTTGGTCCCAGGCACTAATAGCATTAATATCCCTCTACCAACCTTGGGAAGTACACTAGGTGTTTTTACATGCCAAACCAAAAAACGTCCAAATCATATAATTTCACTGATTTGTCTGCTCATAAACAGTTGTGCACGCCCAATGCTTACCATAACAGAAGGATATAGACCCGATCACCATTGGTGGCGCTCAAGGTGTCAAAATGAGTATCGGCCGATATCGATACAGATCGGCCCATTTAGAAAAAAAACAGGTATCGGCCTATACCGAGTTGGATACTCGCTCGATACGTATCGTCGATACGTAACGGAATCGGCCGAAATTTGATTCCATGGTGGTGCTTGTGTTGGGTATGCCAAAATTTATCTTACTAAGATAATGCAAGAAGAACGGAAATGAGACTAAAACTTTAGATTTTTCGTCACGTGTGTTTAAAAAGCTACTAAAATCACTAAGGAGTTACATTATTTGCAACTATAACTGTGAAGAAAGAATTGTGGTTGCAAACAATGTTATCCATCTCTATAAAAAATGTGGACCGTGCCCCTTTTTCGCTTCATCAATCTCATCCCTAAAAAAATTGTTGACTGCTTTAAATTAGATGATGGAAATTATTTTTCGTCCCAATCTCTCATAAAATAGATCATGAGATCACCAACCTAGTATTAGATAGTCAAATGTTGAATCCACGCAACACTCATCCCAAAAAAGTGAATGTGGAACCATGTTTGATGGTACACTATGATCATGTTCACTTTTTGGGATGCGTGTCACATGGAATCCAGATCTGACCATCTGATGGTAAGCCCATGATATGAAAATTTATTGTATGAAAGATTGGGACGAAAAATGATCTATATCAACTTATTTAAAATAGTCAACAAATCTGTTTAAGTAAGGCGGCTAAATTGAATTGATGTGATAGTAACACCAACCTAAAATAATCACTCTCTGCAAGTGCATAACACATGCCACCCAGTAGTAATTCGAAAAAGAAATGCATCCTAAACTGAACTCATACATTAAAATTATCAAAGACGCATGGAAGAAGGATCGCTTGCGTATGTACTACGTGCAGAAATATGATTTAGATCCCCGGTGAGATCAAGAGGTTTGAAATTGGATGTGTTAACAAATAGACATATAAGAAAAGATCTCATTGTGCATGTTATTTGCGGATGATGTAGTACTAATAGGTTAAACAATGAACCATATAAGCTATAATAGTGGAAGAAGGCCTTAGAGTCGATAGATATGAAAATTACCAGAACCAGACAAAATATATGGTGCAAATTTTGTGAATATGAATGCCTGGGGGAGAATTTAGTTAAAATAGAAATCCATCTAGTACCTCAGTGTCCTAAATCTGGTTATTGAGGCTCTAGTTTATAATTAAATGGTAGATTTGAAGAGTACGTCTTAAACATGATTAATGAAGGTTAGATGAAATGGAAACAAGCAAGTGAAGTATTGTGCAATCCATATAGGACTTAAGAGTCTGAGGGTAGCTCCATCAGGTAGAAAGCGGCCCTTTCGCTCTTTTGCTCCACCAAGAACTGCTTTATGTTTGGTAAAACAACTCCTCACCCCATCTTAATTCTAATGGGGAGTTGTTTTAAGCACAGTATCAAAAATTGGCAGATACCGATACGTATCGGTTTTCGGCCAAATCGATACGTATCTGTCCGATATGTATTGGTATCGCCGATACGTATCGGCCGACACGAGCCCGTATCGGGTTTCTCGGTTTCGACCGAGACTTTTATTTATTTAGTTATTTTTAAAATGGCCGATATGTATCGGCCTCGGGCAAACCGATACCCGAGACAGATACCAATTTTAACACCTTGATTTTAAGTGATAAAACTATAGTTCCTTAGTTCACTGATTGGCTCAATTCGAATTCGAGTTCAATTTGTGATTCGCTAGTGTCAAGCAAACCTGATTCGCTAGGAGTTGAAAGTATTTATTAATTTTATAATGCAAATTTACGATCTTAATATTTGAAATACAAATGATTACTTGGTTAACTATAAAACATAAAGATTTTATGTTTAATCCATTCTTTATGCTCTTGTAATTTTTATATAAACGAAGTACTTAACACTAATTTGATAATTCGCTTGTCACATCGAATTGGGTTCACTGTACCCTATTTGCAGTTTGTTGGGTGAATGAGCAAATTAAGTTACATAGGATAAATTTATTTTTTGCCGGCTCTCTGTAATAGCCTATTTTATCTGCACTGAAGGAGAGCAGGCAGAGTTTTGCATCTGCACTTATAAGTGCTCATCCAAATGCAACCTTAGATCCTTGCTGATTTTGTGATTGGTGGCAGAGTTATAGATTTCTTTTTCGAAAAAAATTCGGGGTGGGAGAGGGGGGTGCCACTTCGATTCTTTCCACATAAATTTCGGGACAAATATGAAGAAAGGAAATCTTCAGTGATTGCAAAAGAATAAAAGAAAATGTATACTCAATACTTAAAAAAAAGCCCACAATAAACCAAATTTTGGCAAATTTAGAAATTTGATCCTTTGACTGTCAAAGGAGAGCAATGCTTGACGCTTGTTGATTTATGCCATTGGTGGAGGAGCTAATTTATGTGAATGGCGGAGAGTGAAAGTGTTTTACATTAGGAAAACTTTTGGTTTTTTTACAGAGAAGATAAATGGGGATATCTTCAAGCTATTTTAATGGCAGGAATTGGGTTTAAAAAGGGGCTAAAAATTATCATTCAAAAGGGGTCTTATTTTAAAGACCCAATGGGCCCTACGAAGAATAGGCAAGGGGGCCTAAAACCGGATAATTTAAAGGATGACTTGTTTTAAAGATCTAACACGCCTTAAATAGAAAGGCTCAATGGGCATTGATATAGACTGGTGACTCACCCTATAGGTGACCCACTCAAGATGAGATCGTATTCTCGCGAAAGTGAAACTCAAGTGACAATTAGGAGACTAAGAATTAAAGTGTTAATAATTGAGACTTTTGAGTCTCAGATCTGAATCAAATATAGGATTTTATCATTCACAGGTTGTTGTTAATCTCATTCTATTGAGATTGATTAACTGATGATCTTAACTTATTCCTGAACTGATATGACAGGTACTTCTATGCTACTATCTTGAAACTGTTGCACTTATTTTACTGTTTAGTTATTCATGTGAAAATCTGAATACGGCGGACTGTTGAATATTGGATTATCTGTTATTGTTTCACTATATAGTGCTAATATTGACTGCTGTCTTGCTGTTAATTTCCTACTATTGTAGTTGTTCTTAAGAAGGTGAGCTATCCAATTATTTCACTTTTGTTCAAATTTTATAGAAAGGCCAGTTATATATTCGGTGAGATTCTGATATACTTCAGTTTGATAAAATATGTTTATTTAACTATTGGGAACTGAATAAAACAATTGCTACAGAAATTTTGGGTTGCGACTTAAGAATAAATATGATAAACTATGGCTCTTTTTATCGTGTTTTGACATCGTATTTGAGGACTGTGTGATCCTCATTAAATGCTATCGAACCAAGTTCCTTCAATGAGGAAAGAAAGGTGATTTCCAAGGGAATGTATACCTATAAGCGAAGGTGAAATCCACAATGATGTCGCAATTGGATCACTGGGATGAGAAGCCAAAATAGTTTTCACAAAATTTGATTAAATGATTCTTCGATGCAGAAGCTAGCCGGACATGTTGATCACAGTAGTTAAGTCATGATTAGTGAGGTCATGAAAGTTAAATGCATACCATTGGCACCATCGTTGTTCATGTTAGAAATAGACCTAAACCAGAATCGTTTGACCAACACAATTATTTAATTAGTAAGATAAATCTTACTTACCTGATCGGATGGTCGCGAAGACGCGCTTGATCGGGAGATCCTTAGAAGAAGATCACGACCCTTAGAACAAACCACCTCTCTTCCTTTCTATCTCTATTGATGGGAATAACATTGAGAGTGAATAAAGAGGGGACGTTGTTCTCCTTAAATAGACTTTGATTAGTCTCCTAGCCCATCAAGGAGACTAAATCTAGAAGATGTGTCACATCATAAGAGGGATTACCACAACCCTATAAGTTAGGAATTCCACAAGATTGCGTGGTGATTCCTATTGTACCATGTTTAGAAGTCTCACCAATTTAAGTTTTAGTGAATAAGTAAAAGGCTAGTGTGTGGGTCACAAATACCCAACAATCTCCCACTTGATCCACACACTGGCAAAATATTATTTTAATAAATTCATAAATTGGTCCTTTTGAAAAGCGGATGGCCATCCTTAGAATTTTATAAAACCATTGACTTTCAAAGAACTTGGTACAATACATCATCCCCTTAAGTTCAAGAAACAACTATAATGATGGATCATGAATGCCTATAATGTACCATGCTTTACAATTGACAATAAGGCAGTTCCATGGTCACAAAAATTATTGCTGTTCAATGAACCCAAGAGTATTACTTGTGGTTTTGTGACACCAGAATATGCACACTTTAATGCAATCACTTGTGTGTATACCTGCATTCGTCCTGCTTCATACCCTAAGGTATGTTACCCTGATATCTTACGGCATACGCCACGTGAAAACCATCACCTAACTATCAGGATAAAGGCTATACAACCGTGTTGCCAAATCACGATAGCCCAAGCTTCCTTATTTTGAGCACTTATGCTCCCAGGCCAACATTGCATATGCTAATAATAATGATCATGAAACATAGTGAGTAGAAAGAAAAACATATATCAATTGATAATCAAAAAATAAAGAGTGTCGACAATAGAATAAACATTGTGGAAGAAACTCTCACTCAATTAATGTACTCGAGTGTTGATAACACTCCCATCCGGATCACGTGCGCTAAAAAATCTTTTGGTTGAAGCCCCTTTGTGAGATAACTCCCACTCAAACAGAGACCATAAAAGACTCTAGTATCCCAACCTGGTCACCTCAATTTAAATGAATATTCTAATCATTAGTGAATTTGATATTGTCCTTTATTCCTGACTCCCATTGAATATCTCATTTTCAAGACAGTTGATATAATTAGTCTCAACGGTTATAATTAAAATAAATTATGTACTAGAGAACCATATCCAACACTAATAGAATCCAAAGTAATAGTTAAACTATCATCTAGAGGAGTATAAACAACTCTAATTAAAAATTTTGTCTAAAAGACTGAATAAAAGTCTAGAATTTCTCCTCATTGCTAAAGAATAACTTTTCATTCAGTTTGTGGCTCCTCGTGCTGCTTCTGCTGATTAGCTTCTCCTTGTTACTTCTTCTTCATAACATTTTTCCATAAATAACAATCTTTCTTAAAATGATCTTTCTTTTTACAGAAATGGCAGCTATCGTCGTTATCATTCACAACAACTTTCTTTTTTAAGTCCTTCTTGTTCCCTTTATTTGTGAAGTGATTCTTTCTTTGATCATTTTTCTTAAAATTTCTCTTATGAGCAGGATTGTGGGCAAAATGAGCAGACTCAACCTTGTTGCCCCGCAACCGTTGTTCTTCAGTTACACACATTGAGATAAGCTGATTCAAGTCCCATTTTTCCTTTTGAGCATTGTAATTTATCTTAAAGGTATCAAATTGACTCGGAAGGAATGCAACAGCTAAATGTATCCTTGAGCTTCATTGCTAACATAGACATCTTAAGAATGAACTCCCTCACACAACCATTACCATCATAGCGCATGTTCACAAACTCCACAAGATAACCATATTGCAGAGATTTATTAGACCCAACAAATTGATCCTCGATATTTTTCAGTAACTCGCGGGCGGTGTCAGTGGTCTTAATACCACAACGAATGACCTCAGACATGGAAGCGCGAATAATCATAATGGACATACGATTTGCCTTCTCCCACTTGGCATGCTGAGCTTTTTCAATCTCTGAAGAATTATCGGTAGGAGTCGCAGGTCGGTTTTCCGATAAAACGAAGTCATAATCTAAGTTACCAAGGGTCAAATCCAGACCCATTCGCCAAGTGGTATAGTTTGTACTAGTGAGCTGTTGAATGCTCGCCATTTGTTGTTGTAACAGTGATCCGTCCATAGCTGCAATGACATAGATCATTGTCAGCACATGTTCATTTAGAACTTTACTTAATTTGAATTTGTACCTGGGGTCAAGGTAGAATCAATCAGAGTGTATTAACCATGTGCAAAACCATCCACTCTGAGGGACAAACATGACTCATTGTCTCAGCATCACCTTAGGGCAAAAGCTTTGACTTATTGTATGTCTCCCTAGTTCGTGTCCGTAGACACGCATAGACTTAGTCATTTGTGTTTTGGTTTGATCGAAGCTACATCGTCATGACAGGCGAGCCGCTCTTCTCTCACCTAGACACGCATAACTATTCTATTCATTACCCTTTCATATGTTTTCTAAGTCAGCTTTGGCCAGAAGTAGTAGCTCACGAAAGTGAATGCAGTGGCAATCTTAATGAGACTAGTGTCTCAAAATTCAAGAATAACGTAACCTCCATAGGCCGGTCACCTTTGGGCAGACTTCACACCTATTTGGCAACGTTTCCCTGAACGATTGCTTTACCGATATTCCTAAACCCCTTTGTAGGAATAACCTATCTCAAGGCATTCTATCATGTCATTTGTTCAAGGTTTCATACCCTAAAGAAGGTTCACTACAAAATTTAATTAAAGTAGAGTTCTAAAGGGAAAGTACACATGCATTAACTATGAAAAATGTCATGATAGAGTAAGAGTATCCATACACAGTGTTCAAAAAATAGTTAAAGTATGTATTTTGAATAAAATATATTTATTAACCTTTGACTGGACTTTTCATATCGAAAACAGTGTTAAACAGTCCCATAGACAAGTCCGACGTGTAGATCTCGTCGAGTAGATCAAAATTGATAGGTCATTTGTGCAAAACAGAGTTGTAAAACTCCAGATATGGCATTTTAAACTTTGAACCCAAAAGGTGTTCAATCGGGTTGCGGAAACGAATTCCGAGTTTAAACTTTTTGTTTGCAGCCGTCATAAACATTGCAGTATACAGGCTGCAGAAAAAATGAAATTGTTTGGGTTGTTCTTGGATCCGTATCGGATCAGTTGGTGGGCCCAAGTGGACCATAGCCAAATCGGCCGAGGTGGGCCATTAAATTGGGCCGAAATGGGCCTATGAATTGGGCCGAAAGAGGGCGGTTCGGGCCGAAGTGAGGAAATGGGCCAAGTTGGGTACCCCGGGTCAGTTGGGCCAAAATGGGAAACCGGGTCAGGTGGGCCGTAGGGTAACCCGGTCAGTTTGGGCCAAAATGGGCAACCGGGTTAGTTGGGCCGAAAGAGGCCTATATTTTGGGCCGAATGGGTAACCCGGCCAGATGGGCCGATCACGGACCCGACCCGGACCCGCTGAAAACCCTAACCCAAGAGAAGACTATTCATCGTCTTCTCTTGGCAGTTTTCTCTTTTTTTTTGTTTTTTTAAAACTATGCATGAACCAGTCCCAAAGGGACTTAGATCTGATCCGTATGGGTCAGTTGCAGCGACGGTCCGGTGGACCGTCCGGTCCGCCCCGGCGCCGGCCACCGACCGGTGGCAGTCCGGTGACCGGAGTTGACCGGACGGAGCCGGACCGTCGGTTGGCTTTTTTTTTTTTTTTTTTTAAACTGGTTTAAACAGCCATTATAAGGCTGTGAAGTGGCTGTACCTAGGACCGCCGGCCGACGGTCCGGTGGACCGTCCAGTCGGCACCGGCGCCGGCCACCGACCGGTGGAAGTCCGGTGTCCGGACTTGGCCGGACGGGGCCGGACCGGCAGTTCAAAATTTTTTATTTATTTATTTTTTTTTTTATACCTTAGCAGCAGCCTTTATATATATATATATATATATATATATATATATATATATATATACAACGACGGATCAAACCGACCGATCCACATGTAGACCCTTACAATATATATATATATATATATATTTTGGATCTTGTAATCAAGCGGCACAATTTTTATTTTATTTTATTTTATTTTTTTTTTGATCTGTGTGATCAGACGAAATCTGGCCATCAAAGACTCTGATACCAATTGTTAGAAATAGACTTAAACCAGAATCGTTTGACCAACATAATTATTTAATTAGTAAGATAAATCTTACTTACCTGGGGAGATCCTTAGAAGAAGATGACGACCCTTAGAACAAACCACCTCTTTTCCTTTCTATCTCTATTGATGGGAATAACATTGAGAGTGAATAAAGAGGGGACGTTGTTCTCCTTAAATAGACTTTGATTAGTCTCCACAACCCTATAAGTTAACCAATTTAAGTTTTAGTGAATAAGTAAGAGGCTAGTGTGTGGGTCACAAATACCCAACAGTTCATTGTAGAGTTCCAAGAGGGACATTTCGTTCAATAAGAATATATAATCAAGATGTCCAAAAGTTGTAATGAGATCTCGATCTGATTGTAGATCAACCATCAAAATTTAACATGATCAAACATCAACAGTCGGTTTCCAATTTAGCAGTGGATAAGGATGCCGTCAAACTACCTTATCAAAATTCAAGCATTGATCACCATCCAATGAAACATTCAATGGTGAAAATTTTTGAAATTGTTTTTATATAAAAGTTCATATGTCTAATGGAGACTGTGACCTTGGAATTGAAATAGATAAAAACAACTTAGAACTTCCAAACAGTGAAAGAGGTTTTGATCTTCATCGAAGTAAAGGAATCGTAATGGAGGAAGGGTAACAGATTTCCTTCCATCCAAATCCAATACTCCATGACAATCTTGATCACAAAACTTTGTCAGATCAATCAACCGTCAATCTTCAATGGTCGGATGACAATGGTAGATGAACGGAGTGGATCAAAACTACTTTAGTCATACTTTTGTATATATATATATGAGTGTAAACTTTTGAAAATACCAAGGGATAATTGTGAGTGATGTGGCAGTGCAATCAAGATACGGGACATTGTTTTCAAAAATTTTGGATTTGTGCACAAGGAAACATATTATGTGTGTGTAAGGAACGGCTCCCTTATTAGAAGGGTACCTTTAGTCGCGCCTACGAAATTAATGAAAGCGCTTACCTATTGAAAGTGTCCACATATGATATCAAATTACTAGTGGACATCTACTTTTTTATTTTTTTCTCTTACCCTACCTGAAAGCACCCACCATCCTTCTTAGTTTTCTTCTTCTCAACCACCTCTCTCCTCCGGCCACCGCTTGACTTCATCACCTCCTCTTCTTCTACTTCTTCCATCAATTAACCCAACGATGAAATCAATGAACTACAAACCACATATGAAAAAGTAAAATAAAACTTTGATGTGGGTACCCACTGTTAATTGTAAAAAAGATGGCAATGAGCATCCACTGCCAGCATTTTACGTCTGACAATGAGTGCCACCAACAGGTTATCCGGACTTTTTAGGTTTTTGCAGGGTTCTTTAGATTATCTTCTTTTTTCTTAGGTTTCAAGTTTTTTAATTTTTTTTAGTGATTTTGTAGGTTTTTACAAGTTTTTTTTGTAGGTTTTCCTCAGAGTTGAGGAAAAAGAAGAAAAAGGGTGCTCCGGTGATGTCAGCCTCGTCGTTGCAACTCATCAAAATTAAGGAAGAAGAAGGAAAGGAGAATCATTTGATGGCGTCGACATTGTCGTTGCAATTGGACGTTGTTTAGGAAGAAGAAAAAGAAGAGGAGGTTGCTTCAGTGATGCCAACGACATCGTTGCGTATGCCATGTTTGAAGAAGAAAGATGGACAATGAAAAAAAACCTTTACATGTTGGTTCTTTCTAGTAAAAATAAATGGGTAACCCCTTTTTTCAGAAGAACGAAAAAAAAAAAATAGCATGTTTAATATGGACATGGCTATTCTTACCTGTTTAATTGTAAGTACCACACAATTACACGGATGAAAACCATTGACTGATTTGAATCAGATGATGGAGATTTTTTTTTGTTCCAATCTTTGTCACGATGGATCTTAAGATCATGGATCGCCTATCAAACGGTTAGATGTTGATTCAACACAGCCCACATCCCTTAGAGTGACCTAGATTATGGGCAAAGAAGTTGACCTTCACTTTTAGGAACATGTGTCATGTGGAATCAACATCTGGCTGTCTAATAAGCGCATGATGATCTTAAGACCCATCATGGGAAAGATTGGAACGAAAAACAAAAACTCCGTCGTCCCCTTTTAATATTACTAGTGCGTTAGGTGCTTTAATCAATGTGGTAGGTGCGAATAGGAGGTAACCTATTAGAAAGAGGGTTTAAGAGATGGGATGCTATATTTACAACCAAAGATTCTAAATTCGCAACCAATGGTTTTCACTCCTAAAGCCGTGGATAAGCTATTAAAATATGAGGGTGGTCTGAAAGATGGATATCTATTTATTCGATTAATATGTTCAAGTAATCTGCAAAAGTGCTATGAAAACGTTTCTCATAGTAAGCCCATGATTATAATTACTTTTAGGGATGTGTTCCATGTGAAATCAACATCTGAGCGTTTGATGGCAGACCCATGATCTAAAGATCTATTTCGTGGAAGATTGGGATGAAAAAAAGATCTCTATCGTTTGATTGAAGACAGCTTAACATCTTTAATGATGGAAACCGATTGTAAATACCACTACTCTTGAGAGATTCACAAACACCTAAATTGCAGGAAAGAGATATTTTTTTTAAGTATTTAATTTTAAAAAAAGGTCAAAACATGACTTCCTGGTTATGTTAAAAAAAGAATAGTAAATAAAATAAATAGGAAGCAAAAGATGGATATATGAATAAGTTAATTGAATTGATGAAATTAAATAACTACTTCTAAGAAATCATGAAACACAACTAATCACTATTAGTCAATGATTGCAAAAAAATTACTATTAAATTTTTTTTTATAAAAAAAGAATAAGTTAACTAGAGCATATAAATCTAATAAATATTTAAAAAAGCAAAAAATTACACTACAATAAGAGAGCAAACCAATTTAGTTTCAGTTAAAATAGCTCAGAAAAAATCACACAGAAGAAAATAGGGCATACATAATCAAAATTAATGCAAGTATAATTACACTAGCACTGCAGACTAAATTTTTGATATATATTTGAAAAAAAAACGAAGAAAGTAGATGAAATAAAGTAAGACCTTACGTGTTCAGTGGAAGAATAGCAGCACTTGATACCCTTAATCGCTCAAATTTAAAAGAAAAGCAAAAGTTTCAAACCCTAGATTAATTAAAAACTACTCCTTTCCTTTTAAGGAAACCTCCTAATTAGAGATAAAACAGGAAACTCGATGAATATAAGGAATATTAAGTGTTATTTATATCACAACTATCTGCTAGGGTGGTAATGGGTTGGATCGATCCGATACCTCTCATCCCATCCCGACATTTTAGTGGGTTGAGTTTATAAACTTGAGTTGTCGGGTCTGGTTTGGATCGTGCATGGCCCATTCGATTAGAACTCCCCGTTTGGATGAATCGGGTCAACCGAGAGCTGCTGTCCGGGCAGTTAGCATCACGAGGATTGGGTGCAGTGACATCTATACACCCACTATCAGTTGGTATCACGAGGATCTGGTGCCACGACCACTTAACAGGGCCAGCCCTAGGCCAAAGCCCAAGAGGTGAGTGCCTCCGCCCCTAAATTTTTTGAGCCCCATATTTTGAAAGTCTTTACCATAAAGTTGATTAATATAATTTTTAATGTACAAATATTTTGAATCAATCTAATTATTTAGTTTGTTAAGTGACCAGTATTGTTTTAGTTTTTACTCAATAGGTTGTGGGTTCGACTCTTCCCAATCCCATATTTGCATATTTTTTTATTGGGTCATAGATTAGGTCTCGGCTGGGTCGGTGCAGATCATTGGTCGAGTTATTGGGCCAAGCCAGTCATATGTATTGACCCAGTAGATTCTATAACTCAATTTTGATTGGACCATAATTGTTTGACCAAATTCTTTTTCTGTAGGGTACCTCTAAACACGCTCACGCGTTCTCCGAATGCGCCCACGTCCCCGACCACTTGAAAATCATTGATTCTTTAGAATTAGATGATGGAGATTAATTTTCATACCTACCTTTTACAATATAGATCTTCAGATCATGGCCCACCTATCATTGGTCGGTGCAGATCATTGGTCATTGGGCCAAGCCAGTCATATGCATTGACCTAGTAGATTCTATAACCCAATTTTGACCGGACTATATTTGTTTGACCAAATTCTTTATATATAAGGTACCTCTAAACATGCTCACACGTTCTCCGGATGCGCCCACGTGCTCGACCCCTTGAACACCATTGATTCCTTCGAATGAGATGATGAAGATTAATTTTCATACCTATCTTTTACAAAATAGATCTTCAGATCATGGCCCACTTATCAGATAGTCAATTTTTTATTCCATGTCTCACAAATTCCCCAAAAATTGTCATTGAATCATATAGCACGCATCACACTCAAATGTGATTTGATGGCCATTTTTTGGGGATCCATGACACATGGAATCATAAATCGACTATTAGATAGGTGCACTTTGATCTTAAGATCTATTGAGTGAAAGATATGGGTGAAAAATGATTTCCGTCATATGATTCGAAGGATTCAATGGTTTTCAAGGGGTCTGGTATGTGGGCACGTTTAGAGGTACCCTTATATATATATATATATATATATATATATATATATATATATATATATATATATATATATATATATATATGCTAGTAAAAGTGCATGTGCATTGCACGTGCTGTTAATTATTATTTTTTAGTTAAATAAATCTTTCTTAAATCTTTAATAACTTATTTTAAATTTTAAAATCCTTTATCTAAGTAAAAATTGTATGATTCGTCTTATCAAGCCTTATCATATTTTAATATATTGTAGACAGTGAATATAAAATTACTATTACCATGATTCTAACTATCAAATCAAATATTTTGAGTGTCTAGTATGGACTATCACTTACTAAATGAAATGAGCAAGAAGATTTGGTGAGATCATTGGCTTACCACTTGGCACTCATATTTCCACACATAGTGAAATAAAACATTGTAAAACAAAAAAAATATATATAGCAGCTTTAAGGTACACATAAATTTTCTTATTTTCTTTTCTTTTGCTTAAATATGATAGTAAAAATTGAATGGAGATGACCTCAAGATCCATTATGTGGAGGACTGGATAAAAAAGATCCCTAGTAAAAGTACACGTGTTGTATTTTTCTTAGTTAAATAAATCTATCTTTCTTAAACCTATGACAAACTATCTTAAATTGTAAATAATTGCTCCCTTGTATGATACAAAATAGTCAATAGTTTTTACATGGGTGCCCTTAAATATTTGGTGGGTGCAAATGAAAGTATCTATAAAATTTTTGTTCATGAGAATATTTCAACCTTTCCATCAAAACATCTTAAGTTGACATTTGATCATATCTTGCTTTAACCTTTCATTTTCAGTTTCGATTGGACGATTAGAATTAGCCCACTTAACCCAACCTAACTTCTAACTCGAAAACCCGATCCAATAAAAATCCCGTATTTTCCATGACTTTTATTTGTATAGGAAGTCTTGTAACATCTCGAAAAAAAAAAAATCGGAATTCTAGCGCACCCGATTTTGTATGTGTTCGGCACGACGCAAAATCTCACCTTGAATTGTTAAATAATTTATTTATAAGAGTGCATTTTAGTGTGAATAGTGAACTTAGATCTAAATTTGACCCTTAATGAAGAGCCTGTGCACTGAATCGTGGTGTGCTTACTCAACACCTAACTAAGCCCCATGTGTACAAAATGATAAAACTAAAACAATTGTTTTGTGTTATAGCTTAACATTGAAACCGAACTCTATTTATAAATGAAACTTCTCTTGGAAGTTTCATTAATTGGAAATTTGAGAGAGAGAAAAGGGAGAGAGCTTGAGAGAGCTAAACCTCTTGCATTTTGGTGGAGTTTCCACACGTTTTTCTTCTTCTTGGCGAAAGAGAGATGTTGAGAAAGGAAGAAAATACCCCAAACCCTCTTTTGTTCTTGGTGATTTGAAACCCTAAACCCTGTGGATCTTGCCCTAGATTACTATATTTCACTTAGGAGAACTGTTGTGATTGTTGGATACGTCGAGGAGGTTTAATCTTCGCTACTATGATCGAAGGAATCAAAGAATTTCAAACAATCGGGTGTTTGCGAAGCGTAGAAGCCGATTCTTAGATCTGATCGTCGGGAACGTTTCGTGTCCGATTTAAAGAGGTAAATAGAGAAATTCTTTCATGTATTAAACTAAAAATAGGTTGCTTAAATATGTGCAAAAGATTAGGATAAAAAAGATTGAATTTTGATGTAAAAATGGATTTTAAAAAGTCTAAAATGTATAAAATCGCGCATAGTCGCTCGCCCGAGCTCGCTCACTCGAGCTTGAAAACTGGCTCGTGCGAGTGTCAGAACTTGTCTCGATATTTTAATCGTAACTTTCTGCTCTGAATTCCGATTGATATGGTTTATATGGCGTTGGAAAGAGGATAACTAGCTCTACAACTCTTATGAATTAAACAACTTATAAATCAATTTTCCTGAGGGTCAAAATTAAGCTGGAAGTTAGGATAAGTTTTAAGTTAGCACGTTTTGACTGAAGTACCGATGCAGCTTTTGTATTTTGGCCATAACTTTATACTCAGAACTCCGATTGATGTGATTCTTATGACGTTGAAATATGGACAACGAGCCCTATGACTTTTATGAAGTAACAATTATATAAATCAAGTGTTTTAAAGGTTAAAATTTAGTGAAAAGTTGGGTTAAGCTTCGATTTAGCATGAACTTGTCCATTTCCACCTCGGTCTTAAGAAAACACGTAAATACGTCAAACTTATAAGTATATTATAGCAATCCTTGATGCCTCATTGTATATGTGATCTAGATTGAGTGCGAGAGATCTTTCGTAGGTATAAAATAAGCCCAAGAGGCTGTGAGACTCGCTCGCGAGAGGACTTTTCTTAATCGAGGCTCGCTCGCGCATGGCCTTACGTGACCATCTGTAGCTGGCCAAATTTCAGTCGGTCGTGCGAGGATTTTTCGTGTTTGTGGGCTCGCACGAGAAACAAAGTCAAATATGTTTGGACTCTTTTGATGAGTTCTTTGAAAATGTGTAACTTATATTCTTCTTAAGCATTCTTAAGGGATTATTTTGAATGCAGGATTGAAGTGTTGAGCATCTATGTGAGTTCTCAAGAGAATTATGTATGGATTGTGCTAGGCGTGATTTGAGGTACGAAAAATTTATCATCTAATTATATTTTTGATTTTATTCATGGATAATGTGATGTAAACGAATGATTTGTAACTGTTTTTAAAAATATGAAAGCTTTGAAGTATGAAATCGTAATTGAACGCATGTGTGTGTCCATTCCGTTTATATATCGATTTCCGTTCTGAATTTGTTGTGTTCCGTTCCATTTCCGAATCCGTTTATGTTTTCCATTAAAGAAGTTGAATTGAGAACTGTTTAAATCTAAAAAAAAGAGTAGCGGAGAGAGGAGTTGAGTCTTCGAAGAGGGGTTGAGTCCCCAGGGTTTTTACTCTGTTCCCGCTTATGGGATGCTTTGGCCCTTCGTTGATTTTGTGACTCGATATGTTTTGTTCCCCGCATACAGGATGCTTACGTGATTGTGCCTTGATTATACTTTATGTGCAAAGAGGGGTTGAGCCCCCGACGTTACGACTTTGTTCTCGCTATAGGATGTTTTGGCCTTCTGATACATATGTGTTTTTGTTCCCCACTTACGGAATAATTTGGTTATATTTTGTGTGTAAAGAGGGGTTGAGTCCCCGAGGTTTTTACTTTGTTCTCGCTATGGGATGCTTTGGCTTTTGGATATGTTTGTTCTATTCCTTGAAACATTTCGTTCCTTGTATGCTCCGATTTGATGATATGCTTGCTCCGTTTTATTATGTTCTCATTAGGATACATCTCTGTTTCTAACATGTTCTGTTTTGATATATTCTGTTTCTATTTGCTTCTGTTTCTAGTTATGTTTTGATAAGTATCTTTATTTTTCAGATGTATTTGTTCTCGATATGTATCTATTTTTCGACATGTGCTGTTTTTGATCTATGTTCGTCTCTGTTATGCTCTATTTCCGCTTCGCTATGTTTTGAAAATGAAAATGTAATATTTGCAACTCTGTTTGATACGAAATGATTTTGAAATTTTATCACCGAATCTATGCATTTTAGTGATAAGATCTGAATTGTGTTTGAATTTCTTCTATTGAGCTTAGTTGTTAGCTCACCCAAACTATATGTCACATATATAAAATCTATCAGGACACTGGACTTGAGGATTTGTAAGATTTTCGCGATCGTAAATTGGGTACATTATGGATTTTGGTAAGTTTGGGCTTGGTACATTGTGCTGCTATATACCTATTTTACATCACTGTTTGGTGATGGTTGGCCATCACTAGTGGGTTGGTTTAGTTTATTATTCATGTTGGATATTAGAACTGGAGATTTAAATTATGTCATGTGTATTACCTGCTTTGATTTCTGCATATATGTGGATGTACTAAGTATTCTGTATCAGATTGTGATCTATGATCTGGCGGTCCGAATTTTCTCATTTGGTTTATAGAAAGAAGAAAAAAAAATATCTCAGAAAATTCAGGTTGAAAAAATCTGGGCTGCCACAAGTCTGGTACTATGGACCATGTAACTTACTTGGTCCCACACTAATTTTAAATCGCGTGGTATCCAATCTCATGATCGGGTGTCATGGATAGGAGCGGGTCAAAGATCATACTATTTTGTGAACAAAATTAAAATATAAAGCGTAAAACTGTATAGTCAATAACGTCAATTGTGTTGAGACATGAACGTTAAAACCAATTGTGATTTTATTATTCATTTTATGTGCAGTTTACTCTTTTGAGTGCATGGTTTCATATATTTTATTTAATCAAAAAAATATAGCGCAAAAAGATCTATATCATGTGATTCAATGGAATCAATTATTGAATTAGATAATAGAATTTGAGTACATTAAACCTCTTCTTAAACTGCTTGATTTGATTGTATTGAGCCTTATCGTAAACTGCTCGATTCCTGACAGTATTTTACACCTAAGATCTCTATACCATAACTTTCAAATCAAACGGATCATATGGTATTTCACATGACACAAGTCCCTACAATACCAAGTATTTATTTTTACTAAGTCCAAGGGCCAACATCCGATGTGCAAATAATGGCTCCCAAATATCATTGGATATGGTATTTACAACCAAAGATTTTGTCTCCGTAATCAGTTGTTAAAGGCATTGATTGCTTCAAGTAAGACGATGGAGGTCTTTTCCTAATCGGACTCTTTTATAAAATAGATCTTGAGATAATGGATTACCTTTCAAACGATCAGATGTTGATTCAACTTGGAACCCATCCCCTCACGTGACACAAGAAGCCTTCTCATGGTATGTCATGATCATGGTCAAATAAGGAGATGTGCAAGTGTAATTATGATATGATTGCTTGATAGGTGGGACATGATTTGAAGATCTACTTTTTGAAAGGTTTGAATGAAAACGATCTCTATCGTTTGATTCAAGGAAGTCAGCATTAGAGATACTGAATCTTTGGTTGTAAATATTGGTACCCAATACTAATTCCCTGGACTTTAAGGGCACATTTACATTCGGTTTAGTTGATCTTAAAGAGGATGAAAGCACAAGTTGTCCCATTTATTTTTGGGTGTACCAAGGTACTAATTAAAAAGAGATAATTTAATATTTTAGGCTATGGGCCACATGGATATTTAGACGGTCAGTCTTTCTTTCCACATGTCAAAGATCTCCAAAAGAAAAATCTTTAATCCTAAGGAAGACATAACGCTATTTTAAGGCCATATTTTGGGGATATGTGTCATGCAAAATAAAAAATTGAACGTCTAATAGGTTAAATGTGATCTCAAGATCCTTTGTGTGGAAGATTGGGCCGAAACACGAATTTTGTCATCTGATCCGACCCAATCAATGAGTTTTAAGAGGTCTCTGATATAGCAGAAAATTAAAATGAATATGATCTGACCCAATCAATGGGTTTTAAGAGGTCTCCGATGTAGCCGCTTTTAGAGAACGCGTGGATGCGTTTAGATCTGCTCAATCTTTTATTATTCATCCGTATTTGTTAGAATAAGAGTTAATCTTTATTTAGTATTTGTTGAAATCAGAAAGAATTTTTATTTGTGTTTTAATTTAAGAACTTGTTAGGATAAAATCGGGATTCTATGTTAAAGGTGCATGAAAATGCTGGAATCCAAGGGTCAAAATTTCAGCCGAAATGACCAAAATTGCGGTTCCGATCCCTACCGAGACCGAAACAAAATCATATGTTTTCAGTCATTTTCGATCAAGATGTAGTTTTTGGTCGAATTGAAATCTCATTACGAACATAAGAGGTGTTGATTTTTTCTTTTAGTGAGAGAAAAATAGGAGCTTTAAAAGCACCCATCAAACCTTGATTGTTTTAGATTAAATGATAGAGGTCATTTTTCTCACCGATCTTCCACCTAAGGGATCTTGAGATCATAACTCACCTATCAAAGGATCATTTTTATTCCACATGTCACATATCCTAAGAAAATAAGTTATCAAATAGGGTTAGAATATCTGTCATTGGTATTATTGAGTAGGGATATTTTTTTATCTCTACTATATGTAAGTACGAATCATCTCCTAAATTCTATTACTTTTGTTTTTTCTTATAAAAGTAAGAAAAGAAACAAACTTTTATAAGATCCGTCACATCACATATCTTAAAGATTAAGGTACTTTGTTTAGGCATGGGAAAATCCTATTTCAATTCTCAAAAGGAGCTTAACGATTTTAAAGGGTTGAGATTCATGAATCTATTGAAAATCCTTAAAAAAAGGCGGGAGAAAAATTAAGGAGATAAAATATAAGGGTGAATATGAGATTTTAGGGGCAAATTGAGCAATTAAAGGGATATTTTGCTCCTAAATTATAAAAACACAAAAGTGACATAAATTGGCAGGAGAATAACAACGCTCAACCCTAATAGCAAGGATTTTATTAGGTACCAATATCTGCACCCCTTAAAAGTGCAGCTCACTATCAATAGTTAATATCCCATGAGATTTGGGACCTTCAAAAGTGGCGCACTATCAATATATATGGCGGACCGCAAATGTCATACCATTCAACGGACCGCTTAAGTGGCGTGATGCAAGCACAGCGGGTCCTAACAATGCGGTCGGGCCATTCACTTGCGTTGTGTCACGTAAACAATCTATTGTTGGTCTATTGTTTGAGGTCTGCTCATTATAAATGTCCTTATTCCATTTACATATGACTCTATAAATATGGTACAACAGTATGACTACTACTCCTCCCACATGCAAAACTTACATCGCCCCACTTGCCAGCCACCACATCCTCTATATGCAACACTACAAAAAATAAGACTATTAGAGGTAATTTTTTAGAGTAAAAAACTGCCGCTATTAATAAAAAACCTATTAAGACTATTAGCGGCAAGGATATTAACGGTCATTTTTTGTTAATAACGGTAGTTTTTGGCTGCAGCTAATAGTCTTATTTTTTGTAGTGCAACCATCGACATCACCTTCTCCAAACTCATCCGATCACCACCACACCTTCAACGCCTTCTATCACAATTTACTCCATCTCATCCATCCACCACCACTAAAAGCCATTACCACCACCTGTAACCACTATGCTACAATCAACACCTTATCTCGTCCCCTCAACAAGATGAGAAGCTTTGAAGCTTGAAACATTTGGAGCCATCGTATTCTCGTCAAAGTAATATATATACATTTCAAGTGGTACAAAATACTGGTATCATTTGTTCTTAGTTGCATCAATTCTATGTTTTCTCATTTTGATAAAAAAAAATATTGTGACCTTTTAAGTTTTCGTGAGGCGTGTTTAAGTCAACTCTTTTGGACCTCGTTAGTAGCTCATTAATAGGCTTAATTTTAATTGAGCATGGATGAAATTGTATTCGACCGCTTTTTGTGAGCTAGGCTTTTCATGAACGATCTCACCATAAGTTCCATTTGATTTAACACACATGATTTTAAGATGTACTTAAGAAAGATTGAGTCAAAAGGCAATCTCGATCATCTGATAAAGCGATCGAAGGCCATATAAAATTAAAGGTAAGCTGTTTTTTTAAAAAGTGAAATAGCATAGTTCTCATTGCTGAAAAAAGAGGAGAGCTTTTAATTATAATTTTCTGTATATGAAAACTATGATACAGGTACAATTTTTAAACTTTCTAGTCAGTTATAGAGAACAACAGAATCACTAACTTCTAGTTAGTTACTGTAATAGCCCGAAAAATTTCGTTGAACTATGACCTCGGGATCCGTGCCCGATTGGTCCTAGGTTTGACCAACTAGGAGTCCGATAGTTAGCGTAGAGTGTGATGAGTGAATGTGATATGATGGGTTGTGTAACAACGTGGTGTGTGTTGAAAAATCTAAAGTCACATACACCTATTGAGGTGCATGTGCTTAACACACAAGCTAGGAGAGATATAAAAGGGTTTAATAACCCTAAATGTATGTTTTTGGGTTGTTGAAGGAGAGTAAAGAAGAGAGAGAGAGAGAGAAGTAAGAGAGGAGTTATTGCAACTGTTTGGAAGAAGGAGTCAAGCATTAAAGAGGCCGGATTCGACGCAAGGGATCCGTTAGAGCCAAAGCTAGAAACCCTAGCCTTCCAACTATTGATAGAAATCAACTTGAGATCTATCCAAGGTAAATTTTTGTAAATAAGATGCATAGATCATAGGGGTTAAGTTGTGATTAAATGTGGGTTAGATCATAGGATAATGGCTTAGAAAAATAGAGGAAAAGTATGGGAAAAGATAAAGAAAAGGGTCGACAATTTCGATTAATCGAAATTGGGTTTGATTAATCGAAATTGGCGAGAAGTTGAAAGGTCGAAGACGATTTGATTAATCGAATTGGATTTCGATTAATCGAATTTGATTTCGATTAATCGATTTGAGAATCGATTAATCGGTAGAACTCCAAGTGGACCCCAAGGGTTGGAGGAAATGATTTAAGGAAAAATCGACTAATCGAAATGGGATTTCGATTAATCGATTTTAGTTTTCGATTAATCGATTTGGGATCGATTAATCAACTTCTGATATTCTACTGTTCGATCAGTAGGTGTACTTTGCGAAAAGAAGAATTTCGATTAAAACCGGATTCGATTAATGAAAGAGGTGTACTTTATGAAAGAAGAATTTCGATTAATCGAAGCTGGATTCGATTAATCGAGCGGAAACTCAATCGAGCGGTGAGTTTACTTTGCGAAAGAGAATTCGATTAATCGAAATTACTTCGATTAATCGATATTGACCTTCGATTAATCGATTTTGGAAATCGATTAATCGAACCAAGTTCGATTAATCGATTCTGGATTTCGATTAATCGACTGGGATAAATTTTGTTGACTTTTAGGTTTGACTTTAAGATTCTTGGAGGATCTTATACCTTCTTTATTGCATCCCTTGTGATGTGTTTTACCTGTTATGTGGTACCATAGGTGGTACGTGTGAGCTAGTGCACAAGGAGCCATGTGGGACCTTGATGCATTGAACAAGTGAAGACTTGAGGTAGGGAACACCTTGAACATGTACTTTATTTTACAAGAGCATGTATGTAGTGATATAAATTTCAATTCAATTATTTTTACTGCTCAAAGAATTGTGAAAAGTGTGTGTGTGTGACATTCATAAGAGTAAACGAATGAGCCATCCCCAGGGGATGAAGAAGTAAAGAGATAAGAGCATCAGGTGTGATGCAAGTTAATGGATACATCCTGAGGATGTATCCCCAGATTGAATCATGTTTGATAGGGCCTAACTGATATAAGATAGCACACTTACACGGTGAATAACTATATGTAAGGCACCGATATTTTTGTTATTTGAGGTTCCTTAGGTTACCCCACCGACGTGGCGGGATATCCACGACTGACACGGCAGGATATCCGTGACCGATACGGCGGCGAAACCGTAGGCCAGTGCGGAGGCTTATCCGTACATAGTAAGCACACCCCAGGGGTGTTGATTGAGATAAGTGAAACCCCGCCACCAATCCCCAGGGGAAAGGGGCTTGGGTACTATATGGTATTCCCAGGGAATACATTAAAACTGTCTATATAGATGACGATGAAGGGTAGCTCATCGGGGCTCGATGCTATATTGCTCGGGGATTACTTAAGTTGAAAGTTTAAGTTTTGCTTTAGGCCTTTTCAGCATTTTTCATGAGTAAATGAAAACATAAGTAATCAACAGTAAAACGAATGCTTTTAACTGTTTTATCAACAACTGCATAGTTACATCATGCATGGCATATCATAGAATATATGTGAGTTATAACTTATATGTTCAGCAGTGTTTGTTCCCTATTGAGCTAGGATGTAGCGGCCATTCTTAGGGCGAGGTTTCAGGGGACGCTGATCCCGGCGAGTCGGACTTTGCTGTCGGCGAGGAGTTGGAGCCACCTCCAGAGGACTTCTTCTAGAGGACTCCGTTGTGCTACTTTGAGGAGTTTTGAGTAGATTGTATGCGGCTTGGTATGTCAAGCCTTTATTTTGTGAAAACATGTGTATGTATAGAGTTGGATTATTCTTTTGGGGCGAACCATACGTGATGATTTATATCATCGATGGTTGGATCGGATTCTCCTTCATGTAGAGGCATGAGGGTAGACATCTTTTGAAAAGTATTTCTAATTAGATTTAAATTCGCAAGTTGTTCTTATTTCTTTTTATGCTTGATATACCGGTGTTTGCATAGTTAAGGGCACGGTCAAGATGATCGTCTTTGATGGCACGGGTTTGAGTGCGAAATCCGGGTCATCCTGATTGGTATCAGAGCTATTTTCTTTTAGCAATTCTGACAAGGGTTCTTTCGTCAGATCATAGGGGCTTCTGCTAACGAAACTTAGTTTCAAATGCAGCCGCAAATGTCAGCTAGAGGGAGAGGCCGACCAAGGGGAGGCCATCAAAGAAGTTTACGTAGTGGAGATGACTACGTCTCCCCTACAAATAGAGTGAGGCCCGAGGCGGTAATGCTTGAACAACATGAGGAAGAGGATCGAGATCATCAGGATCAAGATCTAAGAGAACAAGAGAGATTGAGAGAAAGACAAGAGGACAGAGAGGAGCGACAAAGGATGATGCACACTATGGAGACTATGGCAGCTGCCATGGCACAACAAGCCGCATCCTTTGCAGCTCATGCGTCTAGAGAACAGCAGCCACCTACACCACCTGTAGGATCTACGTTGCCTGTGCCCTCATCATTTACAGAGTTCAGGAGGATGAGACCTCCTTCATTTCTGGGCAAAGTGAACAATGGTCGAGAATTGGTTGATGGAGATGGAGAAAGTCTTTAGCGTGCTAACTTGCACGGAAGACGAGAGTGTAAGATGGGCAGCTTACATGTTGGATGGGGAGGCTGGGCCTTGGTGGAAGTCTCATGTCGGACTCGGCTCAGGAGACCCCAGAGCTGCCATGGACTTGGGAGGAGTTTGTTGAGGAGTTCAACAAACAATATTTTCCGGAAGTAGTGAGGAACCAGCTAGAGATACAGTTCTTACAATTAGTGCAAGGGAGGATGACAGTGAGAGAATACGGGGTAGAGTTTCTACGACTTGCCCGTTTTGCTCCGGACTACGTCGCTACTGAGGTGATGAAGTCCAAGAGGTTTCAGCAAGGTTTGAAGCCTGAGGTTAGAGGAGGCGTAGCTCCATTTCAGCTAAGGACCTATGAAGAGGTCATGAGCAAAGCGTTGGTTGTAGAAGAAGAGAACAATAATAGATATCGACAGAGAGAACAGCAGCGAGGAGGAAATGAACAAGGAAGAACGGGGCACTATGAACCGGTGAACAAAAAGCCGAGGTTCATGGGCCAGAATTAGAGACCACAGTTCCAAGGGGGTTTCGGAAGACCGGCGCAACAGCAACAACAACAACACCAACAGAGGTTTCCATTACTTGCGTCGGGGAGACCTATTCGCTATGAGAGCCCTGCCATGTCTCATCGCCCATCACGTGGTTCTCGTCGCTTTCTTCCGCACCTCGGGAGACTTGCGCAAAGTGTGGCAAGCCTCATAGGACAGTGGATTGTAGATTGGGAGCAAGGGGCTGTTTCCGATGTGGAAAGGTGGGCCACTTGATCAAGGATTGCCCCGAGCCAGATAAAAGAAAGACGGTTTCAGTTGCAGCACCGCGACCAATTCAAGCAAGGAAACCGATCGTTCAAGGGAGAGCTTATGCAGTCACTGCTCAGGAAGCAGGGAACGTGCATGACGTCATCCAAGGTGAGATTCCTTTTAAAAGTAAAGAAAATTTTTCTTTTCGTTAACACTTTAGATAGAGAAGTAGCATGCATTAGAAATTATATATAGATTCTTTTCTCAATACCAAAAGCTGTACGTATATTAAGGGTGTAAATTGATGTATAAATTATTGTATGTGTGTATGTATACTATAGGTACTCTAAACATATATGAAAAAGGATGTTTCGGTGGATATGACGCTCGAGTGTTGATAGACCCCGGGTCTACCCACTCATTCGTCACTCCACGTTTCGCTAAGAAGATGAAGATTGTCCCAGAGACGTTGGATTTCGTCCTATCTGTGTCTATTCATTTGGAGAGTTAGTAGACACGGAGTTAGCTTGCAAATCCATCATCGTAGCAGTTCGAGACTTGGAGGTGCATGAACTAGAAGCAAAGTTGATACTGCTAGACATGCAAGGGTTTGATGTGATCCTTGGCATGGACTGGTTGGCGCAACATTGTGCAACCGTCGATTGCAAGAACAAGGTAGTCATTTTCAGACCCAACACAAGACGATCATTTCGGTTTCAAGGAGTGAGGTCGTCATCAGTACCACTGATCTCAGCAGTAAGGGCCGAGAAAATGATCAGAAAGGGTTGCAGTGGATACTTAGCTTTCTTAAAGGAGGACAAGGAAGAAAAGAACGTCATTTCTGAGATAGCAGTTGTGCGAGACTTATTTCGACGTGTTTCGGAAAGAATTGCCTGGATTACCTCCAGAAAGAGAAGTAGAATTCGCCATTGACTTAGCACCAGGAACGGAGCCTATTTCGAAAGCACCTTATAGAATGGCTCCCGCTGAGTTAAAAGAGTTAAAGGAACAACTACAAGAACTTATGGACAAGGGGTTTGTTAGACCAAGTGTATCTCCATGGGGAGCACCGGTCTTGTTTGTCAAGAAGAAAGATGGGTCAATGCGGCTATGCATTGACTATCGACAATTGAACAAACTCACTGTGAAGAACCGCTACCCTTTGCCTAGAATAGACGATCTATTCGACCAACTGCAAGGAGCAAAGTATTTTTCCAAGATAGACCTGAGATCCGGGTATCATCAGTTGCGAGTTAAAGCTGAGGACATTCAGAAGACAGCTTTCCGGACGCGGTATGGACACTATGAATTCCTCGTGATGCCGTTTGGATTAACGAATGCTCCAGCGTCATTTATGGATCTGATGAATCGAGTGTTTAAACCACACTTGGACTCCTGCGTTGTAGTGTTTGTTGATGATATACTGATATACTCCAAATCCAAGACGGAACACGAAGAACATTTGAGGATTGCTCTACAGACGCTACGTGAACACCAATTGTACGCCAAACTCAGCAAGTGTGAGTTTTGGTTAGAAGAAGTTAGCTTTTTGGGACATGTCGTCTCAAAGCATGGTGTCACGGTAGATCCAGCAAAGATAGAAGCAGTAGTTAAATGGGAGCAACCAAAGGCGATGGACTGATGTCCAAAGTTTTACGGGCTTAGCAAAGCTATTATCGACGTTCGTTGAGGGGTTTTCAAAATATCGGGACCTCTCACAAAGCTGACACGAAAAGATTCAAGGTTTGAGTGGAGTGAGGCATGCGAGAAGAGTTTTCAAGAACTCAAAACGAGACTCACTTCGATAGCGATTCCTTCAGGCAGTGGAGGATACGCCGTGTACAGCGACGCGTCATACAATGGCCTTGGTTGTGTGCTCAACCAACACAAGAAAGTGATAGCTTATGGATCAAGACAGCTGAAAGAACACGAGAAAAATTACCCGACTCATGACTTGGAACTGGCAGCAGTCATTTTTGCGCTGAAAATTTGGAGACATTACTTGTATGGTGAGACTTTTGAAATTTTCACCGATCATAAGAGCCTCCGATATCTGTTTACACAGAAAGAGCTCAATATGAGACAGCGCAGATGGATGGAATTTCTCAAGGATTATGATTGCTCCATACAATACCATCCTGGCAAGGCGAACGTAGTGGCTGATGCATTGAGTCGAAAGGGTTCAGCTCAGTTAGCTTCTTTGATTTTGGGTATGCACCGATGGAAACTATTGGAAGACCTGGCATGCTATGATGCGAACATTGAGTCAAAGGATACAGGATCCTTTTTGGCTAACATATCAGTAAAGCCAGTGATATTTGAGCATATCCACGAGCTACAGATGAAAGATCCAGCATTAACAAAGATTCGTCAAGACGTGGGTGAAGGCATCAGTTCGGACTTTTCAGTAAAAGAAGATGGTTCGCTGTTGTTTAAAGGCCGTCTATGCATTCCGGACAACGCCGATCTAAGACAAACAATTCTTGATGAGGCTCATAAGTCAAATTATGCTATCCACCCTGGTAGCACCAAAATGTACCAAGATTTGAAAAAGAACTACTGGTGGAGAGGACTGAAACAAGACGTGGCCGAGTACGTGTCACGGTGTTTGACTTGTCAACAAGTGAAGGTTGATCATAGACATCCTGCTGGATTATTGCAACCTTTACCAATACCAGAATGGAAGTGGGAATCGATCTCAATGGATTTCATAGTTGGATTACCTCGTACTGCCAAGAGACATAATGCCATTTGGGTCGTCGTAGACCGATTGACCAAATCAGTGCACTTTTTACCGTACAATACCACATATACAGCAGGAAGATTGGCAGACCTATACATGAAAGAGATTGTAAGATTACATGGTATTCCAAGCAGCATAGTTTCAGATCGAGATCCACTATATACGTCCAAATTTTGGAAGAAATTTCAAGAAGGAATGGGAACACGACTAGACTTTAGTTCAGCTTTCCATCCTCAAACTGATGGGCAGACAGAGCGGGTGAATCAAGTAATAGAAGACATGCTCAGAGCGTGCATGCTTGATATGCAAGGATACTGGGATGAGTATCTACCGATGCTCGAGTTTTCATATAATAACAGTTTTCAAACGAGTATTGGCATGGCACCGTATGAAGCTCTGTATGGACGACGATGCAAATCACCTCTCAATTGGGAGGAAACAGGTGAGAAATTTGTATTAGGACCAAAACTACTTGAAGATAATGCTACCGTCGTTCGAATTATCAGAGAAAGGTTGAAGACAGCACAAAGTAGACAGAAAAGTTACGCCGATATAAAGCGGACTAGTGTTGACTACAAAGTGGGCGAGCACGTGTTTGTGAAGGTGTCACCTATGAAAGGAGTAATGCGATTTGGCAAGAGAGGGAAGTTAAGTCCACGTTATGTTGGACCATTTGAAATTTTGGGACGAGTAGGTGAAGTTGCATATCGCATTGGATTACCTCCGCTATTCGATCGAGTACATAATGTTTTCCACATATCAATGCTCAGAAAGTACGTGAATGATCCGTCTCATGTGTTAGGAAAGCAACCTATAGAGATGTGTGAGGACATGAGCATGATAGAGGAACCAGTGGAGATCTTGGATCGGAAAGAACAAGCACTGCGCACTAAAGTAATTCCCTTAGTGCTTGTTCGATGGAACAATCATCCTAAAGAAGAGGCTACTTGGGAACGAGAGGCCGATGTGAAAGAACAATACCCAGCCTTGTTTCCAACGACGTGAAAATGCAATGTAAACCACAAACGTGTTGTGAAATCTCCACTATACTTGTAATTCAATGGAAATTTTAATCCAATCTGTCATGAATTGTCAAAAATAAGAAAAGAAACAAAGAGATTGAAATTCTGCAGAAATTGGGCAAAATCGATTAATCGAATTTCAAATCGATTAATCGATTTGGAATTTCGATTAATCGATCTTGTTCGATTAGTCGACTGGCATGTGCCAGTGACTGGAAATGAAAAGTTGAGTTAGAAAATGCATAGAAAGAAATTTCGATTAATCGAAATGGGATTTCGATTAATCGAATACTTAAGAAATTTTGGAAAATTTTTGAAGTTTTTGCACGATTTCGATTAATCGAAACTAAGTTCGATTAATCGATTTTGAGATTTCGATTAATCGAAATGAATTTCGATTAATCGACTGGCACGCGCCAGTGAGCTCAAGATTTTAAATTTTTAAACAAACACGATTTCGATTAATCGAAATATTTTCGATTAATCGAATTTTATTTTCGATTAATCGATTTGAGAAATTGATTAATCGATTTTACGCGGCTTAACCTAGTTTTAAATTTCGATTAATCGAAACAGAATTTCGATTAATCGAGCCGCGGGCTATATATATTGAAGTTAGGGTTTAGGAACCCATTCGAAATTCTTAAACTCGGGCGCCATTTCTCTTTCTCCTTCCTTTTCTCCAATCAAAACTGACTAGGGTTTTTGGGGTTCTTCGACGATACCGGACCAAGATCGCCTATTTTTGGATCGAAACTCCACGGTAAAACCCTAGATTTATCTTTGTCTCTTTCATTTGAATTAGATAAACCCTAATTTAGTGAAAATGCCGCCCAAAACCCGATTGTCTTCGAAAAAGACAACATCCAAGCTACCGGTTAGGCGTAAGAACGCCGCACCACCACCACCTACCCCATCGCCGGTGAGGACTCCGTCACCGTCGGAATCGGAGACCACCTCCCGGTTCGGCCCACGCGTCTCTGTAGAGTCTTCTGAATCCACCCCATGCCACCACCACCCTGGCGTCGAACAACCAAACGAGTGGTGGACAGCCAAGACCTTTGAGGTCGAATATATCATAGACCCTACCCTTTTCACAAATCCCGATTTACCGGGCGAGACCCAATGGGCTCGAAACTACCTTACAAGTGCCGGACTCGGCAACCTACTCAAACCACCCCGGGGTTCCTACTACCCTAGGTTGGTGAGATTGTTCTACCAAGGGCTAACTGATGGCCCTACAGACGATTGTATAATAACCAAGATCGAGGGTCGTCTCTATACGATCACTCGTCGCCACATCCACGAGGTACTCGAGTGTTACCTCGATTTCACCTCGGAGACCACTCTCTTCCCACCCTTTGAAGAGGAACCTCGATTTGAGGAAGTCATGACCCGCATGACAAATGGCAAAAAGGGGTCGGGCTCCTCCATCAAGAGGGTCGATCTTCCACCTTACATGTGGATGCTCGACTCCATCATAAAATGTAACCTTTACCCGATGCGCCGACCTTTGAAGCGTGTCGACAAAGTGCAACATGCACTTTACGCGGCCTTCTGTGGCCGGTGGTTCGACGCCACGATGGTCATCCTAGAGGGGATGAAATACATCAAGGGAAAGTTGATGAAGGGCAACATGCGGCCCAAGGAGAAGATGCCGTATGCTCGGCTCATCTCAAGCATGTTGGAGTGCTACTCCAACGATCCCTCCTACACCATCTCACCTCACGAGGTGAGGGCTACGGATCGCGTGAAGACATTCACAAAGTCTTCATGGACCCGTAGCTACAACCTGTTGAAGCGGACCCTACCAGCTCCGGGTCCCGCTCCCCAGCCCAAGGAAAGGCAGGCAGCAGTAGCACCGCCACCACCCCCACCACCTCAGCAGGACCCACTTGAGGGTGGGGCACACCCCATCCCAGCTGAGCCATCTGTGGAGAGGGCCACCTCTCACACCACCGCCTCACCGACACCACCAGCCCACTCCGCGCCCGCGACACCCACTTCATCCTACCGCAGGCGCGCCGCTCCGTCCGGTCCTACCATCGAGGACGTGTTGGCTCGCATGGAAGCCAACAATGAGGGGATGAACCGGCGGATGGACTACCTGATGTTCCACACCCTCCGCCACATTTATCCGACCGACTACCGCCGCTACCTCGCCCAGGAGGAGGAGTGGACGGCCGGACGCACCGCCTTTCATCGAGGACCCGTCTTCCATCCCACCACTGACGCGGCTCCTTCCACATCCACATCTGCTCCGCAGACTGAGACGCCGCAGCCAGCACCGTCGCCACCACCGCAGCCAGAGCCAGCTCCAGCAGACCCACCAGCCACTGTAGCACCCGATCAGCCTGGCGGGGGGACAGTTTGAGTCTATATGTATTTTGCATTTTGACTATACACCTATGTATTTAGTTGTACGCCAATTTATTGGCATTGTAAAATTATTCAATCGTTAATACAAATCCAAGTTTTTTTTTGTGAAATTGATTCTTGTTACATTTTACTTCCTTGCTTATTTATATGGGAATGTGTAAATACTGGGTACGTCTGACTAAATTGGACGACCTCACCTGAGAGTGTGGGGAGAGCGAGAGTGACACCCAGAGGAACAAACCTTGGGTGATTTTCGAGGACGAAAATTCCCAAGGTGGGGAGGATGTAATAGCCCGAAAAATTTCGTTGAACTATGACCTCGGGATCCGTGCCCGATTGGTCCTAGGTTTGACCAACTAGGAGTCCGATAGTTAGCGTAGAGTGTGATGAGTGAATGTGATATGATGGGTTGTGTAACAACGTGGTGTGTGTTGAAAAATCTAAAGTCACATACACCTATTGAGGTGCATGTGCTTAACACACAAGCTAGGAGAGATATAAAAGGGTTTAATAACCCTAAATGTATGTTTTTGGGTTGTTGAAGGAGAGTAAAGAAGAGAGAGAGAGAGAGAAGTAAGAGAGGAGTTATTGCAACTGTTTGGAAGAAGGAGTCAAGCATTAAAGAGGCCGGATTTTGAGGGATCCGTTAGAGCCAAAGCTAGAAACCCTAGCCTTCCAACTATTGATAGAAATCAACTTGAGATCTATCCAAGGTAAATTTTTGTAAATAAGATGCATAGATCATAGGGGTTAAGTTGTGGTTAAATGTGGGTTAGATCATAGGATAATGGCTTAGAAAAATAGAGGAAAAAGTATGGGAAAAAGATTGGGAAGAACAGCTCGAAAAGGGCTGAATCTGACAATTTCGATTAATCGAAATTGGGTTTCGATTAATCGAAATTGGCCAGGAAGTTGAAAGGTCAGAAGACCACGACTTCGATTAATCGAATTGGATTTCGATTAATCGAATTTGATTCGATTAATCGATTTGAGAATCGATTAATCGATCGGGAACCTCGGTGGACCCCAAGGTTGGAGGAAATGATTTAAGGAAAAATCGACTAATCGAAATGGGATTTCGATTAATCGATTTAGTTTTCGATGTCGATTTGGGATCGATTAATCGACTTGTGAAATTCAAGCTGTTGAGCGGTAGGTGTACTTTGCGAAAAGAAGAAATTCGATTAATGGCTGGATTCGATTAATCGAATGAAAACTCAACCGCAACGAGAGGTGTACTAAAGAAGAATTTGATTAATGGCTGGATTCGATTAATCGAGCAGGAAACTTCAATCGTTGACGGTGAGTTTACTTTGCGAAAAGAGAATTTCGATTAATCGAAATTACTTGATTAATCGATATTGACCTTGATTAATCGATTTTGAAATCGATTAATCGAACCAAGTTCGATTAATCGATTACGGATTTCGATTAATCGGGATAAATTTTGTTGACTTTAGGTTTGACTTTAAGATTCTTGGAGGATCTTATACCTTCTTTATTGCATCCCTTGTGATGTGTTTTACATTATGTGGTACCATAGGTAATGCGTGTGAGCTAGTGCACAAGGAGCCACGTGGGACCTTGATGCATTGAACAAGTAAAGATTTGCGGTAGGGAACACCTTGAACATGTACTTTATTTTACAAGGGCATGTATGTAGTGATATAAATTTCAATTCAATTATTTTTTTTACTGCTCAAAGAATTGTGAAAAGTGTGTGTGTGTGACATTCATAAGAGTAAAGGAATGAGCCATCCCCAGGGGATGAGGAAGGAAAGCGATATGAGCATCAGGGGTGATGCAAGTTAATGGATACATCGAGGATGTATCCACGATTGAATCATGTTTGATAGGGCCTAAGCGATATAAGATAGCACACTTACGGTGAATAACTATATGTAAGGCACCGATATTTTTGTTATTTGAGGTTCCGGGATATCCATTTACCACACGTGGCAGGATATCCGTGACCGATACGGCGGCGAAACCGTAGGCCAGTGCGGAGGCTTATCCGTACATAGTAAGCACACCCCAGGGGTGTTGATTGAGATAAGTGAAACCCCGCCACCAATCCCCAGGGGAAAGGGGCTTGGGTACTATATGGTATTCCCAGGGAATACATTAAAACTGTCTATATAGATGACGATGAAGGGTAGCTCATCGGGGCTCGATGCTATATTGCTCGGGGATTACTTAAGTTGAAAGTTTAAGTTTTGCTTTAGGCCTTTTCAGCATTTTCATGAGTAAATGAAAACATAAGTAATCAACGAAAGAAACGAATGCTTTTAACTGTTTTATCAACAACTGCATAGTTACATCATGCATGGCATATCATAGAATATATGTGAGTTATAACTTATATGTTCAGCAGTGTTTGTTCCCTATTGAGCTAGGATGTAGCTCACCCTATAGACTATACGTCGCAGGTCCATTAGCAGCAGTTGCCGAGGTTTCAGGGGACGCTGATCCCGGCGAGTCGGACTTTGCTGCCGGTGAGGAGTTGGAGCCACCTCCAGAGGACTTCTTCTAGAGGACTCCGTTGTGCTACTTTGAGGAGTTTTGAGTAGAGATTGTACGGCTTGGTATGTCAAGCCTTTATTTTGTGAAAACATGTGTATGTATAGAGTTGGATTATTCTTTTGGGGCGAACCATCTGTGATGATTTATATCATCGATGGTTCGGATCGGTTCTCCCTTCATGTAGAGGCATGAGGGTAGAACTGTCTTTTGAAAAGTATTTCTAATTAGATTTAAATTCCGCAAGTTGTTCTTATTTCTTTTTATGCTTGATATACCAGTGTTCCGTGCATAGTTAAGGGGCACGGTCAAGATGATCGTGCTGATGGCACGGGTTTCGGGGTGCCGAAATCCGGGCTGTCACAGTTACAGTCTTTGACCATAAGCTTGGACTGAAGGTATTTGAACCATACAACTGAGAGTGGTTTGGTGAAGATATCAACAGTTTCATCAACAGAAGATATGTGGCGGACCTCAAGTTCATTATTGATTACTTTCTCTCGAATGAAGTGATAGTCAACTTCAATATTCGTGCATGAAACACCGGATTTGATGCTAATGAGATTGCAGAGATGTTATCGCACCATAACAGAGGATTTTCTCTAATGGGTACTCATAAGTCATTGGGAGGAATCTTAAGCCAAGTAATTTCAGCTGTTGTATGAACCAATGCCCAATATTCTGCTTCTGTTGAAGACCTTGCAACAGTAGGTTATTTTTTTGCACACCATGAAATTAAATTTGTGCCTAAGAAGAGACAAAAATCAGTTGTAGAACAACGATCTTTGTTGTCACTAGCCCAATCGGCATCAGCATAAGCAGTGAGATTTAGAGGGCTTGATTCGAAATGAAGACCAGTGTGTATGGTTGCTTTAACAAATTGTAAAATATGCTTGACTGCACTGAAGTTGGCATTGCTTGGTTTGCGCATATTTTGGCACACAAAATTAATAGCAAAGGATAAGTCAGGCCGGCTGATTATTAGGTATTGAAGAGCACCGACAATGCTTTGGTATAGTGAAGGATTTGAGAACTCATCTTCATCACCTAGTTTAGAGGAAGACTTGCATGTTGAAGGAGAAGCACGTGATTTACAATCTAACATAGCTGCATTTTTTAGGATTTCTGTAGCATTTTTGGCATGAGAACGAAGATTGCCAGTGGAGGTTTTAATGACCTCAATGCCGAGAAAGTAATTTAAGTTTCCAAGATCTTTCATTGAGAAGCATTGGGCCATGTTTTTGATAAGCCTGTGAATTCTATTTTGATCACCACCCGTAATCAATATGTCATCCACATATACTAAAACCAAGGTGATATGAGTATTTTTGTGACAAATGAACAATGAGTAGTCTGTTGTGCTTGTTTTGAAGCCATTTCGAATAAGAGATGAAGAGAAGGTTGAGTGTCATGCCCGCGGTGCTTGCTTTAGACTGTATAGTGCCTTTCGGAGTTTACAAACGTATGTGGGATAAGTAGGATCAATGAAACCTTATGGTTGATCCATGTACACTTCTTCGTTGAAAAACCCATGTAAAAAGGCATTGAACACATCAAGTTGTTTGATGGTTCAATCATAATGAAGAGCGAGAGATGATATTACTCGTATAGTGGGTTGCTTTGCTACTGGGCTGAACGTTTCAGTGTAGTGAAGACCTTCTTCTTGATGATAGCCTTTTCCTACAAGCCGAACTTTGTAGCGAGCAATGGTGTCGTCGACATTTCTTTTTATTCGAAAGACCCATGTGCATCCAATTGTGCTTCGAGTTGTTGGCTTTGGAACTAACTGCCAAGTTCCTTGCGAGATTAATGCATTGAATTCTTCAGACATGGCAGATCGCTATTAAAGACTCTTTGTAGCTGTTGTATAGTTCTTTGGCTCACAATCAGAGGAAGTAATGGCTGAGTTGAAGAGATTGAGTCGGATGGGTTGATAGCAGAGAGTTCTCCATTGGATAAAGGATTGGGATTAAGTGATATGGAATTGGTAGGTGAAGAGATGACATTATTTTTGAATTGTGGAAAAGTGAGGCTTTGAGGAACAATAGGTTGTTGATTTTGGGTAGTAGGCTGAGGTGTGGAAGAATAGGTTTGCAAGGATGGGATGAGATTTTTATGTTTGGGAGAGGAAATTTCAGTAGCAGAAGGTGTTGGGTTTGCAACAGCTGTAGATGTTACAAATGGAAAAATATCTTCAAGGAACATGTCGTGATGTATATACTTTTTTGTTTCCATGTTAAACATCTACCCGATAAAAGTGCATGGCTTTGATCGTGGAGATAATTTGTCACTAGAATATGGGTGTAACCATCGGTAACCACAGCAGCATAACCATGGTAAAATTTGGAGCAGTATGAAACAGTGATTCATATGGTGTTATAAATTTCAGCACAATACTAGATAGTCGATTTATAGTGAACACGACTGTGAATAAGGCATCTAGCCAATATTCTTTAGAAAGGGAGGCTTGGTGTAGTAAGGTAATCGTGGTTTCAATGAGATGTTGATGTTTGCGCTCGGCAACCCCATTTTGTTTGGGTGTGTGAGGACAAGAGCGTTGATGAAGAATGCCATTTTGACTAAGAGAATTAGTCATGGAACTATTAACAAACTCACCTCCATCATTTGTGCGAAATTTTTTAATAACATCAGATAATTGGTTTTCAACAAGAGCTTTAAATTCTACGAATTTATGAAAAACTTCATTTTTTGTGCACATTGGGTAAATCCAAGAAAATCGAGAGAAGTCATCAACTAACAACGGATAGTACAAAAAATCACGAAAGGACGGTAATGGAGAAGGACCCCATAAGCCAGCATGTATTATTTCTAAGGGATAGTTTACAATAGAAGTAGATGATGGGAATGGAAGCCAATGGTTTTTTCTGACATTGCAATGTTCACAAGAAAAGTTCTTAGGTAAGCTAGTAGGTACATGATACTTATTAACAAGTAAATTGAACACAGTTGATGATAGATTCCCCAATTTATGATGCCAAACAGCAGTCGAGGACTGAGTACAAAGTAGTGCTCTTGATTATGGAGTTAAGTGAGTTGTAGTTGTGAAGGGATACAACTCCTGTTTACATGGACTCTTATGAAGAATTTGGTTGGTGGCCTTGTCTTGAGCAATGAATTCATTTGAATCAAAGATAAGAAAACAATTGTTATCTCGAGCCAATTTCTATACAGACAATAGGTTGTGCGATATGTTAGGGACATGTAAAACTTGTGGTAAGAAGAGGAATTTTGTGGATGTTGGAGGAGAACAATTACCTGTGTGCCGAATGCTTAAGAACTTACCATTGCCCACTGCAACTTTGTCGTCGCCTTGGTACTCGTTGTGAATCGATAGATTGGGATAGATCACTAGTAATATGAATGTTGGCCCCACTGTCAACATACCAATTTGCATCTAGAGTTGTTGAAGAGGTACAATAGGCCTGATTGTTGTTGCTGTTGGAAGGCTTTTGATAGCTCAAATTGGCACGGTGCCAACATTCACTTGCATCATGATTGGGTTTTCCATAGATTTGACAATAAATCCGGGGATGGGAAGATCCACCACGAGGAGAACAACCGCGAAAGCTTGCTCTTTGCGGTTGAAAACCTTGAGTTTTGCCACCTCTATTGAATCCTTGGTTTCTTCCATCTTAATTGTTTGTACCACTTCGATTGGTGTTACGATTGAGGGATGAGCCACCTCGATTTGTATAGGTCGTGAAGGCTATGCTATTATCAGGAGTTGAGGTAACAAATTTGTCATTGACAACATTGATTTCATCAGATCCAAGTAGGAAATGAAGTTCATGAAGTGTTATTGGAGATGGTCTTGTTCAGATTGAGGTTTTGAAAGAGGCATATTCTGGTGGTAATCCATGTAAGGTGTGGAACACAAGATCTTCTTCCTGAATTGTTGAACTTGCAGCAGCTAACTTGGTTGCAAATTTCTGCACTTCATCAAGGTATTTTCTCATAGATAGACCCCCCTTCTTGAGAGCATATAGGTTTGTCTTGAGATCATGAATATGAGCTCTGCTTAGAGAGTTGAAACGATCAGACAAGAAGCTCCAAATTTGATACGTATGATCAAGAGTTATTATATACGGCAAGATCGAAGGGGATAGAACTGCAATTATATCACTAAGAAGATGATGAGCGACCATCAACCATTGGTGAAACATAGGATTTGGAACTGAATTTTCTGAGGAATTGAAGATTTCTAGTGGAGGTTTATCTTTGGAACCATCAACGAATTTAAAGAGTTGATTGGCTCTCAAAGCATTCTGAATTAGCAATTTTCAAATCTCATAATTTTCAAAATCAAGCTTGACTGTAATTAATGAATGAATGTTGGAAACGGAGAAAACCAAACCTTGTGGGAGAGCAATTGGAGAAGATAGCAAGGTTGAGGCCATGATTGAACTTGAATCTTTGGAGAAGACGATGAGATTTTGAAGAATAGATCTGGATGAAGAGAAAAAAAAAATTGTTGAATTGAATCAAAATCAGAATTTCTAAAGAACCTTTGGATCAAAGCTTGCTCGTAGGAGATTTTGGAGCTTTGATACCATGAAAACAGAGGAGAACTTTTGATTATAATTTTCTGTATCTGAAAACCTGATACAGGTTCTATTTATAGACTTTCTAGTCACTTATAGAGTACAACAGAATCACTAACTTTTGATTAGTTACAGCTAGGATGTAGTTAAGATACAACAGAAATACTAAACTGTATAACATAATTAAGTAACTTTTGTTAAATACAACTGAGATGCAACATAACTTTTAAACTGATTTAGATGACGTGTCATTTGTGTTATCGCTAGTAATTGCACTAAATCAAAAGAAATTACATCAATTAGGTGGGGGGGGATCGAGTTCCACGAAACCTCATTACATTCATGCTGAATTGCTAGTTTAGTCACTGCGTTGGCTGCCCGGTTTGCATCACGATTGTGGTGTTCAAATTTGATCTCAAAAGCTTGAATACTAGACCGGATATCCATGTAAAGGGCCTCCAAATCAATATTGAAACTTGCATGTTTTATCCAAGCCAAGCTCTATAGCTGAGTATAATGAGAGCTCCTCACTATGTCTAGCACTGCCTATCCAGCTTGTGCCTTTCGCATGGGCTAAAACAGCATCTCCAGCCTCATCTCAGATTATAATACTTGTGTTGCCCCTTCTAGTTTCCTTGACCCATGCACCCTAATGCCTTGTTTGACAAAACTCATGGGAAGTTTTTTTTTTTTTACTTCCCATGGGTTGGTGAAGAAAAAAAGTCATGGGAAGTTTTTTTTAAAATAAAATCCTGGGTGTGTAAAACTTTTATTGCCAATCGTTTGGCTAATAAGCCGTAAAATTTGATGTGCCACCATTTCCCTCTTATCCAACCGTTTCCCTCTCGGATATATTCAGTTTATTGGATGGATGATTGTTGCTGTTGTCGGGGATACTATTGCCGACGACAAACATATTTTTTCTCAGCAGCTATGGTCCGCCAGCAATGGTATTTTTAACGGTCTCTAACCGTCACAATTGTCGATGGCGAACATATTTTTCCATGCAGATCAGACTATGATCCACCGACAAAAATAATAGGTATATAACCCAAATTAAAATATTTAAAAGAGATCTATACATAATTTGCAAAACCCAATATTAGAATCTAAACCCCTACCCCAGCACACGTCATCAAAAATAGAACTTCATATATCCATAAAATTAAGGGACTAAAATTTTTCTGTGTAAGTACATAATTTTTTCATTACATGATTATAGAAACAAATTTTGGTGGATCAACAAAAGGTTGGCTATGGAACTTCCCAGATTCAGGCGACATAGGACAACAGAATGGATACCCATAATTTATTTCTATATTAACCATTACATGTATCATTCCAAATCTCTTATCTTTCATTAAAAAATCAAAGAATGAGAGAGAGAGAGAGAGGGGGAGAAACATATATAAAAAGAAAATTAGCAAAAAAACTTACGAAAAAATAAATAAATTAGAATGAAGATGCTTGGGGAGATGGAGTAGCTGTAGATTTTTGTGGTTTGAGAAGATAGAGGAAACTTATATGAAATGAAAATCTAACCTCTTTCGTATGGTTGGATCTGATGAACCTTGCTAGAGACGATGGTTTCAATCGAATCTTCATGATTCTATAACTCGGTTGAATCTTATAGGATTGAAGTCCCCCCATCTTCTGAGTTGTCACACCAATGCCAAGCCCCAACGTGAGAAGACAACACTAGAAAGGTAGAGTCTCTACTGATTTGCTCTAGATCTGAACCAGATTCGTCTCCCTCCTCTGAACTTACCCTCCGCCGTTCGATCACACGATCGAACGGTACTGAAACCCTAGCCAAAGGCAGCTATAAGAAAAGGAGAATCCTTGCAAGAATAAATGGGGAAGAGCGATGGGGGGGTTTGCTTTCGGCGTCGATGAAGGAGAAGACGAGGGCCCTCTTCCTCTCATTTTTACCAACGAGTGGGTGGAAATGATTTTCAGTAGAAATTTGGTGGGTTTTCTTTTTCGACCTTTTTTTTTCTTGGGATAAGTGGGACCCACTTCTCCGCCAAACACCAGCAAATGACGCTTTCTCTGGAAATTTTAAATTTCCAACGAAAAATCGCCCGAACTCGGGTTACCAGACAAGGCATAAATGTTTGTTTTGAGAAAACCCATATCCGGTCTTACCCATTTGCGCACCTGAATATAAACTTGAGATGACAGGGAAACTATGTTGATTTCTTTGAAGTTTACAACAATGCGAGGATCTTTGGTTCTTTTCTCCATGGCAGACCCTATTTTGTTCTCTCCAATTCGCCCACACAGTAGCGAAAAATTCTTCAATGTTGTTTCCTCTATGTGCCGATATGAAGTTTTTTGCCCACTCATATATCGATAAGTTTTTTTGGAGATGGGCCCTTGCACCAATGGTTGAAAGGAACCAACTTCTAGCCGCCTTGTCGCAATCCTTAATAGCATGTTCCACAATTTTGTCTTCTTACCCACACATTTTGCAAACAGTGTCTATCCTAGGCAATTTCTTAGATGGGAAACAGAAGAGACACTTTAGATGTACGTCAAATTAATAGGAGAAATAGTTTCTTCATAACGAACGTTACGAATATCCCTTGTGCACCTATAAAAGGGGCTTACTGCCGCCTACCAAAAATATCTCAATAAGGTAGCAAGGTGTACATCCGTTCATAGGTTATCGGCGATCTACAGTCTTGTGACAAATCTCGTATTGATCCCGACATCCGACGAGGTAGATTTATTCTTTCACTGGTATGTGGGTCTATCGTTCGATCTTTTGTCGTCAGGTCTCTGGATTGTTGGCTACTTTGTCACCAATAATCTATCGTCGGATCTCTCAATCTCCGGCCACCATCGCTTTTAGATCATTATCCACGCCAAAAAATCAAATGGCCGGGTGTCTTTTAGGGCTTATGAACAAATCCAAGAAAAGCTAGAGAGGAAAAGAAATTAGGGATTTCTGGATTTGATTCATCTCCAACTATATCTCCACTGCCTAATTTCAAGCCACCGGAACCGAAGCAGTTTGCAATCCTGTCGGACATGATTTATATATTGGTGTCAGATCTCATTTGGTGAAGATATCATCGTCGATTGTTGTTGTCGGATTATTGACATCGCATTTGTCGGATTCCTTATTACTTCTGTTGTGGTTGACATTGGGCATCTTCATCTTCGACGACGACAATAACAATGCAGCAAACAACAAACAAATCTATTAGGTTTTGTGTTTTATGTATAAAATACTATACACTCACTAACTTCCTCAAGAAGCTACCTTTAGATTAACTTTGTTGTTAAGCACCACACATATCTCTTGGTATATGTTAAAGGAGCCACTCAAGACAATCCGAGCCTTGCCTTTAAAGCCATCATACAGATTGCTATATTTACTGCAAAGAAGTTCTACAACATATTTGTTTATGGTATAAGCCACAAACACCATGTTGTGGTGTTATTGATCTGTTCTTTTGGCAATATCTTGTTCATTAGAACTCAGATTGACGATCCGTCTGCTCCTACGGACACCTGTAACCGAGACGCATCCACCCACATCGTTGAATCAATATTCAGAGGCTGTTATACGATTGGATCAGAAAAGGGTCATGTTCACACTCTATCAATAATCTGTTTTGAGGTCATCATTCTCTAACCCTTATCTCTTAATTTATTATTTGAAGAGCAATATAAATGGTTTAGATTTTTTACTCTTGACACAAAATAACACATAGTATAGTCATTCATGAACTCTCTAAAATTGAGAAATTAAACTGCTTAAATTATGACACGTGAAAATGCAAAAATTGAATACCTCTTAATCCACGAGCGCATACACTAGGTGCTGAAATTAGATCCTCCTATCCTCGGTGATAAACCATCTAGGGAAGATAGAAATAGATTTGATAAATTTGTGCAGGATGATTTGATAGCAAAAACTTTAATTTTAACTTTTATGCAAAATGATTTGATAAAAATCTTCGAGATTTATGATATCACCAAAATTATGATGGAAGTCATTGCCCAAAAATATGATAATGTGTCTGATGCCTACATCCAGTTACTCCTTTAACAATACAATTCTTATAAAACGAAAGAATGAGATAACATTGTTGAACATGTTAATAAAATGATAGTAATGACTCAAGACCTTGTTGTTGTAGGTAACTCAATTAATGAAGGAAAGTAAATTTCAAACATCCTTAGTAGCCTACCTCCCTCATGGTCCATGATTGCCATCGCTTTAAGATTGAGTGGTACTGTTTTAAATATGATGGACCTTCCTTTGAAATTTACCCTTGAGCAGGAACATGTGAACCTTTGGACATGAATACTTGAACCAAAATAAAAAGAGTGAATTAATCGTAATTTAAGATCCAACTAAATTTCAAAATCAGAATAAGTCCAAGAAAAAATTTAAGAATTTCTATAAAAATCTTAAAGGAAAAGGAAAGAAATCATTTCATTAAAAGGCTAAACCTGTTGCATCCAAAGGAAACTGTTTCAACTGTGAGAAGCCTGGACACTTCAGGTGGACTGCCTTATTGAACCAAAAGACCGTGGGAGTGGAAGCGATAGTAAAGGTGGAAGACATCAGATCATCTATGTTGTCTTGGATTGCCTGTTTGCTAACCAAAATATCAAAGGTTGGTGGATCAGTTCGAGTGCCAACAATCACATCTCAAGCTCTAAGTCATTGTTTGAGGATTTCAAGGAGATTAAGGCAGGAGAAAAAAAAAGATCTACATGAAAAATAATACCTACTCTGATGTGTTGGGTGTGAGAACTTGTAGGTTGAATATGAGAACAATTGATTTTGTTCTCACAAATATTTACTTTGTGCCTAGTATGAGGTGCAACATTGTGTCTATATCTCTTTTGATCCTCAAAGGTTTTGATGTACGCTTCCGATCGGCTAAAGAATCCATCAGAAAGCATGGTCGTATTTGGCGTGGGGACATTTGGTTGCTGAGCATAACTTATTTGTTATTGATATAATCGAAAATGTTGGCAATAAAATTTCTTATATTGATTATGCTAATGTACTTAATTTTTATACATGATATATTAGGTTAGGACATATAGGCAAGGATAATGAAATTAATTAATAAGGGATTAATTTCTAACTTAGACAAAATAAAATTTAAAACTTGTGAACATTGTTTAACTGGTAAAATGACTAGAAAACCTTTTCCTAAAGGAAAAAGAGCGACGAAGTTTCTTAATATTATTCATTCTGATATTTATGGGCCTCTGATGAGTAGTGAAATATGATGATATTTCACCCATAAATACCTACATTTAGTCCTCCGATGAAGGCTATCTGATGAGAATTACTAGATTTAAACTATTTCAGTAAAAATACAATCCAAGTGCATAAAACAGCCCAAGAATTCCGAAAATAATGTCAAAACACAGTAATTTTGGGTCATCGAGAACTTAGTGTGACTTGTAGCTCAATTTCGACCTTCAAGATGTTAGATTCATGAAATTGCTAAAACACAAAAGTTGTAGAGCTTTTCGTCTTCTTTCCAACGTCATAAGAATCGCCTCAATCCGAGTTTGAAAAAGAAAGTTATGACCAAAATACCGAGAAAGTATCTGATGTAAAGTTGGGCGGGAGTTCACGAAAATTGCTTTTAGATGTCAATCGATTGAGGACTAAGTGTCAATCGTTTGACAGGAGAAGACAACTTTATCCCTACTTAAAAGTCAATCGATTGAGATTTAATTCTCAATCGATTGAGGTTATTAGGGTTAGGGTTTGTTCGATCATATAAAAAGGAAGCTACGAGTTTTGAAGGGAGAGGATTATTATTAGAAGAGGTTTTTAGAGAGAGACGGAGATAGAGAATTTTATTCTTTTTTTTGAGAGCTTTGTTCCTTTTAACCTTTTTAGCATTTTTTTCTTCAAGATTTATTTTTGTTCAATCAATTCCTAGTTTAAATTTAGAGATTAGTAGAGAGCATTTCTAATTTCGTTTCTAAAGATCATCGTATTTGTGGATTAAGCTTGGATCGAAGAATTTCTATTGAAGGTTGAGGTATTTTTAATTAATTAGATTAATGTTATTTCTCAGTTATTATTTTTTTTATGTCATTTAATTACAATATGTGTGGCTAATTTCTTAGAGATGGGGATCTAATAATTTCCATCCGAGGGATGTACTTCTAATAATATAAATTTAGGATATTTTATAGTTGTTATGTTATCACGAACGGATGAAATCTCCGCCACTAATTGGGATCGAGTGTGTCGAGTCATGCCCTGGATCTCAAATCTGTGACGGTAATTTTACCCCAATCATTATTATATGGTCTTTTTGCTTTCATCGTGTGGATCTACTTACGATTATGATCAGGGATCGAGTGTGCTGAGCCATGCCTTGGATCTTAGATCTATAATGGTAATTTTATCTTAATTACTCCCTAATCTGAAATCAAGTGTGCCGAGCCATGCCCTTGCTCTCAGATCTATGGTGGTATTCTTGTTAGATGGTAAGTGCACAAGATCCATTGCAGTATGGCAAGAACAAGGGTTTCGAACCTACAGGGAAACGTGAATTTTAATTAATTCTTTCAGAGATTTAAAAACGTCCCCAAGAAAGTACCAAGGGGCAGATTCAATTTACCAAATATTTATCATACTTTTCCTAAGAAAAATAAATTAATCTAAACAACTAATTGCTAATGAATCTAAGAACAGTATTTAAAGATGATCAAGGAATATGCTACCCCAGATCTGTACTCCTTTTCTACCATTAAAACCCACAGTTCCCTTAAAGCATCATTCACACCATCATTCATCTAGAAAAATGATTCGTAATAAAATGTGATCATCAATCCGGCATATCCTATCTAAAAACAATGACTCAGGCTATCATTGCGGTATGAGTCATGTAAAAAGCATAGCGTATCTCATGATGTTTAGTTCACGACAATAAAAACATAATCGCTCTGCAGCCTAGATCAGCTTGCAGGTCCAGATCTAGCGATTACGGCTATTGATACGCGCAATCAACGGTCATAACAAGCATTTAATATATTTTTAATAACACAAACTTTTAGCAAAACGATTCCATGATGATATAAATTAACTACAGTATTAATCATAAAAAATTGCTACTTATCTGGGTATCGCATCTTCCCCGATCAACTGATTTAGCCGCTCATCTTTGGTATATGATCTCCTTATTCATTCAAAGCCATTCATCTTTTTATTTCTTCCAAAAGATCTTTGTTTATAATTCCTTCTCTTAAATATAATCTATGCTTAAAAAAAAACAATGCAAATCTTAAGTATAATCTACTCAGATGGAACCCTAGAAGGAGGAAAGAAGAGCCCTTGAAGAATGAAAAAGAAAAGTCCAATCCCAAATGATGAATAATAATAATGCAAACTCGTAGCTTCCCTTTTATAGGGTCGAGAAAATCCTAAACTTAACAGCCTCAATCGATTGAGACTTAAATCTCAATCGATTGACTTTTAAGTAGGCACAAAGTTGTCTTCATGTGTCAATCGATTGACACTTAGCCCTCAATCGATTGACATTCCAGGGTAAAGTCTTTTCTCCATGTGTCAATCGATTGACACTTGTACCTCAATCGATTGACATTCCAGGGTAAAGTCTTTTCTCCATGTGTCAATCGATTGACACTTGTACCTCAATCGATTGACATCTCAGGGTAAAGTCCTCTCTATCTTGATAGATGTTGATTTTCTTCATGAATTTCGATGCTTCATTTGACCTTTTTGTCCATAGCTCTTGTGTAGCCTTTAATTACCTTCTTTCATGTTCTTTAACGATCCAATGGCCGGAAACACCTGTAAACATCAAAATCTTACAACAACCATCAGATGCTTTCATCGAACAGCTAAATATAGGATTTTAGGGTGCGAAATATAGTCATATTTCGGCACCGATCACACCCCAAAACCTACACTTTGCTAGTCCTCGAGCAAAGAGAATGAAAAATATGTATAGCAAATACAACTATCATCCTAAAAATTTTAAATGCCACTTTCGTAGGGAACACGATTGCATTTAGCGCATGCAACAAGCCTTTAAACCCCTAGGTGATCCCTAGTGAAGGAGTTTTGTCTCCTGAAGGTTTTCAGCGAAGGTACCTATAAACTTCAAAACTTATGAATTTCAAAATTTTCAGTCATGCCCTTCAAGTAATTAGATGACCCTGGAAAATCGTTTAAACTGTATCTGGCCATGTTCATTTTATTAGTGCTCATTCCCGTCAATCCATTGTGTTTTAATGCATCATGATTTATGCCTTAGAATGTTATGCAGTGATCACTACTCAAATCCTATTATCTGAGAAGAAGTTTTAAACTATAAACTTTTAAATCACAAGTCTAGACTCAATCCTTACCATGGGTATGTACTCAAAATAGATTCACTCCTGATGAATGGTTCTTTTCTTTTTACTCAAATGTGAGATGGAATTACAATGCGATTTAGAAGAATCTCACAAATTATCAGAACGACGGTGCATCAAAGAATTTTAAGAGAAATCTCATTAAGAAAGATATTTGTATTTTAAACATGCATATACCAAGCACCATAGACATTGTATAATCACTCTCTACAAGGCACTTACCACTCATGATTGGATAAAAAAGGTCTTTTCTAAGGTTGGAATGGGGCTCGGGTAACTGGTTAAGAAAGAAAGGGAAAACAGGATTCAAGTATCTCTGAGAAATTGGAAAAAGAACACACTTGATTTTCTGATATCTTTTGAATTTTCTAGAACCTTTTCTTTTCAGTATACTTTTTCTCTTTCTTTTTCTTTTTCTTTTTAACATAGTTCCATATACTTCTCTACTCTTTGCAGTAAACTGAATTTCCTTTTTCTCTCCCCTTTTACGTTTCTCTGCCTTTTATTCCTTACATATATTATTGCCATAACTTTTTATGTCCTTCCTTGATCTCATCCTTAATTTCTTAGAGTTAAAAGGGTAAGGCTTTTCAAATTGGTGTGGGGTATGGCTAATATAGCTTACACAGAATAAATAAGGCAAATTTTTCAGTTGAGGCTCAAAGGGGGTACAACAAGATAATTTGTATATGGTTGGATACTTTTGGGCACAAACGAGCTAGTAATGGCCTTAGATCATTTCCCTTCATGTTGGTAATGATGCCTAATTGCCTTGAGTTTTTACACAATGAGTTCTAGTGTAATGGTGTAATGCACGTAAAATCAACAAATCAAAATAAAATAAATGAGATTTTAACAATAGAAACAGGAATTCAAAGATACTCCGAGTTTATTTCAACACTCATCAAGAACGAAGACAAAGTTCAAAAAAACTCACTGGGTTTAAGCCTTTCTTGAGATCTGAAAATATCAAGTCATACACTTAATTATCAAACTTGGAATTAAAGCAAAGTGATGGTGCACAAATTTTTCAGGCATAGATCATGAATATCGCTATTTTAATCTTGAGCTTTATGAGCATTCATAAAAATAATCATGTTATGATGACAATTTTTTTTTTTAAAGAATTTCAGGTCATCCACAATTTAAGAAAATGAATAAAAATTCGAATTTCATTAGCCTTCCTGTCATTAGTCGATCGATTGAGACCAGTGTCTCAATCGATTGACTGTTGACAATTTCCAATTGGCTATTTAATGGTTATCAGTCAATCGATTGAGACAATAATCTCAATCGATTGACTGATATGATTTCCAGGTCTGAAAATAGTCTTTTTTTTTTTTCATTCAAAATTATTAAATCAAAAATTCATGAAAATCATTAAAATTACCCCCCCCCCCCCCAAACCTGAACTCTCTAATGTCCGCATTGGTGATGATGTTGAAATAGGACCCCCCCAAACCTGTTATGATGCACTCGAGGACCAAAAGAACGAGATCAAGTGAAAAGGATGTTGAACAAAAATAAAAACACAAATATTTAACTAACTAAATGAAATATTATTAAGTGTAAGGAAACCTATTACAATTATTGCAAAATTAAAATCCGACCCTAAAATTAATCGAAATCAAACCTAAACTAAAACAAAGAATCAGAAGCATAATAACATAGAGGAAAACTCCTAAAACTAAACCCTAAAACTGCCAATCCTAATCCTTTTAGTCTTCCATGGTAGAACTTCCTTCCTTCGGCTTTGGAAACGCGTAGTTCCACATCTCCTCGGTGATTCCGAACTCGCCAGGAGGCGGAACTGGTGCACGGGGTGGGGATAATGGTGGGGTAGGAGGTGGTGGTATGAGAGGCGGAATTGGGTCGTGGACGGCCTCAGCGGAGCACGTGAAAATTGAGTTGACTGCTAGAGGGGATTCATCATCAAGGTTGATGACGTCATGATTCGACAAGTCGAGTGGTGGCGGCGGAGTGTGATAGCGTGCACGTTTGGTCACGGGCTCCGTCAGTTTTTTCACGGCGGATCGGGTACGATACCGCATGGAAGACATGGCTAAAACTTGAGGAAGAAAAAACTAAAAGTTGGACTAATAGGATTGCCCTATGATTGATTTAAATAGTGAGAAGTTTCGTAAAATATGGACTCGAAGGATCCTCGATGAAACCTCCTACAAGACAAACTCTAAAAGACTAGATTTTCGGACGGTTTGGTGTAACTTTCCAGAATTAAGCATTAGTCAATCGATTGACACAATATGTCAACATAGGCCGATGGTGCACGACTCAAAACCCACTCCCATAACAGTTTCTTTTTGAGAAACTGTCTGTTCTGACTGATTTTGGCAGTTTGACCATGTAGAAGTCAATCGATTGACATTGGTGTGTCAATCGATTGACTCAAAATACCAAGTATATGGTCAAAACTTTCCCATTTTTGAAACTTTACTATTTGTAGATGCAGGAATCAATCAATTGAGAACAGTGTCTCAATCGATTGACTTAGAAGAGTTGCATTTTCAGAATTTCAAAAGTAAAGTGCGCAATCGATTGAGAGCTTCATCTCAATCGATTGACTGATGAACATATGCGCACCCGAGATGCAAACACAGCAAAATTAACACATTAAAACACTCCGATTCCATTGATTTTTAACGATTGATTACACCCATTGGTCCCCTAACCACTAAAAACACTATAATTAATCAAAAAGAACAACTAAAAATATAGAAACCTAATCAAAACACTAAACACTAAACACAAACATAAAAAAAAAAACTACAAAAAAAAAAACTAAACATCATCATCATCATCAAATTCAGGGTCCCTCTCCTCATTCATCGCCTCTCGCGCTCCTACGATGAATTCGTCGGCACGCCCTAGGAACGATTCCCGGGCAATCCGCATGAGAAGAGAGGTCTGAAACTTAGATCTTCGATCAACACCACCAAGCCTCGCATTCAGCCCATCCATCCGCGCCTCGAGGCGAGCAACAGCTGCCTTGGCATCAAAATCCGGGACCTCTTCGGGACGAGGTCGTCTAACACTGCCACGTTGGCGTTGTGCGGGGTTTGGACGGGGAGGAGGAGGTACATCATTGGCATCAATCGGAGGTGGCTGCGTGATGAGTACTGAAAAGTGATGATATTTCACCCCTAAATACCTATATTTAGCTGTTCGATGAAGGCTATCTGATAAAGATGATTAGATTTGAAGTGTTTCAGGTAAATACAAGCCAAATATAGAAAACAGCCCAAGAATGCTGAAGATAATGTCAAAACACTGCAATTTCGGGTAATCAAGAACTTGGTGTGACTTGCGGCTAATTTTGGACCGTCAAGACGGCCGAATCAGGAAATTGTCAAAACATGAACGTTGTAGATGTTTTCGTCAGCTTTCCAACGGCGTAAGAATCACCTCAATCCGAGTTCAGGACAGAAAGTTATAGCCGAAATACCGAAGCAGTGTCTGATACAAAGAAGATGCATAATTTCACGGATTTCTGGGGGTCGGTGCATCGACCCTGTAGGTCGATTAAAAGAGGAAGAGTCAGAGTCTGACACGAAAATTGACACAGAAAACCTATTTTTTTGGGACTTTTTAGGCGGTCGATGGGTCTATTTAAAGGGGCTCAAACACTTCAGAAAGGAGGGTAGTAAATTAGGAATTAGAAGTAGTTAGAGTTAATTTTAGGAGATAGTTTTAGTCTTAGAGTTTCTAGTTTTTAGCCATTATTTTTCATAGTTAGACATAGAAATAGGGAAGTTTTATTATTCTTTTTGAGAGCTTTGTTACCTTAATTTTCCAGTACTCATCTTTTCAGTTTACAAATTTTGTTTGAAGTTTATTCCTGCATTAAATTTCGTTTCTGAAGATCATCATATTTTTGGATCAAAGTAGTTCTTCTGAAGTTTAAGGTAATTTTAATTAATGTTATTTTCCCGTCTTTATTTATTTATGTCATTAAATATCAATATGTGTGGCTAAATTTATAGGGATGGGGATCTAATGATTCCCATCCGAGGGATGTCTTTTTAATAATATAAATTAGGGATTAAATTATGTGATTTTATTTTTATGGTTGTTGTGCTATCATGAATGGATGAAATCCCCATCACTAACCGGGATTGCGTGTACCTAGCCATGCCCGGGATCTCGGTTATGTGATGGTAATTTTACCCAAGGATTGTTATGGCCTTTGTGTTTTCATCTTGTGGATCTAATTACGATTATGTTCTGGGATCGAGTGTGTCTAGCCATGCCCTGGATCTTGGTTCTGTAATGGTAATTTGATCTGAAATGCTCCCTAATCTGAATAAAGTGTGCCTAGCCATGCCCTTGATTTCAGATTTGTAAGAGAGATTCTTGTTAGAATTTTCACCCACTTTGGGGATGATTTTTGTTTGAACCTGAGATCATGTGTGCCTAGCCATGCCCTTGATCCCAGATCTATATATGGAAATCATTAAGTCCTGATTGCAGGGATGCAACGTGGAGCCTATTAGGATGTTGACCATAGATCTTCCATAAAGAGATTTTGTTACTCATATTTCATCACATAATTTAACCCCTAGATTTATATTATGGGAAGAACGGACCAAAGATGGGAGGATTTAGTATCTTCATCTTTATCATTATCTTTATTTTTTATTTGTGAATAATCAATTACGTTTTATTTTTGGTAGTCATTAATCACCATCTTATCAACCATTCAAATCATAAAATTAGTAAAATACTATTAGATTTTCATAGATTGCTAGAATTTGTTGGTCTCTTTTAGATCTTTCAAAATTAATCCTCGTGGGAACGATCTCGTACTCTGCACCCACTATATACAAACCGATTCGTGCACTTGCGAGTAAAACATCATATTAAAAATATCACATCAAGTTTTTGGCGCCGCTGCCGGGGATAAAATTACGAAAATCTGAATTTTTGGTAGACAACAAATTTTAGGAATTTCCGAGGATTTAAATAGTATTTCTGCGTAAAAAAAAAAAAAAAAAAAAATTAATTAATTAAAAAAAAAAAAATAAAAAAAAAAAAAAAATTTTATTGGTGAAATCATATTAATGCATGGATTCAATCTAACATCATGTGCTATTTGTGGAAATTCGATGCACATTTCACCTATGTGTCCCTGGAATAACTCAAATTATTACCCTGAACAAGTCCAGCCAAACCCTGTTTGGAACACTCATGACTGGCAGAGTCAATCTAATGACATGTGGGGTTTTAATCAACCTCTAATGTGTGATATGATGCCATATAATGATCAAAATTCTTATCCCAACAAATTTCCTTATGAGTTTTCACAGCAAACTCAATACTTTCAAGACACAAATTCATATGAACCTGCCCAAAATTCTTCTTACTCCTTAGAATATTTAAAAGGTTTGGTGCACACCAATACTCAAAGAATTTCTAGGATACAATCTCAAGTTAGTCAGATGATCGAGTACTTACAAAGGAAAGTTGAAATAGAGGAGTCCCTCATTGATACCGATCGGAATAAAGAGCATCTTCAAGAGGACTCATATGATTTTGTTCAAATATATGAGGATGACCAATTGGTCACTACGCTTGAGAATAACATAACGAGCGTTGAGGTAGTGCAAGTGCAAGGAGAAGAGAAAATGGAATGGAACGATACTTATGTCGAGGAGGGAATTGAGAATCAAATTGAGATTAGAGAGAAAGAAAATGACACCCTTACAACACCTGATAAGGGGAACATAACTTTTTTCGATGAGTGTGAATTTGGTTTAGGGAAGAAAGAGGACTTTCAAATCTGCTGCCCATTCGTTGAATACATAGATAATACACAGAATGCCGAAAAAAGATGCGTGAGTTTGAATCTGGAGCGCGATTTTGGGATTGTCAAGCATAAGGTAGAAATAGATCATAATGGTGGCACTTGGGCACACCATGGGGGTGTAACTAAGTCCTTGAAAAGAGAAATACCGAGACGATTAAATAAATCGCTGATCCTGCTTAGAAAATTTTTCATGAAGATTTGGGATCCTGGTGGACTCGGAATGAATTTACACTTTGTAGATTAATTTCACAATTTTTTTTTCTTTAAAAAAAAAAAAAAAAAAAAAAAAATTGGTCGATGCATCGACACACACTGGTCGATGCATCGACCCCTTTCTGACAGCAATTATGGCGTCTCCTTTTTCAAGGAGACACCTTTTTGACATTTTGCTTTTCGTTTTTAATCGATTAATCGACCCTTTGAGTCGATGAATCGATTTCTGGTTTTGGAATTCGCGCTTTGTCTATTTGAAGTCGATTAATCGACTCTTTATGAATCGATTAATCGACTTTTGTTTCGATTAATGCATTTTTCTGTTTTTTATCCCTCGATTTATATCGATTAATCGAGGATATGCGTCGATTAATCGATTTTTACACTTCCGTACGTTGCGTCTTTTCACTTAAAGACGTTGCGTGTTTCAAGGCGTCGGAACTTCTGACGCACCCGTTTTCAATGGGATCGATTAATCGACTATTTTGGTCGATTAGTCGACTTTTCGCGTGTGTCCGTCCCGAGAGGACGCCATGGCGCTTATTTAAAGGGAGCAGTCCTACGTGAGTTTTCATTCCGTTTTGTATCCGGTTATCTCTGACTGTCTCCGACATTTCGACAGTGCAATCATGGCTTCGACCTCTGCCGCACCGCACCAACGTCCCCGCCGTCATCCACGTGATCAGCCAAGTGGTCGCTTCGCGACCCGAGATCTATGTTCTGAATATGTTTTTGTTCTCGCGGCTTTTCAAGCACTGCCAATCTGCGCCGTTTCCCTCGCTTATGCGATGGCGCTCAACGCACATTTTCTCCTCACTCCGCCAGTCATCAAAGTGTCCGAACGTGTTGTTCGGTTATTCTATCAACATATGGCATGGGTGCCCGCCTCTGTGGAGAATTACGTCGCCGCCCACTTCACAGTTTCCATCGATGGGTGGTCGCGCCAGATTTACCCGCAAACTATTGCGGAGGTTTTTGACATTTCCTGCGAGCGCCCTCACAATCACACTTTGGGTGAAGAACTGGACGAGTCTCAGGAGGATATCATCAATGAGATGTGCCACGGCATATTTTCTTCTGGGATCGCCACTAGGCGATCGGCGTTGCCGCGCCAACTTTTGTTTTGGGATAGTGTGGTCAGTAGCAATCTCTGCCCCCGTGGCCACGTTTCTGAGCGCACCGGTGACCGGGTTCAAGCACTTTATGGGGCCCACCGCAATTCATGGATCAACGTGCCCAGGATTATTCATGATGGCATGTGGCGATGCCATGACGAACTCACTAAGCCTACCATTGGTGAGGCCCCGTTGGTCTACTTCCCCCATTATGTTATGAAGTTACTGAATTTCCTTCGTTTCCCGTTCTACCGGGATGATGATATCGGGGACCTTGCATTCTATCGGTATGGTGCGTCCCAATGGAACCGCAGTATGCGTCTTTTGGGAAATATCCCTGATGCCCCTGCTGATGCACCACGCCAGCCAGCTCCACCACGCCAGCCGCTTGTCCGGCAACGCCGGCGTCAGATGACCAACATGCACTCCAAAGGTTGCCCGCGCGGCGAAGCGACAAGATGGTACACTCGGCCAGTAGCCACTATGATCGCTCCTTCTTCCATCAGATCGGGCAGCGCATGTGGCCTGAGAGTTATGATGAAATGCGCGCCAGGGCCCGCCAGGCCGAGGAGGATGGCAATGATTAGTTTGTCTAGTTTAGGATTAGGATTTTCTTTTCGTTTTATGTTCTTTTTCTTTTATTTAGGCTGTTTATTTTAGATATCAATGCAGAAGTGTCCTTGTAATCAACGTCTTTATCAATGAAAAAGTGTGTTTCCTAATCTGTGTGGGATTGTCAAATTTTTGCTTAGTATCGGTCACCTTTAGAGTAGTTGAACTGCACTTCCACTGCCAATTCTCAACTCTCTGCCAAGATGGTGTCGATTAATCGAGGGTTATACTCGATTAATCGACCCACTGTTTGCGAAAAAAAAAAAAAAAAAAAATTGCTTCTTTTGTTCGCGACCGTACTCCTATTGTTCGCGACCCACTGTTCTCGACCGTACTCCTATTGTTCCTCTAATTTGCTTCTTTTCTCACGTACTTGGTTTACTACCACACTTTTCATTGTTTCTTTTATTTAAGGACACCTCTGCCCCCTCTTACTCCAACTCTATCTATTTTTCCCTTTATATTCCCCTTTGGGCTCACTTTTCTTTCACTCTGCACGATCTTTCTCACGGCCCGACGATTCTATCTTCCCAGGGCGCACTTATCAACGATGGAGGAGTCTGCTAAAAAGCGAGAGCGCCGCTCTCATCGGACGGTCCCTTCTGTGCCAACCAATGTTGAAGTCATCGACCTCGATCCGATGATCATTCCTTACTGGGGAGAACCATCTAGAAAAAAGGTAAATCGTTCCAAATCTCCCACACTGAGAATCAATACTGATATGGAGATGATTGATGTGATGCCGTCACCGTCTCCCCCATCTTCAGTTCCTACTTTCGCCTCTCCACCTCCATCCTTACAATAGGCGGTGTCTCATCAATTTCCCCTTGATCTTTGGGAGAAATTGTTCCCGGTGCCTAAGAATATCACTTTACGTGACCCAAGGTGGATAGGTCCGCCTACCAATGTCTAACAGAGTTGGATTACTGTTTAGTTTAGGATTTAGGGTTTAGGATTTATTAGTTTTTTCTGTCTTTCTTGTTTATTTTGTTTTATTTAATTTAGGTTATTTTTCTGTCCCTACATAATGTAACCATATTCCCTTCGATTTAATTTTTTGTCATGTTCCAATTTGATGCACATATTCTCTGCACCTGATCTTTGTGTTGAGGTATTTTTTTCAAATAGGTTTGGGGGTGCGCTACTTCTTTCAGTCAATGCGGACATTGTCATCTTTAGGTTTGGGGGTATGGTTACTTATTTTACGTTTTATCTGAAAAAAAAAAAAAAAAATTCTGAAAAAATTAGAAAATAATAAAAATTAATTTTGAAGTCATCATGCACATTATTTTACGATTGTTTTCAAACTTTAGTTGATAATGCATGTGAATTTAATTTTGAGAATACCAGTGTCATATTTTGATTACTTGTATCTAAGATGATGAAGCTTAATGTGATATTTTATGGATAATTTTGAAATTCATGCTTAGAATTTTTACACTTATACCAAACTAAGACTTAGAAATCGATGAATTGTTTTGAATGTTGAATCTTAGGATCTTAGTGGAGACTAAACCCAGTGAGCTTTAGAGCTAATTTTCCGTCATTGATGAGTGAATATATAAACTCGGAGTTTTCTTTGAATACGAATTATTTTGCATAATCTCATACACTTAATTTTGGCTTGTGACTTTGCATGAAATCAAATTCATATCATTATGTTAGAATGTACTGTATATTTACTTAAGACAAATAGGCAAGGTTACTATCTTTTAAGGACATGATTGAAGGCCATCTTTGGCTCGTTTGTGCTTAAAATGCCCCACCTCAAATAAATTTATCTTTCTATTACCCCTTTGAGCCTATTGAAAAATTTACCTTTATACATTCTTTGATAAGCCACGTTAACCTTTAACCCTTCACCATTTCTGAAAATTCAGCTCTACCCTTCTTATTTCTGAGAAATTGGGAACGAGGGATGAGAGTGAACGAAAAGAGAGTAAGTGGAGAGATACTGAGTTGTGGTGTTTACTGAGAGTGTATGGCAAAAATAAAAAGAAAAGGAGGGGAGAAAAAGAAAATTGTGAAAAATATGAGAAAAAAATATGAGGTGCTACAAGAAAAAGGAAGAGAAAAAGAAAATTAAGGAAAATAGTGAGACATTAGAAAAGAAAAGAAGAAAAATAGAAAAAATCAAAAAAGTTGTTTCTTTTCCAATTTCTCATAAATTTTGAATCCCAACTTCCAATTCTTTCTTACCCTTTCTTAAGCCCCATTACAACCCTACAAAAAGACCTTCATGATCTGATCTTGCATTAGTAACTGCCTTGTGGAGAGTAAATATGTGATACTTATGACACTTGATATGGCATGCTTAGGATATACAAGTATCTTCTTATGAGATTTATTTTTGTTCATTGATTGCATCGTGTTTCATGTATCATGTGAGACCTTTTTATTTGCTTTGTATTAACTTCTCACATATGAGCGAAAATTTATCCATCATCGGTGTCTTTATATTTTGAGAGTATACCTAAAGTGAGGATTGAGTCAAAACAACAGATCCAACGGTTTTTCATTTGAACCAGTTCTGAGATGAATGAATTTTGGTTTGGTTATGCACATACTTCACGTTTAGGCATGAATGGATGAGCTGTCTAAAGATTTGAGCATTAGACTAATTTGAATGGATATTAGTATGATTAGTATCACATTGTTATTTAAAATTGAGAATTCGCATGTTGAATTGATTAATGATTTTTGTTTTTGAATGGTATATATGTTATTAAAATCATGTTTTGAAAACTCAATTTTATCAATGATTTCAAAAAAAAAAAAAAAAAAAAAAATTTATTGAAGTTTGTGGGTAACTTCACTGTAAACCCTCAGGAGACACAACTCCTCCACTAGGGATCACCTAGGGGTTTAAAGGCTTGTTGCACATGCTAAGTGCAATCGTGCTCCTTACGAAAGTGGCATTTATTTTCTATAGTTTGCTTTGCTCGAGGACTAGCAAAGTGTAGGTTTGGGGGTATGATGAGTACTGAAAAGTGATGATATTTCACCCCTAAATACCTATATTTAGCTGTCCGATGAAGGCTATCTGATAAAGATGATTAGATTTGAAGTGTTTCAGGTAAATACAAGCCAAATATAAAAAACAGCCCAAGAATGCTGAAGATAATGTCAAAACACTGCAATTTCGGGTAATCAAGAACTTGGTGTGACTTGCGGCTAATTTTGGACCATCAAGACGGCCGAATAAAGAAATTGTCAAAACATGAAAGTTGTAGATATATTCGTCAGCTTTCCAACGCCATAAGAATCACCTCAATCCGAGTTCGGGACAGAAAGTTATGGCCGAAATACCGAAGCAGTGTCTGATACAAAGAAGATGCAGAATTTCACGGATTTCTGGGGATCGGTGCATCGGCCCTGTAGGTCGATTAAAAGAGGAAGAGTCAGAGTCTGATACGAAAATTGACACAGAAAACCTATTTTTTTGGGACTTTTTAGGCGGTCGATGGGTTTATTTAAAGGGACTCAAACACTTCAGAAAGGAGGGTAGTAAATTAGGAATTAGAAGTAGTTAGAGTTAATTTTAGGAGATAGTTTTAGTCTTAGAGTTTCAAGTTTTTAGCCATGCCCTTGATTTCATATTTGTAAGAGAGATTCTTGTTGGAATTTTCACCCACTTTGGGGATGATTTTTATTTGAACCTGAGATCATGTGTGCCTAGCCATGCCCTTGATCCCAGATCTATATATGGAAATCATTAAGTCCTGATTGCAGGGATGCAACATGGAGCCTATTAGGGTGTTGACCATAGATCTTCCATAAAGAGATTTTGTTACTCATATTTCATCACATAATTTAACCCCTAGATTTATATTATGGGAAGAACGGACCAAAGATGGGAGGATTTAGTACCTTCATCTTTATCATTATCTTTATTTTTTATTTGTGAATAATCAATTACGTTTTATTTTTGGTAGTCATTAATCACCATCTTATCAACCATTCAAATCATAAAATTAGTAAAATACTATTAGATTTTCATAGATTGCTAGAATTTGTTGGTCTCTTTTAGATCTTTCAAAATTAATCCTCGTGGGAACGATCTCGTACTCTGCACCCACTATATACAAACCGATTCGTGCACTTGCGAGTAAAACATCATATTAAAAATATCACATCACTGCGCACGAAGAATCGCTTTGATGCTCTTATCCCATACATTGATGCCATATTGATAAAATTGCATGTCGCCCAACTCCTCATCATCATAAATGGGGCAGCCAAGGTGATCCAAAAGGTGCATCACAAAGTGCGGGAAATAGAGGAGAATCGCTGCACGCTTCGCCAGTACAGTGGTGGTAGCGATATCCTGGTGACACCGATACATCTCCTCGAGCATCAGATCGGGTGCATCAAACCAAGTGTTTGTGTGCGCCGCATAAAGTGCTGCTACCCTATTCTTTGTCCGCTCACTTTTTGTGCCATGCGGTAGAAGGTTGGTCGCCATGACGATATCCCAAAACAAGATTTCCATAGGTAAGACTGCCCGTTTAGTGGATTGACCGGTCCCGCGACGTCCTCCACACATATTATTGATCATGTCTTCCTGACTAAGATCAATAGCCGGATTAATGTGGTGGTTCAAAGGACAAACCACATAAAAGTTGAAGGCACGCGCGAGATCGGCAGCATGCAGATTATATTGCCAATTGTCGATCTCTATGGTGATGAAGGGCATTCCCGTTGGCGAGAGTATTTCCGGTACCTATACCATTTTCTGATAAAACATGCGAATGATTCGCAGAGAGACATCTATGGGTGGCGGGGTAAGCAACATTTTCAATCGCAAAGCCTCGATGAATTCGATTGAGTGGGCACATTCCACGATGCGACGGTATTTGGCGAGGTCGAAGAAATTTTCTGTTTGGAACTGACGATCGATATAGTGCTCATTAGGGATGCGCATCGGATTGTTGGCGGGATACGGTGGACGGAATATTGGTGGGTCAGGCACCGCCATTCGATCACATATGAGGAGAATATAGAAGTTTGATGCGGATTGGATTTGAGAGGAGGCGGAATGAAGGAGCCATGGGTTGTGACTCCACTTATATAATATAGACCTCAATCAATTGAGGATGAATCCTCAATCGATTGAGAATGGTTGGTTTGCCCACGTCGCGTGAAGTTGGAAAGTCGTCGGGCATGCGCATGATACGTGGCACAATCCACCTCTCTTCTTTCAATGTCAATCGATTGACATAGTTCTGTCAATCGATTGAGGACACAATTTTTTGAAAAGTTGCACCGGTTAGGTGCCTTGGAAACGGGTGCAGTAAATACCCAATAAAGTCAATCGATTGAGGGGTTGGTCTCAATCGATTGACACAAACGTGCCCTGAAAGCTAGCTGCCACGACAAGATGTGTCGGGTGGCGCTCCAAGTTCCAAAAACTGCTATAAACCCGAGGTGTTGTCAATCGATTGAGACAAGATTCTCAATCGATTGACACAAAAGGAGTGAGATGATGATAATGCTTGACTTATCAATCGATTGATAGGGAATTGTTAATTGATTGAGGGGTCTGGGTCAATCGATTGAGGGGTCTAGGTTAATTGATTGAGGGGTCTGGGTCAATCGATTGAGGGGTCTAGGTCAATCGATTGAGCATAAGACACAATTCTAACCAAAAACAACACAAATAAAAAACAAAAAATGAAAATAAATAAAACACACTGGGTTGCCTCCCAGGAAGCGCTGAGTTTAATTGTCGACAGCTCGACTACTTCATTGATCAAATACCTGGGTCACTGAGGTGCATCGCCTCAATCTGGAACTGGGTTATGGGCTCAATTATTGGTTTGAGACGTTGCCCATTGACTTTGAAAACTCGATTGTCCTTGAAACTGCGGACCTCAATCGCACCATGCACACTAATGGAAACAACTTGAAACGGGCCTTCCCATCTCGATTTCAGTTTTCCCGGGTGGAGTTTGAGTCTGGAATTAAACAGCCAAACCTTTTGTCCAATGTGGAACTCTTTCCGAGAAATTGACTCATCATGCAACTTTTTGTACCTTTCTTTGTACAGCTTGGCATTTTTATACGCATCATAGCGTAGCTCTTCTAATTCACTCAGCTATAGCCGTCGATTTGATCCTGCTGCTTGCATATCGAAATTGAATCTTTTGATGGTTCAAAATGCTTTATGCTCTAATTCAACAGGAAGATGGTAGGCTTTCCCGTAGACAATCCTGAACGGAGACATTTCGATCGGTGTCTTGAATGCAGTTCGATATGCCCAAAGAGCATCAGATAGCCGGTTTGACCAATCTCTTCTATCCGGTCGCACCGTCTTTTCTAAAATTCGTTTGATCTCTCGGTTAGATACTTCCACTTGACCACTAGTTTGCAGGTGATATGGCATTGCAACCTTGTGGGTAACGCCATATTTCTTTATGAGAGTGGCAAAATGGCTGTTGCAGAAATGTGAACCGCCATCACTAATGATTGCTCTTGGGATCCCAAATCGATTAAACACATTTTTTCGCAGGAATTTGACAACGACCTTGTGATCATTCGATCGGGTTGCCACAGCTTCTATCCATTTGGAGACATAATCAACAGCCACAAGAATATATGAATACCCGAAAGATGGGGGAAAAGGACCCATGAAGTCAATCTCCCAAACATAAAAAAATTTAACAATTAAAATCGGATTCAGGGGCATCATATTTCGTCGTGAAATATTTTCCAGCTGTTGACATCGTTGGCATTCTTTGCAAAATTGGGCAGCGTCCCGAAAGATGGAGGGCCAGAAGAATCCTCTTTGAAGAATTTTTTGTGCGGTCTTCTGTCCTCCGAAATGGCCTCCATAGGCTCCAGCATGGCAGAAATTGATGACGCTAAATTGCTCTTCTTTCGGTACACATCTCCTAATGATTTGATCTGAACAGATTTTGAACAATTGTGGTTCATCCCAAAAATAGTATTTTATTTGGGAGAAAAAGATATGCTTATCATTCTTACCCCATTCAGTAGGGATTCTGCCAGTGACCAGATAATTCACGATATTGGCAAACCAAGGAGCTTTCGTAGCAGTCGCATCAATTGCCATTAATTGCTCATTCGGAAAAGTGTCCCGGATAGGTTCAGGTGCAGAAGATTCTTCAGGCAAAATGCGAGACAAGTGATCAGCCACAACATTCTCTACTCCCTTTTTATCTTTGATTTTGAAATTGAACTCTTGAAGGAGCAAGATCCAGCGGATCAATCTTGGTTTGGCGTCCTTCTTTGCCAACAAATATTTCAATACAGAGTGGTTTGAAAAGACCACTATTTTTTATCCAAGCAGATAAGATCAAAATTTATCGAGAGCATACACCACGGCTAATAACTCTTTCTTAGTGGTGGTGTAGTTAAGCTGCGCATCGATCAATGTCTTACTGGCATAATAGATCACATGAGGCAATTTGTTCACTCTTTGCCCTAAGACTGCGCCAATAGCATAATCAGATGCATCGCACATGAGCTCAAAAGGTAGAGAATAATCTGGTGGTTGGATTATTGATGCATTTGATAAGAGCTCGCGCAATTTCAGAAATGCTTTCATGCAATCCTCATCGAAGTCAAAAGGAACATCTTTGCCAAGCAAGGTACACAATGGTTTAGCCACCTTGCTAAAATCTTTGATGAATCTTCTATAAAATCCTGCATGACCCAAAAAAGATCGAATTTATCGAACACTCTTTGGTGATGGCAGATTAGCAATTAGGTCGACTTTGGCTTTATCAACTTCGATTCCTTTCTTTGAAATAATATTCCCCAACACAATTCCTTGTTGAACCATAAAATGACTCTTCTCCCAGCTAAGAACAAGTTTGGAGTCTACACAACGTTGCAATACTTGTGCAAGATGATTCAAACACGAACCAAATGTTTTCTCAAAAACCGAGAAGTCATCCATGAAGACTTCGATGAATTTGTCGATCATATATGAAAATATGGCTAACAACATCGTTGGAAAGTAGCGGGTGCATTACATAAGCCGAACGGCATCCTTAGATATGTAAAAGTACCATAAGGACACGTGAATGTCGTCTTCTCTTCAGGTGGAAAGACGGGCACTTGATTGTATCCCGAATAACCATTAAGAAAGCAATAAAACTCTTGTCCTGCTAGCTTCTCAAGAATTTGATCAATGAACGGAAGGAAAAAATGATCCTTTCCGGTAGCTGTGTTCAATTTTCTATAATCAATGTAGACACGCCACCCAATAGTTTCGCGAGTAGGGACCAATTCTCCCTCAGTAGTTTCTTTCACAGTGATTCCGGACTTTTTCGGAACGATTTGAACTGGACTTACCCATTCACTATCAGAGATCGGATAGATGATTCCAGCATCGAGTAATTTAATGATTTCCTTTAAAACGACTTCTTGCATGTTCGGATTAAGTCGCCTCTGCGGTTCTCTCGATGGTGTACTCTCATCTTTCAGGTGTATTTTGTGCATACATACTGATGGGTCAATCCCTTTTAAATCAGCTAGGGTCCACCCGATAGCTTCCTTGTGATCTTTAAGCACTTTCAACAAGTCATGCTCTTGTTCTTCCGATAACGTGGATGAAATTATCACCGGAAATGTTCCTCGTGGCCCCAGAAAAGCATACTTGAGCGACTCAGGCAACTGTTTCAATTCCACAGTTGGTGGCTGCTCAATTGATGGAGTCAGCACATCCTTTACCTCAATAGGTAAGGGTTCTTCCTTAGTTACATTTTCACATAAGTTATCATCTGGACATGATAAACTCGACCTCGTCTCTTCTGACTGTTTCCTCTCAGATCCTTTTTCTTCATAGATGGCCAACAAAATAGTTTCAAATTCTTCTTTGGTGAGCATTGATAGTAATGCTTCATCCACCACTTCGTCCATCTGATCGATCTAAAAACATTCGACCTCATCCTCATTAGGGAAATGGTTCACCACATGGAATATGTTCAATCTAACCTTCATGTTTCCAAAAGAAACGTCCATGACTCCCGTGCGACAATTAATGCAAGTGTTGGCAGTGGCGAGAAACGGACGTCCAAGGATGATGGAGACTTGATTAATTGATTTAACAGGTGGTTCCATATCTAAAACAACAAAGTCTACTGGAAAGACAAACTTGTCTATTCCAACCAAAACATCCTCGATAATACCCCTAGGTCTTCTTTCTGACCTATCAGTCAGTTGGAGTGTGACCGTCGTGGGTTTCAATTCACCCAATCTGAGTTTCTCGTACACTGAGTATGGGATTAGATTAACACTTGCTCCCATATCCAATAATGCCTTTCCAATTGGTTGCCCACCAATGACACATGGAACAGTTGGGACTCCAGGGTCTTTCAACTTCTGTGGGGTTTCTAATTGCAATATCGAATTGACTTGATTTGTCAGGAACACTTTCTTTGAAACATGATTACGTGCCTTTCTCTTACGAGTGCACAAATCTTTGAAAAACTTGGCATACTTAAGAACTTGTTTGATTGTTTCAAGTAATGAAAGATTTATCTTTACTTGCTTGAATGTTTCAAAGATTTCTTTCATTTTTGCCGGTCCCTTGCTCATTCTCAATGGAGGAGTTAGGCACTTAGGGAATGGTGCCTTTGGGACATAAGGGGTAGCTTCAAGTTCCGGTTCTTTTTCACGTCCTTGTTGGACAGTTGGAGGAGACTCTTCCTCTATTACTTTCTCTTTTCCTTTCTCTACTCCGTTCTCTGGATCTTTGTCTCTTTCTTTCTCTCTTTCCTGATCAGATTCCATAGGCATTTCCACTTGATTATCAACCGCTCTTCCGCTTCTCAGCACCGTAACAGCTTTCAACTGTTGACTATTCGATGGTCCTTCATCATGTGGTGCTTGGCCTCGAGGATTGTTGATGGGTTGGCTGGGAAGCCTACCTTCCTCTCGTTGAGTCAGTTGATTGGCCAATTGACTGACTTGGTCCATTATCATCTGCTGAAAAGATTGCATGCTTCGCATCACCTTTTCTTCTAAATAAGAATCTTTCGAAGTAATAGGATGCGATTGATTGAGATTTTGATTAAAATTCTGATTTTTTTTTATACTCAGAATTTGGATGATAATACGGAGCATTCTGCTAGAGATTGGAATTCTGATGGAAATTAGAATTCTGCTGGAAATTCTGTTGTGGACGAAAGTTTTGTTGTCCACCCATTGTGTTGGCTCTGTACTGCTGGTTTACCTGACCAGTTTGGTTCGATCCACCCCATCTTAAGTTGGGGTGATTTTTCCATTTCGGATTGTAGGTATTGGAGTATATGTTTCTACCCTGCTGCTGATAAGATTGAGTCACATTGACCTTCTCTTGAGGAGTAGGATCATCAGGGAAGAATGACAATATAATAGGACACTCGTTAGCCATGTGACCTAGGTGGTCACAAATTGAACACATAGTGGGGGTGACAGGAGTTTTAGCTTGCTTGGTCGCAGCTAACAACATGTTCATTTGCTTGGATAACATATCAACTTTTGTTAATAGATCAGAGGTATTATTGTTGACATCATACAATCCATCTTTTGTCAACACATGAGATTTAGCTGCCAAATCCAAGTTAGTTCGCCCCAATATCTCACTTTGTATTGAAGTTTGGTATCTTCTCAAACAATGCCCACAATTCGTCAGCTTCTTTTGTGGCACATGATCCACCACACGATGCATCAACCATGCGTCTCTCTTCAGGAATCAGTCCATTGTAAAAACTTTGGACTTGTTGCCACCTTGGAACTTGATGATTGGGGCAACTTCTGATCAATTTCTTAAAACGTTCCCAACATTCATGGAATGTCTCTGTAGGCTGTTAGGAAAAGAATTGAATCTTCTGACGCAACTCATTGGCTTTAGTTATTGGAAAATATTTTTTAAGGAACTGACGATGTAGCTCTGCCCAACTTTGGATAGATTATGGTTCTAAGGAATAGAACCACGTTTTTGCCTTATCTCTTAAAGAGAAAGGAAAGAGTCGGAGCTTAGCTATCTCATCAGTGACATTGTGGACTCTGAACATTTTGCAGACCCCAGCAAATTCATTTAGATGAACGTGCGGATTTTCATTGGCCAAACCATGAAAAATCGGTAACATTTGAATCATTGCTGATTTGAATTCATAGTAGTTCCCTGGAATAGGGGCATGCATGATAATTCCTGATCCTCGTAAAAACCAGGATCATTATAATACTCCAATGTTCTAGGGCCCTCATCAAAATTATTGTTCCTATTATTTCCATTATTGACGTTCCCATTGTTGTTATTCTCATTTCTTTCTTTCCTTTGATCTGCCATGGCTTCAGTATGATGATACTGATTCCTCTAGATTCTATGATTCTTTCTACAAAATCTTTCGATCTCAAGATTAAACGGTTGCAGATGTGGGTGATGAGATCGAGTAAAGCTCATGCACCAACACTCACAACAAGGATTGATGAATCCACAACAAACCTACAAAATTCAGTTTCAATCGATTGAAGCAAACACACACAAATTTTTGAACAAATGACTTTATCAGTCAATCGATTGAAGAATTGTTCTCAATCGATTGAGGTTCAAAGAGTCAAAGAAAGTCAGCACAGATTTTGCAGCTAAGATGGCAAATAACAGAGCTCTTGTCAATCGATTGACAGAGGAATGTCAATCGATTGAAAGAAATCTGGGAATTCACAGAGAATGATATCCCAGTCTCAATCGATTGACAGTGAATGTCCAATTGATTGAGTCTAAGATAAATAGTAGCCAATATCAGAAGGAAAAGAAGAGAATTTTTTTTTTTTTTTTTTTAAATTCGAATTTCAAAAATAAAAATTAAATTCGAAAATTAAAATTTAAGATTTAAATTTTAAAATTCAAAATCCACAATTAAAAATTAAAATTTTAAATTTTAAAGCCTAAAGGCAATCCTACAGAATCCTATAAAATCTTACCTAAAAGAGAAAAAGAAGGGAGAGAATAAAAAGATTCCTACAAATCCTAAAGCAAGTAGTCCTACAAAAATTAATAACTAGATTTTAGGAAATCCTACAAGATATTTTCTAAAAGAGGAAGATAAGGAAAAAGAAACTCCTACAAAATCTAAATTAAAAAGTCCTAAAAATCTCTACTTTCTAAAAGAACTCCACAAAATCATACCAAAGAGAAGAAAAATAAGGGAAAGAAGATTTTGCAAATAAAAAATCTAAAAAAAATTATTATTATTATTATTATTATTATTATTTTTTTTTTATTTTTTACTACTCACAACTGATCTCTTCCCGAATTAATCAAAATTTTGCCGATTTCTCCGGCAACGGCGCCAAAAACTTGATCGATTTTAGATGTAACCCTTGCAAGTACACAAGATCTATTGCAGTATGGCAAGAACAAGGGTGTCGAACCCACAGGGAAACGTAAATTTTAATTAATTCTTTCAGAGATTTAAAAACGTCCCCAAGGAAGTACCAAGGGACAGATTCAATTTACCAAAAGTTTATCACACTTTTCCTAAGAAAAATAAATTAATCTAAATAACTAATTGCTGCTGAATCTAAGAACAGTATTTAAAGATGATCAAGAAATATGCTACCCCAGATCTGTACCCCTTTTCTATCATTAAAACTCACAGTTCCCTTAAAGCATTATTCACACCATTCATCTAGAAAAATGATTCGAAATAAAATGTGATCATCAATCCGACATACCCTATCTAAAAATAATGACTCAGCCTATCATTGCGGTATGATTCATGTAAAAAGCATAGCGTATCTCATGATGTTTAGATCACGACAATAAAAATATAATCGTTATGCAGCTTAGATCAGCCTGTAGGTCCAGATCTAGCGATTACGGCCATTGATACGCGTAATCAACGGTCATAACAAGCATTCAATATAATTTCAATAACACAAACTTTTAGCAAAACAATTCCATGATGACGTAAATTAATTGCGGTATTAATCATAAAAAAATGCTACTTATCTGGGGATCGCATCTTCCCCGATCAACTGATTTGGCCGCTCATCTTTTGTATATGATCTCCTTATTCATTCAAAGTCATTCCTCTTTTTATTTCTTCCAAAAGATCTTTGTTTACAATGCCTTCTCCTAAATACAATCTATGCTTAAAAGAAAATAATGCAAATTCTAAGTATAATCTACCCAGATGGAACCTTAGAAGAAGGAGGAAAGAAGAGCCCTTGAAGAATGAAAAAGAAAAGTCCAATCCCAAATGATGAATAATAATAATGCAAACTCGTAGCTTCCCTTTTATAGGGTCGAGCAAACCCTAAACCTAACAGCCTCAATCGATTGAGACTTAAATCTCAATCGATTGACTTTTAAGTAGGGACAAAGTTGTCTTCATGTGTCAATCGATTGACACTTAGCCCTCAATCGATTGACATTCTAGGGTAAAGTCTTTTCTCTATGTGTCAATCGATTGACACTTGTACCTCAATCGATTGACATCTCAGGGTAAAGGCCTCTCTCTCTCTTGATAGATGTTGATTTTCTTCACGGATTTCGATGCTTCATTTGACCTTTTTGTCCATAGCTCTTGTGTAGCCTTTAATTACCTTCTTTTATGCTCTTTAACGATCAAATGCTCGGAAACACCTGTAAACATTAAAATCTTACAACAACCATCAGATGCTTTCATCGAACAACTAAATGTAGGTTTTTAGGGTGCGAAATATAGTCACATTTCGGCACCGATCAGCAGCCATAGCAATTAAATCAGAATTATCAGTTTGCACAATCAATGGGAGGTTATCAAAACCAACCACAACAGAATTTTGTGCCAACATTTCCACCACCTGGATTTAACAATCCACTGGGAAATACTGCCCAACGTCCTCATACACAAACTCCTACTGAGGACCTGATGAAACTTATCCATTCTTACACATCCTTAATCTCTAAAATAGAGACCCAAATTGGGCAATTGACAACTTTTCTCTATGAAAGAGAAAAATGATCGTTTCCTAGCCAATCAGTTCCTAACCCAAGGGGTCAGATGGTTGTTGAACAAATATCAACTTCATCACAAGATGAAAATCAACAATAAATTTCGGCGATCACAACGTTGAGATCTGGAAAGCAGGTCGATAACAAAGTAGTGTTACCAGAGGAGGAGAAAAAGTTTAATGGAGAGAAGAAAGTTGAAGAGAAAGAAAAAATTGAAGAAAAAGTACAAGCAAAAGAAATAACAGAAGAAAAGAGTAAACAGAAGAAAAGTTTTGTTCCTAAAGCACCGTACCCGCAAAGATTGATAGCACCACGAAAAAATCGCAATGTGGAAGGAATAAATGAGATTTTCAAGCAATTAAAAATTAATATTCCCTTCCTGAATGCCATCTGATAAGTACCTGCTTATGCTAAAATTTTGAAGGAATTGGTCACAATAAAAAGAAATACCAATATTCCGAAAAAGGCTTTCTTAGCCGAGCAGGTTAGTTTATTGTTGCAAGCAAAGCTCCCAATTAAATACAAGGACCCAGGTTGCCCTACAATCTCAATCATCATCAGCGATAACCTTATTGATCAGGCTCTTTTGGATTTAGGAGTAAGTGTCAACTTGTTGCCTTACTCTGTTTACAAGGAGCTCGAATTGGGAGAGCTTAAGACCACTGCGATGACCCTCTAGTTAGCTGATCGGTCCATAAAGATCCCTCGTGGAATTGTGAAAGATGTCCTCATCAAGGTGGATTCTTTCTACTTTCCTGTAGATTTTGTTATTTTGGACACTGAACCAGCACTAAATTTGAAGAATAACATTCCGGTGATTTTAGGAAGACCATTCCTAGCAACCTTAATGTGCTAATCAATTGTCGAAATGGGATCATGAATCTGTCATTCGGGAATATGACAGTAGAACTCAACATCTTTAATATTGCCAAGCAACCCATGGAGGAGATGAACATGCACAAGCATGCATACTCGATGAAATCATAGAAAAAATATTTCATGCATCCGAAATTTAAGATCCTTTAGCAGCTTGTCTTGCGCATTTTGGAAATTTTTTTTATGTGGATCAACTGATCCAAGAAGTGAATCACATATTGTACTCCACACCGCTTCTGGGATAAGAAAAGAAAATAGATTCTAGAGCTCTAATTGAATTAATCATGGAAAAATCGAAAGAAGAGGAGAAAGTGTATTTAGAACTTAAGCCTCTTCTGAAAAATTTTAAGTATGCCTACCTGGGGGAGAATGAAACTCAACCCGTCATAATATCATCAAAATTAGATGCGAATCAGAAAGGCCAACTCATGAATGTACTCAAAGAGTACAAAAGTGCCATTGGATGGTCGATAAAAGATATCAAAGGCATTAGTCTAACGGTGTGTATGCACCGAATCCTTTCGGAAGACAATGCTAAGCCTTCTAGGGAACCACAGAGTAGACTGAACCCTATAATGCAAGACGTGGTCCGAAATGAGATAATAAAATTTTTAGATGCTGGAATCATATACCCCATCTCTGACAGTAAATGGGTTAGCCCCACACAAGTTGTCCCTAAGAAGTCAGGACTCAGTGGTGAAGAATGAGAAAAACGAACTAATTCCTACAAAAATTCAAACAGGTTGGAGAGTGTGTATCGATTATCGGAAGTTAAATTTGATGACGAGAAAAGATCACTTTCCACTTCCGTTCATCGATCAGATGTTAGAAAGACTGGCCGGGCATGATTACTATTGCTTCCTCGATGGCTATTCCGGTTATAACCAAATAGTCATTGCACCTGAGGATCAAGAGAAAATCACATTTCCGGTTATAACCAAATAGTCATTGCACCTGAGGATCAAGAGAAAATCACATTCACATGCCCTTTTGGTACTTTCTCCTACCGACGAATGCTGTTTGGGCTTTGTAATGCACCAGCTACATTCCAAAGATGTATGCTAAGTATTTTTTCGGATATGGTTGAACGATTCCTCAAAGTTTTCATGGACGACTTCTCGATCCATGAAAACAGTTTTGCTGACTGTTTGAATCATTTATCGCTAGTACTTGCACGATGTCAGGAGAAAGACCTTGTTCTTAACTGGGAAAAATGTCACTTCATGGTTAAAGATGACATTATTTTGGGACACATCATATTGTCCCAGGGTATCGAGGTCGATAAGGCTAAAGTTGACTTAATTGCCAATATATCACCACCAAGAATAGTTAAGGATATTAGATCTTTTCTGGGACACGCGGATTTTTATCGGCGTTTTATTAAAGATTTCAACAAGATAGCGCGACAGCTATGCAACTTACTTTCAAAGGATGTCCCATTTCTCTTCGACGATAAATGTTTGCGAGCCTTTGAAACCATTAAGGCTAAATTGATAAAAGTCATGATAATTCAATATCCGAACTAGGACTTCCTGTTCAAAATCATGTGCGACGCCTCTGATTATGCAATCGGAGCTGTTCTGGGACAACAAATAGAAAAATTATCGCATGTAATCTACTATGCGAGTCGCACTCTCAACAATGCCCAGTTGAACTACTCGACCACTGAAAAGAAACTTTTGGCAGTAGTTTTCGTACTGGATAAATTTCGATCATATTTATTAGGATCTAAAGTCGTGGTATTTACAGATCACGCTGCTCTGCGTTATCTATTCGCTAAGAAAGATGCTAAAGGACGCTTAATCAGATGGATCTTGTTGTTGCAAGAGTTTGATTTGGAGATCAAAGACAAGAAAGGCTCAGAAAATGTGATGGCAGATCACTTGTCACGAATTATTATTGAGAAATCTGATGATCCTGTTCAGATCTTGGAGCACTTCTCAGATGAACAGTTATTCAGGATTGATTGCCCACCTTGGTATGCAAATCTTGTCAATTACTTAGTCACCGATAAATTACCTCACCATTAGTCTAAGAATAAAAAATCCATTTTCTTCGCTCGAGTGAAACACTACTTTTTTGAAAACTCGTATTTATTCAAATATTGTCCCGATCAAATCATACGAAGATGTATTTATGAATCTGAACAACCACGGATTATCTCGTTCTGTCATGAGTTAGCTTGTGGAGGTCACTTTAGTTCCAAAAAGACTACAGCAAAGATCCTTCAAAGTGGTTTTTATTGGCCGACGATCTTTAAAGATTGTCATTAGCATTGCAAATCTTGTCACAACTGTCAAATGCTGGGCCGAATCTCAAAGCGCAACATGATGCCGCTCAATCTAATTTTAGAAGTTGAATTATTCGATATTTGGGGGATCGATTTCATGGGTCCTTTCCCGAATTCATTTGGAAATACGTTCATCCTTGTCGGGGTGGATTATGTCTCGAAATGGGTTGAAGCTGTGGCGTGTAAAATGAATGATCACAAAGTAGTAATCAAACTCCTGAAAGATCAAGTGTTTTCACGTTTTGGTATGCGAAAGGCGATAATTAGTGATGGTGGAAAGCACTTCTGCAATAAAGTGTTCACCTAATTAATGAAGAAATATGGTGTCATACACAAAGTTGCTACACCATACCATCCTCAGACAAGTGGCCAAGTTGAAGTCTCTAATCGGGAACTTAAGCGAATTTTAGATAAGACAATCCATCCGAACCGTAAAGACTGGTCGCTCAAACTGAATGACGCTCTATGGGCGTATCGAACTGCGTTTAAAACTCCGATTGACATGTCGCCATATCGGTTGGATTTTGGTAAAGGTTGTCACCTCCCGGTCAAACTGGAACATCAAATATTTTGGGCCATTAAGTCATTGAATTTTGATCTCCTAAAATCTGGTAACCAGAGGGGTTTGCAAATAAATAAATTAGAAGAAATCCGTACTGACGCATATGACTATGCTAAATCTTACAAGGATCGTATGAAGCGGGCCCATGATCAATCCATTTTACATAAATCCTTCGTTGTTGGTCAAGAGGTTCTCCTATACGATTCCCGACTTCATCTATTTTCAGAGAAACTAAAAACCCGTTGGAGTGGTCCATTCAAAATTTCTCGAATACTCCCCAATGGGGCAGTTGATGTCATCAACCCGAGACACGGGAATGTTTTTCGAGTTAACAGTTAAAGATTAAAACCGTTCCTAGAGGATGCAATTGCATTCTCTGACACTCTTCCCTTGGGCTATCCAATGGATCACCTTGACTGAGCAATTCATATGGTCGAGCTATCGACATTAAACTAGCGCTCATTGGGAGGCAACTCAATTTCGTCATTTATAAAAAAATCAAAAAATAAAATAAAATTTGTTTAGTTCTAAAATATTAGTTTTTTTTAGTTTAGTTTAGGTTGTTTTTCATTTTCAAATTAGTGTAGCCACATTACCTTTGGTCATGTTCTAATTTGATACACATATTCTCTGCACCTGATCTTTGTGTTGAGGTACTTTTCAACAGGTTTGGGGGTGCACTACCTATTTCAATAAATGAAGACATTATCATTTTTAGGTTTAGGGGTATATACGGGTTATCTATCTTTCATCACTTATTTTAATAAAAAAAAATAAAATTATTTGGAACCATCATACATGAATTACTTTACGATTGTTTTCAAACTTTAGTTGATGATGCATGTGAATTTAATTTTGAAAATGTATTCGGGAGTAGAGATATCTCTATGCTAATTGATATAGGTGCGACACATGTAGCGCCTTTTTTGTGAAGTGATGGGTGACATGGAACCCACTTTACTAACTAGGGTTAAACTTTTAAAATATTTTTAAAGTTATATTCCTTTTTAGTCGTCGTTCTTGACTTTTTTAGAAGTCTTTTTAAAGTTTCTTTCTTCTCTCTCTCTCTCTCTTTTATAAGAAAGTGTCAAACTTACTTTTTAAGATATATTTTATTCAAAAAATGTGAGCGTTCGGTAGCGAAGAGCTAGCACCTCGACAACGGAACGCCGACACCTCGGCGCCGAGGTACCAGCATCTCTATATTGAGGTGTCGGCGTTGCGCTAAAATAAAGCGGGGCGTCGACGCTGCAATATCGAGGTGTCGACACTTCTATAAATAAATAATAAATAATAAATAAATAAATGAATTTAGCGAAACGCCGAGGCGCCAATACTCTGGCGCCGGAGTGCCAGTGCTTCACTATCGGGGTGTCTGCACCTCGCTATTGGGGTGTCGGCGTTTCGTTGCGGAGGTACTGACGCTTCACTATCAGAAGACCTTATTTTTTGAGTAAAATATACTTGAAAAAGTAAGTCTGACACTTTTTTGAAAAAATGGAGAGAAGAAAGAGACTTTAAAAAAGTTAAGAATGACAGCTGGAAGTGTATTTAACTTTTAAAATATTTTAAAAGTGTAACCCTAATTAGTAAAGTGAGTCTGATGCTACCCATCACTTCACAAAAAGGACGCTATGTATCGCGCTCATATCAATTAGTGTAGAGATATCTCTATGCCCGAGTAGGTACTCCACTCCTGGGTAGGTACTTTTGTGGAATACACTCACCTTACTCCAACATCCACCTGGAGGTCCATGTTGCACTCAAAACGTCTTTTGGTTGCCACATGGAGCACGGTAGCATTGCTTAGATTAATGTTACTTGACTTGTTGGTTTGCTCGGTTCGAATCCAAGTTTGCAATTTGCAAATTCTATTCATTAGGGGTAGGATGTGTGTTTTTTTTTTTTTAATCTTTTTATTTTAAAACATTACATATAAATTTTAAATTCTGCAACATTACAAAATGGGAAAGGGTTCCGTCCAATAGAAGACGGTGAACGTTCTCCAAGATCTTACATGGAGCTCTATGTGGTAGTCGTAACATTATTTTGATGCCACATAGAGCACATATGCATTGCTTAGATCATCTTTGAAGAAAAATTTTGAAAACTCATCTTTTCTATGTATGTCTTTAGCAAATAAAATTTGAACACTTAAAACTAGTCGAAGTTTAGCATGTGCTTTAAATATATATTTTTTAAATTAGTTTTTTTTAAAATTGATCTAAACAATACTTTACGTTGCATTCAAAATGTGTTTTAAGTATCACATGGAGCTCCATGTGTATCTTGGAGGACCGTGACTGTTCTCAATTGGAGTGTTGGTCAGCCACATGACACATGATGGAAGAACACAAGGGATCAAATCAATTAAGCATATATTTGTGTGAAAAAAACGTTCTAAAACAATATCTCAGCTGTGGAGTCTTAAAATATATCCTTAGAATCCATAAAAGACTGCACACTATATCCAAATGAGGACTTTAATGATGGGAGAGCATTTGGTTTGCACCTCGGATAGAACCAGGTTTAGATTTACAAAACAATGGCTTATGTGGCAAGGATCCCGGCTTTAATTTAAGTTTGCATTCATCTAATAGGTTTTAATTGTTTCATTAATTTTTCATTAATAGGCACCTAAAATACCGTTAGATGCCACGTGAGCACGGGTGTACTGTTTTTATTATATTAAAAGCAATATAATAAATTGAACTTTAACTTATGCTTTTCAACTGCAATTTTTCTTTTTTCTTTTTTAGAATTGATCCCAATCATACACCCAAGCTTCACCTTGGACCAAAGAATGTTTTAGGTGCCTCAAGTGCTAAGGCAAGATGCATAAGGACGGTTAGATTCATCCCAAAGAAACTAAAATTAAAATAAACATCTTATATATCCACCATCCAAAATATTAAAGGGGCAATGGACAAATTTGATCATATTTTTTAAGGGGTAAAAAAGGGATAATAATGAATTTATAAAATTGATTGAGGTTGCGATACAGGAGGGTCCATGTTAGGACACCTTTCCAATTTGCCATAAAAATTGGTCAAATGGTGGATCAAAGTTGACCCTCACACCACCCATTGTGTACCCTATCAACATGATTTAAGAGTACTCATTCATAGGGTCAATGGTTTGTGTGATAGTCTCACTTTCAGATAGAGAAAAGTTCTGATCATGGGCTTCATGTGATTGCGGGTGCTACATGGCCTGACGCTTTTTCGGTGGAGAGTTATGCCATACTATAAACAAAATCGGGGTGGGGTCTTGAGCCCATAACCTGATAATATTGTGGCAGGTGGGTCTAGATCATCGGTCAAAAAATTGTCCGATACCGATACGTATCGGTTTTGGACCTGGGCGGTACGATACATTGCCTATGTATCATACCCCCTAAAAAACAGGGTAATTATCGTCTAATACGGGCAATGTATCGCCCGTATCGGACGATATAGGCGATAGTTTCAAATTATCGTCTGATAATTTATTTTTGAGTTTTTTGAAAACAAAAAAAGTATGAAAACGATACATTCAATGTATCGCCGATACGTATCGTCCGATACGAACGATAATTTAATTTTTTGAAAAAAAAAAATATATTGAAATGAAACATTCAATGTATTGCCGAAACATTGAATGTATCAGACGATACGTGATACATATTGTCCTGAACTTCAGGACGATACGTATCGAAAATATGATATTTTGACCCGTGGCGAATATTACACGGTTTACGATGTCAATGTTCGAGGTGGACCAGCTAAGTTTAGAATCATCATATGGCTCTCATTGTACGTTACGGTGGAAACCTTTAAAAGATACACATGGCAAGATTCCATTTGATCGGGGCCGTCCATTTGAAAGCCAATGGATTGAACATTAACTAAAAACCCGGACGTCATGAGATTCTTATTAGTACACTTTTGACGGTCAAGATCGTACCAATAAAATGCGCAGCAGTTAGCGAACCTAGTATTGAATCGCGTTCTCCAAAAGAATCAGATTGTTTTTGAATAGGATGAGAGAGATTATTTTTTGTCTCAATCTTTCACATAATATAGAGTTTGAGATCAAAAGTGTATAATTGATCAGATTTTAATTTCACGTGGAATATATTCCAAAAAGTGCTTATGATTATAGGGATGAACCGTCATATGGCCAGATTTTGATATTGTGCGATACTTTCTAAAAAGTGAACTTAATTACGGGACGTACATCAAACGTTGCACTCTAATAACTTTTTAGGATGTTTGCATGACGAAATTAAAATCGGACATGATACACCTATGATTTAAGACCCATTTTAGAAGATTGAGACCATGGATTAAAATCTCGGTTTTGATTTCGGTCCTGACTAGAGCTGTAAATTGATTAAAATTTCGGTAATTTTGGTTAAAATTTCGATAAATTTCAGATTTTTTTTTAAAATATGCTCCGAACTTTACTGAACTTTGCCGAACTTTATTTTATTAGTTTTTTAAAGCTCTTTAACATTAGTAGAACACATATATACACTAGTGATGCAAATTTTCGTTCATTTAAATCGTTGACTCTTTTAAATAGGATGATAAAGATCGTTTTTCATCCTAATCTTTGACACAATAGATCTTGACATTATGTTCGTATCATCAGAGAGCCAGATTTTCATTCCTTGGCACATCCCATATGTGCAACCCCTTTAAACCCATTGATTGCTTCGGAATAGATGATGGAGATCGTGTTTTACCTTGATCATCCACACAATAGATCTTGAGATCATGACGCACCTATCACGATCAATTTTTTATTCCACATGACACAGATCGCCAAAAAATTCCCCTTGAATCTTATGGCACACATTATGCTCAAACGTGATTTTAGGATCATTTTTGGAGGATATATGACATTTGAAATAAATAACTAACCGTCTCGCGACATGATCTCAAGATCAATTGTGTGAAAGATTGGGGTGAAACAAGATCTTCATCATCTGATGAAAGCAATCATAATGATGATAAATCACACTTTAATGGTATAAAATAAAAAGTGAGTTTTTAATGTTGTAAGACATAGCTGTGTGCCACATGGCATAATGATAGATCACACTTTAATGGCGTGAAATAAAACCTTATATTTTAATGGTGTGAGATCATTTAAATACCATCTAATCGATCATTGAATGAAGGTTGGGCAATGATGTGAACCATCCGATTGATGAACTTTAATATCAGCCCTTAAATAAAAAATAATAGTTGATATTATAGTCTACAATTCAGATGATTTAAATATCCCTAAAAAATAATTTTAACAATTCAGATCACCTACATCTTAAACCCTTATGGTTTAAGATCATTTAAATACCATTCTTGGTGTGTAAGTGATTGGCAAGAGAGTCGGTCCTATACTCTCTTGCCAAAATAAAAATAAAAATAAAAAGAAGCAAGAAAGGGCAAACGGCAGGAGAGGGGGAAACGGGACAGTTCTTCTTCTCGATTTTTAAAGCCATATATTTTTTTTTTCTATTTTTTCTATTTTAAAAAAGAGATCTGAGGTTTAAAGGGAGAATTTTTTTTAAAATAACAGATTTGAGCCTTAAGCAGATATGAGATTTGAGTTTTTTTACTTTTAAAAAACATATTTGAGCTTTAAAGGGAGAATTTTTTTACAAATGCACATGTTTTCTCAGCCGATAATAGTCGATAATTTGAAAACTCAAATTATCGGCCGATAATTTGGTAATTTGGGAGATAATTGCATTTTTTTGGCCTCCATCCGAAAATTACCAAATTTTTATCTCGGAGGGGGCCGAATCCGAGTCATCTCGATCGAAAATTTGAAATTTCTGCCGAGATTTTGATCCATGATTGAGACTAGCTAGGCGATCTCTATCCTTTGATTCAAAGTATTCAACAATTTTTGGGATCGGTTCTCTCAGGGTTTTGGCGGGTGCAACTAGAGGTACTCATATATTTTCTTTATTATATAACAAATGAGGGCCTGTTTGGTTCAAAGGAAACAAGGGGAAATAAGGGAAAACTCATATGCGACAAATAAATTATTGAGATTCATATACTTTTTATTTTTTTCTCTTTGTCTCTTTTATATTTAGTAAGAAATACTTTTTTATTCATGTGGATGTATTTTCTATATTAATTTGCTTAGGCCTCGTTCGAGAGCCAAGAAAATGTATTTTCTTAAGGATTTTCTGCAGGAAATGGGTTTCTGGACATTTTCTAAGCTTTGTTTGTGTTTGAGAGTTTTCTTAGTTTGTGTGTTTTCGGATAACTTTATTCAGAAAGCGACATTTGGTTTCTTGAGCTTTTCTCTCAGAAAAACTCATTTTCTGAGGTGATTGAGTATGCTACACAATGAAACACTTACAGGGTATTTGTTCTTACCATTAAGAGAAGTGTTAGTGTCATACCTCTTTAAACAAGTGTTACTGCCACATTTTTTTAGTTATTGTCACGCCACTTCAACAATAAAGTCATTGTTGACTGATTTGAATCATATGATGTAGAACGTATTTTATCCCAAGATTTCACACAACAGATCTTTAGATCATGTGTCTACCATCAAAGAGTCAGATTTTGGTTCCATGTGGCGCACATCCCAAATTATAAACGTGATCTGATCGTCTGATGCAAGACCCATGATCTCAAGATCTTTTTATGCATGATTTGGATGGTGAAAGCTCAACATCGTCTGATTGGCATCAGTCAACATTGTTTTCTTTGTTTGAATGTGGTGTCATAGTTACCAAATTCGCCGATTTGTTTTTAGAAACATTTTAATCGCCATTTTTTGAAAAATTATTCTTTTACGATTAAAATGCATTTTATTAAAACAAAAGTGATTACTTGAAAATTGTGATTTTTTTATTTTAAACGCATTTTTTCTTGATAAAGATCGGGTTAAGGTTTAAGTAACAAGTCGGGCTGATCCCTCAAATTATTTTTTAATTTTTAAATTTTTTTTCTTCACCAATTTTTTCTTGATTTCTTACTTGGTAATTATGTCTGACCCTATGTTGACTCCTATTTCTTTCATTTATATTGAATTTTTATAATAAGGTTTCCGATCGTGTATGGACGGTATTCCATGGATAGGATTGCCATTCGATAAAGTGACCCGATATTTTACCGAGTCAGGCATCATGAATGAGACATCTAACTCAGGTCGACTAAGAGGTTGGGTTGGGCGAAAACCAGGTCGTGCAGAGTCAATGCGACCAAAGCCGATATTTTATATGTAAAAAATATGGAAAATAGGTAGGGGTTTTATTGGGTCAGTTCTGGCCGGTTTTCATGTTAAACCTAAACCGAACTGATAACTATCGATTTATAGTTTCTCAAACTGAAATCAAATTGATAACTATCGGTTTTCAAGTAAGTCTTCGTCGGTGTACACGCTTAAGAAAATATTTCGAGAATCTGACCGACCAAAGTGTTAAACGCATTACCGATTTAAAGCATATAAATTTTGACGATCATCCGATCAATATAACTGCTTTGATGAAGGTCATAAATACGTGCGACTATAGGGCGTAGAAGTACACAAAGTACTTTCTTACACTTTCTTGAGAAAGTGTAGAACACAAGAAAATGTCAACTTTCTTAAAAAAATGAGTTTCAGAGCAACTCAAGAACAACTACTTAGAAAATGACTTTCCTCAGAAAATGGATTTTTGGGCAGAAACTGAGATAACCATTTTCCTCAGAAAATGGGTTTCTCGGCGGAAAGTGCCGAACGAGCCCTTAGTGAATGCATATTTTTCACTTTGGTCTTCAATGACCTTTTATATTTTATGTGGATGTCTTTTCTCATATTTTCTTTAGATGATTTATGTTGATGGTCATTTTTGTGGATTATTTTTATGATATTGTAACTATTTTTTTAAATTTGGATGCTCATTTATGGTATTATGACTATTTTTTTTTATTACGATATATTATTTTTCTACAATTTTCTGTATATGTATCTAAACACAGGATTTGATTAATCCTGCATTTTCCAAGCTAGCAATGTGGTTATCCAAATAAAGAAAAATAAAGAGAAACAAATAAATCCCATAGTTTCCTACAACTTCGATATCAATGAGAAACTATAAGAATATTATTATACTTTTCTACGTTTCCATATTTTTATCCAAATAGGATCTAGGTTAAAAGCATATTTCCACTCATTTCTATGATTGCAATGTGTGCCACACCTTTGATGACTTCACATCTTTGCATAACAAGATTGACCCAAGCACAGTAGGCATTGCTTGGGTGAGTCCTAGGGTTGCAAATGGGTCAGGTCGATTTGGTAGGTTTTAAGACCTGAGATGTTACAAGTCGGGTTTGGGTTTGAAAAATCTTGACGTATTGATCCAAGTTGAGTTAAAAGTCTCTAGCTGCTAAGCAAGTCGAGTCCAGATTAGCTCCAAACCTAATCTGAACCCGACCTACTATCAATTTATTTACATTACAAAATTTTAGAGTAATATTTTAATAACCTATGGCACCAAAATATATGTTTCATTCATCCACTAAAATCTTATAACTGTTTGCTAATTCAATAGATTTGATCATAGACAAATGAATCAGTCATAACAATTTATTGATTTTTGTGGTACGAAGGCACGAGGGGGCGGGTATGTGTGCCTTCTCTTCACTTGTTATTTGGAAAAAAGTTCTCAGTCCGGTTTATCTAGCCTCTTAGAGCACTTGACTAAGTCTTTGAGTACTAAGGCCTGTCATGGGCATAATCGAGCTAGCTGGCCGCTTTAGGCCCCCTAATTTTCGGCCCAAAATGAGGCCTTTTGTCAGTTGATTCTTCAAAGGCTTATTGACTGATTTGGCTTAGAGCACCCAAAATCTTACGATAGGCCCTGCGATTATACACCAGTAAATCACACATATTAGTCAATAGAGATAATTAAATTATAAAAACAGTTGTACAAATGCTAATGTTACAGGGAGCTTTCTTTCAACTGCCATGGCATAGTTAGGTGAAGGGATTGGGCCTCTAGCTCAATGGAAGGTTGACGATATTACAACATTAAGGTTTCAGGTTCAATCCCAGCTTACCGCTCAAAAACCTTTCTTTCTACTGTCATTTAATAAAAGAACGGATGGTTAGATCTAAAAACACAATTGTGCAATGTTTAAGGAAAACAACACCCTATCCTCCCTCCAAATTAGACTGGAAGGCAAAGAAGCTTGATTCCCTGCGGACGCTGTCCTTCTAAGTTTCTTTATCAAGGGAGCTAGAAAGAGTAAGTACCTTGATAGTGGGGCAGTCAACGGGTCAGGTCGACCTGATACCCGACCCTACTTTTCAACTGGGTCAGGAAAATAACCTTGACCCATCAGGTGTAGTCGGGCATGAAGCATCCCACCCGACCTTCCAGTCAGGTCGAATCAGACAAAAATCAGGTCGGATCGACCCAACCCCAATCTTTTATATCTAAAATTAAAGAAGAAAAAGAGGTTTTGAACTAGGTTGGGTCGGGTTTTTTAGATTGGGGTTTGGTCTGGCTTATACTCTTGACTGATTGGTTCGGATCCGACAAACCCTTCACGGGCAAGGCAACTAAAAATTTGGCCCGACCCGATTGATAGCCCCACTTGATAGTCTTCCTATGCGAGATGCTATTAAGAATCCAGATTCGATGGTTGGATTCTCCGTTTCGGTATTGGATTGGTGGAGCTAGTGTGGGAATTTTTTTCCCCTTATAACCTGGGTATCTGGGCGCACTCGCCTAATCTCAGGGGTATATGTGCACCCCAAATTAGCACCTATCGGGTCAACACCAGATATAAATTCCTATGATGGCCTCGAGGGGGAGGGGATTTGAACTCAGGTCTTATGGAAGCATGTCCCCTGGCCATCTAGCCTAACCCCTTGAGGTTAATGTGGGATTTCGATGAAGGAAGGGAGGCAATCATGGAATCTATTGTCCATTATTACAAGTGTTGGTATTAGGTGTTCATGCCGAGCACCAAGGATGGTATTCCTTCGGTCTATAGCACCACACATCATGTATATGTATCCTGTGGCTTGGCTGAACTCCTAAAGTGGTTGGAAATGATCTTTACCATCTGATCAGAAGTCCACAGGAGACCCTCATTGAATATCTGAGTTATGGAAATCATCCATAGTAAAAAAAAAACATTAATCATATTAAGTAGTCCCCATTTCAGGGTGGCCGTGGCAAGTTTGGACTGTAGGTTAGACATTAGCATTAATTAAAAAGTCAGTATTAGGTACCCGGCCCGAGCACTACCATGTCGATAGTTTTCGGGTCAAACTCCTGCCAAGATAGTCAAGTATATCAAGCTGTTCAAAGCGTCTGTTTCAGTTTGATTCAATTTCGAAAACGCGTCTCCGAATCCGAATAAAAAACTAACTATTTTTTGGTTTCATTTCAAATCTGTCTTGGCCACCCAAAATCGAAATAAAACTGATTGGGAATTGGTTTTTATTTTTTTCAGTTTTGTTCGACGCCGATTTCAATTTTTGGTTAAACTTGCATATGTAATTGCAGGGTTACTAAAAGTTTAGTGTGGAACAAAACTGAGCGGAGAAAGTACTTACTACAAAGGGCTTGCTAGTTTCCAGTTTTAACAACCATCCCCTTTGGGCAGTCTTATCTTCTCCTCTATTTTTTAGTTTTCTCTCACTTATTTTTCCTTTTATAAAGCTCAAGTGCGCCACCCACTTCATATCTACTGCACAAAAGAAATAAAAAAAAAAGACGGATAGGCAGTCAATTACAAATGATAGTGATACAAAAAGGAAAGGCATCTTTCATGTAACCGTAGACACGCATGTGATACAACTTGTAAGTAGACCCTAATTCTTAGGGTCCACATCATGGGTCAAAAAATCGTTTGATACCGATACCTATCGCCTGATACGTATGGGTTTTGGACCTGGGCGGTACGATACACTACCTGTGTATCATACCCCCTAAAAAATAGGATAATTATCATCTGATATGGGCAAAATATAAGATAATTATCATCCGATACGGGCAATGTATTGCCTGTATCGAACGATACGGACGATAATTTGAAATTATCGGGCACTAATATCAAATTATCGTCAAATAATTTATTTTTGAGTTTTTTGGAAAAAAAAAATGTATCAAAATGATACATTCAATGTATTGTCGATACATTGCATGTATCGTCCGATACGTGATACGTATCGTCCGATACGGACGATAATTTGATTTTTTAAGAGTTTTTGAAAAAAAAAATGTATTGAAACGATACATTCAATGTATCGCCGATACATTGAATATATCGGATAATACGCGATATATATCGTCCTGAGCTTTAGGACGATACGTATCGATAATCCGATATTTTGACCCTTGGCATGGATTGCATCGCATAATGGTATCAAAGCCGAGAACGGCTCTTCTATGAGGTGATGGCTTATGTGACAAGGAACCCGGCTTTAATTTAAGTTTGCATTGATCTAATAGGTCTTAATTATTTCATTAATTTTTGAAAGGAGACTATTAGTAAACTTTCCAATGCAAGAGATATGTACATTCATTTTTTTTTGGAACAAAGAGATATGTACATTCATGTTATTTGATGACTTAGGTAAAGTTTGTTCCTTACCTTGTTTCAACTAGACAAGTTGAGAAAGTTTTAACTGTTTGTATATGATTGTCACCATCGTTCAAGGTGGACTGCCCCATTTAGATGCCTCCTAGAATCCTAAGAGGTATGCCCCCTGTTAGAGCATCTTGGCTGGCCTTAGGTAGAATTTCTGTTTTAGTTGGCATAAAAAAATAAAAGAAAAATTACAATTTTAGTTCCATATCTGGTTTGAGATTTTGTCTAACCCAATGTACTCGCCATTCCTTGGGATGTATTTAAGTTTGAATGATTTGATGAAGTAAAAACCATTTTGCACCTCCACAAGTAAGAGAGCATAAACCAACTCTATGTGGTCTTACTTATCCTTAATGTCAAGTGCATTGTCAATTAAAATTACTATTGTAATTTCTACTTGTTAAATTCTCTTCATCCACTGATTTCAAAGGCTACTACTCAAATCACGACCTCCAATTATTTCATTACTATTGGATCATATTTTTATTGCACACGTCAACTAACTATGTTACCACAACTAACTAATTGCAACTAACTAACTACTAACCTGCTAGTGTTAACTAATAACCTCAAATTATTACCATCTAACAACTTGAGGTTATGAGAGCCTTCTGGAACCTTCTATATCTTGAGCTTTACTAACAACCGAGGGGCCCAAAAATGATTGAGTTTTCTGGATCAGACAATGATGGAAATTTTTTTTGGCCCATTCTTACACAAAAGGGATCTTGAAGTCATTGGCATCCCATTGGAGGCCAGATTTTGATTTCACATAGCATACATCTAAAAAAAAGGTGATCTGAAAATCAGGTTTGAGTGTGATGTATGTCACGGGATTTTATTACCACTTTTTGGAATGTGTGCTATGTGGAATGAAAAACTAACCATGACGTACTCATGATCTCAATATCCCTTGGACGCAGGTTTGGGGTGAAAAATGATTTCCACCATCTGATTCAAAGCAATCAATGTCTTTAGTACATGGGCTGTAACGACTCCGATTTTCGCTAACGTTGAATCATTAACCTTTGACGTCTGAGCCACAGAGAAACAATCTCACGCTGGCAGTCGGATTGGTCGATTTGTGAATTGGTCAGTGCATTTAGTTTTGCAGACGATTTGAGTGTTGTTGGCAGGGAAGGCAGATTTCATGATCTATGGAGGATCAGTTGAGTAGGGAAGGAATTGCAATTAGGAAGGAAGTGGATCTCCCATCAAGTGGCTACAGAAGACGAAAAAGATTCGTTTTTTCGGCCCAACTGTCCTTGGTTTCTCTACTCTACCTTACCCCAAAAAATCCGTAGTTTACATATTTTGAAGATGGATTTCTCTGCAATGGGATGGGTTGAGGAGGAAAGCTAAGGCCATCGCATATTTTGCTTAGGAGGTTATTCTTCTGTATCATATCCAGCAGCAGAATTTGGAGGAGGTAGAGGGGATTGCATATATTTTACGACAGAGAATGATCCAAAATTGTATGTGTTTGATGTCAACGACGGAAATTTAAGAAGGTATTTACCTTGTCAAAATTTAGACGATAATTTGTCATGGATTGCATGCATAATGCCTGAAATTTTAGTTACTGTTTCTTTGCATATTTGTATATATATTTATTTGTAAAGGCAAGCTGCGCCCTCGATCTCTTATGTACAAGTTATCAAATTTTGTACACTGCTAGAGGTTTCTAACCATCTTTGAGACGGATCCACCTGCTAATGGACTCTGAGTTTTCTAACAGAAGCTTGTGTTTTTTCTCCCACATTATAATTTTGATGTACACGCCGAGATTTAACTTAAGACTTGAAAGTTGTACCTTTTTTCAAATCGTTTCATGCAACACCCACCCTATATCAAAATCAGCATTTTCATTTTCTCGATGATTCTGGTGAGAGTGATGCGGCTTCCACTTATCACATGTTTTTCCGGATGTTTTAATGATAGATAGTTTGGATTGTACATCCAATTTTGTTCTTGAGATGACTACATAAAATATTTTATATTACGAGTTTCACATTATCATGTGAAATTATATATATATATATATATATATATATATATATATATATATATATATATAGGGCACGACTCTCGTGACCAACAAGTATAATAATATAAAATATGAAGCTAGTGGTGATCCGAGGTGGCACTGAATTTATGGTCTAGAGTCCAGACCCAGCCTGTGGTGATCCCAGCCCAACTGGCTTGCATTATTAATTTGCATCACTATAAAACAAAGTGACAACAAAAAGGCCTTCTTTTGCTCTACAACCACTGATGGATGTATAATTTGTAGTCAAAATTGTGATTGAAACCCAAGATTTTGGGATTGGGAAATTGTTGAGGGATCTATTGGTCCTTCTCAATAACCATGTATTCACCATGGACTGCTTCCATAAAGATTCTTGTGGATTGAATATTTTCTCACATTTTTCAGGAAAATATTAAGGTCGGGAGAGGACAAGTTGGTAGGAATTCAATTATGTGGGACAAATTGTTCACTCTAAATAGCAATGGATGCGCTGCTTGTGGATACTTTCACTTATAACATGCAAATGTAATTACATAGGTGAAAATGAAATTTTATTTCCAATTATTATTGTTTGATAGCTATGTAAGGAGATGAAAATAAAATTAAGTCGGCCCGACATCGAAATTTAATTTCCATACACCAAGTCATTTTAGGAGGAAACCATTTCAACCTTTTAAGTGGCTGAATTTGAGTTTCTTACTTACAAAATAATAATTTTTTGTCATTTCAAATATGAAGTTACTTGTAAAGGAAATAAAAAATTATCTTAAACTAAAAGTACAAAATTTATCTTTTACCTTTTAAAAAGTAAATTTCATTTCTATGACCATCATATCAACACGATCACTATGACCACCATATTATATACATCATACTTTTTTAGCTAATATTTGACTTTGGTCAAAGCTTGAATTTTAATCAAACTTTAATAGGAATTATAAGCTATTTAAAGTTTTGAATTTTGATCAAACTTTGACTACCGAAACATGATAATAATTTGTAAGTTATATATTGCCAAATTTTTAGAGGTCAAAGGTTGATTTTATGGTCAAATTTTGACTTTTTATTAAATTTTGACTCCTCTAATTTGATAGCAAAAAAAATACACTTTCGTATTGATATATAATGTGATACTAGATTCTCAATTTTTATTAGTCAATCGTTTGACTTTTGGTCAAATGTTGACTTTTACACATTATTTTTCGTCAAACTCAAAATCTGATTATAGAGAGTCTACTACTGCATAAATTTATAACGTATTACTGTAATTTTTCCTTGATCAAAGTTTGACTTTTTTGTCAAAGTTCAATTTTTTTATAAAAAGTTATAAATTTTAATTACTGGAATATTGTAATTAAAAATATCTATCATTATTTTAATTTGTAACTTTAAAATATAATGCCTCAATTTTATTGGTCAAAGTTTGACTTTAGTAAAAATTTGAGAAGTATATCTTAATGTCAAAGTTTGATGTCAAACTTTGACTTGATTTTTTTGAACTTTTGTCCCTTATTGAGGTTCTCATTTTGTTAATTTATTACTTTGTAGTACACATTACCAAAGTTTATTTATTTATTTGACATTTGGTCAAAGTTTGATTGTTTAAAAAGTTGATAATTTATCAAATTTTGACTAGTGTAACCTAGCGATGGATATGAATATTGTTATGTTAATTTATAGCTTGGCGGCACATTGCTGAATTTTCTATTGTTCAAGGTTAAAATTTTGGTCAAAGTTTGACTTTTTTTAAAATTTAATTTTCTCTCAACACGTAACCTTATAGTACATACTAGCATTTACTATCTAACTTTATACTTTAGTCTTAAAAACTTTTATTGATCAAAGTTTTACGTTTGGTCAAAGATTGACTTTTATTAAAAGTGGAGATTTGGTCAAATTTTGACTAGTGTAATCTAATAATGGATATGAATATTGTTATATTAATTTGCAGTTGAACTTTTGTAACTTGTTAGTACATTGCAAAATATTCTTTTAGTCAAAGTTTGACTTTTATAAAAATTTAATTTCCTTTCAACGTGTAACCTTATAATAGATACTAGCATTTACAACTTTGTTATTCAGCTTTATACATTTTTATTGATCAAAATTTTAAGTTTGGTCAAAGTTTGACTTTTTATTTGAGTTTAACTTTTCAAACTCTGACTTGTGTAACTTGGTAATAAATAGTGATAACTATAATGTTAATTTGTAATATAATAGAATATCATTAAAAAAATTATTGGTTAATATTTGACTTTGGTTATGATTTTGATAAATAAATAAAAGAATCAATCTTTGACTGGTACAACACGAAGTGATAAGTTAGGAATTTTCCTAAATAATTTTTTTTCTTCTTTTCTCACTAAGTATTTGTTCAAACGAACTTCTACTTTCATAAATGTAGAAAATATAGAAAGTATTATTATTGAAAACACTTTTGATCCAAGCTTATTAACTCATTTTCACATTCTTACATGATTTAACCCCCACCTATCATATAGTTGATTCCATGTGGTACCTTAGTTGTAACAGCCCGGATTTCTGCACCCAAAAATCCGTGCCATTAGGATTATACTCTGGATGATCCCCGGGACAAATCATAAGTGTCTGCCCGTAAAGCGGAAGCCAAGCAGACACCACCCGGCAGCGGTAGATCGAGTTAGTAATTTATCAACGTATTTAATCATAAAGAACAATAATTATAAAACAATTAATTCTATATACTACAAAGAAAATGCATTATCAAAAAGGAACCAAGAAGAACCATTGGTGATGGACATTCATCACCCAAACAATGGTTCCCGATAGTGGTTCCGAATAGAATGCGTAAATAATACAATAAATAATCCTACTAAAATGTACACAAAAGTGGCCACCAGGCACACAACAATCCAAAAGAACCAAAATACAGTATGACAACCACTAGTACCCAGGCTACGGATAGAACTCGTCACTTTGAGCGATACATCTCCTGTCTTGACCTCGGCCCCTGGATCAGGTGGTAATGCGGATCACTCTACTGCAGAACTACGGCCTCAGAACCTAAAATTAATTTAGAACACAGGGTGAGCTACATCCTAGCTCAATAGAAGAATTTCCAATTAAACGAATTGAATATGTAAATTATGCTATCTCATAACAGAAATCAAATCAGGAACGTATAATCATGACGAATCAAATCAAGAGCTGAGATTTTATGCAAGAATCAGATGTTATGCGAATATATTATCAGAGAGCTTAAATTGTGTATATTTAACTTAAGAAACTCCCGTGACTATATAGCACGGAGTAAACAGGAATGTCCGATAGGAAACCCCAACCAATCGTCGTTCACATGAACAATTTTGAAAGTGCAACAATGCCTCATCTATGGAGTGCAATTGCGCCGAGGATTACAAGCAGGTGCACAAGTGTGCTAGGCATTGGATATACCGCCGGGTCGGTGGGGATCATCTGGTTTAAATCATCAAATCACATACATATATACCTCATGCATCGGATAACAATGTAATCAGAAGCAAGTTTTCAGAATGCGAATCAGGAGACAGAAATCAAAATAGCAGGAATCATGATATGCATACATGTTTGGTAAAAACAGAAATCAGGGCATAGATATAAGATAAACATGGAATCATACTAAAAAATGATTTAGCTTGGTTTTCCCCTACCTCAGGTCAATCTATCATCCAAGCAAATCCGAAGCCTTTTCAAGGTTTCAGGGTTTGATTCCTAGATCATAAACATAGTACTTTAAATGTTAGGGATGTCAGAAAGCTAACCGGCACAATGTCCGGTGGTGTTTAATCCACAAAACCAAAACAGAACCAAAACAAGGGTGATTGATCGATCACCACTCCTGTTGATTGATCAATACTCCTTGTTGATCGATCAATACTTCTCATTGATCGATCACCACCCTCTTAGTTCTCTTTCTATAACAAGTCAGTTGATCGATCAATACACCTTATTGATCGATCACCTATCATCATTGATCGATCAATACACTCATTGATTGATCAATAACCTCTCTTCTACACTCTTCTATTACAGTTTAAATTGATCGATCACCACCTTTGTTGATCGATCAATGCTCCCTATTGATCGATCAATGCCCTCATTGATCGATCACCAATCTCATCTCAAAAATTCACACCTTCTGTTCTCATTAACTTTTTATACAGATTGATCGATCAATGCCCTCATTGATCGATCACCACTACCATTGATCGATCAATACCTATGTTGATCGATCACCAAATGCCATTGATGGATCACCACTATTATTGATCGATCAATGCTCTCATTGATCGATCACTGCCCTCATTGATCGATCAATGCCCTTCGGGCATTGAACTCCTCACATTTTGGGTCCACTGTTCTCCCATTCTGTCCTATACAGATTGATCGATTAATGGTCTTCATTGATCGATCACCACTGTTATTGATCGATCACCACTTATGTTGATCGATCAATAATGACAGAAACTCTGTCATTAATGGAGTTCATCTCCAATCCTATTTTAATCCTTTTCTCCTTAATGGCTCTCAACAACCATTAACATGACATCAATGCCCATACCTGGGCATCTCATTTGCCCCTATTTAAACACACAAACTCACCTTTGTTCGGGCCCTTATGGGGTTTCGGCAAATCGACTCGAATGAGGGTTTCAGATCTAGCCTTCGGAGTTTATCGTCGCTACGGCTCGGATAAGTCGATGCCCAGTTCCCCTTCAATCCTCAAGACCGTACACACTCTTAGACTAGTGTGGAGTGTCCTAGTTCATCTCTCCATCCTCTATCTCTAACAATGTAGTACCCTCGGGTACCGCTAACCCCGTTTTCTCAAAGAACCCTTTCACAGACCAACCCTAGCTACAAACCTCTCAGATTCTAAAGCAAGGGAAAGAGGGAGAAGAAGAAGAACTCTCTCTCTAGGTCTCCCTTCCTTCTCTTATAAGCTAAGAAAACAGATATTTCTGTTTTCCCTTAGTTTGTGTTCCGGTGTGGAGCACGAACACGGTCGCTACGACGCAACATGCTACATTGACCCTTTACACAACTCAGACTTAAACGAAAATACGCATGTGAAGTCATCTAACCATGGTGTAACCTTATCTCAACTAATATTAATTCTTAAAGTTTAAATCACTCTCGATTTCCGTGCCGGGCACGTAGATCGAAATAGTTAGGTTCGTGTTCTAGATTTTTAGGGTTGTTACATTATCCCCCCCTTAGGAATTTTCGTCCTCGAAAATGTCTAATAGGTGCGGTTAAGGAACAGAGGGTGTCTAAGACTAACAAAACTAAATAATATAGAGAGTGCAGTCTAGGTACGATGCAGAGAAATTTAACATGCTAAACAGAATATATATAATGTGCAGAGTAATGTAATTGCGGATATATACGTAGTTGACAATTTACTATAAAGTAGTATAGATATACCTGTGGGGGCGTCTGATGGTCCGGCCTTGTCAGGTGTGGGTCTGCTGGGACGAGGTGGCGGTGAGCTGTAGTCGCGCGGGTCCACCACGTGCTGACGAGCGTGGGCGATCATCGGCGTGGACGTCGTGGCATATAGGTGCTGCATGACCAGCTCATGCATCCCCTCGTGGTAATCCAGACGACGATGCATCTGTCGCTGGAATGCCTCCATACCATCTAGCCTCTCATGGATACGACGGTTGCCCTCCACCAGCTCCCGAAGCATCGCAGTAACATCGTCAGAGGAAGGTGGTGGGGGATGGGCTGCGGGCTGACGAGTTGGCCGGTGGGGTGTAGTGGGGGCCGGTCGGGTAGACACCTCAGATGGAGGTGGTGGATCACGTGGGGCCTCCCCCTCTCCTGATGCAAGCTCGGCAGGAACCGAACCCTCAGCGACGGTAGGTGGAACGGGCTCGGCTGCGCCCTCATCCTCCTCTGGAAGCCGTCTCACGAGTAGGTTGTAGCTCTTGGTCCAGTCTTTCAATTGAAAGACCTTGGTGTTGTCGACCAAGCGTGGCTCGTGAGGAGCCAAAGTGTAGGCCTCGCGTAGAGCGGCATACTGCTCTACAAGTTTGGTGATGAGGCGGGCATAGGGGATCTGTTTCTTAACCCCGGACCTTACTTTCTCAGACATAAGGTCATTGGCATTGATGATGCTCTCAATGACCAAATCTGCCATAGAGAACCAACGGTTCTCATAGGGCGAATAGTGTTACTACTCCGATCATGAGGACTTGTGCAAGAAAGGGTTTAGTGCACACTTGATATAAGTATCAAGCATCCACAGTCGATCAGGCAGTTGGGCCCTAGATATGGATTGGCCCCTCCCGTGTTGGCCTTGGGTCATCTTAGTGACCACATCGGCGTAAGAGACCTCCTTGATGTATGGGGCATCAAGGCCACATGTCTCGATATAGGCGGACGGGCATTGAAGTGCCGCCGCGACATGGAAATGGTTGAATTTGTACTCAAAACCATTGATGGTCGTGACAAGTCGATGGCGACTATCACCCCATCGTAGGTTTTGGAAGAAAAGCCTCACGATGATTGGGCAATAATGGTCGTGGAAGGGTTCGAGCAAGGGTTTTAACCCGAGCTTTTGGATATAACCCTTGGCCCAAGCCATTTCGGGTCGGTCCTCGTAGAGCGAGGAAGCAAAAACGTATTCGGGGAGGAAGGTTTTAGAAGCCCACCACGGTTTGGGGACTTCACGCTCAATGGGGAGCGAAGGCGGTGAACGGTTGAGACGGTGATCAAACCGTGCCATGGGTGGCAGTTGGCGAGGAACGGAAATGGTGGGTACATGGTACGAGTGCGAGACGTCAGGTACCTTCACGCTTCTTCGTGCGAGGTCCCATGATTGAAATTTTACCAAAAATGCAAAATAGTAATCTAATGAATGGAAGCAAGAGTTTTACCGGGCGAATGGAGTGAAGTCCACTCGAATTAAGCCGGAGAACGGACGGAAATGGCCGGAGAAGAGTGGGGAAGACGGTTGAACGGTTGGAATTCCAAAACCCTTGATCGATCACTACGGGAGCTTTGTGCAAATGACCGTTCAAAACCCCAACCCTTAACTTAAACCTCAGGATTGATCGATCACTGCGTTTGTTGATCGATCAATGAAGCATCTTTAAGCCCTAAATCGATGCATTGATCGATCACCAACCTCTGTTGATCGATCACAGATGCTCTTATTGATCGATCACTACTAATGTTGATCGATCACTACTTTCCTTCCAATCCAAAATTGATCAATCAATGACCTATGTTGATCGATCACTTGAACCTCTATTGATCGATCAATACTGCTATTGATCGATCACCAGCCTTTCTTTTGAGTGAAATCCTTCACTGTCCTTGATTGATCACCAACCTCTGTTGATCGATCACTCATGAAATTGATCGATCAATGACACCTGTGAGACTACATTGTAACAGTCAGCTTTTCCAATAGCGAACCGTCCGAATTTCGAAACTAAGGATACGTGCACATCATACAGAGTATCCCTAAAAAAAAAATTCATCGAGTATATGGTGTATGCTTACGTACAACGACCTAATAATGTGATGATCCTTCAAGCGAAAATGATTAAGAATTTACCTTTCTCATTGGGCAAACAAATGTGGGTACTGTTCGCGGATTTAGATTGCGCGTTCCCAAGTAGCTTCAGTGTCCGAATGATTTCTCCACTTGACTAGTACCAGTGGAATCAACTTAGTCCGCAGAACTTGATCACGACGATCTAAAATAGCAATTGGTTCTTCTATCACCGTCATATCCTTCAGAAGCTCTATTGGTTGGTAATCCAAGACGTGAGTCGGATCGTGTACGTAATGGCGTAGCATGGACACGTGAAAGACGTTGTGCATGCGTGCCAACTGTGGTGGCAAGGCAATCCGATAAGCGACTTCTCCAACCCGTCCGAGTACCTCAAATGGTCCAATATATCGAGGACTCAACTTTCCGCGTTTCCCAAAGCGCATGATGCCCTTGGTTGGCGAAATCTTCACAAATACCTTGTCTCCAACCTGAAAACAAGTGTCAATTCTCTATTGATTTAATTTTAACCATGGGCATACGTATCGTCTGACGTATTTGGTTATACCTGAAACTCCACTTGCGTCTGATGAAGATCCGTATAGCTCTTTTGACGGCTTTGGGCCATCCTCAATCTTTCGCGAATCACCCTAACCGTCTCAGTGGTACTGTCCATGATTTCTGGTCCTAAGACAAGCTTTTCGCCGACTTCTTCCCAATTCAGTGGGGATCTGCATCGACGTCCATATAGGGCTTCATAAGGCGCCATCCCAATACTTGACTGATAACTGTTATTATAAGCGAATTCGATCAGAGGTAAGTGTTGATCCCATAAACCATGAAAGTCCAACATACACGCACGCAACATATCCTCTATGATCTGGTTCACCCTCTCGGTCTGCCCATCTGTCTGAGGATGAAATGCTGAGCTGAATTCCAATTTAGTACCCATGCCTTCCTGGAATCGTCGCCAAAACTGCGATGTATATAGCGGATCTCTATCACACACGATGCTGACCGGTATGCCATGTAATCGAACTATTTCCTTCATGTATAGCTCGGCTTGTTTATTTGCTGTAAATGTAGTCCAATACGGTAGAAAATGTGCAGATTTCGTCAGTCTGTCTACAATAACCCAAATGGCATTATTCTTTCTCAATGTGCTTGGCAATCCTAGTATAAAGTCCATAGAAATGGCCTCCCATTTCCACTCTGGCACTGGTAATGGTTGCAACAAACCCGCTGGATTCCGATGGTCCACTTTCACCTGCTGGCAGACCAAACACCTAGAAACATAATCTGCCACATCCTTCTTTAATCCTCTCCACCAAAAACTTCGCTTGAGATCTTGGTACATCTTGGTACTCCCAGGATGTATAGCATATGTAGACTTATGCGCTTCCTCTAAAATTGTGTCTTTTAGGTCCTTTGTATCCGGTATACATATCCGATCTCGAAATAGCAATGTGCCATCATCCTTGATGGTAAAATCAGGTCTGATCCCGTTGATCACATCCCTTCTAATTGCCATAAGTTCGTCGTCATTCATCTGGAGCTTACGTACATTGTCAAACAATGTGGGGCGTACCACGATGGTAGCCATCAGTGTCCCTGAACCTCTAACATCAATCAGCGTATCACATAAGGCCAGGTCCTCAAGTAGGTGCCACCTTTGTACTCGGGTGATAAGATGTGCCAACTGAGCTGAAGACTTTCTGCTCAAAGCATCTGCCACAACATTGGCCTTCCCAGGGTGATACTGGATGGAACAATCGTAGTCTTTCAAGAACTCCATCCATCTGCGTTGTCGCATATTCAAATCCTTTTGAGTAAACAAATATTTGAGGCTTTTGTGGTCGGTGTAGATATCGAACGTCTCGCCGTATAAGTAGTGCCTCCAAATCTTCAAAGCAAAGATCACCGCTGCCAATTCCAGATCGTGAGTCGGGTAGTTTTTCTCATGTTCCTTAAGTTGTCTAGAGCCATATGCGATAACCTTCTTATGTTGGTTGAGAACACAACCCAAACCACTATACGATGCATCACTGTAGATAGCCAAGCCTCCTCTCCCAGAAGGTATAGCTAGCACTGGTGCTGTAGTCAGACGCGTCTTCAATTCCTGAAAACTCTTCTCGCATTGTTCAGTCCAATCAAATTTAGCATTTTTCTTAGTGAGCTGAGTAAGCGGACTTGATAGCTTAGAGAAACCCTCTACGAATCGCCTGTAGTATCCTGCCAAACCAAGGAAACTACGGACCTCTGTCACTGTCTTAGGTTGTTCCCATTTCACGACAGCTTCAATCTTTGTCGGGTCTACGGTTATACCCTTGGCGGAGACAATATGGCCCAGGAAACTCACCTGGTTCAACCAAAATTCACACTTACTGAGCTTTGCGTATAATTTATGTTCTCTAAGGGTCTGCAAGACTACACGTAGATGCTCCTCATGTTCCTACTTCGTCTTAGAATAGACGAGGATGTCGTCCACAAAAACAACCACTGATTTGTCCAAGTGTGGCTTAAACACACGATTCATTAGGTCCATAAACGATGCAGGTGCATTCGTCAATCCAAATGGCATAACCAAGAATTCATAGTGTCCATACCTGGTTCTGAATGCCGTCTTCTCCACATCTTCGGCCTTGACTCGTAATTGATGGTAACCCGATCTCAAGTCTATCTTCGTAAAGAACCTCGCTCCTTACAGTTGATCAAACAGATCATCGATCCTAGGAAGCGGGTAACGATTCTTAATCGTCAACTTATTCAACTGCCGATAGTCAATGCATAGGCGCATCGAACCATCCTTCTTTCTGACAAACAATACCGGTGCTCCCCAAGGGGACACACTCGGTCGAATAAACCCTTTGTCAAGCAATTCTTGTAGTTGCTCTTTCAACTCTTGCAATTCTGTTGGAGCCATCCGATACGGAGCTTTAGATACTGGTTCAGTGCCTGGAACCAAATTGATTGCAAATTCAATCTCCCGAACTGACGGTAGTCCTGGCAATTCCTCAGGGAATACATCGGAATACTCGCATGCAATGGGAATATCGGATATCACATTTGTCTCCTCCCGTTGTTCTTGTAGAAAGGCTATATATCCACTGCATCCACTCTTCATCATTCTCTCCGCCCGAATAGCGGATATCAATGGAGCTACCTTAGACTTTACTCCGAAGAATCTAAAGGATCGCTCCTTTGGAGGGCGGAAAACTACCATCTTCCGAAGACAATCCACACTTGCGTGGTAGCGGATAGATCCATTCCCAAAATGATGTCAAATCCTTTAATCAAGTCAAATGCTTGCGTCTCATGATCATCTACTGCCACTACCACTGATTTACACACGGTGAGTGCATTCACTGCACTACCCGTGGGAATTGACACCGTCAGGATAAAATCTAGTTGTTCTGGAGTGGCACTCAATTCCTTCGTAAATTGAGGCCGTACGAAAGAATGTGTGGAGCCTGGGTCTATCAGGGCTCGTGCTCTATGGAAGCAAATATCGCAACTCCTATACAGTTTCAGCTCACCTACATACCAATTTCAACATTACTTTAACGTTTTTGATGTGTAGGTTTATGTGTATTATTATAATCAAAATAAATCAATTAATTTATATATTTCCAATTTTCCAGTTCATCATATCAAACAACACCATATCTCTTGAATTCTAATCATACCTTGAATGACGTCATTTGATGTCAGAGCATCGGTGGCGGTGATGGCATAAGCTCGGCCGTGAACCACTGGTCGAGCTGATCTTTGTGTAGATACCGATCCTGACCGCTCCTTGCTCTCCTCAGGGCAATTCCTAACCAAGTGACCCATCTTGCCACACCTGAAGCATGCCCCTGTCTCTCTCCTGCAGTCCTCTGTCTTGTGTGGTTTCCCACACTTTGCACATATCGCGGCCGGAGTGAAGGACGAGACTCTTGAAGGTCCCTGAGTCACTGAGGCCCCGCTACTAGAAGATCCAGCTGGTCGAACTGATATGGAAGATGTAGGCGCTGCTGCTCTCTGATATAAACTCGGACCTGAAGAAATCGCCGGTCGAGAGTGCATAGGGTATCTCGGAGGTCTGGAAAATCTAGCCCTCTTGTTCTGCTCTGTATCCTGAGATTGCCCTTGGAATGGTCTCTCTCTCGCCTGCTTGTCCCTCCAAGAGAATTGTTTCTGGTTCTCCTCTTCAGCGATAAGAGCCTTGGCCATGACTCCCTCATAAGTCTACATTTCCCACATGGCGACATCTTTCTGCAAATTTTGTCTCAGGCCAAGTTGGAATTTCCTTGCTCTCATCAACTCCGTGGCTACATGTTGAGGTGCAAATCTAGCCAACCTATCAAACTCTGCTCCATAGTCTCTCACTGACATGGCGCCTTGCTTCAACTCTATGAATTTCACCTCCCATTGATGCCTCACAATTTTCGGGAAGTATTTGTGATAAAACACTTCCGTAAACTCCTCCCATGTCCAAGGGGTGTGAGGAAACTCTCTCTGTCTATTTTGTGACACCGACTTCCACCAAGGTCCGGCGTCACCATCCAGTTTGAAAGTGGCCCAACGCACTTTCTCTACGTCACTGCACTGTAATACTTCAAAGAGCTTCTCCATCTCTTCTATCCACCCTTCTGCCTCAATGGGATCCGTTTGACCTGAGAAGTTAGGAGGTCTCATTCTCCTAAACTCCGCAAATCCACCAGGCTGATGGGGTGGTCTAGCTGCCTGTTGAGCTAAAGCAGCTGTCTGCTGAGCGACGTTGGTAGCTAATGCTTCCAACACCTGCTCCATCCGTTCCTCATTTCTCCTTCTACCTCCTCTTGGTCCCAATGGAACCGCATTTGCATGTGAGAGGAACTCCAAGCCCCTCGACGTGCCTATGACCTCGGGCACATCCCTTTAGAGGAATCTCTCGTTGACCTGTTCTACCTTTGTCGTGCCCTCCTTTGAACTTAAGGCCCATACTGGTCTGTCATTGTGAAAACAACAACATTGATCAATACATAGATTGTAAAAATAATCCAACCTGAACCCGTAGTTCAACCTAACGTCTAGGCTCTGATACCAACTGTAATAGCCCGGATTTCTGCACCCAAAAATCCGTGCCATTAGGATCATACTCTGGATGATCCGGGACAATAAGCTTAAGGAAGCGCAGACCACCGGCAATGATGTAGATCGAGTTAGTAATTTATCAACGTATTTAATCATAAAGAACAATAATTATAAAACAATTAATTCTATATACTACAAAGAAAATGCATTATCAAAAAGGAACCAAGAAGAACCATTGGTGATGGACATTCATCACCCAAACAATGGTTCCCGATAGTGGTTCCGAATAGAATGCGTAAATAATACAATAAATAATCCTACTAAAATGTACACAAAAGTGGCCACCAGGCACACAACAATCCAAAAGAACCAAAATACAGTATGACAACCACTAGTACCCAGGCTACGGATAGAACTCCGTCACTTTGAGCGTCGTACATCTCCTCGTCTTGACCTCGACCTCTGGATCGGTAGTCCGATCACTCTACATCGGTGAACTACGGCCTCAGAACCTAAAATTAATTTAGAACACAGGGTGAGCTACATCCTAGCTCAATAGAAGAATTTCCAATTAAACGAATTGAATATGCAAATTATGCTATCTCATAACAGAAATCAAATCAGGAACGTATAATCATGACGAATCAAATCAAGAGCTGAGATTTTATGCAAGAATCAGATGTTATGCGAATATATTATCAGAGAGCTTAAATTGTGTATATTTAACTTAAGAAACTCCCGTGACTATATAGCACGGAGTAAACAGGAATGTCCGATAGGAAACCCCAACCAATCGTCGTTCACATGAACAATTTTGAAAGTGCAACAATGCCTCATCTATGGAGTGCAATTGCGCCGAGGATTACAAGCAGGTGCATAAGTGTGCTAGGCATCGGATATACCGCCGGGTCGGTGGGGATCATCTGGTTTAAATCATCAAATCACATACATATATACCTCACAGATCAGATAACAGAATCAGAAGCAAGTTTTCAGAATGCGAATCAGGAGACAGAAATCAAAATAGCAGGAATCATGATATGCATACATGTTTGGTAAAAACAGAAATCATGGCATAGATATAAGATAAACATGGAATCATACTAAAAAATGATTTAGCTTGGTTTTCCCCTACCTCAGGTCAATCTATCATCCAAGCAAATCCGAAGCCTTTTCAAGGTGTCAGGGTTTGATTCCTAGACCATAAATATAGTACTTTAAATGTTAGGGATGTCAGAAAGCTAACCGGCACAATGTCCGGTGGTGTTTAATCCACAAAACCAAAACAGAACCAAAACAGGGGTGATTGATCGATCACCACTCCTGTTGATCGATCAATACTCCTTGTTGATCGATCAATACTTCTCATTGATCGATCACCACCCTCTTAGTTCTCTTTCTACAACAAGTCAGTTGATCGATCAATACACCTTATTGATCGATCACCTATCATCATTGATCGATCAATACACTCATTGATCGATCAATAACCTCTCTTCTACACTCTTCTATTACAGTTTAAATTGATCGATCACCACCTTTGTTGATCGATCAATGCTCCCTATTGATCGATCAATGCCCTCATTGATCGATCACCAATCTCATCTCAAAAATTCACACCTTTTGTTCTCATTAACTTTTTATACAGATTGATCGATCAATGCCTTCATTGATCGATCACCACTACCATTGATCGATCAATACCTATGTTGATCGATCACCAAATGCCATTGATGGATCACCACTATTATTAATCGATCAATGCTCTCATTGATCGATCAATGCCCTCATTGATCGATCAATGCCCTTCGGGCATTGAACTTCTCACATTTTGGGTCCACTGTTCTCCCATTACATCTATCTGATTGATCGATCAATGGTCTTCATTGATCGATCACCACTGTTATTGATCGATCACCACTTATGTTGATCGATCAATAATGACAGAAACTCTGTCATTAATGGAGTTCATCTCCAACCCTATTTTAACCCTTTTCTCCTTAATGGCTCTCAACAACCATTAACATGACATCAATGCCCATACCTGGGCATCTCATTTGCCCCTATTTAAACACACAAACTCACCTTTGTTCGGGCCCTTACGGGTTTGACCGTCGACTCGAATGAGGGTTTCAGATCTAGCTTTCGGAGTTTATCGTCGCTACGGCTCGGATAAGTCGATGCCCAGTTCCCCTTCAATCCTCAAGACCGTACACACTCTTAGACTAGTGTGGAGTGTCCTAGTTCATCTCTCCATCCTCTATCTCTAACAATATAGTACCCTCGGGTACCGCTAACCCCGTTTTCTCAAAGAACCCTTTCACAGACCAACCCTAGCTACAAACCTCTCAGATTCTAAAGCAAGGGAAAGAGGGAGAAGAAGAAGAACTCTCTCTCTAGGTCTCCCTTCCTTCTCTTATAAGCTAAGAAAACAGATATTTCTGTTTTCCCTTAGTTTGTGTTCCGGTGTGGAGCACGAACACGGTCGCTACGACGCAACGTGCTACATTGACCCTTTACACAACTCAGACTTAAACGAAAATACGCATGTAAACTCATCTAACCATGGTGTAACCTTATCTCAACTAATATTAATTCTTAAAATTTAAATCGGTCTCGATTTCCGTGCCGGGCACGTAGATCGAAACAGTTAGGTTCGTGTTCTAGATTTTTAGGGTTGTTACATTAGTAGTAGGAATCTTCTATTTAGTGTGCCGCTCCCGCTTCAGAATCTCGCTCCCGCTCCGCTTCCAACCATCAAATAGTATAATTTTAAGCTTTTGATAACACTCACCACTACAAAAAATATAGGATACGCCGACGGCTGAAATTAAGATGCCGTCGGTGTAGGGGAAGATTTGGGTCAACCTGACCACTCCACTTAACGCCCACGATCCACTTAATCAGGCCACTATATAAGTCAAATTTTTATCTTCTCCCTTCACACGAACTCCCTTCGCACGAATTCCCTTCTCCCTTCTCCCTTCTCACGAACTCGCCTCATTCCTTCTCGCTCAAACCCTAAATCCTAGGCGGCCGGATCTTTCGAAGCTGCTCGTAGATTTGGTGGAGATGCTCTCGATCTCGGTATGAGATTTGAACTTTGAAGGAGGAGTATTTTGAATTTAGATATAAGACTTATTTTTGGGGAAATTGATTTTAACGGATCTGTAGACTTATTTATTCAGCTCACATATTCATGCTATTCGACAGATGAAAAATGTCTATTAATTGATATGTGCCCAAATTCAATGAGTTATATTGATTTGCTGTTTATTTTTATTATTATTATTATATATAATTTTTTGTTTTTTGTTTTTTTTTGTCTATTTTAAAAAAAAAAATTTAATTTTTAGTTCGAGTGAAGACGAAGTAGGTGTGATTAGAAGATCAGATCTGCGTGCTTTTCTGCTATTTTTTTTCGCGTTCTTGAGACTTTAATCGAAATCGCTACTATATTTTTTGGCTTGCTACCGCTTGTTTTTAGTCTTATTTTATGCTAGGGCTTTTGCTTGTTGTTACTTGTTTTTTGTTCTATTTTATATACAAGATTTGTGTACTAGAGAGCTGAGCTGAGCTCGTTGAGCATTGTATCTTGGATTTTGGCCATTGTTGTGTTATTCTATAGTAATTTGTTTTTTGTAGCTTCTCAAACTTTATAGCCATCAAACCTATTTAGCACGTCGACTGCCACAGAATACCATTTGCTCTTGAAGTCGAGGGGTTGGGTTAGGGGTTAGGAGAAGTTGAGGGGCTGCGTTGAATTGTTGAGTCAAAAAAATCAGCCGAGTCTTCGAATTGGCTTGGCCAGTTTTTCATGCTCGCACAAAACATCTAGAGATAGATTCTCATGTTGTTCGTGAGAAGGTAGCACTCGATCGATCCCTAAAGCGTATCGAATTTATAGGTGAGTCGACTCAGAACGTGGTCGAGCAAGGTCGACTCACCGAGTTTTAATATACTGGTTTCCATATTTATAGGTCCTCAAAGAATCCCATTATTGCTTCTTCCAACTCATTGAAATGTCTATTACTATGCCATTTACCATAATGTTTCGAAACAGCTGCCTTCTTCCTTTGGTCGTGGTTTTAATCCCCAACTTGGATCTAAGATAGTCAAAATCTCTATCTCGAAAAGGTCGCTTTCTAATGGAAAATGGTGAACTTCACTTTTAAGTTTGTCATGGTACTCCTCTCAACATCATAGAGGGGAAGACTCATCCTTAGCATTGAGCTCAGCAATCCTCCTCTCTACTGCTTTAATCCTACCTTTACTTTCATCAGACTTCTGTATTCCACCTCGCACAGTCATATTTAATATTAATAACCCTCAGTTTTTTGAAACGCCAATAACTTAGCCTTGGGGAATATCACTCCCACTTTTAAGCTTGTCATGGTACTCTTCTCAACATCATAGAGGGGAAGACTCATCCTTAGCATTGAGCTCAGCAATCCTCCTCTCTACCGCTTTAATCCCACCTTTGCTTTCATCACAGACTTCTGTATCCCACCTCGCACAGTCATATTTAATAACCCTCAGTTTTTTGAAACGTCAATAACTTAGAAAGCCTTGGGGAATATCGCTCCCACTTTTCCATAACAAAGACTAAAGTCCTTAACTGTACTAGCTCAATATCTGAATGGCGAGGGTTTTTTAACTTGTTCCTAGAAGATGGTAACACAGGACAGTGATAAAAAATGGTATAGTGACTCTTTTAAACTGAATTTGGGAATTTTCCCTCGCAAACTATCAATAGTAGGAATGGGCCCAACCGACACATAATTTGATTTGGTTGGCATTAGTCTATGTGCATTTTCTGCTCAACAATGAAGATTCACTAGAAGGAAATGGAGGATAAAGTTCGAGAAGCTACTCATAATGTAGTTACCGTTTGTCACTTTATTTCTCTTATGGACATATCATAGTCGCCACTATCCACTAACACAATGCAGGTCAGGGAAGTGAAATGCAACTCTTCTAAGATCACTCTCTAACAAGTTTCTATCATCCTCAGTGAACCATACATTGGTCATAACCCAAGAGAAACTATCAAGAATGAGCAAAATGTAAGCTTTTCTATAGGTGGGAAAGTCTGTTGTAAAGGAGACCCTAACCTATTGATTATCTTTGCAGCCAAAATGTAAGCTTTTCTCCATATATATATATATATATATAAGCTGGTGTTACTACCACACCACTTTATATTATAGCCACCTCACTTAAACAAAGAAACTGGAAAATATGAAAACTGTAATTGGCTCCTTTTTTTTAATTTCTCCATATATATGTATAGGCTGCTGTTTTTTGTGCTGATAATATGATATGCTGCTGTGATTGCTGCAATAATATGACAATATTGCAACCTCAAGGCTGTTGTTTTCTGTTCTGTAATCCAGCATTGCTGTTGTTCCTCACTCTGAAATCTCTGATATAAGGTTTGTTGCTGTTATATTTTATTTTAAACCCATTATCAAGTTTGAGATAGATATCTTTTGAGGAATTTATTTGCGTCTAACTGTAAATTCTGGTTGATATACTGAAAAATGATGATGAATTGTGAAAAGTAAGAAATTATTACTGCAGCATTTGAGTGGCACCACATTTGGGTGGCAGAAATTCTTGGGGTTTTTGACCTATCAGAATATGTGGCTTATTGACATAGTAGCTCACACAGTAAAAGTGGTTACATGACGCATCATGAGACAATTCTCATAAAAGCGTCCAAAATTCAGTGCTTGTGCTGTTCCCTTTTTGTTTATTTTCTGAATTCTGAACTTTTTGATATTTAATGTCTCAAAAATGAATATGGTATCCTTATAATTCCAAGTCTTAATGATAGCATTCTATTGATGCTTACCTATTACTAAATCGTCTATTAAAAAAAAAAAAAAATTTGGGCCAGCAAACTAAACAAATCAGTAGCTGGGTCTTGTGCAATTGAAACTAATTTGTGTGTCAAACCTGCTTCTGTCTGCCCACATCAATTCATAATCCAAACTTATAATTGACGCCATTTTTGTTCAATCAAACCATAGATATGCTTGATATGGGGGAAGCATTATCTGTTCCATTGTAAAATTTAGGAGTTGGCTAGTGAGAACTTCACATTGGATCTTATTCTAAGCTTTCTAAGAAGCTCTTGCTTTTAGATTCACTCCTTTCTATATTTTGTACTTGCATAGTTACTCTGATTGATAAAAATTCCAGTGAAAGGGATCATTATTAATTGCTTAATTCTTAGTTGATAGCGTACTGGATGTTTATTGTGTCATCTTTTAGCAAACAGTGTAATTGGCAAGCTTATATTCTGTAAATGGTGGGGTTATTGTATGATTTTGAAAAAAATAATTTATGTTTTCTTTTTTCCAATCTAGTACAGTTTCATCGTCTTTTTTTTTTCTAGACTATTTTCTTCTGGTCAGTTTTTCGCAAGTATTTAAGAACAGTACTCTTAAATGGTTTCTTCTATTGTATAAATTTTGGATGGTATTCTATTAAACTTATCAGCTTTAACAAACTTTGGATGGTATTCTATTTGTAGGAGACTATTTCCAGTTGCAAATCGAGCATCAACCTTGCACAGGTAATAGATCATATACTTTTTTGTCATTTATTTCTTTTTAAAAAGTAGGATTCTTTTTTTTTTAAAAGTTAAATTTTGTTATCAAGACAGAATTGGTCATCTCATTTCAATTAGCTGGATAATAGATATGTGTAGCTGCCAAATAGAACAGTTTTATATTGTAAGAGTATATGGAAAAATTGGTTCTAAGCTTATCTATTTGGTACAAAGATCTTGGTGTTCAAAATTGAAGTCTAGATGTTGAGTAGCTATTTGGTACAAAGATCTTGGTGTAGATTCTAGATGTGAAGCTATCCAAAATTTTAGTCTAGCTGGGCAGAATTTAAGCCTAATTGAATTAATTGTTGTAAATGATGTTAGCTGCTCCAAATTCCAAAATTCTTTATTGTCTAGAAGGAGAAGAATCAATAGAAAGGGTATGTATTGAATGATTGAGAGGCACTATGCTCATTGGTGAATTCTGAATATGCTATCATTCACTTATTAAGGATTGTAATATTCAATGGCATTGAGAGGATTATGAATAATAAAGATTTTCCATTATACTCGGGTAAACTTCCTATTTTTTGTGTCCTTAAGGCCACGACAACTGCTTCACCCCAGCTTTTTGTGTCCTTAAGCTCCATTCCAGCATGGGCTGGATAGTTTTTGCTGCTGCCATAAAAAAATTGAATTTCAGCCAACCAACATTTGAAGCAATCAAAACTTCGGTTGGGTAGGCTGAGTGTAGGATCCTTGGGCCACCATAGAATTTGTTCTTATTTGTATGTAATATTAACAGGCATTCATATCAGCATGGAAAGCTGCTTGTAAGGTGCCTTGTGCCACCATAGAGATCCCATCAGAATTCAAGTTTCTCATCAAACCGATTACACTCCAAGGCCCTTGCATGCCTCACCTTGTTCTTCAGGTAAGCCAATATATATATATATATATATATGCATATATAACCTAAATGGTTAAAGACCAAATTATATCAATGGATAAATTTCAAGTGGCTTCATGACTTCACTATACAAGGAACTGGTACTCTAAATGGGCAAGGCTCATCTTCGTGGAATCTCTCTGCAATAGATCTCATCTTGGCAGAGAGGAAGGTGTGGAATGGTAAATGGAGTGCTTGGTGGGTATGTGCAGAAATGGGGGAGCTTGACCCATGTTGTTGTTTCAGGGGCAGGGCACCTTCTTCCTGCTGATCAGGGCTGAGTTCTCAGGTCATGATCGAAGATTGGGTTTTGGAGAAAGGTCTCTTTGGTGAGGAGGAGAAAAGGGCATTTTCAAACTTTAGGGGTTCACAATAGTAATAATTATGAAAATAAAATAAATTATGCTACGTGTAACAGACTATGTAAATAAATGTGATGCAATTATCAGTGGACCCAGATGAAAAAATATAATAACCAAAATATTTTCTCCAAATTTCATTGGTTAACTATTATTTTTTTTGAAAAACTACACTTGTTTTTTAGTATATATTGAAGAAACTAAAACAACCCTAATAATTAGCCCCGTAACTCATGACCATCGAAACCTACGAAACTTATAAATATAAGGGAATGGTTCTACTCACTCTCTTACCTTTCAGAAATGGTAAATGCTTATTTTCTTTAGAATTTTGTCAAAAGGTGACGTTTACCAATCTCTAGGCTGAACAATTTTCAAAGGATCTATACCAACTATGGCTAGGCTCTTACCAGTCCTTTAAATCCGGTTAATGGGCCAAGAAATTTCATTCGTATAGTCCCCAAGAATTTTTGCTGTGGATCACCACCTCCACATCCCTGTGGAGAATGCCCCTCTTATGGAACAGTCCTTATTAATCAAAATATAATAACTTAGTTACATGTACCTGAAAGCTTAGGTAAAGAAAAAAAACAATCAAGGATCACCATGACAATAAATATCTCATACCCATCAATCACTTTTTTTTCCCAGCTTCTTATTGAAAGTTTTTAACTCTACGATATTACTATTTATTTCAGGTTACAGCTTGTTGGAATTGCAATTCAAGAAAAGGTTACAAAACTCTGGAGGAAGCAAATATGAAGCTGCTCAAGGTCCCAAAGGTTTCTCTCTTCCACATTTATCTATATTAATCCAGTTCCTTCTTATATAAATAAGCTACACCTCGCACTTTTCTCACTTGCATGCCACCTTAGTAAACACATTGCTTTAGAATTCGAGGGAAAGAGGAATGTCACAGATCTCAAGACTAAACAATTTATTTATTCAGTCCTGAAACCTGATGAAGGTCAAAATTTTCATAGGATTCTGCAGATAAAATGTGTGTTGGATATTTACCAAATAAATATTTATTACTTTAATAATATTTATCTATTATTAATTTAATAATGTTTATTTATTTTTAAATGGTTCCTTAAAGTGATTGGTTCCATATTAAAAGGATGCTTTTAACCTTCAAGTCAAAATTACTTGAATTTTGAATTAATATTGGAGGGAAATTTTTCCCACCATAAGTTTAAAAGTGTTGTAAATATTTTATCCCACCTCACTATTTTACAAGAAATATTCATGGCTTATATATAGAAACTTACCTTCCATATTGTTTGGCTTAATAAGAAGAACATGCCAGCGCGAATAGCGAATGGCGAATGGCGAATGGCGCAATTGGCGCTTGTAAGGCGCACTTTGCACTTCGCACGACCGCATCGTCTTGAGGAGCCTTTCCTATTTGAACTGAGATGATCCGATCGGTTGACTTGTTGACCGGGCACGGATTGACTTCGCACGTGTGCACCACATGTGTGCATTAGGCAGTTTCCGACAGTTACGATTTCGAATTCAGACAAATCAGTTGACCAAAAGATGTAACTGTTCGGATGTGAACCGTTGATCGGATCGATCAGGGCCCTCGATTGCAAGTGTAACAGCCCGGATTTCCGTTTCCAGAAACCCGTACCGTTAGGACCATACTCTGGATGATCCCGGATCAATCACACGTGTCCGCGCATATAGCGGAAGCTAGGTGGACACATCCGAGCAGCGGTAGTCTGAGTCAAACAATTTCTACACTAAACACACATCAATAATAGTAAATGGAAAGAAAACACACACATTCCCAAAAAGGAACCAAGAAGAACCATCGGTGATGGACGTACATCACCCAAACAATGGTTCCCGATAGTGGTTCCGAAATGGAATGTGGACTAACATAAAATAAGTAAATGCAGAACTATATCGTTTATCTGAGAGGTGGCCACCGGGCTACGGTAATCAAAAGATCAAAAATACAAAATGTGCATCAATACTACGGATAAAACTTCGTCCTCATCCTCGTCGTAAATGCGCCTCGGCCTCGGGATCGGTGATAATCCGGGTCACTCTCGGTCTTGCATGTAACCTAAAAGATTTCAGAAAGCAGGGTGAGCTACATCCTAGCTCAGTAGAAGAATTTCAATTAATTTACATCTAAATTATTAAACATGATTGCAGAACATATCTTAGATCGATAAGTGAAACGAAACTGAACAGATATAGATTGATGCTCAAACATGCAGGAAATCAGAATGCATAACTGGCAAAAGTAAACTGAACTTCGGAATTAGCAAGATGCTATGCTTATTAGATTTAAATGACTTAAATCATACATATCTCTAACTTAAGTAACTCCCGTGTATATATCACGTGGTAGCGATTTGCTTATAGGAAACCCCAACCAATCGCTGCTCAATGAACAATTTTCAGGAATGCAATAATGCCCCACACATGGAGTGCATATTTTGCCGAGGATTTTCAAGCAACTGCACATTGTGCAAGAAACGGATATACCGCCGAGTCGGTGGGGATCGTCTGAATATTAAACCTCAAATCAAATACATACTTATTACCTCATGAATCAGATTATCAGAGCAGATTATCAGAGCAGATTATCAGAGCATATGCAAAGAACAGAAACAGATATCAGAATACGGGAATCAGAGTTTAATGCATATGCAGGCATGCTTTCGAAAATCAGAGATAGAATACAATGTTAAGATATCATGCAATTAAATTTAGATACACTTTAAGTTGAATTTTCCCCTACCTCAGGTCAGTTTATCTTCTAAGCAAAACCAAAGCTTTTTCGACGTGTCAGGGTTTATCCTATACCATATGCACAGTACATTAAGTGTTAGGAATGTCGGAGAACTACCCGGCACAATATCCGGGGTGTCTACTTCATGAAGTCAAGACAGACAAAAACAGGGGTGAGTGATCGATCACCACCCACTGTAGATCGATCACCACCCACAGTAGATCGATCACCACCTTGGTGATCGATCACCACAGCAAGTTTCAAAACTCCTCTCTCTGTCCACGTAAATTTTTATACAGATTGATCGATCACCACCCTGGTGATCGATCACCAACTCATTGTAGATCGATCACCACCTTGGTGATCGATCTCCAACTCCCTTGTAGATCGATCACCACCTTGGTGATCGATCTCCACCTCGGGCCTCAACTTCTCAACTCTCTGGGGTCTCTGTTCCCCATAAGTTTATACAGATTGATCGATCACCAGCCCTTGGTGATCGATCACCAACCCTCAGTGATCGATCACCACCTTGGTGATCGATCACCAATGACAGCAAAGCTGTCATTAATGGAGTTCACCTTCCTTCCCTTTTTTGCTCTCTTTCCATTAATGGTTGTGCAATCACCATTAATACATCATAAACACACCCTTTAAACTACTCATTTAACCCTATTTAACCTACACAACTCACCTTGTTCGTGGGTTTCTTGGGGCTCCGGCAATGACCCGAAAAGAGGGTTTCAAACCTAGATCTCGGAGCTCTTCCTCGATCCGGATCCGGCGAGAAGCTCTTCGGCTCTGGTTCGTCGGATCAAGGTCTCTCACACCAATCTTAAACCCCAGGTAACTCAATCACTTAGGTCTAGCTCCTCTAGCTTAGAAATCCCTTATCTTCTCTCTTGCTAACCCTTTTCTTCTCTCACATGGGATCTCTTTCACACTTTCTTAGCACAATCTCCAACCTATGGAGCACGTAGGGCAAGGGGATGAAGGAGAAGAAGAGTGGAAGTCTCTCCTCTCTCGTCTCCCTTTCCTTCCTCTATAAGCTACCTCTCAATTCAGAATCCCTGTTTTGCCCTTGGTATTTGTTCCGGTGTGAAGCATGAACACAGTTGCTTCTGCGCAGCGTGTTCCACCTACCCTCTACACATCTAGGATCTATACGAAATTTTACACGTGATTTCATCTCATCACAGTGCCACGTTATCTAAATTAATATAACTCGAAAGTTTTTGAATCAACCTCGATTTCCGTACTGGGCACGTAGATCAAAGCAGTCAGGCTCGTGTTCTAATTTTCGGGGTCGTTACATTATCCCCCCCTTAGGAATTTTCGTCCTCGAAAATGTCTAAGAGGCGCATTCAGGGCTTTGTAGTTCTAAAACTCACATGCTAAACTAATACAGAAATTTGGCCTACGTGTCATGCAGGGTAATTAAAACACTTACAGAATTTATACATATATCAGGCATGAAAAATGAAAGTCTTAACAGAATTTATGAGGCATGCAATGAATATAAATAGAATGTACACATACAATTAACTACTAGGTATGATAGCATGGTAATACCTGCGGGGACATCGGATGGGCCGGCGTGATCAGGCGTCTGTCTGCTGGGACGCGCCGGCGGTGAATGATAGTCGCGTGGATCCACCCTGTGCAGGCGGGCGTGCGCGATCATTGGCGTGGACGTCGTGGCATAGAGGTGCTGCATGACTAGCTCATGCATACCTGCGTGATAGTCCAGACGACGATGCATCTGTCTCTGGAACGCCTCAACGCCATCCAGTCTCACGTGGATGCGGCGATTGCTCTCCACCAACTCGCGGCATCGCGTTGACGTCGGAGGAAGACGGTGGGGAGGGGCGGTGTGACGAAACCGACGCGGGTGGAACAGGAGCTGGTGGGACAGATGGCTCTGGCTGGGGTGGTAGGTCCTGTGGTGGCTCGTCCTCTGTGGTCGCGGGCACATCAGGGACTGAACCGTCTGCTACATCAGGGAGAACGGGCTCAGCCGCGCCCTCCTCCTCCTCAGGAAGATGCTTAACCAACAAGTTGTAGCTCTTTGTCCAGTCCTTCAGATGAAAGACCTTAGTGTTGTTCTCCAAACGAGGCTCGTGAGGAGCCAAGACGTAGGCCTCGCGTAGGGCAGATATCGCTCACGAGCTTGGTGACGAGGCGTGCATAGGGATCTGTTTCTTCGCTCCAGACGCTTCTTCAGAGACATCGTCATTGGCATTTATGATGCCATCAATGACCAGATCTGCCATAGAGAACCAGCGGTTCTCATAGGCGGAGAATAGTGCCTGTTGTACTACTCCAGTCCGTGAGGACTTGCGAGAAGGGTTGAGGCACACTTGATGTAGGTATCAAGCATCCACAACCGGTCGTGGTTGGGCCTAGAAATGGCTTGGCCCCTACCGTGTTGGCCTTGGGTCATCTTGGTGACCACATCGGCATAGGGTACCTCCTTGGCGTGGAGGCTCGAGGCCCTGGTCTCAATGCGCGGACGGGCATTGAAGTGCCGCGATATGGAAATGGTTGAATTTATATTCAAGGCCATCGATGGTTGTGAGTCGATGGCGACTATCACCCCATTTGAGGTTTTGAAAGAAAAGCCGCATAACACGGGCGAATGGTCATGGAAGGGCGCGGTAAGGGTTTAAGCCCTAGCTTTTGTATGTAACCCTTGGCCCAAGCCATTTCGGTCGGTTCTCATATAGTGACAAAACGTATTCGGTAGGAAGGTTTTGGAAGCCCACCAGCGTTAGGGACTTCACGCTCAATAGTGGCGGTGCGGATCTTGAGGCAGGCGGGTAGAGGTCGAAGCCGGTGCCATGGGTGGTACGGACGGGAACGGAGGCGGTGGGCGATTAAAGTCTGAGCCGAGGCGTGGGTACCTTTGTGAAGGATTCTTCGTCGTGGTCCCATGGTATAGATTCGGGTTTAAATGAAGAAAGGAATCAAAGATCAAGGAAATGGTGAATGAGGCGACGCACACTCAAATCGGGAGCGAACGAAATAGCCGGAGAATAGTCGGAAAATGGTTGGGGAAGGTCGGAAGTCGAAAACCCTTTGGTCTCTTGCGATTGCGATGTTGCAATGACCCTTCCGGACTCCCTCTCTTATAACTTAACGCCCTTTGGTGATCGATCACGGCCTCTTGGTGATCCATCACCAAGGAATCTTTAAGTTCCATCCCGCTTCATTGATCGATCACCACCCCTTGGTGATCGATCACGGGTCTCTGTAGATCGATCACCGGGTGTAGATCGATCGCCTATTGGTGATCGATCACCGGCTTGGTGTAGATCGATCACGGTGATAGAACACCACATTTCATCTTTCAATCTCCTAATATTGATGCGGATTTTGAGACTACCGATTCATACACGCCATATAAAGTGTTCCAAAAGAGAAATTCATCAAGTATATGCTCACACACCAATTTATAATCACGAACGAATTTCTAGATGAAGTCTTGAGACTTACCTTCTCATCGGTGAGCAGATCACGGATCGTTCATGGATTTGATTGCTCTCTCCCAAGTAGCTTCGGCGTCGGAATGATTTCTCCACCTAACTAGTACCAGCGGGATTAATTTAGTCCGCAGGACTTGATGTCGACGATCTAAAATAGCAATCGGTTCCTCAATCGTCGTCATATCTTCCTGAAGCTCTATCGGTTGGAAATCCAAGACGTGAGTCGGATCGCGTACGTAATGGCGCAGCATGGATACGTGGAATACATTATGCATGCTTGCTAACTGCGGTGGTAAGGCGATCCGATATGCTACCTCGCCAACCCGTCCAAGTACTTCAAATGGTCCAATGTACCGAGGACTTAGCTTCCCGCGTTTCCCAAAACGCATGACGCCCTTGATTGGTGAAATTTTCACAAACACCTTGTCTCCAACCTGAAAACAAAGGTCAATTCCTTTGTAGTTTAGTTTTAACCATGGTCACATCATTAATGTAATTGATTATACCTGAAATTCCACTTGTGTTCGGTGAAGATCGGCATAGCTCTTTTGGCGACTTTGGGCCATCTTCAACCTTTCACGTATTACTCTTACTGTTTCAGTGGTACTATCTACCATTTCTGGTCCCAAGACAAGCTTCTCGCCGATTTCTTCCCAGTTCAATGGAGATTTGCATCGACGTCCATATAAGGCTTCATAAGGTGCCATCCCAATGCTCGACTGATAGCTGTTATTGTACGCGAACTCGATCAGAGGTAAGTGCTGATCCCATGAGCCATGAAAGTCTAACATACATGCTCGCAACATATCCTCTATGATCTGGTTCACTCTCTCAGTCTGCCCATCTGTCTGAGGATGAAACGCTGAGCTGAACTCCAATTTTGTACCCATGCCTTCTTGGAACCGTCGCCAAAACTGCGACGTATACAGAGGATCTCTATCACACACGATGCTGACAGGTATTCCATGTAATCGAACTATTTCTTTCAAATATAACTCGGCTAGTTTATTGGCTGTGATTGTAGTCCGATACGGTAGAAAGTGTGCAGATTTCGTCAAACGATCAACAATAACCCAAATTGCATTGTTCTTTCTCAGTGTACTCGGTAATCCTAGAATAAAGTCCATAGAAATGGCTTCCCATTTCCACTGATCGGCAAGGGTTGTAACAAACTTCTTTGGATTAGATGATCTACTTTCACTTCTTGGCGGACCAAACACCGGAAACATACTCGCCACATCCTTCTTTAATCCTCTCCACCAAAAACTTCGTTTGAGATCTTGGTACATCTTGGTGCTACCGGATGTATAGCATCGAGATTTATGCTCTTCTTCCAAAATTGTGTCCTTTAGATCTTCAGATCCCAGGTATGCATGCCCGATCTCGAAATAGCAAGGTGCCATCATCCTTAATAGAAAAATCAGGCCTTATCCCATTGATCACATCTCTTCTAATCGTCATGAGTTCGTCATCGACCATTTGGAGTTTACGTATATTGTCAAACAAAGTGGGCCGTATCACAATGGTGGCCATCAAAGTACGAACCCTTAACATCAATCAACGAATCACATAAGGGCTGGTCTTCCAATAAATGCCACCCTTGCACTCTGGTGAACAAATGTGCCAACTGAGCTGAAGACTTCCTGCTCAAAGCATCCGCCACCTCATTGGCTTTTCGGTGGTCCGGATGGAACAATCGAGTCTTTAAGAACTCCATCCACTGCATTGCCGCATGTTCAAGTCCTTTTGTGTAAACAAGTACTTCAGGCTTTTGTGGTCGGTGTAGATGTCAAATGTCTCACCGTATAAGTAGTGCCTCCAAATTTTCAGAGCAAAGATCACCGCTGCTAACTCCAAGTCATGAGTCGGGTAGTTCTTCTCATGTTCCTTCAGTTGTCTAGAGCCATATGCGATAACCTTCTTGTGCTGGTTGAGGACGCAACCTAACCCACTATGCGATGCGTCGCTGTAGATAGCAAAGCCTCCTCTGCCAGAAGGTATAGCTAGCACTGGTGCTGTAGTTAGGCGCGTCTTCAATTCCTGGAAACTCTTCTCGCATTGTTCCGTCCAATCAAACTTAGCACTTTTCTTTGTGAGCTGAGTAAGCGGACTCGATAGTTTAGAGAATCCTTCTACAAACCGCCTGTAGTACCCTGCCAAACCAAGAAAACTGCGGACCTCTGTCACTGTCTTAGGCTGTTCCCAATTCACAACCGCCTCGATCTTTGTGGGATCTACCGTTATACCCTTTGCGGAGACGATATGGCCTAAGAAACTCACTTGGTTCAACCAAAACTCGCACTTGCCGAGCTTCGCGTATAATTTGTGTTCTCTAAGGGTCCGCAAAACCACATGTAGGTGTTCTTCGTGTTCCTCCTTTGTCTTGGAATAGACAAGAATGTCGTCTACGAAAACAACCACCGACTTGTCCAAGTGTGGTTTAAATATACGATTCATCAGGTCCATAAATGATGCGGGTGCGTCACAATCCAATGGCATAACTAAGAACTCATAGTGCCCATATCCAGTTCTCAACGTCTTCTCCACATCTTGATCTTGACCCAGAATTGATGGTAACCGATCTCAAGTCAATCTTCGAAAGAACCTCGCTCCTTGCAATTGATCGAATAGATCATCGATCCTAGGAAGCGGGTAACGATTCTTAATCAACTTATTCAGCTCGATAATCAATGCATAAGCGCATTGAACCGTCTTTTCTTCGACAAACAACACGGTGCTCCCCAAGGAGACACACTTGGCGAATAAACCCCTTGTCAAGCGGTTCTTGCGGTTGTTCCTTCAACTCCTGCAATTACTTGGAGCCATCCGTCGGAGCCTTAGATCGGTTCATGCTGAAGCTAAATTAATTGCAAACTCAACCTCTCTAGCGGTGGTAATCCGAGGCAATTCTTAGGAAATACATCGGGATACTCACACGATGTGAATATCGGATAGCACATTTGTTTCTTCCCGTTGTTCTTGTAGAAAAGCCACATATCCGCTGCAACCATTCTTCATCATCTTTTCCGCCCGAATCGCGGATATCAATGGAGCCACCTTAGATTTTTCCCCAAGGAATCTAAATGATCGTCGCTTAGGTGGACGAAAAACCTCTATCTTTCGAAGGCAATCCACACTTGCGCGGTATGCGGATAGCCAGTCCATTCCCATAATGACGTCAAATCCCTTCATATCTAACAGAATCAAATCTGCCTGTGTCTCGTGTTCTTCCACTGCCACTATCACTGACTTGCACACGGTGAGTGCGTTCACAGTATTACCCGTGGGAACTGACACCGACAAAATAAAGTCTAACTGTTCTGGAGTGGCACCCAATTTCTTAGTAAATTGAGGTCGTATAAAGGAGTGCGTAGAGCCTGGATCTATCAAGGCTCGTAATCGTGAAAGCAAATGACGCAGCTCCTACACAAATTCAGTTCACCTATACGCCAAGTCCAGTGTTACTTCAAACGTTTAAAATATGCATGCATACATATATTATTTACATCATAGTTATTCAACAATTTCTATATTTTTCAAAATTCTTAATTCATTATATCAATAAACCACATTTATTGAATTTCAATGCATACCTTGGATGACATCATTCGATGGCAGAGCATCGGTCGCGGTGACGGCAAAAGCTCGATCGTGGACTATTGGTCGAGATGATCTACGTGTTGATACCGATCCGCTCCTTACTCTCCTGGGGCAACTCCTAACCAAGTGGCCCATCTTGCCACACAAGCATGCCCCGGTATCTCTCCTACAATCCTCCGTCTTGTGTGGTTTCACACTTTGCACAAATCACGGCGGAGTAAAGGATGAGATCCTTGAAGGTCACAATCCTGAGGCCCCGCTTCTGAAAGATCCGGTGATGCGAATGATCTAGAAGGCGTGAGTCTTGGCCCTCTGGTAGGAACTAGGACCCGAAGATATTGCCGGTCGAGAGTGTGTAGGGTATCTCGGAGGACTAGCAAACCTAGCCCTCTTGTTTTGTTCTGTGTCCTGAGATTGCCCTTGAAACGGTCTCTCTCACCGCTTGTCTCTCAAGAAAAGCGCTTTTGGTTCTCCTCTTGACTATGAGAGCCTTGGCCATGACTCCCTCATCGTCTCCATTTCCCACATGGCGGCGTCATCGCACGATACATCCTAAGGCCAAGTTGAAACTTTCAGCCCTCATCAACTCTGTGGCTACATCTTTGAGGAGCAAACCTAGCCAACTGTCAAATTCTACTCCATAGTCTCTCACACATGGCGCCTTGTCTCAATTCTATAAACTTCACTTCCCACCGATGCCTCACAATTTTGGGAAGTATTTGTGGTAAAACACCTCCGTGAACTCCTCCTGTGTCCAAGGAGTGTGAGGGAATTCTCTTTGTCGATTTTGTGACACCGCTTCCACCATGGTCGTCACCATCAAGTTTGAAAGTGGCCCAACGCACTTTCTCCTCATCACTACATTGTAGTACCTCGAAGAGCTTTTCCATCTCTTCAATCCATCCTTCCGCCTCTATGGGATCCGTTTGACCGAAGTTAGGAGGTCTCATTCTCCTAAACTCGCAAAACCCACTAGGTGATGGGGTGGTCTAGCCTGCTGAGCCAGCAATTTGTTGAGCAACATTGGTAGCTAATGCTTCCAACACCTGCTCCATCCTCTCCTCATTTCTTCTTCTTCCTCCTCTTGGTCCCACCGGAACCACATTTGGCTGTGAGAGAAACTCTAAACCCCTCGACGTGACCTCCGCACATCCCTCGTGGGAATCTCTCTTTGTCTACTCTCCTCACTCGCTCCTCCTCGAACTTAGGGCCCTTTGGTGCATCATTGTAAAAACAACAACATTGATCAGTACATAGATTGTGAAAACAACCCGTTATGAACCCACCGTTCAACCTAAAGTCTTGGCTCTGATACCAACTGTAACAGCCGGTTTAGTTTCAGAAAACCCGTCGTTAGGACCATACTGGATGATCCGGATCAATCTGCGTGTCCGCGCATATAGCGGAAGCTAGGTGGACACATCAAAGCGCGGTAATGCAGGTCGAAACAATTTCTACACTAAACACACATCAATAATAGTAAATGGAAGAAAACACACATTCCCAAAAGGAACCAAGAAGAACCATCGGTGATGACGTACATCACCCAAACAATGGTTCCGATAGTGGTTCGAATGGAATGTGGACTAACATAAAATAAGTAAATGCGAGAACTATATACGTTTATACAGGTGGCCACAGCACAAGAATCCAAAAGATCAAAAATACAAAATGTCGGGCATCAATACCCAGGCTACGGATAAAACTCGTCACTTTGGGCGATACATCTCCTCGTAAATGCGCTCGCCGGGATCCGGCTGATAGTCCGGGTCACTCTCGGTGCCGGGCACTGCAGCCTCAGAACCTAAAAGATTTCAGAAAGCAGGGTGAGCTACATCCTAGCTCAGTAGAAGAATTTCAATTAATTTACATCTAAATTATTAAACATGATTGCAGAACATATCTTAGATCGATAAGTGAAACAAAGCTGAACCGATATAGATTGATGCTCAAACATGCAGGAAATCAGAATGCATAACTGGCAAAAGTAAACTGAACTTCGGAATTAGCAAGATGCTATGCTTATTAGATTTAAATGACTTAAATCATACATATCTCTAACTTAGTAACTCCGTGTATATATATCACGTGGTAGCAGATTTGTGCGATAGGAAACCCCAACCAATCGTGGATTCAATGAACAATTTTAGGAATGCAATAATGCCCCACATGGAGTGCATATTTTGCGAAGGATTTTCAACAAGCGCACATTGTGCAAGAAACGGATATACCGCCGAGTCGGTGGGGATCGTCTGAATATTAAACCTCAAATCAAATACATACTTATTACCTCATGAATCAGATTATCAGAGCAGATTATCAGAGCATATGCAAAGAACAGAAACAGATATCAGAATACGGGAATCAGAGTTTAATGCATATGCAGGCATGCTTTCGAAAATTAGAGATAGAATACAATGTTAAGATATCATGCAATTAAATTTAGATACACTTTAAGTTGAATTTTCCCCTACCTCAGGTCAGTTTATCTTCTAAGCAAAACCAAAGCTTTTTCGACGTGTCTGGTTTATCCTATACCATATGCACGATTACATTAAGTGTTAGGAATGTGAGAACTACCCGGCACAATATCCGGGGTGTCTACTTCATGAAGTCAAGACAGACAAAAACAGGGGTGAGTGATCGATCACCACCCACTGTAGATCGATCACCACCCACAGTAGATCGATCACCACCTTGGTGATCGATCACCACAGCAAGTTTCAAAACTCCTCTCTCTGTCCACGTAAATTTTTATACAGATTGATCGATCACCACCCTGGTGATCGATCACCAACTCATTGTAGATCGATCACCACCTTGGTGATCGATCTCCAACTCCCTTGTAGATCGATCACCACCTTGGTGATCGATCTCCACCTCGGGCCTCAACTTCTCAACTCTGGGGTCTCTGTTCCCCATAAGTTTATACAGATTGATCGATCACCAGCCCTTGGTGATCGATCACCAACCCTCAGTGATCGATCACCACCTTGGTGATCGATCACCAATGACAGCAAAGCTGTCATTAATGGAGTTCACCTTCCTTCCCTTTTTTGCTCTCTTTCCATTAATGGTTGTGCAATCACCATTAATACATCATAAACACACCCTTTAAACTACTCATTTAACCCTATTTAACCTACACAACTCACCTTGTTCGTGGGTTTCTTGGGGCTCCGGCAATGACCCGAAAAGAGGGTTTCAAACCTAGATCTCGGAGCTCTTCCTCGATCCGGATCCGGCGAGAAGCTCTTCGGCTCTGGTTCGTCGGATCAAGGTCTCTCACACCAATCTTAAACCCCAGGTAACTCAATCACTTAGGTCTAGCTCCTCTAGCTTAGAAATCCCTCATCTTCTCTCTTGCTAACCCTTTTCTTCTCTCACATGGGATCTCTTTCACACTTTCTTAGCACAATCTCCAACCTATGGAGCACGTAGGGCAAGGGGATGAAGGAGAAGAAGAGTGGAAGTCTCTCCTCTCTCGTCTCCCTTTCCTTCCTCTATAAGCTACCTCTCAATTCAGAATCCCTGTTTTGCCCTTGGTATTTGTTCCGGTGTGAAGCATGAACACAGTTGCTTCTGCGCAGCGTGTTCCACCTACCCTCTACACATCTAGGATCTATACGAAATTTTACACGTGATTTCATCTCATCACAGTGCCACGTTATCTAAATTAATATAACTCGAAAGTTTTTGAATCAACCTCGATTTCCGTACTGGGCACGTAGATCAAAGCAGTCAGGCTCGTGTTCTAATTTTCGGGGTCGTTACAGCAAGCAACCGACAGAAACAACCGCCCCTGAAAAGGTGCTCCGAAAGTTATAAATAGAGGCCAGAGGAGGGATTCTAAACACTTGCAATTTCTGAATCTTACATCTGAGCCCTCAGAATTCATGTGCAAACCAGAGCATTCTGCGTCTTCGTTTCGTTGGGTCGCACACTACAGTGCAACGTAGTGTGTGACAGATCGGTTCTTCACCGAGGCTTCATTGTATCCTGGAGGCGAATTTGCCGATATCCCGTTGCATATAGGTGGCAAATATTGTCTTAAAGACAGCGATCTAATCGCGCCTTGAAGCAATTTTTCGGTCTATTTTCTGTCAATCTTTGTACAATACACTAACAATGTGTGACCATTGTTTTGGAAAAGGACCGACTCTGATGCCCCTTTAATTGTATACGAAAGTAGAAAGAAGAAATGGACATGATATCTGGTTCTCTTTTGTTTCTTTTTCGTATCCGCCGTTTAAAAATCTATTATCTTGAACGCCACACTATTGTCGAGATCACGTACCACGTGGCATTAGCTACCTACTATAAAACCTAAAACTTTTCTCAATACAGGCATTGAAAACCCCCCGGGGACTATGGATGTGACTTGTGAGGGCTTTTCTGCTGCAAAAGTTCAGTTTTGAGGAGCATAATCAGGAACTATTTTTTCTCATGGATTCATGAAATCATTCATGAGTTTTTCTTTGGAATTGTGCACAAGTTGGTTAACAGAATTTGTAAAAAGGTTAGTTCGATATTATAGGTGATTAAAATTAGTTGGTGACTGCCCCTTACTTGCAACGACATGAATGTGTTTGCACTGTTATGAAGACTCTAATTCATATAGTTAAAACTTTGAAGTCAACTAAATTTTTTTTTTATCAGTCATTTTCAATTAACTATATGATCTTGTACTAATTTGAGAAAACTTTACTTTTGCTGTTCCATATTAGCTTTACCTATTGGGAGACTCGTCGGTGGAGTTACTCTCTGATTCATAGTACTCAAAATCCCTCCTTTGAGGTCCGTCAAGCTGTATTTTAATGGTTGTTCTTCAATTCAAAATGCTATATACAACTGCAAGACCAGTCTGTGGACACTCATCTTGGTTGCTTTCTACCTGACAGAGGCATTTGCAGGTGAGTTATGTGATTTCAGAATTGTGAGTTCACGAATCACAGCCAGAGCCAGGTTGCAGGTTTATGTATGTTTGGATCGAAGACAGGGTAATTGGGGCTTACCTTTTACAATGGGTTTCCTTCTTTTGCTATTTATGTTCTAAATGAGATTTTTGGTGACTTGTTTAATTCCCTTGAAAACCGCATTAAAAGGCGTACAACTGCACTTGTTGCATCTGGACTCTATGGGGAGCCAACTGATGCGACTCTGGCTTCTGAGGTAATTCCCCATTTTATAATCCTATTTCCTTTTTCTGTTGCATAAGCATAATGAGTTGCCCGTGTCTTGGTGTCCAGTGCTGATGTTAATAAAAGTATAGCCTGTTGGACATGCTCAAACTATCTGAAATGACTTTCTCAAATTTTATTTTATTCATGCAGGTTGGTGGCTACAATACTTAATTTGGTGATGTTCACAATGATTAAAAGGAGCTGAAGTGGACTGTTCTATGAATTGCTGAGATTTGATCATTGTTGTTACTTTGTTACTGTGCAAAGCAGGCCCTCATCACATCGCCCCATTATTACTACCATTTCAATCTTAGCCATCCATCTTGGATATGTTGGTAAATATGAATTTTGGAGAAAGGAATTTTTTGAGAAGAATCTGGGATCAAGGCCCTAGAGTTTTGTAATTTTTTCCAAACTGAAAGAGGAAGAATGACTATGATTACTATTATTAGTGCACTGTATGAATTATTTCCCCCTTAGTCCACCTATAAGTGTATTCACCCTCGATATTCTAAGTTCAACATAAAATGCTTTTTAATATCATTTTCCTACTTTTTCATAGGAATTATATTATTGTGAGTTTAACTTAAATGTGTTAGGATGATATTGTGGTATTTGGAGAGCTAATAAATTTGTTACCAAAAAAAAAAATTAAAAAAGGCCTACGCCGACGGCTTCAGCCATCGGTGTAGGCTCTTTTATTTTAAAAAAAAATTATTTACAAAAAACATACGCCGACGATTGCAGCCGTCGGTGTAGGCTCATTTATTTAAAAAAAAACCTACACCAACGGCTGAAGCCGTCGGTGTAGAGCCTTTGAGTTATGCCAACGGCTACCAACCGTTGGCGTATATATTCACCGAAGAGATTATCGCCGACGGCTAGATTTGTTTTACCGACGGCTAGAAGCCTTCGGCGTATGTGCCTTTGTTTGTAGTGCACGTACCCAACCTACTATACCCTTCCTGCCGCTTCCAGTAACTAAGTGTGGAACACATTCCCGAAAACAACCTGGGAACACTTGTCATGTTACGCCCGTCTCACCATCACTTTTGGGGATGTGCACTTCCTGGAATCAATATCTGACCATTTGATTGGTGGGTCTCATGATCTCAAAATCTATTCTAAGGAAGACAGAGATGAAAGACGCTCTTCGATTGTAAATTTAATTTATTCTATCGTACTTGTGTAATACTTTAGACGACAATTAATAAGATAGAGATCTGCTTTTGTGCCAGTTGTTTGCATTAAAGATGTTTAAATCATGGCTTTGAAATCACATGACTTAGATTAGACGGTGTTTTCACATGGCACAGGTCCCAAATCATTTTTTTTGTAAAATCATGTGCAAGGGACAACTTCTCTAGTGCAAGTTAGAATCAAATTAAGGATCAAGAAATCATTTCAAACCTCCAAAAGGTTTGTATTTCTGAACGAAGAACGATCTTTGTTTCCAATTAATCGAAAATTTCTAGATTGGGTCTGCGACTAAACAAGAAGCTGCATGATGACACTACCTTGAGGTGATAAGTTTAATTTCAGCTAATCTTTAAGGAAGATAATAATGAGCAGACCTCAACAACAGATCAACGGACTGCTTATGTGGCTCGATACAAGTGGATGGCCCGACCTGCATTGCTGGGACCCATTGCGCTTGCATCGTGCCACATAAGCGGTTCATGAAATGGTCTGTTGTTTGCGGTTCGCCATATATCAGTGTCCAATTTTTAATCCAAAATACTAATTTACCTAGTAATTTTACCAACTTGCTTACCATCACGTTATCCAAGTAACCTAAGACTGAAAAAACTAACTAACGTATTTTGCTTCATTGACCATATGGTAACTCATTTTGCTTTATTAACCCACTACTTTCTTTGGTTAAAGACTTCTATTGTACTTATTTAGTGGTGTACACGTTATACACCATAAGCCTCTCTAACTTAGAGTCTCTTCTCATGGAGACTTGTAAAAGCTTGATGCGCCACATGCCTTTTCAAGCCATGAAATGTGTGGCAACACATGCCCATTTAATTCAAGGACACCAATTAGTGTGGGAATATCCCACCACTCTACGTCTCTACCCAATCTATCACCATCCAATCACCTCTTTTAAGTATTCTATTGTCATAGTCATGCCAAAGTTAGTGTAACTCTAAAAAGTGTTTGTGGTTAAGTGAAAATGTACGTGGAAGTCAACGGATCAGAGAAGCAAAGAAGCAAAAGAAATCAACGGTGCAAGATTGCTCTAAGGCTGTACACAACCTCACAAACTCAACTGTTCCTACTAATACCATTTGCACAGCCCATTAGCTCCACCCCAATTAACCTCATCAGCAGCTACCCAACAAAACAACACACTACCCCACCAATAATCAATTGGCTCATTCCACATAATTCAAATATCCCAATTCACATATCCCAATTCTACCTCCACAACCATCTGAACAGCATATTATTATTGGTCATTCTCAGTGGCACTCAATAACACCTTATTTAGCCTTCCCTAAACCTTTATCTCATCCAATGGCTGATCCCATCACCTCTATCTCACCTACAAATAACACAATTACATCTCATGAATCATCTTACCCAACTGAACCTCAACCCGAGCCTCAACTCAGGCCATATCATCCCATGCCGACAAGATCAAAGAGTGTCATATCTTGACCTAAGAAACCTTTTACCCTTGTTGAGCGTGCAGCTGACTTTGAACGCATATGTTTCCCTATGGCATTAAAACATGAAGCTTAGTGATTAGCCATGGCAGAAGAATTCCAAGCTCTTCTCTCACAAGGTACTTGGACAATAGTACCTAGGCCGAAAAATTGATAAATTATTGGGTGTAAATGTATTTTTAAAAGTAAAAGATATATGAATAGATAGGTGGCTCATCACAAGGCAAGGCTAATTTCCAAGTGGTATAATCAAGTTGGTGTAATTGACTATCATGAGACATTTAGCTCTATCGCAAAATAACCTATAATTCATTTGATCCCATTACTTGCTTTGCATTTTAAGCAGTTGGATGTTTTTGTTTTATCGGTTAAGCAGTTGGATGTATCTAATGCATTTCTTCACGGCCAACTTCATGAAGAAGTATATATGAAGCAGCCACAGGGTCATGTTGATCCCCAATTTTTGCACTTCGTCTACAAGCGTCGCAAAGCCCTCAACAGTCTCAAGCAAGCCCCAAGAGCATGATAAAACACATCGCTAAATTTTCGTGCTCACTTGGGTTCCTAATCAGTAGATGTGATCACTCTCTTTTTATCTGTCATCATCAAGGGTATATGATCACGTTGTTGATATATGTCAATGACATTTTGATCACCGGTAACAATCCTTAAGCCATCAATGTATTGACCAATTTGAGCTCAAGATTTTCTATGAAATATCTTGGTTGTAGTCCACTACTTCCTCGGCGGCAAATTTATCCCAACTTCTAAAGAAATCTTACTTTCGCAAGCGAAATATTCTTAAGAAATTATTGAGAAAGCTGGTATGAAGCAGTGTAAGCCGTGTGCTTCCTCCTCTGCTCTCAGCCCTCCGTCATTAGCCTCTTCGAATGAAGCATTTAAAAATTACTCTTTATACCGAAAACTTGTGGGATCTCTACAATATTTGGCGGTCACTCATCCTAATATTTCGTTGGAGCAAATAACGGATAATTTTTATAAAGCTACAATCATCTCAAGATTCAAGTATCTCCAGAACAAGCTCACGTCAATGATCCCATTCACTTTCAGATGGGTGTTAGTAAAGCTCAATCTAAAAGGTTCCAAAATACACACATAACAGAAAGTTGTTATATGCTAACAACTTGAGGTTATAAATAAGATTAATAGCATAAAGGTTAGTTGTAATTAGTTAGTTGTTTTGACTATAATTAGTTAGCTGCTATAAGATTATGTTATAAAACATTCTCTATAATCTCTATATAAGGTTGGTGATGTATGAAATGACAAGAAAGCTTTTACACTAAATTAGTTAATACCGATTTTGTGAGATATTTTGTCATCATCATGACTTAAAAATCAGTGTTGCTCCTTAGAAAAATGGTCTTACCAAGTAAATCAGTTTGACAAATTGTTTTGTCATTTTTGGACCCACGGGCGTCCATAAGTCAGTCATGGACATCCGTGAGTGATTTACGGACGCCCGTGGCTCGAAATCCTATAAATTCTAGGCAGTTCAAACAGTTTTCAATCTGATCCGAAAATCCTTCATTTTCAATATTCTGGTCCTAAATTCTATCCTTGAGATTACTTACGTTTTGTTCATTTGAATCCTAAATCTCAAAGTTGAGTGTGTATTTTTCTCTAATCCTTGTTTGAGAGTGTGCGACTTGTGAGAGACAAGTGGACCTTCGTGAGAGACGACGGTTATTAGAATTATTCATTGTGAATAGGATGATGGTGAGAGGTTGCCATTGTTGGTGAGAGGAGTGATAGGACATATCATTCCAAAAAGCACTATAAGGTTTTTTATTCATAGTAGATTATTTCTTTGATCTGAGATCGATCCTGTGGTTTTTACCTGTGATGGATTTTCCATGTTAAAAATGACTTGCGTTCATTTTATTGTTGTGTGGTGATTGTGAGTAGTGAAAATTTGGTTAATTTTATAGACTGTTATTAATTCTCAAATTTCAATTGGTATCAGAGCAAGGTCACTTTGTAAATTCTAACAAATTAAGTGTAATGTCAAATTTGAGATATCACGATCTTCCTAGAGAAGATGCATTTACTGCTAAACCCCCTCTGTTTGATGGCTCTAATTATCCTTACTGAAAGGTAAGGATGAAAGTATCTTTAAGTTCGATGGATCCTCACATATGGTATTCTATTGAGGATGGATGGTCGCCACCAACTACAACCTCTGTTGTCAATACTGTACCACAGATCACTATCAAACCTAGATCTTTATGGATGGATCAGGAATATAATAATCTTGGTTATAACTCCAAGACCCTTAATGCCTTATTTGGAGTAGTTACTGCTTCCGAATTTCATCGAATAAGTACTTGCACCATAGCCAAGGATGCATGAAAAATTCTCGAAACCACTTATGAAGGGACTCCTCAAGTGAAAATTTTCAAACTTCAAATGCTTACATCTCAGTTTGAAAATCTTCGCATGGATGAGGATGAAAAGTTCTCTGATTTTTATATTAGTTTAAATGATATTGTGAATGGCTCATTTAATTTAGGAGAACCTATTTCCAATACGAAAATTGTGTGAAAAATTTTAAGGTCTCTACCTAAACGGTTCAGATCTAAAGTCAATGTCCATTGTTTCACTTCTAAATTTATGGAACAGAAAAATAAAGGAAATTCCCTCACTTTAATAAATGAAAATTTAAAAAGGGAACTTGATACCATTTCTGTAAAATATTCAAATTTTTACAAGGCTAATGAGAAAATGAAAAAGTTACTAAATTCTGGTCAAAGAACTACAGACAAATCAGGTATTAGATATCATCATTCAGTAAATAAAAATCCTAAACCTGAGATAACTCATGCCCCAAAATTTGTTAAAGAAATCAAATCACTTTCTACGAATTCTATACCAACTTCAAGTAAATCCAGATCTATCATTTCTAGATCCTTTAGTAGAAGAGTTCCAATCTGTTACACTTGTGGATGGGAAGGGCATACGTATGTGTATTGCCCATTCACCTTTGAATACTCTTCGTACTACGTTCCTAACCTTTGGACTTTAAAGAAAAACAAATTCATCTCGTTGAGTAGTTCAAATAAAAATATCAACAAACATGTGATTCAAAATAAATCAAATATTAAATACAAATGTTTTTGGATTCAAAAATCTGATTTGACTGCTCAGGTTGCTCACATTTCACTAAAAGCTAGTGAATCATCTAAGTGGTTCCTTGATAGTGGTTGTTCCAGGCATATGACTGGTGAGAAATTATTTTTCTCTCACTTAAGTCCATGCTCGGAGGGAAATGTGACCTTCGGAAATGAAAGTTCATGTAAAATTACTCGAAACGGAACAGTTGAAGCACCTGGATGTCCTAAATTAAATGAAGTTCTTTATGTTGAAGGACTTAAGGCTAATCTCATTAGTATTAGCCATCTATGTGATGATGGGATGAATATTAGTTTTACAAAAAATTTGTGCACTGTAGTTGATTCTAATGGTCAAATTGTTCTTGAAGGGATTAAATCTTCTTATAACTATTACACCTTTAGTGATCCTTTAAAAAATAATTGCCTTATAACTAAAACAAATGAGATCAATATCTGGCATAAGAGGCTTGGGCACATGAATAAGAATAATCTTTACAAATTAGCCTCTGATCAACTTGTTAAAGGTTTACCGAAATTAAGTAAACCGGATGGATCTATTTGTAGTGCATGTCAAATGGGTAAATAGACCCGTATTCCCCACAAGAAAGTTAATGTTTCTACTTCTTCTAGGATACTTGAATTAATTCATTTTGATCTTGTAGGTCCCATGAGAACAAGTAGTTTAGGAGGTAAGAAATATGTGCTTGTATTGGTTGATGATTTTTCTAGGTATACTTGGATTGCTTTTCTTAGAGATAAATCTCAAGCTTTTGATGAATGTATTATAATTTTCAAAATAACTCAAATTAAAATAAATCTTTCTATTGTTCGAATTCGTAATGATCATGGTAAAGAATTTAAAAATTCATCTTTTGCTAAATATTGTGCATCAAATGGAATAAAGCATGAATTTTCTGCTCCTCAGACACCTCAACAAAATGGTGTGGTTGAAAGGAAAAGTAGGGTACTTCAAGAAATGACTAGGGTTTTGTTAAATGCTAACAATGTGGCTAAAAATCTGTAGGCTGAGGCCATTAGTACTGCTTGTTACATATTAAATCGTGTGCACCTTAGAGCCAACACTACTAAGACTCCATATGAAATATGGAATGACAAAAAAACCTCAAGTTAGTTATTTTCGTATCTTTGGTAGTGCTTATCACATTTTAAGGGATCGAAAATCTCTTGGTAAATTTGATGCTAAAACTGACAATGAAAATTTTCTTGGTTACTCTTTGAATAGTAGGGCTTATAGGATTTTTAACTTAAGAACTCTTACTGTCATTGAATCAATGAATGTTGTTATAGAAGATCAAAATCAGTTTCTTCTACTGTTTTAAATAGAGATATTGATGATGAAATTCTTATTGTTCCTGTTAATCATGAAAAATATAGGCTTGATAACACTAATTTTTTATCTAACAATAAAAATTCTACACACACTACATCCAATATCACTAAAGATATAATTGTAGAAAATACACATAACAATATCTCTGAAAATGGGTCTCGACATAGACCCTCCTATGCTCGTGATATGAGAAGTCACCCTCCAAGTGCAATCATTGGTGATGTCTCAACCAAACTCATGACTAGGAGAAAATTTAAAATTCTTTCAAATCTTTTATGTCATATATCTTACACATCAAATCTTGAATAAAAAAATGTTAAAGAAGCTCTGCTTGATGAGCATTAGGTTATTGCCATGTAACAAGAGCTCACTCAATTTAAAAGAAATGATGTGTGGGAAGTTGTTTCTAGACCTCTAAACATTAGAATTATTGGTACGAAATGAATTTTCAAAAATAAAACTAATGAAGAAGGTAAAATCATTAGAAATAAAGCAAAATTGGTGGCTCAAGGCTACACACAGGTTGAAGGCATTGACTTTCATGAAACATTTGCACATGTGGCTAGACTTCAGTCCATTCGTATTATTTTGGCAATGGCATGTCATTTAAAGTTTAAATTGTATCAAATGGATGTAAAAAGTATATTTTTGAATGGTTTTCTAATTAAGGAAGTGTATGTGGAACAACCTAAAGGGTTTGAAGATCGACATCATCCTCTTGATATTTTTCGACTTAAAAAAACGTTATATGGTTTGAAACAAGCACCTCGTGCTTGGTATGATAGACTTATAAAATATTTAATCAATAACGGCTTTAAACGTGATAGTGTGGATAAAACCTTATTTTTAAAAGTAGAATCATCTCATTTAACTGTTGCTCAAATTTAAGTTGATGATATTATTTTTGGATCCACACTTGACTTAAATGCGCATAAATTTCAAAATCTAATGAGCACTGAATTTAAAATGAGTTTATTTTATAAATTAAACTATTTTTTAGGTTTTCAAATTAAACAGTGTTCCTCTGGCATTTTCATTACTCAATCCAAATATGCAAAAGAACTTGTTAAAAAATTTGGTTTAGAATCAAGTAAACTAGCCCGCACTCCAATGAGTACATCTGTGAAATTATCAAAATATGTTAATGGTAAATCTGTTGGAGAAACTCTATATAAAAGCATGATAGGTAGTCTTCTCTACCTAACTGCTAGTCGATCGGATATTGCTTATAGTGTTGGCATGTGCGCTAGATTCCAGGCAGCCCCTAAGGAATCTCATCTAACTATGTTTAAACGTGTCATCCGTTATGTTAACAGAACATTGGAGTTAGGTCTCTGGTATCCCTTTGATACCACGTCTCATATCATCGGGTTTTCCTACTATAATTGGGCCGGTAATTCTGATGTTCGTAAAAGCACCAGTGGTGGTTGCTTTTATATTAGTAATTGTCTTGTGTCTTGGCTCAGCAAGAAACAAGCTTCGGTTTCTTTATCCACTGCTAAAGCAGAATATATTTATGCTGAAAATTGGTGTACTCAACTCTTATGGATGAAGCAAATGTATGCTATTAAAGTTTTATATTTCATTCAACAGGTGAAGAGCAACAAGTGAAAAATCAAATCCTAAAATAGTGTTTAGGTTATTTTTTTTACTTGCCAAATAGTTAGGGGGAGCAAATAGAGTTGTAATTTTTGCATATTCGTTCTAGATTGATGTATAAGACTTAGATGAGAAATGAAAATATTATAATTTTTAATATTTGAGTCTTTGTAAACTGGTTTTTATCATGATTATGACAAAGGGGGAGATTGTGAGATATTTTGTCATCATCATAATTTAAAAATCAGTATTGCTCCTTAGAAAAATGGTCTTGTCAAGTAAATCTATTTGACAAATTGTTTTGTCATTTTTGGACCCACGGACGTCCATAAGATACTCACGGACATCAGTTGGCACGGACATCTATGAGTGATTCACAGACGTCCGTGGCCCGAAATCCTTTAAATTCTAGACAGTTCGGACAGTTTTCAATCTGATCCGAAAATCCTTCATTTTCAATATTCTGGTTCTAAATTCTATCCTTGAGATTAACTTACGTTTTGTTCATTTGAATCCTAAATCTCAAAAATGTGTGTGTATTTTTCTCTAATCCTTGTTTGAGAGTGTGCGGCTTGTGAGAGACAAGTGGACCTTTGTGACAGACGACGGTTGTTGGAATTGTTCACTGTGGATAGGATGATGGTGAGAGGCTGTCATTGTTGGTGAGAGGAGTGATAGGGCATATCATCCAAAAAGCACAGTAAGATTTTTTATTCATAGTGAATTATTTCTTGGATCTGAGATCGATCCCGGGGTTTTTCACGTTAAAAATGACTTGCGTTTATTTTATTGTTGTGTGGTGATTGTGAGTAGTGAAATTTTGGTTAATTTTATAGACTGTTATTAATTCCCAAATTTCAGATTTCTCCAAAAAAATTCTCAAGCCAAATTATTCTCGTTCTCTAGCTTCATCACTTCATTTGTTGTGGGGGGTGGCATCAAAAAACTGATTGAACCAAACTGAATTGAAATCAATTCAAACCCTGAACTGAACCCTGTTTGTTTCACTTTCATTTTTGGGTGGTAAAAATCGAAAGTTGTTGAGGTAGGATTAGTAAACCAAAAGAATTAAAAAAAGAAAAATAATTCAAAGTAAAAACCAATAAAGTCGATTTTGAATTGTAACACAACCGAAATTTTGAAATTTTTATTCAGCTTCAGTTTCAAAAGAAAAGAAAAGAGCAATACAAACGTTAACGTTGAACATAATTTTCAGTTCAGTTAACCTAATCTACATCACTAGCTTCAAAGATAGCAGGTTGGAAAAAAGTGTGTTCAAAGTTCAAAGCAGCTTATGGGCGTATCGTAAACTCTTCATAAATTTTTTTTCTATTGGTTAAATGAAAAAAATTTCTCCAATCATACACTAACTTTTGCTATCCACATCGACTTAATTTTGACTAGTCATCATTTTGGCAAAGGATAGTTCGAGAAAAACCATTTCTCCCATTTCTAAAAGTGATTTTTGATAAAACCCTTATCAAAAATCACTTTTAGAATCCTTTGGTCTCATAAAACTAACAACCATCGCTCAAAAAATATTATAGTTTTTAATAAAAACATTTCCCCCAAAATCATGCTCTGACACTACTTTCTGCCACGCCCCTAGCCCTTGACTCATACACCAAATCATTTGTCATGTCTTAGCATACTGATTTACTGTTTGGTTGGTCTGAGGCTGAGTTTAGTGGATGAGCGTATATCTATCGACTTATACCAGTTTTCTGGCTCCTTCATGCCAAAAGTTGATTGAGCACTCCAAAATTCATACAAAAGCACTTAGGGCTGGTATGACTACGATTCCAAATCTTAGTAAAAGAGGACACATTAGATCACATCTTAGAATGGAATAATTTCGAAATCATATCTAGATTAATCAAACTTTTATGTGTCGCAGCTCCACTACAAAAACATGGAGCTGCAACACCTAATCAAGTTGCACCAACTCCAGCACCCGAATCACAAGCGCGAGCTATAGAGATCAACGTGGAGCTAGCAGAAACAGACCACCTAGGGGGGGTCACGAGTCATCTTAAGTTCTGTCTATGGCCTATTAGTGTGTTGAAGCTATTTTTTTGGGGGGTTCATGTGTATTTAAACAGGGTAAAGAAACAAATTTTTTTATGGTTATCTATGAGGCATGATATCACCCATAATTTTTGGTGGCCAGAATGGTAAAGGCTTGACGAATTATGGACTGTTTGATAGGAGTTTACGACGATATTTTTTTTGTTTTTATTTCGCTACTATGCTGCCCTAACTAAAACCATGTATTATGTTTATTTTTTTTGATAAGATGTATTATGTTGCTATTGAACCATCACAATGAAATTGTTTATATAGCAATATTCCAAATTTCAAGTTCAAGCATATATGCAGCCATTAGATATCAAAGAAGGTTGACTTTCAACAATGTCTAAATGGCTGCAGATCTTCTTGCACGCTGCCAACAAAGGGCTCAACCAGATGGTATGGACATCACTGTAGTTAACAAAGGTATTAGGTATATATCAATAAGGATAAATTTTTTATAAATACATCAGTGGCATGAGCCGTAAATAGCACTAGTATAAAGATTAAAGAGATAAACTTTTGGCGCCAACCAATGACTCTACATGTTTAGGTTGGGGTTAATGCGATTTGCAACTCATAAGGGTAAGAATATCTTTATGCACTCTTGCTAACGTCCGTCTAGCAGTCAGCACTAGTTGATACTGATCAACTAACCACAAGGGGCCGTATGTATAACCACAAGGGGGCGTATGTACAGGAAACACTAGTCTAAGAGATGGAAAATAAATATGCTTAACACCATGGGAGAGGGGGGTGGGTGTCAGGGCAGAATATACTTTCACAATATCTTAAAACTCCTAAGTCAAATAAGCTATAAGGTGCTCAAGGAAGATACATATATAACAATATAAATAGGTTTATAAAGCAGGGCATAAGAGTCATTTGACTTATAGATTTAAAAAAAAAAAATGAAATCCTGGATTTTGAGGACCCCGACATACGGTGCATCCTGATCATGTGAAACTTTAAGTTTCAGTATAATGACGCGAAAGTTTTTGTTGCCAGTCCTTTCCCCGCAATTAGGCCAATTTTAAATTCTGTAACATTACGACAAGGAAAAGGGTTCCGTTCTCCAATGGAGGACGATGAGCGTCCTTCAAGATCCTACATGGAGCTCCGTATGGCACTCGTAACACTATTTTGATGTACCATAGAGCACATGTGCATTGCTTAGATTATCTTTGAAAAAATAAAACCTTGAAAACTCATTTTTACCATGTAACTCTTTACCAAATAAAATTTGAACACTTGAAATTAGCCCAAGCTTGACTTGTGCTTTAAAAATATATTTTTTTAAATTAATTTATTTTTCTAAATTGATCTAAACAATGCACCTATACTCTACATGACACCCAAAATGTGTTTTAAATGTCACATGGAGCTCCACGTGTATCTTGGAGGATGGTCACCGTCCTCCATTGGAGTGTTGGTCGGCCACATGACACATGTTCGAAGAGAACAAAGGCTCAAATCAATTCAAGCATCTGTTTTTGTGAAAAAAAAAAATATCTAAAACTATTTCTCAGTTGTGGAGTCTTAAAATCTATCGTAAGAACCCCCATGAAAGACTACAAACTCTGTCCTAATGAGGACTTTAAACTTGCCTTGATCTAATAGGTTTTAAGTATTTCATTAATTTTTGAAAGGAGACAATTAGTAAAAATTCCAAAGCTAGAGATTTACATTAATCTAATTTGATTACTTAGGTACAGTTTTTTCCTTACCTTGATCATTTAGGAAAGTTTTAACTATTTGTATATGATAGTCACCATCGTCCAAGTTTAATACAAGGGTCCATCTCGTCTTCCAAGTGATGATCTAGAAAGTAATATATAAAACTTAGCTGAGTCACGGAACCAAAGGGGATGACCATTAGTCCACCCTAATCTAGACGTGATTATGGGCGTTACATGTCCTGGCGCTTTTTCGGTGGGGAGTTAAGCCATATTATAAACAAAATCGGGGAGGGGTCTTATGCGCGAAACCAAACAATATTGTGGCATGTGGGGGTCTAAGTCGTTACATAATTGTATCCCACATCGGGCCGGGAAAAGTCCTGGCCTTGGATTATATGTGATTGTAGATGCTAGCACGTTTTAGGTAGGGAGTTAAGCCCATGCCAGAAACAAAGCCGGGGCAGGGACCTAAACTTAGAACCATATATTATTGTGGCATGTGGGTCTGGGTCGTCACAGTTTGACACCGTGGTTGAGCAAATTCTCTAATATAACCCCTTCTTTACTTTTTGTATAACTTACTAGGCAACCTCGCCGACTCAGCCCAATACCTCGAAAGGTCCAACATAGCGCGGACTCAGCTTCCCACGCTTCCCAAAACGCATCACACCTTTTGTAGGAGAGATTTTGACAAATACGTTATCTCCCACCTTAAACTCAACATGGTTTCTTTTCAGATCAGCGTAGCTCTTCTGACGACTTTGAGCAATGCGTAGTCTTTCACGGATTAACCGAACTGTCTCGGTTGTATTCTCCACGATCTCGGGACCTAAAATGAGTTTCTCACCCACTTCTTCCCAATTAAGCGGAGACCTGCACCATCGTGCATACAAAGCTTCGTAGGGTGCCATGCCAATGCTAGCCTGGTAACTGTTATTGTAGGCAAACTCGATCAGCGGTAAATGTTGGTCCCATGACCCCTGAAAATCCAACATGCAAGCACGTAACATATCTTCTATAATCTGATTCACCCTCTCAGTCTGCCCATCGGTCTGAGGATGGAATGCTGTACTATAATCGAGCCTAGAGCCCATTCCTTCTTGAAATCGTTGCCAAAACTGAGATGTGTACATCGGGTCTCTATCGGATACGATACTGACCGGTATACCATGCAGCCTAACTATCTCCTTGATATATAATTCTGCGAGCTTGTTGGCGGTATACGACGTATTATAAGGAAGGAAGTGTGCGGACTTAGTCAATCGATCCACAATGACCCAGATGGCATTGTATTTTCTTAATGTTCTTGGCAATCCCAAAATAAAGTCCATAGAAATGGCCTCCCATTTCCACTCAGGTATCGGTAGTGGTTGCAACAGTCCTGCCGGATTTCGATGATCCACCTTTACTTGCTGACACACAAGACATCTCGAGACATACACAGCGACATCTTTCTTTAAACCTCTCCACCAGAAGCTTTTCTTTAAGTCCTGGTACATCTTGGTACTGCCAGGGTGAATAGCGTACATAGACTTATGAGCCTCTTCCAAAATAGTGTCCCGAAGCTCAGTACTAGTTGGTACGCATACCCGGTTTCTAAACAATAAAGTGTCATCATCTTTGATAGAAAAATCTATTTTGCTTCCCCCAATCACATCCCGTCTGATAGCCATAAGTTCATCATCGGTCATCTGAAGTCTGCGAATGTTCTTATAGAGGGTGGAACGAATCACCAGTGTAGCCATTAACGCACCTGAACCTTTTACGTCAAATCTCATGCTACTTAGAGCCATATCTTCCAATAGATGCCATCTTCGCATCCTTGCGGTGAGATGTGATAACTGAGCAGAGAACTTCTGACTTAATGCATCTGCCACTACGTTTGCTTTCCCGGGGTGGTACTGGATGGTACAATCATAATCTTTCAAGAACTCCATCCATCGACGTTGTCTCATATTCAACTCCTTTTGTGAGAAGAGATACTTGAGGCTCTTATGATCGGTAAATATATCGAAGGTCTCCCCATAAAGGTAATGCCTCCAGATCTTCAGAGCAAAAATCACTGCTGCCAACTCAAGATCATGCGTCGGGTAATTCTTCTCATGGTCTTTTAGCTGTCTAGACCCATAAGCAATGACTCTCTCATTCTGGTTAAGCACACAGCCTAAACCCCCATATGATGCATCACTGTATACTGCAAAGCCTCCCCTGCCTGATGGTATAGCAAGTACTGGCGCAATAGTCAATCATTTCTTGAATTCTTGAAAACTTTGCTCACACTGCTTTGTCCAATCAAATTTAGTATTCTTCTTCGTAAGTTGTGTAAGAGGACCTGATATCTTGGAGAAGCCCTCCACAAACCTTCTGTAGTATCCTGCCAAACCGAGGAAACTACGAACCTCCGTAACGGTCTTTGGCTGTTCTCAATTCATCACTGACTCAATCTTTGCTGGGTCAACTGTAATACCGGTCTCAGAGATAACATGGCCTAGGAAACTGACCTGCTCAAGCCAAAACTCACACTTACTAAGTTTTGCGTATAACTGATGGTCTCTAAGGGTTTGTAGAGCCACTCGCAGATGTTGCTCATGTTCTTCTCGCGTCTTTGAATAGATGAGGATGTCATCTACAAAAACTACTACAGACTTGTCCAAATGTGACTTGAATATCCTGTTCATCAAATCCATAAATGACGCGGGTGTGTTTGTCAACCCAAATGGCATGACCAAGAACTCGTAGTGCCCATATCGGGTTCTGAACGCTGTCTTCTGAATGTCTTCAGACTTAACTTTCAACTGATGGTAGCCTGACCTCAAGTCGATCTTCGAGAAGAACCTTGCTCCTTGTAACTGATCGAACAGATCATCAATTCTTGGAAGTGGATAACGGTTCTTAATTGTTAACTTATTTAGCTGGTGGTAATCGATGCAAAGCCGCATTGAACCGTCTTTCTTCTTTACAAATAGAACCGGTGCTCCCCAGGGTGACACACTCAGTCTAATAAAGCCTTTATCTAGCAGTTCTTGAAGCTGCTCCTTCAACTCTTTCAATTCTACAGGCGCCATTCGATATGGAGCTTTTGATACTGGTTCAGTACCCGACGCTAACTCAATTGCAAACTCAATCTCCCTGTCAGGTGGTAATCCCGATAGATCTTCAGGAAAAACATCTGAATACTCGCAAGCAATCATAATATCTGCAATATTTTTCTTCTCCTCCTTATGATCTTGCAAGTAGGCCAGATAACCACAACACCCGTTCCTCATCATACGGTCTGCTCGAATGGCAGAGATAAATGGTATCACACAAGATTTGACTCCGCAAAATCGAAAAGATTTTCTCTTCGGCGGGCGGAATGTTACAATCTTTCGAAGACAATCCACGCTCGCATGGTAAGTAGATAACCAATCCATCCCTAGTATCACGTCGAACCCTTCCATGCTCAAAATGATCAAATCAGCCACTGTCTCGTGGTCTTCGATCATCACAATCACTGATTGACACATGGTATCTGTGCTCACTGAGTTACCCGTAGGAATTGACACTGCCAAGATGAAATCAAGGGCCTTGGGAATGATTCCCAACTTCTCAGCGAACAATGGAGTAACAAAAGAATGTGTAGACCCAGGGTCTATCAACACTCACGCTTCGGTTTTGCTTACATCGCTCCCCCGATGCATAAAAAGGGTACCTTAGTTTAGACAAGCGTTTCAATTAAAAGTTTCTAAGCATGTGTGTTCATCTATAACTTATTAACAAAATTTATTAAATATCAAGCAATTATATATAACACATAAAATAAGAAGACATCTCAACTTTTAATAATACCTTGGATCACATCGTTCGATGTTTCGGCTTCTTGATCCATCATGGCATAAGCTCGACCTTGAACAGTAGGTCGGGTCGATCTTTGAGTAGAAGCCGAACTAGTTCTTCCCTTGTCCTCCTGAGGACAATCCTTAACCATGTGTCCGATTGCGCCACACCGAAAATACGCTCTGGTGTTCCTCCTACAATCCTCGGTCTTGTGTGGTTTCCCGCACCTTAGGCACATAGTGATCGAAACAAAAGATGGTGCACGAGAGGATCCCTGTGCCACTGAAGCTCCACTAGCCGTAGAACCCGCTGGTCGTACGTATTGCACTGGTGATGATGCTGCCAATCTCTGATAAGGGGTCGGTCCAGAAGAAAATGTTGGTCTAGAAAATGCAGGTTGAGTAAGGTTCACTAGCGGCTTTGTAAACTTAGCCCTCTTATTTTCATAAGTACCTGACTGCCCTTGTACAACCTTGTCCTTGTTCGGCTGACTGCTTCTCAAAAACCGCTTTTGAATTTCTTCCTCTGCTATGAGGGCCTTTGACAGTACTCCTCCATATGTTTCCATTTCCCACATAGCCATGCTCTCCTGTATACTCGGCCTAAGACCCAGCTGAAATTTTCTGGCCTTCATCATATCGGTGGCCACATGTTGAGGTGCAAACCTTGAAAGTCGCGTGAACTCATCCCCATACTCACGCACTGACATTGTCCCCTGCTTCAGCTCGATGAACTGAACTTCCATCTGATGCCTAACGATCTTGGGAAAGTCGATCGTTGAGCAACGCCGATAAACTCACATGTCCAAGGAGTATTGGGAAACTCTTGCTCGGTGTCAGCCACGGACTTCCACCATGGTCCGGCTGTCCATCCGGTTTGAAGGTTGCCCATCTAACCTTCTCGACATCGGTGCCTTTGAAGCACCTCGAAGATCTTTCCATCTCATCCAACCAACCTTGACTTCCATCGGGTCATCGAGAAAAATTTGGAGGTCTCATCCTCCTGAATTGACAAATCGATGATTGTTGTTGTTGTCAGAAATCAGCTTTCTTTGGGCGATTATAGCGATCTGGCGAGCCATAGATGCGGTCGAGCAATGTTGGTGGCGGACTTTCCAACACTTGTTCCATTCTTTCACCACGACCTCTATCAACTCCGGCTCCTATAGGGAATTGCATTAGAACCGGATCGAAGGCAACTCCTTGATGTACCGACACCTTGAGAATGTCCTCTAAAGGCATCCTACCTCCGCCTGCCTCTAAATCTTGGGGCCATACTGATCTGTCATTGTGAACACCACAACATCAGTCAACATTGATTGTAAAGACAATCACAAACAGTACTAGTGATTCTAGACCTAACGACATGACTCGATGCGAATCGCATGAGGGTCACGGTTGGTTCTCATGGGTCCTTAGAGAATCTAAAAACTATGGCTTTGATACCAACTGTGACGACTCGACTTTTCCAATCCCTTAGGTATAGGAAAGGCCGGTTCGCCAACCTATCGAATAAACGATAAGTCGGACAAACAGGGCACATATCAGAGTAAAGCGTAATAAATATCCATAGCTAAAATAAATGCGGAAGCAATTAAAAGTAAAGAACCACCGATGATGGCCGACCATCATCGAAACATAACTCATAATGTAAATCAACGTCAAATATAAAACTATGGTATCCAACTAAAATGGGCCCACAAATTCAAGTCTAACTCTCACCACAAATAAGAAAATCAAAGTTCTATCTTGGGAAAAACTCCTCGAGAGGAACCTCAAGCTCTTCCTCGAGCACGTAGTGGGGATCGATCTCATATCCACGAATAGCCACGTCGATTACACGAACACATGACGTATAGTCGAGTGAGCTAACCAACAAAGCTCGAGAAGAAAGACATCTCGACATTTTACTTTAACTAATATGGTTTCAAAACAAATATCGAATATAGCTTGTCAAACATATAAGCGATAATAAAGCTGAATTTAGGTGCAGAAATCATATGTAAGATTTATTTCTAAATGTGTGAAACAGGTTTCAAGAATGATGCGTGTTTCAAAGGTGTCTTAGTTTTCTAACTTCTATATGCAAAGTTCGAATTCATGACTTAATCCTCAACTTAAAATACCTCCCGAGTAAACTATATCTCGAGAGCAGGAATATAGCCGATGGGAACCCCTACCTACCATCGTCGTTCATGAACCCTTTTTCAGGATGCAACAAGCCCCTACGTAATAAGGGAAACTTGTGCCAGGAAATTGTTCAGGAATTTTTTAGGGGTCGTTCAGGTCAATCATAAAACAAATGCAGATACTAATATAAATCAGATGTAAGTCTCTTATACATAGTTCAGGTTCTTGATTTCAGATTTTCAGAGCTTAAGCAGATTCAGGTTTCAGGATTCAGGTAGATTTAGATTTTTAGTCATTCATATCAATTTCAGTTTACAGATGTGATTTCAATGGCATATGCAAGTTTAAAGATTTTAATTCAAAATATCCATGCGAATTAAAATAAAATACTGTAAAGATGAGATTCTCCTACCAAAACTCGGAGTAATGCGAAGTCAAGCAAAGTCCTATTGATGGCCTCTCGCCCTCAATCTACATCACAATATACATTCATGTATTAAGATAAACTCTAATTACTATTAATATAGACCTATTTAAGTGTTTCCTCAAAAACAAGTCAAAACAGGCAAGTTGAGCCAATCCTAAAATTTGATGTAATATTCTCATATATTTTTTACCATTAAGACGATTGATCCATACGTTGGTCCAAACATGAAAGTTGTAGAGTTTTCTATTAGCTTTCCAACACAAAAAGAATCGTCTCAATCGGAGTTCAGGATAAAAAGTTATGACTAAAATACTAAGACAATGTCGGAGTTCGGTGATACCTCGCTCGAGCGGAACGAAACCGACGGGTTTCCTCAACGATTCGCGCCGCGATCGATCCCACGAGTTCACAGAGACAACTCCAACACGCCCCCAATGATCTCAACCTCTCCCAATAGCCAACTACGAATCCAAGGTTGATTCAAGTTCTTTCTAAGGTTTAAGTGCTTTCAACAAAGAGGGTTCTAGAGAAGGAGGTTTTCTAAGCCGATCTCCTACGATGATTGAAGAAGAGAGAAGAAGGAGTTTCACACGATTGGGTAACTATCCTCTCTTAACAAAACCTAGTATAATACAGGAATGCAATTCCTTCTTATAATAGGATTGCTCACAAAGTAAAACACACACACACATCTTATGTGTTATATACTTCTAATTTTAAAACTCAAGTCCGGTGTTGAGCGGCTACACCGAGGTCGGTGCACAACTTTCGCACGAGAGTCCAAATGGGCTCTAAATTAAAATCTGTCCGCACAATCACATCTAGATAAAAATCCAAAACAAATGGTGACGTCGGTTGCCGAGCCGAATACACACACAGGGTCAGTCTAACTCGGGTTCAAAATACGGGTCTTTACAGGAATTGATTGGACTCTTAGTAGTACCAGGACTTGGACATTAATTAGATTCCTAATGATACCGAGAAATTGAAAATAATTGGATTCCTAATGACATCAGGACACTAGAAAAATAACTCACCATAATAAGCTCACCTAATCATAATTAACCATAAAAAAAAAGAGAATCTAAATCGATCAGAACCACAACGAAGGAAACTAAAAGGAAAGCTGAAACTTTCTAACTAAGGAAGAACATTGCTGCTGACGTTCGCAGGTGGACGATTTAGTATAGATGTAACCCACACCCACTTAAAAGTGTGATCATTGACGTGTTGTAGCGTTGATAAATATCAACAGCTGACGATCACAAATCAACTAGGAATCTTCCCAAGAAATTCCTTTTGTTACAATTTATCCTTCCTTTATCACACACACCGTATGGCTAGAGTCCATCAGGACAGAATTGGAAGCTACTTATTCAACGGGAACTGAGAGGAACCCAAAAAAAGTGCGCACCAACATAATGCTATTTGTATATCTGAAAATCCTATACAACACTCTAGGATTAAACACATAGATATCAGACACCATTTCATACGTGACTTGGTTGAAGATAAAATCATTATCCTTGAACATATAGATACTCATCTTCAATTGGCTGATATCTTCACCAAACCATTGGATTTTATTCGATTTGAATTTCTTCGAAAATCCATTGGGTTATGTAGTCTAGTCTAATTTATCAACTGCTTAAATTGTACATATTTTTCCTGTAAATATGTTTGTATATATTTATTTACTTTTAAATGTATGTTTTGTGCTATCACATGTCTTTTGGTTGCTCTAAAATTGATTCACATATGATCTCCATAACATGGAACTGTTTATATTGTTTTTGAGTTAATCCTATTTCACCATGTAAGTGTTTAATTAATGTTAATTTATTATTTGTTGTCTGTTTTTCTGTAAAGAAATATATTCAGCTCAATCATTGGTGTCATTGCAACTCTCATAAAAATAAGAAATAAAAAATATACTATATATGGTTTTGCTACTTACATTCATCGCCTGTTTGACTCGAGTTATTAAGCTCATAGGAGTATTCTATACTCAATGCCTTGAGCCAACTGGATCAGGAGTCATTGGTCTAACACTTGTTAAATGGGTCGAATAGAAAGCAAGTAAGATTTAGCATTTCTGTTACTTATTAATTTGAAGACTTACTCAACCTTGTAGCCTTTTTCACTCGAGCAAGTAAAATCGTAGAGATGTTTTTACATCTAATGCCCTAAACTAACTAGTTGGGAGTCATTATTTTAAAGCTCGTTACATGGGTCAACTAGAAATCTTAATAAAGTATGAGTAATTCTTTTGTTGCATCTCAAGAATATGTATATTTCATACAAGTTACTAACTTCATTGTTTGAGTTGATAACGATACTTTATTTTTTTTTACTTATATTTCTCTTCAAATTACATATGAATTGTTAATGAGTTAACTGCGATTAGTTCTTTCTCATATGTGAAATTTTGACTGTCTCTAAGAATCTTGCGTAAAATCTCATGTTAGAAGCTGATTAATTACTTTTATTGGTGAATCTTTATTATTGATAACAAAATTTCATGACTTATGCAAATTAAAGAATAATAATTTTTTTTTTACAGATAGCAGATATTTTTGTTTTCCCAATTTTTTTCCAAAAAATATGATTTTTAATATAAAAACAGTCAACTTTTCACAGACGTCTGTGAAATTTCACGGACGTTTGCAATTTTCACACTCCACTATTTTTCTGAACTCGAATGCGTCCGGACGTCCATGTAGCATTACGGACATCTACATTTTAGAAGCCTCACTATTTTTCCATCCACGGACGTCTATAGTGCACTAAGGACATCCGTACTAATGACGCTTAAACTTCCTTCAATTATATTAACTGCATTTATTGACCGAAAACTAATTTCCACGGACGCCTGTCCTTTCATAAAGGACGTTCGTCCTTTCAGAACGGATGACCGCATTTCAAATTCGACGGCCTAGATTAATTTACTTTTCTTTTCAACGGCTTAGATTGTGTTTTTCACGCGGATTTATAAATTCACGGACGTCCGTGAACAACCTTACAGATGTCTGTGACTATCTAGCTTAAAATGCTTCGAATTTTACTATCTTCACTTTTTCATCAGATTTTTTTTTGCTTTTTAAATCCTTTTTCACCGGTAGTTTTTATTTTTTACTGAAAATCATTTCAAAATGTTGTTAAATAGAAAAAATTCTAGGAAGAATGTCGGTTCCTCATCCTCATTGGGATCTGCAACACCTCAGTGTTTTCCCTCTCCTGCTCATGAAAAAAAATTTAATCGGTTATTCGCTACTCGTTCACTCATTGTTGAACGCCCTGTTCTTGAACAGTTTCTTCGTGACCATGATCTCTATGCTATGTTCGAGGTCCGTGGATGGATTTCTTTCTTTTCTCCTTCTGGTCCCGCCTACACTGATATTGTAAGGAGTTTTAAGGCCAATTTGAATAAAAGTAATCTTATTGATGATCGCAGCGAAAGTTACGTCATCTCATATGTTTTAGGTAAAAAGATCCGACTTTCTCCTCTCATTATTTCTGAAATTCTTAATATGCCTTTAAATTTTGATGGTATGAAGTATCTGGTAGAGTCAAGTGAAATCTATACTCTTCATTACCCCTCTGCCATTTATGATTTTGTTTGTGAAAGTCCTAATTATCCTCCCAATGCCGCACTTCATTATACGTCTCTGAAATCACGATTTTAGTGGCTTAGGCATGTTTTGTTTGCCTCTCTTACACCAAGAGCAAGAAACAAAGATCAGGTTCAATGGGAGTTGATCTATTTAATGTTTCTACTAGAAAAAAGTCGTCCTCTTTGCATTTCAACAATTATATTTGAGATGATTGCTCGTCGGATGCGAGATGAGTCATCAAAAATGTCGCATCCTTTTCTTATAATCATCAGTAAAGTTATATCTTCTTAGATGACCCTCCCCCCTAATTTAGCAACTTCGCGTATGATGGCTCCTCTTGGGAAGCTTACAAAAATAGGAAAACGGGTTCGACTAGATCTCGATGATGTTGTATTTGTTGATGATAGTAGTGATGATGACGAGGATAGAGATGAAGGACATGGAGATGCTTGTGTTGTTCCTCCTGATTTTCAGGGCCCATTACCTCAGGATCCAGTACCTCCTCACTTTCAGGGTCATGATCAATCTTTCTACGATCATCGATTCGATCGTATTGAATCTGATATTCATAACCTTGCTGAACATGTGGAGACTGGGTTTACTTTGTATGGTGAACAATTGAATTCTCTACAGATGTCGATGGTTGATGGTTTTGGTGCTATGATGCACCGTTTTGATAGTATTTTTCCCCTGCCAGGATCGCAGTTTCCTCCTGATGCTTAAACTACTGATGCCTATATGTGACCGTTTACTTTGATGCTTATATTTTCTAAGTTTTTGTTTAAATGATGTGAATGAAAGTATTTTGGCTATTTCGTTGTAATTGATGTAAATGATATGAATGATGTTTTGGCTATTTCGTTCTACAGACCTTATGGTTAATGTTTTTTATATTCAGTTGTGAATGAAGTGTTTCATCATTTGGCTATTTAGTTTCAAAGATGGATTTAATTATGTTATGCTTGTGATTCAATGTTTTTCGTCTGATTGCTATCATATTACTACCATTGTCACATTCTGACAAAAAGGGGGAGAACATTACATCTATGATTGATTATCATGCACTATTACACTTGATCTATTGGTTTATTGCTTCAGGTAATAGGCAAAGTAAAAATGTGAAAACTTATAGTAGATAGATAGTCATTAGTTCATTTACTTTACTTGACAAATAATTTAGGGGGAGCAAATAGAGTTGTAATTTGTTCATTGCATATTAGATTGATGTATAGGACTTAGATGAGAGCAAATATTATGTAATTTTTATTTTTGAGTCCTTGTAAATTAGGTTTTGTCATGATTGTGACAAAGGGGGAGAATGTAGGATATTTTGTCACTATCATGATGAAATTTAATACTGCCCCTAAATGCGTTTTTAATTGCCAAGTAAAAGAGTGATGAAATTGCTGTCACAATCTGTCTCACGGACATCCGTGATTGACCTCACAGACATCCGTGGTAACGGATGACCGTGAGTGATTCACGGACGTCCGTGCCCCGACTTTATTTAAATAGAAAATCAGTTCGGGTAGTTATCTCTGATGCGAAATTTTTTTCTATTTCTGAATATTCGAGACTGAGTTTCCCCTTGTCTTTGAGATTACTCAAAGACAAGGGGAAACTCATGGATTTACTCCATTATTGTAATCTAAAGGTTTAGATTGACTCGTGTGATTTGAGGATTGAAGCTATATATGTTCACTATGGAATGGATGATCGTGGGATGCGATTGTTGTTGGTGAGAAGAGTGATAAGGCATATCATTCTAAAAGCACTGTAAAGGTTTTTTTCATAGTTGATTATTTTATTTGGATCTGAGATAGATCCCGTGATTTTTACCTGTGATAGGGTTTTCCACGTAAAGAATTCTCTTGTGTTATTTGTGTGGTTGTGATTAGTTTGTTAATTATTTATAATCTTTATATATTGTTAGATCCATAACTATTCCGAAATTTCAAATGTATTCACCAATTTGAGCTCAAGATTTTCTATGAAACATCTTAGTTGTAGTCCACTACTTCCTCGGCAGCGAATTTATCCCAACTTCTAAAGAAATCTTACTTTTGCAAGCGAAATATTCTTAAGAAATTATTGAGAAAGCTGGTATGAAGCAGTGTGCTTCCTCTGCTATCAGCCCTTCGTCATTAGCCTCTTCGACTGAAGCATTTGAAAATCACTCTTTATACCGACAACTTGTGGGATCTCTACAATATTTGACGGTCACCCATCCTAATATTTCGTTTGCCATCAATAATACATGCCAAAAGATGCATTGTCCTATTGATCTTGACTTCATAGCGGTCAAGTGGATTCTCAACTTTATCAAAGGAATGCTACACTATACACTTCATTTTCATTCCAGTTTACTACTTGTCAATGGTTACTCTAATTCCGATTGGGTGGGAGACACAGTTGATTGCCGCTTCACAGACGGGTTTTGGAGTCTCTTTTGAACAAAACCTGATTTCTTGATGTGTTAAAAAGCAAAACACCATTGCTCGTTCTTCAACAAAAGCATAATATAGGGCATTAACTCACACAACTCTCATTGCTTTGGGGTGATAATATATCTGCAATTTTCGTTGTGTCAAATCTTGGATTTCATGTCCGAACGAAGCACATAGAGATCGATTATCACTTTGTTTGAGAAAAAAGTTGTTAATAAAGAAATCAATTTGCACCTTATCTCCACATTGGAGCAAATAGCGGATAATTTTCATAAAGCTACAATCATCTCAAGATTCAAGTATCTCTAGAACAAGCTCACGCTAATGATCCCATTCACTTGCGGAGGGGTGTTAGTAAAGCTCAATCTAGAAGGCTCCAAAATACACTCATAACAGAAAGTTGTTATATGCTAACAAGTTGAGGTTATAAATAAGATTAATAGCGTAAAGGTTAGCTATAATTAGTTAGTTGTTATGACTATAATTAGTTAGCTGTTATAAAACATTCTCTATAATCTTTATATAAGGTTGGTGATGTATGAAATGACAAGAAAGCTTTTACACTAAATTAGTTAATACCGATTTCTCCAAAAAAAAATTCAAGCCGAATTATTCTCGAACTCTAGCTTCATCACTTTATTTGTTGTGGTTAAGTAGGCAAGAAAAAACTGACTAAACCAAACTGGATTAAAATCAATTCAAACCCTGAACTGAACCCTATTTGTTTGACTTTCATTTTTGGGTGGTAAAAATTGAAAGCTGTTTAGGTAAGATTAGTAAACCAAAAAAATGAAAAAGAAGAAAAATAATTCAAAGTAAAAAACAATAAAGTCGAATTCGAATCGTAATATAACCAAAATTTTGAATTTTTTATTCAGCTTCAATTTCAAAAGAGAAAAGAAAGCAGCAATACAAAAGTTAAAGTTGAACTGAGCTATAAAACATAATTTTCGGTTCAGTTAACCTAATCTGCATCACTAGCTTCAAATATAACCGGTTGGAAAAAAGGGTGTTCAAACTTCAAAGCAGCTTATGGGCGTATCATAAACTCTTCATAATTTTCTTTTCTATTGTTAAATGAAAGAAATTTCTCCAATCATACACTAACTTTTGCTATCCACATCCACTTAATTTTGACAAGTCATCGATATGGCAAAGGATAGTTTGAGAAAAACCATTTCTCTGTCTTTTTCCTTGATAAAGCTAATACCATACTCGGATAAAACCTTACTTATCAAAAATCACTTTTAGAATCCTTCGGTCTCATAAAACTAAAAACCATTGGTCAAAAAATAATATAGTTTTTAATCAAAATATTTCCCCTAAAACCATGCTCAGACACTACTTTCTGCCCAGCCCTTGACTCATACACCAAATCATTTGTCATGTCTTAGCATACTAATTCACTGTTTGGTTGATCTGAGGTCGACTTTAGTGGATGAGCATATGCCTATCGCATCTCATCTTTTAATGATCCTCACAATCATTAATCGAGTCTAATTTATCATATCAACAGTACCTTTTGCAATTATCAGTCTAAGTCTATCTCATTCAAAATATAGAGGATCCTTAGCTAATGTCTCTCCTCAGTGCCAGAGGATTCTGATTATCCAAAAGTTTAAAATTTTCAAAGCGAAGGCATGGAATTCCTTCCTAGTCTGGACTCATTGATCAAAAGATCAATAGTTCAACTCTTTGTTACTGTGAAATTGAGCTACGGGTCGAAGCTTAATAGCTTCAATACAAAGAGGCTCGAAAGTCGAAGACTTAGTCTCAAGTCCAGGTCAAATCCATCCATTCATGCTTTAAAGTTGCAGGCTCAGGTCCTCCCTAGGCTAAGTTCACACACTTGGCCATTTTATCGACTTATACCAGCTTTCTGGCTCCTTCAAGTCAAAAGTTGACTCAAACTTTAATGGCATGATCTTATTGATCTAGGATAAATTTATTTTACATAAATGTTTACTTTCCTACTTTCCTACTTATTAACCCTACACTTGGTCTTAAGGCCTAAGTATTAAAAAGTTAGGTCTTTGGGGATTGTACTTATTGCAGAATTTTAGGACTTAACCCCTGAGCACTCCAAAGTTCTTAGAAAAGCACTTAGGCTGCATTTGGATTTGGGAATTTGGATTTGGATCTCCTAAATTCAAATCCACCGATTGGCTCCACATTTTTGTGTTTGGATTTGGATTTGGGAAATTCATCGGAATTTAGAAATCCAAGTATGTATTGTAAACAAGTGGATTTGTAAATAGCACCTCCTGGGCGTTATTTGAAATCCAAATCTTACACCAACATACAATTGGCTATGTTTAGTGAATAAAAAATTGTTTCTCAGTGCTATTATAGGTATGGTTCAACCTGATACTCGACTCGCCTGAGCAGAATATTTTTAAGCTTGATTGATCTTGTTGGATGGTAAATGGACCGGATTGAACCGATACCAGACCCGAGCTGACCCAACATAAGCTCAAGTAGTTACTGCAACAGCTAGAAAACTAACCGTTGTAGTCGCCATTGGGTTGCAACGACTATTTTGCCGTTGCAGCCCACCTTTGCAGAGTGCACCCTGGGTTCAACCAGCAAATTGTTGATTGCGCCCATTTTAATTTTATTATTATTTTTTTTTTCCTAAACCCATACCGAACATTGAAATATTCGGTTTCGGTTTGGGAACAATTAATGTGTTGGAGGAATTCGGTGTACCGAAACGGAATTTTTCGGTGTTCGGTTCGGAAAAAAAAATTTGTTGTGGTTGCACCCATTTTCGATTTTTTTTTTATGAACCCAAATTGAACTGAACACCAAAAAATTTGGTTTCGGTTTGGGAATGGTTTATGTGTTGGAGGAATTAGGTGTACTGAAACCAAATTTTTTGGTGCTCGATTCAATTTGCCTTGGTTAGGGTTCATAAAAAAAATATTGCTGATTGCACCCATTTTCGACTTTTTTTCCCCCCTAAACCTGAACCGAACTGCACATCGAAAAATTCAGTTTTGGTTCAGGAACGGTTTATGTGTTGGAGGAATTCGGTGTACCGAAACCGAAATATTTCGGTTTGGTTTCGATGTGGTGTACCGAACCGAAAATCTAAAAAATCATATTTGGTTCAGTTCGATACACTGAACTTGCATCCCTACTTACATAGAATATATGAAGGGAACCAATGAAATATAAATTCTCTTTACAAAAAAAATAGTCAAATGAAATACCTATAAATCATTGAATCAAATCTTAAGGCAATGTTTAAACATCCAAACAAGAAATTTGCCAATCCAAATATTTCAAATTCTGAATTTGAAATGCTTGAATTTAAAATACTTGAATTTGAAATCCCCAAATTGAAATCTACATTCCCAAACGCAGCCGTAGGGATGATATGAATATCATTCCAAACCTCAGTGAAAGAGGACACATTAGATCACATCTTAGGATGGAATAATTTCAAAATCATATCTAGATTAATCAAACTGTCACGGCTCCACTACAAAAACATGGAGCTGCGACACCTAATTGAGCTGCACCGGCTCCAGCTCCACAATCACAAGTGCGATCTATAGATCAACGTGGAGCCAGCTGTAACAGACCGCCTAGGTGTCACGAGTCATCTTAATTAAGTTCTATCTTGGCCTATCAGTGTGTTCAAACTATTTTTTTGGGCGTTCATGTGTATTTAAACAGGGTAAGGAAACATGTTTTTTTATGGTTATTTATGAGGCCTGATGAATTATGGTAAAGGCCTGATGAATTATGGACTGTTGGGTAAGGAAACAAGTTTTTTTGTGGTTATTTATGTGGCCTGATGAATTATGGTAAAGGCCTGACGAATTATGAACTGTTTGATAGGAGTTAAGACGATGCTTTTTTGGTTTTTATTTTCGTTACTATGTTGCCCTAACTAAAACCATGTATTGAGCCATCACAATGAAATTGGTTATATAACAATCCAAATTTCAAATTCAGGCATATATCCATCCATTGGATATCAAAGAATGTTGACTTTCAACGATGTCTAAATGGCTGTAGATCTTCTTAAACACAGCCAACAAAAGGCTCAACCAGATGGTATGGTCATCACTGTCGTTAACAAAGGTATTAGGTATATATCAATAAGGACAATAATTGTATAATTACATCAGTGGCATGAGCCGTAAATAGCGCTAGTATAAAGGTTAAAGGGATACACCTTTTAGCGCCAACCAATGTCTGTCTGCACGTTTAGCGTTGGGTTAACGCGATTTGCAATTCATAAGGGTAAGAACGTCCTCTCTTGCTAATGTCCTTCTGGCCGTTAGCACTAAGTGGACACTGGTCAACTAACCTGGTCAACTAAACGCATGGGGACGTATGTACAAGAAATACTAATCTAAGAGGCAAAAAATAAATATGCTTAACACCATGCGAGAAGAGGCGAGGGTGTCATGGCAAAATATACTTTCAGAATATCTTAAAACTCCTAAATAAAATATGCTATAATGTGCTCAATGAAGGCACATGTATGATATTCCATATAATAATATAAAAATAGGATTAATCTGAGTCAAATTTTAAAAAGGGATAATTAGAAAAACAACCTTAAAAAACAAACGTTTTAGCAAAACAATCCTGAACTTAAACGTTTTAAAAAAACGGTGCTTTCACAGTTTTCAGAACTTCAAAAATCCATGAAAACATCATTTTTAAATTTTTTTTTTTTTTAAATGGTGCTTTCACGGGTTTTTGAAGTTCTGAAAATCGTGAAAGCACTATTTTTTTAAAACGTTTAAGTTCGGAGTTGTTTTGCTAAAACGTTTGTTTTTCAAGGTTGTTTTTCTAAAGTACCCTTTTAAAAAATCACAAAATTCGGCACACCCTTAATTTAGTGATATTTCATGGGGTTTTTTTGTCTTTTGTGAAACAGAAAAAGAAAGAAAGGATTAGGGTTTGAACTTCGTATTGAATCTATTGATCTGACCATCTAAAATAATTATCTTAGGATCTAGGCATATGATCAAAACAATAAATCAATAACCACATATTAAATTATTTATGTGCGTACCTTATTGCGAAGATCGTAGCCGGTGATTCAAGTCGACACTTTTCCTGCGAAGAAATATAAAGGTAGCTCCACCCGCCTCTCTTACTAAACTCTCTTGATGGGAAGATGCCAAAAGGCTTGTATGTAGTGAGCGGGGGACGTCCACCTATATATATATAGCATGAAGAGTCATATCCTACCTAGAATACGGTTCATCAAGGAATTCTAATTAATAGGAATAAAAATCACATGTAAGTCAGGAAACCTTGAAGTTTCCTTCAATTCCCAATAATGCCCTTTATTATTTCAAGCAACTGTAATCTAGGCTTTTATAAAATCCTAGTGTGTGTGTGTGTGACAGCCTGAATTTTCGCACCTGAAAACTCGTGCCATCAGGATCATCATCACCGACGATCCCCAGAACAAGCACACATATGTCTGCTTGATGTGGCGGAAATCAAAGCAAACACCATTAAAAGAGGCCAATAGAGTCAACATAATGCATAGCATAAATAGACTAAATATATAAACAAAGAAACTAAGTATACATCCTCAAAAAGGAATTAAGAAGAACCACTGGTGATGGTCATCCATCGCCCAAAATAATCGTTCCCAATAATGATTCATACAAAATGTATACAGCTATAAGATAAAAGCAACTACAGAAAATATAATACATAACTAAGTAGACCACCAGGCCCAATAATCCAGATGTATCATATGCAGAGCCCCCAAACTAAAACAAGTGTAATACCTCGACTATGGGTAGTACTCGTCAGCAGGAACGTTGGTATCCTCCTCCTCAGCCTCGACCTCTAGCTGATAATTAGGATCGCTCTCAGTACTAGTAACTCGAGCCTCAGAACCTATGACATAGAGTCAGGGGTGAGCTAACAGTCTAAGCTCAATAGAAGAAACTCAATTATATTGCATCTTAACTATAAAGCATAGTTTTTCAGAACATATATCACAATAGATGATCGACAGCAGATATTTCAAACAGGTGAGTCATATAACAGATGTTGAGGTTTGAATAATAGAAAACAGATATAGAATACCAGGAATCATAAGCATGTTCGTTTAACAATAGACGTATATGAAATAATGTTTATGTTTAGAACTTTCAGGTGCAATATATACTTATTTAAATGACTTTAATAACTATTCTTAAATAACTCCCGTGTATATAGCATGTGGTAGCTAGATATTTGTCAATGGGTAACCCCGATCATTTTCGTTCAATGAACAATATCAGGAATTGCAACAAGCCTCTGCGTAATGAGAGAAACTTGTGTCAGGCGAATCACATAACAGATACATGGATATCCCGTCGTGCTGGTCACGGGTATCCCGCAGCGGTCGTGGGATTCGTCACATGAACTTTAAATCACATGCATAATACATAATATCGAAAATCAGGTGTCAGGAATCAGATATCAAGGATCGGGTGTCAGGAATCAGAAATGACAGAACTTTCATTTATGTGCACGGAATACTTTAAAACTAGTAATCAGAAGTCATGTATCAGAATACAAGTCTTAATAGTCCATGAAATTAGAATAAATACAATTTAGATTGAATTTCTCCTACCTCAGTTTACGCCTTTCTAAGCAAATCTAAGGTGTTTTAAGTGTCTCCGAAATTTTACCTAGACCATACATACATTGTACTAAGTGTCAGAGGTGTCAAATACCCGACTGGTACGACGTACCATGGCGATCAGGGCCATTAAGATATTTCCTGAGCATCGATACGTGGAACACATTGTGTACCCGATCAAATAACGGTGGTAATCCAATGCGGTAAGCAACTTCCCCTACTCGACCCAAAATTTCAAATGGTCCAAGATAGCGGGGACTTAGCTTCCCTCTCTTTCCAAACCTCATCACGCCCTTCATAGGTGACACTTTCACAAACACGTGTTCACCCACCTTAAAGTCTACACTCGTCCGCTTGATATCAGCGTAGCTTTTCTGCCTGCTCTGAGCCGCTTTGAGTTTGGCCCTTATCATCCGAATGTAGGTGGCATTATCTTCAAGTATCTTGGGTCTCAAAACAAATTTCTCACCAGTTTCCTCCCAATTGATGGGCGATCTACATCGTCGTTCATAAAGAGCTTCATATGGTGCCATCCCAATGCTCGCCTGAAAACTGTTGTTATATGTAAACTCAATCAACGGCAGGTGCTGATCCCATGATCCTTGTAGCTCTAACATACACGCCCTAAGCATGTCCTCGATGATCTAATTGACCCTCTCTGTCTGACCATCGGTTTGTGGATGGAATGCTGAACTGAAATCTAGTCGCGTTCCCATTCCTTCTTAAAATTTCTTCCAAAACTTTGATGTATATAATGGGTCACGGTCAGAAATGATGCTACTCGGAATCCCATGCAAACGGACGATCTCTTTCATATATAGCTCTGCAAGTCTTCCAGTCGTGTACATCGTATTGTAAGGCAAGAAGTGCGCTGACTTGGTTAATCGATCAACTACTACCCAAATGACATTATACCTCTTTGCAGTACGCGATAGCCCAATGATGAAGTCCATAGAGATCGATTCCCACTTCCATTCCGGTATAGGTAGAGGCTACAATAAACCTGCGGGATGTCTATGATCGATCTTTACTTGCTGACACATCAAAAACCGTGACACATACTCTGCCACATCTTGTTTCAAGCCTCTCCACTAGTAATTCTTTTTCAAATCTTGATACATCTTTGTGCTTCCCGGGTGGATAACATAGCTTGACTTGTGAGCCTCATCAAGTATAGTTTGCCTTAGGTCGGCATTATCCAGAATGCAAAGACGGCCCTTGAACAATAAGGAACCATCCCCCTTGACTGAGAACTCAGATCTGATGCCTTTAGTTGCATCTTGACAAATTTTGGTTAGCGCCGGATCTTTCATCTCTGTAACTCGTGGATATGCTCAAATATTACTGGTCTCACTGATATATTAGTCAAGAAGGTTTCTGTAGCTTGAGACTCGATGTTCGCATCATACAGTGCCAGATCTTCGAACAACTTTCATCTGTGCATACCCAAAATCAAACTAGCCAATTGAGCTGAACTCTTCTGACTCAAGGCGTCGGCTACTACATTAGCCTTGCCTGGATGGTACTGTATGGAACAGTCATAATCCTTGAGAAACTCCATCCATCTGCGCTGCCTCATATTTAGTTCCTTCTGTGTAAACAGATATCTGAGGCTCTTGTGGTCGGTGAAAATCTCGAAAGTCTCACCGTACAAGTAATGTCGCCAAATCTTTAGCACAAATATGACCACTGCTAGTTCCAGGTCATGTGTCGGGTAATTCTTCTCATGCTCTTTCAACTGTCTCGATCCATATGCTATCACCTTTCTGGGTTGATTAAGCACGCAGCCCAAACCACTATATGAAACATCGCTAAAGTGAGTCTCTTCTTAAGTTCTTAAAAACTCTTCTCGCATGCCCCACTCCATTCGAACCTTGCATCTTTTCGTGTAAGTTTCGTGAGTGGTCCTAATATCTTTGAAAATCCCTCAACGAAACATCGATAGTAACCTGCTAATCCAAGGAAACTACGGATGTCGGTCACGGTCTTTGGTTGCTCCCAATTCATCAATGCTTCGATTTTTGCTGGATCTACAGTGACACCATGCTTTGAGACAACGTGTCCCAAAAAGCTAACCTCTTCTAACCAGAACTCACACTTGCTGAGTTTGACATACAGTTGGTGTTTACGTAGAGTCTATAGGGCTACTCTCAAGTGCTTCTCATGCTCTTCTTCTGATTTTAAATAGATCAGGATGTCGTCGATAAACACTACGACACAAGAATCTAGGTGTGGTTTAAACACCCTATTCATCATATTCATGAATGACGCCGGAGCATTTTTCAACCCAAACGCATCACAAGGAATTCATAGTGTCCGTACCGAGTCCTGAATGCAGTCTTCTGAATATCCTCTGCCTTGACTCTCAACTGATGGTACCCAGATCTCAGATCGATCTTGGAAAAGTACTTCGCTCTTTACAGTTGATCAAACAAGTCATCTATCCTAGGCAAAGGGTATCAATTCTTAATGGTAAGTTTGTTCAATTGTCGATACTCAATGCACAGACACATTGAGCCATCTTTCTTCTTTACAAACAAGACCGGTGCTCCCCATGGAGACACGCTCGGTCTAACAAACCCTTTGTCCATTAATTCTTATAGTTGCTCCTTCAATTCCTTCAACTCAGTAGGAGCCATTCTATATGGTATCTTAGAAACAGGCTCCATTCCTGGTGCTAAGTCGATGGCGAATTCCACTTCTCTCTCTGGAGGTAATCCGGGTAACTCCTCCGAAAATATATCAGCGAAGTCTTGCACTACGGCTATCTCGGAGATAACATTCTTCTCGTCTTTATCTTCCTTCAAGAACGCAAAGTATCCACTGCAACCTTTTCTGATCAAGCGCTCGGCCCTAACTGCCGAGATAAGTGGCATGTGCGTCGACCTTTCTCCTTGAAATCAGAACGATCTCCTCGTATTGGGTCTGAAGATGACGACCTTGTTCTTGCAATCTACCGTCGCACAGTGAGTCGACAACCAATCCATGCTAAGGATCACGTCGAATCCTTGCATATCTAACAGGATTAGGTTCGCGGGTAGTTCAAAGTTGTCTCCATCCATAATTTTCAAGATCACAAAGTTGCAAACTTTCTCGGTATCAACCGATTTCCCAGTCAGAACAGTCACGATTAACACGAAGTCCAACTCTTCTGGGTCAACTTTCATCTTCTTTGTGAAGCGAGGGGTAGCGAATGAGTGGGTAGACCCCGGGTCTATCAACACTCGAGCTTCATATGTCACATCACTTCCCTTCTTAAAAGTTTGTAACGCACCTAATCATACATACACATATATATAATGTATATCATCATACTAGAATTTACTACATGCAAGTTCTTTTCTATTTTCTATATGGATGCACTTTCTTTATCTAAAATTTTCAAGAATTTGAATTTTTTATTTAAAATAAATCTCACCTTGGATCACGTCATTTGTATTTTGAGCCTCTTCTGCTGTGACTGCGTAGGCTCTCACTTGGACGATCGGCTTCCTTGCTTGTATAGGTCGTGGCATAGGAGCTGAAGTCGACTTCCCTTTATTCACCTCAGGGCAATCCTTGATCAGGTGGCCCACCTTGCCACATCGAAAACAACCCCGAGTACCCTGCCTACAATCAGTTATTCTATGAGACTTGCCACACTTAGCACAAGTCTCACGAGGTGTGGAAGAAGCTGCTCGCGAGAACCCCTGTGTAACTGTCGCTCCGGTAGTGATAGCAGGGCTCTCATATCTCATCGGCCTCCCCGACACAAGCAATAGAAATTTTTGCTAGTTGGCCTGCTACGCCGGTCTCCCTTAACCTCCTTGGAATGGTGGTTTCTGATTGCCTGCTATAAATCTTGGCTTTTTGTTCATCGGCTCGTAGTTCCCTGTTCTACTTTGGTCTGTATTCCACCTTCCTTGCTGTTGCCTCTGGCGGTACTTGTTATTATTTTCTTCCTCTACCACCAAGGCCTTGCTCATGACCTCCCCATAGGTCCTAAGCTGGAATGGTGCTACTCCTCCCCTCATGTTCGGTTTCAATCCTTGCTGAAACCTCTTCGCTTTCATCATCTCTTTTACGACATAGTCAGGCGTGAAGTGAGCGAGTCGCATGAACTCCACTCCATACTCTCTAACAGTCATCTTCCCTTGAACAAGCTGTAGAAACTGAATCTCCATTTGGTTCCTCACCACCTCTAGGAAGTACTGTTTATTAAATTCCTCAACGAACTCATCCCAAGTCCAGGGCAAATCTGGAGTCTCCTGAGCCTTAGTCCGTGAAATGAAGTTCCACCAAGGCCCAGCCTCTCCATCCAACATATATGCTGCCCAACGGACGCTCTCGCCCTCCATACACGTGAGCACACTAAAAACCTTCTCCATCTCACTCAGCCAGTTTTCGGCTGCCATGGGCTCTGCCTGCCCCGAAAAGCTAGGAGGTCTCATCCTCCTAAACTCAGTAAAAGCAGAAGACACTGGCGGTGTCAGAGCCATTGGAGGTGTCGGTGGCTGATGTTGCTCGTGGGCAGTATGAGCTGCCAAGGATGCTACCTGTTGGGCCATAGCAGCCGCCATGGTCTCCATGGTGTGCATCATCTTCTGACACTCCTCTATCCTCATTTCTTTCTCTGACTCTCTCCTGTTCTCTTTGATCTTGATCCTGACGATCTCGATCTTGGCTCTCTCCTTGTCCGTGGCCCTCTTGACTGCCACTACCTGAAGCACCTCCATGTCCCAAAGGTACTCTATTGGTATTTAAGATGAGATCATCTCGACTACGCAAATTTTTATGATGACCCGCCCCTGGGTCGGCCCCTTCCTCTAGGAAGCATAACAGTCTGCACGTGAAAACAAAGTTTTCTTTAGCAGAAGTTCCTATACTCTGACAAAAAGAATGATTGTTAGAATTTCTAAAAGAAAATGCTCTGATACAAACTGTGACAGTCCAAATTTCGACACCTCGAAACCCGTGCCATCAGCACGATACTCCAGACCGTGCCCCAAAACTATGTAAGGAACATTGGTATAACAAGTAATAATGAAAAGATAAAGTAAATAATTGCATAAAGCGGAAAACAAATATGTCCATCTGGCACATACAAAAGACAGATCTACTTTCATGCAACTGCATGAACAGAGAACCGATTCAAACCATTGGTGATAAACAGATCACCCCAAATGGTTCGCCCAAAAGAATAATATCTATCTAATTACATTCTTTATAAAAAATAAAGGTTTGATATACCAAGCCGTATAATCTGCTCACAAAAACTCTCTCTCAAAGTGCTCAGCAGAGCCTCCTAGAAGAAGTCCTCAGGAGGGGGCTCCAACTCGTCCCCTGGCACGTAATCCAAATCACTCGGATCTACGTCTTCTGAAGCTTTAGCCGCTGCTAATAATGAACCTGCGACGTATAGTCTAAAGGGTGAGCTACATCCTAGCTTAATAGGGAACAACACAATGAACATATAAGTCAAAATCTCACATATATTCCATGATATTCTAAGCATGATGTGTCTTTGCATTTGTGGGAAAAACAGTTTAAAAGATGGCAATTTGTATTCAAATTTATTGCTAGTTTGCATGTTTTACTTTACTGATTATTTTGTCATGAATGACACTGAATAGGCCTAAAGCAAAACTTAAATCTTCAACTTAAGTAATCCCCAAGTAATATAGTATCGAGCCCCGATGGAATACCCACCATCGTCGTCTAAATAGACAGTTGTTATATGTATTCCCTGGGAATACTACCCAAGTCCCTTTCTCAATAGGCGGCGGGGTTAAATCTCATCTCAACATCCCTGGGATGTGCTTACTGTGTACGGATAGACCTCCGCACTGGTGTACAGATTGGCCGCCGTATCGGTCACGGATATCCTACCGCGTCAGTCGTGGGTATCCCGCTACGTCGGTGGAGTATTCTAATCAAAATTCAAATAACGAAAATAACATGTGCTTTACATATAGTTGTTCACCGTGTAAATGTGCTATCTTATATCAGTTAGGCCTCAACAGTAATTATTCAATCTTATTTACATCCCTGTGATGTCTATATTACTCGCATCACACTGATGCCTTTATCTCTTTCTTATCCCCTGGGGATGCCTCATTTTCATTAACTTGGTCTCAATTACTTACATCACACTGATGCCTTTATCACTTTCTTGGTGTCACACACACACACCCATTTTTATAAAGGTTTTCACAGTTAAAACATTTTCAATTTGATCTCTATATCACTACATACATGCTCTTGCAATTAAAGTACATATTCAAGGTGTTCCCTACCTCAGGTCTCCGAAGGTCCAAGCCTCAAGGTCCCACGCGGCTCCTTGTGCTTGCTTTCACACGTACCACCTACGGTACATCACAACACATGCTCTTGCAATTAAAGTACATGTTCAAGGTGTTCCCTACCTCAGGTCTCCGAAGGTCCAAGCCTCAATGTCTCCACAATCGTTATTGGATCCACAATCGTTATCGATTTTTTGGTCAATCGATAGTGATTGTGGAGCCAATCGATAACGATTGTGGAGAAAATCGATAATGATTGTAAAGCCAATCGATAACAATTGATAGAACAATCATCACCGAACTAAAGACAATCGTAAATGATTAAACATAAAGAAATTACTTACTAAATTGTCTACATATTCCTTGCCTTCCAAACATCTTAAGGTCTGCACCCGAATTGTATAATCACCGACTGTGTTGACATAGGTGCTGCATAAATAACGTTTAAGTGTTCAATTCAAAACGAAATTAATTAAGTAATAACTAACTATTAAGGGAAAAATTGAAAACTTACTCGCCCTCCTTAGCAAATGCTTTCCAAAGGGCATTCATATAGTTCTGCTCAGACGTAAGTTCAACCGTAAAAGAGGGCATCTTCTCAGTTGGAAGTTTTTTCTTCAGCTCCTTTTTTACGGTCCTAGTTTTCGAGATAGATTGGGTTTTAGTCTTAGGCCTCAAGCAAGCCTCGAATGGTTGCTCGGGCTGCTTTTCACCAGTCGAACCACCCTCATCGGCTTGAGCCTTGGATTGGTTGCCACCCTCATTGGCTTGAGCCTTGGGTTGGTTGTCAACAGCTCCCACATCCTCTTGCGTGGGAGGAGGTGGTACCACTTCTGCTGGTAACTTATCGACGGTGAGAGACACATCATTTAACAACCTCGAAACAGCATCATCCTGAACAACAAAAGAAGTAAAAAAAAATCAATAACCAGATATGGAACCATAAAAAATAGAGGACATTAAAAACAGTTGGTACCGACTCTAAATACAATCGAAATCGACTGTTTTCACAGTCGATACTGATTGTGTTGACAATCGATATCAATTGTGTTCACAGTCGATACCGATTGTATACACAATCGCTATGGGTAAAATCGATTGTATATATAGTGATTATTTTCTTCAACCAACTTCTCCACTTTCTGGTTGAGTTTTAAGTTCTCCGGTGCCATACCGTCAACCCTCCTCAACAACACTTCATTTTATTACGTGAAAATAACACATAAATCCCACCTGCAAATATATAAAGAATTATAGCCCAAGCAGTAGTATAATAGTCCACTGCCAGAACCGGTAGTTTATTATAATAAAATAGTGGTTTAATTACTGAACCCTCATCACGTGCAACTCTAACCCTCTTCACGTGCCAAATCTGTCGGGACCCTATTTCCAAACTTTCATGCAAACAGCAAAACCGTCGTCTCCCTTATTCATCTCTTTCTTTCTCTCAAGTCCTAACCTCTCTCCTCTTCCTCTCTCTCGACAAACCCTTTGCACGAGTTCGTCCAATCCATCTCAAACCCTAGCCTCTCCCCTCTTCCTCTTCCTCTCTCTCGACAAACCTAACTCATCGAATCTGTACAATCTGTTTTATGGTTTTGATCTTGTGGAGCGGAGGATTTGAGATGGATTGGAAGCTGGTGAATATAGATCTAGGTATGTTATATGATTTTTGGTTACATTTTGGTGATGGAAATTAAGGGGATCTATCAATCCAACCATCTAAAATAAGCCTTAGGATCTAGGCGCATGATCAATCAAAAACAATAAACATATAATCCATAAATTAAACCAATATGCGCACCTTAAGCGTGAGCCATCAATGGTGTGTTGCCGATCTTCAACGATCTTCTTGCGTTCAATATCTCCTTAGCACAATGGGGATGCTTTCGCCAATAGGGATGATTGAATTATGTCGAGCTATCGTTGGGACCAGGCATCCCTTATATTTATAGCTAAAGAGTCCTTTCCCATTAAGGACTTTAATTTCTAATTATAGTGTGATTAGAAATCACAATCATACCTTAACTGAAAGACTCAACAATTAGTTGCCTATTCTCTTCAAACTCACCGGAATGGCAACTGTATATTTCAAGACTGATCTTACACCATTCAACGGTCAAAGGTTTGACCATAGTGATGGCCACCAAAATAGAAACTTCTAACAGTCTCCCACTTGGCCAAACTATGTCAATAACCTCCGATTACCAAATGTTAGCTAACTTTCTTTGAATGATAAGGTACAATCAATCTCAATCAAAGTCTTTATAATCAGTCCGGTTGTAACGACCCCGAAAATTAGAACACGTGCCTGACTGCTTTGATCCGCGTGCCCGGCGCGGAAATCGAGGTTAATTTAAAAACTTTAAGGTTATATTAATTTAAATAATGTGGCACCGTGATGAGATGAGATCACGTGTGAAATTTCGTTTAGATCTGAGACGCGTAGAGGGTAGATGGAACACGTTGCGCAGAAGCAACTGTGTTCATACCTCACACCGGAATAGACACCAAGGGCAAAATAGAAATTTTGCTTGAGAGAAGTAGCTTATAGAGGAAGGATGGGGAGACAAGAGAAGAGAGACTTCATTCCTTCTTCTCCTTCATCACCTTGCCCTGTGTGCTCCATAGATTGGAGATTGATGCTAAGAAGTGTGAAAGAAATCATTGAGAGAGAGAAGAAGGGTTAGAAGAGAGAGAAGAGGAGAGATTCTAAGCTAGAGGAGCTAGACCTAAGGGTTTGAGTTACCTAGGGTTTGAGATTGTTGTGAGAGACCCTGATCTGTTGAACCAGAGCCGAGGAATTTCTCGCCGAATCCGCGTCGAAGAGGAGCTCCGAGATCTAGGTTTTGGAAACCCTCTTTTGGTCATTGAACCCCAAGAAACCCACGAACAAGGTGAGTTGTGTGTGTTAAATAAGGTTAAATGAGTAGTTTAAAGGGTAGGTTTATGATGTATTAATGGTGATTGCACAACCATTAATGGAGAGAGAGCAAAAATGGAAGGAAAGGTGAACTCCATTAACTTTGTCATTGGTGGATCGATCACCAAGGTGGTGATCGATCTACGATAAGAGTTAGATCGATCACCAAGGGCTGGTGATCGATCAATCATATAAGTTTATAGGAGAGAGTTGAGAAGTTGAGGCGAGGGGTGATCGATCACCAAGGTGGTGATCGATCTACAATGAGTCTGATCGATCACCAAGGTGGTGATCGATCTACAAGTTGGTGGTCGATCACCAAGGTGGTGATCGATCAATTTGTATAAAATTTATGGACGAGAGAGGAGTTTTGAAGCTTCGTGGTGATCGATCTACAAAGTGTTGATCGATCTACAAAGGTCGTGATCGATCTACAAAGTCGGTGATCGATCTACAAAGTGATCGATCTACAAAGGCTGGTGATCGATCTACAAAGGCTGGTGATCGATCTACAGTGGGTGGTGATCGATCACTCACCCTCGCTTTACTGCCTTGAATTCATGAAGTAGACACCCCGGATATTGTGCCGGGTAGTTCTCCGACATTCCTAACACTTAATGTACTGTGCATATGGTATAGGATAAACCCTGACACGTCGAAAAAGCTTTGGATTTGCTTAGAAGATAAACTGATCTGAGGTAGGGGAAAATTCAACTTAAAGTGTATCTAAATTTAATTGCATGATATCTTAACATTGTATTCTATCTCTGATTTTCGAAAGCATGCCTGCATATGCATTAAACTCTGATTCCCGTATTCTGATATCTGTTTCTGTTCTTTGCATATGCTCTGATAATCTGCTCTGATAATCTGATTCATGAGGTAATAAGTATGTATTTGATTTGAGGTTTAATATTCGACGATCCCCACCGACTCGGCCAGATATCCGTTTCTTGCACAATGTGCAGTTGCTTGAAAATCCTCGGCAAAATATGCACTCCATGTGTGGGGCATTATTGCATTCCTGAAAATTGTTCATTGAACGACGATTGGTTGGGGTTTCCTATCGGCACAAATCTGGCTACCACGTGATATATACACGGGAGTTACTTAAGTTAGAGATATGTATGATTTAAGTCATTTAAATCTAATAAGCACAGCATCTTGCTAATTCCGGAGTTCAGTTTACTTTTGCCAGTTATGCATTCTGATTTCCTGCATGTTTGAGCATCAATCTATATCTGTTCAGTTTCGTTTCACTTGTCGATCTAAGATATGTTCTGCAATCATGTTAAATAATTTAGATGTAAATTAATTGAAATTCTTCTACTGAGCTAGGATGTAGCTCACCCTGCTTTCTGAAATCTTTTAGGTTCTGAGGCTGCAGCGTCTGATCGAGAGCGACCCGGATTATCACCGGATCCCGAGGCGGAGGGGACGAGGAGAGACGCCCGGTGCGACGAAGTTTTATCCGTATCCCGGTATTGATGCCCGACATTTTGTATTTTTGATCTTTTGGATTACTGTGTGCCTGGTGGCCACCTTTGTATAAACGTATATAGTTCTGCATTTACTTATTTTATGTTAGTCCACATTCCATTTCGGAACCACTATCGGGAACCATTGTTTGGGTGATGTACGTCCATCACCGATGGTTCTTCTTGGTTCCTTTTTGGGAATGTGTGTGTTTTCTTTCCATTTACTATTATTGATGTGTGTTTAGCATAGAAATTGTTTGACTCAGAATACCGTTGCTCGGATGTGTCCACCTAGCTTCCGCTATATGCGCGGACACGTGTGATCGATCCGGGATCATCCAGAGTATGATCCTAACGGCACGGATTTCTGGAGACGGAAATTCGGGCTGTTACACCGGTCCAGTGAGAATTTCAACACATAATCAATGTAGTCAATATATCATGTCATCGATACATGACCGTTCATTAGTTACTGTATTGGAAGTCATCACCGACATGGATTCCAACTAGTATGATTTCACACAGATTACAAGTTTACAAACTGAATGGTGATTACAAGTAAACTCAATCCAATATTGGTCCTACTTTATTGCCATCTACTGGCACCATATGTTCCAAATTTGATTTGCACAAAAATGGAAAAGCAAATAAATAATCTTTATTTCTGAATCAATTAAACAAATGTATTCACTCTTTGATGTCCACTCTCAAAGGCTATAAAAAATTATCCGTTAATCCCATGCGCGCAATATGCTTCGAAAAGAGCTTGGGAGGTAAGCCTTTAGTGAGAGGGTCAGCCAACATGAGTGTCGTACTTATCTTTTCAACAGTTGTAATTTGATTCTGAACTTTCTCCCTTACAACAAGATATTTCATATCAATATATTTAGAACCCCCACTAATCTTGTTGTTATTGGAGATAGTAATCGCAGAGGAATTATCATATAAGATTCTCAGCGACCTTGAAATACTATCAACAACTCGAAGCCCTGAGATAAAATTCCTCAATCATATCGCCTCACATGTTGCCTCAAAACATGCAACAAATTCTGCTTCCATAGTAGACGAAGTAGTCAGTGTTTGTTTAACGCTCTTCCAAGATATAGGTCCACCTGCAAGCATAAAAATATAACCCGATGTGAACCTACGAGTGTCTTGACACCCAGCATAGTCAGCATCTGAATAACCAATAACTTCAAGGTTATTCGACCTTTTGTATGTGAGCATGTGTCCTTTTATCCCTTGTAAATAGTGAAAAACCTTCTTAGCTGCTTTTCAATGATCCAAACCAGGATTACATTGGTACCTGTCAAGCATGCCAACTATATATGCTATATCTGGATGAGTACAGACTTGTGCATACATGAGACTCCCAACTGTCGATGCATAGGGAATTGTCTCTATCTGTTTTCTCTCCAAATCGATCCTGGGACTCTGAAGTAGACTAAATTTATCACCCTTACCGACAGGGGCAACAGTAGCGAAATAATTGTGCATGTTAAACCTTTTAAGAACTTTATCAATATAAGCTCTTTGAGACAATCCCAATATGCCACGGGCTCTATCTCGATGAATCTCAATTCCTATCATGTAGAAAGCTTCACCAAGATCTTTCATATCAAAACTCTTTGATAAAAAAGTTCTTTGTCTCATATAACATGCCCAAGTTGTTACTCGCAAGTAGGATATCATCAACATACAAAATAAGGATGATAAACTTACTCCCATTGATTTTAAGATATATGCATTGATCTACAGTATTTTCTTTAAAACTAAAATTTGAAATGGCTTCGTAAAAATTTAAGTACCATTATCGAGATGCCTGCTTTAAATCATATATAGACCTTTTGAGTCTACAAACTAAATGACTCTCCCCCTCAACCTGAAAACCTTCAGGTTGTGTCATAAAGACATCTTCATGCAAGTCGCCATTCAGAAAAGCAGTTTTAACATTCATTTGATGCAATTCTAAGTCAAAATGAGCTACTAATGCCATGACTATCCGAAAGGATTCCTTTCTAGAGACAGGAGAAAATGTCTCTTTATAGTCTATTCCCTCTTTTTGAGTGAAACCTTTAGCGACTAATCTGGCATTATATCTCTCTACATTACCTTTGGAGTCATGTTTAGTTTTATAGACCCATTTACAGCCTATAGGCTTAACTCCTTCAGGTAATTCACAAAGATACCAGATCGAATTATGTTTCATTGATTTCAACTCATCTTTCATAGCTTTGAGCCATTGAGTGGATTTGTCGCTCTTCATGGCTTGGCTAAAGAAAATAGGATCTGATTCCTTTCTAAAATCAAACTCACTCTCATTGAGGTAAACTATATAGTCATCAGAAATGGCTGGCTTCTTTGCTCTCTCTGATCTAAACAATGGTTGAGCATTGGCAGTCGCCATGGGAGCAAGAACCTCCTCAATGTGGGGTGTGTCATTAGGCATAACCATAGGTGCATCAACATTTGCTTGAATAACTGGTGTCGGTGCCACCTTTTTTTGGATAAAAGGGATAGGAATTATAACCCGATTCTCCTCAAAAGCGATTTTCCTCGGCTCAACACTCCCACTGATCTCACAATCCTCAAAGAATTTTGCATATCTAATCTCAACAATCCGGGTACTATGAGTGGGGCAATAAAATCGGTAGCCTTTTGATCTATCAGGATAACCAATGAAATGATAACTTATAGTTTTAGGGTCCAATTTTCCTAATTGTGGGTTGTACACCTTTGCTTCAGTCAAACAACCCCAAATGTGTAAATATCCTAAAGTCAGTTTTCTTCCTACCCATAGCTCATAAGGAGTGTTGGGAACCGCCTTATTAGGAATTCGATTCAGGATATGTACCGTTGTTTTCAAGGCTTCTCCCCACAAGAATATAGGCAACTTAGAGTTGCAAAACATGCTTCTCACCATATCCATAAGAGTACGATTCCGTCACTCAGCTACACCGTTCTGTTCAGGTGTTCCCGACATAGTGTATTGAGCGACAATGCCATGCTCTTATAGATACAGGGAGAATGGTCCTGGATTGCAACCTATTTCAGAGTATCTACCATAGTACTCTTCGCCTCTATCAGATCTCACAATTTTAATCTTCGAATTGAGTTGTAACTCAACTTTGGCTTTATAGATTTTAAACATATCCAGGGCCTCAAATTTCTCAAGAATGAGAAATATAAAACCAAAACGAGAATAATCATCAGTGAAGGTAATAAAATACTTTTGACCACCAATAGCGGGAGTTGAAAATGGTCCACAAATATTAGTGTGGACTATTTCCAACAAACTCGTGCTTCTGATGGTCTCTTTCTTATTAGTCTTTGTGAGTTTCCCTTTAACGCAATCAACACAAGTATTGAAATCAGAGAAATCGAACGCATCAATTATATCATCTTTAATTAACCTCTCCACTCTATCCTTAGATATATGGCCTAAACGTTTATGCCATAAAATGGAGGAGTTATCGATTGCTCGTTTTCGTTTTTTACTAATTTTATCATTCACATGCATAGAAACTAAAGATTGGGCGTAAGATGAATCCAAACTCAACTGATAAAGATTGCCCACTAATGAGCCACCACCCACAATATCGGAATTAAATAATAGAGTAAACATATTATGTCCAAATTTAAATTCAAAACCTAATGAATCCAATTTAGAAATTGAGATAAGGTTTCTAGTGATACTTGGAACATAAATAGTATCAATTAAATCCAAAATGAAATCACTATCTAAGATGAGACGGAGAGTCCCAATGGCCTCCATGTCTGCTTCTACTCCATTTTCGAGTTTGATGGTACGCTCGCCTTTACTTAACTTCCTACTGGATTGAAATCCCTACATTGAATTACTTATGTGAATAGTGGCACCAGAATCTATCCACCAAGTATTGTGTGGAGCATCAACATAAAGTGATTCAAAACACATAAAGGCTAGGTCATTTCCTTTCTTAACTAGCCAATCTCTGTATTTCTGACAATTCTTCTTGATGTGTCCCTTCTTTTTACAGAAGAGACACTTGATGCCAGAAGTAGATTTGCTAGATTCCCCTTGTTTGGTTTCCGGTGGAGGAGCTTTCACGTTCTTTCTTTTATATTGTCCCTTCTTTCGCTTGAAATTGCCTTTTGATGGTCCAAGAGTGGCGTAATGGGCACTTTCAGGTTTTTCAGCCCGAAGTCTTTCTTCTTCTTGGACATAGTGAGCGATTAACTCGTTCATCTTCCATTTCTCTTTCTGCATGTTATAATTGATCTTGAACGGACCAAATTGTACAAGAAGAGAAGTCATAATGAAGTGAACAAGATAACCCTCAGAAAAACCTATGTCCAGTTCTTTCAATTGAGTTGCCATGCCACTCATTTTCATAATGTGCTCCCGTACGTCGCTATGACCATCATATTTTATAGTTCCCATTTTAATAATTAGACTACTGGCAAGTACTTCAGAAGTCCCTTGAAATTGTTTCTTAATGGCTTACATGTATTCCTTTGCATTGTGCGAGTCAGGAATACCTCCCCGAATCGCATCAGTAATGGAACTCTTTATGATCATGAGGCTCATATGATTTGATCTATCCAATTTTTCCAAATTCGTATTGTTCACTGTCAGATCTTCAGCTGTGGCATCAGCGGTAAGCACCTTTGATTTTTTAGATCGTATAGCATAGTCAAGATCTATACAGCCTAAAACAATAGCTACTTGTTCATTCCATTTGCCATAATTTGAGCCACTCAGAAGTTCAGTTCCACCAATCATATTAGTTATAGAAGACGGGTTCAATGCTGCACAATAATTAAGGGCTTTATTATGTCCACATACAATCGTAGTAACTATCAATTCCACAAGGTTATAATTATAATATGTGACGCAATAGTTAAAATATGTTAAGGAATATAAAAATTAAAACCAATGTGGTTTTATTGAAAAATAATTTGTATCATTATAACCCTCTGTTGGGTCGAGTCATAACACACTAGCCGCTTCCTCAATCTATATTAATGATTGTGGTACTAATTGCGTCGTTATGACCCTCTGTTGGGTCGAGTCACAACACGCTAGCAGTACCCACACACAAAATAATTAATAGTGAAACACAGCCACATTACGACATTAAGTGATTCATCACCGTTGGGCAGAAGAATCCCTTATGTTGTGACGCCAATGTTCACTACACTCTTTCACTGAATTTGTAACACGGTCTTGGACAAAATTAAACCTCACTATGAAAACCACGACACTAGGAAAGATCATCACCGTTGGGCAGAAGAATCTTTTCAAGCCATGTTTTCAAATTAGGTTTGATAATATTTTAGAGGATCGCAAAATTGATATTAAAAGAACAAGCCAAGTCCAATTCATGTTATGAGGAGTTGTCAAAATTGATAATAAACGAGCATTATAATGTGTAAGTACCAGTCATGGTGGTGGAGCACAACCTCCACTACCCAATGCTAATTAATGGTATTTAAAAAAATTGATTACACAATAAAATTGGAAAAAATAACATCAGGTCAGGAAAAGTTTACAATAGAGATCTCATTGGCAAAAATAAAGCTCAAAAATGGGTCCAAAATGTCTGAGATAGTCAAAATTCATATATAATGTCCGAAAATTGGACCTATAAATAGCCCAGAAATGACCCGAGAAGATTTAGAAGTTCAAAGGACATAATGGACCGGGCATCGGGCCGGGTCAAGGGCCGGGCCATGGGCCTTTATGGTCAAGTGGGCTATGGGCCCTGTGGGTCGGGCCAAATAGGCCAGTGGGTCAGGCGGGTCGGGCCAAATAGGCCAGTGGGTCAAGCTAGGTCCAAAAAGGGCAGGCGGGTCTGGCCAAAGGCTAGACGGGTTGGGCTAGGGCCAAATAGGCCAGGTGGGTCGGGACCGAACCCGATCCGGTCCGAAACTTTCATGCAAACAGCAAAACCGTCGTCTCCCTTATTCATCTCTTTCTTTCTCTCAAGTCCTAACCTCTCTCCTCTTCCTCTCTCTCGACAAACCCTTTGCACGAGTTCGTCCAATCCATCTCAAACCCTAGCCTCTCCCCTCTTCCTCTTCCTCTCTCTCGACAAACCTAACTCATCGAATCTGTACAATCTGTTTTATGGTTTTGATCTTGTGGAGCGGAGGATTTGAGATGGATTGGAAGCTGGTGAATATAGATCTAGGTATGTTATATGATTTTTGGTTACATTTTGGTGATGGAAATTAAGGGGATCTATCAATCCAACCATCTAAAATAAGCCTTAGGATCTAGGCGCATGATCAATCAAAAACAATAAACATATAATCCATAAATTAAACCAATATGCGCACCTTAAGCGTGAGCCATCAATGGTGTGTTGCCGATCTTCAACGATCTTCTTGCGTTCAATATCTCCTTAGCACAATGGGGATGCTTTCGCCAATAGGGATGATTGAATTATGTCGAGCTATCGTTGGGACCAGGCATCCCTTATATTTATAGCTAAAGAGTCCTTTCCCATTAAGGACTTTAATTTCTAATTATAGTGTGATTAGAAATCACAATCATACCTTAACTGAAAGACTCAACAATTAGTTGCCTATTCTCTTCAAACTCACAGGAATAGCAACTGTATATTTCAAGACTGATCTTACACCATTCAACGGTCAAAGGTTTGACCATAGTGATGGCCACCAAAATAGAAACTTCTAACATTTGATTGATTTTGAGTAGGATTTGAGATGGATTTTGGTTCATTAGAGCCTATAGTTGAGAGCTGGGAAATCAAAAGGAAAAAAGTTAACATTATGCATTTTTATTGCTCGATGAAATGCCTGAGCGAATTACTGAAATATTGACCAAAAACTAGATTCGTTTTTAGATGCTAAGAGCCCTTTATATTCTGTTTATTTACAGAGGCAATTCAATGAGATAAGATGATTGTGGCAGCTTCTGGATTCACTGCACCATGTCTGCGGGCACACGTGCATTTAAATAGAACTGATCGATCTCGCTGTCGAGTGGTAGTAGAATCCAAGATTGATGGAGTTTCCAACTTTGTGTCCACAAAGGATGATGATCGAAGGAGACGGTTAGATTTATTAATTTAATTACCTATCTTTTTATAATCATTATTATTTCTAATTGCCTTGTTGTAGAAAAGATTAAAAACTAATCCCTAAACCCTAATTCCCATACTCCTAATTGTTTGTTAGAATGCGTGTGGGATGCTATCTATTAAGGCTCATTTTATAATTTCTAGATTACTCAGACTGTTCTTGCGTTTTTTTTGTCTATGAATTCACATGGTTCTAACTGCAGTTGCCTGATATATAGTCAGTTCATTTCACATTGTGTATTTATTAATTTATTGATTTTTATGATTACCGATTTTATTTTAATAACACTAGGCAACACAAGAAGATTAGAATAACTTATAGCTATGGAAGTGGGAGACTCTTCGTAATACACATAGGCCAAGGCACGCTAACCAAGTTTGGATTCGGCAATCATTCGATGTGGTGTCAGTTCGATTTAATTCGGGAAAGATTCAGGAAAAAAATCGAAGATTATAAAAATAATAATTTAAAATATATGTTAACATGTTTAAAGTTATAAATGACGTCTTTGAAAAAATAAAATAATAATAAATAAGTGCATTACATCATCCTCATGCATTGACAATTTACAATCATAAAAAAACAATATGAAGTATGCTTAAAGTATGTAATGCAATGATAAAATTCGAGAAAAAATTAGGAGAATCAACGAAACAGGAGAATATTCAATGAAAAGTTCAGCAGACCACCTTTTTTGGAGAATTTTGCCAAAATTTTCATTAATTCAGAGAAATTTTGTGGCAGAGTACCTAGATAAAGAGTCCACCAATTATCAGCTTCTCTCCTAATATGGCTAAATGAGATTCGAGCAACTCTAAAAGTTCAACAGTTCCATCAAGACACTTACAGAGTCACCATGGACCACCACTCATTCGAGAAATCCAATCTATGACATTATCCAAGTCGCCTTTTCAGACCACCAAGATGCTTATTGAAAATTTGTAGACCTTCCAAAAGAGCCTTACACCCTGCTTCAATTAGAGTCTTCAAACCCTATTAGACCAATTCACCAAGTCGGGGTTTGGCAATAATTCGGCAAGGATAAAATTTAGAAAAATCCAACAAAATTCGGCAAGTTCAGGAAATATTTGGAGAAGAATCAGAGAGAAAAAATAAGATTAAAATGTAAAAAATTAAAATATTAAAAATCACGATTTATTGAAAATATCAGGAATTATTCGTGATTTATTCACAAAATTTAAAAAACACAAAGTTTTGAAAAAATCGAGAATAGTTCGGGATTAATTTGCAGAACATCAAGTTCACAAATTTTTAAAAAATCGGCGAATTTTGGGACTATGTAATAGACCCGATCAGTTTTTAAATTTCCACGAGTTGTTTGGGAAACACACATCTTCTCCCCGCTAGGCCTAGAGTGCCAAGTAAGCTACCATCAAAATATAAGATAGTCTATATTTTACATGTTTATGCTTCTCTAATTTCTAGCAGATTTAAGAGAAAGATAGCCTAAATGAACTAGTAAGTTTGCTAAATTGGTTCACAGTTCACAGTAGTTTGAAGCAAACTTACTAATATGGTTCAAACAAGTTAAAAAGTAATCATATTACCAACCTGTCTACAGCATTTTTAGATGTCAACATGAGTCCCTTAGCACCTGATTTATAAGGTGGATGTAAGCAACCACAAATCATGTAGAGACTCAAAAGAAAAGTGAGACTAGTTGAAGATGATGGAAATAATACACCGTTTTATTTCCACTTTGAAGAGAAAATCATACATATATATATATATACCTTATAAGCTAGTTGACAAGATACAACGACAGCAATGCTACATGAAAACTATTAGGATTTGAGCTGCCTATGGCAAGTTCCATCGCACATTTTGAAACCGGTATAACCTCTGGAATTTATTTTATTATTAGGATTTAAATGAACTTTTTGGCTAAGCATATGAAAATTAAGGTTGTAGCTTTAAAAAAATATGCAATGCCTCACAACACAATTCCCATAAATAAGGGTAAAAAAATAAATTGGTTAGGATGTTTATGGATAGTGTGAAAAAATCTCATTGGGAAGGATCCCACTAGAGCATTTTGCTCCTTCAACTTGCAATTTGTCATTGTTTAGTAAGGAGCTCTACATCTTCCATATCAGATGATTTGCAAAGTTTTGGATCTGAATCCTTATTTTGATGCCTTTTTTTCACAATTTCCAAAAATAAAAAGTATTGTAGTATTCCATTTTATTGTCAATACTGAATAGCTAGCGTATTATTTCCCATTATATAAGCTAAGACTCTGTCAATATGCAAGCTTGAGCCCCTATACCCGGAAGCAAAGTTTTTATGAGATGCTAATCCTTCAATTCATTATGTTATTATCATTATTATTTGATTTATTACCTATTACTATTATTATTTATTTATTTATTTTTTAAATTTTGCATGAGAACATTAACTAAAAAAATAATTCTCCAAATTTTCCCCAACTTATTCCCAAACTTTCCCATTTTTTGCTAAATTTCTTCAAATTTTCCTCTTGCCGACTTATTCCCGAACCCCGACTTGGTGACTATGCTTAAATTCTCCACAATCATTTCACAGCTAACTTGCAATTTCTTAAGACTTCTAATCAACAAGCACACGCACCATTCATCATTTGACAAACTTCATTCTGGTGTAATAGACGAAACATTTCCCATTCCATTACAGTTTAAGCTTAGTTGATATTCCCTATTCTGTTATTTTGCTGTGTCAAGGCAACTCTCCAACTTGGAAACTAAATCTCCCAAAATGAATTTGCTGCAACAGCAGCCCAATCTAGGACTACTCTGATAACAACATATCATCAATTCATCTTCCTAGATATAAGGGCGATCACCTCGATTTGTTTCACCAAATAAAGTTCTGCATTAATTAAAGACTAGAGGGAATCATTGAACCATTGAATCCAGTTCTGCATTACAATTCAGGACTAGAGGGAATCATGGAACCATTGAATCCAATGATTGCAGTGTTGTCATAGATCTCTGATATATCAATCAATTGCACTCAGTGTTTTGGTTTTTAGGTTCATGCTCTAGTTACTAATAATGTTACAAAGTTGATCTACTGCTCAATCTCTGCATTCTCCTTCAAACAGATCTACTACTCAATCTCGTTTTCTGGGCAGCAACACAGCTCTTTGCCATCAACATACTAGCATGTCTGTTATCATTGTAGTCTCCTCTCAGCCGTATTTTATCCTCCCATTTGTAGGACTGATAAACAGTACATTAACGTTCCTTCCATAGCAGCTGTAGAGTCATCTTCCATTTTAAGAGGAAGTAAACACCTTTTAGCTGCAGAATTCTGTGAATAATTGACCTCCATGGATTTCTAAATTGAACATATAAATTGATCTTCCTTCAGATCCATGAAGGTACTTCTTCTAGGGAATTCTAAAGCAAATAAGCATTCAATCTATTTATGAAATGGAGTGAAACTCTAAGGAATCATTCTCTATAATCTATGAATCATTCTCGAAGGTACTTTCTTTGAGTACTTTTTGTTTCATTTCTTATCCCAATTGCAAGAAGCAAAATGGTTTTGTTTTTAATTTTTGGTTGTGTTTCTTCTCAGGCAACGGAGATTGGAAAAACTGTGAATGGTCTGAGGAAACATGGGGTTATTCGGCACCTTGTACGCACTCTCATTGAGTAAGAGTCCTGAGCATTACTGGAATTTATCAGATATTAGTGGCTTTAATTTTTGTTCGTTAATAGAGTACCTATTCAAGGATGATCAAATGGTTGTTCCTTAATAGATTACATGAATTTTGCTTTTATGAATGGAGTGGCAAACCCTTTTCCGCTCTTAGATAAAGATAAGCAGAGCTTCCCGGGTTTGTGCTATGGGAACCTGAAAAAGCAACCTCTCTCCTTACTATCTCGATCATCGGTCATTTGTGATTTGGCATGCTATATATAGTGATCTGAAATTTCTCTCCCTTCTCTCCAATTAGCACTTTCTTTGTCTTAAACACTTTTTTGCTTTCGAATTCCATGAAAAGTGGGCTTTCATGGATCTCAATGTTGGACAAATTATTTGTTCACTTCAGCCCCTAATAGTGAAAGTGATCATAGATTCTGCTGCCAACTGTAGGTTACAAGTTTTAAAAAGAGAATAGGACTCTGACAGCCATTAATCGTAAATTACTTAAAATTAAAATAGGAACTCTAATAAAAGCTCATCCCACTTTCCTACTCTGAAATTTAGGAACCGAATCCTCATATCATTTTGTTCTTCTATTTGTTAATTGAAACTAAAATTGGAAATACCGTAACAAAAAATTGACACTTCTTTCCTTGCCCTTTCTCTTTGACAACCTAACATAATAAATAAAACTATATCCTCGCTCTCTTTCTCAGCTAATAGTATAATATAGAAACCCCCTTCAGTTCTCTATCCTATAATTTTATTTAATTAAATAGAATACATCTTGCTCCATCAAATAAAAATACAAAAATCCTCCACTTTTTCATTTTCTTTACATGTTTACCAAAGCGATCCAACTTCAGCTACCTCTAGCATGCTGCATGCTAGATATAGTATCATACCATGCTCCCAATATCAAAGGATCTATTTAAACTGTTATAAGAATTAATGCATACGCTTAACCAAATGTTCCATTTCAACTACTATAAGAATTTTTACACATGGTTCAGTTCCTATAGTTGTGTGAAAATTACTGGACCCATTTGGTTTTCTCTGCATTTGGAAAAGGATTTGATCATCAGTCTCCTTTGTGATAAGTGATGAATAATCCGTCTTTTTTGAATTTATTTATTTATATGTAGATTAGCAAACTGTATCATTTGTATGGTTAGATGCATTTCATTCAAATCTCAGTTTTTGAACTTTTTTTTTACGAATGGCAGTGGGTGGAAGGATATGGTGGATCAGTCGGTTAGTGCTGCAGCTGCTATTCAAGGTAGGCTTTTGACTATTGCCTTCAGACTCTGAAATATCATAACAGTAGCTTACTGTGTCTGAAATACCGAAAATGTAATATAACTTGCAAGCATGGTTATAATCTCTAACGAGGGTTCTTATTGACTATTCCATTGCATATTCTTATTTTTAAAATTGATGCTAATCACACAGGTTTATCCAATGCACCAAAAATGTTGGATCACTTGCAAACATGGTTATTGTTTCAAAATATGGTTCTTATTGACAATTGCATTGCAATATTTTTTACCAATCAAAAAAATAATAAATTGCATATTTTTATTTTAAAATTGATGCTAATCATCCATCCCAGTGATGGCCTTTTGGTCAATAATGAAAGCTGACAAAATTAGGCACCTTTTACCACTACAAGAAGGTTTATAATAATTCTCACTAGTAACTAAATGAATAGTTTAGTTGAGGGTAATGCATATATATATATATATATATAAACTGACCAAAACTTCTAATTAATAATGAATGAAGGCCATTTCCTCCATTTTAGTACACCGGAAGCTTATATTATTTCCGTGGAAATCTGAAATTTGGGAGGCCCAAGAATGGGTCTTGGGATAATTAACTGGGCAACAAGTTGAATATCACTCCCACCATCCAAAGCATAATCTGCCAATGCATCTGCCATCATATTGTCCTCCCTATTCACATGATTAATTGACCAATTCATCTGGTTCAAAATAGTCAGGCTTCCTTCAACCCATTTAGCAATGCTCCACAGATAGGTCCCTCCTTTAATATTGTCTACCAACAATGTGGGATCAGATTCAATGATCACCTTGTTAGCCCTGAATATAAAGGACTTTAAACATTCAAGAAGGATACAACATTCTGCCATAGAATCTATTCCTTCACCAAAGTGTTGTCAACGAGCTACTACTATTCTGCCCTTAGCGTTCCTACCGTTACCACCACCCGCTGCAATGCCTGGTTTTCCCCTAGATGCACCATCTATATTAAGCTTCAATTCCCTCATGCCAGGCAGCTTCCATTCCATACTGTCATACTGATTGGAACATGTTTGGTTGGTAAGATCACCAATCCTAGACGATTAAGAATCATTTTATCTTCTCTGGAATGCAACCTCTTTGGGTGGATACTGCCATTTAGGTCCCATAACCAGTTACCTATGATATTTTTGGCCTGAACCTCTAATTCGTAGTGATAAAACGGTTCATATTACCTAATGATATTTTTGGCTCGTCAACAAAGGTTCGCATTCTGGTTATTGTGGGCTAATGTAATGGATTGAAAGAAAATCATTCCCAGAAGGCTTCATCAATCTGTTTAAGCATGGGGCTGTCCGGATAATTTTCCAAACTCGAAAATATTACCATATACATCCAGCAAAGAATGCATGTGACTGCAGATTCCAAAAAGCCAGCTTCTTGTGTCACAGCAGGTATAGCAAGGATCCCTGCACCTACCTATAGAATTTAAAGGCATTTAAAAAAACTGATCAATAAAGAAAATAAGTCATCCTCCATATAAAAGTGTCAGTTCTTCTAGTTCAAGAGATGGCAAAAAAGGTGTATGAAACTTAAAGATTGTTTCATGCCTCGTCTACTAAGAAAAAATGGTGAAATGAAGTCCCTGGCAACCTCCATCTACAATTAGGAGGTTGTGGGAAAAGGTGTATGAAACTTAAAGATTGTTTTATGGTGGCCACAGGAGTCTCTCTCTAAAAGAATACAGAAATAATTTGTTATCGTCTTGTTGAGACATACCTATGTTTGCGGGAAAATTTCTATGTTTAGTCTAAGTAAATTTAACTTTAGGTCAGGTTGGTCATTGAATACCAGGCCAGGACATAATTGGAGAAATAAATTTTGCATGAGTACTTATAGATTTGGAATTTCTATGGCAGGTCAAGATCATTAAATGCCTTGTTCAGAATATTATAGTAGACATCTCATTTAATCAGTTGGGAGGACTCTGTCTTTACTTTCTTGAGCAGGTACAAATTCATAATGACGATGAACTATAGAGTTATTATTTAATATTCTTTTCCACCAATGCAGGACTATGTATTTATTTTAGATGACATTTGATAGCTTAGCTTTGAACCAAATGGTGGAGATTTTGTCTTAATATTTTACACCAAAGAACTTTAGGCTATGATGCACCTGTCATATGGTCCATATTAATTTCACATGACACATCCCAAAAATATTCTGATTACCAACTCAGCTAGGGCTCCTTCCACTTCCATAACAGTAACCCGAGCTGCCTGTGCTGTAGATCCCGACCTGCCTTTGTTGAGAAGGAAACAGGTAATTAAATGTCACAACCCCAGATTTTTGGGATAAGTGCACGCCATACACTTTATACATGTATATGTGTTTCACAAGGAGACCAAAACGAACCGTAGACACATTATGTGTACATGGGAAATACACTAGTATTTTCCAAAATTATAAGTATATAAGTGAAAGAGAGAGGAGAGAAGAGCCATTGCGTAACTCTATTCTAACCTAAATAGAGAGAAGGAGAATATAGAGAGAAAGAAAAGAAGAGCCTAGTAAAGAACTAGGGTTTCGTTGGAACTTAGAGCGGCAGAAGAGTTGGAGAAAAGGCGGGCGGAAGGACCTTGGAGGCCCGTAAGCCTAGCAGAATTTCGAATCTTAGATCAAACTTGCGCAAGACTCATCGTCGGAGGTATGTTAAAGGCATGATGGATGCTTAAGCATGTGTTATATAATAGGAAGAGGTTGGTTGAATGTTTTTTTTATGTTAAGGTTTGAATGAAGGGAGAAATTATATTCTCGATCTGATCGAGGAGCAAAAATCATCGTTCCTCGCTCGAGCGGTCAAAAGGGCTCGCTCGAGCGAGGATGAATAGGAAAAAAATACACCTCTGGGCTCGCTCAAGCAGTCCCCAAAGCTAGGGGAAAGCTCGCTCGAGCGAGGACCCCAGTAGTACTTCTGAGGCTCGATTTAATCGCTCGAGCGACCTCTATGTAACCGCTCGAGCGAGGTCAGGTGACTGCTCGAGCGAGGTCAAGTGACCGCTCGGGCGAGGTCTGGTGAACACTCAGTTCTTGAACTTATGGTTGTGCACCCCAATGATTCTAGTGACCTTTCTAAGCCTATGCTAAATTGAAATGTAGGTTTGACGCATGATCGTGAAGTGTAAACCTCTACGAGAAGGCGTGCTTTGAAATTCGTCGAGGTAGGGAATATTCTTGAAACATGTGCATTATTTCGTCAAATTCATATATATAGTATAATCCATTTAAATAGTCAAATACTGCATGAAATTTATGAAAAAGGTGTGTGTGAGTGAGTTTCAAACGTGATAGTCTTGAGGTCCCCACAGGACGAAACATCATATAATTTAACAAAGAAGGATGCGATGGAAATCAGGGACATCCCAGGGATGCAGATTAAAACTAATAGTGAAACGTAAGTAATGTGATAAGGCCTGATGTAATATAATTAGCACGATCACGGTGAATAACTATATGTAGAGCACATTTGATATTTTTATTATTTAAGGTTTGATTAGAATACCCCACCGACATGGTGGGATAACCACAATGACTCAGGATATCCGTGATGATGCAATGCGGATCCGTATTTCATAGCACATCGAGGATGTAGATCTAAAATAGACCCCGCCACCTATGAGAAAGGGCTTGGCAAGATTCTGTGAATACATATAATAACTGTCTAGTTAGACGACGATGACGGGTATTCCATCGGGGCTCGATGCTATATTGCTCGGGGACTACTTAAGTTAAGATTTAAGTGATTAGGACAAATTCACAACTAAATCAGTAAGGAGATTAAACAAAACCATGCAGAGTAACAGTCGAAATCATTATTTTTATTCCAGATATTTCATTTGTGGTCCATATGTGTTACTCGATAAATTATGCTTTTGAACTGCTGATATATGTGTGAAGGTTGATCCATATGTTATTTTTGTTTCCCTACGGAGCTAGGATGTAGCTCACCCCCTTAGACTATACATCACAGGTCCAGGACTAGCGGCAGTAGAGATTTCTGGAGACGCTGATCCAGGAGATCCGGACTACGTGCCCACGGAAGAGTCAGAACCTCCTCCTGAGGAATTCTTTTAAGAAACCCACTGCATACTTTGAGAGTGAGTTGAGAGTATTTAGGCGGCTTGGTATGTCAAGCCTCTTTTTTTTAATGTATTTAAATACCGGTTATTTTGATAAAACGTTTAGGATGAACAATTATCACCAATGGTTTGGGTAAGTTCTTATGCCCATGAATTGGCATGGGACAAGGACTGCTTTTCGGTGCCTTAACTATTTTTTTGTTTTGTTTATGAGAATATTGTTTAGGGTGGCTACGTGTGCCTTAATTTCAGTTTGGCTTGTATATACCAATGTTTTGAAAAGAACCCAGGGCACAGCCTTGAGGGTCATGCTGATGGCACGGATTTCGGGATGCCGAGATTCGGGTTGTCACATTAAAAGCTTTGCTTTACCACTCGATATGTATAGGCTGCATAGAGACATTTTCTGGTCATTGCAGTGTTCCAGCGCTTAGCAAATGACAGGTTCTGTGAAACAAATCTTAATATATATATATATATATATATATATATATATATATATATATATATATTACAAGAAATTAAAATTACACATTGTATACATCTCCAAAAGTAAGCATTCATTTTTAGAGTAAACAATCATCTTTTTAGGATGTGTGCTACAGAAATCAACATCAGACCTTGATAGTATGCCCATGATCAGGAGATTTATTATGTGAAAAATTGAGAAAAAAAAAATGATTTCCATCGGTTGATTCAAATTAGGCAATAGATTTTCGATTTGCCTAGGTAAGTTGGTGTGGTAATAACACCAGCCTTTCTAAAGAGCCCACATTAATTAATAGAAATAAGGCCCCTCTCTGGTCCCACCATGAGAAACATAGACCTGAACCACACTAGAATCATGTTCATTTAAAAATTGGATAGGTGAAATTGATGTGACCCAGAACCAGTTTCAATTTCCAATTGGGTCGGGTATATTTGAGCCAACCTTTTGGATCCAGCTGGGCCAGCTTCCGGTCCACCAACCCTTTTGCAGCAAATACTCTTAAATAAATTAAAGCAATACAAAAGGCTATGTTTGGGTTAGCTCTTCCTCTCTTTGGCTTCAACAAGGAACTGCTTTTAACTTTGGTAACACATCTCCTCGACCATATGCTTTGGCGGAAAGCTGTTGAAAGTGATAATGCTATCCCCCCTTTTCTAATATGTTTTGCCAGACCATTTTTTCTGTAAACTCGGGTCTCTTATTTCTAAAAGATTAAAAACTTCATCTTCCTACAGATTTTTGAGGCTTCTCGTCAATCAAATGCACCTTCCTGTTTATTGTTTGATTGATTTGATCCTTACGATTTTGACATCTTGACAACCTATCAGTTTGGTTCTATGGGATGATTTCTATTAAAGATTCATTATTTAAATTGTTTATTTTCCTGTTAGCAGCTATTCTTAATCTTGTTTCTGTCTAACAACTCCAAGTGTTCTGCATATATATGGATTTCATGTATTAGGTAGCTTTAGGTAATTTGAGAAGCATGGTATAGAGTTTTTCTTATTTTTCTATCGGTTTTCTTTTTCCTCTGCATACAGGAATTGCTTCAAAAGTCAAATGCAACATATGCATTTGGCAACGTGATGCTCGGAGATATTGGAGTTCATATCTAGCAACAGGCTAGGTTCTTACTAGCTCAATTTGTCACTTATATTTTTCAGATTTTAGAAAAATGAATTGCATGAGTTAATGCACCATGACCTAGACTTTAATGATGTTCTTCTTTTGATTTCAGGCGACCGATTTCAAGCTCACCTCAAACGGATCACTAGGGGTCGGGGACACTTGGCAGAAGAGGCGAAACAAATTTATTTATTTTTTTCTTTTATTTTGAAAATGAGTCATGGAGTTCTCAGATTGATAACTCTCTTTCTTTTCTTCTTCTTTTGTTTGAATATAAGGATTGGACATGTAGAGTTTAAAATATTTGGCTGATTTGAAAGATTGAATCATAGGTTGAGATAAAACCTTTTGTTTGAATAAAATAATTAGGCTTCTATTTTTTTTATTAATGACATTGAATTATTTGCATTTGAGTTGAATGGATGTGTTGAAATATGAGATTAATGACATTTTTTCTTTATATAATTTTTTTTAAAGCATTAAAAAAATTACATTAAAAAAAAAACATTAAAAAAATTGTATTAAACAAAATAGCATTAAAAAAAGCATAAAAAAATATTATTTTAAAAAAATTGCATAAAAAATCATCAACGTAATTTTTTTAAAAAAAATAGTATTTTTTTTAAAAAAATTTGCATAACAAAATCACTGTCAAAAGCTGTGTTTTTTCTTATGACTGTTAAGAGCAGTCGTTGTTGAAGTTCATAAACCACTGTCTCGTGTAGTGGTAAAAAAAATCACAGCTTTTTTTACAACTGTTTAGGGCAGTGTTTTTTTTGAAAAAAAATCACTGTCTTTGATAGTGTTTTTTTTTTTAAATCATTGTTTAAGGCAGTGATTTTTTGGGCTTTTTCACGTAGTGTTTGAGGAGGACATTGGTGCACTGGCGCTTGTCCTTGTGGCCTCCCTTGTTCTCTGCATGCTCTTTGTCAGAACAATCAAATCTGCTATGGTAGAATGCAGACAGAGAACAACTTTATCACTTAAAACAGCTCTCCGCCAGAGCAAATGGGGTGAGGAGTTGTTTACCAATCATGAAAGTAGTTCTCTACCAGAGCAAAAGAGCTGCTCTTTGCCCGGAAAGAGCTAACCCAAACCAGCCTTCATGTCCTTCAACTCTGGATGACTTATGTTGTGTCCGACGTGGCTCCAAGTCTTAAAAAATACTGTCTTTTTTTGTTTATAACCATATGCAACATTAGATAATAATAAGTAGGCGTCACTTACTCTTTTAGGACATGTGGTATATATCTTCTAAGATATACCATTAAATTTAAAAAAAAATCACGTCACACCATTTAAGTGTGAATAACTATTACGCCATGTGGAGCATATTTATGATCAAATCTAAATTTTTAAGGAGGCAATTCATCATTGGAAAATATTTTAGCCAAAGAATCTTGTCCAAAAGTGGACGTGAACCATTTGATTGGAGAATTGTTGGCCCTAGAGTGCGCGGGCACTTAAAATCTCTCAAAATATTTTACTTTTAGGCCCTGTTTGATAGCAAGGAAATTATTGTAATACCCTGGAAATGAAATTGTATTTCCATTGTTTCTGTTTGATAGTAATTTTAAGGGATGGAAATTATTTCAGTGGGGCCCACATAGGAAACACAATTTCCTACATATATAATGGTTTGCGTGGAATCTATTTCACTAACAAAATTGGCTGAAATTAGTTTTCCATCCCTATTTCTTTTATCGGGATCTCTATTCTTCGATCAGGATCTCTATTTCACAAGGTAAGCTCCATCGTCTTCTAACCATCGTCTCTTCTTCTTCCTTAATCAATATGTTCATGGCTTTGCAGATAGAACCCTAATTACTAGTTTGATGATATTTGCAGCACATTAATACAAAGAGATTGGAGGAGATTGGGGGTGATTTCGTTGAGAAGAACTAGAAGATATTTTTGAGGTCATAGATCTGTAGATCTTCTTATTTATTTTTTATTTTTTCAAAAATATTGATGATATAGATGAAATCAGATCTAGATGAAGTTTTTATCCCTTTTTATTTCTAATCAATCTCGTGCAAGCCAGATCTAGATGTTTTTTATCTTTTTTTTTTTCTAATCAATCTCGTGCAAACTACTGTTATTGATTTTAGAATAAAATTTGCTTATTTTAAAAAAAAAAAAAATTTATAGATAAAGGAGTGTAGCCTTCATAGGCAGAGGCAGTCTTCATACGCTACTACCATAGCAACATTGAAAATCAAATTATGACCTTCAAGAATTTGGACCTCTTGGAATTTCACTAGTTCAACTAATCAACTTCTTAATAAGACTACTAGATTAAGATGACATCACTGAATCCCAATTTCCTAATATCCTCAAAATTGACTTATAATACTTCAAAAAACTCTGAGGTACAAAATCCTTTAATACAACTTTGGAGTTGAGACTGATCTTAAGTAGAAGTCTTGTTTGGGTTCAACTAAAGTAATATATATATACACACATCATCCCTCTAATTTATTGTACCAGAAGTCCATTGTTAATAGTTAATAACACTAGATGTTTATTGAAAGTCTTACTTACCCAATGCATCATAAATGACATTACAAAGGAACAAAAACATAAAATATCGGCATTTAGTGCATTCTGTCAGGAACCTGGTAATTAGATCCTAGCAGGCAAACAGAGGTAAAAGGCTACAAGTTGGCTTCACCCTCTCTTACATTTCCAAAACCAATTCATGCAAACAGTGAGAATTTGACAATCGTAGCTTTTATGGCTGACTGGAACTTGCTTACCAATTACATTACTAGTAAAATGTTACTCCTTAAACTTTACCCACCATCCAAGGTTGCAATCACCCACCATGCAAAGTTGAAATAAATACTACCACATCCTTTTCGCCTAATACAGCGTCGAGCTGACCACATAGTTCCCAATCACAGTCATTTATAAGAACTAGAACGCCAGGTCTTCTGCACATGGAACAAACAAGATACAAGAGTCAAAATAATATAAAAGATACATGTGATCAATGATGATGAGAAATGAACAAGGTTTCAAGGAAATGAGGGCATCCCTAGGGATTAGTTCAAGCTAAGGTTAGGATATCCTAAGCTACTGAAACAAAAATGAGAAGATAATTTTTTTTTTTCTGATGAAAAGCTTGTAGATATCATTCAGATAAATCACACATTACACTACAGATTTGAAGGTTTGTGCAAAGAAGAAAGCTATATGAGAAGCTTAATCTATTTACTTTTACAAGTTATAAAAGGGGGATACAATCATACAACCCCACAATGCTATATGTGGCTCTACCCCTGGCGTGAAAGGCATATCGATTGAGCACCTTTGTTTATCTCATTAACAAGGTAAGCCTTTCAACTAGGCATATAATTTTTTTTTTTGGATATAATAGAGTTTTTTTATGAGAAGTTTGCCCTTACACATAACTGGTAACATGTGCCACGTGAATATCAAGTGTTTTTTAATATGTGTGCAAGGGCCAACTTATTGTGTGCGAGTAATGGCTCCCTAAAATAAGTCCTATAAACTTATAAACGGCTAACATTCATCTTTTTTACATGCGCTGCCAACTCAAATCTGAAACTGAACTTTATCATATCCTCTTGTACTTATATAGTTGTTATTATATTTTTGGCATATTGTATCCTCTTGCGACTTTAGAGTTGTTAATAAAATTTTTATGATTCATTCAGTTATTAATTATCTACTGATTAGTGAATGTGTTTTGGATAGTGACGATGAGTACTTCTCCACCCTTCGAACCATAAGAAGAAGAATATACTCGCATGAAGCGAATTGCAGCAACAATAATTGGAATAGCTGCAAGTTTTATGGCATGTATTGTTCTGGACTATTCTCATATACGCATTGAGAGGAGACTTAGGCATAATAGATATGTTGAAAGATTATCTTACATACATGGTATAATCGACAATGATATTAAGTGTCGAAATCAATGTCGGATGAATAGGGATGCATTTTTTAGCTTACGCGACCGATTGCACGCTACTGGACGACTACATTGTAGTAGGAGCGTAACTTTGGAAGAGCAGTTAGTATTGTTTCTGCATACATTAGGGTATAACGTTAGAAATCGAGTAAACAACTATAGATTTGCTCGTTCAGGACAAACGGTTAGCAAGTATTTCCATCAGGTGCTTAATGCAGTAGTCAGCCTAAGTTCTGAATATTTTCAAGGTCCGGGATTAAATGAGATTCAACATATGCCAAAAACTAATGATATTGAGTGTCGAAACCAATGTCAGATGAATAGGGATGCATTTTTTAGCTTACGCGACCGATTGCACGCTACTGGACGACTACGTTGTAGTAGGAGCGTAACTTTGGAAGAGCAGTTAGTATTGTTTCTGCATACATTAGGGCATAACGTTAGAAATCGAGTAAACAACTATAGATTTGCTCGTTCAGGACAAACGGTTAGCAAGTATTTCCATCGGGTGCTTAATGCAGTAGTCAGCCTAAGTTCTGAATATTTCCAAGGTCCGGGATTAAATAAGATTCAACATATGCCAGAAATGCATCAAAATTTTTTTAAGGTAATGACCTTCGACCCTCTTGCTATGGAATCACTGTGTGATTGGAAAAAAATAATGTATTGCTATGTTGGTCTATTATGTAGGATTGTGTAGGAGCTATAGATGGTACACACAATCATGTATTGCTATGTTGGTCTATGTTTTTGGGTTTCGATGAGTCGTCTCAACTTGAATACCTAATCCAAAATTTTAAGGAGTAAATTTTGGGATTTGGATTAGAGTCTTGGAGTTTAGATTGCATTTTTTTTTATTAAAAAAAAACATTTATGTCATGGTTATGGATGGATTTTTGTTGACATTTGCTTTTATCTAGCTATGTGATGATTATCAAGAAATCATTAAATGATCTTGTTCATTCAAGATTCAGGGTTTGGTTTCAATCTGAGTCCAAGTTCATTTAATAAGCCTATTGATCGATTTAAATGTAACCCTTGCAAGTGCACAAGATCTATTGCGGTATGACAAGAACAAGGGTGTCGAACCCACAGGGAAATGTAAATTTTAATTAATTCTTTCAGAGATTTTAAAAACATCCCCAAGGAAGTACCAAAGGGCAGATTCCATTTACCAAAAATTTATCACTTTTTCCTAAATGCAGAAAAATAAATTAATCTAAATAACTAATTACCGATGAATCTATGAACAATATTTAAATAAGATCAAGAAAATTTAAAATTTGTACCCCCTTTCATTAAAGCATCATTCACACCATCACCATCATTCATTCATAAAATGATTTGAAATAAAGTATGATCATCAATCATACCCTATCTAAAACAATGACTCAAATTTATCATTGCGGTATGAGTCATGTAAGAAGCATAGCGTATCTCGTGATGTGTAGATCAAAATAATAAAAATATTAGACTATGGTATTAATCATAAATATGGGTACTTATCTGGGGATCGCATCTTTCCCGATCTACTGATTTAGCCGCTCATCTTTGGTGTATGATCTCCTTGTTCATTCAAAGTCATTCCTCTTTTTATTTCTTTCAAAAAATCTTTGGTTACAATGCCTTTTCCTAAATACAATATATGAATGTAAAAGAAAGACAGTGCAAAGTTTAAGTACAATCTACCCAAATCAATCCCTAGAAGAAGGAGAAAAGAAGAACTTTTAAAAAGATGCCCAGAGAAGTCTAAAACCAAAAATAATAATAATGAATAATAATCTTCTAAAAAATTCTCTCCAAAAACTCTAAAAAAAGAAAAGCTAAAACTAACTCTCTAATTATCTATCTCTAATTCCTCCCTCTAATTCCTATCTCTAATTCTTGCTCCTTTTTTCGAAGTGTTTGATCCGCTTTAAATAGAGCCGAAGTTTCCCAGCCACAAAGGTGTTCCAACTCGAAAATTTAGGGTCGATTAATTGACCCAATAGGGTCGATGCATCGATGTAATAGCCCGAAAAAAATCACGCAAAACTATGACCTCGGGATCCGTGCCCGATTGGTCACAAGTTTGACCAATCAGGAGATCAAGAGTTAGCATAGGATGTGGTGAACGGACGAGATGTGATAGCTTGAGTGATTTCGTGGTGTGTGTTGTAAATATGAAGTCGCATATACCTATTGAGGTGCATGTGCTCAACACACAAACTAAGAGAGGGATAAAAGGGTTTAATAACCCTAGATGGGTATTTTGGGTTGTTGAAGGAGAGTAAAGAAGAGAGAGAGAGAGTAAAAAGAGTGATTAATGCAAGGAGTAAAGGCTAGCTGAGGAAGGAAGGATCCAAGTATTAAAGAGGCCGATTCACCGCAAGGATCCAGAAAAAGCTAAAGCTGGAACCCTAGCCTTCCAACCCTAGATTTGAAATCAACTTGAGATCTATCCAAGGTAAATTTTTGTAAATAAGATGCATAGATCATAGGGGTTAAGTTGTGGTTAAATGTGGGTTAGATCATAGGATAATGGCTTAGAAAATAGAGGAAAAGTGTGGGAAAAAGATTGGGAAGAACAAATGAAAAGGGTGAATCAGACAATTTCGATTAATCGAAATTGGGTTTCGATTAATCGAAATTGGCCAGGAAGTTGAAAGGTCAGAAGACCACGACTTCGATTAATCGAATTGGATTTCGATTAATCGAATTTGGATTTCGATTAATCGATTTGAGAATCGATTAATCGACTGGGAACCTCCAGTGGACCCCAAGGGTTGGAGGAAATGATTTAAGGAAAAATCGACTAATCGAAATGGGATTTCGATTAATCGATTTGAGTTTTCGATTAATCGATTTGGGATCGATTAATCGACTTGTGAAATTCAACTGTTCGAACAGTAGGTGTACCTTGCGAAAAGAAGAAATTCGATTAATCGAAACTGGATTCGATTAATCGAATGAAAACTCAACTGTTCGAACAGTAGGTGTACTTTGCGGAAAGAAGAATTTCGATTAATCGAAACTGGATTCGATTAATCGAACGGTTTACTTTGCGAAAAGAAGAATTTCGATTAATCGAAAACAGATTCGATTAATCGAATGACAATTCGACTGTTCGAACTGAGAATGGACTTTGCGAAAAGGAGAATTTCGATTAATCGAAATTACTTCGATTAATCGATATTGACCTTCGATTAATCGATTTTGGAAATCGATTAATCGAACCAAGTTCGATTAATCGATTCTGGATTTCGATTAATCGACTGGGATAAATTTTGTTGACTTTTAGGTTTGACTTTAAGATTCTTGGAGGATCTTATACCTTCCTTATTGCATCCCTTGTGATGTGTTTTACCTGTTGTGTGGTACCATAGGTGGTACGTGTGAGCTAGTGCACGAGGAGCCACGTGGGACCTTGATGCATTGAACAAGTAAAAGACTTGATGTAGGGAACACCTTGAACATGTACTTTATTTTACAAGAGCATGTATGTAGTGATATAAATTTCAATTCAATTATTTTTACTGCTCAAAGAATTGTGAAAAGTGTGTGTGTGTGACATTCATAAGAGTAAACGAATGAGCCATCCCCAGGGGATGAAGAAGTAAAGAGATAAGAGCATCAGGTGTGATGCAAGTTAATGGATACATCCTGTGGATGTATCCATGATTGAATCATGTTTGATAGGGCCTAATCGATATAAGATAGTACACTTACACGGTGAATAACTATATGTAAGGCACCGATATTTTGGTTATTTGAGGTGCCTTAGGTTACCCCACCGTCGAGGCGGGATAGTGACGACTGTCACGGCAGGATATCCGTGACCGATACGGCGGCGAAACCGTAGGCCAGTGCGGAGGCTTATCCGTACATAGTAAGCACACCCCAGGGGTGTTGATTGAGACAAGTGAAACCCCGCCACCAATCCCCAGGGGAAAGGGGCATGGTACTATATGGTATTCTGTGGAATACATTAAAACTGTCATATAGATGACGATGAAGGGTAGCTCATCGGGCTCGATGCTATATTGCTCGGGATTACTTAAGTTGAAAGTTTAAGTTTTGCTTTAGGCCTTATCAGCCTTTTTCATGAGTAAATGTAAACATAGGAGATCAACAGTAAACGAATGCTTTTAAAGGTTTTATCAACAACTGCATAGTTACATCATGCATGGTATATCATAGAATATATGTGAGTTATAACTTATATGTTCAGCAGTGTTTGTTCCCTATTGGGCTAGGATGTAGCTCACCCTATAGACTATACGTCGCAGGTCCATTAGTAGCAGCTGCCGAGGTTTCAGGGGACGCTGATCCCGGCGAGTCGGACTTTGCTGCCGGCGAGGAGTTGGAGCCACCTCCAGAGGACTTCTTCTAGAGGACTCCGTTGTGCTACTTTGAGGAGTTTTGAGTAGAGATTGTACGGCTTGGTATGTCAAGCCTTTATTTTGTGAAAACATGTATATGTATAGAGTTTGGATTATTCCTTTGGGGCGAACCATCTGTGATGATTTATATCATCGATGGTTGGGGTGGGGTCTCCCTTCATGCAGAGGCATGAGGGTAGAACTGTCCTTTGAAAAGTATTTCTAATTAGATTTAAATTCCGTAAGTTGTTCTTATTTCTTTTTATGCTTGATATACCAGTGTTCCGTGCATAGTTAAGGGGCACGGTTAAGATGATCGTGCTGATGGCACGGGTTTTGGGGTGCCAAAATCCGGGCTGTCACAGTTGGTATCAAAGCCTTTTCTTTTAGCAATTCTGACAAGGGTTCTTTCGTCAGAACATAGGGGCTTCTGCTAACGAAACTTTAGTTTCAAATGCAGCCGCAATGTCAGCTAGAGGGAGGGGCCGACCAAGAGGAGGCCATCAAAGGAGTTTGCGTAGTGGAGATGATTTCATCTCTCCTACCAACAGAGTGCCTTTAGGAGGTAACGAGGCCCCAGGGGGCAGTAGTAGCAGACATCATGAGGAAGAGGATCGAGATCATCAGGATCAAGATCTAAGAGAGCAAGAAAGATTGAGAGAAAGACAAGAAGATAGAGAGGAACGACAAAGGATGATGCACACTATGGAGACTATGGCAGCTGCCATGGCTCAACAAGCAGCATCCTTTGCAGCTCATGCGTCAAGAGAACAGCAGCCACCTACACCACCTGTAGGACTCAAGGCTGTTCGTGCCCTCATCTTTTACGAGTTTAGAAGGATGAGACCTCCTTCATTTTCTCATATACAATACAATGGTCACGAGAATTGGCCGATGGAAATGGAGAAAGTTTTTAGCGTGCTAACTTGCACGGAAGATGAGAGTGTAAGATGGGCGACTTACATGTTGGATGGGGAGGCGGGCCTTGGTGGAAGTCCGTGATAAGGACTCGGGCTCGAGACCCCAGAGTTGCCTTGGACTTGGGAGGAATTTGTTGAGGAGTTCAACAAACAATATTTCCTAAGTGGTGAGGAACCAATTAGAGATACAATTTTGCATTAGTACAAGGGAGAATGACAGTGAGAGAATACAGGGTAGAGTTTCTACGACATGCCCGTTTTGCTCCGGATTACGTCGCTTCTGAAGTGATGAAGTCCAAGAGGTTTCAGCAAGGTTTGAAGCCTGAAGTTAGGGAGGCGAGCTCCATTTCAACCGAGGACCTATGAAGAGGTCATGAGCAAAGCATTGGTTGTAGAAGAGGAGAACAGAGAACAGACATATAGACAGAGAGAGCAACAGAGAGGACTTGACCACGGAAGGATGGGGAACCACGAACCGTGAATAAAAGCCGAGGTTCGTGGGTCGAGTCGAGACCGCTTGTGGAGGTTTTGGAAGACCGGCGCAACAACAAAGAAATAACAACACCAACAGAGGTTTCCATTATCAAGGCCGGGGAGACCTATTCGCTATGAGAGCCTCGCCATGTTCATCGGGCGCCACTATCACAGTGGTTCTCAGACTGCTTTCTTCCGCACTCGAGAGATTGCAGCAAAGTGTGGCAAGCCCATAGGACTGGACCGCAGATTGGGAACTAGAGGTTGTTTCCGATGTGGCAAGGTGGGCCACTTGATCAAGGATTGCCCCGAGAGACAAGGGCAAGACGGTTCAAGCATAAAGACCACGACCCATTCAAGCAAGGAAGCCGATTGTTAGGGGAGAGTTTATGCACACCGTCAGAAGGTGGAATGTGCACGACGTCATCCAAGGTGAGAAATTTTATTTTTAAAATTAAAAAAATTTTCATTTCAAAAAATTTTAGATGGAAAGGTGCATGCATTAGAATAGTTAGATTCTTTTAATATAAGAGAGTGCATTTTGATGTAAATTTCGTATGTATGTGTATATATATTATAGGTACTTTAACTATGTATGAAAAGGAAGTGTATTTAGACATGACGCCGAGTGTTGATAGACCCCGGTCTACCCACTCATTCGCCACTCCACGCTTTGCTAAGAAGATGAAGATTGTCCAGACGTTGATTTCCCCATTCGTGTCTATTCCGATCGAGAGTTAGTAGACACGGAGTTAGCTTGCAAATCCATCATTCGTAGCTTCAAGACTTAGAAGTGCATGAATTGGAAGCAAAGTTGATATTAGACATGCAAGGGTTTGATGTGATCCTTGGCATGGGGTTGGCAAAGATTGTGCGACCATTGATTGCAAGAACAAGGTAGTCATTTTCGGACCCAACACAAGAAGATCATTTGGTTTCAAGGAGTGAGGTCATTATCGTGCTACGATCTCAGCAAGAAGGGCCGAAAAGATGATCGTAAAGGGTTGCATGGATACTTAGCTTCTTAAAGGAGGACAAGGAAGAAAAGAACGCTATTTCGAGATAGCGCGCGAGACTTCACGACGTGTTTCGTAAGAATTGCCCGGATTACCTCCGTAAAGAGAAGTAGAATTCGCCATTGACTTAGCACCGTGAACGGAGCCTATTTCAAAGCACCTTATAGAATGGCTCCTGCCGAATTAAAGGAGTTGAAGGAACAACTACAAGAGCTTATGTACAAGGGGTTTGTTAGACCAAGTGTATCTCCATGGGGAGCACCGGTCTTGTTTGTCAAGAAAAAGGATGGGGCAATCTATGCATTGACTATCGACAATTGAACAAACTCACCGTGAAGAACCGCTACCCTTTGCCTAGAATTGACGATCTATTCACCAACCGCAAGGAGCAAGGTATTTTCCAAGATCGACCAGATCTTATCATCGCCATGAAGTCAAAGGCGAGGACATGTAAGACAAATTTTCCGGACACGGTATGGACACTATGAATTCCTTGTGATGCCGCTTGATTAACGAATGCCCAGCGTCATTTATGGATCCGATGAACCCAGTGTTTAAACCACACTTGGACTCCTGCGTGGTAGTGTTTGTTGATGATATACTAATATACTCCAAATCCAAGATGGAACACGAAGAACATTTGAGGATTGCTCTACAAATGCTACGTGAACACCAATTGTACGCCAAACTCAGCAAGTGTGAGTTTTGCTGAAGAAGTTAGCTTGGGACATGTCGTCTCAAAGCACCTGTCACCAGAGATCCAAAGAAAGATAGAAGCAGAGTTAAATGGGAGACAAAGATGACCGATGTCCAAGTTTTCGGGCTTAGTGCTATTATCGACGCTTGCTGAGGGGTTTTCAAAGATATCGGACCTCTCACAAAGTCGACACGTAAAGATTCAAGGTTTGAGGAGTGAGGCATGCGAGAAGAGTTTTCAAGAACTCAAACGAGACTCACTTCGCTCCAAAGGTTGGCAATTCCTTCAGCAAAGTGGAGGATACGCCGTACAAATGACGCCACATACAATGGCCTTTGGTTGTGTGCTCAACCAACACAAGAAGGTGATAGCTACTTGATCAAGACAGCTTGAAAGAACACGAGAAAAATTACCCGACTCATGACTTAGAACTAGCTATTTTTATACCAAAGATTTGGAGACATTACTTGTATGGTGAGACATTTGAAATTTTCACCGATCATAAGAGCCTCCGATATCTCACATACGTAAAGAGCTCAATATGAGACAGCAGATGGATGGAATTCTCAAGGATTACGATTGCTCTATACAATACCATCCCGTGCAAGGCGAATGTAGTAGCCGATGCATTGAGTCGAAAAGGTTCAAATTTCGCTTAGCTTTTTGATTTTGGGTATGCACCGATGGAAATTATTGGAAGACCCGGCATTCTATGATGCTAACATTGAGTCAAAGGACACCGGATCCTTTTGGCTAACATATCAAGAAGCCAAGATATTTGAGCATATCCACGATCTACATGATGAAAGATCCGACATTAACGAAGATTCATCAAGACGTGAATGAAGGCATCGTGTCGGACTTCTCGAAAAGAAGATGGTTCTTTGTTGTTTAAAGGCCGCTATGCATCCCGGATAATGCCGATCTAAGACGAACAATTCTTGATGAAGCTCATAAGTCAAATTATGCTATCCACCCGTAGCACCAAAATGTACCAAGATTTGAAAAAGAATTACCGTGGAGAGGATCAAACAAGACGTGGCGAGTATGTGTCACGATGTTTGACTTGTCGCAAGTGAAGGTTGATCATAGACATCCCGGGACTATTGCAACCTTTACCAATACCGTAATGGAAGTGGGAATCGATCTCAATGGATTTCATTGTTGGATTACCCTGCATCGCTAAGAGACACAATGCCGACTTTTGCCGCATAATACCACATATACGCAGAAGATCGAATTATACATGAAGGAAATTGTAAGATTACATGGTATTCCAAGCAGCATAGTTTCAGATCGTGATCCACTATATACGTCCAAGTTTTGGAAGAAATTTCAAGAAGGAATGGGAACACGACTAGACTTTAGTTCAGCTTTCCATCCTCAAACTGATGGGCAGACAGAGCGAGTGAACCAAGTAATAGAAGACATGCTCAGAGCGTGCATGCTTGATATGCAAGGATACTGGGATGAGTATCTACCGATGCTCGAAGTGAGCATATAACAACAGCTTTTCAAACGAGCATTGGCATGGCACCGTATGAAGCTCTGTATGGACGACGATGCAAGTCACCTCTGAATTGGGAGGAAACAGGTGAGAAATTTGTATTAGGACCGAAACTGCTTGAAGACAACGCCACCGTTGTCCGAATTATCAGAGAAAGGTTGAAGACAGCACAGAGTAGACAGAAAAGTTACGCCGATATGAAGCGGACTAGTGTTGACTACAAAGTGGGCGAGCATGTGTTTGTGAAGGTGTCACCTATGAAAGGTGTAATGAGATTTGGCAAGAGAGGGAAGTTAAGTCCACGTTATGTTGGACCATTTGAAATTTTGGGACAATAGGTGAAGTTGCATATCGCATTGGTTTACCACCGCTATTTGATCGAGTACATAATGTCTTCCACATATCGATGCTCGTAAAGTACGTGAATGATCCGCCTCATGTGTTAGGAAGCAACCTATAGAGATGTGTGAGGACATGAGCATGATAGAGGAACCAAAGTGGAGATCTTTGGATCGAAAAGAGCAAGTATCAAGACTAAAGTAATTCCCTTTAGTGCTTGTTCGGTGGAACAATCATCCTAAAGAAGAGGCTACTTGGGAACGAGAGGTCATGTGAAAGAACAATATCCCAAATTTTTGTTTCCAACGACGTGAAAATGCAATGTAAACACAAACATATTTGTGAAGTCTCCACTATACTTGTAATTCAATGGAAATTTTAATCCAATCTGTCATGAATTGTCAAAAATAAGAAAAGAAACAAAGAGATTGAAATTCTGTAGAAATTGGGCAAAATCGATTAATCGAATTTCAAATCGATTAATCGATTTGGAATTTCGATTAATCGATCTTGTTCGATTAGTCGACTGGCATGTGCCAGTGACTGGAAATGAAAAATTTGAGTTAGAATATACATAGAATGAAGTTTCGATTGATCGAATTATAATTTCGATTAATCGATGAATTTCGATTAATCGAATTGGAATTTCGATTAATCGAGTTACTTAGAGGACTTGAGAGATGTTAAAGTCAAATGGACAATTTCGATTAATCGAAGTGAGTTCGATTAATCGATTTTGGAATTTCGATTAATCGAAATGGATTTCGATTAATCGAATACTTAAGAAAGTTTAGAAAAAGTTGAAGTTATAGCCCGATTTCGATTAATCGAAACTAAATTCGATTAATCGATTTTGGAATTTCGATTAATCGAAATGGATTCCGATTAATCGATCGGCAAGCCGAAAGGAGCTTAAATTTTGAAATTTTAAACAGACACGATTTCGATTAATCGAAATATTTTCGATTAATCGAATTTGACTTTCGATTAATCGATTTGGGAAATCGATTAATCGATTTTACGCGGCTTAACCTAGTTTTAAATTTCGATTAATCGAAATAGAATTTCGATTAATCGAGCCGAGGCCTATATATATGAGTTTGGGGATTTCATTCCCCATTCGAAATCATTTGAGCTTCCTGACTTTGGGCATTTCACTTCCTTCTTCTTCTCAACTATCCGACCGGACTAGGGTTCGATTTTCGCTCGATTCACACAATCTACCGTATTCGCTTTTGAAAACCACGGTAAACCCTAGAATCGAACTTTTCTTTCATTTGAAGTAGATAAACCCTAGTTTAGTGAAAATGCCGCCTAAAACCCGCTTTGTCTTCAAGAAGGCAACCTCTAAGTTGCCGTTAGGCGTAAGAACGCCGCACCACCACCACCTACCCATCGCCGGGTGAGGACTCCATCACCGCAATCGGAGACCACCTCCGGTTCGACGAAGGCATCACGCGAGTCTTCCCGCGAATCCACCCCATGCCACCACCACCCACCAACGTGAGCAACCAAACGAGTGGTGGGCTGCCAAGACCTTTGAGGTCAATATACCATTGACCCTACCCTATTCACAAATCCCGATGCGGGCGAGACCCAATGGGCTCTAACTAACCACCTAACGCCGGTCTGCAACTTCTCAAACCAATCCGGGTTTCCTATTACCCTAGATTGGTGAGGTTATTCTACCAAGGGCTAACCAATGGCCCTACCGACGATTGCATTATAACCAAAATCGAGGGTCGCCTCTACACGATCACTCGACCACATACATGAGGTGCTTGAATGCTACCTCGACTTTACCCCGAGACTACCCTATTTCCACCCTTTGAAAAGGAACCCCGATTTTGAAGAGGTCATGACATGACCAATGGAAGAAGAAGGGTCGGCACTCCATCAAGAGGGTCGACCTTCCACCCTACATGTGGATGCTCGACTCCATCATAAAATGCAACCTTTACACTGCGCCACGACACGGAGCTGTGGGACAAAGTGCAACATGCACTTTACGCCTTCAGGGTGGCATGGTTTGATGCTACCATGGTCATCCTTGAGGGATGCGGTACATCAAGAGTAAAGCGATGAAGGGCAACATGCGCCCAAGGAGAAGATGCCGTATGCTCGGCTCATCACAAGCATGTTGGAGTGCTACTCTGACGAGCCCTCCTACACTATTTCACCCCACGAGGTGAGGGCTACGGATCGCGTGAAGACGTTCACCAAGTCTTCATGGACCCGTAGCTACAACCTATTGAAAGTGACCCTACCAGCTCGGGTCCCGCTCCGCCGCAAAGAAGAAGAAGCAGCAGAGTAGCACCGCCACCACCCCACCACCTCAAGAGACCCACTTGAGGGTGGGGCACACTGCGCAGAGCCATCCGTGGAGAGGGTTCTCCCACACCACGCCCACGCCGACACCACCGCACACCTGCGCACCATGACTCCCACCTCATCCTACTGGCCGGCCTCCATCCGGTCCTACCTTAGAGGACGTGTTGGCCAGAATGGATGCGAATAACGAGAGGTTGAACAGGAGAATTGATTACCTCATCTTTCACATCCTCCTGTTCATCTTCCCCTACTCCTTCATCGATATGTTGGCCCGTGAAGAAGAATGGACGCACGACCACCGCCTACCATGGAGGACCCGTCTTTCATCCCACCACAGACGCGGTTCCCTCCACATCCACATCCGCTCAGCCAGCCCAGCGGCCACCCCCACAACCGCAGCCAGCTCCAATGCACTGCCACCATTTGCCTGCCACCTCAAATGGAGCCGCCCAAGACCGGATCACCGAGGCATGAGTCTTTTTTTTTTGTTTATTTTTATTTTTGTATCAGTCATGTGTTGTGTATATGTATATCTTGTATGCCACTTTATTGGCACTGTGTAAAACTTTTGATATTAATGGAAAAGCTAAATTTTTGTGTTAATTGTTTGCCTTCGTCAAAAAAAAAAAAAAAAAAAAAAAATTTGCGTTCCATGCATGTGATTGTGTCTACTTAAATTCGTCTGAGTCAACTAGACCACCTCCCCTGAAAGTGTGGGGGGAAGCGAGACAGAAACCCAGACAGACACACCTTGGGTTATTTTCGAGGACGAAAATTCCCAAGGTGGGGAGGATGTAATAGCTAAAAAATCATAAAACTATGACCTCGGGATCCGTGCCCGATTGGTCACAAGTTTGACCAATCAGGAGATCAAGAGTTAGCATAGGATGTGGTGAACGGACGAGATGTGATAGCTTGAGTGATTTCGTGGTGTGTGTTGTAAATATGAAGTCGCATATACCTATTGAGGTGCATGTGCTCAACACACAAACTAAGAGAGGGATAAAAGGGTTTAATAACCCTAGATGGGTATTTTGGGTTGTTGAAGGAGAGTAAAGAAGAGAGAGAGAGAGTAAAAGAGTGATTAATGCAAGGAGTAAAGGCTGATTGAGGAAGGAAGGATCCAAGTATTAAAGAGGCCGATTCAGCGAGGGATCCAAAAAAGCTAAAGTCGAACCCTAGCCTTCCAACCCTAGATTTGAAATCAACTTGAGATCTATCCAAGGTAAATTTTGTAAATAAGATGCATAGATCATAGGGGTTAAGTTGTGGTTAAATGTGGGTTAAATCATAGGATAATGGCTTAGAAAAATAGAAGAAAAGTATGGAAAAGATTGGGAAGAATAAATGAAAGGGTTGAATCGACAATTCGATTAATTAAATTGGGTTTCGATTAATCGAAATTGGCCAGAAGTTGAAGGTCGAAGACACGATTTCGATTAATCGAATTGAATTTCGATTAATCGATTTTGATTTCGATTAATCGATTTGAGAATCGATTAATCGATCGAGAACTCTCCAAAGGGACCCTGTGGGTTAAAGGAAATGATTTGAGAAAATCGACTAATCTAAATGGGATTTCGATTAATCGATTTTTTTCGATTTGGGATCGATTAATCGACGTGAAATCATTAATCAACTTGAAACTCAAATTGTCAACAAAGGATTCGATTAATCTACTCATAAGAGGGTACTGAAGAAGAATTTCGATTAATCAAATTGGATTCGATTAATCGAATGAAACTCGACGGACAATGGAGTTTGCTTTGAAAAGAAGAATTTCGATTAATCGAAAGATTCGATTAATCGAATGAAATCGATCGCTCGAACCGAGAATGGACTTTTAAAGGAGAATTTCGATTAATCAAATTGATTAATCGATTAATTGACCTTCGATTAATCGATTTTGGAAATCGACATTAACAAGTTCGATTAATCGATTTTGGAATTCGATTAATCAATCGTAGTAAATTTTGTTGACTTTTGATTTTACTTCAAGATTCTTGGAGGATCTTATACCTTATTCATTGCATCTTGTGATGTGTGTTTAATGGTATCATAGGTACCATAGGTGGAAGTGCGTGTGAGCTAGTAGAGCCAGTGGGACCTTGATGCATTAAACAAGTAAGAGACTTGATGTAGGGAACACCTTGAACATGTACTTATTTTACAAGAGCATGTATGTAGTGATATAAATTTCAATTCAAATATTTTTACCGCTCAAAGAATTGTGAAAAGTGTGTGTGTGACATTCATAAGAGAAACTAATGAGCCATCCCTGTGGGATGAAGAAGTAAAGAGATAAGAGCATCGTGTGTGATGTAGTTAATGGATACATCCTGTGATGTATCCAAGATTGAATCATGTTTGATAGGGCCTAACTGATATAAGATAGCACAATTACACGGTGAATAACTATATGTTAGGCACCGATATGTTTGTTATTTGAGGTTCCTTAGGTTACCCCACCGACGTGGCGGGATATCCACGATCGACACCGAGGATATCCGTGGACCGATACGTGGCGAAACCGTAGGCCAGCGAAGTGAGGCTTATCCACATAGTAAGCACACCCTGTGGGTGTTGATTGAGACAAGTGAAACCCGCCACCAATCCCTGTGAAAGGGGCTTGGTACTATATGGTATTCCTGTGGAATACATTAAAGCTGTCTATATAGATGACGATGAAGGGTAGCTCATCGGGGCTCGATGCTATATTGCTCGGGGATTACTTAAGTTGAAAGTTTAAGTTTTGCTTTAGGCCTTTTCAGCATTTTTCATGAGTAAATGAAAACATAAGAAATCAACAGTAAACGAATGCTTTTAACTGTTTTATCAACAACTGCATAGTTACATCATGCATGGTATATCATAGAATATATGTGAGTTATAACTTATATGGTCAAGAAGGTCTTGGTTCCCTATTGGGCTAGGATGTAGCTCACCCTATAGACTATCGTCGCAGTCCATTAGTAGCAGCCGAGGTTTGTGGGGCCGATCCCGTGAGTCGGACTTTGCTGCCGGCGAGGAGTTGGAGCCACCTCCAGAGGACTTCTTCTAGAGGACTCCGTTGTGCTACTTTGAGGAGTTTTGAGTAGAGATTGTACGGCTTGGTATGTCAAGCCTTTATTTTGTGAAAACATGTATATGTATAGAGTTTGGATTATTCCTTTGGGGCGAACCATCTGTGATGATTTATATCATCGATGGTTCGGATCGGTTCTCCCTTCATGCAGAGGCATGAGGGTAGAACTGTCCTTTGAAAAGTATTTCTAATTAGATTTAAATTCCGCAAGTTGTTCTTATTTCTTTTTATGCTTGATATACCAGTGTTCCGTGCATAGTTAAGGGGCACGGTTAAGATGATCGTGCTGATGGCACGGGTTTTGGGGTGCCGAAATCCGGGCTGTCACAATCGACCTCCCAGATTTTCGTGAATTCCTGCCGAACTTTACATCAGACACTGCTTCAGTATTTTGGCCATAACTTTCTGTCCCGAACTCGGATTGAGGAGATTCTTGCGCTGTTGGAAAGCTGACAGAAAGTTCTACAACCTTTATGTTTTGAAAATTTCATAATTCGGCCGTTTTGAATGTCCAAATGGAGCTACAAGTCGCACCAAGTTCTCGATGACCCAAAGTTGCAGTGTTTTGACATTATTTTCAGAATTCTTGGGCTGTTTTCTGCACTTGGCTTATATTTGCCTGAAACACTTCAAATCTAATAATTCTTATCAGATAGCCTTCATCGGATAACTAAATATAGGTATCTAGGGGTGAAATATCATCATATTTCACTACTCATCACACTCCCAAACCTACACTTTGCTAGTCCTCGAGCAAAGCAAACTAAAGAAAATAAATGCCACTTTCGTAGGGAACACGATTGCACTTAGCGTGTGTAACAAGCCTTTAAACCCCTAGGTGATCCCTAGTGGAGGAGTTGTGTCTCCTGAGGGTTTACAGTGAAGTTACCCACAAACTTCAATAAATTCCAAACCATCGGCAAAATTGAGTTTCCAAAACATGATTTTTTATAACATATATACCATTCAAAACTCAAAATCATTAATCAATTCAACATGCGAATCCTCAATTTTAAATAACAATATTATACTAATCATACTAGCATCCATTCAAATTAGTCTAATGCTCAAATCGTTAGATAACTCATCCATTCATGCTTATTCGTGAAGTGTGTGCATACCCAAACCAAAATTCATTCATCTCAGAACTAGTTCAAACGGAAAATCGTCGGGTCTGTTGTCTAGACTCAATCCTCACTTTAGGTATACTCTTGAAATAAAATCACTCCGATGATGGGTAAGCTTTCGCACATATGTGAGAGATCAATACAAAACAAGCAAAAAGGTCTCACATGATAACTGAAACACGATGTAATCAATGAACAAAATCAAATCTCATAAGAACAGATACTTGTATATCCTAAGTATATCATATCAAGTGTCATAAGTATCATATATTTACTCTCCACAAGGCAGTTACCAATGCAAGATCAGATCATGAAGGTCTTTTGTAGGGTTGTAATGGGGCTCAGGAAAGGGTAAGAAAGAAAGGGAATTGAGATTCAAAATTTCTGAGAAATCGGAAAAGAAACAAACTTCTGATTTTTCTATTTCTCTTCTTTTTCTTTTCTAATCTCTCACTATTTTTCTCAATATTTTTCTATTTTTCTCAACTTTCTTTTTCTTTTGAAGCACCTCATATTTTTCATTATTTTTCACAAATTTTTTTTTTTTCTCCCCCCTTTTTCTTTTATATTTTTGCCATACACTCTCAGTAAATACCACAACTCAGTATCTCTCCACTTACTCTCTTTTCGTTCATTTTCATCTCTCGTTCCTAATTTCTCAGAAATAAGAAGGGTAAACCTGAATTTTCAGAAATGGTGAAGGGTTAAAGGTTAACGTGGCTTATCAAAGAATGTATAAAGGTAAATTTTCCAATAGGCTCAAAGGGGTACTAGAAGGATAAATTTATATGAGGTGGGGCATTTAAGCACAAACGAGCCAAAGATGGCCTTCAATCATGTCCTTAAAAGATGGTAACCTTGTCTATTTGTCTTGAGTAGATATATAGTACGTTCTAACACAATAATATGAATTTGATATCATGCAAAGTCACAAGTCAAAATAAAATATATGAGATTATGCAAGATAATTCGTATTCAAAGAAAACTCCGAGTTTATGTATTCACTCATCAATGACGGAAATTTGGCTCTAAAGCTTATCGGTTTAGTCTCCACTAAGAACCTAAGATTCAACGCTCAAAACAATTCATCGATTTCTAAATCTTAGCTTGGTATAAGTGTAAAAATTCTAAGCATGAATATCAAAATTACCCACAAAATATCACATTAAGCTTCATTATCCTAGATACAAGCATTCAAAATCTGGCATCGATATTCTAAAAATTAAATTCACATGCATCATCAACTAAAGTTTGAAAACTATCGAAAATAATTCATATATGATGGTTCAAAATTTATTTTTTATTTATTTATTTATTTATTTATTTTTTTTTTTATATGAAGAAAAATAAGAAAGTGACGCAAGATAGAGAATCATACCCCCAAACCTAAAAATGACAATGTCCTCATTGATTGAAATAAGTAGCACACTCCCAAACCTGTTGAAAAGTACCTCAACACAAAGATCAAAAGAGAGAATATATGCATAAAATTAGAACATGACCAAAAATAGATTGAAGGTAATGTGGCTACACTAATTTGGAAATTAAAAACAACCTAAACTAAACTAAAAACTAATATTCTAGAACTAACAAAAACAAAAATGAAAACGAAAATAAATAAAACACACTGGGTTGCCTCCCAGGAAGCGCTGAGTTTAAGTGTCGACAGCTCGACCTCATCATTGATCAAGAATCTGGGTCACTAAGGCGCATTGCCTCAATTCTCATCTGGGTCATGGGCTCAAACACCGGTTTAAGACGTTGCCCATTCACTTTAAAAACTTGATTGTCCGTGAGACTGCGGATCTCAATCGCACCATGCACACTAATAGAAACAACTTGATACGGGCCTTCCCATCTCGATTTCAGTTTTCCCGGGTGAAGCTTTAGTCTGGAATTAAATAGCCAAACCTTTTGCCAAATGTGAAACTCTTTCCGAGAAATTGACTCATCATGCAGCTTCTTATACCTTTCTTTGTACATCTTTGAGTTTTCATACGCACCATAGCGTAGCTCTTCCAATTCACTTAGTAGCCTTTTGACCCTGCTGCTTGCATATCGAAATTTAATCTTTTGATGGCCCAAAATGCTTTATGCTCCAATTCAACAGGAAGATGGCATGCTTTCCCGTAGACAATTCTGAACGGAGACATTCCAATTGGTGTCTTGAAGGCGGTACGATAGGCCCACAGAGCATCAGAGAGCCGGTTTGACCAGTCTCTTTTATCCAATCGTACCGTCTTTTCTAAAATTTGTTTAATCTCTCGGTTCGACACTTCCACCTGACCACTAGTTTGCGGGTGATACGGCGTTGCAACCTTGTGGGTGACGCCGTATTTCTTCATTAAAGTAGCAAAATGGCGGTTGCAGAAGTGCGAACCGCCATCACTAATGATCGCACGTGGAAACCTGAATCTATTAAAGACATTTTCCTTCAGAAATTTGACCACCACTTTGTGGTCATTTGAACGGGTTGCCATAGCTTCAATCTATTTGGAAACGTAGTCAACAACTACGAGAATGTATGAATACCCAAAAGATGGGGGAAAAGGACCCATGAAGTCAATCCCCCAAACATCAAAAATTTCAACAATCAAAATCGGGTTAAGGGGCATCATATTCCGTTTTGAAATATTTCCAAGCTGCTGACATCTTTGGCATTCTTTGCAAAATTGAGCAGCATCACGAAAGATGGAGGGCCAGTAGAATCCGCTTTGAAGAATTTTCATGCGGTCTTGTCTCTCAAAATGGCCTCCACAGCTCAAAGATGGCAAATCGAGCTAACGTTGCTCTTCTGCTGGTACACATCTCCTGATGATTTGATCTGAACAGATCTTGAACAAATGTGGTTCATCCCAAAAATAGTATTTGATCTAGGAGAAGAAGAGGTTCTTATCATTCTTTCCCCATTCAGTAGGGATATTGCCCGTGACCAAATAATTCACGATATTGGCAAACCAAGGAACTTTCGTAGCAGTCGCGTCAATTGCCATTAATTTCTCATCCGGATAAGTTCAGGTGTAACCAATTCTTCAAGCAAAATATGAGACAAGTTATCAGCCACAACATTCTCGACTCCCTTTTTATCCTTGATTTCGAAATTAAACTCTTGAAGTAGCAGAATCCAGCGGATCAATCGTGGTTTGGCATCCTTCTTTGCTAACAAATATTTCAATGCAGAGTGGTCTGAAAAGACCACTATTTTTTATCCAAGTAGATAAGAACGAAATTTATCCAGAGCATACACCACAGCTAATAGTTCTTTCTCAGTGGTGGTGTAGTTAAGCTGTGCATCGATCAACGTCTTACTGGCATAATAAATTACGTGAGGTAATTTGTTCACCTTTTAAAACAAATTCGATAGCGTGTCAGATGCATCACATGAGTTCGAATGGAGAAGAATAATCCGTGGTTGGATTATTGGTGCGATTGATAAGAGTTCACGCAATTTTAAATGATTTCATGCAATGCTCATCAAATTCAAAGGGACATCTTTACCAAGCAAGGTACATAAAGGTTTAGCCACCTTGCTGAAATCCTTAATGAATCGCCTATAAAATCCAGCATGCCCTAAAAATGATCGAATTTGGCGAACACTCTTTGGTGGGGGCAAATTGGCAATTAGGTCGACTTTGGCCTTATCCACTTCAATTCCTTTCTTGGAAATAATATGCCCCAGAACAATTCCTTGTTGAACCATGAAATGGCTCTTCTCCCAGCTAAGAACAAGTTTAGAATCCACACAACGTTGTAAAACTTGTGAGGTGATTCAAACAAGAACCAAACGTTTTCCCGAAAACCGAGAAGTCGTCCATGAACACCTCGATGAACTTATCAATCATATCCAAAATATAGCCAACATACATCGTTGGAAAGTAGCAGTGCATTACATAAGGCATCCTTCGATATGCAAAAGTACCGTAAGGGCATGTGAATATCGCTTTCTCTTGATCGTGGAAAACGCACTTGATTGTATCGAATAACCATCAAGAAAGCAATAAAACTCTTGCCCTAACTTCTCAAGAATTTGATCGATGAACCAAGGGGAAAATGATCCTTTCGTAGTCGTGTTCAATTTTCTATAATCAATGCCATCACCCAATAGTTTCACGGTAGGCAACAATTCTCCTTTCGCAGTTTCTTTCACAAAGGATTTCGAACTTTTTGGGACAATTTGATCGACTAACCCATTCACTATCGTCGATCGGATAGATGATTCCAGCATCGAGTAATTTAATGATTTCCTTTAAAACGATTTCTTGCATGTTCGGATTAAGTCGCCTCTGCGGTTCTCTCGATGGTTTACTCTCATCTTCTAGGTGTATTTTATGCATACATACTGATGGGTCAATCCTTTAAATCAGCTAGAGTCCATCCGATAGCCTGCTTGTGATCTAGAAGCACTTTCAACAGGTCATGCTCTTGTTCTTCAGACAACGTGGATGAAATTATCACCGAAAACGTTTCTCGTGGCCCCAGAAAAGCGTATTTGAGCGATTCAGGCAACTGTTTCAATTCCACAGTTGGTGGCTCCTCAATTGATGGAGTCGGTTCAGCTTTTACTTCAATGGGTAACGGTTCTATCTTAGTCACAACTTCACATAAGTTATCATATGGACATGATAAACTCAACCTCGTCTCTTCGGACTGCTTCCTTTCAGATCCTTTTTCTTCATAGATGGCCAAAGCGGTTTCAAATTCTTCTTTGGTGAGCATTGATGGTAATGCTTCATCCACCACTTCGTCCATCTGATCGATGTAAAAACATTCGACCTCATCCTCGTTAGGGAAATGGTTCATCGCATGAAATATGTTCAATCTGACCTTCATGTTCCCAAAAGAAACGTCCATGACTCCCGTTCGATAATTAATGCAAGCGCGATGGCGTAGAAACGACGTCCAAGGATGATGGGGACTTAATTAATTGATTTAACGGTTCCATGTCTAAAACAATAAAGTCCACCGGAAAGACAAACTTGTCTATTCCAACCAAAACATCCTCGATAATACCCCTAGGTCTTCTTTCGACCTATCGCCGCTTGAGTGTGACCGTGGGTTGCAGTAATTCACCCAATCCGAAGTTTCTCAGATATTGAGTATGGGATTAGATTCACACTTGCTCCCAAATCAATAACGCTTTTCCAATTGGTTGCCCACCAATGACACATGGAACAGCTTGGAACCTGTGGTCTTTCAATTTTCGTGGGGTTTCCAATTGTAATATTGAATCGAGTTGATTAGTCAGAACACTTTCTTGAAATATGAGTACGCGCTTCTTCGCTACGAGTGCATAAATCTTTGAAAAATTTTGCATACTGTGCACTTGTTTGATTGTTTCAAGCAATGGAAGATTTATCTTTACTTGCTTGAATGTTTCAAAATTCTTCCATTTTGTCGGTCCCTTTCCCATTCTAGATGGAGGAGTTAGGCATTGAGGAATGGTGCCCTTGGGATATAAGGTGCAGTTCCATTTTTATTCTTGTTCATGTCCTAGTTGGACATTGAGGAGACTCATCCTCATTACTTTTTCTTTTCCCTTGCCTCTTCTGCTCTTTCTCTTCTTTCTCTTTTCTTTTCTCTTTCTCTGTTCTTTTCTCTGATTTGTTTTATTTCTCTTTTGCTGCTTCTCTTGCTTCATCTTTTTCCTGATCAGATTCCACAGGCATTTCCACTTGATTATCAACTTCTCTTCCACTTCTCAGCACCGTAACAGCTTTCAACTGTTGACTATTCGATGGTCCTGCATTAGGTGGTGCTTGACCTCGAGGATTGTTGACGGGTTGGCTAGGGAGCCTACCTTCCTCTCGTTGACTCAGCTGATTTGTCAGTTGACTAAATTGATCTATCATCATCTGTTGGAAAGCATGCATGCTTCGCATCACCTTTTCCTCCAAATCAGAATCTCTAGAAACGGTAGCCTGAGGTTGATTAAAATTCTGATTAAAATTCTGATTTTTTCGGTAATCGGAATTTTGATGGTAATAAGGAGGGTTCTGCTGGAAATTAAAATTCTGCTGGGTAGTGGGATTCTGTTGTGGGCGGAAATTTTGTTGTCCACCCATTGTGTTGGCTCTGTACTGCTGGTTTACCTGACCAGTTTGGTTCGAACCACCCCATCCTAAGTTGGGGTGATTTTTCCATTCCGGGTTATAGGTATTGGAGTATATGTTTCTACCCTGCCGTTGATAAGATTGAGTCAGATTCACCTCCTCTTGAGGAGTAGGTTCATCAGGGAATAATGACAAGGTAGTGGGGCACTCATTAGCCATGTGACCTGGGTGGTCACAAATTGAACACACAGTGGGGGTGACAGGAGCTTTAGCTTGCTTGGTCGCAATTTAACAACATATTCATTTGCTTGGACAACATATCAACCTTTGTCGACAGATCGAGGTATTATTTTTGACATTATACATTCCATCTCTTGTCAACACATGAGATTTAGATGCCAAATCCAAGTTAGTTCGCCCAGTAGTTTCACTTTGTATCAAGTTTGGTATAACTTCTCAAACAATGCCCACAATTCATCGCCTTCTTTTGTGGCACATGATCCACCACACGATGCATCAACCATGCGTCTCTCTTCGTGAATCACCATTATAAAAACTTTGGACCTGTACACCTTGGAACTTGATGATTTGGACAACTCTTAATCAATTCCTTAAACGCTCCCAACATTCATGGAATGTTTCGAGGTTGTTGGGAAAAGAATTGAATCTTCCGACGCAACTCAATGGCTTTGGTCATGGGAAAATATTTTTAAGCGGTGTAGCTCTGCCCAACTCTGAATAGATTGCGGTTCTAAGGAATAAAACCATGTTTTTGCCTTGTCCTTTAAAGAGAAAGGAAAGAGTCGGAGTTTAGCTATCTCATCAGTGACATTGTGGACTCTGAACATTTTGCATACCCCAGTGAATTCATTTAGATGAACGTGCGGATTTTCATTTACTAACCCATGGAAAATTGGTAGCATTTGGATCATCGCTGATTTGAATTCATAGTGGTTTCCTGGAATGGGATCATGCATTATACATTCCTGATCCTCGTAAAAACTAGGATCATTATAATATTCGAGTGTTCTAGGGCCCTCATTGTAATTGTTATTCCCATCATTTCTATTATTTTCATTATTGCCATTATTGATATTCTGGTTGTTCCCATTCATTTCTTGCCTTTGATCAGCCATGGTAGCAGTATGATGATACTGATTCCTTTGAATTCTGCGATTCTCTCTACAAGATCGTTCGATCTCAAGATTAAATGATAGCAGATGTGGGTGATGAGAATGAGTAAAGCTCATACACCACGCTTATAAACAAAGATTGATGAATCCACAACAAACTCAAAATATTCAGCTTCAATCGATTAAAGCAAAGATTTTCAATCGATTGACACAAGCGCACAATTTTTTTTTTTTTTTTTTAAATCCGAATTTCAAAAATTAAAATTAAAAAAATTAAATTTTAAACCTAATGGCAATCCTACAAAATCTTATCTAAAAGAGAAAAATAAGGGAAAAAGTAAAAGATTCCTAAATTTCCTAAGGAAGGTATCCTAAATTTATAAACTTCCTAAAAAAATAATAACTAATTTTAGAAAATCTTAGAATATCTAAAAGAGGAAAATAAGGAAAAAGAATCCTACTAAAATAAGAAGTCCTAAAAACCTAAACTTCCTAAAAGAGTCCTACACAAACTTATTTAAAAGAGAAAAATAAGGGAAAGAAGATTTTGTAAAGCAGAAATCCAAATATTGATTTTTTTTTTTTTTTTTAAATTAAATTTTGAATTTTTTTTTTTTTTTTTTTTTAAATTCGAATTTTAAAAATTAAAATTAAAATTTCAAGATTAAAATTAGAAATTAAAATTTTAAATCTAATGGCAATCCTAAGAATCTTATCTAAAAGAGAAAAATAAGGGAAAGAATAAAAGATTCCTAAATTTTCTAAGGAAGGTATCCTAAAAATCTATACTTCCTAAAAAGACTCCTACAAAATCTAAAATAAAAAGCCTAAAAATCTCAACTTCCTAAAAGACTCTTAAAAAAAAAAATACTTACCTAAGAGAGAAATCTAAGGGACAAATTTTTTCTCTTTTTTTTTTTTTAAATTTTTTTTCTTTTTTTTTTTTTTAATCAAAACACAAAAATCCCTAACCGAATTAATCAAAATTTCGCCGATTTCCCCGGCAATGGCGTCAAAAACTTGATCGATTTAAATGTAACCCTTGCAAGTGCACAAGATCTATTGCAGTATGGCAAGAACAAGGGTGTCGAATTGTAATAGCCCGAAAAATCACGCTAAACTATGACCTCGGGATCCGTGCCCGATTGGTCACAAGTTTGACCAATCAGGAGATCATGAGTTAGCATAGAATGTGATGAACGGACGAGATGTGATAGTTTGAGTGATTATGTGGTGTGTGATGTAAATGAGAAGTCACTTACACCTACTGCGGTGTATGTGCTCAACACACAAAGAGGGAGATAGATAAAAGGGTTTAATAACCCTAGATGGGTATTTTGGGTTGTTGAAGGAGAGTAAAGAAGAGAGAGAGAGTGAAGAGAGTGATTAATGCAAGGAGTGAATGCTAGTTGAGGAAGAGAGATTCAAGCAATAAACGCCGGATTCGACGCGAGGGATCCGTTAGAACCAAAGCTGGAAACCCTAGCCTTCCAACTATTGATAGAAATCAACTTGAGATCTATCCAAGGTAAAATTTTTGTAAATAAGATGCATAGATTATAGGGGTTAAGTTGTGGTTAAATGTGGGTTAAATCATAGGATAATGGCTTAGAAAAATAGAGGAAAAAGTATGGAAAAAGATTGGGAAGAACAAATGAAGGTTGACCGACAATTTCGATTAATCGAAATTGGGTTTCGATTAATCGAAATTGGCCAGGAAGTTGAAAGGTCAGAGGACCACGATTTCGATTAATCGAATTTGGTTTCGATTAATCGACTTTGGATTTCGATTAATCGATTTGGGGATCGATTAATCGACTGAGAACCTCCAGTGGACCCCAAGGGTTGGAGGAAATGACTTGAGGAAAAATCGACTAATCGAAATGGGATTTCGATTAATCGATTTTAGTTTTCGATTAATCGATTTAGGATCGATTAATCAACTTGTGAAACTCGACTGTTCGAACTGAGAGTCGACTTTGCGAAAAGAAGAATTTCGATTAATCGAAATTGGATTCGATTAATCGAATGAAAACTCGACTGTTCGAACTGTGAGTTTACTTTGCGAAAAGGAGAAATTCGATTAATCGAAATTGGATTCGATTAATCGAATGAAAGCTCGACTGTTCGAACTGAGAATCGACTTTGCGAAACAGAGCATTTCGATTAATCGAAATTACTTCGATTAATCGATATTGACCTTCGATTAATCGATTTTGGAAATCGATTAATCGAATCTGATTCGATTAATCGATTTGGGATTTCGATTAATCGACTGGGATAAATTATGTTGACTTTTAGGTTTGACTTTAAGATCCTTGGAGGGTCTTATGCCTTCTTTATTGCATCCTTTGTGATGTGTTTCACCTGTTATGTGGTACCATAGGTGGTACGTGTGGACTAGTGCACAAGGAGCCACGTGGGACCTTGATGCAATGATCAAATGAAGACTTGAGGTAGGGAACACTTTGAACATGTACTTTATTTTTACAAGAGCATGTATGTAATGATATAGAGTTCAATTCAAATATTTTACTGCTTAAAGAATTGTGAAAAGTGTGTGTGTGTGACATTCATAAGAGTAAACTAATGAGCCATCCCCAGGGGATGAAGAAGTAAAGAGATAAGAGCATCAGGTGTGATGCAAGTAAATGGATACATCCCAGGGATGCATCCAAGGATTGAATCATGTTTGATAGGGCCTAACTGATATAAGATAGCACACTTACACGGTGAATAACTATATGTAAGGCACCGATATTTTTGTTATTTGAGGTTTGATAGGCTACCCCACCGACGTGGCGGGATATCCACGACTGACACGGCAGGATATCCGTGACCGATACGACGGCGAAATCGTAGGCCAGTGCGGAGGCTTATCCGTACATAGTAAGCACACCCCAGGGGTGTTGATTGAGACAAGTGAAACCCCGCCACCAATCCCCAGGGGAAAGGGGCTTGGGTACTATATGGTATTCCCAGGGAATACGTTAAAACTGTCTATATAGATGACGATGAAGGGTATCTCATCGGGGCTCGATGCTATATTGCTCGGGGATTACTTAAGTTGAAAGTTTATGTTTTGCTTTAGGCCTTTTCAGCATTATTCATGAGTAAATGAAAATATAAGTAATCAACAGTAAAACGAAATGCTTTTTAACTGTTTCATTAACAACTGCATAGATACATCATGCATGGCATATCATGGAATATATGTGAGTTATAATTTATATGTTCAACCGTGTTTGTTCCCTATTGAGCTAGGATGTAGCTCACCCTATAGACTATACGTCGCAGGTCCACTATTAGCAGCTGCCGAGGCTTCAGGAGACGCTGATCCCATGAGCGGACTTGCGGCCGGTGACGAGTTGGAGCCACCTCCAGAGGATTTCTTCTAGAGGACTCCGTTGTGCCACTTTGAGGGATTTTTGGAGAGGTTTTGTACGGCTTGGTATGTCAAGCCTTGATACTGTTTAAATCATGTATATAAGGAGTTGGATTATTCTTTTGGGACGAACCATCCGTGATGATTGCTATCATCGATGGTTCGGATCGGTTCCCATTCATGTAGAGGCATGAGAGTAGAACTGTCTTTTGGAGAGTTAATTAATATAGATTTAAATTCCGCAAATTTCTTTCATTATACTTTTTGATGCTTGATATACCAGTGTTCCGTGCTTAGCTAAAGGGCACGGTCAAGATGATCGTGCTGATGGCACGGGTTTCGGGGTGCCGAAATTCGGGCTGTCATCAGTTGGTATCAGTGCTATTTTCTTTTAGCAATTCTGACAAGAGTTCTTTCGTCAGAACATAGGGACTTCTGCTAACGAAACTTTAGTTTCAAATGCAGCCGCAAATGTCGTCTAGAGGGAGAGGCCGACCAAGGGGAGGCCATCAGAGGAGTCTACGTAGTGGAGATGATTACATCTCTCCTACAAATAGAGTGCCTTTAGAGGAGGCTCTGAAAGTAGTAGTAGACAGCGGGATGAAGAGAATCGAGATCATCAGGATCAAGATCTAAGAGAACAAGAAAGATTGAGAGAAAGACAAGAAGATAGAGAAGAGCGACAAAGGATGATGCACACTATGGAGACTATGGCATTATGGCAAGTCGCATCCTTTGCAGCATGCAAGAGAACAAAGCAGCCCACCTACACCACCAGAGGACTTGCTGTTCGTGTCCTCATCTTTTATGTAGAGTTTAGGAGGATGAGACCTCCTTCATTTTCTGGACAGGCAGACACAATGGCCGCTGAAAATTGGCTAATGGAGATGGAAAAAGTCTTTAGCGTGCTGACATGCAAGGAAGATGAGAGTGTAAGATGGGCAGCTTACATGTTGGATGGGGAGGCTGGGCCTTGGTGGAAGTCTGTGATACGGACTCGGGCTCAGGAGACCCCAGAGTTGCCTTGGACTTGGGAGGAGTTTGTTGAGGAGTGCAACAAACAATATTTTTCGGAAGTGGTGAGGAATCAACTTGAGATACAATTTTTACAGCTCACGTAAGGGAGAATGACAGTGAGAGAATATGGGGTGGAGTTTCTACGACTTGCCCGTTTTGCTCCGGACTACGTCGCTACTGAGGTGATGAAGTCCAAGAGGTTTCAGCAAGGGTTGAAGCCTGAGGTTAGGGGAGGCGTAGCTCCATTTCAGCTGAGGACCTATGAAGAGGTCATGAGCAAGGCGTTAGTTGTAGAGGAGGAGAACAATAATAAATATAGACAGAGGGAGCAGCAGAGAGGAGGAAATGAACAAGGAAGATCGGGGCACTATGAACCGCTGAACAAAAAGCCGAGGTTCATGGCACAGAATCAGAGACCACAGTTCCAAGGGGGTTTCGGAAGACCGGCGCAACAACAACACCAACAGAGGTTTCCATTACTTGCGTCGGGGAGACCTATTCGCTATGAGAGCCCTGCCATGTTCATCGCACCATCGTCACACACAGTGGTTCTCATTGCTTTTCCAGACTCGGGAGACTTGCTCAAAGTGTGGCAAGCCTCATAGGACGGTGGACTGTAGATTGGGAACTAGGAGCTGTTTCCGATGTGGCAAGGTGGGCCACTTGATCAAGGATTGCCCCGAGACAGATAAAAGAAAGACGGTTTCAGTTGCAGCACCACGACCAATTCAAGCAAGGAAATCGATCGTCGTGGGAGAGCCTATGCGATCCGTCAGAAGGTGGAACGTGCATGACGTCATCCAAGGTGAGATTTTCTTTTAAAATTAAAGAAAAATTTTCATTTCATTAAAACCTTAGATAGAGAAGGAGCATGCATTAGAAATTATATAGATTCTTTTCTCAATACCAAAAGGGGCTGTATGTGAATTAAGAGTGTAAATTGATGTGTAAATAATTGTATGTATGTATGTATACTATAGGTACTCTAAATATATATGAAAAAGGATGCTTCGATGGATATGACGCTCGAGTGTTGATAGACCCCGGGTCTACCCACTCATTCGTCACTCCACGTTTCGCTAAGAAGATGAAGATTGTTCCAGACTGGATTTCGGCCCCTATCGTGTCTATTCACCGAGAGTTAGTAGACACGGAGTTAGCTTGCAAATCCATCATTGTAGCAGTTCGAGACTTTGAGGTGCATGAACTAGAAGCAAAGCTGATACTGTTAGACATGCAAGGGTTTGATGTGATCCTTGGATAAAGATTGTGCGTCATTGATTGCAAGAACAAGGTAGTTATTTTCAGACCCAACACAAGAAGATCATTTCGGTTTCAAGGAGTGAGGTCGACATCTGTGCCACTGATCTCAGCAGTAAGGGCCGAGAAAATGATCAGGAAGGGGTGCAGTGGATACTTAGCTTTCTTAAAGGAGGACAAGGAAGAAAAGAACGTAATTTCTGAGATAGCAGTTGTGCGAGACTTCGCTGACGTGTTTTCAGAAGAATTGCCTGGATTACCTCCAGAAAGAGAAGTAGAATTCGCCATTGACTTAGCACCAGGAACAGAGCCTATTTCGAAAGCACCTTATAGAATGGCTCCCGCTGAGTTAAAGGAGTTGAAGGAACAACTACAAGAGCTTATGGACAAGGGGTTTGTTAGACCAATGTATCTCCATGGGGAGCACCGGTCTTGTTTGTCAAGAAGAAGGATGGGTCAATGCGGCTATGCATTGACTATCGACAATTGAACAAACTCACTGTGAAGAACCGCTACCCTTTGCCTAGAATAGACGATTTATTCGAACAACTGCAAGGAGCAAGGTATTTTTCCAAGATCGACCTGAGATCTGGGTATCATCAGTTATGAGTTAAGGCAGAGGACATTCAAAAGACAGCTTTTCGGACACGGTATGGACACTATGAATTCCTTGTGATGCCGTTTGGATTAACGAATGCTCCAGCTTCGTTTATGGATCTGATGAACCGAGTGTTTAAACCACACTTGGACTCCTGCGTCGTAGTGTTTGTCGACGATATTTTAATATACTCCAAATCCAAGACGGAACACGAAGAACATTTGAGGATTGCTCTACAGACGCTACGTGAACACCAATTGTACGCCAAACTCAGCAAGTGTGAGTTTTGGTTGGAAGAAGTTAGCTTTTTGGGACATGTTGTCTCAAGGCATGGTGTCACCAGAGATCCAAAGAAAGATAGAAGCTGGTTAAATGGGAGCAACCAAAGACTGGACTGATGTCCAAGTTTTCCGGGCTTAGCAGAGCTATTATCGACGTTTGCCGAGGGGTTTTCAAAGATATCGGACCTCTCACAAAGTCGACACGAAAAAGATTCAAGGTTTGAGGGAGGAGGCATGCAGAAGAGTTTTCAAGAACTCAAACGAGACTCACTTGCCCAGATAGCGATTCCTTCAGTAAAGGAGGATACGCTGTACACAATGACAACGTCATACAATGGCCTTGGTTGTGTACTCAACCAACACAAGAAGGTGATAGCTTACGGATCAAGACAGTTGAAAGAACACGAAAAATTACCCGACTCATGACTTGAACTGGCAGCAGCTATTTTTCATCAAGATTTGGAGACATTACTTGTATGGTGAGACTTTTGAAATTTTCACCGATCATAAGAGCCTCCGATATCTATTTACGCAGAAAGAGCTCAACATGAGACAGCGCAGATGGATGGAATTCCTCAAGGATTATGATTGCTCCATACAATACCATCCTGGCAAGGCGAATGTAGTAGCCGATGCATTGAGTCGGAAAGGTTCAGCTCAGTTAGCTTCTTTGATTTTGGGTATGCACCGATGGAAATTATTGGAAGACCTGGCATTCTATGATGCGAACATTGAGTCAAAGGACACTGGATCCTTTTTGGCTAACATATCAGTAAAGCCAGTGATATTTGAGCATATCCACGATCTACAGATGAAAGATCCGGCATTAACAAAGATTCATCAAGACGTGAGTGAAGGCATTAGGTCGGACTTCTCAGTAAAGGAAGATGGTTCATTGTTGTTTAAAGGCCGTCTTTGCATTCCGGACAATGCCGATCTAAGACGAACGATCCTCGATGACGCCCATAAGTCAAATTATGCTATCCACCCCGGTAGCACCAAAATGTACCAAGATTTGAAAAAGAACTACTGGTGGAGAGGACTGAAACAAGACGTGGCCGAGCATGTGTCACGGTGTTTGACTTGTCAGCAAGTGAAGGTTGATCATAGACATCCTGCGGGACTATTACAACCTTTACCAATACCAGAATGGAAGTGGGAATCGATCTCAATGGATTTCATTGTTGGATTACCCCTGCATCGCTAAGAGACACAATGCCATTTGGTCGTCAGAGATCGATTGACCAAATCAAGACTTTTTGCCGTACAATACTACACATATACGCAGGAAGATTGCGGATTATACATGAAGGAGATTGTAAGATTACATGGTATTCCAAGCAGCATAGTTTCAGATCGTGATCCACTATATACGTCCAAGTTTTGGAAGAAATTTCAAGAAGGAATGGGAACACGACTAGATTTTAGTTCAGCTTTCCATCCTCAAACTGATGGGCAGACAGAGCGAGTGAATCAAGTAATAGAAGACATGCTCAGGGCGTGCATGCTTGATATGCAAGGATACTGGGATGAGTATCTACCGATGCTCGAGTTCGCATATAATAACAGTTTTCAAACGAGCATTGGCATGGCACCGTATGAAGCTCTGTATGGACGACGATGCAAGTCACCTCTCAATTGGGAGGAAACAGGTGAGAAATTTGTGTTAGGACCAAGGCTACTTGAAGATAATGTTACCGTCGTTCGAATTATCAGAGAAAGGTTGAAGACAGCACAGAGTAGACAGAAAAGTTACGCCGATATGAAGCGGACTAGTGTTGACTACAAAGTGGGCGAGCATGTATTTGTAAAGGTGTCACCTATGAAAGGTGTAATGAGATTTGGCAAGAGAGGGAAGTTAAGTCCACGATATGTTGGACCATTTGAAATTTTGGGACGCGTAGGTGAAGTTGCATATCGCGTTGGCTTACCACCGCTATTTGATCGAGTGCATAACGTTTTCCACCTATCGATGCTCAGAAAGTATGTGAATGATCCGTCTCATGTGTTAGGAAAGCAACCTATAGAGATGTGTGAGGACATGAGCATGATAGAGGAACCAGTGGAGATCTTGGATCGAAAGGAACAAGTACTACGCACTAAAGTGATTCCCTTAGTGCTTGTTCGGTGGAACAATCATCCAAAAGAAGAGGCTACTTGGGAACGAGAGGCCGATGTGAAAGAACAATACCCAGCCTTGTTTCCAACGACGTGAGAATTCAATGTAAACCACAAACATGTTTGTGAAATCTCCACTATACTTGTAATTCAATGGAAATTTTGATCCAATCTGTCATGAATTGTCAAAAATAGTAAAATAAACAAAGAGATTGAAATTCTGGAGAAATTGGACAAAACCGATTAATCGAATTTCAAATCGATTAATCGATTTGGAATTTCGATTAATCGATTTTGTTCGATTAGTCGACTGGCATGTGCCAGTGACTGGAAATTGAAAGGAGAGTTAGAACATACATGAAGACACATTTCGATTGATCGAATTGGAATCCCGATTAATCGATTTTGAAATTTTGATTAATCGAATTATATTTCGATTAATCGATTTACCTTAAGGACTCAGGAGAAATTGAAATTTCGATTAATCGAAATGGATTTCGATTAATCGAATAATTTAAGAAATTCTGGAAAATTAGAAGTTACTACACGATTTCGATTAATCGAAGTGAAATTCGATTAATCGATTTTGGAATTTCGATTAATCGAAATGGATTTCGATTAATCGACTGGCTCGCGCCAGTGAGCTTAAAAATTTAAAATTTTAGTTAGATACGATTTCGATTAATCGAAATGGATTCGATTAATCGAATTTGACTTTCGATTAATCGATTTGAGAAATCGATTAATCGATTTTACGCGGCTTAACCTAGTTTTAAATCTCGATTAATCGATTCTGGATTTCGATTAATCGAGCCGCGGGCTATATATATAGGATTGGGGATTTTATTCCCCATTCGAAAATTTTATTGCTCGGAGATTTTTGGCGTTTCACATTCTTCTTCTTCTCCGACCATCCGACACCCTAGGGCTTGCCTTCCCGCTAGTTTTCGGATCGGATTCAAGTGCCATCGCATCCAAAACCACGGTAAAACCCTAACTTCGCTTTTTCCTTCAATTTAAACTCGAGAAACCCTAGATTTTTCCCAATATGCCGCCCAAAACCCGTTTGTCTTCAAAGAAGGCAACCTCCAAACTACCGGTTAGGCGTAAGAACGCCGCACCACCACCACCTACCCCATCGCCGGTGAGGACTCCGTCACCGTCGACATCGGAGACCACCTCCGGTTCGACGAGCGCATCCATGCGCGAGTCTTCCCGCGAATCCACGCCCATGCCACCACCACCCACCAATGTCGAACAACCAAATGAATGGTGGACGGCTAAGACCTTTGAGGTCGAATACGTCATCGACCCTACCCTATTCACAAATCCCGATTTACCGGGCGTGACCCAATGGGCTCGAAACTACCTAACTAGTGCCGGACTCGGCAACCTTCTCAAACCAATCCGGGGTTCCTACTACCCTAGATTGGTGAGATTATTCTACCAAGGGCTAACCGATGGCCCTACCGACGATTGTATTATAACCAAGATTGAGGGTCGTCTCTATACGATCACTCGTCGCCACATCCACGAGGTACTCGAGTGTTACCTCAATTTCACCCCGGAGACCACTCTTTTCCCACCCTTTGAGGAGGACCCCCGCTTTGAGGAGGTCATGACCCGTATGACCAACGGGAAAAAGGGGTCGGGCTCCTCCATCAAGAGGGTTGACCTTCCACCCTACATGTGGATGCTTGATTCCATAATCAAGTGCAACCTCTACCCGATGCGCCACGACACCGAGCGCGTGGACAAAGTGCAACATGCACTATATGCGGCCTTCTGTGGCTGATGGTTTGATGCTACCAGGGTCATCCTAGAAGGGATGAGGTACATCAAGGGGAAGTTGATGAAGGGCAACATGCGGCCCAAGGAGAAGATGCCGTATGCTCGGCTCATCTCGAGCATGTTGGAGTGCTACTCCGACGAGCCCTCCTACACCATCTCACCTCACGAGGTGAGGGCTACGGATCGCGTGAAGACGTTTACGAAGTCTTCATGGACCCGTAGCTACAATCTGCTCAAGCGGGCCCTACCAGCTCCGGGTCCCGCTCCCGCCCCAGCCGCAGCAGCAGCAGCAGCAGTAGCACCGCCACCACCCCCACCACCTCAGCATGACCCACCCGTGGGTGGGGCACACCCTATTCCCGCAGAGCCATCCGTGGAGAGGGTTCCCTCTCACACCGCAGCCTCACCGACGCCACCTGCCCACTCCGCGCCCGCGACACCCACCTCATCCTACCGCCGGCGCGCCGCTCCGTCCGGTCCTACCATCGAGGACGTGTTGGCTCGCATGGAAGCCAACAACGAGAGGATGAACCACGGATGAATTTCTTGATGTTCCACACCCTCCGCCACATCTACCCGACCGACTACCGCCGCTACCTCGCCCAGGAGGAGGAGTGGACCGCTGGACGCACAGCCTTCCATAGAGGACCCGTCTTCCATCCCACCACAGACGCGACTCCTTCCACATCCACATCTGCTCACAGACCGAGACGCCAGCCAAAGACTGCCGCCACCACGCAGCCAGAGCAGCCACTCCAGAGACTCCACCACCATCGAGCACCGATCATGACGGGGGGACTGTTTGAGTCTTGTATTTATTTTGAGTTCTGATACTATACCTGTAAATTGTATTGTACGCCAATTTATCTGGCATTGTAAATTTCCAAAGTTTAAATATAAATCAAACTTTTTGGTCGAATTGTTTCCATTTTTTATGTACTTCCATACTTGTATTGTAACTGTCGAATGCGCCTAAGTGATATTGACCACCTCACCTGAGAGTGAAGGGGGGGAGTGCCCCAGACAGACAAACCTTGGGTTATTTTCGAGGACGAAAATTCCCAAGGTGGGGAGGATGTAATAGCCCGAAAAATCACGCTAAACTATGACCTCGGGATCCGTGCCCGATTGGTCACAAGTTTGACCAATCAGGAGATCATGAGTTAGCATAGAATGTGATGAACGGACGAGATGTGATAGTTTGAGTGATTATGTGGTGTGTGATGTAAATGAGAAGTCACTTACACCTACTGCGGTGTATGTGCTCAACACACAAAGAGGGAGATAGATAAAAGGGTTTAATAACCCTAGATGGGTATTTTGGGTTGTTGAAGGAGAGTAAAAAAGAGAGAGAGTGAAGAGAGTGATTAATGCAAGGAGTGAATGCTAGTTGAGGAAGAGAGATTCAAGCAATAAACGCCGGATTCGACGCGAGGGATCCGTTAGAACCAAAGCTGGAAACCCTAGCCTTCCAACTATTGATAGAAATCAACTTGAGATCTATCCAAGGTAAAATTTTTGTAAATAAGATGCATAGATTATAGGGGTTAAGTTGTGGTTAAATGTGGGTTAAATCATAGGATAATGGCTTAGAAAAATAGAGGAAAAAGTATGGAAAAAGATTGGGAAGAACAGCTCGAAAGGGGCTGAATCTGACAATTTTGATTAATCGAAATTGGGTTTCGATTAATCGAAATTGGCCAGGAAGTTGAAAGGTCAGAGGACCACGATTTCGATTAATTGAATTTGGTTTCGATTAATCGACTTTGGATTTTGATTAATCGATTTGGGGATCGATTAATCGACTGAGAACCTCCAGTGGACCCCAAGGGTTGGAGGAAATGACTTGAGGAAAAATCGACTAATCGAAATGGGATTTCGATTAATCGATTTTAGTTTTCGATTAATCGATTTGGGATCGATTAATCAACTTGTGTAACTCGACTGTTCGAACTGAGAGTCGGCTTTGCGAAAAGAAGAATTTCGATTAATCGAAATTGGATTCGATTAATCGAATGAAAACTCATTTATTGCGTGAGTTTACTTTGCGAAAAGGAGAAATTCGATTAATCGAAATTGGATTCGCTTAATCGAATGAAAGCTCGACTGTTCGAACTGAGAATCGACTTTGCGAAACAGAGCATTTCGATTAATCGAAATTACTTCGATTAATCGATATTGACCTTCGATTAATCGATTTTGGAAATCGATTAATCGAATCTGATTCGATTAATCGATTTGGGATTTCGATTAATCGACTGGGATAAATTATGTTGACTTTTAGGTTTGACTTTAAGATCCTTGGAGGGTCTTATGCCTTCTTTATTGCATCCTTTGTGATGTGTTTTACCTGTTATGTGGTACCATAGGTGGTACGTGTGGACTAGTGCACAAGGAGCCACGTGGGACCTTGATGCAATGATCAAATGAAGACTTGAGGTAGGGAACACCTTGAACATGTACTTTATTTTTACAAGAGCATGTATGTAATGATATAGAGTTCAATTCAAATATTTTACTGCTTAAAGAATTGTGAAAAGTGTGTGTGTGTGACATTCATAAGAGTAAACTAATGAGCCATCCCCAGGGGATGAAGAAGTAAAGAGATAAGAGCATCAGGTGTGATGCAAGTAAATGGATACATCCCAGGGATGCATCCAAGGATTGAATCATGTTTGATAGGGCCTAACTGATATAAGATAGCACACTTACACGGTGAATAACTATATGTAAGGCACCGATATTTTTGTTATTTGAGGTTTGATAGGTTACCCGACACGGCGGGATATCCGTGACCAGATATCCGTGACGAAATCGTAGGCCAGTGCGGAGGCTTATCCGTACATAGTAAGCACACCCCAGGGGTGTTGATTGAGACAAGTGAAACCCCGCCACCAATCCCCAAGGGAAAGGGGCTTAGGCACTATATGGTATTCCCAGGGAATACGTTAAAACTGTCTATATAGATGACGATGAAGGGTATCTCATCGGGGCTCGATGCTATATTGCTCGGGGATTACTTAAGTTGAAAGTTTAAGTTTTGCTTTAGGCCTTTTCAAAGATTATTCATGAGTAAATGAAAATATAAGTAATCAACAAGAAACGAAATGCTTTTTAACTGCTTTCATTAACAATCGATAGATACATCATGCATGGCATATCATGGAATATATGTGAGTTATAATTTATATGTTCAACCGTGTTTGTTCCCTATTGAGCTAGGATGTAGCTCACCCTATCCGCAGGTCCACTATTAGCAGCACGCCGAGGCTTGGAGACGCCGATCCCATGAGTCGGACCTTGCGGCCGGTGACGAGTTGGAGCCACCTCCAGAGGATTTCTTCTAGAGGACTCCGTTGTGCCACTTTGAGGGATTTTTGGAGAGGTTTTGTACGGCTTGGTATGTCAAGCCTTGATACTGTTTAAATCATGTATATAAGGAGTTGGATTATTCTTTTGGGACGAACCATCCATGATGATTGCTATCATCGATGGTTCGGATCGGTTCTCCATTCATGTAGAGGCATGAGAGTAGAACTGTCTTTTGGAGAGTTAATTAATATAGATTTAAATTCCGCAAATTTCTTTCATTATACTTTTTGATGCTTGATATACCAGTGTTCCGTGCTTAGCTAAAGGGCACGGTCAAGATGATCGTGCTGATGGCACGGGTTTCGGGGTGCCGAAATCCGGGCTGTCACACGAACCCACAGGGAAATGTAAATTTTAATTAATTCTTTCAGAGATTTTAAAAACATCCCCAAGGAAGTACCAAATGGCAGATTCCATTTACCAAAAATTTATCACTTTTTCCTAAATGCAGAAAAATAAATTAATCTAAATAACTAATTACCGATGAATCTATGAATAATATTTAAATAAGATCAAGAAATATGCTACCCCAGATTTGTACCCCCTTTCATTAAAGCATCATTCACACCATCACCATCATTCATTCATAAAAATGATTTGAAATAAAGTATGATCATCAATCCGGTATACCCTATCTAAAAACAATGACTCAGCCTATCATTGCGGTATGAGTCATGTAAGAAGCATAGCGTATCTCGTGATGTGTAGATCAAAGCAATAAAAATATTAGACTATGGTATTAATCATAAATATGGGTACTTATCTGGGGATCGCATCTTTCCCGATCTACTGATTTAGCCGCTCATCTTTGGTGTATGATCTCCTTGTTCATTCAAAGTCATTCCTTTTTTATTTCTTCCAAAAAATCTTTGGTTACAATGCCTTTTCCTAAATACAATCTATGAATGTAAAAGAAAGACAGTGCAAAGCCTAAGTACAATCTACCCAAATCAATCCCTAGAAGAAGGAGAAAAGAAGAACTTTTAAAAAGATGCCCAGAGAAGTCTAAAACCAAAAATAATAATAATGAATAATAATCTTCTAAAAAATTCTCTCCAAAAACTCTAAAAAAAGAAAAGCTAAAACTAACTCTCTAATTATCTATCTCTAATTCCTCCCTCTAATTCCTATCTCTAATTCTTGCTCCTTTTTTCGAAGTGTTTGATCCACTTTAAATAGAGCCGAAGTTTTTCAGCCACAAAGGTGTTCCAACTCGAAAATTTAGGGTCGATTAATTGACCCAATAGGGTCGATGCATCGACCTCCCAGATTTTCGTGAATTCCCACCGAACTTTACATCAGACACTGTTTCAGTATTTTGGCCATAACTTTCCGTCCCGAACTCGGATTGAGGCGATTCTTATGCCGTTGGAAAGCTGATAGAAATCTCTACAACTTTTATGTTTTGACAATTTCATAATTCGGCCGTCTTGAATGTCTACATTGAGCTTCAAGTCGCACCAAGTTCTCGATGACCCAAAGTTGCAGTGTTTTGACATTATTTTCAGAATTCTTGGGCTGTTTTCTGCACTTGGCTTGTATTTACCTTAAACACTTCAAATCTAATAATTCTTATCAGATAGTCTTCATCGGATAGCTAAATATAGGTATCTAGGGGTGAAATATCATCATATTTCACTACTCATTACCTATTCATACGGCATTCTCATCCTTTAATAATCTTTGTGATCAGTTCTTATGTTCCTTCGGATCAATTAGTTGATGCCTTTCGATAGGATCCTAATCAGATTCAGTTCATTCAATACCCATATGTCAATGGGTTCCAAAGCTGATTACAGATTATTGATCAGAGGTCTTTTGAGACCTGTTCTGCTGAGTTTTATTGCTTTAGAATAACATGTGGTATTGCTGAGTATTGATCTTACTACTTAATATATTCAGAAATTTATCTTCTGTTTACTGCTGAAATTCATGTGGTGTTTTTCTACAATTACTGCTGCTCTGGATGGCTGCCTGCTGTTTTCTAATATTCTGTCATTACTGCGCCTGATTATATCTCGCTGCTGATCCCATCTTGTCAAGTACTGTGTGGTTCAGATTTGGAGAGTACCCTTAATCTCAAAAGGTGGGACATAATTTTTATGCTCAGTTTATTTAAATAAATACTAGGCAAAAGTATAGTGGTTTGCAGAAAAGTTCGGGGCAGAAATTACATATATAGTTGGACAGATTTATATATGCAATAGGTATTTATTAATATAATTATTGAATTTTATTCAAGTGTCGTTGTATAGAACAGTTTGATAGAGGTTTTATAGCTGGCATTGTATAGTGCTAGCATTGCATAGTTTATATATTTTCTGATTGAGTTGGTCATCTTTGCGCTGAAACCAATTGTGACCCAGTAATCACTTATGGATTGCAGAATGTAAGCAATAATCACTTATGTTATTGTTGCACTAAACAAAAATTGCTATTATTTATGGCTGCCTAATTTTTTATTTTCTCTGTCATATTCATTGTAATTCTAAAATATCAGGGATTAGGAATTATTTAATTTTTGGAGTTTAGTTGATCAGTTTAAGGAGTATTCCTCAGAGGATTATTTTTATTTTATTATATATTGATATTTACTTTTTTTGAAGGATTTATTCAACAGGTATGCTGATTTTTTATCTATTTATCTAAGATTTTTTTCTGATTTGAAGAGAATTTAGTGGTGTTGTAATGATTTTTTTATTTATTTTTCAAGAGTTCTTCATCTTCTACGCCACAGAGTTACGATTAATGTCTTCCTCTTTGTAGGTGATATCGTTGTGATATGGCCATTAACATCTTCCCTGTTAGCCATTAATCGCCATTGGCATCATCACCATTTAGATACTAGAGATCGATTTTCTTTGTTGATGATCTGGATGTTGTAATGCACGGTTCTCAAAAATAGGTATGTTGTACTTCTAAAATTTTAGGGAGGATTTATGTCTTGCATTACTGGTGTTTGATAATTTTCTAATAGAGATTTATGTCTTGCATTCCAGGTATCAGTTTAAGAACAGATAATGAGCCCCTTCAAGGTCTATACTTCTCTCTCTCTCTCTCTCTTTGTTGCTCATTTCACTTGTTATGGGCTTTTCTAGCACAAATTCATAAAGAAGGGGAGAAAAAAAAAGGATCCCAATATTATATAAAAATATTATGCATTTAATTAGTTTTGGTGATGCAGATGGCAATGCAAGGCTTCACCCAGAAGATTGTGCAGTTGATGAAGAGTGAATCATTGTTTGAGTCCCAGGGTGGCCCTATAATTCTCTCTCAGATATGGGTTTTGAGCTTTTATTTTCTATATTTGCTTTCTAGTATGATGTAACAACCCTGAAATCTAGAACACGAAACTAACTGTTTCGATCTACGTGCCCGGCACGAAAATCGAGACCGATTAAAAAATTTAAGAATGAATATTAGTTGAGATAAAGTTGCACCGTGGTTAGATGAATTTGCCTGTGTGTTTTCGTTTAAGTCTGAGTTGTGTAAGGGGTCAATGTAGCACGTTGCGTCGTAGCGACCGTGTTCGTGCTCCACACCGGAACACAAACTAGGGGAAAACAGAAATATCTGTTTTCTTAACTTATAAGAGAAGGAAGGGAGACCTAGAGAGAGTTCTTCTTCTTCTCCTTCTCCCCCTTGCTCTAGAACTGAGAAATCTGCAGTTAGGTTGGTCTGTGAGAGTGTTCTTTGAGAAAACGGGGTTAGCGGTACCGGGGTCCTACATTGTCCGAGATAGAGGATGGAAAGATGAAATAGGACACTTCACAACTAGTCTAAGAGTGTGTACAGTCTTAAGGATTGAAAGGGAACTGGGCATCGACCTATTCGAGCCGTAGCGACGACAAACTCCGAGAGCTAGATCCAAAACCCTCATTCGAGTCGATTTGCCGAAACCCCGTAAGGGCCCAAACAAAGGTGAGTTTGTGTGTTTAAATAGGGGCAAATGAGATGCCCAAGTAGGTGCATAGATGTGGTGTTAATGGTTGATGAGAACCATTAATGAAAAATAAGTTAAAATAGGGTTGGAGATGAACTCCATTAATGACAGAGTTTCTGTCATTATTGATCGATCAATGAAGGCATTGATCGATCAATGACAGTGGTGATCGATCAATGAAGACCATTGATTGATCAATCTGTATAGGACAGAATGGGGGAACAGAGGCCCCAAAATGCTGGAAGTTCAATGCCAGAAGGGCATTGATCGATCAATTTGGGCATTGATCGATCAATGAGGGCATTGATCGATCAACAAGAGAGTGATCGATCAATGACATTTGGTGATCGATCAACGACATTTGGTGATCGATCAACATAGGTATTGATCGATCACTGTAGGGTGTTGATCGATCAATGAAGGCATTGATCGATCAATCTGTATAAAAGTTAATGAAAACAGAAGGTGAGAATTTTTGAAAAAGGGTTGGTGATCGATCAAGGAGGGCATTGATCGATCAATAGGAAGCATTGATCGATCAACCCAAGTGGTGATCGATCAATTTAAGCTGTAGTAAAAGTGAGTAGAAGAGAGGTTATTGATCGATCAATGAGTGTATTGATCGATCAATGATGATAGGTGATCGATCAATAAGGTGTATTGATCGATCAATTGGGTTGTTGCAGAGTGAGAACTAAGAGGGTGGTGATCGATCAATGAGAGGTATTGATCGATCAATGAGAATGGTGATCGATCAATCAACCCTGTTTTGTTCTGTTTTGGTTTATGGGTTAAACACCACCGGACATTGTGCCGGTTAACTTTCTGACATCTCTAATACTTAAAGTGATATGTTTATGGTTTAGGATCAAACCCTAATACCTTGAAAAAGCTTTGGATTTGCTTAGAAGATAAAGTGACCTGAGGTAGGGGAAAACCAACCTAAACTGTTTTTTAGTATATCTGTGCCCTGATTTCTGTTTTTAACAAGCATGTATGCATATCATAAATTCCTGCTATCTTTGATTTCGCTTCGATTCAGATCCTAAATCGCTCGATTGCCATCCGATCCGTGAGGTATATATGTATGTGATTTGATGATTTAAAGATGATCCCCACCGACCGTATATCCGATGTCGCACACTTGTGCACCGCTTGTAATCCTCAATTGCACTCCATAGATGAGGCATTGTTGCACTTTCAAAATTGTTCATGTGAACGACGATTTATTGGGGGGTTTCCTATCGGACATTCCTGCCATCTGTGCTATATAGTCACGGGAGTTTCTTAAGTTAAATATACACAATTTAAGCTCTCTGATAATATACTTGCATAACATCTGATTTCTTGTCTAAAAGCTCAGTATTTGATTTGATTCGTCATGATTGTACGTTTCTGATTTGATTTCTGTTATGAGATAGCATGATCTATATTCAATTCATTTAGTTGAATTCTTCTATTGAGCTATGATGTAGCTCACCTCGCTTTCTAAATCACTTTTAAGTTCGGTTGCATTTCCCAAGACCGAGTGACCCAGATTTTCACCGATCCGAGGTCGAGGCCGAGGACGAGGAGATCGACGCCCAGTGCATTTAATTTTATCCTTAGTCTGGGTATACGAGTCTTCTATTTTTGGGATTTTGTGTAAACCTTTGGATTATTGTACGCCTGGTGGCCACTTCTATATTTACTTTCTGTAGATATTTTCTTCCTTTTATAGTATTACTATACATTCTATTGGAACCATTATTAGGAACCATTGTTTTGGGTGATGGATGTCTATCACCATTGGTTCTTCTTGGTTCCTTTTTGGGAATGTATATTTTTATATATTTAGATACATGTTTGTTTTATTGCTTCTTTCTATTTTAAATGCCTTGTGATAACTCGATCTACCACTGCTGGACAGTGTCTGCTTGGTTTTCGCTATATTGAGCAGACACTTCGTGATTTGTCCTGGGGATCATCCAGAGTATGATCCTGATGGCACGGATTTCTAGGTGCAGAAATTCGGGCTGTTACATATGATCTCCATTTGAAGATTTAGTTCCTTGATTCAATTATTTGCAAGTAATAACTAATTATATAAGTAAACTTGGTGTGAATTTTCTTACATCTTATTAATATTGATATTATTGTGTAGATTGAGAATGAGTATGGACCAGAGAGTAAGGCATTAGGGGCTCCTGGTCATTCATACATGAATTGGGCGGCAAGTATGGCTGTCGGAATGGGCACGGGTGTCCCATGGATGATGTGCAAGGAAGATGCCCAGATCCAGTCGTAAGCGCTTTTGATTCACCTTTTTTTTGGTTAATAGTTTAAATCTTTGTTACTTAAATTCACTTAAACTGTGAATTGGGTACAACAAACCAGTTCATGACCATTTTCAGTGGTCATTGAAGCTCGATTGCCCCGAACAAGGTCGCCATCACTTGTTTCATTCTGCAAGAAAAGATAAATGGAGAGAACAAAAATTCAAAGAAAACGAAACATCAATGTTAAAAACTTGTTGGTCAACTTGTACTCGCCTTGGCTGCAAGGTAGATAATTCTTAGTTTGTATACAATGAAAGATATATCTGAATTTGAAAGTGTGATGAAAACTGAATATAAATATGCCAGAATTAAAATTTGACCTTTGTGCTGAGAAGTGAAACCTTAGCATTTATTTTTCTACTTAAAGACTGCTTACCATTTATTTTTCTACTTAAAGACTGCTTACCATTTAGTCTGTATACATCTAGTATTAACGTAACCTTTAACTGCTGCTACTTAAAGACTGCTTACCATTTATTTTTATATCAAGTTTACTTATATAATTAGGATGGATAGAATGCACTAATGAGGCACCCTATGTGTTGTTGTTTTATTTATGTAGTTTAATTTTATGTGGGTGGTTTGTGGAATTATAATTATTACTATCATTAAAACTATAATTAGTTTGTTATAGGTTACTGTTGTAATACATGAATTATGGTAATGCTGTTTTTTATATCTGATAGAATTTTTATGGAGATTTCAATTGCTTTTATATATTTCTAGCTTTTCAGATTTATTTCCAATTTTTAGTTGACTTAATGGCTAAATTCAAATTGCAAAAATCATCCCTGATTTAGTGTCTTTTATTATTATTATTATTATTATTTATTATTAAATCCATATAACTTAATGGACATATATGTAGATTAAAAAGAATATAATGCAAAAGAACATACTAGAGTTTTGCCATAATAGCTGTGTCTAGCATTGACATGTTAATTTATTACTTTTTGTGGGGAAAATGGAGTAGCCCTATCCTCATTAATTGTTTAATAATGATGAGCACAATTAAAGGACAGAGCCCCATAGACAAAGGTCGACATGAGGAAGCTTTGCAATTGATGTTATATTAGCAGATTAATAATTAAATTATAGTAAAGACCTTGTTGTAAGGCATTTATGTCTAAGCTACATAAAAAAAAATATAAAACCGTCTGAGCCTATAAAGGAAAACCGAAACCGACTGAATCAAACCGAACCGAATCGAATTGGGTTGGTTTGGTTTAAGAGTTGGACGATTTGGTCTGGTTTGGTTTGAAAATCTAGAAATCGATTAGGACCGGTTTGGTTTGTGGTTTTGGTCCAAAACCGACCAAACCGAACCGAATACACCCCTAGTATCTGCTTTCAAACAATCAAATCCGCCTTGAACTTTTTCTCATATTTCATATACAAATCCATTAGTATTAGTAATATATATTTGTTTTTTGGCAGGAATGGAAGTTTGTTCAAGTCACACATATTGGGATGCCCAACAGTTATTTCCATGGATTCAGAGCTATTTTAATGTTTCAAAATTGTTATTTTAATGTCATTGATTTAGAAGTTAGAGATAGAAAAGCAGCAGAGATGAAGACTGATAGTGTTGTTTAACTTTGACTATCTGATTTGGTGGTTAGAACTATCTAATATGCTTTTATTTATGATGAGTTTTGGATGGTTGATTTGGTATTTTTTCTATTAAATTTGAAGCTGCAATTTTGCATTTTTCAATGCCATGGATTTTCAATAATACGTATATAACCAGACCTGTTGGTTATTGAACTTTGATTATTCTCGATACAGATGGTAAGAACCAATGATCAAATTTTCGGTTTTGATTATAGGTTTCTTGGCTGAAATTTTATTCAAACAATAGACTGCTTTGAATTAGATAGTGAATTTTATTTTTCGTTCAAGTCCTTTTCAAAATAGATCTTAAGGTCATGGGCCTGCCATCAGACGGTTAGATTTTGATTCCACCAAAGACACATCTTAAAAAAATGAACATGATTATAAGCTTATATGAAATGTAGTTCTTGGATCACTTTTTAAGATGTGTGCTGCAAAATCAGAATCTGACCATTTGGTGGTTGGACCATGATCTCAAGATTTATTATGTCGAAGATTGGTACGAAAAAGGATCTCTATAGAATCTTGGGTTTAAAATAAAATTACCATAATAAAAACAAAAAAATAATTAATAAATTCAAAAGCTTGGAACAGTTACTAATGAAAGAGCCCCCACCACCTGCATTCATTTCAACATTTTTGGTCTTTGGGTGTATGGCAGTAGAACGCAAGCTAAGCAAGACCCTCTCTCTCCGTCAAATAATTAATCAAACGGCCCAAACTACCTTTTTGTGTAGCTACTTTGGTAAGAAAGACACAAACGCTGAGGGATTTCAATCCCAAATTTGCTTTTCTTTTATTTCTGCGGCCAATGTCTCTCTCTTCCTTTGATTCTCACAATTCAATCATTAGATTTGATGAACGCTAAGTAAGCTAAAGTTATTTGTCAAAGTTAAAAAAAATTTGCAGGTTGGCAGTAGATTGTTGAATTTTTTATTTGTCAAAGTTAAAAATACTTGGTCAAAGTTTGACATTTAAAAAAAATTAAATTTTCTTTCAAATTTAAAAAATTAAAATTTTCACATTGAATGTATCGTCTGGGTGCACACATACATATGGACGATACGATACTTTTAATGTACCCTATCGTTCGTGTAATAGCCCGGATTTCTGCACCTAGAAATCCGTGCCATCAGGATCATACTCTGGATGATCCCCAGGACAAATCACGAAGTGTCTGCTCAATATAGCGAAAACCAAGCAGACACTGTCCAGCAGTGGTAGATCGAGTTATCACAAGGCATTTAAAATAGAAAGAAGCAATAAAACAAACATGTATCTAAATATATAAAAATATACATTCCCAAAAAGGAACCAAGAAGAACCAATGGTGATAGACATCCATCACCCAAAACAATGGTTCCTAATAATGGTTCCAATAGAATGTATAGTAATACTATAAAAGGAAGAAAATATCTACAGAAAGTAAATATAGAAGTGGCCACCAGGCGCACAATAATCCAAAGGTTTACACAAAATCCCAAAAATAGAAGACTCAGAGCACCTGCATTAAGGATAAAAGTCGCTCCGACGTCAGTCTCCTCGTCCTCGGCCTCAGCCTCTGGATCAGGCTGAAAATCTGGGTCACTCTCAGTGCCGGGAAGTACCGCTTCAGAACTTAAAAGTGATTTAGAAAGCAGGGTGAGCTACATCATAGCTCAATAGAAGAATTCCAACTAAATGAATTGAATATGCAGATCATGCTATCTCATAATGTAAATCAAATCGTAAACGCATAATCATGACTCGAATCAAATCAAATATCGAGCTTTTAGACAAGAAATCGATGTTATGCAAGTATATTATCGAGAGCTTAAATTGTGTATATTTAACTTAAGAAACTCCGTGACTATATAGCACGAGTAAAGTGAGAATGTCCGATAGGAAACCCCAACCAATCGCCGTTCACATGAACAATTTTGAAAGTGCAACAATGCCTCATCTATGGAGTGCAATTGTGCCGAGGATTACAAGCAGTGCACAAGTGTGCTGATCGGATATACCGCCGGGTCGGTGGGGATCATCTGGTTTAAATCATCAAATCACATACATATATACCTCACAGATCAGATAGCAGAAATCAGAAGCAGATTTCAGGATACAAATCAGGAAACAGAAATCAAAGATAGCAGGAATTTATGATATGCGTACATGCTTGTTAAAAATAGAAATCAGGGCACAGATATAAAATAAACATGAAATCAAACTCAAAAGCAGTTTAGGTTGGTTTTCCCCTACCTCAGGTCAGACCTCTTTCTAAGCAAATCCAACGCCATTCTAAAGCAGTCCAAAAGTTCTTATCTACGGCCTCCACTCTTAGTCTACATCACACACACGATGATGTATAAAAATTGATCCTAAATATTAATAATATTAACGTATTTAAGTGTTTTATCAAAACAGAGATGGAAATGGGCAATTTCGTGTTGACTCAAAACTTGACCCAACTTCCCACTTCATTTTGACCCTCAAAAATTTGATTAAAGATTTAGCTAATTCATAAAAGAGTTAGATCTCGTCGTACTCTTTCCAACGCATCAAGAATCGCGTCAATCGGAGTTCGGGACAAGGAGTTATGGCCAAAATACCGAAGCTATATCGATACTTCAGTCAAAACGTGCTAACTTAGAACTTAGCCAAACTTCCAGCTCAATTTTGATCATTAAAACAATTTATTCATTAGTTAGTTAATTCATAAAAGTTGTAGATTTAGTTGTTCTCTTTCCAATGCCGTAAGAATCGCATCAATCGGAGTTCAGAGTAAAACGTTATGACCAAAACACTAAAGCAGTGTCGACACAGTCAAATTGATCGATCAACACATTATATTGATCGATCAACACCACATTGATCGATCAATTTCACCATTGATCGATCAACCATCATATTGATCGATCAATTTCACCATTGATCGATCAACCATCATATTGATCGATCAATTTCACCATTGATCGATCAATGCTGTCGGGAATGAACCTCCAGCAACCTAACTTGCTGTTTTTATCATTGTATATATAATTTGATCGATCAATCACTTATATTGATCGATCAATATAAAATTTGATCGATCAATCACCTATATTGATCGATTAACACCCAATTTGATCGATCAATCACCTACATTGATCGATCAAAACCTTCAGAAATGCACACCCATAAGGTTTTGTCATTTTTTATCTATTTTCATCCAAATCTTCTACGATCTTCATCGTATCACACACAAATCCACACTAAACTAAAACAAGGATTTATTCTACTATCTAAACTATTAAAATCAAAGAAAAACTAACCTTTCTTCGATCGATTTCGCGCCTTTAAGGATCATTGTCCAAAGGGGTTTCGAAACGAATTTTCCGAATTTCTACGGCGATTTCACCTTGATTGATCACCACGAATTCAAGATGAAGTCGTCCATGATCCACGCATCGATCTTAACCTCTTCAATGCTTGGTTAGCGATCACGAGGTGGAGCGTTTCTTGAAAAACGGGCTTCTAAGGAAAAAGGTGTTTGAATGGCTTGTAGTTCCCGGATCTCTAACTGAATTTACCAACGACGGACACTCAAGCGAGGCCGTCATGTGCTTTGCAAAGGTTATGCGGAGATTCAGATTTGCAATCGAAATCTCACGATTTCTCTTAAGGGTTCCATGGGGAAGAAGCTCTTTCTCTCTCTTTCTCTAGAACTCCCAAACTCTAAGGCTTTGTGAAGCTTCTTTGAGAAGCTTTGCCTTTTAATTAGCTAAAGGGCTTGGTTTTCGCGATAACACTGCAAAAGTGTGTTAGGCTTATCCACTTGAAATAGAGTTTGGTTTCGGTGTTGAGCGGCACACGATGCGTCGGTGCACAGCTTTCACACTAAAGGCCCAAACACACATTTAAATCTTAATCCGTCCGCACAAAGTTATTCTAATATTATTTAAATATTTATTATTATATAAAAATCTATGATGACATCGATTTTCGTGTCGACCACACACTCGAGCTCTGTCGAGTTTGGGTCTGATTTTTCGGGTTATTACATTCTTCCCACCTTAAAGAATTTTCGTCCTCAAAAATCGACATGCCAGTTTCAAAAAGGTATGAGTATAATTCAATATGCCCAAAAATTAGGGTCATGACATTTTCCTCTCTTCAAGGAATTTTCGCTCTCGAAACTGCAAAACATACCTAAATAGGTCTACTATCCCCACAGGTTTAAACAAAGCAGTGATAATTATGTCACAAAATTTTATTATATTATAGTAATAGATCAAAATAGAATAACTAAGTTCTAAATTATTTTTGCCAATAATATTTTCATAAATTTTAATTTATTTTGATTTTCGTGCCAGACACGTATATCAAAGCAGTCGAGTTCTGTTTAGAATTTTATGGTCATTACATTATCCCTCCCTTAGAAATTTTCATCCCCGAAAATGTCTAATGTGACATCAGCTTGAACCCTAGCAAACGCGTACGTATTATCAAAATGAATATTTGGTTACAGGGACAGCAGATGCATCCCCCTCAAGTGCAACGTTAGGCTATGCCCCCCATCATCTAGTGCTTGCCCATCAGGCACCTCCTCAACTGGAGCTGGTGGTATAACCCCCTCCTCAGGTAACCTCTTGACCAATAGATTATAGCTCTTGGTCCAATCCTTGAGCTTGAAAACTTTAATGTTCTTGGTCAAGCGAGGCTCGCCAGGAGCCAGGCTATACTCCTCTCTCAATGCAATATATTGCTCGACCATTCTTGTTATCAATTGAGCCTATGACAGCTCTTTCTTTGAAGCAGTCTTCTGCTTCTCAAACAGCAGATCTCTATCATTGATCTCGTGGACTTGTGCAAAAACGGGGTTATGGCACACTTGATAAAAGTATCAAGCATCCATAGTCTATCAGGGAGTTGGGCTCAGTAAGAGCTTGACATGAACTACACTGACCACAAGTCTATCATGGTATGGGATATCTTCGACATATTGTGGGAACAACAAGTCTCCACATACCGTGAAGAACACAGTAAAGCGGCGGCGACATCAAATTGGTTAAATTTATAGTCGCAACCGTCAATGTTGGTGACCAATTGGTGATGAGTGTCACCCCGGCAAAGATGTTGATAAAAGAGCCTCACTATATGAGGACAAAAATGGACGTAAAATGACTCATGCAATGGTCTCAACCCTAGCTTAGCAATACAGTCGATCACCCATTCCATGTCGAGCCAATCCTCGAATAGTTTAGAGTCGAAAGCACATTCAGGCAACAATGTTTTAGAAGCCCACCACTCTTTTGGAAGTTCTTGTTGAATTAGTGGTGGCTGTGGGTTTTGAACGGGTGGCACATCTTGTTCGATTGGTGTCACGGGTTGCACAAAGGGTTGTGCGACCGGTTTCACTTATAGCATCGGCGTACGAGCCCGAGATGTAGGGATTTTACATGATGATTCTATTCGGGTCCCGAGTTTAAAATGTACAAAATGCACAAAAACCCTTAAACAAGGAAAAGATTAGAGTTTATCATAATAGCCGAGCAAAATGCGATCCAATGAATCAAAGCAAGAAGTCTGATAGCGAGTGAAAAATAAAACCCACAATATAACTTACATCGATAAAATTGATCGATCAATGCTCAATTTGATCGATCAGCAAACTTTTTGTCACAGACATAGTATAAAATCGGTTTGATCGATCAACCTTCTTATTTGATCGATCAAATGCGCAGTTGATCGATCAATTCACCAAATTGATTGATCAATCATTACAGTCAAACTGTTTCTTTAAACACACCTCATTAATTGAGGCATTATCCAGTCGCTATTTCACTACATATAGGGTATCAGTATATGCTATCTAGACAACTCCAACTGTATGGAATTATAATTGCCACGTACATAAAGCAATAATGGGTTAGAATTAAAAATCACAAAAATTTCCTCTCGCATTAGGTGAACAAAAGCATGTATGACTCATGAATTTTGGTTTTACGCTCCCATTTTGCCTCGAGAATGAAAGTGATTTACGCTTAGGTTCTATCCTCCATCCCGCCCCATGACTTTCACACCATTGAATACCAATAACATAAAGAACATACTGCTAAAGTATCGTACCTTGGGTCGGCCGATTTCGCAGCCCACCAGCTCGACAAGCTCCAGAGTTCCAATGGTTTAACAATCTCAAAAAAAACTAGCGGCGATCCTTGCTAGCTTCGACACAATCGCATGGCGTCCATGCTCCACATTCACGAGCAATAACGCCCCCACCAAATCTCTTTCTCTTCGTCTTAAATTCCACCACTTAACATAATTGCAAGAGTTAAAGCAAAAGGAATAATCTCCATTCCTAGCCAAGCCTTTAAACTTCTAACCGCTAGTATGTAAAGCATACACACCCCCCATAGGTGTGCAAGATCACATCAATGGTCTACACCGTACACACATGTGCACCGTACACCCATACGTAATCTAACGCACCTCATCACATTTGACTTCCACATAGCCGAACCAATTATCAGACGAGCACGTCTCCCTAAGTAGCGACATGTGGGTAAAGAAGACACATCAAGAGGCCTTCCACCATCCATACATACGCACATCTATAATCCGCAGATTGGCAATCTTCTTGCAGGAAGCCATACAATTTAGAAGTCTCCATCATAAATTCAACGTCCTCCAAATTAGGGTTATCATAATCTCCCCATCTGGAAGGAATTTCATTCTCAAAAATATCCTAAAGATATCTCGACTAAAACTCAATTGTTCATAGCGTCAATACACGTGCACAAAGGTATTATGCGTGAAATAGTCACAACCATATAGCCGCCACTCATATATGCGCAACCTCTCTCTCTGAGTCCACACATCCCCAATGAACTCACACGCATCCAGAGTCGAAATAGTTTCCCCCAAAATCAGTGTATCCACACGATCCCGATAGGTAAAATTGTCGGGTTAATGTACTGGCCGCTAAGCTCATCTCAAATCTACTGAAAAAGTGTGGCAGTCTTCTCATGCACCAGGTATCTCATATCACACCTCCATAAGCAATTATATATAATAGTATGTCACCATCACGTTAACCATTAGTCAAAAGAAAATGACCATAATGCCCACAAAATTCATACATAGGCAAAAACTAGCTGTTGGGCTTTTTATTAAGGATGTCCCCCTTATTTACTTGACTGGTGTTCATTCCACAAAGAATTGTATATTGATCATGAGATTAAGACTACTTAACCAGAATGTATCTATAAATGGGATCAACCAAACCTTGAAAGAAATTTAATGTGTTGTCCATTCAGCAGATCTTCACTTCAACTCTGTTGATCATTAGTGATCATGTATCATTTCCATTGTATTAATCACAGTGACCCCTTATGATTGTAAAAATACTCATGGAGCACAGTAGACCAATTTTGAAACATACCATTCATCCGAAAAATCCGATTCACCACATTGATGCTATCGTTATCAGAATAAATCAACTCATAACTCGGAATAGGTCTCATCTGTCTACGAACAAATATTCACACTCACCCACTTTCTGATACGCAACGGTGGTAAGAGATATCACCAAAATGATATAAAGCCATCACCAAGATGAGATAAAGCCATCACCAACATGAGGTACAGCCATCACCAAAATGAGATAAAGCCATTACCAAAATGAGGTAAAGCCATCAGCAAAATGAGATAAAGCCATCACCAACATGAGATAAAGCCATCAGCAAAATGAGATAAAGCTATCACCAATATGAGAACCTCTAAAATCTACCACAACGATCGTAAAATCTTCAAACTTTATGCCCTTAACCAATCTTATGATACGCGAATAGAATTCCGATCATATAGGAAGGGCAAAAGAGTGTGACACATCTAACCTTTCAAATCAAGGAGATGATTGCAAATGATTGCTCTCAATGTCATACATAAATACTTAGGCATGATTAATCGACTCTTCATGTGCACAACTCTCAACAAACTCCCTATACTAACTAAACCTCCATATATTCCTTGAAAATCTATAGTCATTCATCATGGCTTAGGTGAAAACAACGGAATCCACCATAGCGACATCCAATTATGCTCTCTCATGATATCCATAATTAAAATTTTCCTATCCTCTATCAATTACCGACATGATTGTCTTAGACTTTTCCAATTCTCAAAAAACTTCCAGAGTAAACTACAGCAATTAACAACCGAACTCACGTTTAGAAGGAACGTATTTAAATACACCATAATCATGACTCATTAGTTAGGAAGAAGAATACTAGGATTAAGTCTACTAATTCAACTTCATTTCTCATAAGTATTAAGGAAATTTCAAATTCACTAAACAATTCTCCTAAAAAAAATATTTATTATAACTATCAAGATTTATTAAGTCTGCCAATATAACTATCACTTACGTAGTTAATCTTCTGAATTTAGAATTCGTTTATGTCATGCAAGTGATTTACGTCGATACACAAGTGATAATGCTATGATATTTTGCACGTGTCAAAACCAATAAAATTCCTAAATCATCTGAACATTAAAACAAAATCTTGACAATTGATATTGAACTTATACCTTGGGCATCTTGAGTCGCAGGAAGAATCGGCTTAGAAGTAGACGTCGAGGTCTCCTGCTTTTGTCGCTTATCTGGGCAGTTCTTGACTCGGTGTTCTTGCTGACCACATCTAAAACAAGCACCCGAGAGAAACCTACAAGCCTCCGTTCTATGATATTTCTCACACCACGCACATATTACAAATGGTGTAGATGAGGAGAGTGTAAGGCCCGCTGCCAGGGAGTAACTCTAGTCGTCGCCGGATGTAAAGAGCGAGCACTACCTTGAGTGGTTGTCGAGGCCATCGCTTCCTTTTTCAAAGCAGGACAATGCCTTATCAAGTGTCCCATTCGTCCACACCTAAAACAAGCCCCAGTAGATCTTCTACAGTCTCTCGCTAGGTGTCGCCCGTCACACCTAGAACATAATTCATTTAATGTCGATGGAGAGGTGTGAGTCGTCCTTCTCAACATTGCCGTAAGTAATGCAGCCTGCTGAGTCATAGTGCTAAGCATCGCTTCAAGCAACTGCCTATTCGGCTCACCTCCTCCAGTGTGTACAATCTTAGCCTTCTTTCGTGGTGCCATTTCGATCTGTTAGCATGACACAAAATTCCCATCAATAATTGTCATAGTCACAATGGCCCAAAGTTCCAACAACATCTTAAAACATATTTTATCTAATAGTCGTACATTTATCAAATCATCCAATATTTTCCTTAAAAGTGATTATGAGATCCACCATTTAAGTCTTAAATCGAATCCCAAGTTCTAAATCTCCAGCTATAGCTGCGAGTTCCCTATAGAAGCTAAAACCAAAACTCCACTAACTTTGCTAAAGTCCTAATTGGGTCATAGAAAACTTACTTCCCAATCATACCTACATCCATAGCCTAGTCTGAAGTCCTAACACGACCTAAAGCCTAGGCTCTGATACCAACTGTAACAGCCTGGATTTTTGCACCTAGAAATCCGTGCCATCAGGATCATACTCTGGATGATCCCCAGGACAAATCACGAAGTGTCTGCTCAATATAGCGAAAACCAAGCAGACACTCGAGTTATCACAAGGCATTTAAAATAGAAAGAAGCAATAAAACAAACATGTATCTAAATATATAAAAATATACATTCCCAAAAAGGAACCAAGAAGAACCAATGGTGATAGACATCCATCACCCAAAACAATGGTTCCTAATAATGGTTCCAATAGAATGTATAGTAATACTATAAAAGGAAGAAAATATCTACAGAAGTGGCCACCAGGCGCACAATAATCCAAAGGTTTACACAAAATCCCAAAAATAGAAGACTCGTATACCCAGACTAAGGATAAAAGTCGTCTGCCTGGACGTCAGTCTCCTCGTCCTCGGCCTCAGCCTCTGGATCAGGCTGAAAATCTGGGTCACTCTCAGTGCCGGGAAGTACCGCTTCAGAACCTAAAAGTGATTTAGAAAGCAGGGTGAGCTACATCATAGCTCAATAGAAGAATTCCAACTAAATGAATTGAATATGCAGATCATGCTATCTCATAATGTAAATCAAATCGAAACGTACATAATCATGACGAATCAAATCAAATCGAGCTTTAGACAAGAAATCAGATGTTATGCAAGAATATTATCAGAGAGCTTAAATTGTGTATATTTAACTTAAGAAACTCCCGTGACTATATAGCACGGAGTAAACAGGAATGTCCGATAGGAAACCCCAACCAATCGTCGTTCACATGAACAATTTTGAAAGTGCAACAATGCCTCATCTATGGAGTGCAATTGTGCCGAGGATTACAAGCAGGTGCACAAGTGTGCCAGGCATCGGATATCGATCATCTGGTTTAAATCATCAAATCACATACATATATACCTCATGATCAAATAACGTAAATCGAGCATTTCGGGGATACAAATCGAAACAAAATCAAAGATAGGAATTTATGATATGCGTACATGCTTGTTAAAATAGAAATCAAATATAAAATAAACATGAAATCATACTCAAAAGCAGTTTAGGTTGGTTTTCCCCTACCTCAGGTCAGACCTCTTTCTAAGCAAATCCAACGCCGTTCTAAAGCAGTCCAAAAGTTCTTATCTATGGCCTCCACTCTTAGTCTACATCACACACACGATGATGTATAAAAATTGATCCTAAATATTAATAATATTGACGTATTTAAGTGTTTTCTCAAAACAGAGATGGAAATGGGCAATTTCGTGTTGACTCAAAACTTGACCCAACTTCCCACTTCATTTTGACCCTCAAAATTTTGATTAAAGATTTAGCTAATTCATAAAATAGTTAGATCTCGTCGTAATCTTTCCAACGCATCAAGAATCGCGTCAATCGGAGTTTGGGACAAGGAGTTATGGCCAAAATACCGAAGCTATATCGATACTTCAGTCAAAACGTGCTAACTTAGAACTTAGCCAAACTTCTAGCTCAATTTTGATCATTAAAACAATTTATTCATTAGTTAGTTAATTCATAAAAGTTGTAGATTTAGTTGTTCTCTTTCCAATGCCGTAAGAATCGCATCAATCGGAGTTCAGAGTAAAACGTTATGACCAAAACACTAAAGCAGTGTCGGCACAGTCAAATTGATCGATCAACACATTATATTGATCGATCAACACCACATTGATCGATCAATTTCACCATTGATCGATCAACCATCATATTGATCGATCAATTTCACCATTGATCGATCAATGCTGTCGGGAATGAACCTCCAGCAACCTAACTTGTTGTTTTTATCATTGTATATATAATTTGATCGATCAATCACTTATATTGATCGATCAATACAAAATTTGATCGATCAATCACCTATATTGATCGATCAACACCCAATTTGATCGATCAATCACCTACATTGATCGATCAAAACCTTCAGAAATGCACAGCCATAAGGTTTTGTCATTTTTTATCTATTTTCATCCAAATCTTCTACGATCTTCATCGTATCACACACAAATCCACACTAAACTAAAACAAGGATTTATTCTACTATCTAAACTATTAAAATCAAAGAAAAACTAACCTTTCTTCGATTGATTTCGCGCCTTTAAGGATCGTTGTCCAAAGGGGTTTCGAAACGAATTTTCCGAATTTCTACGGCGATTTCACCTTGATTGATCACCACGAATTCAAGATGAAGTCGTCTATGATCCACGCATCGATCTTAACCTCTTCAACGCTTGGTTAGCGATCACGAGGTGGAGCGTTTCTTGAAAAACGGGCTTCTAAGGAAAAAGGTGTTTGAATGGCTTGTAGTTCCCGGATCTCTAACGGTTGAAATTTACCAACGACGGACACTCAAGCGAGGCCGTCGTCATGTGCTTTGCAAAGGTTGCGGAGATTGCGGCGCGGTTGCAATCGAAATCTCACGATTTCTCATAAGGGTTCCATGGGGAAGAAGCTCTTTCTCTCTCTCTCTCTCTCTCTCTCTCTCTCTCTCTCTCTAGAACTCCCAAACTCTAAGGCTTGCAACCGGGTGAAGCTTCTTTGAGAAGCTTTGCCTTTTAATTAGCTAAAGGGCTTGGTTTCGGTGCGAAGCGATAACACTGCAAAAGTGTGTTAGGCTTATCCACTTGAAATAGAGTTTGGTTTCGGTGTTGAGCGGCACACGATGCGTCGGTGCACAGCTTTCACACTAAAGGCCCAAACACACATTTAAATCTTAATCCGTCCGCACAAAGTTATTCTAATATTATTTAAATATTTATTATTATATAAAAATCTATGATGACATCGATTTTCGTGTCGACCACACACTCGAGCTCAGTCGAGTTCGGGTCTGATTTTTCGGGTTATTACAGTTCAGGTCCGATACCGATATGTATCAGTATCGAACGATATTTTGATCCATGCTTGTTGGTACATTACAAAATTTTCTCTTGATCAAATTTGAAAATTTGGTCAAAGTTTAACTTTTATAAAAATTTAATTTCACTTCAACATGTAAACTTATAGTAGATACTAACATTTATAACTTTGTTATTTAGCTTTACATATTTTTATTGATCAAAATTTTAAGTTTGGTCAAAGTTTAACTTTTTATTTGAATTTGACTTTTCAAATTCTGACTTATGTATCTTGGTAATAAATAGTGATTACTATATATCTTGGTAATAAATAGTAATTACTAAAGTATTAATTTGTAACGTAATAGAATATCATTAAACAAATTATTGGTTAATATTTGACTTTAATTATAATTTTAATAATTAAAAAAAAAATCAACCTATTACTAGTGCAACATGTAGTAATAAGTTAGGTATTTTCGTAAATAAATTTTTTTCTTTATTTTCTCAATAAGTATTTGTTCAAACTAACTTTACTTTCATAAAAGTAGAAAATATATGATCTAAGTTTAAAAACTCATTTTCAAATATACTAATCAAACAAGAGAAATTAATTTTCAATGAAAGTCATTTCCCAAACACACTAATCAAACAGTGGAAAATTCATTTCTAGCGGAAATCATTTCCTAGGAAATCAATTAGGAAATTGATTTCATTTCCTCTTTGGAGTTTCATCGCTATCAAACAGGGCCTTAAGCACACTGCTTTTCAACGCACTACAAAAAACAAGATTATTAGCGGCAGTAAAATACTGTCGCTGCTAACAAATAACTGCCGCTAATAGTCTTTAATAGTTTTTGATTAATAGTGACAATTTTTTGAAGCAAAAGACTATCGTTAATAATCTATTTTTTTGTAGTGATGGCACAGTCACCCCTCCCTAATGGTCCATATAGAGCTCCACATGAACCATTTGAGCACGCAACCCTTTTCCATATTATATATAAGGCAAGGATGCACGTTCAAAGTTTGAACGTGCTTTGAACCAAAATATATAAGGAATCATTCATGCTTTGAACCAAAATATATAAGGAATCATTCATGCTTTGAACCAAAATATCTCCACATAACACTCATTCAAGGATCTGACTCTGCAACTTACTGATGATAAATCCAGCTAAAAACAAAAGTAGATTGGCAAGTGCATTAAAAAATAACCCTTTGGATGGCAAGTGACTACTAGTTTTTCACTCTTCACATGGGAATACTCACATGCATGACAAGGGCATTCCACTAATTTTTTTTTAGTAGCTTATCATTAAACCATGGAGGGACATCGGAATCAACAATGTCAAAAATACCTTATCATTAAACTATGGAGGGACATCGAAATCAACAATGTCAAAGGCTTGTAGAGGGACATCCTTCAACAAGACCTCCTTACAATCATCATTTAAACTTAGCTTAGCTAACACATCTGCTGCACCATTGATAGATCTATTAACAAAATTGCCCAAGAGAAAGAAGAAAGACTACAAGCTAAGAAATTGATATTATCAAACAGAGTAGAGAGCTCAGAAAGGTCATCCGCTCGAGAAATGCCATTAATAATCCTTGATGAATCTCCTTCGAAAATAATCCTTTGGAAACCTATCTGAACTGCAAAATAAATTGCTTCTTCTAGTCCAATAGCTTCACAGTGATCAACCAAAAAAACAAACTTACCCATCACATGTCCCACATAATCTTTTATAATAACTCCAACCTTACAGCCCCATTGTAAGAGCACCACACGCCGCCAAAATTAACTTTGTAGATACCTCCAGCCGGAGGAGACTAAGATCTGGGAATGGTCCGGATAATTAACTTTGTAGTGCATAGTTTATATAAAAGATATATGAGAAAGGGCAATTGACACTTGAGATGAAACGCACGAAAGTACAAAAGATTTTCTTTGTGGGTCTATTGCTCTCAAAAGATATCTTATTCATAACCATGATTTTTGAAATCATACACCTATTATGAGATGGTCAGCTTTTAATTCCACCTTGCAAACATCTTAAAATATGAAAATGACCATAAGCTTGGATCAAACATAATTCTATGATCACTTTTTGAGATGTGTACTGCATGGAGTCCAATCTAACCATTTGATGAGAGAACAATGCCTTCAACATCTATTGTTTCGAAGAGTGGAATAAAAAATGATCTCCATCGTTTGATTCAAAGCTGTCAACCGTTTTGAATGTGTTGCGTCATGGAATGTGTAACCTAGTGGGAGGCACCATCAATCCACCCTAATCTACCCAAGTGGATTTATTGTGTGTGCACTTGATAGGTGACAAATTGTAGCGACCCTATCTTCCTAGTATTGACTTCTTGACTTTCTTTTTGAGAAACTAAAACTTGTTCGAGAAATTAAATTATGATTTCATTGCTTGGTTGACTTTGACTAATTTGACCTTGGAAAAACATTGACTAGTATATGGTATGTAGCTTAAGGCCCATCTCTTTATAAAAAATTAAGTTACACCGGTAGGGATGTAATTAGTAACTTTTACCTAAATATGTTTAGATAATTATATCATTATTAACAACAGGGTATTTGTGCATGCATGTACCCAACCCAAGCCTAGCCTGAGCAACCGGTTGAGCAATAGCTCAATTGGTATCCTCTTCTTTTGTAGAAGCAACAGGTCATAAGTTCTAATTCCCATGCCTACTCTCGCCTTTGTGCATGTCTCCTCCCAGTGTGTTGCGTCGAATCAACTCTTGTGTGTGCAGTCTGCGAAAGCACTATATCTGAGTTGTCTATGTTGTATGACATATTTTTATTTTAGCCTAAGTCTGTCAAGCATTTGACAAAATATGTTGTATGACATATTTATTTTGAAAAAAACACCTACCCTAAGTCTGTCAAGCATTTGACAAAATGCCATTGGGCCTAAGGCCCGCCTTTCTTGTATTAAAACTAAGGAGCACGCTATATTAGTTATTGTTAATTTAAGTAGGCTAAATTAGAAGGTTCTTATATGTAATGGTGGTGCCATGGTGGGTGGAGATGCCTAATACCAAGTTGGGTGGTGGGGTGTGGGGTAACGGTTGGGTGGGTTGGGGGGGGGGGGGGGGGAGCGGCGGTAGGGTAACTTCTCACTTTAGTTTCCCATGTGCTTTAGGTCCATCTAATGGGGAATGGGGAGCTGCATGGTACTCTTTACCCCTATAAGAAGAGATCTCGTGGCCCCTCTCTCTCTCTCTCTCTCTCTCTCTCTCTCTCTCTCTCTCTCTCTTTCACAGTGTCTTTCTCTTGGCCACTTTCTCTCTCTCTCTCTCAGAACAAGATCGACCCCTTCTCGCATCAATCCTAAGTCACATTCGAGTTAATTCCCACACCGCATTCACCAACATCAATTGGGTGCCCTCACATCCAACTTAATATGCTTGGATCCCCTTAAAATTTGATGATATATATTATATTAAATTAATTAAAGTAAGTTGTACAAAAATTAAAGAAGTTATTTTAGAGAATTTTCTCAACCATGGTGTCACACTGTGATGACCCAGACCCACATGCCACAATAATGTCTGATTTTGGGTTTAGGTCCCCGCCCCGACTTGTTTCTGGCATGGGCTTAACTCCCCACCTAAAACGTGCCAGCGTCCACAATCACATATAATCTAGGACAAGGATTTTTCCCGGCCTGATGTGGGACAATTATAATCCCCCACCTTATAGAAGAGCCGTTCTCGGTTATGATACCATTATGTGACGACCCAGACCCACATGCCACAATATTATCTGGTTTTGGGCATAGGACTCCTCCCCGATTTTGTTTATAGTATGGCTTAACTCTCCACCGAAAAAGCGTTAGGACATGTAACGCCCGTAATCACATATAGCCCATAGACAGAACTTTTCCCTATCTGATGTGGGACTATCACACAAACCATTGACCCTATGGATGAGTACTCTAAAATCAGGGTGATAGGGGACACCCTTACGAGGTACATAGTGGATGGTGTGAGGGTCAACTTTGACCCACCATTTGACCAATTTTTACACCAAATTGGAAGGGTGTCCTAACATGGACCCTCCCTCAATAAATTGGATTATCTGAGTAGCCAATTTTGATTAGCTCGATGTCATCTGTGCCTTGGTGTCCTAACCAAGGTATAAAAAATCGGTCGATACCAATACGTATCAGTTTTTGGCCAAACCGATACGTATTGGTCTAAATACCTACAAGGTATCGCCGAAAATAAATTGGTGTAAACAAAGTTACCCTCAGTCACATTGGTTCCCTAGGCGTTTGAGACGCTTTGCCCTTTTGTCAAATGCAATAAATGCAGACTGTCAAAGACTCTTTCAGTCAATAGGAAAGGCAAGCCTTACTCATTAGATATATCAAGGAAGGACAAAATCAACATTGGCTACTGTGCTTACTTTGCTCTCTGCCTTATAAGATAAGGTACCCTTTTACATTACTTCAATATAAAATACACGGTCTATTGAAAAGAAATGGATCTGATGACTCCAATTCTTCGAGGTATTCAACTAAGTGGAATGTCAGAGAGGAGAGAGGAGAGAGAGAGAGAGAGATTTGAGGTATGGTATGTTTGGATTGCGGTAGTTATGACTTATGACAAATGCCGATACTGTACTTCCACCACTACACTGATAAAGTTTAGATGCCGCTAATATTTTATAGTTTTAGGCTCCGCTACGTTTATCAAGTCATAGACTACACATATTCCGTGTATAAAGCTAGTAAAGAGTCGAGCTGTAGTGCCACGAGTCTTTAGATTTAAAAAACTAATGGCAGCATAGGTCAATACGTATCGGTATCGGCCGATACGTATCGGCCGAGTCGTATCGGTCCTCCATGGACAGATACCCGATACCGATTCGGATTTTGATACCTTGGTCCTAAGTGTTAAGCTTTGAGACCAACTACAATAATAAGGTCAACTATTGACCCACAAGCTTTTGGGGCCATGTATTAATTAGTGAAATACCTTTAATGGGGCAATCCATTTTATTTTAATGTTGTGTTTGGGATTGCTCTTTGGAGGCAAAGAGCATCTCTCTACTCTTGTGTAGAACACTTTAGTATGAGATTGTGTTTGGTTGTAAGTGCTCGTAGCTGTTTGGGAGAGTAAAAAAGCTGAATTTGGGTCCCTTTAGAAGAACAATCACTACAAAAAATAAGACTATTAACGGCAGTTTTTTTTAATAAAAAACTGCCGCTATTAGTCTTGTCGCTACAAAAAATTTCCGCTAGCATTTTTGTAGCGGCAGTTTTTTATAGCGACAGTACTAATAGCGACAATTTTTTATTAAAAAAAACTGTCGCTAATAATCTTATTTTTTGTAGTGAATTTAAACCTACTCTTTTTAAGGGGGTGATCTTTGCTCCATAGAGCAATCCCAAACACAGACTAAGAATGCTAATGAAGGGTACTACCCAATGGTATAAATTGCGACTTAAAACTGAATTTTATAAAGTCAAACTTGGACTATCCTTTTCGAGCATTAATCAAAAGACTTACAAAGCTGTTGGAAAACTCCACTAGATAACTCTCCAATTATATGCCTGGAAAACTTGGAATTGATATGCTTTTGGTTACAATTTCTCGCTCACCGAGTGCATTACAAAGAAAAGATAGGGTCATTGCAACTTGTTGTCACTAGAAAGATAGGGTCACTACAATTTGTGACCCAAGTGCATTCAAAATCCACCTCACCCGGGTAGATTAGGGTGGACTAATGGTGCATCCCCTTTGGGTCACAGGTTCCGTGACTCAGCTAAGTTATATATATTACTTTCTAGATGGATCACTTGGAAGACGAGATGGACCCTCGTGAATTAAACTTGGACGATGGTGACTGTCATATACAAACAGTTAAAACTTTCGTAAATGATCTAGTTGAAATAAGGTAAGGGAAAAACTTTACCTAAGTCATCAAATAAGATTAATGTAAATCTCTAGCTTTGGAATTTTCACTAATTGTCTCCTTTCAAAAATTAATGAAATCATTAAAACCTATTAGACTAAGGCAAGTTTAAATTTAAGCCGGGTTCCTTGCCACATAAGCGATTGTTTTGTAAATCTAAATCTGATTCTATCCAAGTGCAAAATAAATGCTCTCCCATCATTAAAGTCCTCATTAGGACAGAGTTTATAGTCTTTCATGGGGGTTCTTACGATAGATTTTAAGACTCCACAACTGAGAAATAGTTTTAGATATTTTTTTTGTCCACAAAAACAGATGCTTGAATTGATTTGAGCCCTTGTTCTCTTCGAACATGTGTCATGTGGCCGACCAACACTCCAATGGAGGACGGTGACCATCCTCCAAGATACACGGGGAATTCCACGTGACATTCAAAACACATTTTGGGTGTCATGTAGAGTATAGGTGCATTGTTTAGATCAATTTAAAAAAATAAATTAATTAAAATATATATATTTTTAAAGCACAAGTCAAGCTTAGGCTAATTTCAAGTGTTCAAATTTTATTTGATAAAGAGTTACATGGTAAAAATGAGTTTTCAAGATTTTATTTTTTCAAAGATAATCTAAGCAATGCACTTGCTGTAACAACCCGAATTTTTGAACTTTCTTTTATTGGTGTTAGATTGTGTTTTATACCTTACATGGTGTTAGTGCTCTACACCAGAACCTACCCTAGTTGAGAAAATACACATTTTGATTTTAAAGAGGTATTATATTTAAAATTGTCTTTATTTGACACAAGTTGTGTTGTAGCCTAGTGGTTGAAAGGCTTTGGATATAGATAAGAGGTCTAAGGATCAAACCTTGCAAATAAGAAAGTTACGGAGAACCCTAAATCATTATTATAAGAATTCTTCTTAAAAACCCTAGCTGTCACTCCATCTTCTTCTCTGGCCACCCTTCTTTAAAAACACCCAAATCTCTTTTAAATTTCTTGTGTATTATCGTCGTCGATCTGTCGGTCACGCTTCAAGAGGTGGGTACCCATCCATCCATCTCATTCATCTCAGATCCCGTCGCGTAGGATACGTTCGATCGCGTATAGACGGACTAAATAAAATAAACTTTATTTCACTCTTTATAATATTATTTTAAAATGAGTAAAGTGGCTAGCATAAATATGATTGCTTATAATCTAATCTTATTGATTTTGCCCTAGATGTGATTGCTTATAATCTAGTCCTATTTATTTTGCCGTAAATGTGATTGCTTATAATCTAATTTTATTGATTTTGTCCTAGATGTGATTGCTTGTAATTTAGTCATAATTATGTTCCTAATTGTTAATGTTATTATTTTTTTATATATACTTTGTTATTTTAACAATTAAAAATAACACAAATGATCAATACTCTATTCCATCATCCCTCTAGTAAAAGACATTTTATGGACATTATAAAATCGTGAATCTTAGTTCAAATTAAAAATCTACGCAACCATAATTTAAACCTATAATTTTCTTAAAATTTTTATAATATTTTATATTTTCTAGGAACTAAGCATTTGTATATATATATAGACCCATGACCTATTTTAAACATATTTCCAAGTCCAGCGTTTACAAAAGGTCCCATATAGTATCTAAGACCTTGTTTTAAGGAAAGAGATATTACATAGATTATTTTAACATAAGACTCTATACAATAAAAATCAAGAAGTGACTACATTTATATTAGCAGGCAACAATAAATCTTGCGGTTACTTATCAAAACAAAAAAATATATACATATATAATTATTTCCCAATGCTATAATTTTTAAACGATATAAATCATGTAGGCGTGATCAAATTTTAATAAGTAATATTATTATTAATATCATGAGGTCTCAATTGAGTATTGATTCTAAAATTAGAGAGCCTACCACGGGATCACCTTATAATGCCCAACGATGGAGTTTGAATTTTCTCCCATGGGAGGTAATATATATATATATATATATATATATATATATATATATATATATGGTCGATAGAGAGGATGAGTTAGCACTAAATAAGCAACTTAAGCGTTAGACAACTTCATACTTAGGTTGCCACGTGGGATTCTGATGTTGGAGGTTTGTGACCCATCTTATGTTAGACCGTGACCCATCTGATTTTGGACTGCGACCGATCTGGTGTTGGTCCATGACCCATCTGATGTCGGACCTTGACCCATTTGATGTTGGATCTTGACCTATCTGACGTGGATCGTGACCCATCTGATGTTGGACCGTGACCCATCTGATGTTGGACTGCGACCCATCTAGTGTTGGTCCGTCACCCATCTGATGTCGGACTTTGACCCATCTGATGTTGGATCTTGACCCATCTGACGTGGATTGTGACCCATCTGATGTTGGACCGTGACCCATCTGACGTGGATCGTGACCCATCTGATGTTGGACTTTGACCCATTCGATGTTGGACTTTGGCCGATCTGATTTAGATCAGCCCATCTGATTTCATTTCATAGGATGGTATTAAATTAATTAAAATATCTTTTACAATATATTATGATATATTTAAAGAGAAAGTGATTTTAGATAGTAATATAAAATTAATAAATATTATATACTTATATTTTATTATCAAATAAAATAAATGTACTTGGTTACTACCTTATTTTAATATTATAAAATTATCTTATAAGATATATGAGTAGTAGTATCCCATGTCAGAGCCCAATTAGTTTCCTTTTTATCGATGGATTGACCTATTAAAAGCGACCAATCAATCATGAGCCAAACGACAACTTACACCTTATTAAATCTGATCTATCGATTTTCATTTTTTTCAATCGATTGATTCTCATCCGAATAGACGACCTGATTCACACCAAAATTTCACTTTTACACGACCAAAAAAATTTAGTGCACTTGCACTTTGCGATCGATGGTCGTGATGTACTTAACTTTTAAAATAATAATATTTAATTTGGGCATTTAATAATGATAAATAATAATATATAAAAGTTTCGCTTTTATCGCTTCAACATGACCACTTCGATAACATAAAGTGTTAGAACTTCGATGTCTTTATGAAACCGAACTCTGACCTTTACGATTATCGAAATCATACTTATAACCATATTCTATAATTATATTAGTGTGGTATGCAAATAAATATAAACATAAATATAACCAAAATCTAAGTGTAAACCATTCTGTATGTGTGATACTTTTGTATTTGTAATTTAAGTTAGGATATGTTAGATCATGAGTAGTGTATGAGATCATGCCTATGCTTGTAGCGATTGAGATGATGAGAAATACATCGATTCACATGCCTTACAACTCATGGTGGAATGGGACCCATGTGAGTGTGAATTGTAACCTCAGATACGGTGGCATATGATCACCAGTTCAAATATGATAGTATGAGTTATGAGTTGTTATGAGGTTTGCACATGGTGAAGGTTCTTCGATCACGTGAAACTCGGAATATTGGCGTCCATGTCACGGATACAGCGCCTCTATGATAGTATGGGCGTTTGTCACCGAAGTACATCCATGTTACTGAAACCTTTTCTTGGGAGGCGTGAATTAGGAAAGTTGCCCCCACTAGTTTGTCCTGATTAAGTATAAGAGTATGATAAGATATGTATGAGATAAGATAAGCTATGTAATCGAAATGCGATAATAAGACATTGTGTGGGCGGCCAAAGATAAAGAACTAAGTCTCTGTGTACAGTTCCTTGCGTAGCCAGCCAGAACAACAACGTCTTTCGACCAATGAGCGGATCTGCGGGAGAGATTATGAGTATGAGTGAGTTTAGCCATTATGTCTCCCCATTGACTGGATGGTGGAGTATGAGTATGACAGAGGCGTTATGAGATGGTGGTATGATACTATGTTGACCCTCCATGGTAGCTCGGCGACTCTGTACGCATTCGTTTAGGATTTCACGAGTATGTTAGTTACGCTCATGCGATGTCTGGAGCGTATGTCGAGAATAATAATAAGACATGGTAGGATATGTTATGAGATATGGTAAGATGCGTTAGGATATGAGTGTCTAGATCATAGTCTTGCATTTATGATATGAGCTTTACAATATGCATGTGATTTTGTCATTCTTTTGCTATACTGCTTTGACATATTATATTTATCACTCACAAGATGCACCCACAATGCACGAGTATATGGGGTGGATTGGTGGTGTATCCTGAGTTTACGTGGTGAGTAAACTCATCCCACGATAATCTAACGATTCTGGTGATTACGCTAGTGGAGTAGGCGTCGGTCATCGAGATCCGGTGTGATTTCATTGATCCATGAGTGTTGAGTACCGGAGGAGCTACGGTCTTGATTTCGATCCGAGTCTTTGGATATTGATCATTGCAGACTTGGTAGTAGATTGGATCCCTATTATTATCATTAATTTTATGATTTCCTTTATCGGTTGTCTCAACTTGAATCATGTTTTATTGGTAGATTTGTTGATTCTATCGCATTTATTCATTATTTATTTTATTTCCACCTTTATGTGTTGGCTTTCACGCAGTTTTGGAACCATTATTCTTGAGAACTCTGATTAGGTGTATGTCCGCTTAGCATATCCGAGATATGTGCGGGTCATAACTCGAAATTCTAGGCCCTCGGGATGGGGTAGAATTTCGGGTCGTGACACTTGCGCTCTAACATCAAAATAGTATTATAAGTGCCATACGGGACTCCATATAGGATCCTGAAGGACGCTCAACGTCCTCTAATACATAAGCCTTTTCCTTTTTCATAATGTTACATAATTTAAAATTGGCATAATTGCAAGGAAAAGACCGGCAACAAAAACTTTTGCGTCATTATACCATCAAGACGCATCGTATGTCAAGGTCCTCAAAATCCATGAAAATCTATAAGTCAAATGACTCTTATGCCTTGCTTTATAAACCTCCTCATATAGTGCATGCATCCTTCATTCTTCGTTACTTGTTCCCATCCATGACCCAAAGAGGAGAGCAACGTTTTGACTATGACGGGTGCTCTGGCAAAGTCTGGGAAAAAACCTTAAGGTATAGATTTTCTTGCAACTTCATTCTCTCTGATTCATCGAATAATTTCGCTTTGCCTACTGTGTTTGTTAGTTATTGGCTCACCAAAACCCTAAAATGGAGAAGTGCCCTTATTAAGAGTTGAGATCGCAACATCCATTCCACACGTAACTCCTTACTTTATTTGCTATGATTTGATTTTTTCTTCTTTTTATTAAGTTTTTTCGTACTTTAAATTTTATTTTTGCAAATATTTTACAATTTGTTTATTTTCTAATGATTGTGTAATTAGATGTGCATTAGTTTCGATTATATATGCTTTTGTTTCTTCTTTGTGATTTTTTTTTAATTAGTTTAATTTCAAATATTAATTTGATCGCTTAACTAAATATTAATTTAATTAATATGTTCTTGTTATTTTTTTTGTTAGTAAATTCATTGATTAATTGTGATTAGTTGGGTTTTAATGATATGGATGCCCTAGGCAATTGTCTGATAGAATGGTGATCTGGTTGTGATTGCTGAAATCTAGGGAGGTGCGATAGAGGCGCTCATTCAGGATTAAGTTGTGAAGCATTGATGAGGGCGGCCCTGTCATCGAGGAAAACAACTATGCATAAAGCATGTTAATGCTCGGCTACACCATTTTGTTCGGGAATGTGTTGTGGGCAAAGGTCATTGATGGAGAATAGTGGAGGAAATGAAGAGATCACACGTTATGTTATTAACAAATTTGCTTTGGTATTTGTGTTTAAGAATATATAGCCAAGTATATCGTAAAAATTCATGAATAAATATGACATAATCGCCAAGGTATTGGTGACGTCGTGGTACATCTGCATCAATTTAATCAACTGGTTCAATAACAATAGTTGAATAATTACTAATTAAATGATAACTTGTGACTTTTTCCAACTTTACAATGTTCACACAATTCAAGTTAAAAAATTAGATCTCGGTAAATGATATTGAGAAATCATTGACTGATTTGAAGTAAACAATAAAATGTTCACACAATTCTAAGTAAACAATACAATATTGACACAATTTTCACACAATTCACCTTTTCCCAATTTTTGAAATGAATAAATTTTTGATAAACTTCATATTTATTTAATTGAAAGATATAGGATGAAAGGGAAAATAAATTAATTTCTAAATTAATTAGGTTATGATTATTTTCACCCATTTTCAAGAGTATGGACCATAGTTTTTCCCGGACGAAAAATCATTGACTGATTTGAAGCAAACATTGGAGATTGCCCTTTGTCTCTATCTTTCAAAAAACAAATCTTAAGATCATATTGCATTGGCCGATGGTCAGATGTTGATTCAACATAGCACACATCCGTAAAAAGTGCCCTAGATAGTTGACCTTCACTTTTAATGATGTGTGCCATGCGGAATCAACATCTAATCGGTTGATAGGAACGCCATTATCTCAAAATCTATCGTAAGGAAGATTGAAACAAAAAACAATTTCCAGCATCTAATTCAAATCAGTCGATTATTTTCATTGGTAAAAAATTATGATGCGATTACTTTGAAAACAGGTGAGAATAATCGTACCTAATTAATTATTTTGACTTTTTTAAAATATCGACATACAACGCATGTGGCTTTTTACTAGTCTCTTGAAAAAATAATATGCTAAAGAAAAAGGGGTGGGGAGTAGGGCTGTCATTGGGCCACGTCGAATTGTGTCAAAATTTTGACTGCCTAGTAAGAAAATTGCGAATGGATGACACCCAAACCAACATGATGGTGCACTTGGGCCAACCCGGCACGACCCCAAAAGCATTTCTGACTTGAGAACCTGACTGACTCTATAAAAACGACTATTTTTATTATTTTGAATATGTAAAAATTTCAAGTTGGGTTGGGTTGACCCGGCCCAAATAGGCAAATACCCAACCTAACCCTGACAAGGTAAGTTTGGGAACCCAACCCGATGAAATATAGGGTTACTTGGGTTTGTTATCAAGTCGGCTAGACAAGAGCTGCGATATAAATAGCTGTTTATATTAACTCTATTTAGGAGAAGGTTTCTTAAAACAGAAAGGAACCAAAGCCCCTATTTATATTAACAAACAAATTAAAGTATTTTTTATTTAGGGTTTAAAACTTTTGTTTCGATTTAAATCTAAACAAATTCCGGTGCAACTTAGGGAAATCGGCGATTCCGTGGAGATTTTTTGAAGTAGATCCCAGCCTCCATTCAACACGTAACTCCTTACTTTATTTTCTCTTATTTACTTTTTTTTGCCCTTTTTTAAGTATTTTCATATTCTTAATTTTTATTTTTGCAAATATTTTACAATCTGTTTATTTTCTAATGGTTGTATATGCATTATTTTCGATTATGTATGCTCTAGTTTCTTCGTTTGTGAGTTTTCTGAACTATTTTAATTTAAACAAAAATTTGTTTGGTCTCCTCCTATTGTTGTGTAAGTTTTGCTTCACTAAATATTTATTTTATTAATATGTTTTAGTTTTTTTTTTCTTACTTTAATTTATTAGTTATTCATTGATTAATTGTGATTAGTTGTGTTTCATGATGTCTTAAAAGTAGTTCTTTCATTTTAGTGACAAATCTCCCCAAAATTCTCTTATATTTCTCCGTAATTCACCAAATAGAGGTGTGGCAAAACTTTAGCCTAAATTTCATTAATTTTGAAGAAGTTAACAAAATATTTGCGAAATCAATAATTTTTTATTTAAAATTTTAGTCATTTTATAATAATAAATCAAAAATTTTAATCTCCGAAATTGACTGCCATTAATCTGACAGGGAGATTGTTTTTCGTCCCAATGTTATCAGCAGTAAGATGTTGATTCATGTGGAGCACTTCTCCAAAAGGAGTGTTCTTAAAGGCTTTCGAGGCACACTGCTGCCGGGCGGTTTAGCGGCGCCTTCTCGTGGAGACTGGTCTCAAGGTGGTGGGTTTTATAAGTTAACGGGGTTTTTATCGGGTTGCGTCGCATTATCAATGGTGGGCATATGAATTTTTTTTTACCGGACACCACCCAATCCTACCCGCAGATAGCCCTTAAACTTAAAAGTCCTTATTGCCTAGGGATAATGGCTCTTGACTGACATTTAACCTCCAAAATGATGTTTAAACGATTATATACCACAAATGTTGTGACTTTTAATCTCACACCGTAGAAGCGTGATTTTCATTATGCCACATGGTGAACATCTGTGATCAATCTAAATTGTCCAAGTGGCAATCTATCATTGAAACATATCTTAGCCCAAGGAAACATACCTATAAGTGGATTTGAACCATCCAATTGATGAGCCTAGAAGTAGATCTGAGTGCATATATATATATATATATATATATATATATATATATATATATATATATATATATATATATATATATATATGCTTCGGAGCTGCCCAAAAGTGACCTGACAACACTTGTCATGGTAAGCCCATGATCACAATCACTTTTGGCGATGTGCACCACGTGGAATCAACCTTTGATAGGTGGGTCTCAAGATCTATTTAAGGAAGATTGGGATGAAAGACGATCTCATGATTCAAGATAGTCAGCAGTTTTAACGATGTAAATTCTTGGCTGTGGGGAACAAATCTCCGATTGTAAACGTTTATTCTAACGTACTAGTGTAATTTTTCAGAAGACAATTTATTTTGTCAAAATAGATAGAGATCTTCTTTTGTGACAATTGTTTAAAGATGTTTAGATCATGGCTTTGAAATCAGATGGCTTAGATGGTGTTTTCACATGACACGGGTCACATGATGTCTTAAAAGTAGTTCTTTAATTTCACAGTGACAAATCTCTCCAAAATTCTCCTAAATTTCTCCGTAATTCACCAAATAGAGGTGTGGCAAAACTTTAGCCTAAATTTCATTTATTTCGGAGAAGTTAACAAAATATTTGCGAAATCAATACTTTTTTTATTTAAAATTTTAGTCATTTTATAATAATAAGTCAAAATTTTTAATCTCCGAAATTGATTGCCATTAATCTGACACGGAGATTGTTTTTCGTCCCAATGTTATCAGCAGTAAGATCTTGATTCATGTGGAGCACTTCTCCAAAAGGAGTGTTCTTAAAGGCTTTCGGGGCAGCCTAGCTGCCCGGGCGGTTTAGCGCTTGGCGTCTTCTCGGGGAGACTGGGTCTGGGGCAGGCGCTTGAGTGCCCGCCCGCACGATTTAAAGTCGGGGCAGGGTGGGTTGATTTATAAGTTAACGGGTTTTTATCTGGTTGCGTCGCATTATCAATGGTGGGCATATGAATTTTTTTTTATCGGACACCACCCAATCCTACCTGCAGATAGGCCTTAAACTTTAAAGTCCTTATTGCCTAGGGATAATGGCTCTTGACTGACATTTAACCTCCAAAATGATGTTTAAACGATTATATACCACAAATGTTGAGACTTTTAATCTCACACCGTAGAAGCGTGATTTTCATTATGCCACATGGTGAACATCTATGATCAATCTAAATTGTCCAAGTGGCAATCTATCATTGAAGCATATCTTAGCCCAAGGAAACATACCTATAAGTGGATTTGAACCATCCAATTGATGAGCCTAGAAGTAGTGCATATATTAAATTATATGTATTTATCTTAAACTAAAGTGTATATATATGCTTCGGAGCTGCCCAAAAGTGACTTGACAACACTTGTCATGGTAAGCCCATGATCACAATCACTTTTGGCGATGTGCACCACCTGGAGTCAACCTTTGGTCGTTTGATAGGTGGGTCTCAAGATCTATTTTAAGGAAGATTGGGATGAAAGACGATCTCATGATTCAAGATAGTCAGCAGTTTTAACGATGTAAATTTTTGGTTGTGGGGAACAAATCTCCGATTGTAAACGTTTATTCTAACGTACTAGTGTAATTTTTCAGAAGACAATTTATTTTGTCAAAATAGATAGAGATCATCTTTTGTGACAATTGTTTAAAGATGTTTAGATCATGGCTTTGAAATCAGATGGCTTAGATGGTGTTTTCACATGACCCGTGCAAGGGCCAACTTCTCTAGTGCTAAGTTAAAATCAAATTAAGGATCAACAAACCTTTCAAGCCTTCCAAAGTTTCCTATTTCTAAATGCAAAATGTCTTAGTTTCCAATTAATCAAATGTTTGTTCAAAATATTATGGGTTGGGTCTGTAATAGAACAAGAAGCTGCAGGATGACACAATTTTAAGCTGACAAGTTAATTTAGCTCGGAAAAAAATGTCCACGATCTTCACAAAAAGATTCTCTTTAAGGAATTAAAAAATTGAAAACGAGAAAGTTCTATAACAAACTTAACTCTGATACCAAAATGACCACGACTCCATACATGAACTCCGCCAAAGATACCCAGAAACACAAACAATGTCCAATAACTACAAGAAGGGTACAGGTTCCTTTCTATTTCTCCCTTGTAGCCGTTACCCGAATTCGCGCAAGTGTGCCCACACCCCCAAACTGACTTGAGGAAGAATCCCCCTACACACACCTAGGAGGTCTTACGAGGTACCGCTAAAAGAAGATGTCTCTGTCAGGTTCGATTCATCTTCGTTGGGCCGGGTTCAACAAGGAAATAATGGAAATTGAAACAAAAATAATGTCCAATGACTACAAGAACATGACAAAGCTTCTTACTTTGATTAAGTTGTTATTGCAGCTACCAGTACAAAAATATTGATGTTTGGCATCTAAAAAAATTGATATATCTCTCAGCATATGTGGAACCATCATATTATATACAATCAAAACCCATGTAATTATCATAGGTCCTTCAAAACAGAAGTGTACTAATCTACTTAACCACACAATATCAACAAAATTTTGATAAAGAAAAAAATAAACACTTAACGAATAGAGAGTGCTAGAATGTAGTTTATGTATAGAAAAGCTTATGAGAATTTGTGCTGCAATCAAGTGCATCGATATGGAGGTTGAAAACACCTTATACATTTTAGAGATATTGGGGCTTCATAGTCTGCCTAGTTTAAGGACTATGTGCAAAGAAGGTATGCCCTGTGGTACTCCTTACACTTGAAAACAGGAGGATTTTTAGAAAATTTTCAATCTGTCATACGTACATTCTCTCTTAAACGAAATGTCAAATGACCAGAAAGCCCTCCAATAATATGCAAACACGTACCGGTAATTGCTATCGAAGAATCAGTCTCTTCAACCCGGATTCTCACCGTTAAATTCTATAATGAACTTAACTCTGATAGCAAAAGGACCGCGACTCCATACATGAACTCTGCCAAAGATACCCAGAAACACAAACAATGTCCAATAACTACAAGAAGGGTGCAGGTTCCTTTCTCTTTCTCCCTTGTAGCCGATACGAATTCGCGCAAGTGTGTCCACACCCACCAAACTAACTTGACGAGGAATCCATTCTCGCGAACAAACACACCCCCTACACACGCCTAGGAGCCTCCCTTCCTGCATGTCCATACAAGACCTGAGTAGACAGGTCGAGGTCCTACGAGGTACCCACTACTCGGAGTACCCTCCCGCCGAAAAATGATGTCTCTGTCAAGTTCGGTTCATCTTAGTTGGGGCGGGTTCGACACTGAAATAATGGGAATTGAAACACAAACAATGTCCAATAACTACAAGAACAGGACAAATCTCCCTCCTCTGATTAAGTTGTTATTGTAGCTACCAGTACAAAATTTTTGATGTTTGGCACCTAAAAAAATCGGTATATCTCTCATCATATGTGGGACCATCATATTACCTATAATCAAAACCCATTTAATTATCATAGGTCCTTCAAAACAGAAGTGTACTAATCTACTTAACCACACGATATCAACTAAATTCGTATAAAGAAAAAAATAAACACTTAAAGAACATAGAGTGCTGGAATGTAGTTTATGTACAGAAAATCTTATGGGAATTTGTGCTGCAATCAAGTGCATCGATATGGAGGTTGATAACACCTTATACATTTTAGAGATATTAGGGCTTCATAGCCTACCTAGTTTAAGGACTATGTGCAAAGAAATAATGCCCTGTGGCAGGAGGATTTTTAGGAATTTTTCAATTTGTCATAGGGACATTCTCTCTCAAACGAACGCCAAATGACCAGAAAACCCTCCAATAATATGTGAACAGGTAACGGTAATTGCTATCGAAGAATCACTCTCTGCGACCCGGATTCTCACAGTTAAAATTGTTGAGTGCTTAAATCAGACAATAGAGATTCTATTGAGGTTCCATCTTCCATATTACTCATCTTTATATCATCACTTACCTATTACACGGTAGATGTTGTTTCCCTACCCCAAAAGAAATTTGTCACCAGGAAGATGACTTACATTGTTGATCAATCTTATATAAATGCAAATTGGTTCTCTATACAGCTGATGCTTATTTTACTCTGTTTTTTTTTTTTTTTCTTTTTTTTTTTTTTTTTTTTAATTATGTGTCTGAAAATACATATATAAAGGTGCAAACTATTTCCTGATTGATGAGCCCTTGTATGGCTACAATTACTGGGTATTTGGGCGAAGCACTACCAGCTGTGCCGCAATGGTTAAAGCCTTGAGGTGCACAACTGTTATGAGCTTGCAAATGAAAATATATGCAAAACAGTGCATATATATATATATGTAGTATTTTATGTATGTATTTTATGTGTATGTGTGTTATCAAAGTTTGGACTGCTAGAGGTATCCATCCATCTTGGAAACTGATCTGCTCACTAATGGAGATTGAGTTTTCTTCAACGGATATTTCAAAGCTTTCTTTGAGAGACATTTCATTTCTTTTTTGACGAATTTTTTCATCCATCTAATAATTTTAATGGATAAGCCGAAGTTGAACTTAGAGTTGAAAGCTGTACCTTCTTTTGTCAAATCAATGGGTTAGGCCAGGTTGCGTTCATATTGCTTCATTAACCAACCTACTACCTTCTTTGGTTAAACACTTCTATTGTACTAATTTAGTGGTGTACATGTTATACACCATAGGCCTCTCCAAATTAGAGTCTCTTCTCATGGAGACTTGTAAAAGCTTGATGCGCCACACGCCATATACCCTTTCAAGTTATGAAATGTGTGGCAACACATGCCCATTTAATTCAAGGACACCAATTAGTGTGGGGAATATCCCACCACTCTACCCAATCTATCACCATCCAATGACCTCTCTTAAGTCTTCTATTGCCATAATCATGCCAAAGTTAGTGTAACTCTCAAAAATGTATGTGGCTAAGTGAAAATGTACGTGAAAGTCAACAGATCAGAAAAGTAAAAAAAGCAAAAGAAATCAATGGCAAAAGACTGCTCTAAGGCTGTCTGCTAATAACTCAACTGCCCTTGCCCACAACTTCCCAAACTCAACTTTTCCTACTAATACCATTTGCACAGCCCATTAGCTCCACCCCAATTAACCTCATCAGCAGCTACCTAACAAAACAACCCAATACCTCACCAATAATCAATTGGCTCATTCCAGTGGCACTCAATTATTATTGGTCATTCTCATCTGAACAACATATTGTTATTGGTCGTTCTCAGTGGCACTCAATTACACCTTATTTAGCCTTCCCTTAACCTTTATATCATCCAATGGCTGATCCCATTACCTCTACCTCACCTACAAATAACAGAATTACATCTCATGAATCATCTTACCCAACTGAACCTCAACCCGAGCCTCAACTCAGGCCATCTCATCCCATGCCGACAAGATCAAAGAGTGGCATATCTTGACCTAAGAAACCTTTTGCCCTTGTTGAGCGTGCAGCTCACTCTGAACACATATGTTTCCCTATGGCATTAAAACATGAAGCTCAGTGCTTAGCCAAGGCAGAAGAATTCCAAGCTCTACTCTCACAAGGTACTTGGACACTAGTACCTAGGCCGGAAAATCAATCAATTAATGGGTGTAAATGTATCTTTAAAAGTAAAAGATATATGAACGGATAGGTAGATCATCACAAGGCAAGACTAGTTTCCAAGGGGTATGATCAAGTTGGCATAATTGACTAGCACGAGACATTTAGCTCTATCGCAAAATAACCTATAATTCGTTTGATCCAATCACTTGCTTTGCATTTTAAACAGTTGGATGTATCTAATGCATTTCTTCACGACCAACTTCATGAAGAAGTATATATGGAGCAGCCACAGGGTCATGTTGATCCCCAATTTTTTCATTTTGTCTACAAGCTTCGCAAAGCCCTCTACAGTCTCAAGCAAACCCCAAGAGCATGATAAAACACATTCGCTAAATTTTTGTGCTCACTTGCGTTCCTAATCAGTAGATGTGATCACTCTCTTTTTATCTGTCATCATCAAGGGTATATCATCACGTTGTTGATATATGTCAATGACATTTTAACAATCGTTAAGCCATCAATGTATTGACCAATTTGAGCTCAAGATTTTCTATGAAATATCTTGGTTGTAATCCACTACTTCCTTGGCGGCGAATTTATCCCAACTTCTAAAGAGGAAATTCGAGAACAAATGTCCGATTGTAAACATACGTTCCTTAAGAGGAAATTTAAGTTTATTCTAACATACTAGTGTAATTTTTCAGAGGACAGTTTATTTTGTCAAAATAGATAGAGATCGTTTGTAACAATTGTTTAAAGATGCTTAGATCATGGCTTTGAAATCAGATGACTTAGATGGTATTTTCACATGCCACGGGTCACAAAATTTTCTTTTAAATCATGTGCAAGGGCCAACTTTTCTAGTGCTAAGTTAAAATCAAGTTAAGGATCAACTAACCTTTCAAGCCTTCCAAAGTTTCCTATTCTGAATGCAGATTGTCTTAGTTTCCAATTAATCAAATGTTTGTTCAAAAAATTGTGGCTTGGGTCTGTAATTGAACAAGAAGCCGCAGGATGACACAATTTTGAGGTTGCAAGTTAAATTCCAAATTAGCTCGGAAAAAAAGCTCCACGATCTTCACGAAAAAATTCTCTTTAATGAATCAAAAGATCGAAAACGAGAAAATTCTATAACGAATATAACTTTGATACCAAAAGGACCGCGACCCCATACATGAACTCAGCCAAAGAAATCCAGAAACACAAACAGTGTTCAATAACTACAGGATGGGTACAGGTTCCTTTCTATTTCTCCCATGTAGCCTTTGCCTGAATTCACGCAAGTGTGTCCACACCCACCAAACTGACTTGACTAGGAATCCACTCTCTCAAACAAACACACCCCCCCTACACACACCTAGGAGCCCCCCTTCCAGCATATCCATACAAGACCCGAGTAGACAGGTCAAGGTACCCACTGCTCGGAGTACCCTCCCGCCAAAAAAGATGTCTTTGTTAGGTTCGGTTCGTCTTAGTTGGGGCGGGTTCAACACGGAAATAATGGGAATTGAAACACAAACAAAGTCCAATAACTACAAAAATAGGACAAAGCTTCCTACTCTGATTAAGTTGTTATTGCAGCTACTAGTACAAAAATATTGATGTTTGGCACCTAAAAAAATCGATATATCTCTCATCATCTGTGGAACCATCATATTACATATAATCAAAACCCATTTAATTATCATAGGTCCTTCAAAAGAGAAGTGTACCAAGTTACTTGACCACACAATATCAACAAAATTCTGATAAAGAAAAAAATAAACACTTAAAGAAATGAGATAGTCTTTGGAATGTAGTTTATGTACGAAAACTTAGAATTTGTCAAGCAAGTGCATCGATGGGGAGGTTGACAACACCTTATACATTTTAGAGATATGAGGGCTTCATACGCCTAGTTTAAGCACTATGTGCAAAGAAATAATGCCCGTGGCACCCTTACACTTAAAAATAGGAGGATTTTAGGAAATTTTCAATCATTCACGGACATTCTCGCTCAAACGAAACATCAAATGACCAGAAAACCCTCCAATAATATGCCAACAAGTACCAAGAATTGCTATCGAAGAATCAGTCTCTACAACCCATTCTCACCGTTAAAATTGTTGAGTGCTTAAATCAGACAATAGAGATTGTATTGAGGTTCAATCTTTCATATTACTCATCTTTATATCATCACTTACCTATTACATGGTAGATGTTGTTCCCCCACCCCAAAAGAAATTGGTCACTAGGAAGATGACTTACATTGTTGATAAATCTTATATAAATGCAAATTGGTTCTCTATACGGTGATGCTCATTTTACTCTTTTTTTTTAAATTACGTATGCGAAAATATGATTGCGTGTGAAAATACAAATATAAAGGTGCAAACTATTTCTGATTGATGAGCCGTTGTATGGTTACAATTACATGGTATTTGGCCCAAACACTACCGAGTCTTTGCAATGGTTAAAACCTTGAGGTGCACACTGCTATGAGCTTGCCAAAGGAAAATATATGCAAAATAAAGGAAAGCATATACTTTTGGAAATTTATTGATTTGGCACCCAACGTTGGCAGAGGGAGATAAATGCCATAAAATGTGGCATATGTTTAGCAGTATTCTAAGTTTTTTCGTATTTTCAACTTAATTTAGGGCATTCCTTTGTGATGTGGTTTGATTTTTTTTCATTTTTAAAAATTTCTTTGAACTTATTCTTAGGTGGAAAAAAAAAAGGTTTGTACTTTTTATTTAGTTTGTTCATAAAAAATCTTTAGGTTTTGCATATTTTGTTCATTAAAATCATTATGTTTAACTTGAAATATGTTATGGTACATTCTTTTGAATTTTTTCTTTTCCCCGATTTTTTCCGACTTTGACCGGTTTTGCCCATTTTTTTCGGGGGGCTAAGGTCAGTTAATTATCCCTTTTGCACTCAGATTTTGGCAACAAACCCGACTTCCTTCCCTTTATCTATTTACACCACTGTCTATGGCGAAGAGCATCGTCATATCGTCATGAGATGTGAGACATGTGAATACGACATAAGAGTCGATTCGATGCCACATCAATGACTTTCACATCAAGGAGAAAACATGAGATTCATTTACTTTCTATATGCATGACTTAAGTTGCATATGCCCTTCATATACTCTACGTGATGCACGATGCAAGGGATGATGATAACCATGATAGAAGTACAAAGACTAGAGCTTGAAAATAATCACAAAACATTAATATCTTACTCTAAGCATGATATCGAAAAGTTGTAAACATGACATCATAGCAGGAAAGCGCAACTGGCGTCTCTACCCTTGAGAGCCATGGAGGCTGCCAAGAGAGCGCCTCTGCCCTGGAGACAAGGCGACTGGCTTTGCCCCTACTGTCATAACCATAATTTCAGCTTCCGACAGTGCTGCAACCGGTGTCTTTGTGGCCGGAAAAGACCAGCGGCAAACCTTGGTTTTAGCGTCTAGACCCCCTCCAAAGGGAAGAGTTTGTTTCCTTCCAAAGATCAACTTCAAGACCTCTAAGAGGGTTGGTCCATTGGTGGGAGTCGTTTAAAAACTGGGCAAAGGAGGTATCTTTGCCTGCTGCCAACTCTTCTGCTCCAATTGCCAAGTCTTTTCCTATCATCTGCCCTCCTGAAATCCTCGCTCGTAAAGATTTGCTCACGACTCATTTTGTGGTGGCTACCTCCCCTGACCCTCATGGCGGCCCCTCCCTCCTCCGCCGGCTTCATCAATTTCTGGACCAAGACAAGCTGCTTGGTTGGTGGCCTTTCTCTGTTGGCCGCTTCTTGTTGAGGGTCTACGACCAAGAAACGGTGAGATCCATATTACAACTAAAATCGTGAAGGTCACATTTCCACTTTCTTCTTCTATGCTTGAAACCAAATACAAACATGATGGGACTGCATTCCATTGTTGGGCGACCTCTGTTTTTGAACGCATCGACAACTCGTGGCGGTTCATTTGGATCCTCCCTCGCTCTCTTTCAAGCGAATCGATTATGCTCGTATTAAGGTGCGAAACCCAAATTGGTGGAAGATTCCGCTAAGTTTGGAAATCGAATTCGATAGCTCCTCCACTCTTCTTTCCATTGGTTTGGAATTCCAAGATACCAACCCTTTCTCTGATTTTAGCTTTGATTTTGAACAACCTCCGATCGTCACTTTGCCTCTCGTGAGACCCCCTTGATCAATTTTCGCGGATGGTGTAAAAACAGAGGCCAACAATTGTGCTCTTCACCGACATCGCCAAATATCCAATCACCACTAGTTGAGGCCCCTACAACATCCCTAGTTGTGGCCCCTTTGGTGAGTGCGGAAAACCATATTGCTAATTTTTCCATTTCGGATGGTAAATACTTCCATCAACCACCAGCTCCACTCTGATATCCGGGACAAGTCTCCGTCTTTTGATTGAGGGGACAACAGTCAACCTCTTCAAAATTCAAATTTCAAATGCAACTGCCCTCCCAAAAGGGCTCTTTTCCAAAATTCTAACCCTGGGCTATTGGGCCCAAGACCCACTCGTCTCGAGGACCTCCATCGGGTGGGTAGTTGCCCCAATTTAGTGAAAGACCCCCAACGGTCCGAAGTGTCGCTTCCAAAGTAAACTCAAAGTTCTATTGCATCTGGGATCAATGGAATGGGCGTATAAAAAATGAGAGGAACAAACGTAAGCTCCCAGCCACTTTTTTGGCCACCCCAACTGACCATCCTCCCCGCAACTCCTTAGCGTGGACCTCCTCCGTCGAACTCTTCTCGGCAACTTCTATCCAACCCTCCCATAACCTGGCTAGAGATCTCCATCGCAATGTACATCTGTCCCCGATTAACTTACCTATGCCCAATGCAGATGTCATCCTTTCCTCTGCTGATGACTCCTCTCCCACCTCCTCTTCTGGGAGCTTCTGGTGATCAGATGTCGGTGTCACCCCTACCTCAGTTGACATTGCCAATTTGGGATCAATAATCCGCCATAGTTTCTACTCCTCGCCGACAGGGTGCCTGAATCCAAGAGATAGTTTCAAGATTAAATCTCTCAGCTCTCTTTTAGCTTCAGAAGCCAGAACTCTTTGCTAGCAGGTGGGCATGGATCTAGATGGGCCACCGGAACAAATCAAGAACCTAGTTGATCTCCTACAACCCAAATGCCAGGCCCCCAAAAGGAAGAAGACAGCAGGTATATCCATCCCCAAAAAATTGAAATGTCATGCTTCTAAGAAATTGCAGGGCTCCTCGGATGCTAAGTAACTGGTTGGCCCAGCTGGTTGTTCCCGTTTTGTGTGGGTTCTTATTATTTTTTTATGGTTCAAATTCTAAGCTCGAATGTCAACACTGTGATGATCTTCTCATTCGCTCGGCCCTACCTGGTAGCAATTGGAGCTGGTTAGCGAAAAATTTTGTGGGCTCTAGAGGGGGTATTATTCTTACATAGCAGAGCATGCATCGGCAATGCGTTAATTCGTGGGAAAATCAATTCATGATGTCGGCTTTCTCTTTTCCTTAGGTATCAGCTTCCTTCTCTCGGCTGTTTATGGTGCCTCGGACAATAGGAGTATTGATGGTTTTTGGCTTGATCGTCTCAGTATCGGTTCTCAATGGCAAGGGCCCTGGTGCCTCCTCGGCGATTTCAATTCTACAAGGTATCCCTCCGAAAAATCTAGAGGTGGCAGATTCTCATCTTCAATGCATAAGTTCGCTAATTTCATCAACCAAGCAAATCTAATAGACATTCCTATGGCTGGGGCGAAATTCAGTTGGTCTAATCTCCAATCCCCACCTACTTTGTGCCGTCTTGACCGGTTCCTCTGTAATCATGAGTTTTAATCTCTTTTCCCCGACTTACTTTGTCGAGGCCATCCCAGAGTTACCTCCGATTGCATTCCAATCTCTCTCTCCCTTACAAAGATGGGCTGGGAACCTGCTCCCTTTCACTTGGAAGACTCTTGGCTCAATCTGAAGTCCTCTGATTTGGTCCTGAATTGGTGGCCCTCCTCGATTAAAGGAACAACTCAATTTTGCTTCGCAGTCAAACTCAAACTTCTGAAGGGTAAAATTAAAGATTGGAGGAGATCTATCATTGATAAAACCAAAGAATCCAAGCTCCTTCTCTCAACTGTGGATTGGTTCAACAGGTTGGAGGAAAATCGTCCGCTTTATAGGGATAAAGCTTCTCAAAGAATCAAAGCCCAACACGAATTGGATCAACTGACCTTTGACGAAGAATTGAAATGGAAGCTACGATAAAAAATCTCTTGGCTCAAAGAAGGTGATAAAAATAATAAATTTTTCTATGCTGCGGCCACGACCTGTCGAAGAGCGAATTCCATCTCTTGCCTACATGAAAATGGAATAAAGAGGAAATTTCTTCACACATCTCAGATTTCTTCAGCTCCCTATATATGGAAGACTGCCCGGATAGACCAACTTTGGGTGGCCTTTCCTTTCCCTCCTTGCCGTCTTGGGAAAGAGAGACTCTAGAATAGCCGTTCGAAGAAAAAGAAATTTTCTATGCCCTATACTGCATGAAAGCCGGTAAATCTCCGGGCCCAGACGGCTACACCATGCGCTTTTCAAAAAAATTTGGGCGCCTTGAAGAATGAGATTCTTCTTGTTTTCGACGAATTCTTCTCCTCGGGCCTGATCAACTGTGCCGTGAACCACACTTTCATAACAATCATTCCAAAAAAGGATTCAGCTCTAGAACTCTCTGATATCCAGCCGATCAATCTTTTAAGCAGTCTATATAAGCTGATTTCCAAGGTCCTTACTCTTCGTCTATAACCTATCCTCCCTTTGATTATCTCTCCGAACCAAGGGGCTTTTGTCGAGAAAAGGCAGATCCAGGACTTAGTAATCAGTGCGCCCAAATGCATTCACTCTCGCCACACAAAAAAATTCCCCGGCCTCATTTGCAAAATGGACCTTTAAAAAGCTTTTGATAGAGCCAGGTGGGCTTTCATTGATTACATGTTATATCGCTTTGGCTTCGGCAAGAAATGGCGCAAGTGAATGATGGGCTGCATCTCCTTCGCTTCCTTCTCTATTTTCATTAACAGCAAGGCCTCTGGTTTCTTCAAGAGTAGTAGGGGCCTTAGGCAAGACGACCCTCTCTCCCCCTTCTTTTTCAACATTATCTCCGAAGGTTTGGGTGCCATGATCAACATCGTTATAATGAATGGCTTATTCTATGGTTTTGACACCTGTAAAGGAGGGCATAAGGTGTTACATCTGCAATTTGCGGATGACACCCTCATCTTCTGTGGAGCTAATCTTATGGAACTAACAAATGTCATTAGAACCTTAAAGTGCTTTGAAGCTGCTTTAGGTATGAAGGTTAATCTGTGCAAATCCAAGCTCCATGGTGTTCAACTGGGCCCTGCTCTCCTCTGTTCCATGGCTTCTGCTGTTGGCTTTAGTACCGAGCCTCTTCCGTCCTCTTACCTTGGCCTTCCCCTCTGCATTGGCCATCCTAAGAAGCGACAATGGGACCAGGTGATCATAAAAACTAACAACAAACCTGCCTCTTGGAAATCCAAGTTACTCTCCAAAGGAGGCAGACTCTCTCTCATCAAATCTTCCCTTTCAAACCTTCCCTACTACTTCTCGATTTTTCGCTGCCCCAAATCTGTGCTCAACCTTCTCGCCAAATTCTAGCGTTATTTTCTATGGAGCGGATCGAGTGACAGCAAAAAGTTTCACCTCCTTAACTAGGAGGTGGTGTGCAGAAACCACAAGAATGGTGGCCTCGGAATCAAGGACCTCGGCCTCATGAATGATGTTCTTCTCTCAAAATGGTGGTGGCGTCTTGGGGAAGATAACAACCCTCTTTGGCGCTCCACCATCATCTCCAAATACCATGTTTCCACTTCGGGGGGACTTTTCTCCTCGATTGGCTTCTATATCATCTGGGTGGTGGAAAGGGCTTCTCAAAATAAGGCGGAATTTTGAGACCCTTCTTTTCTATAAGATCGGGGATGACACCAAAGTCTCCTTCTAACATCACAAGTGGTACGATTGGACCTCTCTCTTACACCTTCCTCGACTTATTCTCGCCATGATTCAAGGCGGATCGATGGCGAGCTCTTTCTCGATCTTAGCATTGCCTCCTTAGGAAATCAGATTTAAAAGGCATCTCGAGACGGGAACTTCACATGTTTCACCAGCTCCTCATTTGTATAGGTCCTCTAACGCCTCAACCGAATACCACTTTGGTTATAAAACATGCTCTCTTAGCACCTCGGAGGGCTTCAACGTTTCATCCTTCTACAAATATTTTCGGATGACCATCCCCAACCCTCCCTTGGGCAAGACTACGAAAGATTTCCCTACCCCCAAAATTCAAATTTTCACTTGGAGTGTCGCTTGGGAGAGAATCCTTCTTGTCGACCGACTTGAAGCGAGGTCTTAGATCACAAACATGTGTTCGTTTTCTAGAAGGAGGAAGAATCGGTGACCACCTTTTCATCCATTGCCGTATTGCCTCTTGAATTTGGTCCGCGATCTTTAGAATTTTTCGACATGGTGGTCTTTGTTCAAGGACGATGGGCCAGCTGCATGGTAGTTGGGACTGGGGCATTCTCCTTCCTTGGTAACAACTAACAAGCTTTGGCGGCTAACCCCTAATACAGTAATCTAGGGCATCTAGCGCGAAAGGAGTTCGAGTCTTTTCAAATAATACCAAGGGGCTAGATGCAATTCTTATTTCAATCCTTGCTTTTCTAGGTGAATGGGCGGCCATTGCCGGATTTACAGACATCGACTTTCGTAGTCGTCCGCTTTGTCTTGTTCGAGTCCTGCTTCTCCTTTCTTGTATTGGCTTGGTTGTTTTGCCCCTCGCAAATCATCCTCCCACTCTATTTCCCTTTTCCCTTTTTCTAATATAATCTTCTTAAAAACAGACATTATAAAAGGCAGTAAATATAGGAACATGATAGAATCTAAGCAGGGCAGAATATGAATGTAGATCGTGCTGATTAGTTAAGAAAACGTATCACAACTACCAATATCACAACAAGATGATGCCTTCAATGTCTACGCACAAACACATGTCTTCAACACTACAAGTTACTGTTCTAAAGTCTATATGACCACCGATGTGGCAATAACAAAGAGGGTCACATTATTTACAAATCAATCAACATATGTATATTAGATGGATGAAATGATGTTTCAGCTCGGCGAGATTCTCCATCCTTGTCAATCGCACCCATGCATGGCCGACCCAACTTTCTCTCTCTACAAGCCCTTCTCTTTTGTATTATTCTAGAAAACTATTATTATTATTATTGTTATATATATGAGTGGAATACGCGCGAGTGCAGCCTGAACCCCGAATTCCAACCTGAGCCAAAATCGGGCCGAGCCCAACACACCCAAACTGTCCTCATTTTTTCTCTTAATTTTGATTTCTTGCAGCTCAAGAGCCTCAATGGCACATAAAAACAAGGTGTCAAACTCAGTATTGGTATCGGTCCATGGACGACCGATATGACTTAGCTGATACCGATACGGGCCCTTATTGGCCGATACCGATACCGAGTTGGAGGACCGATACGTATCGCTTTGCCAAAAAACTGATATGTATCGGTATCGGCCAATTTTTTTACCATGCATCAAAATAGAACTTAATTAAGATCATTTGGAAGCAAAATCAACTGGAAGCCAAAAGCCCCATAGACTATAGATGGCACCCGAATTCCACCAAGAGTTGCTTAAGGCAACTCTATTCAACACCAGGTAAGAGTCCAATTGGCTCGACTCTTAGACTCAATAGAATGATGCCACTCGGCACCCAAATCAAACAAAATGGTCATACACAAAATCTTTGCCTACGTACATGTGCAGCCATAGTAGACCCATGAATTTTTCTTAATTGTTTCTCAGATTTCTGATTGTAATTTTTTCCAAAATTTATAAGTGTCAAGATTTATTTATGGGGTGGTGATGTGTCATATCCACTTTTTGGGATGGCTAAGGGGTATTTGAAGGATTAAAAGTCTGGATGGTCAAGCTTCACATTAGCGCACTCCAGTGCCCCGCCCACTCCTTGCCAAAGTAGGTTTTATCTTCACCGGTGGGGAGCTCATTTCTCAGTTAAAATAGCTCTCTGCCTGTGTAAAAGGAGCAGATAGCTGGTTTACCGGACACACTTTGGAGCCTATGAGCGCCATATAAGGCTATGCTTGGGTTATCACTTAACAGAGCAGAAGCAGCTCTTTGCCTTCTCTTCGTTGGAGTAGATAAATTTGCTCTAGCGGAGAGCAGACAGAGAGCATTTTTATTTTATCGCTTAAAACAGCTATATACCAGAGCAAATGGGGTAAGGAGTTGTGTTAACAAACGTGAAAGTTGTTCCCTGCTGGAACCAAATAGCGAAATAGCTACTCTTTGCCTTGAAAGAGCTAACCCAAACGCAGCCTAAGGGCCTTTTAAAACCCGGGGAGAAAAGCAAAACACATCAGTGTGGTCAAGAGCAAAGCAAAACACAATGGTGTGGTCAAGAGTTGGCTGAAGGAAAGGGAGGGGCAGGGCATATATATATTATACAAATTAGAAGCCTTGCCCGCTGCCACATGACAATTATGCTCAAATCATAAGGCGTTGTAAGTGCAACGTCACCACTCTTCATTTTGTTATTAAAAATATAAGAGTACCGCTGTACCGATTATGTCAAGAATGTCCAATTGTTATGGCAAATGGCTCTGAGTGATCCAAGTCATCTAGATGATATTTTATAAATAGGCCCAAAAAGCACAGTAGTAAAGGATCTGAGCCACCCAATCGATGCATTCTAAATTAAATGGTCGGTCTTGAAATTGAAGTGCACAAATCAGATGGTTCGAATCGTTTAGTCGGCGTACTTTTTGGGCTGACCAGTGTCAATGATGGGCTGCTCATTGAATTACTTGGATTGATCAAATAAGTGGATGACGGTCATAGCACTATCCATTTAAAAGCGGTCATTGGACTAAACCACTTTTGTACTTGTTCATATGGGGGTCGAACTTGTGGATATTTTTACTGATTTTTTAGTAGTAGGTTAAGTGGATTCAATTTTTCTACTTTTAGAGAGAATTTGGCGCTTGGCTTTTGTTGGATGTTATAATGGTGAATGTAAATCTTAAAAATATGATTGCTATTATCTAATAATTATTAGGCCTTAAAGCTGATTGTGTAGCCTTTTATTTGATTGTTGCTCTCCTTTCTAAGATGATAATATGCTGTGATTAGGTTTGATTGTTGCTCTCCTTTCTAAGATTGATAATATGCTGTGATTAGGTGCAGATGTCTGATACTGATCTTCTAAGTGGAGATGCGCAAAGAAGAATGAAGGAGACGACCAAGAGTGAGCTGAAAGAAGCTATTGAAGAAGAAGAGAGACCTTGGTTTGACCTGCCGAAAGAGCTTGTAGAGTTGATAACACGAAATCTCTGTCTAGTGGATTTCTTACATTTTGCGGCCGTTTGTAGAAGTTGGAATGCTATTTGTCTCTTAATCCAAGCTAGGGCCCAATTGCCGTGGCTTTTGTCTTCTCGGAGGCTTTTGTCTTCTCGGAGGCTGTCTTCTCAGAGGCTTTTGTCTTCTCGGAGGTCATGCAGATTCTTTGACCCATTGAATCGTAAGATCTATTTCTTGGACATCGCCGATGTATCCAACGAAACTTTGTTCTGTTTTGCCAATTATGGTTGGTTGCTGATGTTACAAGGCAATCAATCTCTGTTCTTCTTACATCCTCTAACAAAAGAGAAGATACAACTCCCCGAATTGGATGCAAATTACCGTTGCAATGGGATCTGCTTCTCTTCCCCCCCAACTTCAACTTGTAGAGACAACTGCTTTGTATTTGGCATTGAAAGCATGCAAACTACTCATGTTAACATCTCCTTATATCATCTTGGAGACGATACTTGGACTAGTCATCAATTCAAAAGTCAGTTTCCATTCCTCGTCTCTTTCAATAATCCAGTCTTCTACGATGGGCATTTCTATTGTTTGAGTCAAGACGGGAGGCTAGGTGTTTTCAATCCTAGAGAAATTACATGGGTTGTTCTTCAGAATCCCAAATCAGTAACTGATTTGACTTCCGCTTTTGACTTGGATTTCGCGGGTCGAAATTTTTTGATGGAATCTGATGGTGAGCTTTTATCAATATTTATATCGACACGGGGATTGCATATTGATGTGTTTAGTCTTGACCGTTTCAGCATGACATGGATCCAAGTAGAGAATTTGGAAGGTAGAATGTTATTTGTTGGTACTGAGACATCTATAGCAGTTCAAACAACTGATAAGGGAATGGAAAATAAAATATATTTTCCCTTATTCAGTGGTGCGCGAGGCCATGACTTGGTGTTCTACTCTATGAAAGACTGCAGATTCTATCCTAATGAGGAGGATTTCGAAGGTGCGAGGGAACAATTGTTATCCACTTGGATAGAACTTAGACTTTGTGGCGATCGAACCTGTTAAAGTTTGAAAGTTGCATGCTACTGTAAGATAATTAAAATTGCAAGTTTTTTCCTTTCCATGTACCTTGTTTCATCTATGTAGGTTGCAAATGTTTTATTTGTTTCTCTCTCTCTCTCTCATATATATATATGGGAAAGGGGAGAATGCGCTCGGGCGTAAAGATATCTCTATGCTAATTGACATAGGCGCAATAAGTAGCGCTTTTTTTGTGAAGTGATGGGTGACATGGGCCCACTTTACTAACTAGGGTTAACTTTTAAAATATTTTAAAAGTTATATTCCTTTTCAGCCGTCGTTCTTGACTTTTTTAAGTCTTTTTTAAGTTTTTTTTTTTTTCTCTCTTCTCTCTCTTTTCAAAGTGTCAGACTTACTTTTTCAGGTATATTTTACTCAAAAAATATAAGCGTTCGATAGCGAAGCGCTAACACCTCGACAATGGAGTGCTGACACCTCGAGGTGCCGGCATTGCGCTAAAATAAAACAAGGCATCGGCACCTCGTTTTAGGGCAGCAACGCTTCAATATCGAGGCGTCAACACTTAAAAAAATAATAATAAAATAAATAAATTTAGCGAAACGTCGAGGCGTCGACACCTTGACGTCGGGGTGTCAGCGCCTCACTATCGGGGTGCCTGCGCTTCGTTGCCAAGGTATTAGCGCTTCGCTATATCACATTTTTGAATAAAATATACCTGAAAAAGTAAGTCTGACACTTTTTAAAAAATGGAGAGAAGAAAGAGACTTTAAAAAAGCCAAGAATGACGGCTGGAAAGGTATTTAATTTTTAAAACATTTTAAAAGTGTAACCCTAGTTAGTGAAGTGGGCCTCATGTCAGTCATCACTTTACAAAAAGGACGCTACGTGTCGCACTCATATCAATTAGCGTAAAGATATCTTTACGCTCGGGTGCATATTCCAGTCCATATATATATATATATATATATATATATATATATATATATATATATATATTCCCAGGTAGGTACTTCAGTGGAATGCACTCACTTTACTCCAACATCTACTTGGAGGTCCACGTTGCACTGAAAACGTCGTTTGGCTGCCACATGGAGTACAGTAGCATTGCTTAGATCAATATTACTTAATTTGTTTGTTTGCTCGATTCGAATTCAAGTTTGCAATTTGCGAATTCTATTCATTAGGGGGTAGGATGTGTTGTGTTTTTTTTTTTTTTTTTTTTTTCTTTAAAAACATTACATATAAATTTTATATTCTGCAACATTACAAAATGGGAAAGGGTTTTGTCCTCCAATAGAGGACGATGAACGTTCTCCAAGATCCTACATGGAGCTCCATGTGGCACTCATAACATTATTTTGATGCCACATAGAGCACATATGCATTGCTTAGATCATCTTTGAAGAAAATAAATTTGAAAACTCATCTTTTCCATGTATGCCTTTAGCAATTAAAATTTAGACACTTTAAACTAGTCCAAATTTGACTTGTGCTTTAAAAATATTTTTTAAAAATAAATTTTTTGAAAATTGATCTAAATAATACTCCACGTGGCACTCAAAATGTATTTTGAATGCCACATGGATCTACATGTGTATCTTAGAAGACAGTGACCAAAATACCTGTAGATGCCACATTAGCACGGGTGCATTGTTTTTATTATATTTTTAAAAAAATGGAGAACTCATAGATTCAACTTCATTTAAAAGAAAAAATAAAAAAATTGATCCCAATCATCCACCCAAGCTTCACCTTGGACGAAATAATGTTTTAGGTGCTATGCTCAAGTGCTAAGGAAACTTGCATAAGGACGATTAGATTTATCCCAAAGGAGCTAAAATTAAAATAAACATCTTATATGTCCACCATCCAAAATGTTAAAAGGGGAATGGACAAATTTGATCATATTTTTTAAGAGCAAAAAAGAGGTAATAATAATTTATAAAATTGATTGAGGATCCTGATACAGGAGGGCCCATTGTAGGACACCTTTCCAATTTGGCATAAAAATTGGTCAAATGGTGGATCAAAGTTGACCCTCACACCATCCATTGTGTACCATCTTAAAGGTGTACCCTATCAACATGATTTAAGAGTACTCATCCATAGGGTCAATGGTTTGTTTGATAGTCTCACTTTAGATAGAAAAAACTTTTGATCATAGACTTCATGTGATTGCGGGCGCTACATTGCTCGACGCTTTTTTGGTGGGGAGTTATGCCATACTATAAACAAAATCGGGGAGGGATCTTGAGCCCAGAATCAGACAATATTGTAGTATGTGAGTTTGGATTGTCACATAATGGTATGAAAGCCGAGAACGGCTCTTCTATAAGGTTCACTAAGAGTCTTATTTTTGTAGTGCCCATGCCATAAACAAAGCCGGGGCAGGGACCTAAACCCAGAACCAGACATTATTGTGGTATGTTGGTCTCCTAGTTTGACCACCTGATTGAGCAGATTCTCTAAAATAACCACTTTAATTTTCGTACAACTTACTTTAATTAATTTAATATAATATATATCATCAAATTTTAACGAGATTCAAACAGATTAAGGTGGATGTGACGGCACCCAATTGATTTTGGTGAATGCGGTTTGGGAATAAACTCGAATGTGAATTCAGGACTTAGGATCGATGCGAGAAGAGGTCGATCTTGTTCTTCTTGTCTTCCTCACTTTGTAGCGGCTATGGCTATGGTACCACGTGCTAGAAGAGAGAGTGAGAGGGTAAGTGGCAGAGAGAGATAGAGATTAGAGAGAGAAGTTGTAGCGGCTGCAGCTATCGTACCACGTGCTAGAGAAGAGAGAGACATAGCTAGTGAGTAAGTGGCCGGGAGAGAGAGTAGCGGCTGCAGCCATCTTGTGGAGGGATCCACCTGTTAATGGACTCTGAGTGTTCTAACAAAAGCTTTTATTTTCTCCCACCTTATAATTTTTTTCTAATAGAATTCCACCTTATAATTTTGATGTACGAGCCGAGATTTAACTTGAGCCTTGATAGAAGAACCTTTTCTCAAATTGTTTCATGCTTCACCTTATATCAAAATCAGTATTTTCATTTTCACGATAATTTTGGTGAGAGTGATGCGGCTAATAGTGGCAGTTTTTTATTAAAAAAAACTGCTGCTATTAATCTTATTTTTTGTAGTGTCACCATTGGACAACAAGACTATTTTGACTTCTTTCAAAGGTTGTCACAAGTATAGTGATCAAGTACAGGCACGAGAATAAAATGGCTTGGAAAATATACGAAAAAACGGTAAATTTGAGTAATTTCGGAAAAATTACGAAAATACAAAATATATTAATAATTATAAAAAATAAAAAATATATATGTTTTGACCAAACGAGGATTTTAAATAGGAAAAAAGGGGCTTAAAACGCGTTTTTTTTTTTTTAAAAGGAATTTTTCGAAAAAAAGCATTTTTTCCAGAGCTTTTTTTGTTTCTTCAAAATATACGCATTTTAAATGAATTTTTTACGGAAAAAACATGGGTTTGGTCACTATGGTCCCAAAGATATCCTTTATTTTTGCGTCTTCCAAATCTTGAAGGGCACCTACGCTTAAAACTATTGGGTGCTTTGAATTATACGCTGGAGATCATTTTCATTCCAATCTTATACACTAATAATCTTGATTTAACGGGTGTACCATTAGACGGTCTATTTATTTATATTATAAAATTAACCCAAGAATCACGTGACACACATCACGCTCAAATGTGATGTTCGAATCACTTTTTGGGATTGGTGTCACACAGAATAAAAACTGACCGTCAGATGCTAGTGGAAGATTAATTTGGACGAAAAACTCTTGCGTCTGATCCATTCAATGATTTTCAGCATAGGGTACCCTTTATTTACAACCAAAGATTCTTCTTATAATTTGGTTATGCAAATAAAAGTTCCCTTGTCATAAATGCGTTGTAATCTGTCATGCAGTAATTAGGGACTCTTTAGTTACAAATAATGACTCTTTCTTTTCGACTCGAGTTTCACGTACTTTAAGCCATTGACTGTTTTGAATCTTTAAATGAAGAAATCTTTCTTCCCAAAATTTGACACGATAGATCTTGAGATTACATGCATACCATTAAACAGATAGATTTTGATTCCATAGAGTAAACATTCAAAAAAGCAACAAGATCCTAACATATAAGATGAGTGGTTCTCTGATCACTTTTTGGGGAAGTGTTCCTTGTGAATTTAAAATTTGGCCCTCTGTTGATAGAAAATTGATTTCAAAATATGTTATGAAGAAAATTGAAAATAACAAAGAGAGTCACATTATATAAAGATCAATCAAACATTTGCATATTAGATGAATGAAAGGATATTTCAGCTCGACGAAATTCTCCATCCTTGTCAATCGCAGCCCCAAAGGCTTCTTTAGGGGTACAAGGGGGTTGCTCTCTCTCTCTCTCTCTCTCTCTCTCTCTTGATAAGAGAGCAGGTTTACTGTTGAATCTGTGTTGGTGGCTGCTAATGTCAGTATGTGAAATGCTAACGTCAGCCCTAAGCTAGAGGTTGACATGATTTAGATTTTTTTGGCATCTTCTATAGGCTATTTCATGGGGTTTAGTGTTTGTCAATATGTGACAGCCCGGATTTTTCTTACCACAAAATCCGTGCCGTCGGATCACACACATGATCCGAGTTACAGTGACGTTATGGTACCATTGTACAACATCACTTCCTGATAGCTCGATCTTTCTATTATCAATAACAGGAAGGACTGTGCCATCACATATTGGTAAGCACACATAGCGGAAGCAAAGTAAGCACAACGGAAACAAGAAATACAGAGCTACAACAAAAACGATCAGGTCACATTTACTACTGCTACTATCCATCATCTGTATAAAATCTTAAAAACTAATCATTTCCACTGATGAAGGCCGACCTCCATCTAAACAGTGGACCTTAAATACAGAGTAGGTCCTCTTCTTTTGCGGGATTATAATTCATCAAATACCGTTTGCTCGAAAATCTCAAAATAAACGAAAGCACTCCAGCACCAAGGGAAGTTCTCTTTAGGTAGGTCCTCTTCTTTTGCGGGATTATAATTCGGATCATCTTTCTGCTCCGGATCTTGCTCAATTCCAGTTCCTGCAGCTGTGACGTATAGTCGATAGTGAGCTTCATCCAAGCTCAATAGTAAAAATACATTGCTAAGTAAACTTGAACATTCAAATTCATGTTCTAGATGCATAATTAAGGCAATTTAAATTCGCATTTGTATACTCATTTATCGAATGCGAGCTCAAAAATATAAGTACAATGCCACAATGAGTCAAATCGTGCCAATGCGTAATCATACTAAAACAATGCATAGAGCAAGTTCACATTTTGGGGACAAGCTGAAACATATAAATGGAACGAGTCATGAACACAATTAATCAGGACAAAATCAAATCAGAATAGATTACATATAATGAAGCAAGACGTGTATCATGAAACAAGACATATGTTGGGAAACAAGACGTATAATATCAAGAAACAAGACGCATCATATCACATGACATTAGAGTAAGTATCCCGTATTAGAGAACTGAGCAGTCCATATTAGAAATACAGGATTGTAACCCCGGGGATTCCACCCCTCTCATGGAGACTCTACTCCCTTTGCATCTAGCACCCTCGAAACAAAATCACATGGCAATGCATCTCGTATAACAGAATTGAGCAACCCGTATTAGGACACAGGGTTTTAACCTCAGGGACTGCACCCCTCTCATAGAGACTCCACTCCCCTTACATCTAGCACCCTCGAAACAAAATCACATGGCAATGCATCTCGTATTGCATAACTGAGCAGTCCGTATTAGGACATAAGATTTTAACCCCAGGGACTCCACCCCTCTCATGAAGACTCCACTCCTCATTGGACATGAGCACGCATAGTATAAACACATATTAAGACTGAACACATATCAAGAACCATGTTGACCGAGTAAACCACAAGAACGAAACATAGCAAGGCAAGACGGTGCGAGATCAAGATGCATGCTCAGGAAATCATTTAAAAGCATGTATGTGGAAATCAAGTTGTAATATTCGAGAACTTTATATATATATATATATATATATATATATATATATATATATATATATATATATATATATATATATTCATCATTTGCTAAAAAATACAATTTAATTGATATTTGCATCATAAACGTGAATTCAAGATAAAGATATAAGTGACAAAAGTATTTTCCCTACCTCAAGTGTCGGATCTTGTAAGCAAACATGTGCTAATCGAAGCGAGACTCCTATCAATTGCTCCTTATATATAGCCTATAGTACACATTGGGCATGCTTTACGTGTTAATGAACCAAACTAAGCACCAGACACGGCCTTGTAAGGCACAAGGCCACAAATTCCAAAACGTTACAAGACAGGGCATCTCGCTGCGGCGAGATACAGGGTCACCGTGATAAACTGATTAGGTGCCACATGTGGGAACAAACTCGCCACAGCGAGTTTTTCCAGAGTAGTTTTCACCTTGAAATATCGCCGCGGTGAGACCTTTAGGTGTTTTCTTGTCAAGGCTCGGTCGCCAGGCGAGAAGTCTTAGCTCGCCGAAATACAGATTTGAACCCATGGGGTCCGGAGTTCATTTCGATGTGGAATCTTTACCTATTTAAATTAGTACGAACACATGGGCCATGAGTCATGCTTCGAAGCTTCGGGAATTGGCCAATTTGATGCTAGGTTCCTCATACGCCTGATTTTAAGAGTTTCGAAGCACTTGAGGCTAGAATGCAACCCAAATTGGTCTGATTTATAAAGATAGTCCTCAAACACTGTGTGATAAAACACACGCACGGATCGAGTGAGACCAAGGCGCATGTATGTATGAGGCGTCGCGCATTGACTTTTAAAAGGGCAAAAAAAAAATAAAAATGGTTTGTTTATCTAAGAAGAGCCAGTAAAAAAAAATCTCCTCCATTTTGCGTTGGGTATTTATGTTCGCACCCACGCCATCTCTGAAAGCGCCCACATCTTAGACTCTTTGAAGATCATTGATTGCTTCAGATTAATGATGGAGATCATGTTTTAGCCCAATATTCCACATAATAGATCTTGGGGTCATGGCGCACCTATCAGACGATAAATTTTTTATTCTATATGTGACTGATCCCAAAAAATGGCCCTAAATTGGCGTTTGGGCATAATGTTTGACATATGATTCAAAGACCTTTTTGGAATTTGTGACACTTGGAGTAAAAACCGACCGTCTGATAGATACGTCATGGTTTCAAGATCTCTTGTGTGGAATATCGGGATGAAACATGACCTCCATCATTTTATCCGACTTAATCAATGGTTATCAAGGGGTCTAAAATGTGGGCGCAAACAAAGTACCCCTTTTTCTTTTCTTATAGAATAAAAGATTTCTAGTTAGCAATAATGTGGGCTCCACTTTCTTAATCGTTATTAAAAATAAAATCTTTAGCTAAAGTTTAGTTAATTTTTTTCGCCCAACGTTGTAGCTAATATCTGAAGGCCACTAATTTACTTTAAGTCCACCCATCAAATCTTTGAGTTCACCTACAGTGAAACACATTGACTTGGTAGAATTAGATGATGATGATTGCTTATCCTCTCAATCTTTCACATGATGTATCTTGAGATCATGGGCCAACCATCAGACGGTTAGTGTTTTATTTCTCGTGGCACACTTCTCAGAAAAATGACCTTAACATCACGTGCAAGCTCAAAATTGCTTTTAACGTCCCTTTTTTTGGTGTGCACCACATGAAATAAAAATCCTACCGTCGGATGGTACGATCATTTTCTCAAGATCCATCGTGTGAAAGATTGGGACGATAAACAGTCTCCATCATTCGATTCAATATAATCAAAGTGTTCCGGCATGGGTGAATTCAAAGATTTGGTGGGTAGATTTAAAGGTACTCCTAATTTATTTGCAATCCTTAAAATTCGAGATTCTTTCCTCTCAACTCAAGTTTTACATACCACAACTAGTTGACTGTTTTGAATTTGATGATAAAGATATATTTTAAGCCTAATTTTTCACACAAAAGATATTGAGACCATGGACTTGCCATCAACCGCTAGTTTTCTTTACGTGGCACACATCCCTAAACATAGCCCAAATTTGGTGTGATGTGTGCCTCATGGCTTTTTAGTTACTTTATTGAGATTTGTGCCACTTAAACTAATGGCAGTGCACGTGCGATACACGTGATAATATATTAAATTTTGATTCCATATTCCAGAGCTTAGAAACTGGTCTAAGAACTATGTTGATGTGCGCTTGTGATTATGCTATAACTTTTTGGGATATGTGCTATCTAGAATAAAAATCTGATTGTCCGATGAAAGACTAATGATCTCAAGATCAATCGTGTGGAAGATTTAGAAGAAAAATAATATTCACCATCTGATTTGAAGCAGCCAACAGTTAAAGTAAACAAAACTCAAGTTAAAAAGGAAAATTCTTGGGTTGTAAATAGAGTCACCATTGGACAACAAGACTATTTCGACTTCTTTCAAAGGTTGTCACAAGCATAGTGACCAAGTACAGGCACGAGAATAAAATGGCTCGAAAAATATACGATAAAACGGTAAATTTGAGTAATTTCGGGAAAATTACGAAAATACAAAATATATTAATAATTATAAAAAATAAAAAATATACATGTTTTGACCAAACGAATATTTTAAATAGGAAAAAAGGGGCTTAAAACGCGTTTTTTTTTTTTTTAAAGGAATTTTTCGAAAAAAAGCATTTTTTCCGGAGCTTTTTTTGTTTCTTCAAAAAATACGCATTTTAAATGAATTTTTTACAGAAAAAACGTAGGTTTGGTCACTATGTTCCCAAAGGTACCCTATATTTTGCGTCTTCCAAGTCTTGAAGGGCACCTACGCTTAAAACTACTGAGTGCTTTGAATCATATGCTGGAGATCATTTTCATTCCAATCTTATACACAAATGATCTTGATATAACGGGTGTACCATTAGATGGTCTATTTACTTATATTATAAAATTAACCCAAGAATCACGTGACACACATCATGCTCAAACGTGATGTCCGAATCACTTTTTGAGATTGGTGTCACACAGAATAAAAACTGACCGTCAGATGCTAGTGGAAGATTAATTTGGACGAAAAACTCTTGCGTCTAATCCATTCAATGATTTTCAGCGTAGGGTACCCTTTATTTACAACCAAAGATTCTTCTTATAATTTGGTTATGCAAATAAAAGTTCCCTTGTCATAAATGCGTTGTAATCTATCATGCAGTAATTAGGGAGTCTTTAGTTACAAACAATGATTCTTTCTTTTCGACTCGAGTTTCACGTACTTTAAGCCATTGACTGCTTTGAATCTTTAAATGAAGAAATCTTTCTTCCCAAAATTTGACACGATAGATCTTGAGATTACATGCATACCATTAAACAATCAGATTTTGATGCCATGGAGTAAACATTCAAAAAAGCAACAAGATCCTAGCATATAAGATGAGTGGTTCTCTGATCACTTTTTGGGAAAGTGTTCCTTGTGAATTCAAAATTTGGCCCTCTGCTGATAGAAAATTGATTTCAAAATATGTTATGAAGAAAATTGGCAATAACAGAGAGGGTCACATTATATAAAGATCAATCAACATTTGCATATTAGATGAATGAAAGGATGTTTCAGCTCGACGAAATTCTCCATCTTTGTTAATCGCAGCCCCAAAGGCTTCTTTAGGGGTATAAGGGGGTTGCGCTCTCTCTCTCTTGATAAGAGAGCAGGTTTACTGTTGAATCTGTGTTGGTGGCTGCTAATGTCAGCATGTGAAATGCTAACGTCAGCCTTAAGCTAGAGGTTGACATGATTTAGATTTTTTTGGCATCTTCTATAGGCTATTTCATGGGGTTTAGTGTTTGTTAGTCTGTGGCAGCCCGAATTTTTCTTACCACAAAATCCGTGTTGTCGGATCACACACATGATCCGAGTTACAGTGACGTTATGGTACCATTGTACAACATCACTTCCTGATAGCTCGATCTTTCCATCATCAATAACAAGAAGGACTGGGCCATCGCATATTGGTAAGCACACATAGCGGAAGCAAAGTAAGTACAACGGAAACAAGAAATACAGAGCTACAACAAAAACGATCAGGTCACATTTACTACTGCTACTATCCATCATCTGTATAAAATTTTAAAAACTAATCATTTCCACCGATGAAGGTTGACCTCCATCTAAACAGTGGACCTTAAATATAGAGTATTTAATTATACAAAATTCATCAAATACCGTTTGCTCGAAAATCTCAAAATAAACGAAAGCACCCCAGCACCAAGGGAAGTGCTCTTTAGGTAGGTCCTCTTCTTCTGCGGGATTATAGTTTAGATCATCTTCCTGCTCCGGATCCCGCTCAATTCCAGCTCTTGCAGCTGTGACGTATAGTCGATAGTGAGCTTCATCCAAGATCAATAGTAAAAATACATTGCTAAGTAAACTTGAACATTCAAATTCATGTTCTAGATGCATAATTAAGGCAATTTAAATTCACGTTTGTATACTCATTTATCGAATGCGAGCTCAAAAATATAAGTACAATGCCACAACGAGTCAAATCGTGCCAATGCGTAATCATGCTAAAACAATGCATAGAGCAAGTTCAAATTTGAGGACAAGCTGAACATATAAACGGAACAAGTCATGAACACAATTAATCAGGACAAAATCGAATCAGAATAGATTACATATCATGAAGCAAGACGTGTATCATGAAACAAGACGTGTCATATCAAGAAACAAGACAGATCATATCAAGAAACAAGACATATCATATCACATGACATTAGAGTAAGTATCCCGTATTAGGGAATTGAGCAGTCCGTATTAGGAATATAGGATTGTAATCCTGAGGATCCACCCCTCTCATGGAGACTCTACTCCCTTTGCATCTATTACCCTCGAAACAAAATCACATGGCAATGCATCTCAGACATGTAATCGAGCAACCCGTATTAGGGACACGAGTAGTTTTAACCTGTGGACTCCACCCCTCTCATGGAGACTCCACTCTCCTTACATCTAGCACCCTCGAAACAAAATCACATGGCAATGCATCTCGTATTACAGAACTGAGCAGTCCATATTAGGACATAAGATTTTAACCCCGGGGACTCCACCCCTCTCATGGAGACTCCACTCCTCATTGCACATGAGCACGCATAGCATAAACATAGATTAAGATTGAATACATATCAAGAACCATGTTGATCAAGTAAACTACAGGATACGCACCGTAAATCCGTGCCATCGAGATCATACTACTGGATGATCCCGGGACAAATCACGAAGTGTCTGTCAGATATGCGGAAACCAAGCGCATAATCGAAAGTGGTAGATCGAGTTATCACAAGGCATTTAAAATAGAAAGAAGCAATAAAACAAACATGTATCTAAATATATAAAAATATACATTCCCAAAAAGGAACCAAGAAGAACCAATGGTGATGGACATCCATCACCCAAAACAATGGTTCCTAATAATGGTTTCAATAGAATGTATAGTAATATTATAAAAGGAAGAAAATATCTACAGAAAGTAAATACAGAAGTGGCCATCAGGCGCACAATAATCCAAAGGTTTACACAAAATCCCAAGTGTAGCAGACTCGTAACCTGCATTTAAGGATAAAGTCGCCCGCTCGACGCCGCCTCCTCGCCCCTACCAAATCGCCTCCGGATCAGCCGGTAGTTCCTGGTCACCGCGTCGGAGCTACCGCCTGTAACCTAAAATTGATTTAGAAAACAGGGTGAGCTACATCCTAGCTCAATAGAAGAATTTCAACTAAACGAATTGAATATGCAGATCATGCTATTTCATAACAGAAATCAAATCAGGAACGTATAATCATGACGAATCAAACTAAAAGCTGAGATTTTATGCAAGAAATCAGATGTTATGCAAGTATATTATCAGAGTACTTAAATTGTGTGTATTTAACTTAAGAAACTCCCGTGACTATATAGCACGAGTAAACAGAATGTTCGATAGGAAACCCCAACCAATCGCCGCTCACATGAACAATTTTGAAAGTGCAACAATGCCTCATCTACTGAGTGCAATTGTGCCGAGGATTGAAAGCAGTGCACAAGTGTGCTGCATCGGATATTCCGGCCTGGTGGGGATCATCTGGTTTAAATCATCAAATCACATACGTATATACCTCACATATCAGATAGCAGAATCAGAAGCAAGTTTCAGAATACGAATCAGGAAATAGAAATCAAAGATAGCAGGAATTTATGATATGCATACATGCTTGTTAAAAACAGAATCATGGCACAGATATAAAATAAACATGAAATCATACTCAAAAACAGTTTAGGTTGGTTTTCCCCTACCTCAGGTCACTTTATCTTCTAAGCAAATCCAAAGCTTTTTCAAGGTATCAGGGTTTGACCCTAGATCATAAACATAGTCCTTTAAGTGTTAGGGGTGTCAGAAAGTTAACCTAAGACAATGTCCGGGTGTTTAACCCACAAACCAAACAGAACAAAACAGGGGTGATTGATCGATCACCACTCTTATTGATCGATCAATACCCCTTGTTGATCGATCAATACCTCTCATTGATCGATCACCACCCTCTTAGCTCTCCCTCTGCAACAAGCCAATTGATCGATCAATACACCTTATTGATCGATCACCTATCATCATTGATCGATCAATACACTCATTAATCGATCAATAACCTCTCTTCTACTCACATTTAACACAGCTTAAATTGATCGATCACCACTTTGGTTGATCGATCAATTGTTTTGTTGATCGATCAATGCCTTCATTGATCGATCACCAACCCTTTTTCAAAATTCCCACCTTCTGTTCTCATTAATTATTTATACAGATTGATCGATCAATGCCTTCATTGATCGATCAACACCCTACAGTGATCGATCAATACCTATGTTGATCGATCACTCTCTTGTTGATCGATCAGTGCCCAGGATTGATCGATCAATGCCCAAATTGATCGATCAATGCCCTTCGGGCATTGAACTTCCAGCATTTTGGGGCTTCTGTTCCCCCATTCTGTCCTATACAGATTGATCGATCAATGGTCTTCATTGATTGATCACCACTTGTCATTGATCGATCACTCTCTTGTTGATCGATCAATAATGACAGAAACTCTGTCATAAATGGAGTTAATCTCCAACCCTATTTTAACCTATTTTTCATTAATGATTCTCAACAACCATTAACACCACATCTATGCACCTACTTGGGCTTCTCATTTGCCCCTATTTAAACACACAAACTCACCTTTGTTTGGGCCCTCTCGGGGTTTCGACCAATCTATCCGAATGAGGGTTTCGGATCAAGCTCTCGGAGTTTATCACCGATCCGAGTCCGATGAGCAACCTTTTAGCCCCGATTCAGCATGCAGAGACTTCACACACACACAAACCATACCTAAGCTTATTCCATTAATCTCTACATACCCTAGCTTAGGAAACTCACCATCTCAATCTTGCTAACCCTGTTTTATCCAAAAACCCTCTTGAAAACCCACCTAGCTCTGATTCCTTAGTCGCTAGAGTAACTAGGGCAAGGGAAGAAGAAGAAGAAGGGGGTCTCTCTCTCTAAGTCTTCCTTCCTTCTCCTATAAGTTACTAAATAGATATTTCTATTTGCCCCTAGTTTATGTTCCTAAGAAGGAGCACGAACACGTTGCTACTACAAGAACGTGTCACATTGCCCTCTACACAACTCTTTAAACTTAAAACGTACATGTGAACTTATCTGATCACCGTGAAACTTTATCTTAACTAATATTAGTTCTAAAGTTTTAAGTCAGTCTTGATTTCCATGCCGGGCACGTGGATCGAAACAGTCAGGTTCGTGTCTTAAATTTCAGGGTCGTTACATTATCCCCCCCTTAGGAATTTTCGTCCTCGAAAATGTCTAATAGGTGCGGTTAAGGAACAGAGGGTTCTAAGACTAACAGACCGAGATAATATAGAGGATGCAGTCTACGTACGACGCAGAGGAATTTAAACATGCTAAACAGAATGTATATAATATGCAGAGTAATGTAGATGCGGATATATAAGTAGTCTAAAAATATTATAGAGTAGTATAGCTATACCTGTGGGAGCGTCGGATGGACCGACCTCGTCAGGTGTAGGTCTGCTGGGACTAGGTGGCGGTGTGCGGTAGTCACGCGGGTCCACAACGTGCTGACGAGCGTGGGCGATCATCGGCGTGGATGTCGTGGCATACAGATGCTGCATGACCAGCTCATGCATCCCCTCGTGGTAATCCAGACGACGATGCATCTGGTGCTGGAATGCCTCCATGCCATCCAGCCTCTCGTGGATACGGCGGTTGCCCTCCACCAGCTCCCGAAGCATTGCGGCGACGTCGTCGGAGGAAGATGGTGGGGGATGGCCACCAAACTAAGCACCAGATACGGCCTTGTAAGGCACATGGCCACAAATTCCAAAACGTCACAAGACAGGGCATCTCGCTGCCGCCACAAATTCCAAAACGTCGCAAGACAGGGCATCTCGCTGCGGTGAGAACAAACTCGCCGCGGCGAGTTTTTCCAGAGTAGTTTTCACCTTGAAATCTCGTCGCAGTGAGACCTTCAGGTGTTTTCTCGCCGCGGCGAGGCTCGGTGTCGCCACGGCGAGATGTCTTAGCTCACCGAAATACAATTTGAACCCATGGGGTCCGGAGTTCATTTTCGATGTGGAATCGTTACCTATTTAAATTAGTACGAGCACATGGGCCACGAGTCATGCTTCGAAGCTTCGGGAATCGGCCAATTTGATGCTAGGTTCCTCATATGCCTAATATTCAGAGTTTCGAAGCACTTGAGGCTAGAATGCAACCCAAAAAATCGGTCTGATTTATACAGCATAGTCCTCAAACACTCGTGTGATAAAACACACACGCGGATCGAGGCGTAGGACCACACGTCTTTGGCTATTAACCCACACACGAGCCCGATTTCCCCCCAAATCTGATGCATGGGCTCATTTCCTTCAAAGAAAATAAAATCTATAAGTAGGGGATTGAGTTTAGCGTACGAGCTCTAGCATGCAGCGTTCCCGAGCTCTAGCATGCAGCGTTCCAAGGGTTCCAAACGGGTCTTGGCATGAGTCCAACTTGGCTCTGAAGTCAATGAACCATAAGTTTGGGTCTTTAGCTAATGGGTCACTTCTTTGGGTTGGTTCAGCTGTGGAACCCATATACTCGCTAAATATGCTCACTTGACTCAAGGGCCATAGATCTGGTCCTTTCTCGCCATTAAGGGTCCGTTTTCTTGATTCAAATCATAGCTTTAGGTTTAAGGTGGGTCTTATGCTTCCCCTCCACATGTGGGTCCTAACATTGGTTGCTAGTTCATGGGCCTCACTTTGGCTTTAACTCATGGCATCACGCAAGGAGTCCCAATTTACTTCAATGGGTCTAGTTCCCAAAAGACCCAAATCTCTAAAGCTGAAATGCCCCATCTATTTTATCGGGTGCATTTATGGTCAGTCGAGCTATTTAACTACGGGTGTTACACAATGAGACTAAGATTCACTGCTTTCTAAGGATTGTTCCTCTCAAAGATATCCACTGCACTCAAATGTAGGAAAGTAAAATAATATTCCTATATTTTTCCATGCATACCTAAGTTGTAGGAAACCATGAGATTTCTTTGTTTCCCTTTGTTTTTCGCTATTTGGATAATCACATTACTAGCCATGAAATTGCAAGATTAATCAAATCTTGTGTTTGGATACATATGCAGAAAATTGTAGGAAAATAATATATCCTAACAAAAAAATAGCTATAATATTACAAAAGATCATCCAAACTAAAAAACAGCTGCAATATCATAAAATGATTCACAAAAATGACCAAAAAATTATATATGTATTAAGTTTTTTTCTTCTTTACATATCTTAGTGTATTGCTCTAGTGGTTGACTTAGGTTCTAGATTCAAATCTTGTTATATGCAATAAATTGCTTATTTTTTTTAATTAATTATACTAGAGCATATACATCATATATGTGAGTATGTAGCTCTACAACATAGTGGAGCTCCTTGGTGAGGAGCCTAAAAATAAGCCAAAAGTGTGAGATTTAGTTAAAAAAATCAAAGAAGAAATATTTGTTATGAAAATAAACACCATAAAAAAGATTGTTTGAAGATTTTTGAGAATTTTGGTGGTTAATATAATTTTGGATGGATGAGAATCCACTAATACAAACTAGGAACCCTAAAGCTTAGTAACAAATTTTTAAAAAGTTTGGGTGGTCAATTGACCACCTAGTCATAACGTAAAAATTATATTTTGTATTCCAATAGATACCTGACTTGATAATAACGTGTCCACTGGATACCTGACCCGATAATTTAGTGGGTCCTAGTACATAAAGTTTTTTTATCCGACTTTAGTTCGGGGCAATTTCGACATGAGATATCCTGTGATGACCCGACTTTTCCAATCCTCTAGATATAGGAAAGGCCGGTTCACAAACTTATTGATTTCTCAATAAGTCGTATATCAGACAAAAATCGACAACATAAGTACAATTCTAAATAGAAGCAGAACAAATAAAACAATGACAAAAGCTCAAAAGCTTATACAAAATATATCTCCAAGAGGAACCAGGAAGAACCACCAGTGATGGTCAATCCGATCACCTAAACAATGGTTTCTAATAATAGTTCCTCATAGGATATCAAAATATACAAGCAAGGCCTTGGGCCCACAATTCAAAATAATTCTAATCCAAAAAGTACCAAAAAGACAAATCCAGATCAAGGAAAGAACTACTCAGCTAGGATCTCTGGCTCCTCCTCAGGAACGTAGTCAGAGTCCTCAAGATCAAGATCGTCTGAGCCTAGGTCAGTCTTAGCACCTGTGACGTATAGTCGGGGTGAGCTAACATCGAAGCTCAATAGAGGAAACTTATCTATTTACATTTTATCACAAGTAAAGGTTTTCAAAGACAAAAATTGGATCAGTTATGATTTTCAAAAGATGCATAGATTATTGAATTCCAAATCTAAAACAGTAAGCCAAAAGAGAATTTAATATGTCTAATGTTATGATGTTTTCAAATTCTGATTTCATGCATGCTTCTTGTCTTAAAATTATGACTTAATTATATCTCTCAAATTACATACTAGCATGAGAGGACGAGTATCACCGATGGGAAACCCTATGGACCATCGTCGTTCAATGAACCCTTTTTCTGAAGTTCTACAAGCCCTTACATAATGAGAGAAACTTGCACTAAGCTGAATTACTGTCAACACGATTGATAGAATCTAGGGTTTCGTTCTAATTAACCTCAAATCAAATGCGGATGCTAATCATATCAGATTTTATGTAGATAATATATTTTCAGATTTTCGGAGTTTCTAATACATAATTCACATCCGAAGATGAGGTTTGGAGGTTCCAAATTTCTGAGTTCTTATTTATGTCACAATTTCAAAGTTCTTAATCATGCTATGTCTAACAAAAATGCAGAATTTATGCTTGAAATTGAAATAGCCAATACTTAGAATAAAATGTAAATCAGTTTTAGGGTTCCCCTACCTTGACTTGAATTGTTCTAAGTTCTCCTAAAGTGATCCTCACAGTGGACTTTTTCTACGCAAAACCTACAAAGACTAATACCACAATGTGTTAATGGGGTCAGTAAGTCCAAACAGAAGATTCCCATAAGTTTTTCAAGAAAAATTTGAAGGCCAGAAACATGACAGAATTCGATCATCGAATTCCAATTTCAATGGTCGAATTTGAATTCGAGCATCGAATTCACCCAAAAGTGCATCAGTAAGATTTTCCAAAATTCGATCATCGAATTTTAATTGGATGGTCGAATTTGCCCAGGTCTATGCTGTTCAAAATTCGTCCTCCTTACTTGCTTTCTTTCATCCAAAATTCAAAACTTCCATCATATTTTATATTCACCATTTTTTCTAGTCTAATCTAGGCACAAGTAACTTAATCAAAGGAATTTAAAAGCCTACCTCTTGAAGTTAATTCCTTCGGCTCCCGTTGATCCAAATTCGAGCACCCAAAACAAATCCTAGCTTCAGCTGGACTCCAAAATTTAGTCCATCTCCAACCTTGCTGCTAGAGCAATGATTAGCCCAGATCATCCACCAAATGTCCACTCTCCCCTATTCTTCCTTCTCAATATATCTAACAACTAAGGAGCTAAACACAAGGTTTGTAAACGGTAGAGATGGGGAGAGGGATTGTAATCACATGGGATCTAAGCAAAAAAACACAAAGGAGTTTGCAATAGTTCAAAGTTCTGGTTCTCACGTGAGGGAGGAAGGATGCAACTTCTCCTTCACTCTTCTCTCTTTATAATACAATTTAGTAAACCAAAATATCATAATATTTCCTTAAAATATCATGATCTTATAAGCTCAAAATCTATCCACTTAACTTGCATAAATTTCCAATGTTAAGCGCAAACATACACATAGTGTATATGTTACCAAAAATATGACTTCTCCAAGTCCGAGACAAAAATCCTTTGACCAAAATTCTCCTCATACCTTAACCTACACAAATAAACCTGATTCGTCTAGTAACTTTTTTGGACACGCTTATCGAGGTAATCAAAATCAGGTCTAAAATATTCGGGATATTACATCCTCCCCTCCTTAGGAATTTTCGTCCTCGAAAATGTAAGACATAGAAACAAATCTACAAAGAAACCCATCCTAACGAATAGTCCAGAAATACAATGAACACCACAAGTCCAAAGCAAAAGGACGTGGGTCACAGTGCGATAGCTTTACAAGGCACCAAGTCAAGGGACGGGATCCGTAGTAGCCTGGATGTACTACGCGAGGCACTCGAAGGGCCATAGTGGATTGCATCCATACATGGATGCCTACACCCCAAGTGTCACGTGCCGAGAAACAAACCTCACTGTGACTCATGGTGATCAAAGCGAGATCTCAAGGTATGTAAAGCAGGTTATCTATCTGATAGGGTTGAATAGATCGAATCACAAAACCATCTCCAAGACAAATTCAAAAGTAGAACACAAGGTACAAATAATAGTAACCCACATGAAACAGAAACTCGTAACCCCACATCCTATAGTCAAAACAACCATAGGCATAAACTCATAAACCCACAACATAGACAAATTATCCATAGAGAAAAAGCATGTATATGGCAAAGTAGTAAAGCGAATCAAACAAAGCTAACTATAGCATAAAGCAAACCAGAAGTATATATAAAAGAAGCAAAAAGTAGAACCACCAGATTCTAGGTAATCCATCAACAGTGAAATAAGTACAATCCAAAATAGACTGCAAAAAGTAAATCCATAGAGTCACCACAGCTGCACTAATCTTCCCTATCTGCACCAGATCCAGCAACCTAATCAGCCGGATCCTGATTATCAGCATCCGCGCCGTCATCTCCCACATCAGTAGGCACCTCATCACCTGCTCCAGAAGTAGAAGCGTGGTGCACAAACGCTCGGATATCTGCCATATAGGTCGCGTAATTGGCAGGAAAAGCATGCTACATCAGATAGGTCAACGCCCCTTCGTATCATCTCAGTAACTCCACCTCATGGAGCCGTGTCTTGAGTCGACTCCACAATCTGGCGACTCATAGATCAGTGTGAACTCTGATAAGGTGAGTACATCAGTGTGGGGGGGGTGGTCTTTCTCAGGAGCGATATGCTCGATAGCTAGTTGATCTTCATCCTCCTCATCATCTGGAATGACGGTATCTCTAGGAGCCTTTACCAATTTGATGTAGCTTCGACCCCAATCGACCAATTTATTGGTCTTTAAACTAGTCGTGGACCTAGGCTCAGTATGAGGAATCTCTTAAGCCAGTCCTGCACAATAGTCCTCAAGCATCAACGAGATCAAGCGAGTGTAGGGGATGCCCTTGGCTGGGGTCTTTACCTTTTTACCCATCTTTTCTTGGGCCTTTATGATACTTTGAAATATTACCGTTGGGGCATTGAACCACCGCTCTTGAAATGCCGAAAATATGATCTGTTGGATGGGGTCCCTTCGTTCCGATCGATGCCCAAAAGGATATAGTCATATATACATATATATATATATATATATAATGTATACCATCATACAAAAAATTATTACATGCAGGTTCTTTTCTATTTTCTATATGGATACACCTTCTCTATCTAAAAATTTTTAAGAATTGAAATTCTTTATGTAAAAGAAAATCTCACCTTGGATCACGTCATTTATATTTTGAGCTTCTTGAGTTGTGACTGCGTAGGCTCTCCCTTGGATGATCGGCTTTCTTGCTTGGATAGGTCATGACACAGAAGCTGAAGTCGTCTTCCCCTTGTTTGCCTCAGGGCAATCTTTGATCAAGTGGCCCACCTTGCCACATCTGAAACAGCCCCGAGTTCCCTACCTACAGTCCGCTGTCCTGTGAGACTTGCCACACTTGGCACAAGTCTCCCGAGGTGTGGAAGAAGCTGCTCGCGAGAAACTTTGTGTAACTGTAGCTCCGATAGTGATAGCAGGGCTCTCATATCTTATCGGCCTCCCCGACGCATGCAATGAAAATCTCTGCTGGTTGCTTTGTTGCGCCGGTCTTTGATACCGTCCTTGGAATGGTGGTCTCTGATTGTGGGCTACGAATCTCGGCTTTTTGTTCACCGGCTCATAGTTCCCCGTTCTACTCTAATCTACACTCCACCTTCCTTGTTGTTCCCTCTGGCGGTATTTATTATTATTTTCTTCCTCTACCACTAAGGCCTTGGTCATGACCTCTCCATAGGTCCTCATCTGGAATAGTGTTACTCCTCCCCTCACGTCCAATCTGAACCCTTGCTGAAACCTCTTCGCTCTCATCATCTTTGTGATGACATAGTCAGGCACGAAGCAAGCGAGTCGCATGAACTCCACTCCATACTCTCTAACAGTCATCTTCCCTTGCACGAGTTGCAAAAACTGGATCTCCATTTGATTCCTCACAACTTCTGGGAAGTACTATTTGTTAAACTCTTAAACAAATTCATCCCACGTCCAGGGCAAATCCGGGGTCTCGTGAGCCCTAGTCCTAGAAACGAACTTCCACCAGGGCCCAGCCTCCCCATCTAACATGTAGGCTGCCAAAAGGATGCTCTCGTCCTTTGTGCACATGAGCACACTAAATACTTTTTCTATCTCACTCAACTAGTTCTCAGCTGCCATGGGCTCTACCTGCCCCGAAAAGCTAGGAGGTCTCATCCTCCTAAACTCAGTAAACACAAAAGACATCAAGGGTTTTGAGCCACCGGAGGTGTCATATCGATGTCATGGGCGAGTGAGTCGCCAAGGATGTCTTTGTTGGGCCATGGCAACCGCCATAGTTTCTATAGTGTGCATCGCCCTCCCACGCTCTCTATCTTCGCTTTTCTCTCGACTCTCTTATTCTCTTTGATCTCGATCCTGACAATCGCGATCTTGAGTCTCTGCCTGATCTTGGCTCCCTTGGCCACCACTGCCTGAAGCCCCTCTATCTCCCATAGGCACTCTATTGGTATCCGAGATAAAATCATCTCGACTACGCAAACTTCTACTATGACCGCCCCTGGGTCGGCCCCTTCCTCTAGAAGACATAACGGTCTGCACGTGAAACCAAAGTTTCGTTGGCAAATGTCCCTATGCTCTGACAAAAATAATGATTGTCAGAATTTCTAAAAGAAAATATTCTAATACCAACTGTGACAGTCTTGATTTTGACACCCCGAAACCCGTGCCATCGACACAATCCTCAAGACCGTGCCCCATAGATCTGTACGGACCATTGGTACGGCAAACAATAATAAAATGAGATAAACAAATGACTAAACAATACAGAAACCAACATACTACTCTAGGTATAAACCTCAAAAGACAGTTCTGCTCTCATGCCAACGCATGAACAGAGAACCGATCCGAACCATTGGTGATGAACAGATCACCTCAGATGGTTCGCCAAAAGAATTATATTAATTTAATTACATTTTCCCAAAAATAAGGCTTGACATACCAAGCTGTACATATGTACTCTCAAAATCTTTCTATCAAAGTACTCAGCAGAGTCTCCAAGAAGAAGTCCTTGGGAGGAAGCTCCAACTCTTTCTCGGGCACGTAATCTGAATCACCCCGATCCACGTCTCTCGAAGCCTCGGCTGCTGCTAGCACTGGACCTGTGACGTATAGTCTAGAGGGTAAGCTATATCCTAGCTCAATAGGAAACAACACAATGAACATATAAGTCAAATCCTCACATATATTCCCTGATATTCTTAGCATGATGTACTTATAAACTTTCTGGAAAATAGTTTAAATGATTACAATATGCATTGAAGTTTACTGGTGGTTTACATGTTACATTTATTATCAATTGTTCATGAACCTCACTGAATAGGTCTAAAGAAAACTTAAATCTTCAACTTAAGTAGTCCCCGAGCAATATAGCATTGAGCCCCAATGGAATACCCTCTATCGTCGTCTAAATAGACAGTTGTTATATGTATCTACTGTGAATACTACCCAGGTCCCTTTCTCATAGGCGACGGGGTTAAATCTCATCTCAACATCCTCGATATGCTATCACAGACGAATAGACCGCCGATCAGATATTTGGATTGGTCATTCGGTCACGGATATCCTGTCGAGTCAGTCGTGGGTATCCCGCCACGTCGGTGGGGTATTCTGTTCAAATATTAAATAACAAAAATATCATGTGCTTTACATATAGTTATTCACCGTGTAAATATGCTACTTTATATCAATTAGGCTTTATCAGTTGTTGTTCAATCATACTTTACAATTTCACTTACAACCCTGGGATGTCTAATTTACTTGCATCACACTGATACCTTTATCACTTTCTCATCCCCTGGGGATGTTTCATTCTCATTAACTTTCTTGGTGTCACACACACACCCTTTTTACAAAGATTCTCATGATTTAAAGCATTATCAATTTATTTCTATATCACTACATACATGCTCTTGCAATTAAAGTACATTTTTAAGGTGTTCCCTACCTCAAGTCTCTGAAGGTTCAAGTATCAAGGTCCCGCACGGCTCCTTATACTTGTGTTCACACGTACCACCTATGGTACACCATAACATATGCAACACATCAATAAAGATGCAATAGAGAAGGTCCAAGACCCTCCATGAACCCCAAGGTCCAATTAAGAAGTCAAGTCAAACTGCCAAAATCGATTAATCGATCTCCAAAATCGATTCATTGAAACCCTAAATCGATTAATCGATTCTCAAATCGATTAATCGAAAATCTGAAATCGATTAATCGATCCCAAATCGATTAATCAAAAATCTCAAAGATAGTTAATCGATCCCTAAATCAAGTAGTTAAAAATCAAAATTGATTAATCGATCCCAAATCGATTAATCAAAATCCAAATCGATTAATCGATTTCCCAATTTGATTAGTCGATTTCCCCAAGCCTTATCTCTCCAGCTACTGGAGGTACTCAGTCGATTAGTCGATTTCTAAATCGATTAATCAATTTTTAGATCGATTAATCGAACTCGAGCATTCTTGCTTTTTCAACTTCTAAACCAAAATTGATTAATCGATTCTCAAAATCGATTAATCGATTTGGCCAGAAATCAGCCCCTTTTCGGGCTGTTCTTCTAAATCTTTTTCTCTCTATTTTTCTTTCTTTTCTATAATTTAATTCTATATTTTTAACTACACTTGACTGAATTTAATCATCAAATATCTATGTATTTAATTCTAATAAGACTCACCTCAAATCAATCTCCTAAAAGCTTGAATGGTTGATTTTAATGGTTAGGGTTGTAGCTTTTGCTCCAACGATTCCAATCACGTTGAATCCGGCATTTATTGCTCCAACCTTTCTTTCAATTAAGCGCCATTAACTCCTTGCCATTAACTCACCTTGGTTCTCTCTCTCTCTCTCTCTCTCTCTCTCTCTCTTCTTAACTCTACCAAACAAAACAAAAGAACCCTTAGGTTATTAAAACCCTTATAACCTCTCTCTCCAATTTGCAGTTATACATACGCCAGAGATAGGTGTATGTGGCCCTAAACTAATATCATACACTACTCTTAGCTCATGCTATCTCACATCTATACATTCTTTCCTAGTTCCACTGTTTGACCCTCACTTGGTCAAACCTACGACCAGTCGGGCACGGATCCCGAGGTCACTGTTTAATGCTCAGATTTTTGAGATATTACAGTTGCATACAAACCCGAAACCATGCTTAAGATATAAGTAGAAAAATATATTAGATTAGGGATTTTACTGTCTTTGAGATAAATTTCCTTATTTTTTTTTCATCATGGAGAATTTAGGTAGCCATAACTTGAAGGAACCATGTTAATTGATGATTTTCTTAGCTCCTTCGGAGAGTGAAAGAGCAGAATTTGGATCTCTTTAAAAGAGCAATTAAAATACGCTCTTTAAAGTGGCTGCTCTTTCCCTCCAAAGAGCAATAGAAAACACGACCAAAGTTGGTGCTTACACAGCTCTACTAAGCTGTTATTCCAGCAATACTATTGTTTACAATGCTACTGTTTACAACATCTCAACTAAGCTACTGATCCAAAGAATCCACCACTGCCTTAATATAATAAACAATTGGTTTTGGTAGTGGATTATTATACTACTACTTGGGCAGTGATTCTTTTGATATTGCAAAAGTTGTTTTTTTATCATAGTGTCTTTTACCTCCATTGGAGGGGCAAGATAAGCTTTTCTCCCTGGCCTTCACTTTTGTTTATCTTCAGTTGACTTCTTGTTTGTTTTATAACTAGGCAGCAAACAAGATAATTTTGCTAGCTCATTGAGCTTTCGTTATCATGATTGTGAGTTCGAGTTTCTTCCTCAGGTTTTCAAGTGTGGATTGTTCAGGTACCTTTTGTCTGCCTGATGTAATGGAATTATCATTTAATTATTCCCATCATAAAATAAGATGATTCTTTGATGAGTAGCTAGCTTCCACTAGTTTACATCATATATCTTTATAAAAATACATATTTTTTTATAAATGTTTCATTTCCTAATTTTCTCATATTTTATGCAATTTTATAGTTTTTACCATTTTAAATAAATTTTTACACATTTTAACAATTTTTTAATTCCTTATTTTGTTTCATGACGTTTTGCAACTATGAATCCGACACCTCAAAAATAGAGCCAGATTAGCTATAAATCAGAGACTGTAAAATTTTTTGCATAACCTAACCGATACATGTGAATTCCTATCTATAATTCCACACAAATCACATAACGAAGAAAACCCTAATTATAATCTCAATCGAGATCCTTAAGAAACTCAACAACAAGTTCCTAAATCAGAATCATAAAACAAAACTATATCTTTAAATGGAATGAAATAAATTTATAATGAATTATATTGCAAAATGTAGGCACAATTTCGAAATGCTAGATGAAATATCAAAAATAAAAAATAACAGAGGAGGTAAATGGAATTGAAATTTCTAGAGAGCAGAATACCTAATTTACAAATACCTGTCTTTGCTGCAATCCTCAAAGACGTTTGGGGAAGAAGACATACTTTTGAAGGGCATATGACTATTGACTAAGGTTGGATCTGATGCATACAAAATAGAAAGTATACTTGCCGTCTACAATCTGAGCTCAGATTCTGAGCTAATCTAAGCGTTTCTATCGGACGACTTGCTGTCGTTTTCACTCGAAAATGATTCGGAATCCCACTTCCCAAGGCCGACTCTCGAACGACAGATTCTTCCCAGAAAACTCAGATTCTGGTTATAATCCAAGTAGAAACTCAGATTCTGGGTAAAATCTGGCTGTCGAATGAGGCCTTAGTGTTAACTGATAACCTCAAGTTATTACCATTGGAGGTCAAATTTTGATTTCACATAGCATACATCTAAAAAAACAGTTATCTGAAAATCAGGTTTGAGTGTGATGTATGTCACGAGATTTTATTACCACTTTTTGGAATGTGTGCTATGTGGAATGAAAAACTAACCATGACATGCTCATGATCTTAAGATACCTTGCATACAAGTTTCGGGTGAAAAATGATCTCCACCATCTAATTCAAAGCAATCAATGTCTTTAGTACATGTGTTGTAACGATCCTGATTTTGGCTAACGTTGAATCATTGACCTTTGATGAGAATGAGATGATTTTGACTAGTTTGACCTTGAGTCAAATCATTGACCTATGTAACATGGCCTTGACCCCGACCTGTTGAAATTGGGTATGTGCACCCAAACACGAGTCTAGTTATAAAATTCGAATTCGAACTCCTACGCGAGGTGTGTGTGCGTGACCCCGAGGCTGAATAGAGTTCGTGCCAACCTATCAAGCACCATAAGTAGAGAACACATGGTTCTACATTATTATGCTTATAAATTAACTAAATCGGTAGGGTGCACATGAACGATATTAGATGTGTGTACCATGGAAAATTGGTGGGATGTGCCACACCCAATTAAAGCTCTTTTTTAAATTGTACAATTATATTAAGATAATTAATTAAATTTACACAAGTTTATATGGAGAAGAGTGTGAAGTGTTAGATATGGGTACTATGGGGCTGGGTGTGGATGCGCAACGCCTGAACAAATAAATGAATATATTATTAATTAGGATGTGAGGCAATAGATAGCATGAGCATGGAGGCCCGGTATTGGTGCCCAACATACTAACACAACCACAAACACTGATTGTTAATAATAATCCTCTCCACTCCCTTAATATGATAAAAGTTGTCAACTACTTCACATCTTCAGCTTCTCCAAATCTTGTGCCACCGAGACCCATCCTAGACCCATCCTGATGATGGAAGCAAATTAAGCCCCTTGGGAATTTTTCCAAATTAGTAATCTTAACAAAAAGCAGCCTTCTCCCCCTCTCCAAACCCTCCTTAGTCCTTAAAACAGTGAGAAACGCCACTCCAAATCCTCCTTTACACCTTCACTCTCTTCCCTACTCTCTTTCTATTCCTTCAGAAAACGTCACCTGATAGGATCTTATGAGATAACTCCACCCCCGACCTGATCATATAAGGTATGCATTAACGCCTGATCAGATTGTGTGGCTTGTCTACGTTGTTGGTCACCTGTTGAACCTATAGATCTATACGTGTCGGTGGCCACAGAGAAACAGTCTCAGGCTGGCCGTAGGTTAATTTGGTCGATTTGTCAATTGGTCAATGCATTTAGTTTTGCAGACGATTTGAATGTTGTTGGCATGGAAGGCAGATTTCATGATCTATGGAGGATCAGTTGAGTTGGGAAGGAATTGCAATCAGGAAGGAAGTGGATCTCCCATCAAGTGGCTACGGAAGACGAAAAAGATTCTCCTCGGCCTACATTATTTCTTCGGTACAAGCCGAGATTTAATTTTGAGGTACACGACGAGATTTAACTTAAGACTTGAAAGTTGTACCTTTTTTCATATCGTTTCATGCTACACCCTATACCAAAATCAACATTTTCATTTTCTCATCTTTTTCCGGATGTATTAATGATAGATAGTTCGGATTGTACAACCAATTTTGTTCTTGAGATGACTACATAAAATATTTAATATTACGAGTAGCACATTATCATGTGAAACAATATATATATATATATATATATAGGGCACGACTCTCGTGACCAACAAGTATAATAATATAAAATATGAAGCTAGTGGTGATCCGAGGTGGTAACCAATTTATGGTCCGTAGTCCGCACCAAATTGGTGATCCCATTAACCGGCTTGCATTATTAATTTGCATCACTATAAATCAGGATCATACTCTGGATGATCCCCAGGACAAATCACGACGTGTCTGCTCGTATAGCGGAAACCAAGCAGACACTGTCCAGCAGTGGTAGTTCGAGTTATCACAAGGCATTTAAAATAGAAAGAAGCAATAAAACAAACATGTATCTGAATATATAAAAATATACATTCTCAAAAAGGAACCAAGAAGAACCAATGGTGATGGACATCCATCACCCAAAACAATGGTTCCTAATAATGGTTCCAATAGAATGTACAGTAATACTATAAAAGGAAGAAAATATCTACAGAAAGTAAATACAGAAATGGCCACCAGGCGCACAATAATCCAAAGGTTTACACAAATTCAAAAAATAGCAGACTCGTATACCCAGACTAAGGATAAAAGTCGTCCGCCTGGACGTCAGTCTCCTCGTCCTCGGCCTCAGCCTCTGGATCAGGCTGGTATTCTGGGTCACTCTCTGTTCCGGGAGCTACTGCCTCAGAACCTAAAATTGATTTAGAAAAACAGGGTGAGCTACATCCTAGCTCAATAGAAGAATTTCCAACTAAACGAATTGAATATGCAAATCATGCTATCTCATAACAGAAATCAAATCAGGAACGTATAATCATGACGAATCAAACTAAAAGCTGAGAGTTTATGCAAGAAATCAGATATTATGCAAGTATATTATCAGAGTACTTAAATTGTGTGTATTTAACTTAAGAAACTCCCGTGACTATATAGCACGGAGTAAACAGGAATGTCCGATAGGAAACCCCAACCAATCGTCGTTCACATGAACAATTTTGAAAGTGCAACAATGCCTCATCTATGGAGTGCAATTGCGCCGAGGATTACAAGCAGGTGCACAAGTGTGCCAGGCATCGGATATACCGCCGGGTCGGTGGGGATCATCTGGTTTAAATCATCAAATCACATACATATATACCTCACAGATCAGATAGCAGAAATCAGAAGCAGATTTCAGGATACAAATCAGGAAACAGAAATCAAAGATAGCAGGAATCTATGATATGCATACATGCTTGTTAAAAACAGAAATCAGGGCACAGATATAAAATAAACATGAAATCATACTCAAAAGCAGTTTAGGTTGGTTTTCCCCTACCTCATGTCACTTTATCTTCTAAGCAAATCCACAGCTTTTTTCAAGGTATCAGGGTTTGATCCTAGATCATAAACATAGTCCTTTAAGTGTTAGGGATGTCAGAAAGTTAACCGGCACCATGTCCGGTGGTGCTTAACCCATAAACCAAAATAGAACAAAACAGGGGTGATTGATCGATCACCACTCTTATTGATCGATCAATACCCCTTGTTGATCGATCAATACCTCTCATTGATCGATCACCACCCTCTTAGCTCTCACTGCAAACCAATTGATCGATCAATACACCTTATTGATCGATCACCTTTCATTATTGATCGATCAATACACTCATTGATCGATCAATAACCTCTCTTCTATTCATATTCAACACAGCTTAAATTGATCGATCACCACTTGGGTTGATCGATCAATGCCTGTTGATCGATCAATGCCCTTATTGATCGATCACCAACCCTTTTTCAAAAATTCCCACCTTCTGGTCTCATTAATTATTTATACAGATTGATCGATCAATGCCTTCATTGATCGATCAACACCCTACAGTGATCGATCAATACCTATGTTGATCGATCACCAAATGTCATTGATCGATCACTCTCTTGTTGATCGATCAATGCCCAGGATTGATCGATCAATGCCCCTCGTGCATTGAACTTCCAGAAAACCCTAGAGTCCAGACCCAGCCTGTGGTGATCCCAGCCCAACTGGCTTGCATTATTAATTTGCATCACTATAAAACAAAGTGACAACAAAAAGGCCTTCTTTTGCTCTACAGCCACTGATAGATGTATAATTTGAAGTCAAAATTGTGATTGAAACCGTGTATTCACAGTGGACTGCTTCCATAAAGATTCTTGTGGATTGAATATTTTCTCACAATTATCAGGAAAAATTAAGGTCGGGAGAGGACAAGTTGGAAGGGATTCAATGATGTGGAACAAATTGCTCACTCTAAATAGCAATGGATGCGCTGCTTGTGGCTGTTTTCACTTATAACATGGAAATGCAATTACATAGGTGAAAATGAAATCTAGTTCCAATTATTGTTGTTTGATAGCTATGTAAGGAGATGAAAATGAAATTAAGTCGGCCCTACATGGAAATTTAATTTTCATACACTAAGTCATTTTAGGAAGAAACCATTTCAACCTTTTAAATAGCTGAAATTGAGTTTCCTACTTACAAAATAATAATTTTTTGTCATTTCATATCTAAAGTTACTTGTAAAGAAAATAAAAAATTATCTTAAACTAAAAGCAAAAAAATTATCTTTTAACTTTTAAAAAGTAAATTTCATTTCTATGACCGTCATACCAGCACGATCACTATGACCACCATATTATCTACATCATACTTTTTTAGCTAATATTTGACTTTGGTCAAAACTTAAATTTTAATCAAACTTTAATAGGAATTATAAGCTATTTAAAGTTTTGACTTTTGATCAAACTTTGACTACTGAAACATGATAATTATTTGTAAGTTATATATTACCAAATTTTTAGGGGTCAAAGGTTGACTTCATGGTAAAACTTTGACTTTTTTGAAACTTTGACTCCTATAATTTGATAGTGAAAAAAGTATACTTCCGTGTTGATATATAATGTGATACTAGATTCTAAATTTTTATTAGTCAATCGTTTGACTTTTGATCAAACGGTGACTTTTACATAGAAATTATTTTTCGTCATACTCAAAATCTAATTATAGAGAGTCTACTACTACATAAATTTATAACGTATCACTGTAATTTTTTCTTGATCAAAGTTTGACTTTTTATCAAAGTTTAATTTTTTTATAAAAGGTTATAAATTTTAATTAGTGAAATATTGTAATTAAAAATATCTATCATTATTTTAATTTGTAACTTTAAAATATATTGCCTCATTTTTATTGGTCAAAATTTGAGAAGTATATCTTATTGTCAAAGTTTGATATTTGTTCAAACTTTGACTTTGTAACACAATTTGATTTTTTTTAACTTTTACCTCTATTGGGGTTATCATTTTGTTAATTTATTACTTTGTAGTACACATTACCAAAGTTTATTTATTTATTTGACATTTGGTCAAAGTTTGTTTAAAAAGTTGACAATTTATCAAATTTTGATTAGTATAACCTAACGATGGATATGAATATTGTTATGTTAATTTATAGCTTGACATTACATTGCTGAATTTTCTATTGTTCAAAGTTAAAATTTTGGTCAAAGTTTGACTTTTTTATAAATTTAATTTTCTCTCAACATGTAACCTTCAGTACGTACTAACATTTACTATCTAACTTTATACTTTAGTCTTAAAAACTTTTATTGATCAAAGTTTTACGTTTGGTCAAAGTTTGACTTTTATTAAAAGTGGAGATTTGGTCAAATTTTGACTAGTGTAACCTAATAATGGATATGAATACTGTTATATTAATTTGTAGTTGGACTTTTATAACTTGTTGGTACATTACAAACTTTTCTCTTAGTCAATGTTGAAATTTTGGTCAAAGTTTGACTTTTATAAAAATTTAACTTCCTTTCAACGTGTAACCTTATAATAGATACTAGCATTTACAACTTTGTTATTCTGCTTTATACATTTTTTATTAATCAAAATTTTAAATTTGGTCAAAGTTTAACTTTTTATTTGAGTTTAACTTTTCAAACTCTGACTTGTGTAACTTGGTAATAAATTTTGATAACTATAATGTTAATTTGTAACATAATAGAATATAATTAAAAAAATTATTGATTAATATTTGACTTTGGTTATGATTTTGATAAATAAATAAATAAGTCAATCTTTGACTGGTATAACACGAAGTGATAAGTCAGGAATTTTCCTAAATAAATTTTTTTGTTCTTTTCTCACTAAGTATTTGTCCAAACTAACTTCTACTTTCATAAATGTATAAAATATAGAAAGTATCATTATTGAAAACACTTTTGATCCAATCTTTGATTTAGTGTGTCGCCCCTGCTTCAGAATCTCGCTCCCGCTCGGCTTCCAACCATAAAATAGTATAATTTTAAGCTTTTCATAGCACTCACCACTACAAAAAATACAAGATACGCCGATGGCTGAAATTAAGGTACCGTCGGTGTAGGGGAAGATTTGGGCCAACCCAAGAAAGCCAACTCGGCCACTCCACTTAACGTCCACGACCCACTCAATCAGGCCACTATATAAGTCAATTTTTTATCTTCTCCTTTCTCCTTCTCCCTTTGCCCTTCTCCCTTCTCCCTTCTCCTGAACTCCCCTCATTCCCTCTCGCTCAAACCCTAAATCCTAAGCGGCGGGATCTTTCGAAGCTGCTCGTAGATCTGGTTAAAGATCCTCTCGATTTCGGTATGAGATTTGAACTTTGAAGGAGGAGTATTTTGAATTTAGATATAAGCCTTATTTTTGGGGAAATTGATTTTAATGGATCTGTAGACTTATTTATTCAGCTCACATATTCATGCTATTCGGCAGATGAAAAATGTCTATTAATTGATATGTGCCCAAATTCAATGAGTTATATTGATTTGCTGATTATTTTAAATTTTTTTTATTATATATAATTTTTTGTTGTTTTTTTTCTCTTTTTTTTTTCTTTTTAAAATTTTAATTTTTAGTTCGAGTGAAGAATAAGTATGTTGGATTAGAAGATCAGATCTGCGTGCTTTTCTGCTATTTTTTTTTGGCATTCTTGAGACTTTAATTGAAATCGGTACTATATTTTTTGGCTTGCTACCACTTATTTTTAGTCTTATTTTATGCTAGGGCTTTCGCTTGCTGTTACTTGTTTTTTGTTTTATTTTATATACAAGATCTGTGTACTAGAGATCTGAGCTGAGCTCGTTGAGCATTATATCTCAGATTTTGGCCATTGTTGTGTTATTCTATAGTAATTTGTTTTTTGTAGCTTCTCAAACTTTATAGCCATCAAACCTTTTTAGCACATCAACTGCCACATAATACCGTGTCGCTCTTGAAGTCGAGGGGTTGGGTTAGGGCTTACGAGAAGTCGAGGGACACTGAGTCAAAAAACTCAGTCGAGTCTTCGAACTGGCTCGGCGAGTTTTTCATGCTCGCACAAAACATCTAGAGATATATTCTCATGTTGTTCGTGAGATGGTAGCACTCGATCGATCCCTAAATCTTATCGAATTTATAGGTGAGTTGACTCAGAACTTGGTCAAGCAAGGTCGACTCACTGAGTTTTAATATACTGGTTTCCATAGTTATAGGTCCTCAAAGAATCCCATTATTGCTTCTTCCAACTCATTGAAATTGTCTATCACTATGCCATTTACCATAATGTTTCAAAACAGCTGCCTTTTTCCTCTGGTAGTGGTTTTAATCCCCAACTTGGATCTAAGATAGTCAAAATTGTTGGATATTTTAAAGGTTTTAAAAAAATAAGCTTTTGAAATTGGGATTTATCCCACATCGTGTAAACTTTTTTTTGGGCTTGGCTTATATATCTTTGTCTTAGCTCAAGGCTTGTAGCCTTTACCCAGGGGGTACCGAATTTTGTAGCTTCCACCGCCATGCAACCCATCAGTCACACACATGCGCTGAGCCGGGGGGACGGACGGATGGGCACGATGACGAAGCACGCGCGCGCACGCACGCATGCGTGCGTGTATGTATATCGTGCGCGATGTACGTGGCGTGGCGATACGGTAATTTAATTAAACTTTTGAATAAGTATGTAACCGCCCATTTGAATTTTAAACGGATATGTCTTATCCGACCGTTCAGTTATCTGTTTTACGAATGTGTCCATTCGGTTACACCTGTTTTATCTATAAAAGGGCCCCAAGACCCCTCATTTGTTACACTGCATTTTTTCGCAATTTTTTTCTCTGCGACTTTAAGCTTTCTCCTTCTCAGAGTTCCGCTTTAGTTTTTTGGTGTTCTGGCTGCGTGATCAGATTCACCAAATCTGATCACACGGATACGTTGTCGGTTCGTTGTATCCTGGAACCGATTTACCGGTAACCTATTGGTGACCACTAGATCATAGTGGTAGGGGCAAATCTCGGTTTAAAGACAACGATATTTAACGTGCCTCGAACTGGATCAGCGTATATTTTAATTCCGATCTTTATCTTTTTTTGCAACCCGAACATATTATTCTAACAATTTTAAACCGAGATTTATGGCTCATATTCTGTCCTCCACTTCTGCTCTAGTGAATGTTAAGATTCATCCAGCGCTGCCTAACAACATCCACAAGTTAGACAGTTTTGATGGTTCGAATTTCAAACGGTGGCAATAAAAATTACATTTTATGTTAACCACACTGAAAGTTGTATACGTTATCACAACTCCGTATCCAACTATTACCGAATCATCCACCCTCGCTGAAGGCCGTAAAAAGCAGAAATGGGACGATGATGACTACACTTGCAACGGCTACATTTTGAATGCACTGTCGGATTCTTTGTTCGACATCTACCACACTTACGACACTTCGAAGGAACTCTGGGATGCCCTCGAGAAGAAATACAAAACTGAAGATGCAGGGTATAATTCTTATATTATCAGTCAGTTTTTCAATTTTACGATGGTTGATGATAAACCTATTCTTAGCCAAGTTCATTATTTTCAAGTTATTATTAATTATATGGTTGCTAATGGTTCTCATTTCGATGAGGATTTTCTGGTTGGTGTGGCAATCGCCAAGTTGCCTCCATCATGGAAAGATTACCGAAAAATCCTTAAGCGTAATAATGAGAAGATTTCTATGGAAGATCTTCTCCTTCATTTATGAATTGAGGAAGAATCCCGAGTTAGGGACAAAACAGAAGATCACATTGATATGACATCAAAGGCACACTTGGTTGAGTCTAAGGTTGTTTGTGGACCGTCCAAGAAGAGGGAGAGAGGATATTCTCATTCCAAGGAGAATAAGAAATTCGCCAAGGAGAATAAGACCATGGTACTAAAGAATGGTGGTTGCTATCACTGTGGGAAACCCGGACATTTCAAACAGGATTGTTGCCTCTTCAAGAAATTGAAGAATCAAGCGAATGCAGTGGAAGTGAAAAACAACTTCGTAGCCATTCTTTCGGAAGTCAATCTGGTTGGTGACATCAATGAAGGGTGGATCGACACTGGTGCCACAAAACATGTGTGTAATAATCGTGACATGTTTGTGACTTATGACAAAGCTGATGATGATCAAGATCTATTCATGGGAAACTCATCTACGGCAAAGATCATAGGACGTGGAAAAGTGAAATTAAATTTCACATCCGAAAAAGTCGTTACACTTACTGATGTACTCCATGTACCCGATATCCGCAAGAATCTTGTTTCGGGTGGTTTACTGATCAAACATGGTTTTAAACTTGTACTTGAATCAGATAAGTTTATCTTATCTAAAAATGGTGAATTTGTTGGAAAAGGATATGCCATGGGAGGCATGCTCAAACTCAATGTAACTGATCCTATCAATAAAATATCTTCTTCTTCTTACTTGGTTTCTGTTTCTAATTTATGGCATGATAGATTAGGACATATAAATTATAGGTCTATGAAATATATGGCTAACTTAGATTTAATTCCAAAACATGAATCTTTTGCTAGTAGTGCTTGTAGTATATGTGCTAAGACTAAAATTACTAGAAAACCTTTTCCTAGTGTTATTAGAAATTCATGTTTATTAGATTTAATACACAGTGATATTTGTGATTTAAATAATGTTCCTACTAGAGGAGGAAAACGATATTTTATTACTTTTATAGATGATTTTTCAAAATATGCTCATATATATTTATTAAATACTAAAAATGAGGCTTTTGAAAAATTTAAGGTTTATAAAGCTTTAGTAGAAAATCAATTAAATAAAAGAATAAAAGTCATTAGATCTGATCGGGGTGGAGAATACATGTCAAATGAATTCTCCGATTTCTGTGAAATTCATGGAATTCGTCATGAGGTGACGGCTCCTTATACGCCACAATAAAACGGAGTTGCCGAGAGAAAAAATAGAATATTAGTAGAAATGACTAATGCATTATTAGTTAACGCTAATTCCGATAAAAATTTATGGGGTGAAGCTTTATTAACTGCTACTCATATTTTGAATAGAATTCCACATAAGAAAAGTTTAACTACACCTTATGAACTTTGGAAGAATCGAAAACCTAGTTTAGCTTATTTTAAAGTGTGGGGGTGTAGGGCACCTATTAGATTAGTAAATCCTAAAAGACCTAAGATAGGGATTAGATTTATTGAGTGTACATTTGTTGGCTATGCACAAAATAGTAAAGCTTATAGATTTCTAGTTATGGAATCTAATGATAACATCGATAAAAATAATATAATATAATCTAGAGATGCTATATTCTATGAATCTAAGTTCACTACTCTAACTAATAAATTAAATATTGAAAGTAAATCTTATGAAGATGGAAAATCTTCTAAATCTAAAGAAGTTATTGAATCTTCAAGTGATGAAGAGGTCATCATTAAACCTCGACGAAGTAAACGTCAACGATTTGAAACTAGTCTTTCAAAAGACTATTATATCTATTTGATTAAAGGAAATAGGACCAAAAGTACTAAGAAACATTTGTGTCTAAATGTAGACGATGATCTTATCACTTTTAACGACGCAAAGCTATCAATGATGAAATTGATTCAATCATGGGAAACAAAATATGGAAATTAGTAGACTTACCAAAAGGGTCTAAACCCATAGGATGTAGATGGATATTTAAAAGAAAACTTAGAACAGATGAAACTATAGAAAAATTTAAGGCAAGATTGGTTGCCAAAGGATATAGACAAAAGGAAGGTGTTGATTATTTTGACACCTACGCACCCGTTGCTAGAATTTCGACTATAAGACTTCTAATTGCCTTAGCTTCTATACATAAGTTACAAATCCATCAAATGGATGTTAAAACCGCTTTTTTAAATGGTGATTTAAAAGAAGAGATCTATATGGAACAATCAGAAGGATTTGTTCTACCTGGACAAGAAAAGAAAGTCTGTAAACTTATTAAATCTCTATATGGGCTAAAACAAGCACCAAAACAGTGATATGAAAAGTTTGATAATACTATTACCAATTTTGGATTCAAAACTAATGAAGCCGACAAATGTATGTATTATAAATTTTCTCATAATAATGGTGTTATTATATGTCTTTATGTAGATGATTTACTTATTTTTGGAACTAATTTAGAAGTTATTTTAGAAACTAAAAACTTCTTAAGTTCATCTTTTAACATGAAAGACATGGGTCTGGCAGATGTAATTTTGGGAATCAAAATTATAAGAAATGAAAATACATTAACTTTAACTCAATCTCATTATATTGAAAAGATTTAATTATTTTGATTTGAAATTTGCCAATACACCTTTAGATATTAATCTTAAATTGACTAAACATGATGGACGATGTGTGCAACAGTTAGAATATGCAAGGGTTATTGGTAGCCTTATGTATGCAATGCATTGTACACGACCGGACATCGCATTTGCAGTAAGTAAGTTAAGTAGATTTACAAGTAACCCTAGTTCTGTTCATTGGAATGTTATTTCGCATGTTTTTAGATATTTAAAGGGTACTATTAATTATGGTTTACAATTTTTTGGATATCCTCATGTTTTAGAAGGATATAGCGATGCAAGTTGGATATCTGGTTCAGAAGAATCAAAGTCTACAAGTGGATGGATATTCACTTTTGGAGGTGTTGCGATCTCATGGGGATCAAAGAAGTAGACTTGCATCATACATTCCACTATGAAATCAGAATTCATTGCCTTAGCGGCAAGTGGAAAAGGAGCAGAATGGTTATGGAATTTACTACTAGAAATTCCAATTATGATTAGACCATTGCCACCTATCTCTATACATTGTGATAGTGAAGCAACACTATCAAAGGCTTATAGTCAAACGTACAATGAAAAAAATAGACACATTGATCTAAGACATAGTTATGTAAAACAATTACTTAGAGATGGAGTAATCTCAGTAATTGGGGTCAGGTCTGCAGAAAACCTGGCGGATCCGTTTACTAAAAGCCTTGGCAGAGATGTGATTAATAAAACTTTAATCGGGATGGGTTTAAAGCCATTAAACCTAAACAGCCACTTATGATGGGAACCCTACCTAATATTTGTTTAATTAATGTTTAGGTTCAAAGGAAAAAACAAGTTGTAAATCCGTAGCAGCTAAAGGACACTATATTGATGAGAAATAAATCTTATATACATCCCAGGAAGGGTAGTGTTTCACCTGTAATGGATAAGGGGAGGTAGAGCATTGCTCTTAACAGTCCTATAACACTATGTGTTGAGATGTTACAGTTACAGGGACATCTCTTATAGATCTGCCTATATAAGTATGAACGTGGAGCTGCTTTCAATGAGACTTGGCTTTATCTCATAAACACTTACAAAAACCAGGGTACTAGCATAGGGCCTAAATGTGCTAACCTTTTATTGAACACCAAAATATGTGAAATATGTGTGTGAAATAATTCCAATTTGTCATATAAGATCGTTAATTCAAGACTTAGTTTCACTAAAGATGTAACAGCCCGGATTTCCGTTTCCAGAAACCCGTACCGTTAGGACCATACTCTGGATGATCCCGGATCAATCACACGTGTCCGCGCATATAGCGGAAGCTAGGTGGACACATCCGAGCAGCGGTAGTCTGAGTCAAACAATTTCTACACTAAACATACATCAATAATAGTAAATGGAAAGAAAACACACACATTCCCAAAAAGGAACCAAGAAGAACCATCGGTGATGGACGTACATCACCCAAACAATGGTTCCCGATAGTGGTTCCGAAATGGAATGTGGACTAACATAAAATAAGTAAATACAGAACTATATACGTTTATACAGAGGTGGCCACCAGGCACACAGTAATCCAAAAGATCAAAAATACAAAATGTCGGGCATCAATACCCAGGCTACGGATAAAACTCGTCACGCTCGACGCCTGTCTCGTCGTTCGCCTCGGCCTCGGATCCCCGATAATCCGTCACTCTTGCCGCATCGCACTCGTAACCTAAAAGATTTCAGAAAGCAGGGTGAGCTACATCCTAGCTCAGTAGAAGAATTTCAATTAATTTACATCTAAATTATTAAACATGATTGCAGAACATATCTTAGATCGATAAGTGAAACAAAGCTGAACCGATATAGATTGATGCTCAAACATGCAGGAAATCAGAATGCATAACTGGCAAAAGTAAACAGAACTTCGGAATTAGCAAGATGCTATGCTTATTAGATTTAAATGACTTAAATCATACATATCTCTAACTTAAGTAACTCCCGTATATATATCACGTGGTAGCCAGATTTAGCCGATAGGAAACCCCAACCAATCGTCGTTCAATGAACAATTTTCAGGAATGCAATAATGCCCCACACATGGAGTGCATATTTTGCCGAGGATTTTCAAGCAACTGCACATTGTGCAAGAAACGGATATACCGCCGAGTCGGTGGGGATCGTCTGAATATTAAACCTCAAATCAAATACATACTTATTACCTCATGAATCAGATTATCAGAGCAGTTATCGAGCATATGCAAAAAATGAAGCGAGATATCAGAATACGGGAATCAGAGTTTAATGCATATGCAGGCATGCTTTCGAAAATCAGAGATAGAATACAATGTTAAGATATCATGCAATTAAATTTAGATACACTTTAAGTTGAATTTTCCCCTACCTCAGATCAGTTCATCTTCTAAGCAAATCCAAAGCTTTTTCGACGTGTCAGGGTTTATCCTATACCATATGCACAGTACATTAAGTGTTAGGAATGTCGGAGAACTACCCGGCACAATATCCGGGGTGTCTACTTCATGAAGTCAAGACAGACAAAAACAGGGGTGAGTGATCGATCACCACCCACTGTAGATCGATCACCACCCACAGTAGATCGATCACCACCTTGGTGATCGATCACCAAACTCATTGTAGATCGATCACCACCTTGGTGATCGATCACCACAGCAAGTTTCAAAACTCCTCTCTCTGTCCACGTAAATTTTTATACAGATTGATCGATCACCACCCTGGTGATCGATCACCAACTCATTGTAGATCGATCACCACCTTGGTGATCGATCTCCAACTCCCTTGTAGATCGATCACCACCTTGGTGATCGATCTCCACCTCGGGCCTCAACTTCTCAACTCTCTGGGGTCTCTGTTCCCCATAAGTTTATACAGATTGATCGATCACCAGCCCTTGGTGATCGATCACCAACCCTCAGTGATCGATCACCACCTTGGTGATCGATCACCAATGACAGCAAAGCTGTCATTAATGGAGTTCACCTTCCTTCCCTTTTTTGCTCTCTTTCCATTAATGGTTGTGCAATCACCATTAATACATCATAAACACACCCTTTAAACTACTCATTTAACCCTATTTAACCTACACAACTCACCTTGTTCGTGGGTTTCTTGGGGTTCCGGCAATGACCCGAAAAGAGGGTTTCAAACCTAGATCTCGGAGCTCTTCCTCGATCCGGATCCGGCGAGAAGCTCTTCAGCTCTGGTTCGTCGGATCAAGGTCTCTCACACCAATCTTAAACCCCAGGTAACTCAATCACTTAGGTCTAGCTCCTCTAGCTTAGAAATCCCTCATCTTCTCTCTTGCTAACCCTTTTCTTCTCTCACAAGGGATCTCTTTCACACTTTCTTAGCACAATCTCCAACCTATGGAGCACGTAGGGCAAGGGGATGAAGGAGAAGAAGAGTGGAAGTCTCTCCTCTTGTCTCCTTTCCTTCCTCTATAAGCTACCGCGCAATTCAGAATCCCTGTTTTGCGCTTGGTATTTGTTGCAGAAGCATGAACACGCGTTTAGCTGCGTGTTCCACCTACCCTCTACACATCTAGGATCTATCTGAAATTTTACGTGATTTCATCTCATCACGCCAATGCTATCTAAATTAATATAACTCGAAAGTTTTTGAATCAACCTCGATTTCCGTACTGGGCACGTAGATCAAAGCAGTCAGGCTCGTGTTCTAATTTTCGGGGTCGTTACATTATCCCCCCCTTAGGAATTTTCGTCCTCGAAAATGTCTAAGAGGCGCATTCAGGGCTTTGTAGTTCTAAAACTCACATGCTAAACTAATACAGAAATTTGGCCTACGTGTCATGCAGGGTAATTAAGACACTTACAGAATTTATACATATATCAGGCATGAAAAATGAAAGTCTTAACAGAATTTATGAGGCATGCAATGAATATAAATAGAATGTACACATACAATTAACTACTAGGTATGATAGCATGGTAATACTCGGGGACATCGGATGGGCGGCGTGATCAAAGGCCTGTTCACGGGACGCCGCGGTGAATGATAGTCGCGTGGATCCACCTGTGCGCAAAGTGCGCGCGATCATTGGCGTGGATGTCGTGGCATAGAGGTGCTGCATGACTAGCTCATGCATACCTGCGTGATAGTCCAGACGACGATGCATTTGTCTCTGGAACGCCTCAACGCCATCCAGTCTCACGTGGATGCGGCGATTGCTCCACCAACTCGCTGGCATCGCAGTTGACGCTGCCGGAGGAAGACGGTGGGGAGGGGGGCGTGTGACGAACCGACGGCGGGTGGAACAGGGCTGGTCGGACGGATGGCTCGGGCCGGGTGGTAGGTCCTGTGGTGGCTCGTCCTCTGTGGTCGCGGGCACATCAGGGACTGAACCGCCTGCTACATCAGGGAGAACGGGCTCAGCCGCGCCCTCCACCTCCTCAGGAAGACGCTTAACCAACAAGTTGTAGCTCTTTGTCCAGTCCTTCAGATGAAAGACCTTAGTGTTGTTCTCCAAACGAGGCTCGTGAGGAGCCAAGACGTAGGCCTCGCGTGGCGGCAAGATCGCTCTCACGAGCTTGGTGACGAGGCGTATAGGGGATCTGTTCTTCGCTCCGATCGCCTTCTTCATATCGTGTCATTGGCATTTATGATGCCATCAATGACTGATCTGCCATAGAGAACCAGTTCTCATAGGCGGAGAATAGTGCACTGTTGTACTACTCCAAATTGCGTGAGGACTTATGCGAGAAGGTTGAGGGCACACTTGATGTAGGTATCAAGCATCCACAACCGGTCAGGTAGTTGGGCCCTAGAAATGGCTTGGCCCCTACCGTGTTGGCCTTGGGTCATCTTGGTGACCACATCGGCATAGGGTACCTCCTTGACGTAAGGAGGCTCGAGGCCACTGGTCTCAATATACGCGGACGGGCATTGAAGTGCCGCCGCGATATGGAAATGGTTGAATTTATATTCAAGGCCATCGATGGTTGTGACGAGTCGATGGCGACTATCACCCCATTTGAGGTTTTGAAAGAAAAGCCGCACAATACGTGGGCAGTAATGGTCATGGAAGGGCGCGAGTAAGGGTTTAAGCCCTAGCTTTTGTATGTAACCCTTGGCCCAAGCCATTTCGGGTCGGTTCTCATATAGTGAGGACACAAAAACGTATTCCGGTAGGAAGGTTTTGGAAGCCCACCAGGCGTTGGGGACTTCACGCTCAATAGTGAGCGGTGCGGATCTGAGGAGCGGGTAGAGGTCGGCCGGTGCCATGGGTGGCCTGGCACGGACGGGAACTGAGGAGGCGGTGGTATGCAGGTCTGAGCCCGAGACGTGGGTACCTTACGCGAAGGATTCTTCGTGCGTGGTCCCATGGTATAGATTCGGGTTAAAATGCGAAGAAAGGAATCAAAGATCAAGGAAATGGAGGATTTACCAGTGAATGAGGCGACGCACACTCAAATCGGTAGGGAGCAACGAAATAGCCGGAGAATAGTCGGAAAATGGTTGGGGAAGGTCGGAAGTCGAAAACCCCTTTGGTCTCTTGCAGTTGCGATGTTGCAATGACCCTTCGGACTCCCCCTCTCTTATAACTTAACGCCCATTGGTGATCGATCACGGCCTCTTGGTGATCGATCACCAAGGAATCTTTAAGTTCCAACCCGCTTCATTGATCGATCACCAAGTGTGTAGATCGATCACGGGGTCTCTTGTAGATCGATCACCACTGGGTGTAGATCGATCACTGCCTATTGGTGATCGATCACCAAGTGTGTAGATCGATCACGGCTGATAGGAACACCACATTTCATCTGTTCAATCTCCCTAATATTGACGGTCTGGATTTTGAGACTACTGATTCATACACGCCATATAAAGTGTTCCAAAAAGAGAAATTCATCAAGTATATGCTCACACACCAATTTATAATCACGGCAACGAATTTCTAGATGAAGTACTGAGACTTACCTTCTCATCAGGTGAACAGATGCGGATACTGTTCACGGATTTCGGTTGCTCTCTCCCAAGTAGCTTCTCCACCTAACTAGTACCAGCGGGATTAATTTAGTTCGCAGGACTTGATGTCGACGATCTAAAATAGCAATCGGTTCCTCAATCGTCGTCATATCTTCCTGAAGCTCTATCGGTTGGAAATCCAAGACGTGAGTCGGATCGCGTACGTAATGGCGCAGCATGGATACGTGGAATACGTTATGCATGCTTGCTAATCATGATGGTAAGGCGATCAGATATGCTACCTCGCCAACCCGTCCAAGTACTTCAAATGGTCCAATGTACCGAGGACTTAGCTTCCCGCGTTTCCCAAAACGCATGACGCCCTTGATTGGCGAAATTTTCACAAACACCTTGTCTCCAACCTGAAAACAAAGGTCAATTCCTTTGTAGTTTAGTTTTAACCACGGTCACATCATTAATGAAATTGATTATACCTGAAATTCCACTTGTGTTCGGTGAAGATCGGCATAGCTCTTTTGGCGACTTTGGGCCATCTTCAACCTTTCACGACATTACTCTTCTTCATTTCGGGTACTATCTACCATTTCTGGTCCCAAGACAAGCTTCTCGCCGATTTCTTCCCAGTTCAATGGAGATTTGCATCGACGTCCATATAAGGCTTCATAAGGTGCCATCCCAATGCTCGACTGATAGCTGTTATTGTACGCGAACTCGATCAGAGGTAAGTGCTGGTCCCATGAGCCATGAAAGTCTAACATACATGCTCGCAACATATCCTCTATGATCCGTTCACTCTCTCGGTCGCCCATGCGAGGATGAAAGCGTTTGAACTCCAATTTTGTACCCATGCCTTCTTGGAACCGTCGCCAAAACTGCGACGTATACAGAGGATCTCTATCACACACGATGCTGACAGGTATTCCATGTAATCGAACTATTTCTTTCAAATATAACTCGGCTAGTTTATTGGCTGTGATTGTAGTCCGATACGGTAGAAAGTGTGCAGATTTCGTCAAACGATCAACAATAACCCAAATTGCATTGTTCTTTCTCAGTGTACTCGGTAATCCTAGAATAAAGTCCATAGAAATGGCTTCCCATTTCCACTCTGGTACTGGCAAGGGTTGTAACAAACCTGCTGGATTCCGATGATCTACTTTCACTTGCTGGCAGACCAAACACCGGGAAACATACTCTGCCACATCCTTCTTTAATCCTCTCCACCAAAAACTTCGTTTGAGATCTTGGTACATCTTGGTGCTACCCGGATGTATAGCATACGTAGATTTATGCGCTTCTTCCAAAATTGTGTCCTTTAGATCTTTCGTATCCGGTATGCATGTCCGATCTCGAAATAGCAAGGTGCCATCATCCTTAATAGAAAAATCAGGCCTTATCCCATTGATCACATCTCTTCTAATCGTCATGAGTTCGTCATCGACCATTTGGAGTTTACGTATATTGTCAAACAAAGTGGGCCGTATCACAATGGTGGCCATCAAGGTACCTGAACCCTTAACATCAATCAACGTATCACATAGGGCCAGGTCTTCCAATAAATGCCACCTTTGCACTCTGGTGATCAAATGTGCCAACCGAGTCAAGACTTCGCTCAAAGCATCCGCCACCACATTGGCTTTTCGTGGTGGTACCGGATGGAACAATCGTAGTCTTTAAGAACTCCATCCATCCTGTGACGCATGTTCAAGTCCTTTGTGTAAACAAGTACTTGAGCTTTTTGTGGTGGTGTCAAATGTCTCACCGTATAAGTAGTGCCTCCAAATTTTCGTGAGCAAAGATCACCGCTAACTCCAAGTCATGAGTCGGGTAGTTCTTCTCATGTTCCTTCAGTTGTCTAGAGCCATATGCGATAACCTTCTTGTGCTGGTTGAGGACGCAACCTAACCCACTATGCGATGCGTCATCAGAGATAGCAAAGCCTCCTCGCTGAAGGTATAGCTAGTAATCGTCAGAGTTAGCGCTCTTCAATTCCTGGAAACTCTTCTCGCATTGTTCCGTCCAATCAAACTTAGCACTTTTCTTTGTGAGCTGAGTAAGCGGACTCGATAGTTTAGAGAATCCTTCTACAAACCGCCTGTAGTACCTTGCCAAACCAAGAAAACTACGGACCTCTCATCCTTAGGTCGTTCCCAATTCACAACCGCCTCGATCTTTGTGGGATCTACCGTTATACCCTTTTATGGAGACGATATGGCCTAAGAAACTCACTTGGTTCAACCAAAACTTCGACTTGCCGAAGCTTCACAGATAATTTGTGTTCTCTAAGGGTCAAACCACATGTAGGTGTTCTTCGTGTTCCTCCTTTGTCTTGGAATAGACAAGAATGTCGTCTGAAAACAACCACCGACTTGTCCAAGTGTGGTTTAAATATACGATTCATCAGTCCATAAATGATGCGGTGCGTTCACAATCCAAATGGCATAACTAAGAACTCATAGTGCCCATATCTGGTTCTGAACGCTGTCTTCTCCACATCTTCAGTCTTGACCCGTAATTGATGGTAACCTGATCTCAAGTCAATCTTCGTAAAGAACCTCGCTCCTTGCAATTGATCGAATAGATCATCGATCCTAGGAAGCGGGTAACGATTCTTAATCGTCAACTTATTCAAGCTGCCGATAATCAATGCATAAGCGCATTGAACCGCTCTTTCTTCGACAAACAACACCGGTGCTCCCCAAGGAGACACACTTGGCGAATAAACCCCTTGTCAGCAGCTTCTTGCGCTTGTTCCTTCAACTCTTGCAATTACATTGGAGCCATCCGATACGGAGCCTTAGATACTGGTTCTGTGCCTGAAGCTAAATTAATTGCAAACTCAACCTCTCTAACTGGTGGTAATCCAGGCAATTCTTCCGGAAATACATCGGGATACTCACACACGATGTGAATATCGGATAGCACATTTGCTTCTTCCCGTTGTTCTTGTAGAAAAGCCACATATCCGCTGCATCCATTCTTCATCATCTTTTCCGCCCGAATCGCGGATATCAACGGAGCCACCTTAGATTTTTTCCCAAGGAATCTAAATGACCGTCGCTTAGGTGGACGAAAAACCACTATCTTCCGAAGGCAATCCACACTTGCGCGGTATGCGGATAGCCAGTCCATTCCCATAATGACGTCAAATCCCTTCATATCTAAGAATCAAATCACCGTGTCTCGTGTTCTTCCACCGCCACTATCACTGACTTGCACACGGTGAGTGCGTTCACAGTATCACCCGTGGGAACTGACACCGCCAAAATAAAGTCTAATTGTTCTGGAGTGGCACCCAATTTCTTAGTAAATTGAGGTCGTATAAAGGAGTGCGTAGAGCCTGGATCTATCAAGGCTCGTGCACTGTGAAAGCAAATGTCGCAACTCCTACACAAATTCAGTTCACCTATACGCCAAGTCCAGTGTTACTTCAAACGTTTAAAATATGCATGCATACATATATTATTTACATCATAGTTATTCAACAATTTCTATATTTTTCAAAATTCTTAATTCATTATATCAATAAACCACATTTATTGAATTTCAATCCATACCTTGGATGACATCATTCGATGTCAGAGCATCGGTCGCGGTGACGGCATAAGCTCGACCGTGGACTATTGGTCGAGATGATCTCTGTGTTGATACCGATCCTGCCCGCTCCTTACTCTCCTCAGGGCAACTCCTAACCAAGTGGCCCATCTTGCCACACCTGAAGCATGCCCCGGTATCTCTCCTACAATCCTCCGTCTTGTGTGGTTTCCCACACTTTGCACAAATCACGGCCGGAGTAAAGGATGAGATCCTTGAAGGTCCCTGTGTCACTGAGGCCCCGCTACCAGAAGATCCAGCTGGTCTGAATGATCTAGAAGGCGTAGGTGCTGCCGCCCTCTGGTAGGAACTAGGACCCGAAGATATTGCCGGTCGAGAGTGTGTAGGGTATCTCGGAGGTCTAGCAAACCTAGCCCTCTTGTTTTGTTCTGTGTCCTGAGATTGCCCTTGAAACGGTCTCTCTCTCGCCTGCTTGTCTCTCCAAGAAAACTGCTTTTGGTTCTCCTCTTCAGCTATGAGAGCCTTGGCCATGACTCCCTCATACGTCTCCATTTCCCACATGGCGACGTCCTTCTGCACATTCTGTCTAAGGCCAAGTTGAAACTTTCTGGCCCTCATCAACTCTGTGGCTACATGCTGAGGAGCAAACCTAGCCAACCTGTCAAATTCTGCTCCATAGTCTCTCACCGACATGGCGCCTTGTCTCAATTCTATAAACTTCACTTCCCACTGATGCCTCTCACAATTTTGGAAGTATTTGTGGTAAAACACTCGTGAACTCCTCCCAGGTCCAAGGAGTGTGAGGGAATTCTCTTTGTCGATTTTGTGACACCGACTTCCACCATGGTCCGGCGTCACCATCAAGTTTGAAAGTGGCCCAACGCACTTTCTCCTCATCACTACATTGTAGTACCTCGAAGAGCTTTTCCATCTCTTCAATCCATCCTTCCGCCTCTATGGGATCCGTTTGACCCGAGAAGTTAGGAGGTCTCATTCTCCTAAACTCCGCAAACCCACTAGGCTGATGGGGTGGTCTAGCTGCCTGTTGAGCCAACGCAGCTGTTTGTTGAGCAACATTGGTAGCTAATGCTTCCAACACCTGCTCCATCCTCTCCTCATTTCTTCTTCTTCCTCCTCTTGGTCCCACCGGAACCACATTTGGCTGTGAGAGAAACTCTAAACCCCTCGACGTGACCTCTGGCACATCCCTCAGGGGAATCTCTCTCTGTCCTGCTCTACCTCCACTACGCCCTCCTCTGAACTTAGGGCCCATACTGGTCTGTCATTGTAAAAACAACAACATTGATCAGTACATAGATTGTGAAAACAACCCGTTATGAACCCACCGTTCAACCTAAAGTCTTGGCTCTGATACCAACTGTAACAGCCCGGATTTCCGTTTCCAGAAACCCGTACCGTTAGGACCATACTCTGGATGATCCCGGATCAATCACACGTGTCCGCGCATATAGCGGAAGCTAGGTGGACACATCCGAGCAGCGGTAGTCTGAGTCAAACAATTTCTACACTAAACACACATCAATAATAGTAAATGGAAAGAAAACACACATTCCCAAAAAGGAACCAAGAAGAACCATCGGTGATGGACGTACATCACCCAAACAATGGGTCCCGATAGTGGTTCCGAAATGGAATGTGGGCTAACATAAAGTAAGTAAATGCGTAACTATATACGTTTATACGAGGTGGCCACCAGCACACAAGAATCCAAAAGATCAAAAATACAAAATGTCGGGCATCAATACTCAGCTACGGATAAAAACTCGTCCGCTCGACGCCCGTCTCTCTCGTTGCCTCGCTTTCTCGGATCCGTGATAATCCGGTCACTCTCTTAAAAGATTTCCATCCTAGCTCGAGAAGAATTTCAATTAATTTACATCTAAATTATTAAACATGATTGCGAGAACATATCTTAGATCGATAAGTGAAACAAAAGTCGAACCGATATAGATTGATGCTCAAACATGCAGAAATCGTAATGCATAATCGGCAAAAGTAAATGAGAACTTGAATTAGCAAGATGCTATGCTTATTAGATTTAAATGACTTAAATCATACATATCTCTAACTTAAGTAACTCCCGTGTATATATATCACGTGGTAGCCAGATTTGTGCCGATAGGAAACCCCAACCAATCGTCGTTCAATGAACAATTTTCAGGAATGCAATAATGCCCCACACATGGAGTGCATATTTTGCCGAGGATTTTCAAGCAACTGCACATTGTAAGAAAGCGGATATACCGCCGAGTCGGTGGGGATCGTCTGAATATTAAACCTCAAATCAAATACATACTTATTACCTCATGAATCAGATTATCAGAGCAGATTATCAGAGCATATGCAAAGAACAGAAACAGATATCAGAATACGGGAATCAGAGTTTAATGCATATGCAGGCATGCTTTCGAAAATCAGAGATAGAATACAATGTTAAGATATCATGCAATTAAATTTAGATACACTTTAAGTTGAATTTTCCCCTACCTCAGATCAGTTCATCTTCTAAGCAAATTCAAAGCTTTTTCGACGTGTCAGGGTTTATCCTATACCATATGCACAGTACATTAAGTGTTAGGAATGTCGGAGAACTACCCAAGACAATATCCGGTGTCTACTTCATGAAGTCAAGACAGACATAGGTGAGTGATCGATCACCATCCACTGTAGATCGATCACCACCCACAGTAGATCGATCACCACCTTGGTGATCGATCACCAAACTCATTGTAGATCGATCACCACCTTGGTGATCGATCACCACAGCAAGTTTCAAAACTCCTCTCTCTGTCCACGTAAATTTTTATACAGATTGATCGATCACCACCACGGTGATCGATCACTAACTTCATTGTAGATCGATCACCACCTTGGTGATCGATCTCTCCAACTCCTGTAGATCGATCACCACCTTGGTGATCGATCTCCACCTCGGCCTCAACTTCTCAACTCTCCGGGTCTCTGCTTTCCCCATAAGTTTATACTGATTGATCGATCACGCCCTTGGTGATCGATCATTAAATCGATCCACCTTGGTGATCGATCACCAATGACAGCAAAGCTGTCATTAATGGAGTTCACCTTCCTTCCCTTTTTTGCTCTCTTTCCATTAATGGTTGTGCAATCACCATTAATACATCATAAACACACCCTTTAAACTACTCATCTAACCCTATTTAACCTACACAACTCACCTTGTTCGTGGGTTTCTTGGGGCTCCGGCAATGACCCGAAAAGAGGGTTTCAAACCTAGATCTCGGAGCTCTTCCTCGATCCGGATCCGGCGAGAAGCTCTTGACTGGTTCGTCGGATCAAGGTCTCTCACACCAATCTTAAACCCCAGGTAACTCAATCACTTAGGTCTAGCTCCTCTAGCTTAGAAATCCCTCATCTTCTCTCTTGCTAACCCTTTTCTTCTCTCACAAGGGATCTCTTTCACACTTTCTTAGCACAATCTCCAACCTATGGAGCACGTAGGGCAAGGGGATGAAGGAGAAGAAGAGTGGAAGTCTCTCCTCTCTTGTCTCCCTTTCCTTCCTCTATAAGCTACCTCTCAATTCAGAATCCCTGTTTTGCCCTTGGTATTTGTTCCGGTGTGAAGCATGAACACAGTTGCTTCTGCGCAGCGTGTTCCACCTACCCTCTACACATCTAGGATCTATACGAAATTTTACACGTGATTTCATCTCATCACAGTGCCACGTTATCTAAATTAATATAACTCGAAAGTTTTTGAATCAACCTCGATTTCCGTACTGGGCACGTAGATCAAAGCAGTCAGGCTCGTGTTCTAATTTTCGGGGTCGTTACAAAAGATCTTGATAAATTTTGAATTATTTTCACTAAAGTGAAAATTCAAGTTTGTAAGACATTTTCATTTATACACATTTTTCTAGCGTTGCTCTATTTCAAATCTTTAAAATAGTGGGGGATTTTATTTATTTTTTTTAAGAAAAGCTTTTTATTTTATTTTTATTTTAAATCTGTAAAATAGAGGGGGATTGTTAGATATTTTAAAGGTTTTAAAAAAATAAGCTTTTAAAATTGGGATTTGTCCCACATCGTGTAAACTCTTTTTTGGGTTTGACTTATATATCTTTGTTTTGGCTCAAGGCTTATAGCCTTTACCCAGGGGGCACCGAATTTTATAGCTTCCACCGTCATGCAATCCATCAGTCACACCTTGTAGCAAGCACGAGCAGGCAGGGGCCGGGACGAACGCAGACGAACAGCGCACGAAACACGACGCGGCATGCGTGTCGATGTTTAAACTTTTGAATAAGTGTGTAACCGCCTATTTGAATTTTAAACGGATATGTCTTATCCGATCGTTCAGTTATCTGTTTTACGGATATGTCCGTTCGGTTACACCTGTTTTATCTATAAAAGGGCCCCAAGACCCCTCATTTGTTACACTGCATTTTTTCGCAAATTTCTTCTCTGCGACTTTAAGCTTTCTCCTTCTCAGAGTTCCGCTTTAATTTTTTGGTGTTTTGGTTGCGTGATCAGATTCACCAAATCTGATCACACGGATACGCTGCCGGTTCGTTGTATCCTGGAACCGATTTGCCGGTAACCTATTGGTGACCACTAGATCATAGTGGTAGGGGCAAATCTCGGTTTAAAGACAACGATATTTAACGTACCTCGAACCGGATCCGCGTATATTTTAATTCCGATCTTTATCTTCTTTTGCAACCCGAACATATTGTTCTAACAAAAATCTCTATCTCGAAAAGGTCTCTTCCTAATGGAGAATGGTGAACTTCACTTTTATGCTTGTCACGGTACTCCTCTCAACATCATAGAGGGGAAGACTCATCCTTAGCATTGCGCTCAGCAATCCTCCTCTCTACCGCTTTAATCCTACCTTTACTTTCATCACAAACTTCTGTATTCCACCTCGCACAGTCATATTTAATATTAATAACCCTCAGTTTTTTGAAACGTCAATAACTTAGAAAGCCTTGGGGAATATCGCTCCCACTTTTAAGCTTGTCATGGTACTCCTCTCAACATCATAGTGGGGAAGACTCATCCTTAGCATTGAGCTCAGTAATCCTCCTCTCTACCGCTTTAATCCTACCTTTACTTTCATCACAGACTTCTGTATTCCACCTCACACAGTCATATTTAATAACCCTCAGTTTTTTGAAACGTCAATAACTTAGAAAGCCTCGGGGAATATCGCTCCCACTTTTCCATAACAAAGACTAATGTCTGTAACTGTACTAGCTCAATATCTGAATGGAGAGGGTTTTTAAAGTTGTTCCTAGAAGATGGTAAGACAGGACAGTGATAAAAAATGGTATAGTGACTCTTTTAAACTGAATTTGGGAATTTTCCCTCTCAAACTATCAATAGTAAGAATGGGCCCAACTGACACATAATTTGATTTGGTTGGCATTAGTCTATGTACATTTTCTGCTCAACAATGTAGATTCACTAGAAGGAAATGGAAGATAAAGTTCAAGAAGCTACTCATAATGTAGTTAACGTTTGTCACTTTATTTCTCTTATGGACATCTCACCATATCATAGTTGCCACTATCCATTAACACAATGCAGGTCAGGGAAGTGAAATCCAACTCTTCTAAGGTCACACTCTAACAAGTTTCTATCATCCTCAGTGAACCATACACTGGTCATAACCCAAGAGAAACTATCAAGAATGAACAAAAAAGTGAAAGAATTTGGCCCACAAAACTATCAAGAATGAGCAAAATGTAAGCTTTTCTATAGGTGGGAAAGTCTGTTGTAAAGGAGACCTAACCTATTGATTATCTTTGCAGCCAAAATGTAAGCTTTTCTCCATATATGTATATAAGCTGGTGTTACTACCACACCACTTTATATTATAGCCACCTCACTTAAACAAAGAAACTGCAAAATATGAAAACTGTAATTGGCTCCTTTTTTTATATTTTTTTAATTTCTCCATATATATGTATAGGCTGCTGTTTTTTGTGCTGATAATATGATATGCTGCTGTGATTGCTGCTATTCCTTACTCTGAAATCTCTGATATAAGGTTTGTTGCTGTTATATTTTATTTTAAACCCATTATCAAGTTTGAGAGAGATATCTTTTGAGGAAGTTATTTGCGTCTAACTGTAAATTCTGGTTGATATACTGAAAAATGATGATGAATCGTGAAAAGTAAGAAATTATTACTGCAGCATTTGAGTGGCACCACATTTGGGTGGCAGAAATTCTTGGGGTTTTTGACCTATCAGAATATGTGGCTTATTGACACAGTAGCTCACACAGTAAAAGTGGTTACATGACACATCATGAGACAATTCTCAGAAAAGTGTCCAAAATTTAGTGCTTGTGCTGTTCTCTTTTTGTTTATTTTCTGAATTCTGAACTTTTGATATTTAATGTCTCAAAAATGAATATGGTATCCTTATAATTCCAAGTCTTAATGATAGCATTCTATTGATGCTTACCTATTACTAAATCGTCTGTTAAAAAAAAACAAAGTTTTGGCCAGCAAACTAGACAAATCAGTAGCTGGGTCTTGTGCAGTTGAAACTAATTTGTGTGTCAAACCTGCTTCTGTCTGCCCACATCAATTCATAATCCAAACTTATAATTGACGCCATTTTTGTTCCAATCAAACCATAGATATGCTTGGGACTTGATATGGGGGAAGCATTATCTCCAAGTTCCATTGTAAAATTTAGGAGTTGGCTGGTGAGAACTTCAATTCACATTGGGTCTTATTCTAAGCTCTTGCTTTTAGATTCACTCCTTTCTATATTTTGTACTTGCATAGTTACTCTGATTGGTAAAAATTCCAATGAAAGGGATCATTATTAATTATTTAATTCTTAGTTGATAGCGTACTGAATGTTTATTGTGTCATCTTTTAGCAAACAGTGTAATTGGCATGCTTATATTCTGTAAATTAAATGGTGGGGTTATTGTATGATTTCGAAAAAAAAAATTATGTTTTCTTTTTTCCAATCTAGTACACTTTCATCTTTTTTTTTTTTTTTCTAGACTATTTTCTTCTGGTCATTTTTTCTCAAGTATTTAAGAACGGTACTCTTAAATGGTTTCTTCTGTTGTACAGATTTTGGATGGTATTCTATTAAACTTATCAGTTATAACAAACTTTGGATGGTATTCTATTTGCAGGAGACTATTTCCAGTTGCAAATACGAGCATCAATCTTGCACAGGTAATAGATCATATACTTTTTGGTCATTTATTTATTTTTAAAAAGTAGGATTCTTTTTTTTTTAAAGTTAAATTTTGTTATCAAGACAGAATTGGTCATCTCATTTCAATTCGCTGGATAGTAGATACGTGTAGCTGCCAAATAGAACAGTTTTATATTGCAAGAGTATATGGAAAAATTGCTTCTAAGCTTATATATTTGGTACAAAGATCTTGGTGTTCAAAATTGAAGTCTGGATGTTGAGTAGCTATTTGGTACAAAGATCTTGGTGTAGATTCTAAATGTGAAGCTATCCAAAATTTTAGTCTAGCTAGGCAGAATTTAAGCCTAATTGACTTAATTGCTGTAAATGATGTTAGCTGCTACAAATTCCAAAATTCTTTATTGTCTAGAAGGAGAAGAATCAATTGAAAGGGTATGGATTGAATGATTGAGAGGCACTATGCTCATTGATGAATTCTGGATACGCTATCATTCACTTATTAAGGATTGTAATATTCAGTGGCATTGGGAGGATTATGAATAATAAAGACTTTCCATTATACTGGGGTAAGCTTCCTATTTTTGGTGTCCTTAAGGCCACAACAACTGCTTCACCCCAGCTTTTTGTGCCCTTAAGCTCCATTCTAGCATGGGCTGGATAGTTTTTGCTGCTGCCATAAAAAAATTGAATTTCAGCCAACCAACATTTGAAGCAACCAAAACTTCAGTTGGGTAGGCTGAGTGTAGGATCCTTGGGCCATCATAGAATTTGTTCTTATTTGTGTGTACTGAATTTGTTCTTACTTGTATGTAATATTAACAGGCATTTATATCAACATGGAAAGCTGCTTGTAAGGTGCCTTGGGCCACCATAGAGATCCCATCAGAATTCAAGTTTCTCATCAAACCGATTACACTCCAAGGCCCTTGCATGCCTCACCTTGTTCTTCAGGTAAGCCAATATATATATATATATATATATATATATATATATATAAAACCTAAATGGCCAAAGACCAAATTATATCAATGGATAAATTTCAAGTGGCTTCATGACTTCACTATACAAGGAACTGGTACTCTAAATGGGCAAGGCTCATCTTGGTGGAATCTCTCTCCAATAGATCTCATCTTGGCAGAGAGGAAGGTGTGGAATATTAATGGAGTGCTTGGTGGGTGTGTGCAGAAATGGGGGAGCTTGACCCATGTTGTTGTTTCAGGGGCAGGGCACCTTCTTCCTGTTGATCAGGGCTGAGTTCTCAGGTCATGATTGAAGATTGGGTTTTGGAGAAAAAGGTCTCTTTGGTGAGGAGGAGAAAAGGGCATTTTCAAGCTTTAGGTCAAAATCGTAATAATTATGAAAATAAAATAAATTATGTTACGTGTAACATACTATGTAAATAAATGTGATGCAATTATCAGGGGACCCAGATGAAAAAATATAATAACCAAAATATTTTCTCCAAATTCCATTGGTTAACTATTAATTTTTTTGAAAAACTACACTTGTTTTTTAGTATATACCGAAGAAACTAAAACAACCCTAATAATTAGCCCCGTAACTCATGACCATCGTAACCTACGAAACTTATAAATATAAGGGAATGGTTCTACTCACTCTCTTACCTTTCAGAAACAGTAAATGTTTATTTTCTTTAGAATTTTGTCAAAAGGTGACGTTTACCAATCTCTAGGCTGAACAATTTTCAAAGGATCTATACCAACTATGGCTAGGCTCTTATCTGTCCTTCAAATCTGGTTAATGGGCCAAGAAATTTCATTCGTATAGTCCCCAAGAATTTTTACTGGGGATCACCACCTCCACATCCCTGTGGAGAATGCCCCTCTTATGGAACAGTCCTTATTAATCAAAATATAATAACTTGGCTACATGTACCTGAAAGCTTAGGTAAAGAAAAAAAACCATCAGGGATCACCATCACAATAAATATCTCATAACCATCAATCACTTTTTTTTCCCAGCTTTTTTTCCCAGCTTCTTATTATCTTGAACGCTACACTAGTGTTGAGATCACGTACCACGTGGCATTAGCTACCTACTATAAAACCTGAAACTTTTCTCAATACAGGCATTGAAACCCCCCCGGGGACTATGGATGTGAGGGCTTTTCTGCTGCAAAAGGTCAGTTTTGAGGAGCGTAATCAGGTACTATTTTTTCTTATGGATTCATGAAATCATTCATGAGTTTTTCTTTGGAATTGTGCACAGGTTGGTTAACAGAATTTGTAAAAAGGTTAGTTCGATATTATAGGTGATTAAAATTAGTTGGTGACTGCCCCTTACTTGCAACAACATGAATGTGTTTGCACAGTTACGAAGACTCTAATTCATATAGTTAAAACTTTGAAGTCAACTAATTTTTTTTTTTATCAGTCATTTGCAATTAACTATATGGTCTTGTACTAATTTGAGAATACTTTTGGTGTCCCATATCAGCTTTACCTATTGGGAGACTCGTCGGTGGAGTTACTCTCTGATTCATAGTACTCAAAATTGACTCAAAATCCCTCCTTTGAGGTCCGTCAAGCTGTATTTTAATGGTTGTTCTCCAGTTCAAAATGCTATATACAACTGCAAGACCAGTCTGTGGACACTAATCTTGGTTGCTTTTTGCCTGACAAAGGCATTTGCAGGTGAGTTATGTGATTTCAGAATTGAGTTCACGAATCATAGCCAGAGCCAGGTTGCAGGTTTATTGACGCAGGACGGTACCCTAAACTACGTGAATGATATGATGGATTTTGCCGAAATTAAATTGGAATTAAACTAAACAATGAAACTTGCAAAATATAACGAATACCTCAGGGTCTCGTAGTATTCTTTGGGAGAATCACGTATAATTCGGGCAAGGTTCAGTCCAAGCGCTAGATCCGTTAGGTTGCAGCGCAGATCGATCCTAGAGATAGAACTCTAGGTTTCTTTCCAGATTAGGGTGCTCACGATTCAATGATGGGATCACTGATTTTCTCTGAATATCAGGTGGAAGGTTTAATAGCTCTACTGGGCTCTACGGTTGTTGAATCGGATCGATTCAAGGATTTAGAGAAATTTAGGGTTGTAGAATCACGCAAACAAAGATAAAAGAGGTAGATAGAATTGTAGGCTTCACACCCTTGGCTTCGCACCAAACCCTTCTCGGGAAGAAGATTCACTCTTTGTAGAGGCTCATCTCAAGCACACATAAGCAAAAGCTTTTTCATTCATAATCAATAATCTCCTTAATAGAGTGTTTACAAGGCCTTTATATAGGCTAAGAAAACCCTAAACGAAATAAAACTCGCACTAAAAGAGTTCTAAAATAATAAAAGACTAAAAATAAATAAATAAAAGAAAATTTTCGTCACTGAGCCCGCTCGAGCGAGCTTAAGTGGCCGCTCGAGCGAGGATTATAACCGCTCGAGCGAGGGCTTGCTGCGGCACTTCTCCTTGCGGTTTCCAGAATGTCCTCTCTCGCCTAGTTTTGATTTCTATTCCGCTTCTTCCGACGTCGGTACACGTGAAAAGGTCCATATCCGATGTCTACGATGTCGGCGTTCCCGTCAATTCTCCCGGGCCGAAAAACTTTGACTCCTATAATTTGATAGCGAAAAAAGTATACTTCCGTGTTGATATATAATGTGATACTAGATTCTAAATTTTTATTAGTCAATCGTTTGACTTTTGATCAAACGGTGACTTCTACATAGAAATTATTTTCGTCAAACTCAAAATCTAATTATAGAGTCTACTACTACATAAATTTATAACGTATCACTGTAATTTTCCTTGATCAAAGTTTGACTTTTTGTCAAAATTTAATTTTGTTATAAAAGGTTATAAATTTTAATTAGTGGGATATTGTAATTAAAAATATCTATCATTATTTTAATTTGTAACTTTAAAATATATTGCCTCATTTTTATTGGTCAAAATTTGAGAAGTATATCTTAATGTCAAAGTTTGATATTTGGTCAAACTTTGACTTTGTAACACAATTTGATTTTTTTAAACTTTTGTACCCCTATTGGGGTTATCATTTTGTTAATTTATTACTTTGTAGTACACATTACCAAAGTTTATTTCTTTATTTGACATTTGGTCAAAGTTTGTTTAAAAAGTTGACAATTTATCAAATTTTGATTAGTGTAACCTAACTATGGATATGAATATTGTTATGTTAATTTATAGTTTGGCAGTACATTGCTGAATTTCTATTGTTCAAAGTTAAAATTTTGGTCAAAGTTTGACTTTTTTATAAATTTAATTTTCTCTCAACATGTAACCTTCAGTACATACTAACATTTACTATCTAACTTTATACTTTAGTCTTAAAAACTTTTATTGATCAAAGTTTTACGTTTGGTCAAAGTTTGACTTTTATTAAAAGTGGAGATTTGGTCAAATTTTGACTAGTGTAACCTAATAATGGATATGAATACTGTTATATTAATTTGTAGTTGAACTTTTGTAACTTGTTGGTACATTACAAACTTTTCTCTTAGTCAATGTTGAAAATTTGGTCAAAGTTTGACTTTTATAAAAATTTAACTTCCTTTCAACGTGTAACCTTATAATAGATTCTAACATTTACAACTTTGTTATTCTGCTTTATACATTTTTTATTAATCAAAATTTTAAATTTGGTCAAAGTTTAACTTTTTATTTGAGTTTAACTTTTCAAACTCTGACTTGTGTAACTTGGTAATAAATTTTGATAACTATAATGTTAATTTGTAACATAATAGAATATAATTAAAAAAATTATTGATTAATATTTGACTTTGGTTATGATTTTGATAAATAAATAAAAAAGTCAATCTTTGACTGGTATAACACGAAGTGATAAGTTAGGAATTTTCCTAAATAAATTTTTTCGTTCTTTTCTCACTAAGTATTTGTCCAAACTAACTTCTACTTTCATAAATGTAGAAAATATAGAAAGTATCATTATTGAAAACACTTTTGATCCAATCTTTGATTTAATGTGCTGCCCCCGCTTCAGAATCTCGCTCCCACTCGGCTTCCAACCATAAAATAGTATAATTTTACGCTTTTGATAGCACTCACCACTACAAAAAATACAAGATACGCCGACGGCTGAAATTAAGGTGTCGTCGGTGTAAGGGAAGATTTGGGCTAACCCAAGAAAGCCAACCCGGCCACTCCACTTAACGTCCACGACCCACTCAATCAGGCCACTATATAAGTCAATTTTTTATCTTCTCCTTTCTCCTTCTCCCTTCGCCCTTCTCCCTTCTCCTGAACTCCCCTCATTCCCTCTCGCTCAAACCCTAAATCCTAGGTGGCGGGATCTTTCGAAGCTGTTCGTAGATCTGGTTGGAGATCCTCTCGATTTCGGTATGAGATTTGAACTTTCAAGGAGTATTTTGAATTTAGATATAAGACTTATTTTTGGGGAAATTGATTTTGATGGATCTGTAGACTTATTTATTCAGCTCACATATTCATGCTATTCGGCAGATGAAAAATGTCTATTAATTGATATGTGCCCAAATTCAATGAGTTATATTGATTTGCCAGCTGGTCTATTGCAACCTCTACTAATACCAGAGTGGAAATGGGATGCGATTTTCATGAATTTCATTGTAGGATTACCAAGGACAGCGAAGTGTCATAATGCTATATGGGTAGTGGTTGATCGACTAATCAAATCAGCACATTTTCTACCCTACAACACCACATACGACAAGTAAATTGAAAGATTTGTATATGCGAGAGATCGTCCGATTACATGGCATTCCAATGAGCATTGTTTCTAATCGTGACCCATTATATACCTCAACATTTTGGCAAAGATTTCAAGAAGTTATGGGCACAAGATTGGATTTTAGTTCCGCATTCCATCCACAAACCGATGGTCAGATGAAGAGAGTCAATCAAATTATTGAGGATATGCTTGGAGCATGTATGATAGACTTTCAGGGATCATGGGATCAGCATTTACCAATGATCGAATTTGCGTACAATAACAGTGTTCAATCGAGTATTGGTATGGCACTTATGAAGCACTATATGGGCGGAGATGTCGATCTCCGATCAATTGGGAGGAAACCGGTGAAAAGTTTATTTTGGGTCCGGACATCATAGAAAAAAATGCCGAAATTATTTGTACGATTCGTAAAAGGATTAAGACGGCTTAGAGTCGGCAAAAGAGTTATGTCGATATCAACAGAACGAGTGTGGATTTTCACGTAAGAGATCATGTGTTTATCAAGATCTCGCCGATGAAAGGTGTAATGCGCTTCGAAAAGCATGGGAAGCTAAGTCCCCGCTACATTGGACCTTTTGAGGTATTAGGGAGAGTTGGCAAAGTTGCATATAGGGTCGCTTTACCCTCGCAATTGGATAGTGCATGATGTCTTTCACATGTCAATGTTAAGGCGGTACGTCAACGACCCAACACACGTCCTATATTACCAACCGATTGAAATTCAAGAGGATTTAAACGTCAAGGAAGAGCGAGTGCAAATCCTTGATCGGAAGGAACAAGTACTACGCACAAAGAAGATTCCTCTGGTACTTGTTAGATGGCAGAACCATACGCGAGAAGAAGCCACGTGGGAGCATGAGGCGGATGTGCGTGAAGCCTATCCGAATTTATTTACTTAACTTTTTCATACATTGTATAAATTATGAGCAATCGCCTCTATGCAATGTAAAAATGTTATTTTGATGTACATATGTTCAAATTTCCAATTAGAGTATGAATGTATTTTTTCTAAATTGATAGTGGAATTTATTGGTTGATCCTGTTAGTCAATGATTAATTAATTATGCGCTAAAGGATAATGTGTACGAGGCAAAATTTAGAGTTAAAAATGAAAGGAATGGAAAATTGAAGCAAAACTGCTTCAGAAGCTGTATCTGTGTCTCGCTCGCGCGAGACTCTCAGAAAGGAAAAATATATGAAGGATTTTGAGCTCCAAGGACTACCTATAACTCGCGTGCACGAGCCACTTACCTCACTCTCGCGAGGAATAGACTATATAAGGACTTCACGCCCAATTACTTGATTATTTCGCTCGAACGAGAGGGAAGAGAGACCTAGGGTTTCGGTTTTTCTTAGAAATCTTTGCAATACGATTGATTCGCGGGATTTCTTCGCCTTTAATTTGAATTTTCTTCCTTAAAAGGTAATCTCTACCCAAAACTTACCTTTAATTCGAATTATTTCAAGTTTTAAACCCTAGAATGGCTGATAAATCCTCAAATCCTAGACCGAAGAAGCAACAGGCGGTACGGCCGCCAAGTTCTCGGAAAAAGGGGGCTTCTATGCCAAACCCATTGACTCAACCCGCCGAATGGTGGGAAAAGAAGATCTTTGAACCCGAATGGCGGATTCATAGTGATTTCTTTAAAGACCAATCATCCACCCAATGGACCTCGAATTATTTGAATATCAACGAGTTGAAACCACTGTTGCAACCTTGCATGGGCCATTACTACCCTCATTTGGTAAAGCTCTTTTACCAAACCCTCAAAACCAACCCCACGCAAACCACATTGACTTGAGAGATCGATACCATGAAATTTTCTTTTACGACCAAGGACATTTCCTGTGTGATGGGATGCCCTTTGGACTATATTAAGGACGGGATTTCCAAACCCTTGTTCCTTTAAGATGCCACCTTTAAGGAGAATGCGGCCACCATTACGAGCGATGTAACTACCATGGATAAATCCATCACACGGGCCCAATTGCCTCCACACATGTAGCCCTTGGACATAATATTTAGGAAAAATGTATTTCCTTTGGGTCATGAGCAAGAGAGATAAATTCCTTTTCTCCGTTCCATTCACTCAGCCTACCATGATAGGTGGTTCAGCGCCCCTATCCTTGTACGAAAGGCTATTTTGCACGCCCTAGAGAGGAATAGCCCAGGTGTCGTTCCCAAACCGATAAACAAACTACCATATGCCTGATTGATTTCCAAACTTTTTGAACTCCGTGATGGAAGTGATGGCTTTGAAATTCAAGCCCACGAACCCTCACTCACCGATAACAGTGAGCAATACCGACTTATAGATCTAAACAAGAGCCGAAAGAGCTTTCAAACCTGTACAAAGAAAAAAGAGAGACAGTCAGGTAGCTCAGCAAGCTGCACAACCACCTCATCAAGGACCAGTACCAGCCACGGGAACTCATGCTACAACATCATCTTCATCCCAGCTGATGCCTACCACTCAAGAACATATGCTCCGTGAGATACTACTACTGAAACGACAGACGGGCCGCCAGATGCTATACCTTGAGGCTATTTGCACGGACTTGATGTCGTATGCCTACCCATAGACATCAAGCCATGCAACATCTTAAAGCATTAAGGAAAGTGGCTTATGGTGCTTCCAGTTCGAGTATGGCTGTCGATGCCGAGGAGACTGAGGAAGATGATGATGAGGGGGATGATGATGACGCCGAAGCTGAGGGCGATGATGAGGACGAAGAGGAGGAACCAGCTACTGAGGAGGAGGACTTTGACAAGGAATATCAGGTGGGAGATGACGATTAGCTATTGCCGCCGGAGACGTCATTGAGAGAAAAGTTTCAATTTGTGAGATTCAATGAAAATTTTAAATATCATATTTAGTGTATCTGGTTAAAACTAATGTAACATGTTTGTCACGTTGGGATTTGGTTATTTTGGATGGGTGACTTACACTTTAATGTCCAAATGCTACAGTTCTGTTTTCTTTTATGCAATGGGTATGTTTTTACTTTCACGATGAATGGTTAGTTTCATGCTGCAGGGACATGGATGATTGGTTAAATCCTATCTTTCTTGAATGGAATGTGATACACAATGGGTGCAATGGGTATAATAGTTATGCAGGATTAATCATCTATTGTGTGGCGTATGAATGCCAAAATGGTTTCTTATGTTATGTAGAATGGTTAAGATGTGTATGCATGATGATGGTTAAGGTTTAAGGTGACACTCTTAGGTAAGTTTGATTCATGCATATGGCTTCGTTAACTTAGGAAAATTTTCGATGATAAAAAATTTATAAGGCGGGTGAATGTAATAACCCCAAAATTCTGAAATCCGTGTACGTCGTGCGATGCGTGTGTAAGACGTGTGTATGTGGTTTGCAAGGGAACCCATGCTACATGACACATGTGAATTTGTATATGCCTCACCATGTGTGAGCTAGTAAATAATATAACATATAAATTAGATGTGTGTGTAACATGGTAGCAAAGTCATTGTGCTAGAAGGAGGGGGTCTCACACGTGAGCCTCATTGTGTTTAGTTGTTGAGTGTTGAGAGAGAGTGAAAGAAAGAAGAAAAGAGAAGAGGGGGGAAGGGTTTGAATAATTATGTTTTGGATTCAATAGATTGTGATAAACAAATACAACGTGTGTAAGTGTGTATGGGGAGTTGATCCATACAATTTCGTTGATGTAGTGATCGTGAAGCTCGGTGAGAGCGATTTTGGGTTTTGAAACCCTTTTGTTCTTTCAAGAAGAACGGTCCAATCTACGAAGAAATCGATGAGTTAAAAGGTAAGAAATCAGTGCTTTAAGTGCTTAATATTATGCATTTAATGTTAGTTAGGATGTGCAATAAATATGGTTGAAGTTTGGTGTAGATCGAGCTAAAGAGAAACTCAGATCTGAAAGGTTTCTATTCCTCGTGCGCACGAGCTTCAGAGCTCGCTCGCGCGAAAAACAGACTAAGGTATAAGTAAGCCCGTGAGGCTCCGTGACTCGCTCGCGCGAGGACTTAAGTGAAATATGGCTCGCCCGTGCAAGACCTCGCGTGACACCCTGTAGATAACTGAAAGTTAGATCGGTCGCACGAGGAATATAAGTGTTTGGAGCTCATACAAGACGAGCTCAGAGTCATACAAGATTTTAGTTTGTTTTGTTTGTTTTGACCTAAATTCTTTAAGAAGGTATGACTTAGGTCATTTTAAGCATTCCTAAGGGTACATGTGGTTATTGTGAAAGTAGGATAATCACGTGTGCTAAATGTGGACACGGATGCGTGACGTATGGATATGGATTAGGTTAAGCTTTAGGTGAGGTAGGGAAAGCTTCATACCATGTGCATTTGATATGATTAGCATGTGCTTTATGATATGAGATTTTTGTTTTGAATGCAATGAGTTTTATGAATGTGGAATGTGTAAACATGTGTGTGTGTGTGTGTTTCGAAGACCATGAAAAGATAAGTGTGGTTTAAGTGGAAATCTTTCAAGATTCACTTCAATAATGTGATAGGCTTGTGGAATCTTTCAAGGTTCGTTATGAATGTGAATAAGTGTGAATTCATATGTTCTAAAGTTTTGAAAACCTAGATATAATTACCACATCACACGGTAATAAATCATAAGTTATGCACTACAATTTAAAGTTTCGTGTGAATACTAGGCCAACATGGCAGTATATCCGTGACCGACTCGGCATGATATCCATACAACCTTTGTGATTTGTGAATTCTACTGGCCAACGGTAATATATGTTCGGCACAAGCCTTCATCATTTTTGGGACCTTGGACATTATGTGCAAATTGTTCATATGAATGACGATAGTGGGTATTCCATCGGGGGCTTGATGCTATACTTGCTCGAGGGATAGTTTAAGTGAAACACTTTAAGTTTCTTTTTGTACCATGCGAATCAGTAAAAGAGTATATGTTAAGTTTTCCAAACTAAGAAAATGTTTTGTTCATTCGATCATCTTAGAAAATGTGCATTTGTATGAGAAGAATCATGTTTCGTTCATGTCATAAGTATATGTGTGATGTTAAGAATATGCATGTTATTTATTTTTCCCTATTGAGTTTAGGTGAAGCTCATCCCTCGACTATATGTCACAGGTACAGGGGAAGACCTAGGCACGGAGGACTTGGATAAGGAGGGCTCCGAGTACGTGCCTTTGGAAGAGGAAGTAGAACCTCATCATGAGAATTGTTTTTTGTGTGCAAAGCACGGGTGGGTCCTGCTTTGGAGAAATTGGAGTTAGAGTATAATTTTGAGTTGTGATGTAAAGAATATATTTATGTTGGATTAAAATTGTACTATTCTTTTGTGAACCATGTTTTGGTGATGGTCGGCCATCACCGATGGTTCTTCTGCCCATGAGTTTTCATGGGATTAGATGTGATATCCTGAAAAATTGCGTTAAATAGTGACCTCGGGATCTGTGCCCGATTGGTCATAGGTTTGACCAATTAGGAGTTCAATGGTTGACATAGAGTGTGATGAACGGATGAGATGTGATGGTTTGAGAGATTGTGTGGTGTATGATGTGAATGTGAAGTCGCATACACCTATCGCGGTGTATGTGCTCAACACACAAGTGAGGAAAGAGATAAAAGGGTTTAATAACCCTAAAATCTGTATTTGGTTGTTGAGAGAGGAGTAAAGAAGAGAGAGAGAGGAGTAAAGAGATTGAACAAGAGTTATTGTGTGATTGGAGGGGAGATTCTAGCATTAAAGAGACCGATTCAACGCGAGGAATCCGTTCAAGCAAAAGCTGGAACCCTAGCCTTTCCAACCACTTGATTGAAATCAATTTAAGATTGATTGAAGGTAAGATTTTTGTAGTTTAAAATGCATGGATTGAAAGGGTGAATAGTGGTTAGAAATAGTGTGAAATGTAGGACAAAGGTTTAGAGAAATGGAGGAAAAAGTAAAGGAAGAGATTGGGAAGAATAGCCAGAAGGGGGCTGAATCTGGCAATTTCGATTAATCGAAATTGGGTTTCGATTAGTCGAAATTGGCAAAGAAGTTGAAAAGTCAGAGGACCCCGATCTCGATTAATCGAATTGAGTTTCGATTAATCGACTTTAGATTTCGATTAATCGAATTGAGAATCGATTGATCGACTGGGAACCTACAGTGAACTCCAGTGGAGGAAAGAAAATAGCTTGGAGAAATTGACTAATCGAAATGGGAATTCAATTAATCGATTTAGAATTTCTATTAATCGATTTGGGATCGATTAATCGATTTTGGAAATTCGATTACTCGAATTGAGAATCGACAGGATAGAGTAGAGAATTTCAATTAATCGAATTAGGTTTCGATTAATCGAATGGGAATCTCGATTAATCGATTTTAGAATCGATTAATTGATATTGACTTTCGATTAATCGATTTTGGAAATCGATTAATCGAATCAGATTCGGTTAATCGATTTTGGAGTTCGATTAATCGACTGGGCTAGTTTATGTTGACTTTTGAGTTTGACTTTAAGCTTCATGGAGGGTCTTGGACCTCCTTTATTGCATCTTTAGTGATGTGTTTCACATGTTATGTGGTACCATAGGTGGTACGTGTGAGCTAGTGCACAAGGAGCCACGTGAGACCTTGATGCATTGATCGAACGAAGACTTGAGGTAGGGAACACCTTGAACATGTACTTTATTTTACAAGAGCATGTATGTAGTGATATAGAATTCAATTCAAAATGTTTTTATTGCTTAAGAATTATGAAAAGTGTGTGTGTGTGACATCCATAAGAGTAATTATAATGAACCATCCCCAGGGGATGAGGAAGTAAAGAGATAAGAGCATCAGGTGTGATGCAAGTGAATGGATACATCCCAGGGATGTATCCAAGATTGAATCATGTTTGTGAGGGCCTAACTGATATAAGATAGCACAATTACACGGTGAATAACTATATGTAAAGCACCTGATACTTTTGTTATTTGAGGTTTGATAGGGTACCCCACCGACGTGGCGGGATATCCACGAATCGACATGGCGGGATACCGTGACCGATCTGGTGGCGAAATCGTAGGCGGTCACGGAGGCTTATCCGTACGATAAGCACACCCGGGGTGTTGATTGAGACTAGTAAAACCGCCACCAATCCCGGGGAAAAAGGGCTTGGGTACTAATTGTATTCGAGGGAATACGTTAAAAGCTCTATATAGATGGCGATGATGGGTATCTCATCGGGCTCGATGCTATATTGCTCGGGGATTACTTAAGTTGAAAGTTTAAGTTTTGCTTTAGGCCTTTTATCATTCATGAATGAATAAAGACATGAGTAAACTACCAAGAAATATAATGCTTTTAACTGTTTTCATCAAGAATCTAGACACATCATGCATGGCATATCATGGAATATATGTGAGTAATAATTTATATGTTCAACTGTGTTTTGTTCCCTATTGAGCTAGGATGTAGCTCACCCTATAGACTATACGTCGCAGGTCCACTACTAGCAGCTGCCGAGGCTTTAGGAGACACTGACCCCGGTGAGTCGGACCTTGCGGCCGGTGAAGAGTTGGAGCCACCTCCTGAGGACTTCTTCTAGAGGACTCTGTTGTGCCACTTTGAGGGCTTTTGGATAGAGATTTGTACGGCTTGATATGTCAAGCCTTGTTTTGGCTAAACAATGTACATGTATAAATTGAGATTATTCTTTTGGGGCGAACCATCCGTGATTATTTGCTATCATCGATGGTTCGGATTGGTTCTCCATTCATGCAGAGGCATGAGGGTAGAACTGTCTTTTGAGAAATGCTCTTATATAGATTTAAATTTTGCAGTTTCATTTACTATTTCATTTTGTGCTTGATATGCCAATGTTCCGTGCTTAGCTAAGGGGTGCCGAAATTCGGGCTGCCACAGTTGGTCTCAGAGCAATTTCTTTTAGCAATTCTGACAATTATTCTTTTGGTCAGAACATAAGGGCTTCTGCTAGCGAAACTTTGGCTTCAAATGCAGCCGCAAATGTCATCTAGAGGAAGAGGCCGACCAACGGGAGGCCAACAGAGGAGTCTACGTAGTGGAGATGATTACATCTCTCCTACTAATAGAGTGCCTTTAGGAGGTACTGAGGCCCCAGGGGGCAGTAGTAGTAGACAGCATGATGAAGAGGATCGAGATCGTCAGGATCAAGATCTAAGAGAACAAGAGAGAGTGAGAGAAAGACTGGAAGATAGAGAGGAGCGACAAAGGATGATGCACACTATGGAGACTATGGCAGCTGCCATGGCACAACAAGCCGCATCCTTTGCAGCTCATGCATCAAGAGAACAGCAGCCACCGACACCACCTGTAGGACCTGCGCTGCCTGTGCCCTCATCCTCTACAGAGTTTAGGAGGATGAGACCTCCTTCATTTTCTAGGCAGACACAATGGCCGCTGAGAACTGGCTTATGGAGATGGAGAAAGTCTTTAGCGTGCTGACATGCACGGAAGATGAGAGTGTGAGATGGGCAGCTTATATGTTGGATGGGGAGGCTGGGCCTTGGTGGAAGTCCGTGATACGTACTCGGGCTCAGGAGACCCCAGAGTTGCCTTGGACTTGGGAGGAGTTTGTTGAGGAGTTCAACAAACAATATTTTCCGGAAGTGTTGAGGAACCATCTTGAGATACAATTTCTACAGTTAGTGCAAGGGAGAATGACAGTGAGAGAGTATGGGGTGGAGTTTCTATGACTTACCTGTTTTGCTTCGGATTACGTCGCTACTGAAGTGATGAAGTCCAAGAGGTTTCAGCAAGGTTTGAAGCCTGAGGTTAGGGGAGGCGTAGCTCCATTTCAGTTAAGGACCTATGAAGAGGTCATGAGCAAGGCGTTGGTTGTAGAAGAAGAGAATATGAATAGATATAGACAGAGGGAGCAGCAGAGAGGAGGAAATGAACAGGGAAGGACGGGGAACTACGAACCGGTGAACAAAAAGCCAAGGTTCGTGGCCCAAAATCAGAGACCATAGTTTCAAGGAGGTTTCGGAAGGCCGGCGCAACAATAACACCAATAGAGATTTCCACTACTTGCGTCGGGGAGACCTTTACGCTATGAGAGCCCTGCCATGTCTACTGGCGCTACTATCACACAGGGTTCTCGTAGTGTTTCTTTCGCACCTCGGGAGACTTGCGCAAAGTGTGGCAAGCCTCATAGAATAGTGGATTGCAGAGCGGGAACTAGGGGTTATTTTCGATGTGGCAAGGTGGGCCACTTGATCAAGGATTACCCCGAGACGGATAAAAGAAAGACAGTTTCAGTTGCAGCACCACGACCCATTCAAGCAAGGAAGCCGATCGTTCAGGGGAGAGCTTATGCAGTCACTGCTCAGGAAGCAGGGAACGTGCATGACGTCATCCAAGGTGAGACTCTTTTAAATTAAAGAAAATTCCGTTTCATTAAAATTTTAGATAGAGAAGGTACATGCATTAGGAATTGTATAGATTCTTTTTCTCAATACTAAATCTATATGTGAATTAAGGGTGTATTTTGATGTGTAAATTATTGTATGTATGTATGTATACTATAGGTACTTTAACTATATATGAAAAAGGATGCTTTGTTGGATATGACGCTAGAGTGTTGATAGACCCAGGGTCTACCCACTCATTCGTCACTCCACGTTTCGCCAAGAAGATGAAGATTGTTCTAGAGGCGTTGGACTTCGTCCTATCTGTGTCTATTCCGACTGGAGAGTTAGTAGACACGTAGTTAGTTTGCAAATCCATCATTGTAGTAGTTCGAGACCTAGAGGTGCATGAATTGGAAGCAAAGTTGATACTGTTAGACATGCAAGGGTTTGATGTGATCCTTGGCATGGACTGGTTGGCGCAGCACTGTGCAACCATCGAATGCAAGAACAAGGTAGTCATTTTCAGACCCAACACAAGAAGATCATTTCGGTTTCAAGGAGTGAGGTCGTATCATCGAGCCAGATCTCGTGATGGGCCGAGAAAATGATCAGAAAGGGTTGCAGTGGATACTTGGCTTTCTTAAAGGAGGACAAGGATGAAAAGAATGTCATTTCTGAGATAGCAGTTGTGCGAGACTTCGCCGACGTGTTTCCAGAGGAATTGTCTGGATTACCTCAAGAGAGAGAAGTGGAATTCGCCATTGACTTAGCACCAGGAACGGAGCCTATTTCGAAAGCGCCATATAGAATGGCTCCTGCTGAGTTAAAGGAGTTGAAGGAACAACTACAAGAGCTTCTGGACAAGGAGTTTGTTAGACCGAGCGTGTCTCCATGGGGAGCACCGGTCTTGTTTGTCAAGAAGAAAGATGGGTCAATGCGGTTATGCATTGACTATCGACAATTGAACAAACTCACTTTGAAGAACCGCTACCCTTTGCCTAGAATTGACGATCTATTCGACCAACTGTAAGGAGCAAGGTATTTTTCCAAGATCGACCTGAGATCTGGATACCATCAGTTGCGTGTAATATCCCTGATATTTTGACATATTTTCGTTTACCTCGGTAAGCGTGCCCAAAAATAATTATGAGATTTTCAGAGCTTTTTGTTTAGTTTTGGTTATGATGAGCGAGATGATCAAAGGACTTGGTTATGAGATGTGTACAAGTCAAGTAGAAGATAACTTGCACAAGAAGGTTGGTGTTAGTGTTTAGCACCAGATAGGTTCCAACTTAAGTAGATAAGTTACAAATGATAAAATCTAGATATTTAATTATGCTTAACTTTGGTTATAAGAGAGAGTGCAAGAGAAGTTTCACTTCTCTCTCTCGTTGGAATTAAGCCCCTAAGGACTTGCCTCATTTGATTCCAGATCTCGGAAGTTTTAGAGATCCTCTTTCCATCTCAACCATTGGTTTATTTGGTGCTTGAATTTGGATCAGTTTGGGCTATTGGAAGAGAAGGTTAGAGGAGAGGATATCACTGTGTCTATAGATCTGTGCAATGGAGGAAGGGTTATAAGGGGCTGAATTGAAGCTTTTAAACCTTCGATCTTAGAAACTTGTTCCGGTGCGTGAATCGGTACAATGGAGTCAACAGTTTAAGCTAAAAGAGGTATGTCTTGAAACCTCCTTATGTAAATTTGTTGGGTTTTGTTAGAATTAAAAATATGTATTCAATAGAAAAGATTGAATGGCTGTGTAGAAATTAAGGAAAAAGAATCCGGCATGTTGAGTTAATGACCACGAAGCACGAAGAATTATTTGTCGATTTGAAAATCGATCGTCGAAATTGATCATTATCGATTTGGAAATCGACAGTCGAAATGAGAATTTAAGCCTAAAACAGAGTTCTAAAATTCGATGGTCGATGAATCGACCATCGAATTTCAAATTGACAATCAATTTGAATTCGATGGTCGAATTCTGTCCTGCTTTTGGCTTTTAAAAGTTTGGTTGGATTTTTATTCTACGAACTTTTGGGTTGATTTTTGGGTTCTATATTAACACAGAGAGTGTTAATATATGTTGGTTTTGACGATTGGGAGTCCTTAGAGAGGACTGCTTGTACATGCTTTTGAAACTTCTTGGTTAAGGTAGGGGAACCCTAATTATTATTTGCATAAATTTATAAGCATAAACTATTATAGACAATTTCTTTTAGAAGTATAAAATTTGGAAATTCTGTTGCACACAGTATAATTAAAACTTTGAACATATGACACAATCTGAAAATTTGTAAACCTTGTCATAAATAAGAATCTTTGGAAATCAGAACCTCAGCTAAATTTTGAATCAGAACTTCGAATCAGAACCTTGAAAAATTAGAATTATGTTATGAATAATAAGCTTTGATATGTGTTAGCATTTGCATTTGATTTAGGGTTCATAAGTACGATGCCCTAGATTCTACCAACCGTGTTGATGGTAAAACTTTGGCGCAAGTTTCCCTCATAGCGTAGGGGCTTGTTGCATTTTCGAAATGGGTTCATGAACGACGATGGTCAGTAGGGTCTTCCCATCGGTCACGTAGTCCGCTCTCATGCTATAGGAAATTTGGGAGATAAAATTAAGTTATAAATTTAAGACAAGAAGCATGCTAAATCAGAACAATTGAACACTTTAGATTATATTATCAATTTTGACTCAGGATTAGAACTGGAGATTTAATTTGAAAAGCATCATTGAAAAACCATATTTGATCCGATTCCGTCTTTTGAAAACCTTTACTTATAAAGAAATACAAATAGATCTGTCTTCCTCTATTGAGCTTGGCTGTTAGCTCACCCTCGACTATACGTCACAGGTGCTGAGACTGACCTTGGGTCAGAGGATTCGGAGGACTCTGATTATATTCCCGAGGAGGATTTGGACATACCAGCTGAGGAGTTCTTCCCGTGATCTTAGATTCTGTATTTTTGGTATTTTGTCTGGATATTATTTTGGAATGTTGAGCCTTAGGCTATTATTTTTGTTCTTTTGATATCACTCGAGGAACCATTATTGTGAACCTCTATTTTAGGTGATCGGATTGGCCATCACCGGTGGTTCTTTGTGGTTCCTCACAGTGATATATCTAATTTTGTTATATGAAGTTTTTTTTTTTTTTTTTGATTAACAATGTTGCCTCTGTCTTTAGACCTTTGTTTATGTTGTTGGCTTCTGTTTGTTACGGCTTATTGAGAAATCAATAAGTTGATGAACCGGCCTTTCCTATACCTTAGGGAATGGAAAAGTCGGGTCGTCACATTGCGAGTCAAAGCAGAGGACATCCAGAAGACAGCTTTCAGGACACGGTATGGACACTATGAATTCCTTGTGATGCCGTTTGGGTTGACGAATGCTCCGGCGTCGTTTATGGATCTGATGAATCCAGTGTTTAAACCACACTTGGACTCCTGCGTCGTAGTGTTTGTTGATGATATATTGATATACTCCAAATCCAAGACGGAACACGAAGAACATTTGAGGATTGCTCTACAGACGCTACTTGAACACCAATTGTACGCCAAACTCAGCAAATGTGAGTTTTGGTTGGAAGAGGTTAGCTTTTTGGGACATGTCGTCTCAAAGCATGGTGTCACTGTAGATCCAGCAAAGATAGAAGCAGTGGTTAAATGAGAGCAACCAAAGACAATGACCGATGTCCGAAGTTTTCTGGGCTTAGCAGGCTATTATCGACGTTTCGTCGAGGGGTTTTCAAAGATATTGGGACCTCTCACAAAGCTCACACGAAAAGATTCAAGATTTGAGTGGAGTGAGGCATGCGAGAATAGTTTTCAAGAATTCAAGACAAGACTCACTTCCGCTCCAGTGCTAGCTATTCCTTCAGGCAGTGGACGATACGCAGTGTACAATGATGCATCATATAATGGTTTAGGTTGTGTGCTCAACCAACACAAGAAGGTGATAGCTTACGGATCAAGACAGCTGAAAGAACACGAGAAAAATTATCTGACTCATGACTTGGAACTAGCAGCAGTCATTTTTGCGCTGAAGATTTGGAGACATTACTTGTATGGTGAGACTTTTGAGATTTGCACCGATCATAAGAGCCTCCGATACCTGTTTACACAGAAAGAGCTCAACATGAGACAACGCAGATGGATGGAATTCCTCAAGGATTACGATTGCTCCATATAATACCATCTAGGCAAGGCGAATGTAGTAGCCGATGCATTGAGTCGGAAGGGTTCAGCTCAGTTAGTTTGTTTGGTTTTGGGTATGCACCGATGGAAATTATTGGAAGACCTGGCACTCTACGATGCGAACATTGAGTCAAAAGCTATCGGATCCTTTTTGGCTAACATATCGGCAAAGCCAGTGATATTTGAGCATATCCACGATCTACAGATGAAAGATCCGGCATTAACAAAGATTCATGAAGACGTGAGTGAAGGCATCAGGTCGGACTTCTCCGTTAAAGAAGATGGTTCTTTATTGTTTAAGGGCCGTCTATGCATTCCGGACAATGCCGATCTAAGATGAACAATTCTTGATGAAGCCCATAAGTCAAATTATGCTATCCACCCTGGTAGCACCAAAATGTATGAAGACTTGAAAAAGAACTACTGGTGGAGAGGACTGAAGCAAGACGTGGCCGAATACGTGTCACGGTGTTTGACTTGTCAGCAAGTGAAGATTGATCATAGACATCCTGCGGGACTATTGCAGCCTTTACCAATCCCAGAATGGAAATGGGAATCAATCTCGATGGATTTCATTGTTGGATTGCCCCGTACTGCCAAGAGACACAATGCCATTTGGGTCGTCGTAGACCGATTGACCAAATCAGTGCACTTCTCGCTGCAATACTATGTACTGGCAGAACACTGGCGGACTTATACATGAAGGAGATCGTAAGGTTACATGGGATTCTAAGCAGCATAGTTTCAGATTGTGATCCACTATATACGTCCAAGTTTTGGAAGAAATTTCAAGAAGGAATGGGAACACGACTAGACTTTAGTTCAGCTTTCCATCCTCAAAGCGATGGGGCGAATGAGTGAACCAAGTAATAGAAGACATGCTCAGAGCGTGCATGCTTGATATGCAAGGATACTGGGATGAGTATCTACCGTTGCTCGAATTCGCATACAACAACAGTTTCCAAATGAGCATTGGAATGGCTCCGTATGAAGCTCTGTATGGACGACGATGCAAATCACCCCTCAATTGGGAGGAAATAGGTGAGAAATTTGTTTTAGGGCCAAAACTATTTGAAGACAATGCCACCGTCGTTCGAATAATCAGAGAAAGGCTGAAGTCAGCACAGAGTAGACAGAAAGGTTACGTCGACATGAAGCGGACTAGCGTCGACTATAAAGTGGGTGAGCACGTGTTTGTGAAAGTGTCACCTATGAAAGGCGTAATGAGATTTGGCAAGAGAGGGAAGTTAAGCCCACGTTATGTTGGACCATTTGAAATTTTGGGACGCATAGGTGAAGTTGCGTATCGCATTGGCTTACCACCGATGTTTGATAGGGTACATAACGTTTTCCACATATCGATGCTCAGAAAGTATGTGAATGATCCATCTCATGTGTTAGGAAAACAACCTATGGAGATGTGTGAGGACATGAGCATGATAGAGGAACCAGTGGAAATCTTGGATCGAAAGGAACAAGTACTGCGCACTAAAGTGATTCCCTTAGTGCTTGTTCGGTGGAACAATCATCCAAAAGAAGAGGCTACTTGGGAACGAGAGGCCGATGTGAAAGAACAATATCCAGCCTTGTTTCCAATGACGTGAGAATCCAATGTAAACTACAAGCATGTTTGTGGAATCTCCACAATACTTGTAATTCAATGGAAGTCTTGATCAAAAGTATGATTAAAGGAACAGGTTTTGTATGTACATGACCAAGTGTGTGTTTTTATGGAATTATGAGCCACTTGATGTCATAAACTGCCAAAAGAAATCAAAGAACCAAGGAAATTGAAAATCAGCAGAAGTTGGGCAAAATCGATTAATCGAAATTCAAATCGATTAATCGATTTGGAATTTCGATTAATCGATTTTGTTCGATTAGTCGACTGACAGATGCCAGTGACTGGACATTTGGATAAGAGTTAGGACAGACACAGAATACAATTTCGATTATTCAATTTATAATTTCGATTAATTGATTTGGGATCGATTAATCGATTTTGGGAATTCGATTAATCGAATTGGGAATTCGATTAATCGAATTGGGAATTCGATTAATCGAACCGCATGTTCGATAAATCGAACATACTGGGAATGCTAGAAGAAATTAGGAATGAATTAATGAAAATTCGATTAATCGAGGAGGTTTCGATTAATCGATTTGAGATTTCGATTAATCGAACCATAGTTCAACTAGGAACCTTGAAAATTCTAAGACAGAGAAACGATTTCGATTAATCGAAGTAGAATTCGATTAATCGATTTGAAATTTCGATTAATCGAACCATAGTTCGACTAATCGAATAACTTAAGGAATCCTGTAATTTTTGGAAGTTACTGCACGATTTCGATTAATTGAAGTGAATTTCGATTAATCGATTTTGAAATTTTGATTAATAGAAATGGATTTCGATTAATCGACTGGCTCGCGCCAGTGAGCTCTAAAACTTAAATTTTTAAACGGATACGATTTCGATTAATCGAAATGTTTTCGATTAATCGAATTTGACCTTCGATTGATCGATTTGGGAAATCGATTAATCGATTTTGCGCGGCTTAACCTAGTTTTGAATCTCGATTAATCGATTCTGAATTTCGATTAATCGAGCCGAGGCCTATATATTGAAATTTGGGGATTTTCTTTCCCATTCGAATCATTTGAGCTTGGAGATTTTTTGGGTGCTTCATCTTCTTCTTCTTCTCCAACCATCCGACGCCCTAGGGTTTGCATCTCCGTGGTTTTCGGCTCGTATTCAAATCATAACGCCTCCAAAACCCATGGTAAACCCTAATTTCGTACTTTTCCTTCAATTTGAGCTAGCTAAACCCTAGAATTTGCTTTTTCTTTCAATTTGAGTTAGATAAAGCCCTAGGTTTTGTTATTTCACCTAAAATGCCGCCTAAGACCCGGTTGTCTTCGAAGAAGGCAACCTCTAAGCTCCCGATTCGGCGTAAGAACGCCACGCCACCACCACCTACCCCATCGCCGGTGAGGACTCAATCACCGTCGGCATCGGAGACCACCTCCGGTTCGACGAACGCATCTTCGCGCGAGTCTTCCGACGAGTCCACCCCCATGCCCCCACCACCCACTAACGTGGTGCAACCAAATGAATGGTGGGCCGCAAAGACCTTTGAGGTCGAGTACCTCATTGACCCTACCCTTTTCCCAAATCCCGATGTACCGGGCGAGACCCAATGGGCTCGTAATTACCTTAATAATGCCGGTCTCGGCAACCTTCTCAAACCAATCCGGGGTTCCTATTACCCTAGATTGGTGAGATTATTTTACCAAGGGCTTGTGGACGGTCCGACTGATGACGTGATCAAGACCACCATCGAGGGTCGAGATTACACGATCACACGTCGCCACGTCCACGAGGTGCTTGAGTGCTACCTCGACTTTACCCCTGAGACCACCCTATTCCCACCCTTTGAGGAGGACCCTCCATTCAAGGAGGTCATGACCCGCATGAACAACGGAAAAAAGGGGTCGGGATCCTCCATCAAGAGGGTTGACCTTCCCCACTATATGTGGATGCTTGATTCTATAATCAAGTGTAATCTATACCTGATGCGCCACGACACGGAGCGCGTAGAAAAAGTGCAACAGGCACTTTACGCAGCCTTTTGTGGCCGGTGGTTTGACGCCATCGTGCTCGTCCTCGAGGGGATGAGGTACATTAAGGGCAAACTGATGAAGGGCAACCTCCGGCCCAAGGAGAAGATGCCCTATGCTCGCCTCATCTCGAGCATGTTGGAGTGCTACTCCAACGATCCCTCCTATACCATCTCGCCTCACGAGGTGAGGGCTACGGATTGCGTGAAGACGTTCTCCAAGTCTTCATGGACCCGTAGCTACAACCTGCTCAAGCGGACCCTACCGGCTACGGGTCCCGCTCCAGCAGCAGCAGTCGCACCGCCACCACCCCCACCACCACAGCAGGACCCACCCGTGGGTGGGGCACACCCGGCCGAGCCATCAGTAGAGAGGGCTACCTCTCATACCACAGCGTCACCAACACCGCCCGCTACACCCACCTCATCATACCGCCGACGCGCCGCCCCATCCGGTCCTACCATTGAGGACGTGTTGGCTCGCATGGAGGCCAACAACGAGCGGATGAACCGGAGGATGGACTTCTTGATGTTCCACACCCTCCGCTACATCTACCCGACGGACTACCACCGCTACCTCGCTCAGGAGGAGTGGACTGCCGGACGGACCGCCTTCCACCGAGGTCCCGTTTTCCATCCCACCACCACTACTGATGCGACTCCTTCCACATCTACATCCGCACCGCCGACAGAGACGCTCCCGCCACAGCCGCTGCTACCTCCGCCTATTCAGCCAGCACGTTCTCCACCACCGCAGCCACAGCCCACCCACCGCCTTAGCACCGACCCCGCTGGCGAGGGTCTGAGTCTTGTATTTATTTTACATTTTGATTATATACCTGTAGATTTCTTTTTGTACGCCAACTTATTTGGCATTGTAAAAATTTTCAATTATAAATACAAATCAAAACTTTTGTGTAAATTGTTTCAATTCGTCAAAATTTAAATTCTATGCTCGTATATTGTAACTATCTGAATGCGTCTGAGTCTACTAGACCACCTCACCTGCGAGTGTGTGGGGGGGGGGGGGGCAGAGACCCCGACCGACGCACTTTGGATTATTTTTTAGGACAAAAATTCCCAAGGTGGGGAGGATGTGATACCCCGACAAATTGCGTTAAACAGTGACCTCGGGATCCATGCCCGATTGGTCGTAGGTTTGACCAATTAGGAGTTCAATGGTTGACTAGAGTGTGATGAATGGATGAGATGTGATGGTTTGAGAGATTGTGTGGTGTATGATGTGAATGTGAAATCGCATACACCTATCGCGGTGTATGTGCTCAACACACAAGTGAGGAAAGAGATAAAAGGGTTTAATAACCCTAAAATCTGTATTTGGTTGTTGAGAGAGGAGTAAAGAAGAGAGAGAGAGGAGTAAAGAGATTGAACAAGAGTTATTGTGTGATTGGAGGGGAGATTCTAGCATTAAAGAGACCGATTCAACGCGAGGAATCCGTTCAAGCAAAAGCTGGAACCCTAGCCTTTCCAACCACTTGATTGAAATCAATTTGAGATTGATTGAAGGTAAGATTTTTGTAGTTTAAAATGCATGGATTGAAAGGGTGAATAGTGGTTAGAAATAGTGTAAAATGTAGGACAAAGGTTTAGAGAAATGGAGGAAAAAGTAAAGGAAGAGATTGGGAAGAACAGCTAGAAGGGGGCTGAATCTGGCAATTTTGATTAATCAAAATTGGGTTTTGATTAATCGAAATTGGCCAAGAAGTTGAAAAGTCAGAGGACCCCGATCTCAATTAATCGAATTGAGTTTCGATTAATCGACTTTAGATTTCGATTAATCGAATTGGGAATCGATTGATCGACTGGGAACCTACAGTGAACTCCAGTGGAGGAAAGAAAATAGCTTGGAAAAATCGACTAATCGAAATGGAAATTCGATTAATCGATTTAGAATTTCGATTAATCGATTTGGGATCGATTAATCGATTTTGGAAATTCGATTACTCGAATTGAGAATCGACAGGATAGAGTAGAGAATTTCGATTAATCGAATTGGGTTTCGATTAATCGAATGGGAATCTCGATTAATCAATTTTAGAATCGATTAATCGATATTGACTTTCGATTAATCGATTTTGGAAATCGATTAATCGAATCAGATTCGATTAATCGATTTTGGAGTTCGATTAATCGACTGGGCTAGTTTATGTTGACTTTTGAGTTTGACTTTAAGCTTCATGGAGGGTCTTGGACCTCCTTTATTGCATCTTTAGTGATGTGTTTCACATGCTATGTGGTACCATAGGTGATACGTGTGAGCTAGTGCACAAGGAGCCACGTGGGACCTTGATGCATTGATCAAACGAAGACTTGAGGTAGGGAACACCTTGAACATGTACTTTATTTTACAAGAGCATGTATGTAGTGATATAGAATTCAATTCAAAATATTTTTATTGCTTAAGAATTATGAAAAGTGTGTGTGTGTGACATCCATAAGAGTAATTATAATGAACCATCCCCAGGGGATGAGAAAGTAAAGAGATAAGAGCATCAGGTGTGATGCAAGTGAATGGATACATCCCAGGGATGTATCCAAGATTGAATCATGTTTGAGAGGGCCTAACTGATATAAGATAGCACAATTACACGGTGAATAACTATATGTAAAGCACCTGATACTTTTGTTATTTGAGGTTTGATAGGGTACCCCACCAACGTGGCGGGATATCCATGACTGACACGGCAGGATACCCGTGACCGATACGGCGGCGAAATTGTAGGCCAGTGCGGAGGCTTATCCGTACATAGTAAGCACACCCCAGGGGTGTTGATTGAGACTAGTGAAACCCAGCCACCAATCCCCAGGGGAAAAGGGGCTTGGGCACTAATTGTATTCCCAGGGAATATGTTAAAACTGTCTATATAGATGACGATGATGGGTATCTCATCGGGGCTCGATGCTATATTGCTCGGGGATTACTTAAGTTGAAAGTTTAAGTTTTGCTTTAGGCCTTTTCAGCATCATTCATGAATGAATAAAGACATGAGTAAACTACCAGTAAAATATAATACTTTTTAACTGTTTTCATCAGTAACTGCATAGACACATCATGCATGGCATATCATGGAATATATGTGAGTAATAATTTATATGTTCAACTGTGTTTTGTTCCCTATTGAGCTAGGATGTAGCTCACCCTATAGACTATACGTCGCAGGTCCACTACTAGCAGCTGCCGAGGCTTCAGGAGACGCTGACCCCGGTGAGTCGGACCTTGCGGCCGGTGAAGAGTTGGAGCCACCTCCTGAGGACTTCTTCTAGAGGACTCCGTTGTGCCGCTTTAAGGGCTTTTGGATAGAGATTTGTATGGCTTGGTATGTCAAGCCTTGTTTTGGCTAAACAATGTATATGTATAAGTTGAGATTATTATTTTGGGGCGAACCATCCGTGATGATTTGCTATCATCGATGGTTCAGATCGATTCTCCATTCATGCAGAGACATGAGGGTAGAACTGTCTTTTGAGAAATGCTCTTATATAGATTTAAATTATGCAGTTTCATTTACTATTTCATTTTGTGCTTGATATGCCAATGTTCCGTGCTTAGCTAAGGGGCACGGTCAAGATGATCGTGCTGATGGCACGGGTTTCGGGGTGCCGAAATCCGGGCTGCCACATTAGAACTGTTATTTTGAGCTTTTGAGATAAAGAATTGGAGATTTATGTTTGTATATGATGTTTAGCTATGGTTTCTGCTTTGTTTCTGCTTTGCGTGTGGATGTGCCAAGTGTTCCTTTTAGGGATCGGCCTTAGTACTGATCCAATGGTCTGAGTTTCGCGGTTAGGAAATCCGGGCTGTCACAGTGAATCACAGTGGGTTTTTTTTTGAAACTTTAGCCTGAGGACTTAATTTTTTATGTGAATCACTCCCATTTTTTATAGAAGGCTGTTGAGTACCGTTGATTGCTATAAATATCCCCTATTAACTATAGTTGAATATCGTTGTTTCTTGTGGATCGGACAATGGAGATTATCTTTCATTCAAATCTGGACACTACTTATTTGAGATCATGGGAATCAAAATTGTCCGTCTGATAATATGCCCATTATCTCAAGACCAGTTACGTGAAAGATGGAGCTAAAAACAATCTCCATCATTCGATTGAAAGCAGTCAACAGTTTTCAGCTATACTTAAATGAGGTATTCAGTTGTGTACTTAAAGAGAAATATTCAGCATTTGGTGGGGGGTTAGTATAGCCCCCTTTTTTTAAACTGTTGACTGCTTTGAACTAGCCGATAAAGATCGTTGTTTGCACCGATCTTCGATGCAGTAGATGTCGTGAGCATGGTCCAAGTAGATAGGGATATGGATATTCGATGAATTTGAATATATTAAATATTTTAATTTATTTTTTAAATATATATGTATATTTAAATGTATATTGAATAATCCGAGTCGGACCGAGTTTCCGAGTTGACTCTACTCAGATGACTTTCGAGTCGAGTCGAATTTTCGTGTTTTAAAACCATAATATTAAGTGTATGTAATGTAAGGGGTATTCTAATCTATGTTTTAATATAAAGGCCAGTAGAGACACCAACCCTAATTAGGCTACTTGCTTTTTAATTCTCTCTCGCTCTTCCTCTTCTTCCTCTATCCTCTATTCCAACAATCCAACCTAACCCTGTCCCTAATCACATGAACCTAACCGTAATCACCTTAGAAAATCAAGTTCGTATGAGTGCCACGATAACCAAATTATTCAACTAGTTAACATCATAAGCCACTGTTGACTTCAGCATGACATCATGTTGATGTCAATAGGTCAATTTCTTTTACTAAAAGAAGCAAACCATTTGGATTGGAATCCCTTTCTACATTCTTCGTGAAAGCTTTATGCCAGTTTGATGAATAGTTTTGGAGATTCGACATCATTGTTTGTGGATATTTGAATTCAAGATTTTCGGCGCGTACAAGGTTTTCAATGTTGCATCAAGGGTCACCATGGGCATTGTATGAACTGGAATCTTCTAGCCTACCATACCCTTCGATGGTTTTGAGATCTAAGTTGATCTAGTGTGTTTTCTATTGATCATGGTTGCAAGGTGACGATATACCCTTGCCATAGCCTTGTAATGGCGAAGGGTTACCGGCATTATAGCGTCGCCATGACAGAATAGCAATATGGAGTGACTATGGGTACTATTTGGCTTTTTTTATAATAACGTATAATACTTATAAAATAGATAATTTATAAGTATGATATTGTTCAAACTTATATTAATTATAAGTTATAACACTATTATAATATATAAGTTACCAAATCCTCTCTCCCTCTCATCACGGCAGCTACCAACACCAGCATTACCTCACTAGACTACCGGTTAATAGAACTTTAGCGTCAAAGACATTACGGTATGTGTACTTGATATTTAAATATTTTCTAATATTCTATATTTGTTGATATTTCATATTTATTTACTATACTTACCATGTTACAAATTTGTTGATGTTTCATATTTGATTTGTATTTATTGATATTTGTTTATGCCTAGAAGATGAAATCCTCAATATTAGAATCAAAGTATGATGCTCCAGTAGTTAAATTTTTTTCTTCTTATATATATATCTTCGAGATTCCGGAAATGAGGGTAGTTCTACGACCCTTCCCTTCCCTAGGCAACTGCTAGTAGTTATCGTTTCTTATCTATTTCAGGCAAGTTGGCCATCTTCTCCAACAGCCAATAGCAACTACTGGTAGTTATCGTTCCTTACCTATTTCAGGCAAGTTGGCCATCTCTAGCAGCCAATAGCAACTTTCTTGTACTTTAGTGCATTAGAGCTTCCATGAGTTGAAGTTGGGGGTGTTCCATTATAAAAGACCATATAATTGTTCCCCCACTCAAAGGGTTATTGGACAATAGGAGAGCCCGGCTCGACTCGCTCAACATGGCATAACAACTAGTTATGTTACCCAGAGGTTAAGTGGCAATCACAGTCATTTTAAAGCACCGAAAAGTGTTTTGCTATCATATATGATGACCCGTTTATACCTTTTAGAATAGTAGAAAATGAGAACAAGTGCAACTAAAATGATCGGTTGTTAGCATTGGTTTATAAAAGAAGAAAAAGTGTAACTAAAACTAAAAAGATATATATATATATAACCTCACCATGACGTAGCGAGCCCCTTCTCCATGACCTCACCACATCGACTTAATTTCCTTGCTATTGATTTCAAGTTTTATGTGAAACAAGGGTTCATGGTTTGTTCAGTGAAACTGGGAAACCAACTGGTGAATTGTGTGTGTGTGTGTTGGGGGGGGGGGGGGGGGGAATTGTTGCTGCATTATTTATGTTAAATTGTAGGTTTATTAGATATTGCAAAATTGTCTTGCCTTTTTCTCCTCTTTCAACTCCAAAACTCTTGGGTTGAACCTATAATATTGAAGGTTTTGATACGCTACCTGAGGCATAGTGGGTGTAACATCTAGTATTTTTTGGTATGAGTTGAAGGAATCTGAAGGGTTTTACAGTGCATGAATTGTCCTTGTACTGTTGGAGATGATCTTTTTTTTTTTTTTGTAGTGATTGATTCTATCCTCTTGCATGAGTTGACATTCTTTCAAACGCTTTTATTTTCTTATTTCATACAAATGTCTTTCCACATTGACTATTTTTTATGGAGGGGGTTCCCACTTTGCACAATATTTGTGGAATTATTTTTCTCAATTTGATTAAATGTTCTTTCTCTTGACTACTACCCATCCATTAGTGCTAATGTGAAGATTATGGATTACAAATTAAGGAAGATTTTTCCTCTTTGTCTGCCGAATCTACACGTTTCAGGGGGGAGTCTCATGAAGTTAGGATCGAGCAACTACCTGAGGGTTTGGTTTAGGACAGGTTCAACCATTCAAGGTAAATTTGACCTAATCCAAACCCCACATGTTAACATCTAAATTATGACCTGAACAAAACCCTTATTAAAAAAGGGTCTCAACAGTCAAGGTAAATTTGACCTAATCCAGACCCCACATGTTAACATCTAAATTATGACCTGAACAAAACCCTTATTAAAAAAGGGTCTCAACACCTCGGTTCGGACTGCATACGGGCCAAGATAACTAGGCCTGATGCATAAACAGTCTGGCCTGGCCCACCAGGCCCTGACACATTTAATAAGTTGGTTCATGTATAGTGAAGATTCGAACCTCATAGCTTGGGATTTCCAATGCTAAAATTGTTGACTGCCTTGAATTAGGCGATGAAGATCTTGTTTTTGTCTCACTCTTTGGGGAAGTGGCCGCTTGGAACCAACATCTGACAATTTGATAGGTGGGGCCCCGATATCAAGAGAACTTCTGTGGTCTTTCTCATATATCTTTATATAAACTAGTAGAATGCACTACAAAGTCAATTATCTCGACCATTCCCAGATCTTGGTCTCCTCCGGTTGAAGGTAAAGTTAATTTTGATTGGGCATGGTGCTCTCACAATGGGGTTGTAGGGTTGGAGTTATTATACGAGATTGTTTGGGACATGTGAGGGCTAAAAACTATAAGTTTGTTTTTTCGGTTGATCACTGTGAAGTTATTGGGCCACTGGAAGAAGTTCATTTCGCGATTCAAACGGGTTTTCAAAGGATTATTTTCGAAAGTGTAACAGCCCGGATTTCTGCACCCAGAAATCCGTGCCATTAGGATCATACTCTGGATGATCCCCGGGACAAATCATAAGTGTCTGCCCGTAAAGCGGAAGCCAAGCAGACACCACCCGGCAGCGGTAGATCGAGTTAGTAATTTATCAACGTATTTAATCATAAAGAACAATAATTATAAAACAATTAATTCTATATAAAACAAAGAAAATGCATTCTCAAAAAGGAACCAAGAAGAACCATTGGTGATGGACATCCATCACCCAAACAATGGTTCCCGATAGTGGTTCCGAATAGAATGCATAAATGATATAATAATGATCCTACAAAACTGTACATAAAAGTGGCCACCAGGCACACAGTAATCCCAAAAATATACAAAATACAATATAACAGACTCTAGTACCCAGGCTACGGATAGAACTCGTCGCTGAGCGTTGTCTCCTCCTCTTGACCTCGGCCTGGATCAGTGAAGTCCGGTCACTCTCTGCAGGTCTCTAACGAACTCGTAACCTAAAATTAATTTAGAACACAGGGTGAGCTACATCCTAGCTCAATAGAAGAATTTCAACTAAATGAATTTAATATGTAGATCATGCTATCTCATAACAGAAATCAAATAAGAAACGTACAATCATGACGAATCAAATCAATTACTGAGCTTTTAGACAAGAAATCAGATGTTATGCAAGTAAATTATCAGAGAGCTTAAATTGTGTATATTTAACTTAAGAAACTCCCGTGACTATATAGCACGGAGTAAACAGGAATGTCCGATAGGAAACCCCAACCAATCGTCGTTCACATGAATAATTGTGAAAGTGCAACAATGCCTCATCTATGGAGTGCAATTGTGCCGAGGATTACAAGCAGGTGCACAAGTGTGCCAGGCATCGGATATACCGCCGGGTCGGTGGGGATCATCTGGTTTAAATCATCAAATCACATACGTATATACCTCACAGATCAGATAACAGAATCAGAAGCAAGTTTTTCAGAATACGAATCACGAGACAGAAATCAAAATAGCAGGAATCATGATATGCATACATGTTTGGTAAAAACAGAAATCAGGGCATAGATATGAGATAAACATGGAATCATACTCAAAAACGATTTAGGTTGGCTTTCCCCTACCTCAGGTCAATTTATCTTCTAAGCAAATCCAAAGCCTTTTCAAGGTGTCAGGGTTTGATTCCTAGATCATAAACATAGTACTTAAATGTTAGGGATGTCAGAAAGCTAACCGGCACAATGTCCGATGGTGTTTAATCCACAAAACCAAAACAGAACCAAAACAGGGGTGATTGATCGATCACCACTCTCATTGATCGATCAATACTCCTTGTTGATCGATCAATACCTCTCATTGATCGATCAATACCCCTTGTTGATCGATCAATACCTCTCATTGATCGATCACCACCCTCTGAGTTCTCACCCTACAACAACCCAATTGATCGATCAATACACCTTATTGATCGATCACCTATCATCATTGATCGATCAATACACTCATTGATCGATCAATAACCTCTCTTCTACACTCTTCTATACAGTTTAAATTGATCGATCACCACCTTTGTTGATCGATCAATGCTCCCTGTTGATCGATCAATGCCCTCATTGATCGATCACCAACCTCATCTCAAAAATTCACACCTTCTGTTCTCATTAACTTCTTATACAGATTGATCGATCAATGCCCTCATTGATCGATCACCACTACCATTGATCGATCAATACCTATGTTGATCGATCACCAAATGTCATTGATCGATCACCACTATTATTGATCGATCAATGCTCTCATTGATCGATCAATGCCCTCATTGATCGATCAATGCCCTTCGGGCATTGAACTTCTCACATTTTGGGTCCACTGTTCTCCCATTCTGTCCTATATAGATTGATCGATCAATGGTCTTCATTGATCGATCACCACTGTTATTGATCGATCACCACTATTGTTGATCGATCAATAATGACAGAAACTCTGTCATTAATGGAGTTCATCTCCAACCCTATTTTAATCCACTTTTCATTAATGGTTCTCATCAACCATTAACACCACATCTATGCACCTACTTGGGCATCTCATTTGCCCCTATTTAAACATACAAACTCACCTTTGTTCGGGCCCTTACGGGGTTTCGGCAAATCGATTCTAATGAGGGTTTCGGATCTAGCTTTCGGAGTTTGTCGTCGCTACGGCTCGGATAAGTCGATGCCCAGTTTCCTTTCAATCCTCAAGACCATACACACTCTTAAACTAGTGTGGAGTGTCCTAGCTCATCTCTCCATCCTCTATCTCGGACAATGTAGGATCCCCGGGTACCGCTAACCCCGTTTCTCAAGGAACACCCTCACAGATCAACCTAGCTACAGGTTTCTCAGCTTCTAAAGCAAGGGGAAGAAGGAGAAAAAGAAGAACTCTCTCTCTAGGTCTCCCTTCCTTCTCTTATAAGCTAAGAAAACATATATTTCTGTTTTCCCTTAGTTTGTGTTCTGGTGTGGAGCACGAACACGGTCGCTACGACGCAACGTGCTACATTGACCCTTTACACAACTCAGACTTAAACGAAAATACGCATGTGAACTCATCTAACCATGGTGTAACCTTATCTCAACTAATATTAATTCTTAAAATTGAAATCGGTCTCAATTTCCGTGCCGGGCACGTAGATCGAAACAGTTAGGTTCGTGTTCTAGATTTTTAGGGTTGTTACAGAAAGAGATTCATCAAGGATTATTAATGGCGTTTCTAGGGCAGATGACCTTTTCGAGGTGACTACTCTATTTGATAATATCAATTTCTTAGCATGTAGCCTTTCTTGTTTCTCTTGGGCTATTTTGTTAATAGATCTACCAAATGGCGCAACAGATGTGCTAGCTAAGGAAGGTTTAAATGATGGTTGTAATGAGGTCTTGTTGGTGGATGTCCTTCAACAGGTCTTTGACATTGTTGATCCTGTTTTCCGTGGTTAATGATAAGCTATTTTTTCCTCTAAAAGAAAAATTAGTAGAGTGCACTTGCCATCCAAAGGGTTATTTTTAATGCACTTGCCAATCAAGTTTTGTTTTTTAATTGGACTTATCATCATCAAGTTGCACTGGCACCAGATCCCTGAAAGAGTGTCATGTGGAGATATTTTGGTTCAAATGCATGAACGATTCATCTATTTAAAGTTGCATCATTGCCTTATATATATTATATGGAAAAGGGTTACGCGTTCAAATGGATCATGTGGAGCTCTATATGGACTATTGGGGCATGGTAACTATGCCGTTGAAAAGCAATGTGCCCAAAACTAAAAAATTTTGAGAGATTTGAACTGCCCAATGCCCACCCACACACTCTAGTACCAACAATTCTCTAATCAAATGGTTCAGGTCCATTTTTGGATAAGGTTCTTCGCCAAAAATATTTTCTAATGAAAAATTTAGGTTTGATCATAAATATGCTCCACATGGGGTAATAGTTATCCACTTAAATGGTGTGACGTGAAATATTTTTTAATTTAATGGTATATCTTCTAGCAATCTTCCATGACCGGTAGAATTACTACAAGATATGCACCACATGTCCTAAAAGAGTAGGTGACACCTACTACTTATTATTATATAATGTTGCATACGTTTAATAACAAAAAGACAATATTTTTATAGACTTGGAGCCATGTCGGATGCAATATAAGTCATCCAAATTTGAAGGACAAGAAGGCTGCGTTTGGGTTAGTTCTTCCGGGGCAAAGAGTAGCTCTTTTGCTGACTCTGACTAAGAACTACTTTCATGTGTGGTGAACATCTCCTCACACCATTTGCGCTTTGTCTACTCTCTACCATAGTAGATTTTATCTGCTCTGACAAAGAGTATGCAGAGAGCTGCTTCTGCTCTTATAAAAGCTAACCCAAACACAACCGAAGTAAAGTTCTTTGGAGTCGAGGATTGACACGAAATATGATACCTATGATCATAATCAATAAAGTCAACTACTGAATCAAATGCTGGGTTCTGACTGTGTTGAATCCATTGATTAAAGATTGTGTTTCAAATCAGACAGCTTAAAAGAAGTTTCATTTGCCACTGGTCCCAAAATGGGTACCTCTGTTCGTGCCTGTGTTTATTGAGGGCAGCTTGATCGAAAACCCCTTCAAACTTATTTGCCAACATAGAGATAGTTTTGCATGCCATTCTCGTAGTGGACCTTGAGACAGAGGTTGGATTTTTATTCAGCGTGACAAACCCCAAATCACTAGCCTTAAAATTAGGTTTGAACAAACATGATATGTGTCATGTGATTTGAGATGCTTGTCATGTGGAATAAAAAATTGACCATATAATAACACGCACATGGTCTCAATATCTGTGTGAAAGGTTAGCATGAAAAACAATCTCCATTGTCTCATTCCAAGCATCCAAGAGTTCCAGATGAAGATGTGGTTGAACTCGAAAAAGAGAAAATTACACAAGTCACGATTCTCCCATATCGAAGGGATGCAGATGTGGTTGAAGATTCAAACTTCACAGCCAGGGATTTCCAATGCTAATATTGTTGACTGCCTAGAATCTGATGATGAAGATCTTGTTTGTGCCTCACTCTTGGGGAAGTGGCCGCTTGGAACCAACATCTGACCATTTGATAGGCAGGCCCCAATATCAAGAGAAATTGTGTGGAAGATTGGGACAGAAAAGATCTTGTCGTCTGATTCTAGGCGGTCAATGACTTTAATGGTGGAAGCCTTAGGCATTGAAGATCGAATCTTCAATAGCAAATATCAGTACCCCAAATACATTGGACTATACTAGTGAGTTTGTACTCAACCACTTTTTGAAATGTGTGCATTGTGCAATATGGGGTCACACTACAAAAAATAAGACTAGTAGCGGCAGTTTTTTTTAATAAAAAACTGCCGCTATTAGTCCTGTCGCTACAAAAAATTGCCGTTACAAAAATAATAGCGGCAATTTTTTATAGCGATAGAACTAATAGTAGCAGTTTTTTATTAAAAAAATATGTCACTAATAGTCTTGTTTTTTGTAGTGTCACTAAGTGCAATTGCATAAGTGCACTAAGATCTTTGGTGCCAAAGTTCTCGGTCATTAGAGTCAGCACTTTTTGAAATGTATGCAATATGGAGTCAATAAGTGCAATCACATAAGTGCACTAAGATCTTTGATACCAAAGATTAGGGTGAAAAAGAAGTCAAAACATCATTTCGATCAAATATCATGTAACTCCCAAAAATACCCTTAATTTTAGATACCCATTGACCCCTTCGAATCAGACGATAGAGATCATCCTTTTTACCTAATCTCTTACATGTTACAATATAGATCTTGAGATTATAGGAGCCAAATCACATGAATGATATGATATTTCCCATAGCACACATCTTAAAAGGTAACCCTACTGCTAACTCAAGTAAAATATGAGTCAGCTACCCATTTAACTTTAGTTGACTGATGTATGTTGACTGACACATACATATATATCCTTTTAATCAATGTACTAAGGATTTTGGTATGTAATAATAATAAGTTACCAAAAGCACTTCATTTACCTTAACAAGCAAATGGTGCGGCAGGGTCCGAATGGAGCACAGCAGTACCGTTTTTAATGCTCAAAAGAAGTAGGTAATTTCGTCATTTAACAAAACCAATATGTCCAACGCACTTTTTAATTGGACGCGTACGGTCATTTTAATCATGATTATGAAAGGTTGGTGTTATTACCGGCACAGCCACCTCACTTAAATAAAGGCAAATAATTCCTTGATTGGTTTGAATTAGACAATCGGGATTGTTTTCCATCCCAATTTCCTACACAACAGAGCTTAAGATGATAGGCCTACCATTATATGGTCATATTTTGATTCTACTTGGTATAAATCTCTCAAAGTGAATATGATCATAGTATACCATCAAACACGGTTGACATTTACTTTTTGAGATGTATTACATATGAAATCAAAATCTGACCGTCTGTGGTATGGAAGATTACAAGGAAAAAACGATCTCTATTGTCTAATTGAAATAGACCAACGGATATTTTTCCTTTAGTTCAAATGAATTTCGTTTGTTGAAATGGGGTGGTTGTAACATAAAGCGTTGTGGTAGTAACACACCAGCCTTAAAAGCAAAACCGAGTGAACTCATTTCTCTCACCTCTTTCACTCTTCTTCAACCCAACGTGACCTAGCAGCTCTCTCTACTTCACCTCTTCTTGAGAAGGTTCGAACTCTCTTCTCCCTTTCTTTTGTCTTTTATCTTTTTTTTTTTTTTTCATTTCTCCACTGAAACTAGGGTTTGCTTTTTTACAATTATCTTGCACATTACAGTAATGCAGGCTGATTTTCAGGCTGTTTGAAGTGTTAGAAAGAATTGCAATTCTCGTTCTATGCATGTCGTTTTGCTTTTGTAAATTCTGTTTTTTGTTTGTTTTTTATTACGGAGTACGTAAACTATATATTGCTCTTGTTTTTGTTAAATTCAGTGTTGTTTTTAGGTGTCTCCTGAAATTAGGACTTTTCTAAGGTATTATGTAATGGAATCTAGTACTGCAATTAGATTTTCCTTGCAAACTGGAGAGGTTTTGATATTTGTCTTCTTGTTAGATTGCAAAATGGCTCCTAAGAGAGACGTGACATCTTCCGTCCGAAAAATTTGCGGTCCACTGCAACGGCTTCTTCAACTTCACGATGGACAAGCATTTCGACCATGAAAAAAAGTGTAAGAAAGAAAAGGAAAGGGCTGCCGCCAAAGCCGCGACGAAAACAAGAGCTCGCAACGCGAAGAAAAATGAAAAAATAATGGTAAGTTTTCATAATCTGTATCTTAATACATGCCTACATTATGCATATAATTGAGTTGTGCCAAGTTGTAGGAAAAAAAGAGACATAAAATACTTGAATGAGTGATAACTATTATCTTTAGTTATTTGCACTAGGCGCAATGTATCAGGAGAGGAAACTTATAACTATACAAATTTACTTTTACATCTTGGCGGATAATCAATAAAAATTACACAAGGTGAGAAAAGAGGATTTAAAGGTGTAATAAGATGGTTTTAACTATTGAGTCCTTCTACATGATCGTAGCTAGGTGTCTGATTAGACAAGAGTGGATGTCCTTATGGAATTCTCCTATCCCTCCAAAGGTGAGGTTTTTGGGTGGAGTCTGACATTAGTTCACATCCTCACTATGGGTCAATTGATAAAAAAGTGTAAACAATTGAATAACGTTTGTGCCATGTGTCTTCAAATCGAAGAGTTGGTCAACCTCCTCTTCCTCCATTGCTTGGTAGTTGATGAGATATGAGGGATATTGTTCCAAGCGTTCGGTATTTGTTGCATTCTGTCGGAGTAGCATAGGTGGTAGATGGCTAGCTGAAATAGGGTTCATTTCGAAGGCATGAAGGGGGTTTTTGGAGGTAGGCTTTTTTGGTTCTATGGCTATTTTGCTTAAAAAGAATGAAAGGGTTTTTAAGAAAATTGGAAGACCTACTGATATGATAATGAAAGGGTCAGAGGTTTCAAAGTCGAATGAGGTAGATTGGAGAGACGGATATTTTGAGATAGAAGGGGAGGCGATGACTAGATGGGATAACCTACAACAGTGTCTTTCCTTTACTTCTCTGTGTGAGGGGGTGTTTCTTTTCACCAAGGATATATCTATCTAGCCTCATGTTTCCTTGTTTGGAGTTTTGGTATGATTTCTTCAAGTTTTTAGGACTCTCTTGTGGTTTTTGTGTTTGTTTTCCCGACCACAAGCATCACCTTGTGCCCTCTTGTACATATTATTTTCTTATTGAATATATTTTTTTTGTATATTTCCTTTTACCAATCACAAAAAAAAAACTCAAAGCCGTCAAAGTCTCTCTTCTACTAGTCAAAGCCATCAAAGTCTTTCTTCTACTAGGCGTCACCAGCAAAAAGACCAACTCAGTCTTCCCAACCCTGCCACCACCTCATCCATAAACAGTCCACCGTCTTCATGAGTTTCCCAGAGCCGTTGTTCTCTGGTTGTCTACATGTGCGGCTCATATGAAGGCGTACATATGTGTGAACCTTGTCACACTTTGAAGCGTATGGAAGTCCGTCTGGACCACAAGTCTCAGCTCATTGTCTTCAATAGAAACCACGCTTAAATAAGAATTCCTTGTCGAAATCCACCGTCTTCACGAGTTCCCGAGAGCCGTTGTTCTCTTGTTGTCTTCATTAGAAACCACCCTTATATAAGATTTACACGTGTCAAAATCCACCATCTTCACTTGTTGTCTACATGTGCGACTCGGATGAAGGCATACACATGTGTGAACCTTGTCACACTTTGAAGTGCATGGAAGTTCGTCTGGACCACAAGTCTCAGCTGTTCACGCAAGTTGTCTTCTTTAGGAACCACCCTTATATAAGAATTCTGTATCGAAATGCCATTAAAAGAAAAAAAATTGTAAACATGATGTTTCCGCTTATCAAGATAAACAATACAACATTGGTTATGTGGTAGGGGGCTATTTGTTTTCCTAAAAAGTTAATAATAGGTGCATAGTCTATCTAAAATAGTATTTGAATGAAAACTCAATAACCTTGACATTTTTCCGTTGAGTTGGTAATAGGCGGCACACATAGTCATACATTAGATTGAATAGAAAGCAAGTGGAATTCTTTTTTTGTCACTCTTATGTATCAAGTGAATAAATTTCTTTTAACTTATGCAGGATTAATCATGCGGGAGATGACGAGTAGCTATTGCCGCCGGAGATGTCATTGAGAGAAGTTTCAATTTGTGGGATTCAATGAAAATTTTAAATGCCATTTTTGGTGTATCTGGTTAAAACTATTTTGATATGGTTGTGGGATTTGATTATTTTGGATGGGTGACTTACATTTTAATGTCCAAATGTACAATTTTGTTTTCTTTTATGCAATGGGTATGTTTTTACTTTCACGATGAATGGTTAGTTTCATGCTGTTGGGACATGGATGAATGGTTAAATGCTATCTTTCTTGAATGGATTGTGATACACAATGGGTGCAATGGGTATAATAGTTATGCAGGATTAATCATCTATTGTGTGGTGTACGAATGCCAAAATGGTTTCTTTTGTTATGCAGAATGGTTACGATGTGTATGCGTGATTATGGTTAAGGTCTAAGGTGACTCTCTTAGGTAAGTTTGATTTATACATATGGATTCGTTAGAGTAATTTAGGATAATTTTCAAGGACGAAAATTTTATAAGGTGAGTGAATATAATAACCCCAAAATTCTGAAGTCCGTGTATGCCGTGCGATGCCTGTGTAAGAGGTGTGTATGTGGTTCACAATGAAACCCATACTTCATAACACATGTGAATTTGTATATGCCTCACCATGTGTGAGCTACTAAATAATATAACATCTAAATTAGATGTGTGTGTAACATGGTAGCAAAATCATTGTGCTAGAAGGAGGGGGTCTCACACGTGAGCCTCATTGTGTTTAGTTGTTGAGTGTTGAGA